>JAWZSL010000006.1:0-2400000 GCA_034769285.1 Lutjanus argentimaculatus | reverse complement strand
TTCTATCTCTCTCTCGCTATCACACACACACACACACACACACACACACACACACACACACACACACACACTCAGATAGACACGCAACCCCTTCTCTCACTCTTCATCCCTCGCTTTCGCTCGTTTTCCTCCTCCCTCTTTTCTTCTCCTTCTGAGAACACACATGTACTCACACCACTGCATGCCTCTCTCTCTGTGAAACACACACACCATCATCCCATTAACTAACTTTATAACACACATACCACATATGGATCATGGTGACATCCATATCTGGACCATTAAATAAAGTCTTTTTAAATAAAGACATCAAATATCAATAAAAAAAGGATAAAAATATAAAAGTAGAAAAAGCCATACATATCCTACTGACATCTCTTAAATAATTCCAGAGGCAGATAACATATTTCTTATTATTGATAAGCTGAAGACACAAATTATAATTTCTGAATTCAATAATAAATATTTCAATAAAAGAAGAAAATTAGAAAACTTTGGCTCATCAGTATGAAATTCACCTATTGACTGTTCCTGTATTAATAATTCTCCATTTTCCACCAGAATGCTTTTGTGTGTGTGTAAGTATGCCAGGGGCGTTTACCAGGGGCCGACTGGTACTGGGATTTTGGAGCCAATGCCGATGGCAACGCTGATAGTAGGGAGTAAAAGAAAAATCTGTTCTGCATATATCAACTGTTTTTTGTTTGTTTGTTTGTTTGTTTGTTGCATTGATTCCTCAAAAGTGGCAAACAGAGATATATAATGGAGGCAGGATATTTTCCAGTTTAAAGTTTGTGTAAAGCAGCAATAAATGTGTGTTCTGAATTTGTCACAACACAGAAACATGTTATTAGCCACCCAGCCAAATTTGAATAATTAAAAAAATCACTAAGTATATAAAATTAGGTCTCAAAATCATGAAAAAATGAGCAGTTTTCTCTCCTCTGAAATGCTGGGGGCATGTCTGCTTCACTGTGTCAGCGTCAAACACCACTATGACCTGAAAACCACCTGAAACACGGACACTCCACCCAGCAGCTTAATTGTCCACACATGTTTGAGCCACCAGAACCAGAGGACGGTGACCGGATAGTATTTTTTACTTCAGTGTCAAGTTGTTGGAATTGAAGTGAGCTGAGGTGAACTGCTGGGCTGATTCAGACTGAGAGAGTTGCTGAAGTTACGTTTGTAACTGACCGTTAGGAAGGTGAGGCGGTGTTGTTCGCGTGTGTGTTTGTGGGGCTTATATAGTGTTGGGGGACCATGGCTCCGGCACGTCACCAAGCCATGTTTCAGGTCTGCTCAAAAAATCCTGAACGCTAAAATTGTGAACAACAGATTAACAGTCTAACTCCACTTTTCACATGTTTTCAGTAACTATGTTCTAACAGGTGTAATGTGTTTAGGAAAAAACTCCTTTAACAATAAACTTAATTGTCTAAAAAGATATCAGGGCGCTTAAACAGTGAACTTCCAAATGATATTTTAAATATTTATAAATAACTTTAAATGAAAAAAAAAAAACACACAAATAGAGTGAAACTTATATATTTATTAAACCTGAATTTAGAAAACTGAAAAATATACATAAGATGCTGCTTATAAAGCAAATAAGAATAATATCAAACAACATGCCAATACTGACACAGACCGATATATTGGTCAGGCTCTAATCTTTACTGAGTCTTAAGGTTAGATATAAGATATATAATAAAGATAGAGTTGATAAGATATATACACTTCACTAAATGTGAAATTTTGTAATAGACCACTCTCAGCACACAGCTCTCAGACTCTATATCCTTCACACACAGAAACTTAAATCACTTTATTTCCCTTTGTGTGTGTGTGTGTTCATCTCTCTCTCTCTCTCTCTCACATTCTCACACACACACACACACACACACACAACACACACACACACACACACACACACACACACAGTTATCTCGCTCCTCATTCATTCCCTCTCTCACCCTCCATGTGAAGCTCTATGAACAGGCTTTACACTCTGTAGTATTTCCAGCTTTATCACTCATTCTGCCCCTCGTCTCTCCTCAGCACCATCATGGTTTAGTCGTCCTTAAAGGAAGAACAGTAAAGTTGCTTTCAAATGTTATTTCCTAGAAAGAGTTAATTCCTCCTGTATTAATGGAAAAGTCTCTGATACAGATAAGAAAGTATTATATTATTATTAATGTGTGAATGGTGACTTTTGTCCCTGAGAAGTAAAAGCAGAGATATTGTGACTTTGTTGCAGCTACAAAAACAGCTGTGGGTGTTGGTTTAAAGGTATTTCGTCCCCTGAGGACTGTAGTTCAGTCAAGCTTCTTTAACTGTAACCATGACCCTGATCTGTCACTAATCTTATCCAAGTGGTTTTATTTGCCTAAACCTAACCAAACATTAACCTTAGAGACACCAGATCAGAACGCTCAGATGGCTCATTTTCATGGCCCACATGACAAATTTGCCTGTTTTGTTTAGTTAACTTAAAGCAATGTCCCAGAGTTTCTCTTCTGTTTCTTTTTTTAAGAACTGCCAGTACCACAGAACTTTATTACATTATTATGGCTCCAGCATTGTTTTAATTAAACACATCTATAACAGGTTCACTTAAATAAAATGAACATTAGGGACTGTTTCTTCTTCTCTTCTCCCTTTTCTTTCTATAACACTGCCTTTACTGTTACTGGAAACAATAATAAGAGTTAAATATAATGCAACAAAAGAAAGAAAAATAATATGATATTCTGCTGTGTGAGTGTCAATTATTGTATGTATTGTAACTTTATTAAAGTTAAGTATGTGTCCGTAGACTTCATGATCAACTACTTATTGTTTATTGTTAGTTTGGGAGGCAACATCACAAAAACAACACAAGGCAAACAAGGCAAAGTACAGCAATTTCTTTATCCCCCGTTTCTGACCCTTAAGCTCGTGATGAACCAAAGCAATAGAGCTCCAAAGACTAGTCAATTAATTGATCAGTCAATCAGTTGTTCAGTTGATCAGAAGAAAATGATTTGCCGCTCTTTTTGATAAGTAAGCAATCACTTCAGTCGTTTTTCAAGCAAAAACATCAAATATTCACTGGTTCCAGCTTCTCCTTGTCATTTATGATAGTAAATGAAGAGGCACTGGGTTTTGGACATTTTGCCAGAGAAAAGATGAAATTCAAAGAATTGCAATGAGCACCATAAACCATTTTCTGACACCTTATAAAGGGACCTTAAAGGACAGTTCACTTCTAAATCAAAAATACATATTTTTCCTCCGGCCTGTAGTGTTTTTTATCCATCTAGAGTGTTTTGGTTTGAGTTGCAGAGTAGTGGAGATATCCTCTCTCCATTAATGGGTCTAGATGGCACTATACAATTGAAAAACTTTCTGTTGGATGAGAGTCATTCTGGCAGATTCTATTACAGAAAGAAAGTACATGAAACTGCTAACAACAAGGTCTGTGGTTTATCTTTAGATTTCTGGAAAGACACCCTGCTTTTGACTTTTTCAAATGTGTTTTTTGGTGCTTTGAGCATCATAAACCAAATGCCATTATTATTATAGTAGTAGTAGTATTATTATTAGTTAGTAGTAGTATTTAATACTTTTGATTTTGGGGTGAGCTGTCCTTTTAATAAATAGTCAATTAATTGTGAGAATAATTGGCGGGTTGATCGAAGAAGACAGTGACATAGATAAGAACACACAAAAACAGCAAACAAACATAAACAAAACTACACAGTACAAGCTGCCCCTTCATTCTGACCCCAACCCCCTGCTACCCAGGAGTCCCATGACCATTATAGACATCTAGATGCTGTAATGGCTATAATGATGCATGCCCCCTAATGTACAGTAGTGCGTTGCCTTGTTCCCAGACGTCCCTAAAATTTTTATTTTCCGTTTTAGTTTCATCACTTCATGTCCTTAGATAACAGTAACTGTAACAAACCAGGATTAATTGCGTCAGTGCTTGTTGAGCGGTCAAACTTAACATTTGTCAGAATCACTTCAAGATCCAGTGAGAAGTTTGCTGGTGAAAATTGATTTGACGACCCACAGTGCTGCTGCTGGTGGGGGTGTTGCTCCGTTTGAGGCCACACAGTGAAAATGGCATCTTTCTCTCCCTCAATGCAATGTTGTCTGAGCAGAGCAGATGTGCTGCCATAATGTGTGAGCCTCCGTAACCTCCTACCTCCTCCTCCTACCTGAGCAGCATCCAGGGAGCCGGCAGGATGTTATGACAGGCGTGGAATTAGAATATGGCTGCTGATGTTTCTGTAGATTTTTTTGTTGTTGTTGTTGGAGGAAGGAGATGAAGAAGATGAGGAGGAAGATTGCAGTCTTTCATGCGTGGTTTACTGCCTGAGTTTAATACATGCTGAAATGAGTTTGGTATTGTGTAAGTACAGCATTTCCTCTGCTAATGGTTTCATAGCAGCGTGGCGGTGGTGGATGGTAATTTCAGGGTTGCATTTAACAGTCCAGCGGCCTTATGTCAGGACATTAAACCATGAGTATGAACCGAAAGACGTCGCGCTTTTTACTGCACATATTGCTGACGTCCTGCAGCACTTTTCCTACCGTCCTCAGGAAGAGGAACTACAGTCTCCTCAGCGTCAACAAAGTTTTTTAATAAACCTCGAATTAGTCATCCAATCACTCCGATTCTAAATCATTCCCTGAAATCATTAACTTACACCCTCAAATTACTTTCCCCTCATTTGAATCTCAGAATGCAGCACCATCCATCCCCCCGTGTCTGTTTAATGCACTTAATGTGCATCCATCTGCAGCCATAAGATGCCGCTGACATATGAAGCTGAGGGTTTATGGACCAGAAGACATCTGCAAGCTGACCAGTTTTTCCATTAAAAAAACAAAAAGATGATGTAAGCTCACAATCTTTAATCTGAATGAAAGGGTACAAAAATTAATATCAGTATCTTGTAGGCCTTCCTCTCTCTTTAGTAACTGTAATCTCATTACATATTTTTTTTCTCAACAACTGTAATGGATTACAATTGATTAATTCATTTTACTTCCCAACACTGCCAGTCACTACCGTTAAGGCAAGCCAACTACAACAGTTGAAAGAGATCATTGTTCAGGTTAATAAAAAGCTAATTGCAGACTACTATTGGAGGAGCAGAATTATAGAGCTAAATTATTATGATACTGGGCTGAAAAAACATTTGTACTTTGAGGGAACAAATTAGTGTTTTGATGGAATTAATGGAAACATTTTAGACCATAAATGAGTAATTTCACAGAGTGAATTATTTAAATTTCAGGCATCAAATTAAATTGCATCAATTAAAATTCTATTTCCCTCCTGGAGCCCCAGAGTTAGAAATGCTTTGAACAGTTTTAACCTAAAAACATGACTTGATGCATTTACCTTTCATCTCTCTTGCCTTACTCATCATGCCTTTTTCTGAGTACCATTCTAATGAAACCGGTAACTGCATAACGTAACAAAACTTTAAGGGACAATTCACCCAAAAATGAAAATTCAATTATTATCTACTCACCCTCATGCTGACTGAGGGTCAGGTTTATTTCGTTGCAGAATCTCCCAAACAATGGAAGTGAATTGTGACCAGTTTTCAAACGTAAAAAGCAACTGGAAAAAGTAAATAAATAAAATGCCTCCATACTGCTTGTCTAGCATAATCCATGTCTCCTTAAGTCATGACATGCCATTTGCACACCGTCACACCACAAACACAGAGTTCAGACAGTGTGCATGTTCAGTGCATGTACAGTGAAGATTCAGGCTAAAAATATGGTGTAATGGTGCATGTTGGGACTTCAGGAGACTTGGATTACAAGAGATGAGCAGTATGGAGGCATTTTATGTTTTTATTCTGTTGTTTTTTACATTTGAAACTGGTCACCATTCACTTCCATTGTTTGGGAGATTCTGCAACACTGTTTTCCTGTGAAACTCCAGCAGTGTTTTGTGAACTAAAAAACTAAACCTGACCTTCAGTCGGCGTGAGGGTGAGGAGATAATGACTGAATTTTCATTTTTGGATGAACTATCCCTTTTTGTTTTGTTTACCTTATGCAATTACTGGTTTCATTAGAATGGCATTCAAGAAAAAGGTGTGAGTAATGCAAGAGGGATGAAAAGTAAATGCATCAAGTCATATTTTTAAGGTCGTAGGTGAGGTTAATAATACAGGAAATACCCCTAACCCTAACCCGGTGCATGCTATATAGAACTCAGTAACATAGAGCCATGGGAACATATGACCCCAATAATTCTGGTGCTGGACAGGTGTGTACAGCTGCTGGATGGAGGAGTCGGCTGAAGGAGGAATTAAGAAACAGCTGCTGAAGAGTTCAGCAACATCACAACAGTTATCTTTGTGTGAAGTTGGACTAATTATCTTCATTTTAACGACTCCATTTTCTGACTTTTGCGCATTCGTGTCTTGTGTCAAACCTCCATCGGGTTTATGACTGATGATGCTGGCGTAAGCTCATACCCTTCCTCTATATTCCCTCGTTCCTTCTCTCCATCGACAGACACTCCTCCTCTCTGCGCCATTTCAGGTTGTTTATCATATTCTCGAGCTGAAGAAAAGGCGACTCATTCATGAAAGGTCAAGCTCATTTGTTTCATGTGAGATATTCAGTCTAATAAACAGTGATAAACAGCGAAGGGGTCTCACTGGGGCTGATTGCCATGTGACTGTATTTCACACACACATGCCGCACCGTTGCTGATTGCTCCTTTAAATGCCACCTGCCGGGGCTGCTGGCATGGCCGTCCGTCGTCCCTGCGATGCATTTCTGCTACGCCACGCAGCTTAATGATGGCTGCAGCCTGGCCGCAGTGGCCGAGCTCCATATTTGGAGAATAATTGACAATTAGGGGGATTGAGGAGCGAGCTAAATGCCACCCCATGCTGAATAAAGACACTCCGTCTCTGTGAAACAGCAACTGGAGAACGGGCGGTAGAGGTTATACAATGAAGCTCTGAGGTAGCAACAGTTAATATCTTCTACCTGGATCGATTCTTAATTCCAACCTTACCTTAACCCAATTCTAGTTCTATCCCTCAAAACAACCCTGTGAAGAGGTGAGGGAGGACACATTGTCTCTTTTCACTAGAAAAATGACACTGCTGCTGTTTTGTTTAAACACTTGAACAGTTGGTTGCTCTCAGATACATCAGCATCAATTTGATCTCAGAGAAGAGGGCGTGATTTAAACACCTGCTAACTCCAAACCGAATGTTGTTATATTTTAACTCTCCAGACGCTCACACCAAGAGTCCTGAATCAAGAGTATGACATCAAACATGCTGCTAGTGTCATGCTTAGACATACAGGGACGGATTTAGTAATTCTGGGGAGAAAGGCAAACACTGGCATAGGGCCCTCCTCATCTCTTGTTCTTCCCCTTTGAGTGATTGAGTCATAAAAACAGACTTTTATTTATAATGTAATGCTGACAATGAATTGAGTAGTCTGACATCCTCATGAACGAAGCTGCTCTATAGTCGCGGAGTACAGCACCAGATACTTCTGTATCTCTTGCCAGACAGCAGTAGAATGTACAGGCTGTGGCTTGGGTGTATGTTGTCTTTTAGCTATGCTTCATTTTTTCAACAGTCTGTACACCATACCGTGCCGTTTGTTTACATGATTTGGCAACTGTCTTCATGAATCATTTCTGCAAATGCGGAAATAATTTAAGATCATTAAATAATCCAAGTTAGTGGGGAGGCCCTGAGATATTTATGAATTCAGCACTCTGGTGCCAATTTAGAGAATAGATTTTTAGAAAGACATAATTAGTTAGCAAAAAGAAGAAAAAATCTTCTTCTTAACCATCACATTATCAGGCAATTTATGGGGCCCTTGGTGGCTTTAGGCCTAAGGCGACTGCCAACCTTTGCCTAAAGGTAAGTTCCCCCCTGTAGACATATATATGTCAAGCCTCCAGGAAGAGAACAAGGCTTTGAAGCCAATTTGAAATAGACTTTTCCCCCATAGACTTGTGAAAGAAGTGGCTGTAAAACAGCAATTTTAATTTTTTAATTTTTTATTTTTTTGAGTGTTGCAACCTTCACAAAATGATTCGCTTTAACATCAGAATTCGATTCATTTGGCCCAATAACATTTAAAAATCAAGGTGTATCTTAAAGATGACAATATAGATCAATCTTTTCACTTTGCATCAGTTATAGTGTAATATTGCGGGGTAGCTAGGCAGATGGAGGAAGAATGGTGAGGAGGTGATGTGCGTTTGCTAACTCAACTGAGCCCAGTTTTATTCCCGTGCCGCAGCAGCAGCTAACCCGACGTTAAGGTGTTCATGATAAAAACAACAAAGCATGCTGGCTAACCTGCTGGCTCTCTGAACTTGTCTTCATGTTAGCTAATTCTCTGTTAACATGCCCCGCACCTCTTGCCTCCAGATGAAGACAAACTGGCATGTAATGTAACGACAAACACACAACCACTACTTTTTCCCTCCCCATATCTACACTCAGCCAATACTCACTACGGTGGACACCTCCCTCAATAAAACCAAAGAAAAGCACACATAAACATGCTCTTATACCCAGCATTACAATATTGTATCATTGAACATTTAATCGATATATTGATCCAGATTGATATGTTGTGACACACCTAACCATAAACCCCTGAATATTACATGACTCATTAAAATTTGGTTGAGAAATGTGAACATTTAAAATGTAAAACTTTATTTATGCAATAGGTGCATCTTTTTTCTTTATTGTGATTTGATCTAGCTATTTTTCATAGAAGGGTGTTGTGATCCAATTTCTGTAAGATTTCAATCATATATATATATATATATATATACATATACATATATATATATATATATATATATAAACAATTATATATATATATATATATATATATATATAGGTATATAACACATATATATATATATATATATATTATACTGGGTTTTTTTACACTTTTTTCTTTGTACTTTATTGAATTGTTAATTGTTTTTGAATGTTTATCACCCGGGGTGGTTTGGATGGTTAACCACACCTGCCATCTCAGAGCTTCTCAGAGCTTCAGAGTGGTTGCCATTTTTTAAACATTCTGAACTGACAAAAGATGTTTGTTTCCATGCAGTGTTGACAGTAATGTCTTGAAACTGTGCACCCAAGAAAAATATTTAATTTCAGCAAAACTCCACAAAAGACACACATTTACATTCAATCAACACGTCTTTACAACCTGTCCCAGACCCTAACCTTAAGCATTCTGTTGTCTCTTCAGGAAACAGATTTATTTTTCAACAGTAACGATTTTGGAAGGCATCAGACAAATTATGTCACCCTGCTGATGGTCAGAAAATACGATCACAATTTGGATCAATCAGACCCTTTCATGGAGGAATATGGGAATTGATTGTTGGGTCTACAAAGCACAGGAGACGGTGCTTTGTGTCCTATTTCCTTTAAACAGTCAGCCTCAGTTTCTGAGAAGTTTTCCCAACCATGACCTCGATCTTTTCAAAGTAGTTTTAGCTTTTAACCCAGAGAAGTTGACTGATTGCCTTAAAAGATTTAAGTAATTGATCATGGTGAAGCTAATTTCTTAAAGTGAAACTGACTACAATAAGAATAGCTTTAAAGTAAGTTCAATACATTAAATTATTTGTACTTTTTTCTTTCTAAGTCTGCAGTAAAGTTAGCTTTTTCCCCAAATAATCAACTCAGCATTTGAAGTTTACAATTTTTATTTAATGAAAATAGAAAATGTAGTATTGTATCTAAAATGACAGCAAAACATAATGACACTAAAGCCATTATGTACGGGTAGTGAAATACTTACATTTCCAGAAACTGTTCTGACTCTTTAAGACTCACTTTGTCCTCAAAAATATAGAAGTGTAGCATACACACACAGAGTCAGACATGTAGGAGATGTATCGATCTTCCTCTTGCAGTTAAACAGCGTAGGCTGAAGGTCTTAAAGCTGCACAGTGGAGGTTCATTTCCGTGCTACACTCTGGATTTAACCTCCATTCGGCTCAGATTCCAGCTGGATGAAACCTTTTAAAACCAAAACTGAACACCCTAACCTCTGAGTCTTTGATTCTCATCAGTAAAGAAAAGGTCAGCAGCTTTCAAAAGTCAAACATTTGACTACAGTTTGATTCATTTTGGATGTCAATGAGGATCAGGATATCGATGCCTCAAACTTTTTGTAGAGAAATGTTTAGTGGAGGGTTTGGGTTTTGTAAATAATTCCAATTGATCAGGGCTTTTTTCACTAAACGTACATTCCTACAGACTTACTTAACTTTTGTTGGATCCATGAATGTTTTCTTATTTCAAAATATTTGCAAGTAAAAATGTATCGGTGGCCAGGTGCAGATAAGCTCAGGGATGTTCTTAATATTAGATGATGGAGTGTGGAGGAAGTCATGCACCTTGGCACACTTGAACACTTTGAAGACAAATTGTCTGGATGGCAGCATATGTCACCCCAAAACCTGAATCTGCCTTTGAGCATCAATGGGGTCTTCACAGATGTGACAGTTACCCATGATGCCATGGGCACTAACACACCCTCATACCATCACAGCTGCTGTCTTTTGAAGTTAGCACTGGTAACAATCTGGATGGTCCTTTTCCTCTTTAACCCGGAGGACACGACGTCCATGATTTGTGAAAAAATCTGAAATGTGGACTCTTCAGACCTCAGCACACTTTTCCACTTTGTGTCAGTCCATCTCAGATGAGCTCGGGTCCAGAGAAGTCTGCAGTGTTTCTGGATGTTGTTGATATATGTCTTTCTCTTTGCATGGTAGAGTCTTAACTTTTGTTTGTAGATGCACCAACAAACTGTTTACTGACAGTGGTTTTCTGCGTTTTCAGTGTTCCCAGGCCCATGTAGTAATATCCTTCATACAGTCATGTCTGATTTTAATGCAGTGCTGCCTGAGGGGTCAAAGGTCACAGACATTCAGTGTTGATTTTCAGCGTTGCCCGTATACATGCACATTCCTCTGGATTCTCTGAATCTTTTATCGATATGGACTGTAGATGGTGAAATCTCTAAATTTCTGCATTTTTGTGTTGAGAAATGTTGTTAAACTCATGAACTATTTGTCCACAGTTTTTCACATAGTGGTGAATCTCACCTCAGCCGTTCCAAGTTTCATCAGCTGTAACTTAACCACGACACCAACACAGCTGAAAGCGAATATGAATTGTAAAAATAATGTACAGACCTGAAAGTACAAACAGCGACACAGGAGAGAAACTACATTTCAAAGCACAGCTTGCAGCCCACTTGGAGGCAGGTTGGGCTTGCTTTGGCCCCACTCCAGAGTAGGTCCATCTCGGGCAGCACGGCACAGCTTGGCGTGATAAAAGTGGTTATAGAATTGCAAAGCAGCACGGCACGGTTTGACTTGGTGCGGCCAAAAGCGCTAGTGGAAAAGCCCCATCAATACCAGAAATCTTGTCCCTTGCTTGCAGATTCTGCATTCATATGCAGATATCTGTTTGTGTCACATGGCTTTGTTAAATACTCATTTCTGATTGGACAATTAGAGCATTCTAAGGTCTGTTATTTCTATATAACTGTCAGTTGTATAACTGACAGTTGTATAACATGTATAACAGACTGTTGTGATGGACGCAGTTCTGATAATAGACTCTGGAGAAGCAATAAAAAAATGTTAAAATCCATTTAATCATTGTAAAGTTAAACTTTGTGTCAAATTAATGTTTTTTTGATAAGTAACCATGTATAAGAGGATATGTATAGTGAGCTGGTCGTTATTGCAAAATAAATCCCTTCAGGATGGGATGGCATCACCATGTCTGGGTTTATTTTACAAATAATGACCTGCTCACTGTACATTATCCCTTACATCGAGATCACTGACTGCCAAATGGTCAAAAGTTATTGTTTTGTTTTGTTTTTTACATCCACAACTCTTGTCCTTGCTGATACTTAAACTGTAAACCTGAATAAGTTAGCAGAACTCAAAGAAATTACGGCAATCAGTTGCTACAATTTTCTTGAGTTCATAAACTCAAAAGTTTGATGTTTCCAAAGCTTGAATATATAGGGTTTTTTTATGCATTCTTTGATTACAGTTAAAATAAAATTATTGATTAAGCCAACTCAAATATTTTCAGTAAATGCAACTCAGAACTTTTATTCACATCTGTCAATGCAATAAGTTAAAGAAGTGAATAAATTTAAAGTATAAAAACCATTATTTCATGTCCAGTAAACTCAGTATAGTAATAAATATGTAAAATATTTGTTGTGTTTATACTTGTGTTTTAGGGACCTATTTAGGGCTTATTTCCTTCATTAATCAAAAAAAATATGAGTTTAATAAACGCAAAAGAAAGAAAATTCTACTGGTGCCTAACATTTTAAAGTTAGAAGAACCTCTAAACAAATTTCAGTTTTCACCACCTACTACAAATAATTAATTTGAGTGTTTTATTGTGTAGTTTCAGTGCTGGCAGGATATAAGTCATGATGTGAAGATTTATCTTTTGTGCCTGAGAAATCCATCCTCCTTATTGCAACAACAGCCATGAAATCCAACAGAAGCACTTGTTATTATCTCTTCTTTGAAGGCTCTGTGACTGTGTACATCCAGCCCACAGGCCTCGTCTTTGAAAAACGCTCTATAGCCTCCTATCTTCTGTTCATCTATCCGTTTGACTGTCTTCCCGCTGTATCTCTCCATCTCCCTGTGTAAGACTAAAGAGGGAGCAGCAGCTCAGTGACCTTCAGCTGCCGCAAAGCTTTGTACCAACTCTACACACATCCATCTGCCTGTCTGTGTATCCTTCTTTTCGGCCAACGTGCTTTTTTTGTGATTTTGTTTTGTAAAAAATAACTGGAGAATTTAAAAAAATACAAACCTTACAAAGCCTCCAAATTCAAACAGAAAAAGCTGAGGAGGATTTGAGGCTGCACGCTGGCTCACAGGCAGGAAAAGGATCTCAGATATGGCTCGAGGCCACAACTCGCCATGATCAGTAAAATCTCTTACATTCACATAAAGGAGAAAATGACATATGGATGAAGACCCATAACCACCTGCTCATCCATCCGCAAAAATCCTGTCCATCACTCCATCTCTACATCTGCCGGTATCTGTCGATCCTTTCCTCCGGCTGGAGTTACAGCATCTTGAGTCAGCAGTGCAGTGACCCTTGACGAGCCTTTTTTTCCCTCCCTTTCTCTCATCTTTCCCTTTTTTTTTTCTTTAAAGGGAACACGTCCCTGCGGATAAATTTTACATCCTTCTGTTCAAGGTGTTTGTGGGATTTATGCTTTATAACTTTTGCTGTTTTGTTGTAATTTAATTTCTCTGCCGAATCAATTTCCCTCCAACCTGCCTCGCCTGCTTCACAGAGACCGTGGACCTCTGGAGAATGTAGCTGTGGTGGTCGTATGTGGAGAGAGCAGTAGAGATGATAGTAATGGTATAATATGAGCTAAAAGATGAGAGATTTTACAAGCAAAGAAAAAGCAAAACTGGTGTGGCTGCTGCAATGCATTCAGGTTTATTATTATGGTTTTTTTTTTGTTCCTGTGGGTGTAGACAATAGGTCTCATTCAAGAACATTTTCATATTCTCATCTTAAATTTTTTTTAGTATGAAGGGCTCATATGAACATGTCACGTCAGATTCAACAAACACTCATTACTTCAAATAGCCATGTAAATTATCCACCTGTGCATATTTGAGTGCACATGCATGAGACTTGAAAATTAGCATAATTAAAGCCCCAATAATATCATATATGGCTGGCTTCCTGCCTCATATGTCAGGAAGTGTTCACTCGTGACAATGGCATCAAAGAGAAAAAAGAAGAACTTAAGGAGTTTAGAGTTTGACGTCCTGCTTTCAGAGATCCATAAAGGAAAATCTGTCTCTTAATCAGCGTCAGCAGTGGAATTAAAAGACCTGCTAAAGCAAAGAACGGAAAAAGCAAATGCTGTTAATGCCGTGTTACTGGAGGGTCACTGTCACTGAAATAAAGAAGAAATGTCTCGATATGAAAATGAGGAAAAAAAAATGCGTCAGTAAGGGGCGATCGATGACTGCAGGGAGAGGAGAGGGTCAGGTGAAGTTTTCATCACAGAGACAGTGGACAGAATAAGTGAGGATGTTCGCTTGGACAGACTACATAAACCTGCATGTGCGGATATACGGCCAATACACCTGGCAGCAGGTAATAATAGATCATTGAATGAATGATGAGACACTTCATATGTAAATTACAATTATGTTATTATTTGAAATGTAGTCAAACAGGATAATGCTGACATAATTATGAAGTGTAATTTATTTTTCAAACTCAAAATGTCTTCAAACTAATGAAATATACAATCATTAGTGAAACACTTTGGTTGTGATACCAGCAGATGACTGTACATGACTCAACAGGTCTGGAGCTCATAAATTGTGTTTGTATCTGAGAGAATATTCAAAATACAAAAAAATTTGAATGCGACAAGTTCTCCTAAATCACCCATATGCACAACATAAGAAGTTTATAGAAATACAATCAAGCCGGAGTGAGTTTTTTCCTAAAATAAAAAAAGCTTTTAGAACACCGGGTGCAGCTCACAGCTTTTTTACTCTCTAATGTCACTTATCATTATCACTAAGTGTGTGATCATCCATCCATCCATAGGGCAGAACAGATGCAGACATAGATACATGTCCCTCTCTCTCTAACTCTCCGTCTCGTCTGTCCTTCCTGTCTCCTCTCAGGACTACAGAGTGAACATCTTCTTGAGACAGCAGTGGAACGACCCTCGGCTGGCCTACAGCGAGTACCCCGACGACTCGCTGGACCTGACCCCTCCATGTTGGACTCCATCTGGAAACCTGACTTGTTCTTTCGCCAACGAGAAGGGGGCCAACTTCCACGAGGTCACCACCGACAACAAGCTGCTACGCATCTCTAAAAACGGCAACGTGCTCTACAGCATACGGTGAGTGGAGGAGGTGTGAGGTTTAGAACCTGTGAAAAAAAAAACTGTTTATTAAACTGCAGCACAGACAGGCTTGGGGAGTAATGGATTACATGTAAGGGACTTATGTAATTAGGATACAAAAGCTGTTGGTAACTGCAAAAATAAAAGACATAATCAGATTACAGTTACATTTAGTAAAAATGTGGATTATTAGCAGCATTACAATGTTAGAGTATTTTTCAGAATAAAGAATGATATAATACTATGTGCAGTGTTTACACATTACTACATTTCACAGAAGCACCACTCTGGTCTGGATGAAACGAGCTATTCTGACAGTTACCAATTTATTATCCCTTGAAAAAATGTTTTCACCATGTGAAGATTATGCTATTATCTGATCTCGACATCTAACTTAAAGAAATATTTACAAGTTAAACCAACCACTAATGTGCTACACAGATCAAACATTAATGTTAGCTACACAGAACAACTGCTAATATTAGCCACACAGGCCAACCACTAACATGTACATCTGTGTGCTCCACATATTTGGACCTATTTTTTAAACTGACAGGATTTACTGATTCTCTGATTTCAGCCTCTGAATATGAATATTTTCTGGTTTCTTTACTACTCTCTGACAGTAAACTGAATATTTTTGAGTTGTGGAAGAAAACAAGAAGAACATTTTATGAACCAAACAACTAATCAATTAACTCTTTCCCTTTCTTTTTTTGTTTGTTTGTTTTATAAGTTGCCAGCCAATGCCAGCATTTTTGACAAAATTCACTGATTTTTCAGCACCCACAGAATATTCAGTTCTATGAATATGTTACTGTGGAACATATCAAAAGAAAGAACAGATCTTCTTGTTTCAGACAAAATTTTTTTTTGTTGTAGCTTCATTCATTCTTTTTTTTATCAGCACTTGAATGTTGATTGGTTGCAAAAAATCAAAAAATCCACTTTTCAGACAAAAAGCTGAGAAAACAGTTTTTGTGAAAGAGAAATTTTTATGCAGAATATCGACTTCATGTTTTTATTTTTGATTCCTTATCACCTCATATTACACATGTCACATTAGTGTCACCAGTGTGGCTAATGTTAGCTGGGTGTGTGTCCATTGCTTCCCGTCCAAAACACTGTGCAGCGCAAGACCGAGTGGCTGCAGTGCCTGGCTGCCTGGCTGCCTGGCTGCCTGGCTGCCTGGCTGCGGCTGCTGTGGAGGTCTGTGGACTGCAGAGCAAGCAGACCCACTCTGTGTCCGGGTCACAGTGCTCTCTGACCCACAGATCTGCAGCTGAGTACTAATGTTTTCATGCTACAGACATAACCTTCTTCTTCTTCTGCTGTTCATCCGGCAGTTCCCTTCTTATATGACAAATTTTTGTCACAGCGCCCTCCTACCAGCTGGCAGTGAAAACAGCAATTGACGAATATCTTGTCAGTGGCGGGGAAAGAGTTAATTGAGAAAATTACAGACCGAATCGATGAAGAAAATAATTGTTAGTTGCAGCTCTAAAAACAGTGCATTAAGCTAAACAATTTCACCATATATATTGAGGTAATCCAAAAGTAATGGAAAGTTATTAAGTTACATTACTTTAATATTGGATTATGTTACTGACTGTTTTTTTAATCCATAACTGTATTACAGACTTTCCTTCCAACCCTGGTGCAACATGTGCTCGATACATATTGTAATGTCAAGGCTCATATCCAAACTAATTCATTAAAAACGCAACAACAAAATTAACTAAAGTCAAAATTACAAGCAGCTGTAAAAACACGGTGCATTGACACTGGTGGAGTATGACTGCACTATGACCATCAAAGAGATATAACAGTAATAGAAAAAGTTCTTCATTGAGGGAAGGAGAGAGGTTGTAAGTTTGGAGGTTATATTGAAACAATGTTATAAATCCATGATAGAAGATAGAAAGTGACTCTCCTGCGCTGCCTTCCTGTTTATTGCATTCCAGAGGCCTTCATCCTCGGCTTTAGAGTGCTCTTAATGCGTCAAAGTTGGAGGTTTTTATTTCCTCCAGAGCCCTGCTTCCTCCCTCCCTCCTTTTTTTGTATCTCCAAGACATCCCATTCAAGGCTGTCAGAGTTATAGCCGCCTTCCTCCGACGAACCCTTTTAGCCTGCCAGTGTCTCCTCCTCCTCCTCCTCTTCCTCGCTTTTATTGCCTCTGCTCAGGGGCGAATGAGAAAGTGCTGCAGCAGCCATGGTAATCTACTCAGCCTGTTAGTATTCCAGCAGCGAGTCTGATCTGTTATCAACCTCAGTTTTCACCTTCATGCCAGCAGGAGGAGGAGGAGGAGGAAGAAGAGGAGTGAGATTGGTCCTTTATAAATATCGTCAGAAAAAAGGGATGAACCCTGCGCTCCCCCTCTGTCGCTTTCATTTTTTAACTTGACACCATCAGAATGAACCCGCCGTTGATCAGCTTGATCTTGCAGGCGAAGAGGCGGCTCGGGATATTAAACCGTCCCGAGGGGAATAAGGGGGAGAGAGTGGATCTTGTAAATGTTGTTTTACTCTGTTTTTTGATGTTTATCGTTCAACAGCAGAGCAGTATGAGGAGGAGTCATGACCAATGGCCGCGTCTCCTCCGAGATGAAAGTGAACTTTTTGAGATTGGGCGATCAGATTCAGATGTAGTCCAATTTCTCAGCGTGCTTCAAAAGAAAATGCAGCATTCCCTCTCAGCTGATATGTGGTCCCATTTGTACTATATCAAAAGAAAAATCTTCAATACTTTGAATTCTTTTCTAAAATTCTATTACAAAATGCATCATGTGTTTTAAGACAAAGTTTTTTCTCTAAAATATTAAATACAGTAAGAAAGCCATGATAACTTATTTTAGGATGATTAAATCTTCACCAGAAAAACAAAAGCATTTGTCATTTTTCTGGCATTCTCTTTTGTTCAAATGCCAAAAATAACCTATTTTTACATTCATCTATTAAAGACTCATTGCAGTTATGTGAATTCTGGCTCCTGTCTGGAGTCTGAAGGAGGCAGAAGTAGTGTGATGTAGTTTCAGAGCCACAAAGTATGGAGGACCAATTGTTTAATCAGTCAGTATTGATGATATATAGACTTGATAGTTTTTGCGCCTAAAACTAACCGACTTTTAGGGTACTTCATAACATGGGATTTTTGAAGTGTGCTAATAAGGGTGCTGAAAACACTCATCTTTGTTGTTTTGTAAGGCACAATGCCATATTTTGTCCCATAGTTTAGAGCAATGGTTCCCAACCTTTTGTCCTTGGAACCAACCCCCTACCCCTCCACCCCCGCACACATGTGCACATACACCAAAGGAACAAGTGATTCATCAGTTAAAATGTTTCCATTCTTAAAACCTTTACCTTCTGTAAATGTCTCTTTCCCAGTATAAGCTTAACATTTTTTTTTCTTTTGACAACCCAACAGAGCAGCTTATACACACTCATCCTTACCAAAAGAACAATTACGATTCATTATCACAGAGCTTGAGAGGTCACAGACCTCTGGCCTACTAAGTAGCCTACAAAGTAACCTACTATTTATAATTGAGGTCAAAGAAATGTATCTTTTTAAATAGTGTTTTATACAGACTTTTGTATAAAATGTGATTTTAGTCAACATGTGCAAATCTGATTTTGATGTCCTCAGAGCAGACAGTCTTGGGGACCCCCTATGACATCTGGTGCCCCTAAGGGGGCCCAGACCCCAGGTTGGGAACCAGTGGTTTAGGCTGCACAATTAATTGCAATATAATTGAAATCACAATATGGCCAATTGCAATATCCAAACAGATGTAGAACCCATTATTTGATATAAGGAAAATGTGTGACAAAACAGCATCATGATGAGGTCCTGTAGTGCTGCAGAGACGACCTGACCTAAAAGTCACGAGATGAAAGAAAACATGTTTGTTTGGTTCAGACCTCAACAAATGTCACATAATCACAATTTTACTTTTTTCTCAGTGAACATGAAAATTGTACAGAAATTGTAAAAAAAAAAAAATCATTTTGCACTTATTTTTGCTGAAATTGTGATATGTGCAATGATTAGTGGGAGAAGTCATTTCTTGGGGTCTTTAACCAAATAAACAAGATAACAAGATTTTTAAGGCAGGTCATCTCTGCAGCAAGTGGTTAGTTTGGTTCTGTGATTTAGATATTGCACTTGGCCACATATTGCGATTTCAAATTGTGCTTCCCTAGTGCCACCTAGCTAAAATGCACACATCATCAAACAAACGGGGCTCCAGGTGTAGCCAATAGCTAACTCACTGACTGAAACATGAAACATTATACTTCCTGTTTGTACCTCTCAAAGCATTATGGGAACTGTGCTCCCAAAACATTATTATTCCCCCTGTAGAAGTAATAAAGACTCAAGTCACATCTATTTACCCCACTGGCAGATTTTTAGTTGATTGGATGCTTGCGGATTTCTTGTTTGTAGTCGGTAAATGTCTATTGAAACTATTATTTTGTTGTCCTTTACAAGATTTACATATTTCATTTTGTCAGTCATTGTCAACATTATTAAATTCGGTATCTGTCCTGCATTGTTGATGGATGATTTTCCTGTAATCCCACTGGTATTGGAACAAAACGCCATCTAAAAGCAAGGCACTAACTTTGTCAGTGTTTGGCATGTAGGTGTCACGATGCAGCCGACAGAAAACCACAGAGCTGAATCTTCTCTCTGAGAAAGTGGGACATCTGTGGAGGCTATATCATGTGTGTAATACATATTCAGCATCCTGTCAGGGACTTGTAACAATGTGCAGACGCGGCAAAGTTTATTTGGTACATCAGGCCGACTGGACGTGTGTGTTGTAGCAGCAGCAGCGTCCTGTTGGAGCAGAACAGAAGGACTGTGAAGGAGAGTGTGCAGTGAAGTCACGACAACCTGCTGACAGCTGGAGCTCTGCAGGAGTGACACTGGAGCTGAAGTTTAGTTTGTTAACATAACATACTGTAAAGCAACCAATACAGCATTCAATTAGAGCATTATGGGCTTAAGCTGCAACTTCTTGCACCAATCAGATTTCCTGTAATAAAATTATGTATTTAAGATGAACAATTAAGAATATTAAGAGATATTAAGAATCAAAAGGGATTTTCACACTGCATATTTGTAGCCCAAGCCTTTCCTTAGCCCAGGGTTAAGCTCAGCCCAGGGCTATATGATTCTCACTGCCCTTCTTCTAGCTCTGGGTTGAAGTCTCTGTACACCCACAAAGGTGTTTTCTGTTAACCTGGCTGATTATCTTCTTCTTCTAATCCTTTAGCCCTGTTTCACAGTGGCTGCTCTTAGCCCTGGATTTAGTTGATTTTCAGGAAATAACCCCGCAGATTCGGGCTAGCCCTAGGCTAAGCTTGGGGTTAGCCCACTTTGGAATGTGCCAGGAATGTATCAGTGTTAAAGCTGTCTTAGCCTAGGCTAACAGCTCCCTTAGCCTGGGGCTAACTGCTCTTTTTAACCTAGGGCTAAATGCAGTGTGAAAATCCTGAAAGTCTCACCAGGAAGTCCATTTGGTATCTGTTCTGGAGCTTTCTTTTATCACACATCTTCATCAGCAAATGGCAGAGCACTCAAGTTGACTTGGATTCAAGTCAGACTCGTGTCACACATTTGATGACCCTATACTCCACTTAAAGGGATACGCCAACATTTTTTTATTTTCGTGTCTTGCCTCACTCCCGAGTCCATGACAAGAAGATAGACACCATTCTTTCAACTGTGCGTGCAGTAGCAAGGTAGAGACGGACAGAGCTCGCCCACCGCTAATTAGCTTAGCTCAAACACTGGGAGTCAATAGGATGTGTTAGCCTGCCTCTGCCTACGGTCATCTGATAAACTCTTCAGCAACTCTAAACTGTCCAGTGTGCTTGTTGTGACTCGTTTTTTACCGCGTTATGTTACGTTATCTATTTTTAGACTAAACAGCTCTTTATAGTCATTTTCGAAAGAAATACACATGAAACTAAAACTGCTGTTTTCGCGCAGCGCAAACCACCCGCGGAATGTGCTTGGTAAGTAGTCAACAAAACAAATCCACTTTTAAGGAAGAAGAAATTTGCTACTCCTCACGGGTATGACGATTGAAAGAGAGGACGAGGATGATTTCTTTCGGGACTGACGAAGATTCACAACCGTACCTATTTGAACCAGAATATACGGAGGAGGAACTACATGTTTGTGGAAGCTGAGCGTGCACGAAGAGAAGCTGAGACAGTCGAGCAGCCTGGGGCCGAGGAAGAAGTCATTATAGCATGTCTAACTTGCTATAATATAGCAAGCTGTGTGCACAGTTAGTCTCTACATGTATAGAGAAAATAGCTATAATATACAGATGCATGCTGTATATTCTACAACGTGCCCCATGCATCTTTATAATTATAATAGTCACTTACTCTACGGACAACTGTCCATTAGGTCCAGATGGCCTGGGGCGTTTTTTCCAGTTTATTTTGGGTAGATGGAAAAAAGTTTCAACAACTGCGGGATTTACTAAAGATGGAAAAGCGTCATTCGTTGTGACACAATCTCTTTGTGCACTGTCCTCTTCACCAGATATATCAAGCCTCCCCATCGATGGCAGCACCAACTCCCACTCAGTACAGCAGAAGCACTCGTTTTCTGTCGGCATGGGTTGGCAAGCCCCACAGCTACACCACCAATCCATGCCGGTTCCGACTCTCTCCTCGGCCCCAGGCTGCTCGACTGTCTCAGCTTCTCTTCGTGCACGCTCAGCTTCCAAAACATGTAGTTCCTCCTCCGTATATTCTGGTTCAAATAGGTACGGTTGTGAATCTTCGTCAGTCCCGAAGAAATCATCCTCGTCCTCTCTTTCAAAGTCGGCCATAATCCGTAGTAGCAATCTTCTTCTTCTCGTAAACAGAGGCTTTGTTTTGTTGACCTACTTACAAGCACATCCGCGGTGGTTTGCGCATGCGTGCAAACAGCGGTTTAGTTTCCTGTGTATTTCTTTCGAAAATGACATAAAAGTGCTGGTCTTAGTCTAAAAATAGATAACGTAACATAACGCGGTAAAAAACGAGTCACAACAAGCACACTGGACAGTTTAGAGTTGCTGAAGAGTTTATCAGATGACCGTAGGCAGAGGCAGGCTAACACATCCTATTGACTCCCAGTGTTTGAGCTAAGCTAATTAGCGGTGGGTGAGCTCTGTCCGTCTCTCCCTCGCTACTGCACGCACAGTTGAAAGAATGGTGTCTATCTTCTTGTCATGGACTCGGGAGTGAGGCAAGACACGAAAATAAAAAAATGTTGGCGTATCACTTTAACAAAATCAACAGAAGGTTTGCACCTCAACCTGGACCATAACAACTTTTGACTTGACTTTGATTTGAACTTGTAATTCCTGATACCTTGATAAAGCGTGCCACAAATCAATTTGTGCAATTTAATTCGGGTGGCATGGTGGTGCAGTGGTTAGCACTGATGCCTCACGGCAAGAAGGTTCTGAGTTGTGGCTGGGGAGTGCCTTTCTGTGTGGAGTTTGCATGTTCTACTCGTGTCAGCATGGGTTCTCTCTGGGTACTCCGGCTTCCTCCCACAGTCGAAAGACATGCAAGTAAATAGGTTCAATGGTGACTCCAAATTGCCCATAGGTGTGAATGTGAGTGTTGATGGTTGTCTGTCTCTATGTGTCAACCCTGTGATGAACTGGTGACTTGTCCAAAGTGTACCCTGCCTCTCACCCAGTGTCAGCTGGGAAACCCCCCCCGACCCTTCAAGGATAAGCAGTTATGGACAATGAAAAATGAATAAATGACACTTAATTCCCCTAGAACTTTAATCGGTCTGAAGAATTGAGCCCGAAATGGCCCAAGCGCAACAAAATTCTGTCCAAACCTGACCCAAAGCCGTCTCTCATTAGCATATTTCAGCCCAAACCCGATTACAGCCTGACATTTTTCTTAACAAGCTTCCCTCTATATACCAAACAGTGGGAGTTGGCAGAGACAGGGACAGTACATGGGGGGAATTTGAATTGGCAACAACAAACTTGGGGAGAAAAATGAAGGATGTAAGTGTTTGTGAGAAATACTACCTGACCCAAAGGAAACCCGCAGGTCCCGGTGGGTTCGGGCATCTCAAGCTCTATATTCCCCAGATTCTCGTTTAAACCGACCTGACAACATGAACCATGAAGTACCAACATTATCTCTGAGCTCCAGCTGGAAAAAAAATGCTAAAGACAGTTTTCTTCATATACAAAAATAATGTGTCAACAAAAAACAAATTGGAGTATGCAATATTTTTATTTGCTTTGTGCAAATAAAAATAGTAACACCAGAACACACTGCTTACCTGAGCTGCACGAGTGCATCATAAAACCTCTTGTTTTTCATTCCAATGCACATATTAACAGATCAGAGCAGCCACACAGCCTGAGTGGGCAGCACGCCTCACGCATGTATCACGCACAGCTGCAGATACGCTTCTTCTAGAGATTCTGCATCTTGTCCTTTTTATCGGTGTGACTTGTGGTTCTCAGCAAAAATAAACCGTGAAGTGATCTGTTGATGATCATATCACCATCAGTTTAAATGTCTATATCTGTAGAATATTTCACAAACATTCAAAAGGGCAGTGAAAAGCAGTATTTTTCCAGTGCACTCCTCTTTCTCTCTCTCTCTCTGACCAAGGGTAAACACTGCTTTCTGGTTACACCTCTTTTCTTCTCTTCAAAACTCTTCTGCACACTCGATCTAGAAGGACAGGGCGGGCAGTAGCAGTGCCACAGCAGCAGTGTTGACTGTGTGGTCACCAAGCTGCAGGAGTTTAGCAAGGTGGCTGTTATGCACAGGCGGAGGTAGGCAATGTGACCTGGGTGTTGGTCTCTGCTGTTGAAACATTTGGTGAAGAGCTCAATAGGATTTGTTTAAGACTCAAAACTCGAAGTCAGAGGACTTGGAACTTGACTTGGAACTTGCCTGTTTGATTTGGGACTTCAGTGCAAAAGAATTTAGACTTACTTTTGACTTGCAAAACAATGGCTTTGTCCTCTGGCAGACAGAGTTTGTAGGTGTTTAAATTTCCTCTCTTTTTTTAGCACTTGATGGACTTTTCATTCATTCCACAACTCTGCTTTTTCAAGATCATGTGATATGATTGAAAGCTCCAGAACAGCTACTAAATGGATCTTGTGGTGAGAATGTTTCCTCAAATTTAGTGATACTTTTTTGGAAATCAAAGTCTTGAGTTATTGCATTTATGTTTCTTATACTTACTGACTAGGCAATACATCGACTAACTGAAAAATAATACATTGATTGATACTGACAATAATCTGCATCTCTTTGGTCAGTTTATTTTAAAAAGACAGATGATTACATCTTCTACAGTGTCCCTAATTTTAAATAAATTGATTCCAAAAAGGCAACTAATTATAACAGTAAATACTGAGGTCTAATGGAGAGAGTGGAGCACTAATGTCTGTGTTATATTTTTAAATAGTAGATACTCATTTTAAAATGAAAGTCTTTCATTTCAGTAATGCATCATATCAGTTATAAAATATTTTTTTCCATTATTTCTGGGAAAAGCTGGTTTTTGCAGAGATGCATTCCCTCCATGTGACAGCAGTAATTAATTTTGGTGCCTGAGACTCAGAAAACTAATGTGTCACCATGACGCGGGAGCGGCTGCCCTGAACGTTTTAATTTTCTGAGTTTCACGGATCAGCCTTGCATGAAACAAGATTCATTCCCATGTTGCTGCACGCCCGCTCAGCTACAGGTTTTCATCCTGTTAGTCCTCCAGCAGAGAAGAAGACCTGCCGCTGAGGTCTGCAGTGAAACTGTAACCATGTTGGATTTTTTCCCCCGCAATGTGGTAATCACTACAGGGGAAGTTACTCAGAAAAGTCAGGCTGCATACTAATATCCTGAGAATTTCTTTTTGATTACATGAAGGATACGATTGCCACTGTTCTGTTTCTTTGTTACTGTTGACAAACCCCAAAGAGGAAGGACAGACCTTGTTTGTGTCACTCAGCCCCGAGCCTGTTTGTTTCTAGTGATGCGTAGATCGGCTCTGACATCATCCCAGTCCTCATGTACACATAAATGTATATGTAAACATATTGCTCTGAAGTAGACTGGTTTTAATTAAACAAACATTTCTTTAAAGTAGTTTTAAGTTTAGTTTAAGGTTCATCTTCTAGATCTTAGAGCAGTGTTTCCTGAACTTTTTTTCTGGGGACCCACTTTCAAAGAATGACAAACCTTCAAGACCCAGTCCACAACAGACCTGATCATAAATCTTGTTAAGACTTAATTTAGGCATAAATGAATGTTTCTCACCATCTAGACCTACCTCATGACTTGCCTAGCATTCAAAGTCTTCCTCAGACATTCACTCATTTTCTAGAAGACACTAGAAGACATCTGAAAAATGTTCTAATTAGCATCGATTTATAACAGTTTACATCTCATTGTGTGAACATAAACTTCTATATAAACTGTGCATTTTTATAAATGTTGTATTGCGAGGTGGTCTTCATGTTAACTTATTATTGTTTCACTAACGATTCAAAGCCAAAAGATGTTCAACTCAAATCAATTTACTGAATTAAATATTTAACTTTCACAGCTTGTTACACAGAGAGAAGCAGCTAATTCTAGAAGCCTAAAACAGCAAATCTGTTGCAGCTATTCTTGATAAATTACCTTTTAAAAAATACAATTTGAAATTATTAGTTTAAATTTCATCAATTTTGCATTTATTTTTTAATTAATTTGACTTTCACCTCTGTATCTTAGACTTAAAGTGAATTTTGCTCCTTTTTTCTCTAGTCACGTATTAAACCTTTTATATTCTGCAATGTTTTTCATGTGAGAATAAAATGAAATGACTATATGATGATGCAAAAGGCTGCTAGTAATGCCAGTAATTGTTTAATGTAAGCTATTGTTGCATTCATTACATATCAGTGTGGATAACAGCAGGGGGTAAATTGATTCTAAAGAAATAATGTATTCATTTTTTATCAATTTGAGACACGTCCTGATCTGTTGCTGTTCAGTTCGGTGGCCTGGAGCTGGCTCGTTGAGCAACACTGATAAAGCTCTGGATAATCCTCTTAGTACTAACTGATGCTGCATGTGTGTTTCTGTGGTGTGTGTGTGTGTGTGTGTGTGTGTGTGTGTGTGTGTGTGTTGTGCAGAATAACACTGGTCCTGGCCTGTCCCATGGATCTGAAGAACTTCCCTATGGACGTCCAGACCTGCATCATGCAGCTGGAGAGCTGTGAGTAATCACACACA
The DNA here is from genome assembly GCA_034769285.1 of Lutjanus argentimaculatus. Classification (NCBI taxonomy): domain Eukaryota; kingdom Metazoa; phylum Chordata; class Actinopteri; order Lutjaniformes; family Lutjanidae; genus Lutjanus; species Lutjanus argentimaculatus. Next base: position 2,373,693 of record JAWZSL010000006.1, on the reverse strand, counting down.
CACACACACACACACACACACACACACATACACACACACACACACACAGAGCATCAGTCGATCAGTCAGTGAGCAGCTGGCAGAGTGAAAGATATGATATAGATTTCTCTGTGGCCTTTTCATTCTTTGAACAGACGTGAGAAGAATCAGAGAAACAGGAGCTGAAGTTTAAAGAGGTCTGTACTTGTACAAAGGGTCAGCAGTGATAAAAGAAAAGAAAGAACAATACAACGCTCACTGGTACCATGCTGATGTGATGCTGTCACCTCTAATGTTAAAGGTATCAAAAGGAAGTCACGACAGATACTGAAAAGCTTCATAATATCACTGTCTGACTCAGAGACCATCATAGTTTTAACCTTGGGGTTAGTGCTATTAGATTTAGATTGATTATTGGCACTGTTGAGTTTCCCTTCAGAGAAATTTTCTTAAAAGAGCATTTAAGGGGATAGTTCACCCAAAAATGCTCATTATCATTATCTGCTCACCGTCATGCCGAGTGAAGGTCAGGTTTATTTTGTTAGTCCACAAAACACTGCTGGAGTTTCACAAGAAAACAGTGTTGCAGAATCTCTAAACAGTTGAAGTGAATGGTGACCAGTTTTTAAGTGGGAAAAAAACATAAAATGCCTCCATACAGCTTGTCTGGCATGTCTCCTAAAGCCTCAGCATGCTGTTTCTACACCGTTGCACCACACAACCCAGTTCAGACAGTGTGCACATAAATCTGGCTCCAAGTTGAGGATCTACAGTGAAGATTCAGGCTAAAAACATGGTGTAAATAACATTTTTTTTATTTGGAGGCATTTTATGAATGTTGACCAGTTTTAAAACGGTAAAAACAACCAAAGTCCAAGTCTCCTAAAGCCCCAACATGCCAAGTTGACTACAAAAATGTTATTTACACCATGTTTTTAGCCTGAATCTTCACTGTAGATCCTCAACTTGGAGCCACATTCACATGCATTTTCCCTGAGTTTCACAGCCACTGTAGGTTCCACTACGCACTTGGATGGGGATGGAGAGGCAACAGCTCACTGCCACTAAATCCTACACACTGGTCCTTTGAGTAAAAGTACAAAACTAGTGGCATCAAAATATATTACAAAATGTACTCATTAAGGAAAACTGCCCATTTTAGAATGACATATATTATAAAAAGAGATGACTGGTTGCTCTGTATACTCAAAGGCTGTATCCACACTGATTGGATCAGTGTAAATTACCTTAAGTTTCTAGCCATGGAGTAAATGCAAAGTCTATTTCTAATAGCATATTAATGCTCAGCATGGTGATCCCTCAGTTATATACGTGGATTATAATTTGTGGTGCGTTCATGTGTGCATCACTTTAATGTTGCAACTGGTGAAGGTGGAGCTAATTGGAATTAGTTTATATACTAATTGGTAGTTTAACAATAATAAAATATTTGTTGATTTTATTTTGTATCAATAATCTGAATCTGCAAGTAACTAATAACTGTAGCTGTCAAGCAAAGGTAGTGGAGTAAGAACTGTAAATTGCATAAAATTGTACTTATGTACAGTACTTAAATAGATGTATTATATTTTTCCATTACTGCTCATTGTGAAAAACCATCTGATTAAAACATGTAAGTAAAACAAGCAACTGAGCAGCAATAAAACAGAGATTGTTGTATTGGAGCTGATTTTGTCACCTGTTGTTGCAGAAATCTTGTCAAGCAGTGGAAAGAAAACCTGAGTTTATCCCCATATAATTATAATCTGTCAGAATTAGTATTTAATTACGGTTTTGAGGTTCTTTGTTGCATCTTTCAACTTTTCTCCAGCTACATTTCAGAGAAAAGTTAATTAAATGTATCCGACAGGTGGAGTTTTATTTTGCAGATTTAGATTCATTCAGTATGAGATCAGCTCATAAATAAACATTAATAGTATCTTTATATCTTTCTTTTTCTTCCTTCATTTCTCTCCTTCCATCTTTGCTCATTTCTGTTTTTTCGCTCACACGTTCTTTGATTTAATACCTCTGCCTATTTTTCTTTTTCCTTCTCTGTTTCTTATTTCTATTTCGTTTTGTCTTTTATTTATCTGTCTTTTGCTTCTCTTCTTTCTGTTCATCAATTTCATCATCTTTTTCTCAGTTTCTTGCCTCCTTTCTTCCTTCATCATTCTCTATTTCTTTGTCCTTATTGGCCTAATTTCCTTCTGTCTTTCCTCTGCTTCTTCATGCTTGTTTCCTTATTTCCTTTCTTTGCTTCTCTAGCTGATCTGAAAACATGAAAAGTGTCCAAAAAGGAGTTAAATTTTTGTCTTTTTTTCTGGCTAAAATACATTTTACTGCTGAAATAACCACATTCCCTGGACTAGTTAGGGAGCTGTGGATGCTGCTGTTTTCCAACATCAACACATGACACGGTAGAAGGAAGATAACAGCATGTTCAGTTTGTGTTGAATTGGTCCTTAAACCTCAGGAACCCTGTGGGGGGGGTGACCCTCTCCCTGGGTAACCCTGCACACCAATCAGAGACAGAAAGATCATGGTCCTCCTCAGGGGAGGAAGAATGAAAGAAATGACCCACACGGAGTTGAAAACAGTCTGAGCTGCTGCTCTCTGCTCTCTCCTGCAGTCGGCTACACCATGAACGACCTCATATTCGAGTGGGATGAGAAGGGAGCCGTGCAGGTGGCCGACGGCCTGACGCTACCTCAGTTCATACTCAAAGAGGAGAAAGACCTGCGCTACTGCACCAAACACTACAACACAGGTGAGTTGGGCGGGGGGACGAAGATGAAATGTGACAGCTTGTTTGATTATTTCCCTCCTTTCCTGACCTCTGTCTGTCGGCTGTTGCTGTTTGCCTTCCACATCTGATCAAGTTCATTTTGTCTCTTATGGAGCTGCAAAAGTCTTATTTTCACAAAACAAGTGAAAAAGTTTTTACTGTCACTGCAGTAACAATACAAATCAGCTTGTTCATCATTTATCTAGTGTAATTTTTTTCATCGATCAAACAATCTGACTCCACTAGCAAACTTTCTAGGAAGTTTCCTGCTAAGAAGATATCATTTTGGACAAGGAGAGCAGAGATCTGAGATGGTGGTTTGAGTCAGCAGAGAGGTTTTCTTAAAATTATGTTCCACTTGGAACGTTATTTTTCAGTTCAATTCAATTGGCTTTATTGGCATGACTGCATATAATACAATGTTGCTATAACATCTTACTATATGTATAGCCTATGTGATTATAATAAACTTAAATAAACCAAAGATACAATAATACAAAGGGCATGGAGAACAAGTGGGGTGATGGAAAATAGTATAAAATAGTAAAATATTACTCAATTACAAGTAAAAGTACTGGTGTTAGAAAAATCAGAGCATGGATTCACACAGAGAACAAGTTGCAGAGAGGTGTGGGAGTATTTTAGACTGAGACACAACAGTTTGGCTCTTTAACTCCACAAACTGGACATGAGTTATCTCAGCAGGACAAACTGCTCCACATGAGAGCTGGAAGTGAAGCAGCAAGTGATCTGTCCTCCTCCTGCAGCTGCAACAGCATCGTCCTGTTTACTTTCTGTCAGCACACATACACCATGTATGAGGATTACTAACATGTGGAACATGTCTCTGTTAGTAGAAGTTGCTTTATATAGATTTTCTTGAAGTTTCTTCATCACCCCTGTGTTAAAAGTGATGTCTGCACTGCTGCTGTTAACTTTACACCATGTGCTATCCAACAGTGTTATTCTGCCGTTTTGTACTTTCTGTTCACTTTATCAGCCACATATGAGATAGAAATGGCTGAAACTAACATTACAGACTGTCTGTAATTCATTTCAGTCGGCAGAAGAACAACAAAAAGTATTTTCTTTGCTCCACACTGGTGCAAAACTACCCTGCCAGTGGTCATCTTACCTAGTTCAGTGAAGTGCTGACACAGTGATTAAATTAATAAGCATCACAGCTCCTTTTGATTTGAGGTCCAGTATTTTTCTGATCAGACATCTGACATGGAGTCTATTAAATAGGTTGGAATTAGACTAATTTTAAAATATGCCACTATTATCATTATTCTAATGTGTTTTATGTGTCTGTTTTTCAGGATTATGATTGAATAAAATATTGAAATATTAATGAGACAAGTTTTTGATATGTGTTTTATCTAAATTTATTGTTATATGATTGAATAATAAAATAATCATTACATTAATCAATAAATTAATTAATAGATTAATAGTTTAAAAAATAATCGTTAGGCGCAGCCCTAAGAAAAATGCTTATGTAAAAGTATTCTTCTATAAAAACTACTGAGATTATTAGTTACTTCTTACCTGCTGCTGTTTAATGAATTATCAACAGCTGCATTCAGTCAAAAGTGGTTTCTGTTTGTCCAAATCTTCAGTCTAAATTCTGTTCTGCTGTTCAGTGGTCACACTTACCTCTCCTTTGTGTATTTCCCTTCACTGATGAAAAAGCCAACAATCAGTTAGCCATTAATATTTGTTTAGATACAAACATTTTTCTGCTGCAGTGATTCATTTTTCGTCTGCATGTCATGGTTTTCATAGCAATCAGAAAACCTTATTGGCCACAATTTGCAGATATGATTTCAAATCGTACTCAGTACTCAATTATGACTGTAAAAGTAACTTAGTAGAGCCATACTTAAGTACAAGTAAAAGTACAGACTTGAAAATCACAAAACTCATAAAAGTGCCCATAAAACTACCTAATTACAGTAATTCCACCCCTGCAAATTAATTATTAATTAATACTATTTCATTAATAAACATGAATTATTAGGCATGTGGGATGGGGGCTCACAGAGCTGCAGAGCTCAGCATATCTTGCTGTCAGTCCAGAGCAGTCCTCCCTCTCTCCCAGCAGGACTGGAAGTTATTCTAAGTCATTTAGGTAGAAAATAGGGGAATATTTTTATTAGGTTTGTAAAATATTGGCCTGTTATATTTTCACATTGCTTACAGTGAGTCAGAAAGTGTAGCTCTGTCTCTGTACCCTGGTCACAGTAGGTAGTAGAACCTCTCCTCTCTGGACAGCAGGTCTGTCTGTGTCAGCCTCCCCTGTCAGGTTGTGTTCTCCTCCGGTTTTTATCACTGTGATCAAACTGGCTGCCATTCTGTATTCTCTGTACAGGGTGAGATCGGTTTCCATTTTATTATGTGCTTTTGATAGTTTTTAGTGCTTCAGTAATCTATGTATTCTTCTTTTTCTTTCATCATAGTTGGGTCTGATTTTTTCGAGCGTATGTGTCCTGAGGCTGAGGAGGTTGTGGTGTGATGATCTGAGCAGTTGGTGGTTCACCCAGCTTCAGGACAAGTTGGCAGAGGGGACTCCTTTGTGGGTTCAACTCCTGGCAGCACAGGACTTTGTAAGAAAAACAGAGTGGGTCACTTATTTTGCTAAGATTCCAGAAAGTTAAGGCTCATTTTTTAATATTTAAAAGTAGTAGCTACTGGCCTGATTCATCACTACATGCAGAGTTCAGAGTTCTTCTCTGCACCTGGATACTTTTGAAGAACTCTGCTCGCAGGATTTCAGGTAGATGTTTGTCCCATTTTGTCCAATCTTGTTGATTTTGTGTACCAAAACTAATACCATTGTTAAGATTTATTTTCCATCTATATTGAATTATCTCCCAGAGACAAATTTACAAAACATCGAAACAACTAAAATATATTTTCATGTTCAGGTGACATTCTGGACTTTTAAGAGTAGCAATTTTCAAACACTTTCAAGTAACCTAAACTATAATTTTCCAGACTCATGAAGCCTTTATCATCACAGCATAATTGTCACTATGAATGCAATTGCAAATTCCTTTGTACCCACAGCAGCAGAGGACTTATCTAGTGATGAATGACAAATACAGCAACAGGATTAAAAGATTTGTGTTGATGAAACACCACCATGTTACTTTTAAGAGAAATTGTTTTTTAAAATAGTATATTTAGATTTAAACCTTCAAAACATTTTCCAGACATTAAAGACTTCGTTAGAACCCTGTATGCTGTAAATAACAGGAATTAATCAATACTAATTGGTTGGTTGGTTTTTCTATCAACAGATTAAATTGTTCTTTCCAGGAACTCTCCTTGGGTACAATGTTAACTGACAGAAATGATGAATAAAGCTCCAAAAGATCCAAGATGTAATAGAACAGAAACGTCTGAAACAAGAATTTTAGGTCACAATAATAGACAAAGAATTTCTCCTCAGAAACATTCTGGAAGGACCAGCCTGATACGTTTTAATCAAAATCACACAGGACTTGCTATTAAGGCTAATAATATTCTAGGGCAAAGCTAAGTGTCTTCTATTATCAGATAGTACAAAGAAACAGAAATGAAAGCAGCATACAGCTGCCAGACATCCACAAAATGTGGAAAAAATGGAACTCTCAAATAGAAAATGACGAAATTGACCAAAATGTTAGAAAAAAATAGTTTTTAGAGAGTTGATTCATTTTAAATAAAAGACATAAAAACCTGACAGAAAAGACTGAGAGCAAACCCTTAACTTAATCCTGCTGTCCTTCATTTTTAGTTTTGAATACATTTGTCCTTCCAGGCTTCCATCACTTTGCTTTCACATGAGTTCAGGGTGAAAGTTGACTTTCAGAAATCACATTTCAGCCAGCCAGCTCATGTGAAATGTGTTATTATGTGGATGTAGAATATGTTGAGTGTTCTGTAGGGTGACGTAGACTCGGAGCCTACAGGTGGTTGTGTGTGTGTGTGTAGGTGGACATGTTGAAATGCTTTATGAACAGCAGCGGTGACAGCAGCAGCCGCGCTGACAGCAGAGGTACACCGTCATAATCAAAAGGCTGCCTTTGATATATGTTGCAGTGGGAGTTGTCTGAATCTGCTCGCAGAAGTCACTTCATTTTTATGTGAAACGGACAACTTCATGTTGTTGACATGAGAGATGTGAAGTGTTTGTCATCTCTTTACACTTCTCATTCCTCCATCAGCTTTCTCTCTCTTTTTCCATCAAATTACCACCCTGTTTCTCTCTTGGTTTTACTTTGTAAAAGGAAAGATGGAGAGAAAAGGGAGCGAGAGAAGAGATACAGAGGAGAGGTTAAAGGGATAGTTTGGATTATTTGAAGTGGGGTTTTAGAAGAAGCTATCAGTGTACTGCTGTGGGCAGGGTCAGTAGCAAAACACATTTTAACTTCCTAAAAAATCAGTATCAGTTTTAAGTGTACATTATATTTAGAATATTTAATTTCGGCAAGAATTTTTAATTTTAGGCTTACGTATTTACTGAAAATTGTTGTTAGTTAAAGTCACGTTTTAGTTGTGTCATTTTGTTTTGTTTCAGTCAAGTGTTAGTCAGTGGAACATTGAATTTTGTCTGTTTTATTCATAATTTTCTCAAACAGTTTTATGATACTGTAATGCTTTTTGCTGAAGAATATTTCATGGCTGTAAACCATGTAAACCAATTGGCAGCAGTAGACCAGCAGTTCCTGTGTTTTGTCAAGGAAAACGTTAAACAGGTGGCTTTAAAGGAAGCGATATTTGGTTTATATAAGGGAGGTTTCCACTCAGGCAGCAGGTTAAAAGTGGTGAAATTATTTATTAAATTAGTTATTGATATTATGAATATAGCATGCACTTAAAATGATACAGATTTTTTTAAGTGGGTCTTTTCTTCAGGTTGGTAACATACATTTTGCTGCTGACGCTGTCCGCAGCAGGACATTACTTGCTTCTTCTCCAATCACCATCCACTGTAGGTAATATATTGACTATGGATAAGTACCACGTAAAACCTCACTTTTATTAATCCGAGCTATCCCTCTAATAGAGACAAGGAAATAAAGCAGGACCCAAGGCAAAGAGAAGAAGAGGGATGTGTCTCTCTAATGAGGAGAGAATTTATCAAAATTCAGACTTGGCACATATTCTTTGAAATTAAGACAGGGAGATGTTAAAATTGTCTGCCTCGAAACTCTGCAGAAATGCTGCATGAGTCAGAGACAGAATTTTTTTTTTTTATTTGAATGTGTGAAATGTAGAAATAACAGAGGAATACTACACTGAAATGGAAATACATATTCCCCAAATATTTTCTTCTTTTCCTTCCAATGTCATGAAACTTTCAGTGTGGCTCAGTGCAGAGAAAAACACTGTGGGCTGCAAAGTTTGTTTCAGCCACAAACTCAGAAATAACTGTTGATTTATTCATCTTTTTTCAGATTTAAAGTTTGTAACAAATGCAAAAGACTTGTATAGGACTTCCTTTGAAAGGAAGAGAATTAAGAGGAAAAGAACTGAAACACAAAATGGTCAAAATGAAGGTGGAGAAGATTACAGATTAGGACAAAAGAAAAAGAAAATATCGAGAGAAGAGAATAACAAAAAGGAAAGCAGAGACTGAGAAGGAAAGGACTGCATCAGTCATGTGTGAAGGAAGAACAACAGAAACAAGGGAGAAACACAGAAATCAGAAAAAGAATTGTGCAAAGAGAGTCTAGCAGAGAGGACGAGGGAGGACGGGGACGACCGCCATGCTCTGTTTCTCCCTCCAGGTCCTCCAAGTGTGGGTGAAAACCATCTGTCCCGTCCACCTCGCCAGTCCACAATTCTTGCACTCCAGAGAAAACTCAGAGAAACTAAATATACATGGGCATATCTGGCTGTCAAGAATACATCGAAAAGACACAAATAGAGCTTCAGATGTTTGGGATATTTTTATTTTCTCTCCACTGCTTTAGGTCATTTGGCATCTAATGTTGAGTTGGACAAAGATTATCAAGAAAAATGCTCATTTTTAAGTCACACACTCAACCTAAAATGTGGACAGCAGGCATGCAAATTCCTGCACCCAACACCCTTCAAAATATGTCTGTAATAATTACAAAAAAAAAAAACTTCACATTACAGCTTAGTAATAACATTTTTATAGTGGTAAATGTTTAATAGTAATGAAGTAATAATGTGGTTGTATCTGGGTATTGTTAGACTGAAATTCAAACAACAGGGGCCAAAATACAATCATTACACATTTAAAGATGGAAATGAGGAAAATCTGTTAATAGTAATATTTTGGTAACAAGAGGTAATCAGCTAATAATAAAATGATTGCCAGTGCGGTATTTGAGTCATAAAATGGTAATATAAATGGTAATATGGTGACATTAATGGGGTAAGAACCTGATAATAGTGAAGTAATATTGGTTGATGGCACAATATTATGTCAGAATGGTCAGCATCACTCTGTCCAGGGTTTATTACACAATAAAGACCTGCTCAGTGTACATTATCCTGCTTATTACATGGTAACTTACCCCGAAAAATCAATGATGTGATTTTAAAAATGATTTTATGGATTTTAAAATGATTTTATGGATTTTAAAATGATTTTATGGCTCGTTCAGAGTCTATGATCACAACTGCATCCATAGCAATGGTCTGTTCTTCATATCAATGATCTGCTATACAGAAATAAAAGACTTTAGGATGCTGTAATTGATCAGTCAGAATCAAGTATTGAACAAAGCCATGTAATGAAGGCTATTATTAGCGTAATAACATTAGTAAGGTGGTAATAATTTAATAATAAAGAGGTAATAATTTGGATGTATCTTGGTATTTTTAGACTGAAGTTCATGTGACAGGGGCCAAAAGCCAACAGTAACAATAAAACACATTTTAAGACAGAAATGGGGCAAATCTGTTTGTAGTAATATTTTGGTAACAATATAGGTAACAATAAAATGGTTGTCAGTGCAATGTTTGAATTATAAAATGGTAATGTGGGGACATTAATGGGGTAATAACCTAATACTAGTGAAGTAACATTGGTTGATGTTGTCACAATATTATGTCAGGATGATCAGCATCACTCTGTCCAGGGTTTATTACACAATAATGACCTGCTCAGTGTACATTATCCTGCTTATTACATGGTAACTTATCCTAAAAAAAAAAAAAAATCAATGATTTGACACAATATGTTCATTGTAAAAAGATTTTGTGGGTATAAAAATAATTTTATTGCTCTTCCTGAGTCTATGATCAGAACTGCTTCCATAGCAACGGTTTGTTCATCATATTAATGTCAGAAATCCAGAAATAATATACCTTAGAACACTGTAATTGACTTGTGGTAGATTGTGTGTAATAACCATGAATCAGGGCTACAAAATGACCATGTTATTACCAAGCTGTAAAATAAAGTGCTACCAAATGTTCTTTCATTCCCATATCAAAATCCAATTAACCTTACTCTCTGGAAACCTGTATAATAAACTTTATCGTGAGATTTCCAGTTTGACCAAGTTTAAGGCTTTATGACCTTAAATGTTGTGTCATATGTCAGTTTAGAAGTTAGTCTTGAAATAACACAACTTAATAAAAAGATTTACATTCTTTTTGTGAAATTGCATAACATTTCATTATGCTTTTATTTTGGAATTTACTTCTTCATTCTTCAAACATTACATCATTTTTCACAAATTATTGTGGCGTTTCAAAGTCTCAGAATTTTATTACACTACCCCTCGCACACTTCAGAAGATTAATTATTATTTTGCTAAACTGTGATTTTGCCCTTCAACAATAAATCACAATAACAAAATAAACTGTCAAGGAAATCTTCTAGAAAAATACAAAAACAACTGGTTGGAGCAAAATCCATTTCCAAAACACCAAACCACTGGTCAGTCTGTCTGTCTGTGTGTGTGTGTGTGTGGGGGGGGGGGGGGGGGGGGGGGCGTGGGCGTGTGTGTGCAGCAGGCTGATTAGTTCAGATTCAGAGCCATCAGTCACAAAGAGGTTGACGTCTGCTGTCACCGCTGAGGAGATGAACGATCCACCTCCAGACAAAAAGCCTTGACACAACTCAGCACGGCCACACACACACGCGCACACACACTCTCATGCACACACATTTACACACATAGTCAGATAACATGCACAGCAGAGACAATGAAGTGATAATCCACAGCTTTGCTGTATGTAAATACATGTAAGTCTGTTTCAGAGTTAATCTCACATCATGTATGATTCATTCTGTGGTATTTCCTGTTTTAATCTTTTAAACTTTCCTACTACAAGAATAAATTAAAGATGGTGTATTGAATGTTTGTACAAAACAATTTAATTGTACATTATCTTTCCATTATGGCAATAAACGAATTCTGAAAAAAATAAGGAAACATCTTGGTTAAAAAAAAAAAAAAAGAATATAATTAAAGTTTAAGACGCATTCATCATTTTAAGCCACTAGTGGGCAAAAAAATAAAAAAAATCCACAAGCTGAGGGACACGTAGCCCAGGTTTACTACTTGTAACTGGTTTTAGTTATTTGTATATAAGAACACAGTTTCAAGGCAGTTGGTGAAATAGTTAGAAAATTTAATCTATTAGCTCCATTTACATGGACACAATTTTTCATTTTTTTTCAGCATGACTTTCAAAGTAATGGATCATCTACCATCAATCTAATTTCTCTGTCATTTTAGCTATAAAAAACAAATAAAAGTCTGGTTAGAATAAAGCTTGCTGATTTCAGGTGAAGGCTGCAGTTTGGTTAGGTTTAGGTACCAAAACTATTTGGTTCAGTTCATGAAAAGATCATGTTAAAATGAAAATAACTACTTTTTTTTAAAGAATCAACACTTTTGGTCTTACACAGGAACCAATCCCTGGTCTCCTGTGAAAAGGTCCTGTATTTGACCCATTCATCCACACCAATCTCCTTCCTACATGGACTTTCTCAACCTTTATAAAAGGTCCATTCTTATCACTTTGAAAGTCGTGCTGACAGTCATGGTAAAAATGGACGATTCCTGTCCATGTCCACATATCTGTTAATAACATTTCATGTCTATTTCACAAGCTGTAGTGATAAAGTGCTGAAAATACGATATTAACTGAGGCAAGTCATGTGTAACTAATAATGTTGTGACCATGTTGTTTGTTTGATTGACTGGTTGGTTGGTTGGCTTTTTATTCATTTCGTTGGTTGGTTGGTTTATTCGTTTGATTGGTTGGCTGGGTTTTTTATTCACTGATTGGTTGGTTAGTTGGTTGGTTTATTTGTTTGATTGGTTGGTTGGGTTTTTTATTCATTGATTGGTTGGTTGGTTGTTTTTTACATTCTGTTGGCTATTTAGTTGGTCTGTTTGTTCGGTTGGTTGTTTTATTGTTTTATTAATTTGGTTGGTTGGTAGGTTAGTAGATGGTTGGTTTTATTCATTTTTTTGGCCAGTTTTTGGTTGGTTGGTTGGTTGGTTTGTTGGTTGGTTTGTTGGTTTATTCACTTGGTTGGTTATTTAGTTGGTCAGCAGTGTTTCCCCTGGCTTTTTTGCTTTGGGAGGGGTATGGGTCGGAATGAGCGTGGCTGGGGAGGGGGGGGTTGCGTTCACTTTTTTTTTTTAATTTTAGCAATTCATTAATTCATTCATTTATTTATTTATGCATCCATCCATCCAATAATTCACTCACCAAGTTCAGTCTTGTACAGCCATGCGCAGTATCTTAAGTCTGACAGCCATGCTGGATCAAAGCCAGACTGACGGTGGTGACCTGTCTGCAGCTTCTTACTACGTGTCTCGGTGGGAGGGCTGGAACAGGTGTGTTTAGTACTAGTTGTGGCGACGTTAACCGGGGCAGGGGATTGGCGAGCGCTGTGGTCGGGGCTGGGAGAGATGCTCTCATTTAGGCTAGCACCCACCGTAGAGTTAGCTGTGCTCACCGCCTCGCCACGTACGGTTCGTTTAAAAAATGCAGAGATTTTTGCCTGGGGGGCGAACGTTTGGGGAACCTCCGGTCGTCCATTAATAATTTGTTTGTTTGTTGTTGATTTTTTTTTTTACCGTAGGTAATGTCAGCTACACTCTCTCTCCTCCGCTCTCTGAGTGTGGGTGGGTGTGTCTGTACCGGTGTGAGTGCACGTGTGTATGTTGTGTGAGAGAGGAGCGAGGGGGGAGCCCCTCCCGTCGCAGAGGAGAGAAGAAATGCATTTTAATGAATGTAATGAAACGATAGCGACGCATTAGACTCTGAAATTGCGCAAATTAGAGTTAGCTTTTTTTATTTGATAAAAAGAACGCCTGTTATAGGCCCTTTTGATTAAAATAAAAATTAAATGATGGAATTTTTTTTTTAAATCTATGACTTGAATTTCTGGGTGGGGATCCTGTTGGCAGGGCGGGGGTGTCTGTTGGGGGGGCAGGGCGCCCTCCCAAATAAACTATAGGGGAAACACTGGTCAGTTTGTTCAGTTGGTTGGTTGTTTTATAGTTTTATTAATTTGGTTGGTTGGTTGGTTGTTTTTTTTTATGTATTTGGTTGGTTGGTTGTTGGTTGTTTTATCATTTATTTGGTTGGTTGTTTGGTTTATTCAAGTTTCGTTCAAAAACAATTATGACACATTTTCCATGTAAGGAAAGAAAGTCCCTTGAAGAGGGATTCTTTGCTAAAATCTAGAGCTTTTCTGTTCCACTTTATATTGTGTTCAGGTGGTTCATATTACTAATTAAACTGTATGTAATCAACAAGCTTAGAGTAAAACTAATTAGCAGTTATTTCTGCAAAGCTGGTTGCTATGGTCTTAATGGGATCTTGGAAAAGACAGAGTACTTTCACACTGAACAGACGGTTGTAGGTGGGGGGTCAATAGAGGCCCAGTTTTCTGCTGTTTGGTTCTGGGTAGGAAGCATCCAGTGAGTTTATTACAGAGTGCTGACGCTGAACTAAACCCCCATTTTTCTCTCCTTTTTCTTTTTCTTTTTTTTTTTTTGAAATTTTCATTTTTTTATTCATTTTTGAAAAGGCATGGTATATGGCATATATTTCACAAGCTGTTGTTTCCAGATCACAGAAACATCTGGCACATTTGTATTATATTGCAGTATGAAGGTAGACTCCAGTATTCAAGTCCCATAAAATAAATAGGTGCATACATCCAGAAGAAAAAAATAAAAGAAAAAGAAAGAAAAAGAAAAACAGTCTAGTGGAGAAAGAGTATTTGTCACATCATGAAACACGTTACCAGGTCACACAGTCATGTGGGAGACTGCTGTCTGTTCAGACCTGTTGTCAATTGCAATGTAGGTCCAGAAGCTGTCCCAGAGAGTCGTCACTACTTCCTCCCGGTTACCGTTTACTCTAATGAGCATACCTTCATAAGATGCTATTTCTACCATTTTATCAACCCATTCTTTCAGATTTAGAGCCCTTGCTTCCTTCCAGTGTCTTAGGATAACTCGACAGACTGTAATCAGACTCACAATAATAATAGAGAATGCACATTTGGATATGTTAGGCACTTGCGACCGGTCCCCTGGCAAACACAACAATGGGCTCAAAGGGACCTCTGAACCGGACCATCTACTCAGGATTTCCAACACCTTTTTCCAAAGTGGTTTGACCAATCCACATTCCCACATACAGTGTAGGAAGGTTCCTATTTCCGTCTTACATTTCCAGCACAGGTTGTTGTTCAACAACTTCATACTATGAAGTCTGGATGGTGTAAATACTTGGTGCAATACTTTATATTGAGTGAACTTCCCCCTCACTTCCTTCACATATTTACCACAATCTGCAACAATTTTGGACCATTTATCATCCCCAATGTCCTCTCCGAGGTCCCGTTGCCATATCATTTTCACACTCACAAAGTCAGTACTCTGGGAGGAGTTAATCATTTTATAAAATTGCGAGGCTTTTATGGTTCTCCTGTGGTAGTTGCATATAGTTTGAAATTATATTATCAGTCTCATTATGATACTTAGACATCAAACAGCTTCTTATCTGCAAGTATTTCCAGGAATTTCCTTCCTAAACCAGACCAAAATGTTCCTTTATATTATTATATGACCTGAACACACCGTTTTCATACAAATCACCAATGGTGCTTATACCACGGGAATGCCACTGCCTCCAGTACACAGTATTCTTCCCAATATGGATTGCAGGATTGTGCCACAATGAAGAGTATCCTTGTAACTCATGTGCAAGTTTTAACATTTTGTGCAGTCTGATCCAGACATCTCTTGAATGTAAAAGAACTGGGTTTGAGATATTGCATGGGGGTTGAGACAAAACTTCAATAGGATTAAAAGGCCTGCACAGCTCACATTCAATATCCATCCAATCAGCTTTATCCTCAGTCCCATCCCAATATTTGGCTATCATAGCCATTTCAAAGGATAAATGATACAGTCTGGGGTCCGGAAGGCCCAACCCACCTTTCTCCTTATGGGCACATAACTTTTTCAGTTTAATTCTTGACCTTTTCCCATTCCACAGAAAACTTTTTATGATATCATCAAATTGCTTAAAAATAGTGCATGGAATCTTGATTGGAAGCATCATGGTAATGTATTTAACTTGAGGACCCACTACCATTTTTATGATGCTAATTTTCCCCCACAATGTGAGGTTGATCTTCTCCCATTTATCTGGGTTTGTTTTAATTTTTTGTAGTAGTGGATTAAAATTCAGCATCACCATTTCCTTTGGGTCCTGAGAAACTTTGACACCAAGATATTTCATTCCCTTGCGGACCCATTTATAATTGAACTTCTCTACCATGAATGGAAGGCAAGATTTGGAAAGGGGCATAGCTTCAGATTTATTCCAATTTATGGAGTAACCTGATAGTTTTGAAAATGATTGAATTGTGTCCATTAAATAAGACAAGGTGGAGAACAAAAAACGCTGCTCCACCTTGTCAATGGCTTTTTCCGCATCTAAGGAGATAGTGTTTACAGGAATGTCTTAGCAATCTTACATGATCAGTGGACGATCGATTTTTCATAAAACCCACTTGATTGTGGTGAATGATGCTTGGTAGCACCCGCTGCAGGCGCATGGCTAAGATTTTGGTCAAAATTTTACAGTCCAAGTTAAGCAAACTAATGGGTCTGAAATTGGAGGGATTGGTAACATCTCTTCCTGTTTTAGGGATGACCGAAATCAAGGCTTCATTGAAGGTTGGTGCTATGCTTCCCTTCCTAAACATCCATCCATCCATCCATTTTCTGTAACCGCTTATCCATGAGGGTCGCGGGGGGGCTGGAGCCTATCCTGACATCAAGCGAGAGGCAGGGTACACCCTGGACAAGTCGCCAGTTCATCGCAGGGCTGACACATAGAGACAGACAACCACTCACACTCACATTCACACCTACAGGCAATTTAGAGTCACCAATTAACCTGCTGCATGTCTTTGGACTGTGGGAGGAAGCCGGAGTACCCGGAGAGAACCCACGCGGACATGAGGGGAACATGCAAACTCCACACAGAAAGCCCTTCCTAAACATCTCCTGATAAACTTTTTGTAATATTGGAGCGATGATATCTACGAACTCTTTATAATATTCCGCTGGGAGCCCATCATAGCCGGGTGATTTCCCATTTTTCATTGCAGAAATTGCTGTCCTTATTTCGGCTTCTGTTATAGGTGACTCTAATCCCTCTGCTTCTTCAGGCTGCAGCTTGGGTACGTCTATGTTTGAGAGAAAACTGTTCTATATCTTTTTGTGTGACATTAGTAGCTACTGATGATGTGTATAACTCTTCATAATATTTTTGAAATACCTTATTTATGTCCTTGGCTGAGAAGATTTGTCTATTCCCTGTTTAATTACTGGTATTGTATTAGAAAAAAAAAATTCTTTCAGTTGTCTAGCTAACAACTTCCCTGTTTTTTCTCCCCTTTAAAAATGAATGAAATGAAAATTATATCCACTTGAATGTTTTTTAGATATGACAATACTTTCCTTCTTTTAATTGGACTTCCACATCCATTTATATTCCACGACATAAACTTTACTAACCTACTGGACATATCTGAGCTCTATGAATAGTATGCATGTATGCCATTACCCATGTAGCAAATTCTGTCATAACAGCTTTAAGCACCTTAAAGTAATATCTTGCCATTACCAAGTAGCCTTTTGTTTTTGTAACAACTGAAAAGAAACAATCACACATCAAAACCAACTTGACACAAACAAAACGAAAAATGTCCGGCTGCCTGAACCCAACCAGTCCCTGAGTGTTCAGCACTGCTCAGAAAAAACAAAAAAAAAAAAAAGAAAAAGAAAGAAAAAAGGGAGAGAGAGAGAGAAAACAAAACAGAAACAAAACTATTGGTCCGTAGGATTATTACAGCTACTGTGGCTGTCGATGTTTGCAGCTCTTCCAGCCTGCACAGGTATTTTACATCAGTTCAGCTCACTTTACAACAGACGCATCATCCTCTGACAGTAGTACGGTATGCTGCAGCTCACCTCGCTCTGCTGAACTCAATGCACGGCATCTCCACGACCGTGTTCGTTGATGAATTTCTCGGCAGCTGTGGCGGTGTTAAAACTCACATCCTTCCCTTTCCATTTGAAGCGCAGCGTCACCGGGAACGCCAGCGTGAACCTCACGTTGAGCTCTTGGAGTTTCCTCTTAACTGATGCGTAGGCTTTTCTCTTCTGCACCAGCTCTCTTGACAGATCCGGGAAAAACTGAGAGTCGGCATCCTTCCCAGGCAATCCCACGTTTTTCTTTAGCTGCATTAACGACCTTATCCCTTGCAGACTGCCTCAGAAAGCGGACCAGGACCGGTCTAGGGGGCTGATCTGGGTCCAGCAGTGGTGAAAGTTGCCGGTGCGTCCTCTCAATTTCAAACTCACCATCCGCTCCGACTCCGAGTCCTTCAGTCAAAATCCTTTTCACACACTCAAGCAGTGTCCCATTAGTGCCAAAACTCTCCTTTAGGCCCACGATCCTCACATTGTTTCGCCTGCTCTGGTTTTCAAGGGCTTGTACTTGATTCATCATAACCTCCATCTGTTTTGCTACACTCCCGCCGTCATGCAGTAACTTCTCTGAGGCGTCCTCCAGGTGTGCGATGCGGGTTTCAGCCTCTCCCAGCCTCACCTGCATCTCCGTCACAGTCGTCTTCAACTCGGCTGTTGTTTGTTTGATAGTTGAAACGTCAGCTGCAACACCTTGTAGCGTGTTACTCATTTTAGTCATTTCCGCAAATAATTTCTCCAGGTTATCATGCAATTTGGGAGACGGGCCGGGGTTGGCC
Source organism: Lutjanus argentimaculatus (assembly GCA_034769285.1). Taxonomy (NCBI): domain Eukaryota; kingdom Metazoa; phylum Chordata; class Actinopteri; order Lutjaniformes; family Lutjanidae; genus Lutjanus; species Lutjanus argentimaculatus. The sequence continues at coordinate 2,355,628 of JAWZSL010000006.1, read as the reverse complement.
GTTTCTTCCTCCTCGTGTGCCGGATTTTGGCGTGTCGGCATGCGGCCTGAAGTCTTGTTAAAGTACGACGACGTCGACATTCTTTTTTTCTTTACTTTGACTTGAATTTTATACGTTGATTGTTTAAGTATTCGAGGTGAGCACTTAGTTATTTATTAAAATGCGTCGTTGAGCATAAAAAGGTTCAAATTAACCTGTTCAAGGCCAGGAGCTTTTTTAGGTCGCGGCCATCTTGTTCGCTGTACCCACGTGACTCTTTTCTCTCCTTTTTCATATTTTTCTTTTTGCCTCTTTCTCATCTCATCTCCAGCATATTACTCTCCAGCCAGGCTGCTCCTCTGTGACTGACTGTGTATATGTACGTTTATGGGTTTGTGTGCAATCGTGTACGTGTGTCTTAGTGTGCGTGGTTGAGCGTGCACATGCCTCACTGCTTCCCAATCAAGCATTAAGAGGGAATTAAGGTGTCGTTTTTCCTCAGATTTATTAGCTGCAGTCTATTGTGACTCCAAGAGAGAGGGAGCATTACCCAGTATGGCTCTCTCTCCCACTGCCTGTTGTCTTTTTCATTTCTTCCCATCCCTCCATCCACCAACACACACACACACACCACACACACACACACACACACACCACACACACACACACACCACACACACAAAGAAAAATCCCTGTTTGAAATACTAATTATGGTTTCTACTGCATTGCAGGGCGCTTTTGTTTTCTGACTGGTGATATGTTTGTAGTGTGTTCAACTAACATATACATGATTAATCCTGGTTGTTAACATGAGGTTAATTTAATCCTAAACTCTAATCGTAACCTGGAAACCATGTCACCAAACAAAAGTTTAACCCAGCTCAACTTTTGTTACAAATGTGGTTGGTTATTTTATTCATGTATTTGGTTGGTTGGTTGTTGTTTTTTTTATTCATCTTATTCATTTATTTGGTTGGTTTATGTCTCTAGGTGATGTCATCTGATGATAAGCTGAGTTGGCCAATCAAACACATGCACATTGATTGAAGGTGACTTTGACTTTACACCACATTTGTGTAAAGTCTGTATGTCAGAGTGTCCTTGGGCAAGATGCCATGGGTGTATGAATGTGACGTGAAGTTGTCAAAGCACTTGAGTAGTTGATAGACTAGAAAAATGCTATATAAATGCTATATAAATGCAAGTCCATTTACCAAAAAAATGGTCTCTTTTTTTCTAAAAACATCATCATCACTTTCCAAAAAATGCTCTGACTTTCAAATAAGTCTCAAGTCATGGTAGCAGCTCTGTTAGGCTGCACTTGATCATGCTGATGGTTATCAGGAATAATGTTTATCATGTTCATTACATACTTTAACATGTTAGCATGCTAGCATCTGCCTACTAGCACTAAATACAGGAGCAGCAGAGGCATAGCTGAGTCTGATCCATCCAGTAACACTGCCCCGACAACTTAAACTCAAATTGAACATACAAACACACATACTGTACACACACTCACCACACAGACTATAACATGACTGGCAACCGCTCAGTACATCCCAGAGAGTGTGTGTAGTATTGAATACAGCACACACACATACACACACTGCAGTGTTAAGTACAGCACACACACACACACACACACACACACACACACACACACACACACACACACAACACACACAGACAGGGAGATAGAGGCTCGGCTGAATAATTTCAATCTTCTTATCAGATGGAAAATATGGACAGCACTTAAAAGCTCTGAAGTGTATCACAGCTATAAATCAAGTCCAACTTCATCGACTCTCCTCCTCCTCCTCTTCCTCTCTTCCTCCTCCTCCTGCTGCCGTCACTTTCTCCTTCCTTCTTCCCCCTGTCCTCTTATCTTTTCCTTCTCATCCCTCTCTCCTCTCGCTAGCACATTTCCTCCACTCTTTCTTGTCATTTTCCTCCTCTCTTCCTCCTCCTTCCTTCCTCCTTTTTCTCCTCTCCTCTCCTCTCCTCTCCTCTCCTCTCCTCTCCTCTCCTCTCCTCTCCTCTCCTCAGTCTTTTAGGGTTAACTCTAATTGATGAGGCTGCCTTCCATTGATCTTCTTTGATTAAATGGATCGTCAGCCATCTTGCTCTCTGGCTCTCTTGTGGTTTATTATGAGACCCGGCGCGCTCATTACATTACAGAAAGAGAAGAGGGGACATTTGTTACTGTTGCTACTTCACTTCAATGTAAATAAGACCTCTGCAGTGTGTGTTAATTTAATTATCTTTGTTGCAGATTTTCTTGTTTTGTGTGTGCAGAAAATGCCTTTTTGTGTGTGTTTTAAATACTGTTGCATGTGGACAGTATTCTCTCTGGCAAATATATATGTAATTATTTTTTAATTTGATTTTCATCTGGACCAGCTTAGTCCAACTTAAGATATTGATTGTAGTGATGTATTAAACCAAAACAAAGCATGTGTTGCCATTAGTAGTGAGGCATTATTATTTAAAGGGCCACTACATCTTTTTTCAAATGGAAACATATAGCAGTTTGTAAAAAGCAGTGGCGTAGGTTAGAGCAGTGTTTCCCAAACTATTTTTCTGGAGACCAACTTTTTAAAAATGACAAACCATTGCAAACCGATTTACAATAGGCCCTGACAATAAATCATGGGAAAAGCTAATTTGAGCATAAATGAATGTTCCTGGCCATTTTACTGCCTCGCTTTTTATTATCTTGATGCATGTTATTGAAATCATACACATTTTAAACACTTTATAAATGAGAAATAAATGTGTAGGGTGAGTTAACAGGCCATATTATTGCTACTTCATAAATGAGACAAAATAAGTTCATTTTGGTGGAATTAACAGGCTCTCGACCTCTTTTTTTCCTGTAGCAGCATCATTGTGCAGAAACAACATCGTGCCCACTTGGATAAACGTTGTTAGACGGGCTTAGGAAAAAAGTGTTTTCATGCTAAAACATATGTACTTCTGAGTAAATTTTTGGATTTGAATATAGAAAGAACGACTACTGGGAAGCCACAGAATAATATAAAAAGAATGGACTTGCCCTATATAGTTTTACACAATTGCTGAAAATAAACCCTATTCTTTGAACCAGATGCTCATTTATTGACTCATTCACTCTTGGCAAAATTCTAAACACATTCTTACCCGCTAAGACACATTTTGTACTGTGATGCACAACTGTTGCAAAATGATAAATGTGTGACAGAAGCTGAGCACACCTTCAACACAACTGTCATCATTTACACAGAGCAACTCAAAATTGATCAGACTTTTCTTCTAATGATGTGAATTACAGTTTTTCACAATTGTTTACTCACTAAAATTGTAACTTGAAATGCACTCACTGAAATCTGAAACTCTGAAACGAATCCCTGAACCGAGCCTGCAATATTGCAGCACAATCTCTGCCACACTCACTTTTCAATTCTCTGCAAATCACACTTTTTGTTTCTTGAGAAAACAACACCAATCACAATACCGAGCTTTATTTACCCATTGGCAACACGCACTCCTCACAGAGGCAACACTTGAAGTTTACACTTACCACGTGACTAAAATAGAATCCAGATACATCAATGAGCAAAACCCCTATAGACCCTTTTACAGCTGACGTCATCAAAGAGCTGCGCGTGCATTTTGGCAACAGAAGTATCGTCTCCTCTAGTCATCCAGACGAGTTATCAAGCTGCAAAGGTTGACTTAAACATTTTATCAGCACCAAAACATTTGTTTATTGAGTATGTGATACTTCAGAATTGATATTCCAGGGTCGATATAAGTTGTTCAGACTTCTGAAAAATTGTGACTGTTTCAGAGCAAGTGGTGGCGTCTATGGCTGCAAGTTATTAAACGTGTTGATTAGACTGATTTTAGATTAGATTGATTTTGCCAAAAGAGTCAGAGGTTTTGGGAATATAGTGTGAAGATTTGGGTTTGTGTTCACAGATGTAAAAAAAGGGTGGAAGGTTTCAAGAAATGCGTCTTAAAATAAAGGCCTTGTCTATACATTCATTGGTATTTTTAAAAACTAATGCCTTTTGGCCTAAAATAGCATTTTAGGTCACTGCAAATGGAGCTTTTGTGAAACTCCTGCCAAGGTGAAGATATTTAGAAACTTTGTTTTCATTGTTGTTGTGTCAGACAGGGAAACTGCAGTTTTTGTAACATCAGAGTGTGCGTCGTTGCCCTTGACTACATCAAAATACCGCCCACAGAGCCCAAACTGAAGGCTCTTATCATCAGCTTTTACCAGACACACAGTACGCCACAGTGCTGGGGAGCAACTGACTGCACATCGAAGTAAAACAACCCTGAGCTAAATCCACAGACTACACCAACAGAAAGGGGAAACTTTGTTTGACTGAACAATTAGATCCCCATTAGAAGCACATGGATGTGCCCCCAGTCATCCTGGCTCCTGTTTGTATCTGTACCTGGAAACAAAGTCATGTTGTCTATATTTAGAAAGACACAAAAGGTCATTGAAAGTACACTGATGGGAGAGAAAGACGAGAACACAATGCTGTTGACAATGTTTTCATAAAAACATTATCCAGGAGAGGGTACCCAGATGAGAATGGGTGATACTGGGGACAGTTAGGGGTCAGCGTGTCATGTCAGAAAGATTAAAATGTAGGTTATTGAATATTTTAGAGTAACATCAGACTGTAACTCTGATCATTTGTAATTAATATTATGTAGATCAGTTACAGATTCTGAGGATGATATAAAGCACAGCTGTCCTGGGGGATTTACAGGAAACATAAACCACCACACACCAGTGACAGGTATGCTACAGTTATTTTAAACATCTTTCAGCAGAAAATTTTGTTTTTAAGCTGTAAGAGCGTCCATATGCATTTTTTAGATATTTTACCTCAAATTCCTCCCACAGTGCTGGTTGTATTCTCTGTCAACTGGTTTAAAACAGGTCATTCTGATTTTTATGATAGTCTAATCAGTATAATACACAAGTAAAAACACATCAGTAATATTTTGACATATTTTTCTTACTTAATTAAAAGTTAGGTTTTTAATAGCTAAAACTAAAAAATATAACTACATTGTGATCAGAATATTTTCACAGATTCATTGTTGTTCATGTTATCTATAATGGTTATTTTTTGAGACAAACAGGACAGGATTCTGGGTTCGGGACAACTGCTTGTAATTTGGGACTGGTCTGGTCTGGTTGTTTCTTTGCCTCATTTTTAGGCGTGTTAGTATTGATAGAGATTATTTCTGAAACTGGGCTTGTCTGGATAGAGATTGTTTTAGTTTTTTCTTTTCTTTAAAAACCTGTATATGTGTAGACTAAAAAGCGACACATACAGAAACACAAACTGTATCAGTGGCCCGGTCTCACTCCCAACTCGTCAGGTACCGACAAAATGTCACCTCCTTCAGAGACTCATACAGACAAGTATGGTACCCAAACAAGCAAACAAGCACAGGACTTTCACTCAGGCGACCAGGGTTCGAGTCCCGTGTGAAACCAAAATGTACAGCATATAATGTCATGTGCCTCTCATGACTTGTTTCATGTCACAAGCATGGAGTGACATGTGAGCTAAGGTGCCTTCACATGATAAGAAATTCGCCCTGGACTCCCCGCAAGGTAGGACACAGAGAGGCAAAGCACAGCACTGTAACTGCTACATCCTGTCTGCCTGGTCGGCTGAGCTACCTTTAGCTCTGGATTCACCTAAGTTCATACACTAAATGATTCACACATCTTATAGCCTGATCTGATTGTTCACTATTTGCCATGCATTATGTTCACTAGCGAGATCGTTGTCTGTTTTTATGTTGTGTTATAGAATTTGGGAACCCTGATACAAAACTCGACCATCAGCTTCTCCCTTCTCTGTTTGTGTCACTTCCACACATCTGTGGTCTCTTCTGCCTGCATCCTCACATAACACTGTTATCTCATTGGTTGCACTTGAAAAGTCAGCAGCAAACAAGGTCAGAGTTCAAATAATCTGAACCTTGAGTGCAGTGGTCAGTGGCAGATCTGAGCGGTGCGCCACGCCGAGGGTAGTGGTGCTGCTTACTCAGGCGCCACCGCTCTCTCTGTAGAGAAACAATGGGACAGCCAGTGCAAATCATTTTTACCACTGATTGTGTGGGGAGGCATTACATACGTAACATGACTTTCATGTTGTGAGACTCTTCAGTGATACATGACTTTTGTAACAAGACTTTTGTAGTCATGGTTACACCAAACATGCTTTTATCCTAAACCTACCTTTAAACCTTCTGCCTAAACCTTTTCGTGACCTTTTCATCAGACACTGAAGCCAAAGGGTGCCTCCTGCCTCAGTATCAGACTCTATGGGCCGGTGATATCATAAGTTTATGACAAGTTGGCATGAGAACATGTTGGTATCAGCAGAAAATCTAAGAGTAAATGTCACAGTCCCACCCGCAATGACTGGCAGGTGATTGCTGGAAGTTTCAGTGCAGAAAAGCCAAAAGAAGTGAGGGTTGAGCACCAAAAATAGAGACTGAAATACATTTTAAAAAACTGGGCTCTTGTAAGTTTTTGCCTACAAGATACATCCTGCATATTGTGGTAAAACAGGAACAGAGAGATCAGTAGAATGAGGTGGAATTCTTGACTCCGTTCCTCCTGATCTCTCTGCTCCTCTTTCACAGCAGCATACTGCGAGCATAAACATCCACTGTTAGTTTCTCTTCACAGCCACACAAGGACTAACAGAGCTGCTGTCAGACTGCAAGAGACAGCTGTACATCACCAGACTCTCAACTGAAACCACAGAGTTTGTGCTGTGCACTGATATAAGAAAGACATAAATTCAAGTTAAGATGCTAAGTTAAAGGAAAACAACACCAAAATAAAAGTTCAAGTTGAAATATTTGTCATAAGTGCAAAACAGCTAACTTGACAAATCTCTCGACAAACTCACAATGAGGTGTAATCTCAGAATGAAAATGTGCTCACATGAGAGACTCTGAGCATCAGCCTGTTTTATATGTTCAGGTAAAGTATGATCACTCCACACCAGTCTGTAAAACTGATAAAGCTTTTGTATGAGGGAAGAAGTCTCATCCACAAAAGCCTGGGTTGTGACTTTTTTGTGAGGAGCAGTGAGACGGACTGATGTCAGCATGTCACGATCTGGATCGACAGCTGCTGAGTCAGCCCGAGTCAGCCTGAGTCAACCTAGACCAGGGGTGGTCTGCAACCTTTATGATCGAAAGAGCCGTTTTTTCTCTGAAGAATTTTTTTTTTTTACTTTGGCATCCATAGCTAGCTTATGGATACTCAAGAAGACGAGCCATCGCCAAAATTCAGCCATAGCCGTATTCTTTGATTTCAGTTCCTTAAATGTCAGTATATTCTGTTTTTTTTAAGTTCTTTGTGACAGTAAACTAAATATCTTTCAGTTGTGGACAAAACAAGATATTTAAGGACGTCATCTTGGGCTTTTGGAACCATCATTGCTTTTTGGAACAGCATTTTTCACAATTTTCTGACATGTAATGGGCCAAACCAATCGGCTATTAAGAAAATAATCTACAGATTCATTCATAATGAAAATAAATGTTAGTTGTAGCCATACTTGCGATATTTGCAATACCCAGTGATACAGCAATGCAAGCTTGTCTAAATAAAACTTATGCCAGCAGTATAATGTTAAGGACTCAAATAAAGATTTTGCTCATGAATAATTTAGCAGCACCACACAGAAGGATTGTCTGTTTTACGACTGAGGACGAAGCAGTAACTTCACGGTGTTGTGTTGCGTCTTCACTCGTCCTGCAGCGCTACATGCTCCTCTGAAGCACCTCTCAGACTCTCTGCGACAGGCTGCTGCTGCAACAAGTAACCGGCAGCATAAATCCCAAAACACCTCCTGTGTTTGTTTTCAAATATTTAACATGTTTGGTTTCATTTGATATTCGGCAAAGCCGAGCATTTGTGTCTCTCTGATTTTCCGCTCATGATTTACACTTTGGCTTAGCGCGAGCGCTGAAGGAAGATGACATTTTGTCTCCAAGCTGTCAACTTTGTCTTCAGTCTTTTCAGTCCCTCTATGTTTCCCTCTCCGGCTTATCCTCCTTTTCACTGCCAGTCCGACAACTTCTCTGATCCCTCTTTCCTCCCTCCCTCGTCTCTCTGGATCACTCCTTTAATTTACCCTCCATCTCATCATTTCCACCTGTTTTTTTCCCAGGGGACGTGGCTGTGTCAGTGTTTAGATAATGTGACTGTTCAGATGAAGATAATGGGGAGTTCAGAAACACTCCTCACTGCTAATGGAACTGCTCTGCCGCAGGGAAACTGATGAAAGAACATTTTGCTTTTAAGTAGTTTAAACATCGACCGGCATTATTATTTCTCTTTCCTGGAATCAACCTCTTTTACTTGATGTGCTGCAAATTCTCTCATTTTCAAATGAGATATTCGTGTAGAAAAACAGGACACCTACTGAGACAAAATGATTGGCTCCATGAATATATAAGTGAATATCTTTGAAGCCGCACGTATCACGAGCCTTCTCATTACAAAATAATATCCTCTTTGGAGGCTGCGTCTCTTTCTGGTCCTTTTAAACATCATAACACCAGAATAGATTTAAATAAAATGGAATATTAGGAGCTTTTTTCTTTCATTGTGAACCCTGATTTGCTTTTAACTTTCTCAGACATAAATATTTAATGCTTAGAGTTTAGTTAAGACAACAATAGCTCTTCTCTTGTTATTTCCTAGACAGAAGTCTGATCTTTCTGAAATTGACTCACTGAACTCTTGAAGGGGCCATCAGCATGTCTACATAATTAATTAATGATTCTTGTTTATAAAATCAGCCTAATTATCCTTATTCCATTATTTTTACACTAGAAGGGCCAGAATTCCAGAACTACTAGGATGGCCATAAGCAGTCAGTTTGACCTTTGACTTCCAAACTCTATTATCTCATGATAAATACCAGCTGAAGAGATGAATACATTAATTCTTATAGTTGGTCTTTTTTCAAATTTTTCTCTAGGATAATAACTATCAGAGATCTGATTTAAATTTTAGATTGATCTAGAATTACTCAGAGCGAGAAACACTTAAATGTATCTTATATGATTGTACAAATTTTAACATTATTAATAATATGTTTCCACCTAGAAACATCAAAAAATAAAAAATCACAGCCTATGGGAAAGCTGGAAACAAGTACAAAAACAAAATCAAAAATGTTGGAAACTGTTTGTAGTAAGTAAGGATATGTTTCAACATTTGAGAGCTTAAACACAAAACCTAAGTGAGTTATAGGTGCTGAGACAAAAAGTGTTACAACCATCCCTGGTCTCCCCTACTTTATTTTTAATTGAGTCTAATTAATTAATTATTTGGATTTTAATGTCAGGTAAGAAGTCAGATAAGTTAGTACAAAAATAAGCTATAATATAAAATGTACTAATGGCAATTACATTGAAAGTAATATTTACACTCTAATGGTTTTAATGGTTAAATTATTTCATCACAATAATAATAATTTTTCTATTTTCTTTCTCTACTCTGTATTTTTTCTCATTCCACTCTTGTTGGTAAATTCAATGCAACAAAGCCTTTTTTCCATCAGATCACTCCCAGCTCTTTTCCTTTCATCTACCTCACATCTTCTCCCTCCTCCTGCTTCTTTTTTCTTTTTTTTATTTCCAAAGAGTGTACCGTAAACCAACACCAATATGTAATTATACAATCATTACAAGGTACGCTGAGTTTTCTCATGCCTTCCTCCACCCTTATACACCTAATAAACAAAACAAAACTGACAAATAACAGAAGAAAAAAAAGCAACAACAAAAAAGTATACTGAGAACTGCTCAGAACAAAACAGAACAAAACAAAATGAAGAAATAAAAAGAAAGAAAGAAAGAAAATTTTTTGAAAAAGATGAGACAAAAGCAGTGACAAAGTTAATTCTAACAATAACTTCATAATCCATAATTTATGGTGTGTGTATATGAAGGCTCTAGGCCATGAATTCCAGTTTTTTTTTTTTTTTTAAGTACAGAAAATGGGAGTGAGTTCTTGAAAGATATGCCCTGATTATTATTATTTTTTTCCAAAGTCAGTCTCTCTAATGGTAGGAATTGTGATAACTGGTCCAGGAACAGCTGGAAAGTAGGAGGGGTTTCATTTTTCCAAAATATATGTATACATTTCTTTGCCAAGTATGCTATTGGTAATTAATATAAAGCTTTTTTGGATGTAATTGGAAATCTGGCTTATCATTTATTGTGAGGACTGATTTAGCGAATGAATGAACTGAATTCCAAAAACCTTTTAACAGATCACTTTGCCAAAACATATGTGTGAATGTTCCTTCTGCAGTTCTACATCTTGGACAGTTGGGTGTATTATCTCTGGAAATTTTATACATTTTTATGGAGCTTCTTTTTTCTGAAAAAACTACCTTTAAAACTTTCTTTGTCTCCCTTTTCCTCATTTCTCTCCTCTCCCCTGTCTCCTCCTCCTCCTCCTCCTCCTCCTCCTCCAGGTAAATTCACCTGTATCGAGGCTCGTTTCCACCTGGAGCGTCAGATGGGTTACTACCTGATCCAGATGTACATCCCCTCGCTGCTCATCGTCATCCTGTCCTGGGTTTCCTTCTGGATCAATATGGACGCTGCGCCCGCCCGGGTCGGTCTGGGGATCACCACTGTGCTGACCATGACCACACAGAGCTCCGGTTCCAGAGCCTCCCTTCCCAAGGTGAGGACAAATCAAACGTACCTTTCAAAAGCATTTGTAATAAACAAAGCATCACATCAGCTGCTGCTCCACAATAGCTTATAAAATTTATATTTTTAGAGTTAACAAAAAGACATGGCCTAACTAATATATACTGTACTATCTGCCCAGTACTTCTGTGCGGTGTCTCTGCTAGTTGCCACTGCGATTGCTGATAAATAGTTCCAGTACATAACTCCTAAAATCACAAAAAGACATTTTTACATGACTGTTTGTGTCTGGTTCAAATAAAAGGCACAGTGATAATAAGAGAGCTTTTGATGTCCAGTGTGTCTGATTTAGGTTATTGGCACAATATGCCAGAAATGGAATATAATATTCATAAGTATGTTTTGATTAGTGTATAATTACCTGAAAATAAGAATTGTTGAGTTTTTATTACTCTGAGAATGAGCCCTTTATATCTACAGACCTCCCAGGTCCTCTTCCACAGAGGAAGCCATGTTCCACCACCATCTCTCTGCAGTAGAACAGAAAGGAAAAATGAAACACTGACTCGATATGGTCTTTGTGAGTTCTCCTGTAGGTTCTCCTACATACTTGGAAGGGGAAAGTGAGGCAATGCATTGGTTGCATTCTGCAACATTACCACTAAAACCTACACACTGGCCCTAACCTTTTTGATGCCATAGCGCCCTAGAACATCTGTTGTATATTTCAGTGTAGCGCCTGGAAACGGCCATCATGTTAAAATCATCCCCAGTGTATTAAAATACAGAAATAAAATCCTGAGCTTTGTGTTGTAGATACTTTAAGTTGTCATCAATAACCAGAGGTGGATATAGTCATCATAATGCTGAGATGTGTGGGGTTTCCACTGTTAAACAGCAGGACCTCCCCTCCTCCTTACTGCCCGAGGCAGATGCTGCCATCAGGCGGTGAAGCGCAACATAGAGTTGGTAGGAACAACTGACCGGGCTGAGACTAAATTCAGTAATTTGTCTCATATAAGTTGTCAAAACACTACCTACACCTACATTGTGAGTTTTTTGTTCGAAATCACATCACATAATCACCATCTGTGAACAGCAGGACCCACTCAGCTCTCGCCACCTGTGATGGAGGCTGTTTTCAGGGGTGAGGTAGTCTGCCTCACTGGATGCACTCTGTGGGTATAAGTCCTGCCATTGGTCGCTTGCCTCAAGCAGCATCATGGCTGTTACTACACTATCTACATTTTCAAAGTCCTCAGGAAACAAGAACAGTTGCAACCTGCATGTTAAAAACAGCAAATTAGCGCCTGGAACGCTAATGGTAGGAACATAAGCAAGCTAACAGCTGTTAGCTTTTCTCTTGGTGATGTAATCATTTTAATGCCAGAGCTCGCCTCCTGATGTGCAAATGTTCCACCAAAACAAGTTCCCCCTTAACATTATTTTGCAGCAGCACCGTCACTGCATCCTGGGCATTTGTGATTGGTTGAAAGAAATACAAACAAGGCAGGCGTTTGTTTCCTCTATAGCAGAATGTGTATGTGTGGGGTGAGAAGAAGAGGAGTTGGTTGGGATGACTGACCGGGGGATGACTTTTCCACATGTAAATTCAGCAGTTTTTCTCATAAGTTACTTACTGCCACATTAGTGTTGTTTGTTGTTATAACAGAGCTGTGTGGAGTAAAGTGTGGGACATTTCTGTTATTTTGAAAGCCCAGCACTATCCACTGAAGGATCTGTTGTTGTCAGACTCTGGACTCCGACCCAAGAACAGAAATGAAAACAGAGAATAAGAGACCAGTTTTACTGTTTGTTTTGTCTGGTGTTTTTAGAAATATGTTAAATCAAACTTGTTTTAAAAAACTGCAAATGCTACATATTTGGTATCAAATTGAGAGTAGGAAATTGTGTTTTTGGGTTGTAGGAACATTCATTAAGTGAGGATTCTTAGTGAACTGCAGCAACATTATAGAACTCTGTTGGGGTTTAGAGGGTTAAAGGTTTTGGTAGCATTGGACAGAGCCAGGCTAACTATTCCCCCTGCTGGCATTCTTTATGCTAAGATAGACTAATCATCTCCTGGCTCCACTCCATCCTTCCATCTTCAGTCTGACACTGCCTCCACTTTAACTGATTTCTGTGGAAGAGGGGGATTTGATTTTCCCCAACCAATCACCAGAGACCAACGTATCCACCTGAATCTAACATCACTTTGACAACAGTTTGATAGCAGTAGTAGTTTTGCACGTGGTCCTGATTAGATCTATCGTTGTTCAACCGAGAAACTGCTGTTTCATGTCACAATGACAGAAAAAATCGGTCAGCTGTGTGGAGTGGGCGAATTTAAAGGTCTGGACCCAGACAATACTTAACACTGAGACATGAGAGTGATATCGATCTACTCATCTTATACTGAGCGAGGAAATAAATAGGTCTAATTCCAAAAATGTCAGACTGTTCCGACAGTTCCGTTAGCAGTTGAATAAGTTTATAGCCATGTTCCAACAGTGTTCAACCAGCGTGATGACAGGTAGAACTCTCATAACTTTCAGGACATTTAACATTTTGTGACACCCCTTTTAAATGTCATATATTGGTGCCATTGATTTTTACTGACCAAAAAGAAACTTTATTTCATGAAAGGCTTAACTGAGTTTTGATTAACCACTTTGTTTCCTTTTTCCATTCAATGATCGACAAAATTTACCCCAAAGAAATATATAAAAAAATAAATAAATAATGGCCGTGTCCCCTCTTGCGGGTATAAAAAAACAGATCTTCTTGTTTCTAAGTGCAATTTGACGTGTTTTTGCATTATAGTTTTGACAAGCTTGCATGCATTCATGTCGAGTTAGACATGTCTAATTCTTATTTGGTGACCTTGCCTGAACCCGAGTATTGACGACACTAACATAGCCAGAAAAAATTCTGTGGGTGGGCATCAAAAAACTCGATTGAGAGTCGATTGATGTGCACCTCAACAAAAATATAAGCATACATTTTTCTCCATACAGGCTTGCCTACAACATAGCAATAACACAGCATAAAAAGTGCTTCTGTACAGTTGTTATTATAACCCTTGAGTGATGTTTGGGTCTGTGGGACCCATGTTCAGTGTTTTCTAAAAGAAAAACGGTGCGATTAGTTGTTTTTTCAACCTGAGACTCACTGGCCTTGGCTCATTTTACGTACAAAAAGAGTAAAACTCTGTGCCTCATGTTGTATGGGCTGGCATGAATAGGTTATGTGTTCAGTGAGCCTGAGAAATAAACATTAATAGTGATGAAAAACCTTGTTTTATTCATGCATTTGTTAAAGAAAGACAAGTTTTTTTTCCACCCGTATCTTGATTATAATTGATTTTATCAGAAAAAAACAAATAGCACTTTGAAAAATGTGATCTAACAGAGGTAAATGGCAAACATTAGCTATATGCAGTCTATATTGCTTGTAATTGAGAAAGGTAAATATCTGTTAAGTGTTTTTGCATACATGTTAAAGCTGTTGTGGTTTATAACCCAAATAATGTGGTGGGTCCACCAGACCCCCAAACATGGGCTGAGTAACAAACCATGAACACCACACAAGGGTCATTCTTTACATACAGCTGGTTTATCAAATAAAACCAAATGGGCCAACAGTTGAACAGAAAACAACTAGGCAAGACTAGAATCTACACAGCATTCCTCGAAATGATATTTACATTAAACTTTATTGTGAAACATCCGACCGATGTGAGTTGACAGTTTAAAGGGCAAGATGGCCTGACTGACTTGGGCTGAAATGATTCAGTTACATCATTTAGTTCCCTTTCAGACACAACAAGAGGTTATTTAGCCTTTTAAAGTTTTCTAGCATTAGCTGCGGGCATTGTTTACTACACTGCTGTGTCAACTTGTATAAATTTGATTGGTTGGCAGGCTGTGCATGATGGTTTCACTAAAATAAATTAGAATCTTTTAATCATTTAAAATGAACAGTTATTATAATTAGACCATAATACCCTAAGTTTAAACATTTTAGTAAAGTTATAACCAGACACAGCTAATTCTGAAGCCAGGTATCACCAGGCTAAGTCTTGTCTGTAAATAACAAAACTTGAGATTTAGAGAAGACAGTGTGATGCTGCTGTACTGTAATGTTCTGACTGAACTCCAGCATCATTCAGCTGTTTACCACACTTATTCATGTATCTTACGTGCCTCAAATCTCAGTGTGAAAGCTCTGAAAGCTCTGAATTCATATTTACTGTCAGAAATGAATTAACATCGGCTGTCAAAATAAAGAATTAATGTTGTCTGGAGGCTCAGACATCTTACTGCTCCTCCTTTGGGATCCCTGTCCTCTTCAGGAGGGATGGAGAACCAGAGATCGTGATGGATTTCTGTGTCTATTTGTTTTACAACCTGCTACGCAGCAGCTTTTCAGCATTTTCCTGTCTCTCTCGTTATATGAAAACATGATCAGGGGCTGGATGATGCATTGCTGGTCTGATGTGTGAACTCTGAGGATGGCTGATGTTTCTTCACACTGGTTGAAATTTAAAACAAAAGTAAACCTCGAGGGAATGAAAAGAAAGGGATGATTATGGAGGAGAAATGGGGGAGATAAACAGAGAGCAACAGCTTCAGCTGAAGAATTTAAAACAAGGACAGAGAAAATGAAAGAAAAGGAAAATAAAGACACAGATAAAAGACAAGAATGAAAAGAAGAAGAGAGGATGAAAAGAACAGGGGAGAGATAGAAAATGTGCTTTTCTTTGACAAATTTTTGTTCGAGTAAAGGGAAAAGGGTAGAAAAGAGGCAGACAGATGGAGGAATGAGAGAAAAATGGAGGGCAGGAGAAGAATGAAAACAAGACATTAAACAGAGGAAGTTCAAGGAAACAAAGATGAGAAAAATAACTTAAAAACCGAGAGAAATCTTTTCCTGTGAGGGATTTTCAGATTAAGGGGGAAAAAAAACGGTCAGACTTTGCGTGAGCCAGTAGGATTGTATAATTATGTCCAGGGAAGCTGTAATCCCCAACACACACACACGCAAACACACACACACACACCACACACACACACACACACACACCACACACACACACACACACACTCACTCTCACTCACTCACTCACTCACTCACTCACTCTGTGTTTGTTGACATTAGGTGCTTCATGCGCTCTAAAAATTGAACAAGTGAACCGTGATTCCTCTGCAGTTCAGCTGTCACAATAATGATCACACAGCACAGCTGAGCTTAGGTGGGCATGCTGCTCACACACACACAGACACACACACACACGTACATCTGAGAGTGTGAGTGTGTGTGTGATTGATAGCAGACACACAAACCTAAACACAGGGCTCTTTTCACATGCTACAGAGGAGAGCTGCGCCGTGTCAGGCAAGGAAAGAGAGGAGACAAGGAAAGGAGACAAGGAAGGAGAAAAACAGATTGGGATTGAAAGAAGAATTATTTGATTTTTGTCTGTGTTTGAGAATTATTCAGCAAAGCAGATGATGTTAAAGTGATACTTAGCAAGATTTGAAGTGGTTAATCAGTGTATTAGCTGCAGTTAGGAGAAGCAGAGAGGAGAACCAGCACAGAAGCTAAGCAATGAACTGCTGTGGACAAGGTCAGCAACAATTTTAGCCATTTAAAAAATCAGTATCAGTTTAAGTGTACACTGTATTTATAATACTGTTCACCGCTTACTTTGCCGTCAGACAGCCTTTTCTGACGGAAAACCTTTGATAGCCAGATATGAGCCAGATATCGCTCTCTCCAAAACAACCAGACTCTATAGGTAAAATCAATCATTTTGCCTCTCAGAACACATGAGTTGCTGCTCTGCTGCTGCACCAATCAGTTAGTTTGTTTGTGTTATTGTGTGACTTTGGTGTTTTAAAAGGTTAATTTGGATTCACCAAAGTCACACAACAACACAAACAAATTAACAGATCGAGGCAGCCGTAGACCATCAACTTCTTTCTGCTCTGCAAGGTAAATTTACTGATTTCTCCTATGGAGTTTGGCTGGTTTGGAGAGAGCAATATTTGGCTTGTATAACCAAGTTTCCTCTTAAAAAGGCTGTCTAGCAGCAAGGTAAAGCAGTGATAGTATTTTTAGTATATTTAGTGGGATACTTAGTGGGATGGTTTTGAGGTGTCTAAATATCTTTTCTTGCTGACCCTGCCCTCAGCAGTTTATTGCTTTTCTGGTGCATGCCGACCAGCATCTACTGTGCATAATACTATCCCTTTAAGAATGAGCATCCTCGAAAACAAACATGGATTTTTAAAGTTTTTGCGTGCAGAAAAGGGACTTATCCTCTTTCTCCAACTATCATTTACCTTGAAAACTTTTTTGTACAAAACAGAAAAAATATTTTGGAGATACAGGCAGTGGAGGCTAGTCGGATTAACTGCTGCCCATGTCAGGACAGCTGGTTAAGGCTAGAACCCAAAATATGTAAGAATAGGAACACATTTCTGAGCTTATGCTATATTTAAAACTTTTACAATAGGATTTAAAATGGAAAACAACGTTGATTCAATTCAGTTCTTCAGATCTTCTTTGAATATTGTCCCATGAAGCATGAGTTCAGTAACTGCAGTTAAGTCAGTTTGTCTGTCAGAAGCTCTCAACCTCATACAGGACAGAAGCAGGCAGAGAAGAGCCCAGCCCAGCCTACTGGAGCTCGATTTGTTTTAGCTCCATCTGCCTGGTTCCAGTCACACAGCTGCCCACATTCAACATTTATATTTTTGTAGTTAATGCAGATAGTCAGCTGTCACTGACTGTGTTAATCTGACTTTTTTTTCTAACATTACACATAATTTTAGAATAAATCCAAACTCATAAATCAAGGATCTCTCTGCTGTTGTTATTATAAATTTGAATATCAACTTAGAAGATTCTAAATATCAGCAGTACTGTATCCAAACGTGGTGTGATTATAGTTTAAGGCTTTTCTCTTCCTCTTTTTTTGATTTTTAAGATCTTGTGAAGACTAAATCAAAGTGCAATTTAATGACTAAAGTGAAAAAAAAGCTTATTTCATCTTATTTCTGATCATAAACATTGCTACAGAAAGTTATAAAGCTACAAATTGGCAGTAAAACAAAAAGGACATCAGGAAATAGACTGTTTAGAGACACGACATCCAACCATTTAGTGTATCCACTCTCCCTCCATCTGCCTCATTTACTCTACTTAGTGGTTCACTTTCCCAGAATGCCTTTCAACCACTGTTCAGAGAAGGATGTATTTTGTTAGCTGCACAGAGTTGATGTTTTACTGGAAGGAAAGGGGGCATTTGAATGGTTGTTTAACATATTTATGATGCTGTTATGGTAATGCAGAATTCTTTGCCTCATTTTCTGAATCTGCATTTGCAGCCACACATGCAGCATCCAAAACTAAATATTACGCGCTTTATTTGTATAAAAGGGTTTTCAGTTCAAGGTAAACGATAGTTGGGAGGAAAAGAGAAGAGAAGACCCTTCTGTTTGTGCAAAAACCTTTGCACAAAGAGAAAAAACTTTTGCATAGTGTTTTTGAGGATGCTCATTAAAAAAGGTCCACCTAAAAGAATCAGTTTCAGTGTATGCTATATTTAGAATATTTTCACTGCTTTCCCTTGACACTAGACAGCCTTTTCTGACAGCTATATGAGCCAAATATCACTCTCTACACGCCAACAAAACTCCATAGGAGAAATCAGTAATTTTACCTTGCAGAACAGAGCAGTTTCTGTTCTGTCATTGCATTGATCTGTTAGTTTGTTTGTGTTATTGAGTGATTTTGGTAAATCCAAATTAACCTTTTAAAACACCAAAGTCTTACAGTGACACAAATAAAGTAATCGATTGAGGCAGCAGTAGACCAGCAACTTCTGTGTGCTGCAAGGTAAAATTACTGATTTCCCCAATAGACTTTGGTTGGTTTGGAGAGAGTGATATCTGGCTAATATAAAGGGGGTTTCCCTTCAGAAAAGGCTGTCTAATGGCAAGGTAAAGCTATAAAAATATTCTAAATATAGTGTTCACTTAAACTGATATTGATTTTTTTAAGTGGAATTTATTAAAGTGTCTTAAAAACCTTTTGTTGCTGATCCTGTCCAAAACAGTTCATTGCACAGCGTCCGTGCTGGTGCCTCTTCCTGCTTCTCCTAACTTAGAATGCTTTGGCTTCCTAAATGCATTTAAAATTTCTTTTTTAAAACCGTCATCTCTCCTGGATAATCCTCTCTCTATTCTTCTGTCTTTCTCTCCCTGTTCCTCTCTCTCTGCCTGGATGACCATCAAACCAAGTGAACCAGTTGACCGTTTAGGCCTCAGCGGCCCACAGCAGCTCTGGGAGGGATGGTTAGTCAGTCGGGCATTCGAAGATAAATGTTTTCATAAGCATCACACTCGCTGCAAACGAGCACGAATCACAACAAGGCCGAGTGGCGATGATAAGCATTTTGTGTTTGTGAAAGTGATCTAAAGTCATAGTTTAATTGGATTTTAAACGGCTGATTGTGGGTTTTCTCTCTCTGTGACAGAGCAGGGATCTCCCTCTCAGGCTGCATGCTGTAATTGCGTGTGGAGATGGAGAGCTGTAATGACAGGCCGGGGTGAATGCACTTGAATAATGGTACATGGCGGGCAGATAGCAATCAGACAGTGATCCAACCAGACTTCATTTAGCCCTTATTATCTGGACAGACCCTACCCTGTCCATCTCACATCACACCAAACTCTATGCATGTAAAATCCACTGGTTTTGTGTGCTGATTGTATTTTGTGTTGTGGCCTTTTTTCCATCTGGCTGTCACTGATGGTTCAGATTACTTGAAGTGGGGCTGTATGAGGTACCCACTGTCTGTGTATTACCTACAGTAGATGGCAGCAGGGGCGTGTCCAGACTTTTTTGACTAGGCTGGCCCAAGCAGGACACTTACTTATACAGAGGTGGCATGAAGTAGTAATTATTCTATAATAGCATTAATTTATCATTTAAATAAAAAATGTTATTTACACCATGTTTTTAGCCTGAATCTTCACTGTAGATCTTTAGCTTGGAGCCACGTTCACATTCACATGCACACTGTGTGAACTGGGTGGCAGTGTGCAAACGGCATGTCAGAGATTTAGGAGACTTGGATTACACCAGACGAGCAGTACGGAGGCAATTTATGTTTTTTTATTTTTGAAAACTGGTCACCATTCACTTCCATTTTTTGGGAGATTCTGCAACACTGTTTTCCTGTGAAACTCCAGCAGTGTTTTGCAGACTAACAAAAAAAACCCGACCCTCAATCGGCATGAGGGTGAGTAGATAATGACTGAATTTTCATTTTTGGGTGTACTGTCTCTTTAATCCAGGGAGCAAAATATGCATATATGCAGTGTATTGAGTGCCAAAATAATCAAAGAAAAAAGAAGAGGTCATGATGAGAGACTTTATGGCTCCACTACTTGAGGAAACAATTTGTGAGGACAGTCTGAATGAGAACAAACTTTAGGATACAAACTGCAAGACATTTTTTTCTGATGATACAATAACCCAGAACACTTTCTCACCTCTCCATAGGTGTCCTATGTAAAAGCCATCGATATCTGGATGGCCGTATGTCTGCTGTTTGTGTTCTCGGCCCTGCTGGAGTACGCCGCCGTCAACTTCATCGCCCGCCAACATAAGGAGCTGCTGCGCTTCAGAAGGAGGCGACGACACATGAAGGTGAATATTCTCTCACACATCTGTGACAACATCAAACATTTACATCCACATTTACATTTTCTTTTAATCTTTCCACAAGATCAAATTTTTTGTCTGGTGTGTTAACAGAGATATCAGCTGAACTCAACAAAGTCTTTTTAAAGAATAATACATGACTTAAAGGATAACTTCAGTATTTTTCAACCTGGACCCTGTCTTCTCATGTCTTCGTGTCTAAGTGACTAATAGAGACAACAATTTTTAAATTGGTCCAGCATTGAGAGAGAGTGCTATAGCCGGCAGAAGCCAAACTAAGCTATAATGTAATCTCTCAAATGATACAATATCAAAATACATCCACTAAAGAGTTTGTTTTTGCCACTGACAGGCTCAGATTGTTATTCTAGGTGCTGACAACATTATGGAAGGGATCCTTACAGAGATAGACAGAGGCTCTCGCCACACTAACCAAACTCCATTTCCAAAACTGTCATCATCATCTTCATTCAAACTCCATAGAAAGAAAGCAAAAACTCACCAAAACCATCTTGGTTCATCTTTCCACTGCTCCAACAATCACAAACTCTGGTTGTTTTGTCAAAATAAAGCTTTAATTCACCACCTCTCCCAATATTTTCACATCTAACATGGTGAAATAAGGGTTTATTTCAACCAGACAACAATTTGAATGAAAATGACGAGGATGATGTTAAAATGAGCGTTTTGTAAATGGAGTCTGGTGGCTTTGACCAAAGGTGTTCTGGTTAAACTAAGAAGTTTGTTACTCTTTAAAAAAAGGTCTGTCTCTTTCCATAATATTGTCAGACACTTAGAATAACAATCTGAGCCTGTCCGTGACAAAAAGAAGCTCTTTTAGGGGACATACTTTGACGATGCGCAGTTGCCTGCAGGGAATACATTGTAGCTTGGTTTCAGCTACAGCGCTCTCCCTCGATACTGGACCAGTTTCAAATATTGTTCTCGCCATGAGCCACTTAGACACAACAACATGAGAAAATAGGGATCAGGTTGTTACCCTTAAAGGATTTGACAAAGCTGAGAATGCTAAACTTCTTCTGTTCTTAAAAATCTGTCCTTGAGCTGTTTGAAAATAAAGGATCTTAAAGAGCAACGAATAACCAGACAAACCCTGTTTTCCAGTGGTCAGACACAAACGGTCCAACAGTTAATTTGTCCATAGACAGGCCTCAGCTTTGTCCACACTAATATTGTTGTCTCTGATGCCCAAACAGAAGAGAAACAAATAGTTTTAAACCACAAAGGCGTTGTTTTTAAGGGATGAGAGCTGTAGCAATTCTCTGCTGCTGGGCAGCCTCGTGCTTTCAACAGAATAAAACATTTTAGCTTGTTATGTGGTTGTTGAGGTGGTGTTTGGCACTGTAAACACTAGGATGCAGTTTGGATAAAAATCTCAGCTCTCCTTCGTCCTCGGGCCCTCTGAAAAATTCACTCCATGTTTGATATTAGCTTTGTGCCGTTCTCATCACCAGGCAGAAACACGGAGCATCAATGTTTCATGGGAGGAGCAGTGAGCATGATTAAAAGCTGAGACGTGGAGCAAACAGAGCCGAGGCTCGTAATGGATTCACAATGTAGAGGAGGAGAAAGAAACAAAAGAACTTTTCACTCCGGGCAGAAACTTTTGTTTGTGGAAATGCATCATTTAGATGAAACAGCGATGACAGTGTTACAGTCTCTTTTAGGGCGGTGTGGTGGGTGTGTAGTTGTGACTGTGCCTCTCATTGAAGATGTGCGTGTCTGTGCTGGACTGAAGCCAGCTTTTTACTCTCCATAATATGACTGTATTTTTGACATAATAATACAATAATATTCCAAAGTCAACACTTGTCAGGAAGGAAGCCAAGAACATCTATGCATGCATTTTTTTCAATGTCGTTATCTCAAGATAATTATTTTGTTATCTTGAGAAAATGACTTTTGTTATCCTGTGATAATGAAATAATCAACCTGTTATCACAAGAAAACAAAAGATTGTTTCCTCTTATTACTGATAATGTTTATCAGAGATCAGGAGAGTCATGCCAGCGTGCAGATGGTGTCTGGACAACTGTAACAAGATATTTTTTCCTTCCATTCTACTTTTCAACAACAAAAACCCCTCCCTCCTCCCAATTATCTCCTTCCACCCATCCCCTCGCACCCTCGCCTTGAATGTCCAAACGCACAAGGTCAACACAACATAACATTGGTTGTCCATGAAAAGATAAAACAGAATAGGAAGTGGAAAAGGCCTTCTATCTGCTTTTCACTAGTGTGGATGTACAGAGTGGAATTAAATGATAGTATCAGGAATAAAGACTGAGGAGAGAACAATAAAAACAAATCATATAAGAACATATGAAGAGTGAGTGACAATGAGAGTACAGGAGGTGCAGATTAGCTGAACTGTATGTCGGGCCTAAGACTCAAGACTTGGTTTACAAGGTTCAGTCATATCAATCGTTTTCTCATAATTAATTGCCTCGTTATCACAAAAGACCTCAGTTTTGTTTTCTAGAGATAAACAAGCTTTGTAATCTCAAGATAACATCATAAAAATTCATAGCAAGCCGTTCTCGGTTTCTGTATGTCAGAAACTCACTTGCAACCTTTACAAAAGGCACTTCAGCTTTAAAAGAAGACAAACTTTTTGTTGAAATTCATTTCTGACAATGGAAACAGAGGTTAAGAGACCGCTCTCACTACAGGGTCCATTTAGTAGATGTTCTGGAGCTTTCCATCATATCACATGATCCTCATCAGCAGAGGCATCTGTCGCAAATTAGTGTGGAACCTCTCAATTTTTCAATTTTCAAGAGGTGTCTTTGGATGCAATTGTACATGCTTCTAACTAATAAAAGCAATGAAATGTGTCACATAGCATAATTAGTAAATTAAACTTCCAAACAAAATTCCGTCCAGCAGCCACATTTTTATTTAACTAAAGGTTTAAGTGCAGCTGTTTGTTTAATTTGTTTAATACTGACATGATGGTGGATTCAACAGAAAACACATAATAGTCGTGTCCAGAAGGGAACCAGAGATTTGCGAATGTGTCCTTGATTCAACACATTAGCGTTCAGTTTTTAAACTTTTTTTTAGTATTAGCTGATTTATTATTTTCACTTTTTTTAAAAATATTTCCAGTTTTAAGTTGCATTTTGATTAGGCCTTGGCCCAAACACTACTTGGGTAGGTTTAGGAAAAGATCATGGTTTATGGTTAAAATAGACCCTTCCACAACGTTCGAAAGGCTTTCTAGCAATCACAAGAACATGTTGCTGAGGCAACGACAACTAGCCAATCACAGTACAGTAGGACAGGACTAGTACAGATTAGCACAGTGAAAGTCTCACAAATCTCAGGTTGCCATCTAGACACGAACCAGTTCCACATCCACACCAGCCATTTGAAAATCCCTCAACAGCCAATATCATTGTTCTCCTCTGTACAGTTATTGTATCAAACCTGCCCCATATTAGATTATTGATTGGCCCGATCAGGGCTGGACGGTGAACAGGAAGGGGGCTAGATGAATTTGTCAGAGCAAATAAAACATGAGCTCACAGAGCCAGGCTCCCAGGTGAAGAGTCTGACCAATAATCCTGAAATGTCCCATCCATGGTGGCTTTAAAGTTGAGTTTCAAAGTTCAGTCTTGACTGAAACGTGTGTGACTTGATCGAAAGCTCTGGAAAGGCCATTCAGTGGACCTTGTGGTAAGATCTTCCTCTGTTTCCAAGGCCAAGAATGAACTGTGAACCTCAGTCAATATGGTCAAACCTAAAGTCCTTTAAATGCTAAAAAAAAAATAGTAATAATTTGAACAGATGTGATTTTTGGTTCAAAATGTCTGCTAGCTCTTCTTTTAATAACTGTATTTAACATGTTAGTAAATATGGTGTTTTATGTTTGTGGATGTGTATGTATATTTGCGCTGTATTAAAGATAATACTTTAGCCCATTAATTTAGCCACTATGGATGTAAAGCAGCAGTGTTAAACCATGATAATCACATCAACAACCATCGTCTTTCTTTGTTTTGACATTACTGTGAAGTCCAAAACAAATATATTCTGCCTCAAAACCTCTTTATTTTATTATTTACTGTCTCCAAGCCAAAGAAGACTGCCTTTGATGAAATGAAGATAAATTGGAGACCTGAAAATGTGTCAGTTTATGTAATTTCTCAAAACTTCTTTGAATATATTTAGTAAAAATGACAAAGCACGTTGTCAATTTTTCCCTGGAGGTTTGTTGAGATGCATCTGTTTTTTTTCCCTTCCTCTGCGTTCTTTCGTTGGTTTTGTCTTTGAAGCATTTAATCAATCAATTCTATCAATTCTATCTGTCCAGTTGGATTTATCAGTCCCGGGCTGCTGTATTGAATAAGGAGTAAAGCTGTCAGGCCTGCGGGGAATATTGAAGTGCAGCTTGATTGTGAAACTGGTGGTGTGTGTGTGTTTGTGTGGGTGGAGGGCAAGAAAACAAACGCACACAAGAAATGCAACGATGAGCCTGCAGTAAAAAAATCGGTACAGTCCTGGATTTGTGTGTGTGTGTGTGTGTGTGTGTGTGTGTGTGTGTGTGTGTGTGTGTGTGTGTGTGAGAGAGAGAGAGAGTGTGTGAGTGTCAGAGGGAGGGGGAGATTGTATCTATACAGCCGGTGAACATGCATGAGTGCGTTCACGAGTGCTGTCGTGCATTTTGGTGTTGTAGGGCATGTGTTCGTGCCTGGCATGACTGGAGCTGCTTGATTGACTTTGACACGTTTCAGTGTGTGTGAGCATGTACATGTGTCTCTGTATTTATGAGGACCTCGTGTCCTCGCAGGGCCGGTAAGGTGACAGAGGTGCTGTGAAGTGAGGACACTGTGCCAGAAAGTCCAGTTCAGGATTAGATTGTTTTAGTTTAGGGTGACAGATGTCGTCAAAGGAGTCTGGAGTTGGGCCTCGAGGGCATCCTTTTTATTTTTTGTTGTTTTTTTGCAGATTTAGGGGTGATTAGAGCCCAAGGTGACGTCTTGAAATTGTTTGTCTTCTGTGTTTATGGTACTAAATCATTAATGACCATGATATGTCATCAGAGATTAAGCAAACTTGCTAAATTGAAACACCAGCTTCTCCAACAACAACGCTACAGCCAGCATGTTCTCCCTTGAAATTTAAGTTCTGGGACAGAATAACTTTTTATTTGCCTGTTTAACATTTATTAGAGTTAGAATTAATGCTGAATGTTTGCCAAATGAGTTAGTGTCTGTTTATGAGTCATAAGAAATCATCAGTAATCTTTTAGAAGAAGCAGATGTTTATAAAATTAGTTCATTTTTCAAGTTTATCTTTTAGTTTATCTTTTTATTTAATTGAGCAATATGCTGATGGACTCAGGCAGTGATTTTTTCATTATTATTATTATTATTATTGTTATTATTATTATTATTATTATCATTATTATCCAAATTTCTTCATCTTCTATCAGCCTTTAGGCAACCTGTAAAAAGGTAGATGCATTGCATTGATTTTTGTTTGTTTTGTTCTTTTTCTTTTTCCTTTGTGTATTCGATACATAGAATGTGTGTCAATCTAATTTCATTGCTTTTTTCTTGTTTGTTTGTTTGTTTGTTTGTGTTTACTCTCTGCACATCTCTTTCCCCTACTCGCTCTTTTAGTGAAACAGCAGGAGGAAAGAATAAACATATCCAACATTTACAACATGTGTCTTCATGTGCAGATCCTGTATTACCTCCAAACATTATTCATCACCCACACACAAGCCACATGCACACGACCGCATATATAAAGACTGAATACAGCTTGAATACATCTTATATGCACCATTTTGTCTGTTTTGTATTACTTGCTTTTTTTTTTTTTTGAGCTTTAACACAATTTACACAATTTAACTTATTTATTTGTTTTCCTTCAAAACTTTATTGTTTTTGAAGATAGACCTGTAAAAATGGTACTGTGGATCGTACAAGGACGGGATTTACTTGCTGCTTAACCACATGGTTCCATTTACGTTGCATTAATTTGTGAGGACATGCATAACCATCGCTCCAAATGGATGCAAAATATTTGAGGCAGACATGATGCGCATGGATGCGTGCATAAGTGAACACGTAGTGAAAAGCAAGTTTATCTCCGGCCTAAGATGTGCTGCTTCTAAATCTCATGAATTAGTCTCCCAGCATCCATGTTGACTGCTGACTGGAGGAGAAACCGAAACATCACCGACGCCAGCGTCAATTTTGACCGATGAAAACACGCTGGAGGTGAAGCGAATACATAAACCTTCACAGGGCAGCTGTTTCTCAGAGCACGTGAGGACATCTTCAGTGGAAGCATCACTTCCAATTAGGAAGAGGTGTAACATTCTGAAAGCCTGAGAGGTTTAATTCACCATCATATTAAACATAAATCAGCAAATTCTCACATTTGAAAAGCTGAAACTAGCAAATTTTGGGATTTTTTTGCTGCTTGATAAATGACATAAATTATTTGATAAAATTTTCTTGACTGCTGTTTCTAATGTCATGAATGATTATTGAAACTTTGAAGACAACATAAACGATGACAATAATAAATTAAAAGTGCTCAGAAAAACAGAAATTTGAACAAACAATTGGACAGACTCTCATGTTAAATGAACAAAAGCTGCAGAGCAGCTACTCAGCAGACTTAATGCTGAGATTCTTTTCCTAAAAATAAAATGTTGAAGATGTATAAGAAGCAAGTTAATGAATATTGATATTTTTATGGAAAAAATATGTTTTTTTCCTCCACTTTCCTAACAGTCATCATCATCTTGTGATCTCTCACTCTCAGATGTGACCATATGAGGCTTCCTAACCCCCAGGTTGTGAATAACCTTTCATAGGCGTGATTGTAGAGTATTTTCTGCCGCTAAATTCAATTTAAAACAGCATCAATTCTCAGTTGGACAAATTCAAATAACAACCTGCTGTTTGTAAATGTGTCTTAAGTTTAGGTGAGTTTAAAGTCCTTCCACATCCGACTAAATAAAGGCAGAGACGGGAAAAGGAATGAGGCAGTCGAGTGGAGTTTGAGAGGGAAAGATGCAAAAATAAAAAAAAACTATAAATCCTAAATCCTATTGTTGTAATCCCCAATCCCCTGAGCTGTGATGGTAGGTGAAGAGGTAGATTAGCGGTCCAGCTGCCGCTGCACTTTCAGGTGAATCAGACACTAACCCTTGCTCGCTCACTCTGCTTTTATACCTCCCTCTATGTCTCTCGACCTCTCTCGCCCCAGCAGCAGGAGGAGAGAGCGAGAGTACCGCGGGCTCAGGATTGACCCACATCTGGCACACCAAACCTTTTGCATAGTTTTTTTTTTTTCAGTTTATTTCTGCTCATATGACGACAGCAGGAGGTGAATTTAGGCCATCGACCTGTTATGTAATTACAGGTTTGTTAATGAGGAGCTTGTCTCTTCATTTAAAGATAAAATCTTACAGAATTCATGTCTGACAGCATTTTTGTTACTTTGTTACTCCTTATTAATATAACAAAAATAAGCAAATTCAGGTTCTCAGGTTCTTACCTAACATGATTTGATCTGACAGAGGGGGGTTTTATGTCATGTTGCGCAGCAGAAGGTGAATTCAGGACTAAACCTGAGCTGTGTTTTATGTCTAATTTCCTTCTTTACACATGTCTGATGGTGTTTTTTTGTCTTGAGGTGAATTCAGGTGACTGTACAGTCTATTTTTCACACTCTGTGATTTATTTATTAGGGATTTTCTCTCCATAACATGTAGCAGAAAGTAAATGTATGTGAATACACACTGAGCCGGTTACTTCTGCCTTTTCACACCAGAGCCACACATGTTAAAAAAACTTTAAGCACCATCAGGCAGTCTCTTCAAAGCATCACCCAAATGACAGAGATGTTACTGAAAGTGGAAACATCAGCTAATGAAGCATGAAAATTTAATGAAAACTGTTGAAGCTCCACATCAGGACAATAAGATACAGATAAGAGCGAGACAAATAGTGTAGTGAAAGGAATCAAAATCATTATTACCATATAGACAATGATAGATTATAGAAAATATTTAATATATACTGCTTCTGTGTGCATCATTAGTGAGTACTTTTTCATTTCAAACAACGCAATTACAATCACTGAAATTTAAATGGGCTTGTTACCCACTGACTTACGTGAAACTAGTTAACAGCTGCAGAGGAGAGCAGACAAACACAGCCTATTCCAACCTGTATTCCACTTTATGATCTGATGTCACCTGACCTTACCCACGAACACGAGACGGCTAGGGGATGTGGGCTTGCTTTTTGTCATTGTAATGTTTATAATATAAACTAGCATCAAATAATTAGCATTAACTACTGTAGCAACACGGTCATGATGGCGCAGCTTGTTTTCTGTCTCTGTCACAGTCTACCAGCATAAAATGGTTCACATTGGAGATGTCGAATCCTCCACGAGTTTCTGTGTGGAGTTTGCATGTTCTCTCATGTCCGCGTGGGTTCTCTCCGGGTACTCCGGCTTCCTCCCACAGTCCAAAGACATGCAGCGTAATAGGTTAATTGGTGACTCTAAATTGCCCGTAGGTGTGAATGTGAGTGTGAGTGTTGTTGTCTCTATGTGTCAGCCCTGCGATGAACTGGCGACTTGTCCAGGGTGTACCCGCCTCACGCCCAATGTCAGCTGGGATAGGCTCCAGCCCCCCCGCGACCTCACGGATAAGCGGTTACAGAAAATGATGGATGGATGGATGTAGCAACACTAGGTTAACATATATCCAGCAGCATCTTTGTTCTTCTTCTACCAGATGTCACAGTCTAACCCAAGGCAATAAAATTGTGGTTTACAATTAGGAAACTAGTCGTCGCTGCCCTCTGGTGGTCAGGAGTATCAATAACTCTTATCGATGATAATGGGTACAGTGATAAAAATAATTACCACACCATCTTGTGAAACATATAATGTAAATTCTGTCACTTGGGGTGTCTCTTACATTAAGACACCAACAAAAGATGTAGCTTGATAATGTTAAGCTACTAATGCTGCTAATGAAAATCTATCTGACATGACTGAGGCCATTGAAGTTTTATTCTCATTATGTGTAGTCAAGTTCGCTGACTTACTTCCTGACTCTCTGATGTATCCCATGTTTTCCTGGACGTTATAGCAAGGAAACACAGCGTTACCTTAAATAAATTATGGATTTCTCTGGGTTTGACCATTACTGAAAAGATTTTGGACAATTACATATTATAGCTTTAGCTTGGTATTCTCTCCCGTCTGTTCCATAGCAGGAAGTGCAGGGGCAGAGGGGCTGTTTAGTTGAATAAATTAGTCTAGTAGGCCTGACTCATTGATGCTTTATCTGACTGGAGTTTGTGAAAGTTAAAATCTGTGCCCCGACCATGACTCTGAAATATTAGCAGCTCAACTGTGCTGTATTTTGATAAATCCTCAGTGCTGTCCGTGGTGCTGAGGAAGCAGATGATTTGCAAGTGCACACTTCTTCTTTCAGTTCCTTCTGTCATGTTCTGTCATCGTTCATGAGTCAGTCAGTCAGTTCACTAAGGGCAGGTGAAGGCAATGAAGCAGCTTACTTAAAAGAACTGAATTGATCAGCAGTGTGATCCCACTGGGCCGTCCTTTCTGTTAAAAATGAACAAATGGCCACCTGCTCATAGCTGCCTGCTAAATTTAATGCTACAGCCAACAGCTGACTGGCTTAGAAGGTCTTTAGAATATTTTTGATTTAATTAGATTTATTGTTCATCAATGAGAAAATATACAATAACAAGAAATCTGACCAACTGTCAAACAATTAAAAAATTAACTCGATTAATCGTAATATTACTCTGTGATTAATCATGATTAATCACAGTTAAAATACTACATATTATATATACTAATACTACTTGTATTTTCTTCTATTCTTTCTTATATAGTATTGAAGGATGCAGTACAGTTAATCCATTACAATTTAAGGATGTAATTTTACAGACTGGTGAAAAATAATCAGCACTACATTTTGATTAGTGTATTAAATAAATGCCTATGTATCCGTCTGAACACCTCAACTTTCATAAACAAGTCACATCCATACAGTCTATGGTCACTTGGTTGTGAATGGAGAATATTGTCCCCCTGAAGCTGCCGTACATCTGACAGGCCACCGTCCGTCATAGGAAACACTCGCGGAGTTACAACTAGTCTGATTGTCACTGTCACTGACAAGTTTTACCCGATCACGGGCAGAGTCAGACAGCTCTTCACCGGGCAGCGGGTGGGATGAAGCTGCATTCAAGACAGAAATACGAGACAAACCCCGTCCCACACTGATTCAAAATGGGACGTGCTATTTAATCCTCAAATACAGGACGATTCTGTATTTCAGTGGACGGGTGACAACTCCAGTGGTGACACAGACCACAGACTGTATACACAGACAGACTCTACCGAAGTCACGTGATGCAATTAATTATGCATTAATTTTTTTTTTATTGATTTATTGTTTCCAGATTTATTGCGTGCATTAACTTTGACAGCCCTAATATATATACATATATATATATATATATTACACACAACATATTCAGATCCATTAATCAAGTAAAAAGAGTTATACTGCAGTGTCAAAATACTCTAGAGGACATTTTCATATTTCCTCTTGTTTATATTGTTTCCATTGTTATATTTAATCCTGTTTACAATGCTTGTTTATTTATTCTTTTTTTTTTTTTTTTTTTTTTTGTATTTTATTGATGCTCTTTCTATTGTGCTCTCCACTTTGCTGCTGTAACACTGCTAATTTCCCCATTGTGGGACTAACAAAGGAATATCTTATCTTATCTCATCTTGAATACAAGTGGACACGTTCAAAATTTGAAAATCACATTTTATAAGAAGTCAGCACAATGTTTCTGAAAAATCAAAAGTAATGTATTAAATGTGACAGTACTCACCGTGTAGGATGCTTCTAGTATTTTATTATTACCTCTGTGTTCATTTGTGGATTATTATCATTGAGCAGGATTTTTAGGTTGAGGTAGAGATGATTTAATTACTTTATGGACCACTGGGTAGTTTAATCTATGATAAGACATACTATTTTTTAATCCATCACGTTTTTCATCATAATCTGAAAAATAACTGGTAACTACATTCTTCAAATGAATGGCTTGAATAAAATGCACAATATTTCCATCTGAAAAGTTTTGGATTAGACGTATAAAGAGGGATAAAATTGAGGTAATCATAGAAAATACAAGCACCTCAAAACTGTACTGAAGTACCTTGACAGATACATCAAATTAAGCAGCTTTTCTTTTTTTCCAGTAGAAATTTCAGCAGAACTAAAAGGACTTTTAGGGACAACTCAGTAAGAAAACTCAGGGAGGAATTTGAGGTATTTGCATTTGAAGCAGGATTTCACCAACAGGGTTGCATAATTTGTTCCAAATGTAAGAATCATTCAAAAGTGTAAAGTAGTTTTAAATTCAGCTCCCCGGGTCTTTTTGCTTTATTTCAAGCACAATGAAAAAAGTGAAGAATGAAATTCATTATTGAAAGTATGAGCACCCTCAATGAGATCATCACCATTAATCCCAGCCGCTCTGCTGTGAAATAAATCCAGCAAATGGAGAAACCCCACTGACACACAGAGAGACAGAGAGAGGCAGTCCTTGGGCGTCTCACGTTCTTAATTAACCTCTCTGGCCAGTCCTTCTAATGTGAGCCTAATGTGATCCACAGCCCTCCATTACAGCTCTGAGAGGGCTATCAGTCAGGTTTGAGCTCGCTGCAGAGGAGACTGTCACTGCTGGCCTGTAGGACATGTAAACTAGTCTACAGAGGCAGCCGAGGAGCCTGCTCACCTCTCTTTCTCTGAAAACAATGGAAGAGGTGAAGAAGCAGGCAGTGGAGGCAGCACAAATGTGGAACATGAGAAACTGTAACAGTAAAACAAACTGCCCCAATTAAATTATTACTGATTTTATGTAGAACCAGCCCAGTATCCCTAGGAAAAGGTACTGGATACCTTGAAAGCTTCAACTAAAGTAACCCAGTACTAAGTAGTATTGAAACTTCTCCATTCAGACTATACCTGCATTCAGTCCTTTTTGTAGCTCAATCTAGAAAAAATAGTATTTGTATGGTTTTGTTTGCAGCCAATCAATGAAAGTCTTCTTCAATTTAAAGGAGAAATCTGTAATATACAGTATTTACTCTAATAAATCATAAAATGACCACATTGTGTCATCAGAAGTCAAGGAAACATGTTTAGATGAAATAGAGACTATTTTGTTTGTCCATTTTACATTAATCAGAGTTCAAATTAATGCTGAATTCTTGCCAAATGAGTAAGTGTCTGTTTATGAGTTGTAAGAAATCATTAATAATCATGTACAAGGCGTAGACATTTCTAACTGTTAAATTGAGCAAAATGTTAATGGAGTTTGGCAGCGGTGAGACAAGCAGCCACTTAACTCATTGTCCAGAGTGTGTTATTTCAGAGCAGTGGACTTTTGTTTTCAGGTCATAACTTTACATCAATAGACAATTGACAGTTATAAACAGCTGATCAACTTACAGTTGAGGACTCGTTGCTTGTTACTGTCAATTTAAGAGGTTGTGCATCTCCTGCGGAGCTCCTGCAGAGCTCCTGCAGTCTGCCTGTCTCTGCTGTGCCAGAGGAGGAAGGGACAGGGGAAACAACTCACCTCAAACATAGACTGCATATCAAACAGGATTACAACCTATTTAATTTACAGTCTGTGGCTCCAACTCACTATTTGGACTGAAGTACTGATTTTTGCACGTACAATGGCTGCATATTGTTCTTTTAATGTAAGGCGTGATTGGCTCCCTACCACAGCAGATACAGCTCATGAACTGTGTCATACAGTCTGTGATGTGGTGAAGACGAAGGCAGCATTGTTGATGGACTTGACAGTTGAGTGTAGGAGTTGCCACTAATACCTTCAAAAGTATGGCTATATTACACATCTGTAATGTAGATAAAAATAAATGCATAAAAGACAGAAGCATTATTTCACATCTTAGGTACGAAATGAAGAAGATAAAAAGGTATCAAATGAAGTATTTAAGTATTGTGTCACTTTTCTTGTCTATGCAAGAATTAGCATGGCAGTGAATGTGCATGTAATACATTGTGATATTAACACATCATGTCAAACA
The DNA here is from genome assembly GCA_034769285.1 of Lutjanus argentimaculatus. Classification (NCBI taxonomy): domain Eukaryota; kingdom Metazoa; phylum Chordata; class Actinopteri; order Lutjaniformes; family Lutjanidae; genus Lutjanus; species Lutjanus argentimaculatus. The sequence continues at coordinate 2,321,995 of JAWZSL010000006.1, read as the reverse complement.
CCTGTAATTGGTGTTTGCTTGTTTGTAATTGTATCTTACCAAACCTTAAATGTTCTGTATATGATATTCACTGCCACTAGATGTTGCCAATGGCAAACTTAGGCTCTTCAAGGGATGAAAAAAGTAAAAAGAGCACCAGCTCGCCAAAAGTTGTGATGTATTCATAGTGAAACTGGATAAATATTTTTTTGGAGCATGTAACGTAGCATATACAGTGCTGCATTGTGTTTTCTCCACTTGAGAAAGCATTTTATCATGTTTTACATAGGGGCATCCAAGAAGGCATCTTTTTTTCAGATACGGAGGCACCAGGATGCAGACACAGGTCATGTTGGCCAAGCAGACTCAAATACAGTAATTTTACGTTGCAGATCATTGTAAAACACACTTCATTCAAACTTGACAGAAACAAAATATAACTCATCAAAACTATCTTCGTTAGTCTTTCCACTGTTCCAACTAGAAACACACAGTCGTCGGATCGCTGTCCTCAAAGCCAACAGTTTCTAATCATTAGAGATGCACCGATTTCAATTTTCTCAGCCGATTCCGATTTCTGATTTTTTGAAGGGTCTGACCTGCTGATTCTGATTTTGGCCGATTCCGATTTTCAGTCTTTCTAAGAACTATAATTTAAGCATTCACAAACACTTAAAAAATTAAATTAGAGGTTCATAATAAAACACTGACTATTAAATATTCATCAAATATTATTTTACATTTTCTGCAAAGTCCTCAAGGTTACAGCCAGGCCTTATCATAGTTTTATATTAAGATTATGAATGGGGAAACGCGATCTAGTGGGATTTTGCGGGACGTGATTTCATATGATCTCCTGTAGAAGCAGATGTAAACAAACCGGAGACTGACGCTGTGCAACAGTTTGCTGCAGTAAAACTTTTCCGTGAGAAAAACAGAAGCAGAAGTTAAACAAGTCTGGATGAGAAAATGTCTGAGGAGACACAGGCTGTTTATTCTTCATCCAGAACAGGAGGTGAGATTTTAACTGTCAGTCTGTGAACAGCAGTCTGCTGCTGGCTAACATTAGTCTGAAGAGCTACAAAGTTTACGCTGTTCTGAGACATTGTCAGCTGCTCTGTCTCATTGTAGACTGTCTGTCTTCTCTTTATCCTGCTCTTGGAATTAACTTCATGCAAGCATGTGTCTGAGAGTGTGTAGTGATCAGCGCTATGGCGGATGTGATATCACGACCAGTTTGCCTGCTGTGCGCATGATGTGAACATTGTGCAGAACACGTGTGTGACATTGACGGCACAGAATTGGTTATGTGATGCTGACCGGTCACGGTCAGGGCCGGTCACGCTGAAAACCAGCCGGTTCCGGTCTCTGGCTGGTCGATCGATGCATCCCCACTAATCATATATATATAATACTTGTTTGCTACTCTGTTAATGTTCATTATCTCATGCAGTATAACCTTTAACCATGTGTTTAAGTATCTTTTACATTTACATTGCATGTATTCATTTGGCAGACACAAGTAGAGGTACAAATAAGGTCCAATCTGAGCCACAGCAGATCAAGCAGAAGCCTTTGAGCAGAAGTGCATCAACATTCATTTTCATGTTCCACCTGATACAAGTGCCACAAGGCTGCAGGTGCATCAAGTAACGCAGGTGCAGAGCAATGACATTTTTTTGTAGTGAGAGAGACACAAAGAGCATCTGAGGTGACTACGTCTAAAAAGAGGTACATTTTCAAGCTATTGTTTATGACAGATATGGATTCTGCTGACCAAATTGACTGTCAGCTGTATTTTATTTGCCATAGCCATCTTACCATATGCAGTTGCCATGCAAGATATTGTTGAAGAAGTCATTTTGACTGCAGAACCAAATAACCAATTTACCATTTCTTTCACGGTCAGTTTTTCATCTGACACACCTGTCAACAAGACTACGTGGTGCGCAAGACCTTTGTAGTAGTTTTATCAAAAATAATTTCAAGAAAGTCATTAAATATTAAAGACAACAGTGTCAAATACCAACAGTCTTTTTTGGTGAAAGGGTCCACATGAATCACAAAGGGTCAGAGGTCCAGAACATTACCAAAATGCAACAACATAAATACCCATTGCCCGTTATGTAACAAAAACTTTTTCATCACGTCATATAAGATTACTTGAACTACACACCTTCAACAGGAGAGCACGGTGGCTCGAGTTAGCAACTTAGCAGCATGTTTAACCTTGGCACTGAAGGTGTGACTGACACAAACACTTATCCAGATGTTCAATGATCTAACAGCCACAGTATGAGTGAAGGTTTAGTGCAGTTTAGTTCATTTTCTTTAAAAACACTTTGTGCTGCTAGAACATTAGCTCGTCTCTGTCTCACAGTGACAGCTCAGTATGTCACAGTTTAAAATTGTATTATTCTTGAGATTAGGTCCCGACACGCAATTCCACATGTGGAAAAAGGAGCAGTATCTCGTATTTGGACCTATTTTTTGTACTTTTGTATCTGTTCTTCTGTCCAGCACCCAGTATTCATAGTTTTGGATGTGCGTGCTGTTTTTTTTTTTGTTTGTTTTGTTTTTGTTTTTGTTTTTTTTTTTAATCTTCAATTCTTGAGATTGGACCAGACAGAACTCACACACACACACACACACACACACAAACTGACCATGGGAATGCACGCACAAACACATGGATGACTGTGTAATGTCACAGTCTGTAAATGCCCTCATATGTAAGTATTATCAATCAATATAAAAGTCAAGTTGATCATGTTACATTGCGATTCTGGTCCAGATTCTAAACATCTACTCATCTAATGATATTTAGCTACTAACTAGATGATTTTAGAGAGGATAAAATTCAGTCTAGACTAGTCTCTCCAGGCTGGCTCCAAACAGTTTCAGGAGAGGCTCAATGAATGGTGAGAGTGAAAAATTATTATTTTAGTTATTACATTATGGAGATAACATATAATAGCCCAGGTGTGCGTGATTTGGTTACAGAGATAGTTCAGAGATAACAGTTGGCTTTATAAAGAGTTCGGTCTTGACCTGCTCTAATCGAAAAGTGCCCTGAGATAACTTTTTATGATTTGGCGCTATGCAAATAAAATAAAATTAAATTGAGTAGATAAAGTAGTTTTAGGGAATTTTACTGTTTTCCCCACTTTCCCAGAGTCATAATCTAATAAATACCTGAGGACATACCTTTTTTTTCATATTTGGTTTAGTCTGAAGTGATGTAAAAGAGCAATATTAGCCTATCGTGGCTCAATTTTTGAGTGTCTATGGGATGAAATAACATAATCATGACTGGCATCCAGGAACTGAATGAAACAAAGCAGGTAAATTAAAGGGGACACATTTTTCTGAGCTTTGTCTGAGGGGAGGCCCACAGTCTCAGACTTAGAAAACCCCTGATCTAGAGGATCTACTACAACAGGTACTAATAGTTAAAGGTAGAATAGGTGTTTAAACGAGGATGTCAAATACAGATGTTTTGGGGTGGTAAAGTGAGCGGGGTTTCTGCAGATACAGGTGTTTTTGTCAGTTTATGCATTGATTTGGGGAAAATCCTGCATGTTTGCCTTTAACGATTACCAGGACTATCAATGCCCATCAAGGGAGTGGTGTTGGAAATTAAACACGTCTGCAGCATAGTGGACATTGCTTATGCAGATGTTTTCTGCAGATTAAAATAATGAACTAAAACTAAGCTAAAAAAAAAAAAAAATAATAGATTATTAATGTTCGGTGTGGGTCACGAGAATGATGACTATTAAGAGATTGTGACGTAGAATGATGGAAGCACCATGAAACTTTTTAGAGATATCGTGATACTGGAGTGGCAGGAGGCCTTTTGTGAGGCTACTTTGATTTTTGAGTTTGCTTCTATCTCAGTAGAAGTCCTTTGTTTTTGGTTTTCACTAATTAGCCCTGGGTCATGTGTTGTGTTGTATTGTGTTTTGTACATTGTTGTTGTTGATCTGGTTGTTGTTGTGGTGTTGTTTTTTGTTTTTTGTTTTTTTTGTTTGTTTTTTTGCACTGCAAAACAATTAATTAATTCTCACATTTATTAACTGTAATAAGTACCGAAAATTTAAAACATAAACTTTCAAGCTTAAGCTTTACAGAACACGAAATAATTGTTTTTATTCTTAAAATGAATCAGTTCCTGTAAAAAAAAAGAAAAAAAAGTTGAGAAAACTCTCTTTCAATGCAGTCGCCTTCACTAGAGAAGTTTTGAATCAAACTCAAACTCTCAAACCTTTGAGAAAATTTTGAATTAAACTAAACAAACTTTTGCTGACCTGTAATCTTTTATTTGAGGTGATATACTTTTCTTCTTTAGATAAAATTGCATCTTGTGAGTTTTAGACACTACCCAAAAAACTCTTTTAAAAGTTTTTCACAGTGAACGATGAACCTCATTTATCTTTATTTGGATGCTCGAAAATTAGATTAAAAATGATCTCAACAAAGTATCATTAGTCAGTAAAATGTTTTTAAAACTTGAGTTGGGCTCAAACCTCAACTCTGCTGAATTAAGTTGCCTTGAAATTTTAAGTTCTCTCAACATTTTGCAGTGTGTGATTATGTACTGGTCATGTATAGAAAATTGTGTTTGATGTGGACCCCAGGAAGAATAGCAGCTGCTGCAGCTACAGCTAATGGGGATCCTAATAAATGAAATGAAATGATGTTCGGTCAGGATCCAGACCTCTGTCGCACTGTTGAATATGTCTGTCAGAAATGTATTCTGTTACAACAATAATACCCTGGATGCTTGTTGCATTTTTAATGTCATTACAAATGCAACAGTGAAACTTCTCAAGAGGATTATGTGTCATTATGGACTGATTACCAATGCATGTTAAAAAACAAACAGGACACAGCTAACAATCTGTGTTGGCATTAGCAAGGACACACTGTACAGCTCGTGTTTTATGGGAATTACCAGCATGGTTAGCACACATCTTTAATTCTGTCTGTTAATTGTGTTAGGATGGTCGGATGTATTGGATTAGAGCGATTCATCCCCAGAGGGATTTGTTTACTGTGATTGTGGCTGCAGCAGTGATGAGGAGCTACGAGGTGCAGCTGAGTACAGTTGAAAGTCTGAGTGAAGAATGTCCTCAAGGGTCTTATGGCTTTTATGCAACTGCTATGATGTGTGTGTGCTGCTTTAAAAGCCTTCATTGAAACAGCGAGAGCACATATATTAGACTGAAAGGACACGAGAAGGTTGGTCAACTCGTTCTGTAAAGAAAAAGTCGTGCTTTTTAACGATTTCAGCGGTTTTGAAAGTGTCTGATCGATCTGATTGCTGAAATTTGTTGATATGCAATTCAGAGTTAACTATAATAACAATAATAATAATAAGAAGAAAGAAGAAGAAGATTTTTATTTATAGGACTTTTGAAGTTTAAGGAAAAGATGCTTTCCAGATTAAAGATTTACAGAACAAAGACCCACGTAATGAATGAGCCCGTACATAAACAGAAATAAAAAAAATATCTTCTAAATAAATAAGTAAAATGTGGATAAAGTATTAAGGCAGGTGAAATTCAAGTAAAGGAGATAACCACATACAATATATAAATAAAAACATGCAAATATAAGAAATAATTTCAAAAAGTAGGACAGTAGTGCAAAATATGGCAGTGCACCCAAAAATGCTAAAATGATGATACTAAAACAGCAGTTTAAGTATTTAAAGACAATACAATTAAAAACAAACACATTCAAAGAGTAACATAAGTAGAAAATCTGAATAAAAAGAGGAAATATGAAAGTAACAATAATGGAAAAAGTAAAACATTGTTAGGTGTCTCTTCATGTTGTAAAAGTGATTTCATTGGAAGCGTTTAAAAGCTGCAGTGAAGTCTGCTGATCTGGCTGGGATGTAAGGGGTTAAAAGTTCTTCAGTATAGTCTGGAGCCAGCTCATGGATGGTCTTGTAAGTAATTAATGACATTTTAAAATGTATTCTAAACTAAATGAGCAAACGGTGCAGTGATGCTGAAATTGGAGTGATGTACAGGACGGACCTTCTTGATTTAGTTAATAATCTGGCTCCTTGGTTCTAGATAAACTGCAGTTGTGAGACTGAGAGGGAATTTAAAGGAGAAATCTGTAATATATTTACTGTAATTTATCATAACATGACCATTATACATCATCAGAGATCAAGAAAACATGCTAAATTAAAATACTTGCTTCTCTGACAACAACGCTGTAGCCACAGTGTCCTCCTTTGAAATTTGTATTCTAGGCCAGGATAACTGTTTTAGTTTGCCAGTTTCAAATAAATTTGAGTTCAAATTAATGCCGAATGTTTGCTGAATGAGTAAGTGTCTGTTCATGAGTCGTAAGAGATCATTAATAATCTTTTAGAAGTAGATGTGTATAATGGTTAAATTGAGCAATATCTTAATGGAGTTTGGCAGCAGTGAGACGGACAGTCACTGAACTCAAAGTCCAGAGTGTGTATTTTCAGAGCAGTGGGCTTTCGTTTTCAGGACAACAGGCTTAACTTTATATTGACAGACATTTGACACTTCTAAACAGCTGATCAGTTTACAGTGTAGGACTCGTCCTCGCTTGTTCTTTTCAGTTTACAATGTTGCACTTGTCTTGCCCTCCTGCAGTGTTCCTGCAGCCTGCCTGAGCTTCTCTGCATCTGGAGAAGAGTGGGCAGGAGGAAACAACTTGCTTCAGCTATAGATCATACAAAATAGGGATTCAGCCTATTTAATATACAGTTTTTGGCTCCAACTTGCTATTTGGACTGCTGTGTGTGCTTTGTGGAAGCACAGTTAATACATATTGCTCCTTTAAGCAGGTAAAAAGTGTTACAGTACTACCATCTCTGCTCTGACATGAATTCAATGCTTCTCTTCTGCTCGTCTTTCTGTGTTGGACTTAAAGCTGTCGTTGCAGTGCAGGTAGCTGCAGCAGCAGCAGTTGTGGTAGTCCCAGTTGTGCTGATTTCTGTGGTTTCTACCCTGATGCTTTATTGATTCGTTAGTGACACTGATAGTCCGGAGAGAACGAGACAGAGCGAGAAAGAGCGGGAGCAATCGGACGGAGGCTACCTGCTCCAGAAGGCTGTCTAATTAGAAAGACAGAGCAAGAGGGCATCAAATAGATGGATACCGCAGCCCTGTGAGAGGAAAAGGAAAAGGAAAAGAGGCAGAGCCGGCTCTCCTCGAGCATCCAGGCAGAGTGACATCCCCCCCTGCTGGGCGAGTCAGACCACTGCAGAGGGATCAGATCAATAGCGCCACTCATCCTTGAAGGATAGGCCCGCCTGGCAGCAGCTCGCTTGTTTAACACAGACAAGCACTCCAGACTGAAAAAGAGAGAGCCCCTTTAGAAATCAAAGGGAAGTCGAACATTACCACCTCTCGCCTCCATTTCAATCAGGGCCATCTTCACTGCTGTTTCTGAAGTTCAGGGTGCCAAATGCAAATTAGTATATTTAGATCAAGAAAGGCTCCCATTAAAATAAATCATTTGTGAGGAATTATCCGTTCTGGAGAGCGAGGATGACTCCCGTCAGATGCGACAAAAATAACTGGCCTACATTAGAAATCCCATCCAGTATCACAGTAAAAGTACATTAAAGCATGTTTCATGTAGCCTGGAGGTAGAAAGCTACTAAAGCCTGACCGCTGTCCTCCTCCACTTCTCTTTCACCTCAACAACATGAGGAGAGAAATAAGAACGACCGTGGAGCCTCGACATGCTTCCTCCACTGCAGCTGGCTCTGTTTTTGGCACGCTCGGCCTTCTGGGAAAATGGATGTACATTTGGAGAAGTGGCCTGAGGCGGTGTGACCCCCTCCCTGTGACTGCAGACGCCTCCCGCTGTGCAACAATGACAGGGCCTTATTAGGGAAAGCGACTTCCTGATTGATCGGCTATAATCAGCTCATTAGCTGTGATTAGGCGTTTTTCGGCAGGGGGGAGGCTCTACATGCTGGTTTGCTCTAAATGTCTTGATCTCACAGGCTGTTCGGCAGCTTTGAGTACAAAGGCAGATAAGAGAGCGCGGGGATTAAGAGGCCTGAAGTAGCGCAGGGAGAGCGATCAGTGATCTCCGCAGGCTGAACTCAACCTTCAGATTGACAGGTCAGCTGTGAAGTGTCGTGCAACACACTGACTGTTTCCTGATTAGAAGAAGAAGCGCCTTCAGTAATTGACAGCGTGGAAGCCCTCATTGGTTTTATCCACCATTTGTACTGTTGACACTAATGTCTTGAATATAACTCAGTGGAACCAATTACCTTGCAGATCTTTATGTTAATATCCATATTTATGTGGCTGCCTGTTGGCGGAGGAAATGCTTTGACCTCCTGCGCTTATTAAAGCGCTTAAAAGCCGGTGGATTAGTTAAAACATGAATTCTCATCAGGCTCTCCGTGGTTTTACAAGGCTAAAGGCTTGACCTTTTAGACTGAAGGACTTACTGATACTTTTAACTTCAGTTCTTTTCAGCTTGATTCTGGAGGTGTTAACAATTGTGGAAAGAGTATTGAAAATCTGTACTTGAATGCAAGTACTGTTACATTATTAAAACATTAGTCAGTTACTAGTAAAAGTAGTGGTGCTAGAAAAATGCTCAACTAAAATCTTGTCTAAATGACTCCTGCTCTGTTCTGCTGTTCAGTGGTTGTGCATTTTCCTTAACCAATGAAAAAGCTAATGATCAAACAATCATTAATAATTTTTTTAGATACAATACATGTTTTTTTTTAGTATGTCATTTTGATTTTTTTCTATTTTCTTTTGTCATTATTTAATTTTAAGATTCCTCATTCAACAAATGGCTCTGACAAACAAAACAATGTTAAATGAGGAGCAGTTACTTCTGTTTTTAGACTACTGATTAAATATTGCTTAATGCATTCTTAACTGGTTACATTCTTATCAGTGATTGATTAGTTAATCATAAAAATCCTTATTCCAAAACAGTGCTGCTGCAGTGTTTAGTTTTTCATCCATAACTCATTGTTTTCATTGGACCATTTTGATGATCGGATCGGAAGGTTTGGATATTGATTCAAATTGTACTCAGTAGTTAATTATGATTAATAGTAACTAAGTAGATTAGTGTAATGCATACATAAATACAGACTTGAAAATCTACTCATTAAAGTACCCCAGAGAGGTACCCCAAAAAATTACTTACTTAATGATTTATTGATACAGGATGGAATAATAAAGGGGTAGGACTAGATAAGTTTTATTAACTTCATCCTACACCCTTTTGAACAAGGTATGATTATCTATGTTGTTTTTCTGCCAAAGCACATTGTATATTTTATTTATTTTGTTTTTCTTTTAACCTGTTCGAATAAATAAATAAAAATAAAATAATAACTGTACATGAAACAAAATGATATGACATGTAACACATAGCACTGAGTAATATCTCCATAGCAACACATGTGAGTATAAATACAGGCTTACATAGTTAGGTAACAAAGAGTTTAGAAGAAAAATGTTGTCTGAGTCAAAAGACATAGATGGTGAGAACTTTGCTGCATTTGAATTTCTCTGTTGTAGAAAAAAGTAGGGGAGAAACTTTTGTGTATTTCCTCTTTACAATCATATTTCTTTGTTAACAACATACACGTGTTCTCTGCTGACACTTTACATATCGGATAAATGAGTCAGATGCAATTATAATGGAACTTGATGTTGCACATTGTTACTGTTGCTCCTCTGTTGGGACAAAAGAAGAAAATAGTTTAAATCAACCACTAAACAAGAAAGTACTGAATATTTCTGGCATGTAACATTCATTAATGCTTGAGTTAGTCCTCCATGCAGGCCATGTTTCTCTCAAATCAATTTATCCCTGAAATCAAAAATACATATTTTTTCCCTGGTCTGTAGTGATGTTTATACATGTAGACTTTGTGGTGTGAGTTGCAGAATTTTGGAGATGTCAGCTGTAGAGATGTCTGCCTTCTCTCCAACACAATAGGACTAAATGGCACCCAGCTTGCGCTCCTCAAAGCACCAAAAAATACATTTGAATAATTCAGCACCAACATCTCTTTCCAGAAATCATGACCCTCTTACTCAAGATAATCCACAGACCTTATGATGAGCAGTTTCATGTAGGGAGTACTTTCTTTCTGGTAGAAAAGAAGTGAAAAGTTCTGGTAGATTCTAGAGTAGCTTTGGGTAGATTCTACTGCAGAAGAAAGTAGTGTTTTTGGTTTGTTTGTTGTTTTTTTTTTCTCTCTTTTTGGTGCTTTGACCACCACAAGCTGAGTGTCATTTATTCCATTATATTAGAGACATCACTACGGCCCATATCTCCAAAACTCTGCAGCTCACAACAAAACTATCTAGATGGATAAACAGAACTACAGGCCAATGGAAAATATGTATTTTTGAGTTTGGGGTGAACTGCCCCTTTAAATGTCACACATGTATAAAATTGGTCTTTAGCGTTAAACTCACCGTAGTGCATAATCACCTATTATGGACTGTCTCCCAGATAAAACAGCCTGACACACTCCAGCACACACATCTGGACTGGTGAGACCTCTGTTGGTCCAGCACCCTGGGCATTTCTGCAAATATAGTGAGCAAAGAAATACATCTTTAATAATAGCAGGACAAATGTCCTGTCTCCATCAGCTTTACCCTGGCTATCACCAAAGACAGGCAAGCATGATACATTAGACCGTCACTGATACCTGGCTTCCAGATAGGTCGAAGAGATGAAACTTCAACGAATAAACGTTATCTGCAAAACTCGAAAACACTCGTGTGTGGACTTGCATGTGTCGCAAGAGAAAAGTCCTGTGTAACTTCCCCTCTATACACTACTTCCATCCTGGCTGTCAATTAAGTATTTAGTGTGTAGTTATAGGGTAGTAAGTTAGTGCAGGTAGTTTTAATCAACAAAAATATATCAAATATGACACATTTTGCATATATAATGCAATACAATACTTTTTCTTGGGCATTTTGATATTAACATTTAATGACAGGTGACAATTTTGTCAACAAATCTAATAAAAGACCCAAACCATCAATTAATTTATCCTAATAACAACCATTATGTATGATTTGTCAACAAAAATATAGAATATCACCCAGCTTAATTCAGTATTATTTTAATCATTGTGACATTACAAACTCTCAATTGAAGGTCAGGTTTTGAGTCTCTGTGGAGGCTCAGTATGAAGACTTTGTTTTCATTGAGCCCATCTGACAACAAAAGGCTAAATTTAACCCTACATTAAGCTGAAGTGAACCCTAACTGACATTTAAACGTCACATTTAATGCACAGAGCTAAAGGTGTCAATGCCTCCCTGAATTGTTATTCAGATCAAATGCTGACAGTGAAAGAGAAAGAGGAGAGAGAGAGAGAAGGAACAGTGCAGCAGATCATGTGGATAATCATTCCAGGTCAGCGGCTTGATGAGCAAGAGACATTAACACACCATGCTTTAATGTAAGCAGTGGAAACAAATGGAGGAGAGACAGAGAGAAAAGCAGAGATGGATGAATGGATCCCCGGATGGAGAATCAAAAACATTGAACATTTTGACATTAATTTGTATTGATGTATATGGGTCCATTTTAAAGACTGATGTGAAATTACATTTTTCAGGCAACATCACCAACAGCTAATGATACATAGCTGCAACATCTACGTTTCTGCTAGCCTACTATGCGAAAGAACTGTATTAAAATTACACAAAAACCATCAACCCTGTAATTTTCTGCAGAATATATGCCCTATTTGCATGCTTTCATTTACTTTTATTACAGTAGTTAATTGAAATTTGGCTTGGTGATAGAATGACTCATTATTAGCCTATGTATGCCTCATTTGTCTGGTCAAGCAGAACTGTAGGTCTTGTCTTGTCCTGTCATATTTTCAAGTTAGTCTTTGTTCCACGAGCCTCAGCTTGACAATACATTTACCAGAGGCTGTTTTACAACAATCTGTCTAAAAAATCTGAAACATGATGCTCATGTTTGCTGTCCATATATGTGAAGAAAAACAGGTTTCTCTTCTGTAATGGACAATTTTTAAAAAATTTTAATGTTAATGAGGTTTCGAGGCAATGAAACGCTGTATTTGAAAAAAAAAAAAAAGGCAAAGTTAGGTCATATGGTGACACGTTTTAAACACAAGACTAGTGAGCCCCATGGATGGTGACATGAAAGGCAACTGTGCTCCTGCTTCACACAATAGAACATATTTTATTTGATTTAAAAATGATTTACATATCGTTTACTCCAAACCTGTAGTCTCTTTGACATTTTAGCTCGCAGAACGTGGGAGTTGTTGGTCTATGCTGCCTTGATCAGTTAGTTGTTTGTTTATATGTGACTTGGTGTTTCAAATAGTTAATTTAGAACTAAACTAATGTGTATCTACTTTATCCTTTAAAGCCTCTGAAAACTTGGCTTGAAATAATAAAAATGCATATGTGATATCAAAGTTTAGTTTATCATTAAACATCCATAAAGATATGAATGAAAATCAGAAATCCTGGTTCAAAAACAAATTTTGCTGTTTAGACCCTTTTTCAAGACTGTGTGGGCGTGTCAGCTGATGTTTGATTGACAGCTGCGTTAGGACTCCCAACACGGAAGCTCAGTAATGTCCTGCTGTGGACAGCAGCAGTAAAATGTATTTTAGCATCTAAACAAAGGACCACTGGAAATTATTAACGTCACAGCATTTTACAGCAAGGAAATGAAGCCACTGTCTTTATTTACCTCGCACAACACAGTGCAGCATTGTAAAGTTTGTGTTTTTGTTTGTTAGTTTGTGTTATAGTTTGACTTTGGTGTGACTGCAGTGTTTTAACACATTTATACATTTTGTTCATTTGGTCCAAACTAATGTTACTTGCTGCAGATCGAGGCAGCTATAGGCCAGCAGCTCCCGTGTCCTGCGAGAGAAAATGACAAATGGCGAGGTATAAGATAACCTATGTCAGTGTTAATGGGACAATTAATGCATCACCAAATAAGGTGTAACACCGTAAGTTAAGCTACGTCAGATAAATTAAGAATAACATGTAACTTAAATCCCATGGCTTTGTTTTATTTGCCCTGATTACTTAATCATGCATATTTTAGGAATTATAAAGCTGTAAATTTTAGCACTTAAAAATGTTCAATTTATTCATATTTAATGACCTCTAATGGTCCACCTGTAGCCCTTTCATGGCTCATCAGTACTTTAAAGTGTTCTGGGATACCACATACAGTATAATGTGGTTTCTAACCCCAACAACCACCTACTTTTTATTTGTACAACATTTTAACCCTAAATTACATTTGATTTGCTTCTTCCAAACAAGGTTTTTAAGCCTGCACACAAACTGAGGGACCAGACAGCCTCCTCTGTCTTTTTAACTGGATAGCTGGACACATATGACCTTCTTCTCCACAGCGGTCACAGTTGTCTGTCTGACAGATAAAACCACATAAGGTAAACGCAAGCTGGGATACAAAATCTTTTCCAGAGTGATCACTCAGGATGGATAGTATAGTCCATCCCAGCTCATATCAGTCTGACCAGCTCCAACAAAAACTAGTTTCTCCTTTTAAATATATTTATAAGCAAAGTCATAGACCAAGAAAGAACATTTCTACAGAGACAGTAGCTGCAGTCGATGGTGGTCGGCGTGCTCCCAGTTAAGAGAAGCAGAATGGAGCACCAACACTGTGGCTAAGCAATGAACTGCTGTGGACTGGGTCAGCAACAAAAGGTATATTAAAAGTAAAAGTTAAAGTATATTTTTACCACTTTGCCATCAGACGGCCTTTTCTGACAGAAAACCGCTGTTTTATAAGTCAAATATCGCTCTCTCCAAACCAACCAAACTCCATAGGCAAAATCAGTAATTTTACCTCACAGAACACTGGAGTTGTTGGTCTACTACTGCCTTGATCTTGATCTGTTTTTTTGTGTTATTTTGTGACTGAACTAACCTTCTGAAACACTGAAGTCAAACAATGACAGAAACTCACTAAGAGACTGAGGCAGTGGCAGACCAGCAACTCCCATGTTCTACAAAGTAAAAGTACTGATTTCGCCTATGGAGTTTGGTAGTTAATACACTGAGGTACCTCATACACCCCCCACATCAAATAATCCAGACCACCCCTTTAAACTCACATCTACTCAGACATTCCCCTCAGCTCTACAGAATCCACTCACCGCTGACATATTGATACTGAAACATCCTTAAAGGCCTCAAATGGCCCTAATCGAGGAGAGAGGCGGAGGTGAGAACAGGGGGGAAAGGGTGGAGGGCGGTTTGAGATGAATCCACCAGAAAATGGATCAGCAAAGGCAAATGTATAATATATTTCCTTCCCTGCCGCTCGGCTGGAATTGCTTCTGGGGGGAAATCATAAAGCGGAACACAAGCCGAGGAATTCCTCCTCTGGCCTCCTTCAGGAGAGACTGATGCTAGCGTTAGTTGAGGCTGACACCTTTCCGAATCGTGTTTTATGTAAATGCGGGTCTCTAAAACAAGTATCCAAGGGTAATATTTGCAGAGGAGATGGCGGAGGGTAGTGGGCCTGACGCAGTTTGCTTTCTGCTTCCTGCTAATCTGCTCGATTAATCACATCAGCAGAGGCACAGGTATAAATGCTTCAATCGGGAGAGGGAAGCATGATGGATGAGTGAGCTAAGAGGTCCTCTTGCTCTCTTCCTTTTTCACTCTCTTCTCTCCCCTCCATCTCTTTCCCTTCCTCCACTGTTTTTCTTACAGACATTTTTTTTAATGTGTTGTTTTCTATCTTTTTCCCCTCTCCTTTTTTTGTTTTTTCTCTACTTTATCTTTCTCTCTGGATTTCCGGCTTTGTCTTTCCTTTGTCTTTTTCTGTTTTTCCATCCTCCGTCTCACACCTCTCTTTCATCTGCTTTCTTTCCATCTGTTTTGTTCTTTCTCCTCCTTTCTTGGTATTGTTCACTCCTCCTTTATTTGCAATCACCCCAGGTGCTCCATCTAAAGGCCCTTTTACATAAATCATCATGAATGTGAAGAAATTGTGCAATTTCTGCTCAAAAGTATTCACATTTACCAGATCAGTAGGAGTTATTTTGATAAATCCATGCACAACCAGGTTCATCTATTTTGATAATTGACTAATGCTTGAGTCATTTTTAATAAAAAATGACCGTAAACTGAATTTCTTTGAGTTGTGAACAAAACAAGACATTTGAGGACGTCATCTTGGGCTTTGATCAACATTTTTCAATTTTTTTTCTGACATTTTATGGACTAAACAACTAATCAATTAATCGATGCTGAAAATAATCATTAGTCGCAGCTCTAAAAACACTAAATTAGGCTGAACAATTTCACCATATTTTATATCAAGGTAGTCAGAACTAATGGAAAGTAACATTACTTTAATATTGTGATACCTGGACTACATTACAGACTACATTTTTTAACAGGTAATTAGTAACTGTATCAGAATACATTGTAACCCTCCCAAGCTTGTGCATGACAAAAGGACAAGATTATGGAAACCCAGTTTGAATTCAGAGAGAGCTACTCTGACATTGAGCTGTGCCCATTGCGGCAAGTGAAGCCCATGGAGTGACAGGAGAGAAACCCCTGACCCACAGCCACAAGGGTCTGTAGCAGCTGTAGCTGGGATGTTACAAATACTGAGGTCATCAGCTTTAAAAAGCAGCTCCACCCAGCCCACATCGTTTTCAACACACGTAAGATTTTTGCATATTTATATATGAGCAAGGATGGATGCTAATGGCCACCAGGTTTCTAAATTTGGTGCGGGGGCATTTCTAGAGAGGGGGGCCTGGCCACCCCTGAAATCTGATTGGCCATCCCAAATGCCACCATATTATCATCAATTATGACTGGATATCTGACCAGTGAGAGGAGGGATTTTAGTTTGAACCATTCCTAAATGTATATTTTTTCTTTACTTTCATAACCCCACCTCCAATAATCCAAATTTTAAGATTATTATTGTTACCATGGAGCTGCTGCCATGTGTTGTTACTTGTTGCGATTGACTGAAGCTTTTGAATCTTATCACAGGTGAAAACAAAGGAGTGTGTGTGTGTTGTTTTCATTCAGTAGTATGTTTTTAATGACATGGCAGTTACTCACCATAGAGAGAATCATTAGGTTTGCAAATGCAGGAGAAGAATGATAGAGAGATGATGGAGGGAAGAAAAACAACAGAGGGTGAAAAGAGAAAAGGAGAGTGAGCTGCATCCTGACGCAGGCTCATAAATTGCCCCCCTTGTCCAATTTAAAGGACAAACCTTCATCCCAACTGTTTATCTCCTCGGTCCTTCCCTCCATCCATCCATCCCTCCATCCATCCCTCCATCCATCCATCCATCCATCCCTGCATCCATCCATCCATCCATCCATCCATGGACTACGACCCTGGTGCATTAATGGAGGAAGTTTCTAATTAGGCCTGAACTGTAATGAATCACCTGAGCAATCCAAGGGCATAGGTTGGCGTGCATTCCAATACCCATATTACCATACCACTTAGTATGCCAGGAAAAGATTTAGTATGTCCTGATACATAATATGTCAAATGCAGTGTGCCAAAATACCTGGATGTTCTCTGCACCAGGTTGCATTTTGCAGCATGCAAGCCAGCATGCTTTTCTGGCTATTCTGACCCACAATCCTCTGTGCAGTGGAAACTACGTCACATCTACTGAGCCACGCAGAGAGCACACACTGATTAGTCTACTGGAAATCCGAAAGGAAGCCAAACAATGTTGTTTCCTATGAAGTATTATGGTTAAAATGTCATCTATAAGCGTAGCAGATGACATTGCATGCTGGGCAATTAGAGTGATTAGCATAATGATGTCACTAATTGTAAGTAACTGTAAATGACTATAATTTTGCTTTTAGTTTACTTAGAAAGGTGATCTAGGCAACTAAGTTCATGTTTGTCATGGCCATAAATCCCAAAGCCCCAAATGTTTCATAACATCCTGTAAAAAAAAATAAAACTGTATGTTAGTTAACTTAATCACCACAACATTAACAACATTTGGGGTAAAAAATTATATCTTTCATAAGTGAACTGTATAATGTACCTCTAACCAAAAGCCCAGCACTGGGTATGTTTGGAAATTCCCCCTAGTGAACTTAAGATGTGTGGTCTGAATGAAAAAATGATGATGCTGACTGGTTGTGCTAACAGGATGCAGAATAATTGTGAGACAGTGGAAAACGACCACATCCTTCATATTTTAAACACTGGATCGAACCATGACGATGCTAATTCTGTGACAATTTTGATTTTCTTCTTTATTTTACCTGATAATGAGCTAATCATACTAATTATGCAAATTGCAGCTTTTAGCAACCAAGTTGAATTTCATCCACCCGACCTGTTGACGACATTTTAATCAGAAAGGTTCATAGGAAGCACCATTACTGGGTCCAAGCAATTTTAGCTAGATCTGTACTTGTGTTCCATCAGCTCTTAGATGAACACTGCTTTAGATAAAAGCTCTGCCAAATGAAACTGTAAATTGTAAATTAGTAGACTTCCATTTCACATACTTTTTTCCTTGTACTACAGAACAAGAACAAGAGGGACGGTGCAACGTTATGATGAAGAAATATGCATGCAACAGTATGTGCTTTGTAAGGGCAGCTGCAGTATGTACTGAAAGTAAAAAGAAAAAGTATGCGAGCCTTCATTCCAGTCAGGTGTTTTCTGACATCAGAGGGTTTTTATTTGCCCTGAACAGTGTCTGTAAGGCTTCAGGGCTTCCTCCTTCCTCCCTCATTGTTTCTCCTTCTCCTCCTCCTCTCTTTTCTTTTACTCATCACGTCTCCTCCTCCCTCCATTGTGCGCTCCTCATTGCGCCTCCTCCTCACGTCCCTCCGCCCTCCACATTAATCACATGGCAGGGAGAATAAAGCAGAGCATCTGTAATAGTTTAGCAGCGTCACTGAAGGACGGGCAGAGGTCGGCTAGCATCGCGCTAATGTGTAGACACCCTGCACGTGTGTGTGTGTGTGTGTGTGTGTGTGTGTGTGTGTGTGTGTGTGTGTGTGTGTATACACGTATTAACAGTAATAGATGGGTTGGTCTGGACGCAAGGACAGAACGGGGACATGGGTGCTAAAAATGGATCGCTACCTGGTGGTCTGACACACACACATACACATATCTATACATACACACACTGACATACTGTACATTCACACCCCCCCACACACACACACATATGAATGCTATTATACATACCAGCAAAAACACACAAAGGTATGACATGTCCCTCGTGCTCTTTTGCCCCCTTTGTTTTGATTTTTGGGGGCATTTTTGGGGGACTTTTTTCTGCCTTTTCACTGATGAGGACTGGCTTATTATTGGTTTACTGATCATATATTTTGCCTTTTCCCCCCTCTGCTGGTAGCTAGAGGCTGTAGAGAGCAGAAGAGAGTCGAGCCGCCTTCTTTTACTGCCTGGTTGATTTGTTGTTGCTGCAGAGGTTTTGCGTCAGTCGTTAAGTTCTCCTCCTGCTGCCAACAGTTCCTCCTGCTCCGGGCTGCGTTCCTGCTTGTTTTCTGATCACAAAATGCTTCTGTTTTGTTTGTTTTTTTCTTTTCATACTCAGAATGCACTGGAACGATTCCCTGCTGATAGGCTGCCACACAGTCTCCCATTTTGGCCAAGGGGGAACACAAGTGCATTCATGCGTGAATTTTTTGACATCGTCTTTTATCAAAACTGTGAATCCAAACAAAGATGACTCCTAATCATCAGAGGGCTTTTTGTCTGGTAATTTTTAATTTCATGCCTGTTGTTTTAACTTTGAAGGGCACTTTGGAGCGGCTGTTATTTTCCTAGTTTAGTTTCCACACACACACACACACCCTCAGTGTCTCTCAGCCCATCGCGGTGTTTGTGTTGCAGTCTCTGAACCAGATAAGGAAGTCATTGTGTCTCCTGTAATGAAAAGGCTGGGTGACGGTGCAGATAGGATTTTCAATATCTCACCGTGCCCGGGTGAAAACGCCACACGCACACGCCATAACCTTGAGTACAGCGCATGTCAATCAATCCAATCCATTCAGCCACCTCAGCTCACCCCGTCACTCTCCTTGACAGGTGAGATAAACACACTCGGTGTTCAGCTTCACTTTGTATTGATGATTTTCAAAGAGCGGGCAGATACGAGCTGTGTAATCAATATTCAGCTCATCATCAACGTTTTGGTGTTTTTTGTGTGAAGTTTACATGTTCTCCTCATGTCTGTGAGGTGTATCAAGCCTCCCGGAACCATGAACAGGAGAAGCAGGTATAAATAAAGAACAGATGGATGATACATAAAGTTTTTCCATTCCTTTTCTGAATCTTTAAACTCCAGTTAAAGAAAGCTAATCAGCCCAAAGCTTTTTTCGTCACATATAGTTTCCCATTGGTCAGTTGTGGCTGACTGATTGGTATTAGGATGTGTGGCAGTTCATTAGATTTGTCTGTTTGAACAGCAGCACAGTAAATATCATGATGTCAGTCTTTATGTACTGTGTGACACTGTAAATGTCACACAATATAGCTGCTTGTTTAATCACTGATGTGTTGTGTGTTTTCTCCAGTATTCAAAAAGCAGTTTGCTTGTGAAGAAAGTGCATATGATACAACAGGGAGGATGAGTTATAAGATAAATAAGTTTCAAGTCTCTTCCTTTACTTTGACATCCCTGATCTTCTCTTTCCAAAAAAATGCTTAAGTATATGTTTTTTTGCAGTTTATCTTCTAGAAATTAGAAACTTTTACTTCAGCAGTAAAATGATTTATTGCAGTTGACATTTATTTGTATTAAATAATAATAGATCGAGCTCAGCTCCATCAGAACTGCCTCCGTATGACTCCAAATGTGTAACAAAGCAGTTTTTTTGTTCCCTCAGAACGAGTGAGGATATTATTTTTCTTTTTCTTGGTCAAGCAGCCTAGTATCAACACACTTTGTGAAATAGTCACAAAATGTAATCTGTAGATTTGTGTACATGGACACAAATTGTCCATTTTTTTATGCACAACTTTCAAAGTAATAAGGACAAATGTTGTTTTATGGCCAAAATATATAGAACACAAAGAGGCAGCAGAGCACACGCATTATGATAAAATGAAGCTGCTCCACTGATCATGAGAGCCATGGGATGCACATCATCACAAGATGGCATAATAATAATAATAACTTCATTTCTGTCGCACCTTTAAAAACAGAGTTTACAAAGTTCATTGGCAGACAAAGCAAAAGAGCAGAATAACAAGAGAAGGCCAACTCAGTGAAGCCAAACTGGAGCAAGAAAAGTTCAAATTGAAGTGAAACTTAGACACAGCAAAGACACTAAAAATATAGTAAATAAGACAAAACGTAAAAGAGATAAGAACAGGAAACAAGACAAACATGACAAGAGATTACAGAGACATTACATGATGTTTTCTAGTCAATATAAATAAATAAAAAGAATGAAGTAAGACAACATAAATAAGTACAAATAAAAGATTGAAATGCATTAATACGTACAATAACAAGGCTATAAAAAAAGAAGTGATGGCTCATTTGTATTTTTATGCGACTGGACAATTAGTTTTTCCCCCTACGCCCGACTGTGCAGCCCTCCAACAGGTAAAATGTGCATATTTCTCTGTAAAATATGAGATCAGTTTGTTTAAAAATGAGTCAAATAAATACGTCAATGTACGAGAGGCAATGCAGCGCAGTGGAGAGGCCTTGTGGGTGTTTTGCGAATTAAAATGAAAAAGATAAAATCAGTGTGTATCCATGATCCTGGAGCTAAATCTAGTTCATTAATTCACCATCAATTAATGCAGCCTTGGTGTCCAAACCCTGCACAACCAACTGCTTTATTATGAAGGATCCTATTTTAAAGACCCTCCAACGGCACAGCTGGCATGCAACCACACAACAGTGACAAAGTCTGTCGTGCTTAAACCTGACGAAACTGAAACATTATGTGACCGAAAGTTACATATGTAGTATTATTATTACAGTGAAAATATTTTTAAAAAGTTGTCTGATAGTTGTGTCAAACCCATAGAATTTTCATGAGTATGTCATGAACTGCCTTGAGACTGTGTTGTATCAAGATGGAGCATGTACTGTAGATAAGGCAGCTTTGAAGGTGCTGGAAGGTTTACATTTCCTCTTTTTGTGAAGAGTGGCTGTTTCCTCGTGCTTCCAGTCTGTATGCTGTCGGCTAAATATGTCCTGGATCAATGTCCCTACTGAGTGGACAGAAATTGAACTGTTCTTTCCATCAATCAGAGTATTCCTTCAGATTTAGAATAAAGAATTAGGTGACACTCATCTTATACTGGCTTTAAGGTTTTATTCTTTTATGTCATACTGCCTATGGCAGGGGTCTACAACCTGTGGCTCCAGTGCCACATGTGGCTCTTTTGCTCCTCTCCAGTGGCTCCCTCTGGCTTTGACAAAAAACTGTATGGAAATACAGTTACAGTTATGCTTTTTTTACATTTTAATTTTCATTCATCCTGGTTGTAGGCCTAAAACTCAAACTCTTAGGTTTTGAAATAAACTAAACAAAGTTTTGCCAACTTATGATCTTTTGTTGAGATAATTTACTTTTCCTCTTTAGATAAACTTGAACTTGGAGAAATACCCCAAAATTTGTATTTCCAAAATTATGATTTCTCATTATTTGGGTGCTTGAAAGGTTCTTCTACAATCTTTGAAATACTTTATTATTATTTTTTTTTTTAAGATTTAAGTTCACCCAAAAAAGAAAGGTACGTTATCTCAACAAAATATTATCAGTTGTTAAATCTTTTTCAAAATTTAATAGTTTGAGTTGGGCTCAAAACTGAAAAAATCTATTGAAGTAAGTTGCTCTGGACTCTTTCCTTTTTACAATGTATACAAAAAGAGTTTTAATATTTCATCAACTAAAATGTACGTCATAGCCTACATCTTCAGTTTGGCATCTTGTCCTCTTTATATTTCTGGTGGCCTGTCTTCAGTGCCCCTGCTTGCTATGGAGGCCAAATCCAAAAAAAGAAACATCTCTGGGGGTTTAATAGTTGCAGCTCCAGACAGTTTTTCTTTCTATTTTTGGCCAAACTGGTTGCAGACTTCTGGCCTATGGAAATGAAGTTTTGTGATAAATCAGGATGCAGATGTGACAGAAATGATAGAAAATGGAAAACAAAAATATGTATTTTGTTTTTAGTTTAATTCAGTCACATAATGAAATGTTTTTTCTCATTCTTCATCTCCTTCTCATATCATCATTTGGTTTTCATGTCTGAATCTGTTTGTAATTAACTGAACTGACCTCTGATACACACACACCTACAACAGCTGCATGTACCTGCCTCCATCACCCTCACACTTAAATTCACACAAACACACACACACACACACATTCACAAACACACACACCTCCAACAGTAACGTCTTTCTCTGGTTCCTAACAGCCTGAGTCTTGGCCTGTGTTGCAGGAGGATGAGACAGGCGAGGGGCGCTTCAGCTTCCCCGGCTACGGCATGGGCCCCGCCTGCCTGCAGGCCAAAGACGGCATGGCCATCAAGGGCAACAACAACAACGCCCCGGCCTCGGCCGCGCCTGAGAAGAGCATCGAGGAGATGAAGAAGCTGTTCATCAGCCGGGCCAAGCGCATCGACACGGTGTCCCGCGTGGCCTTCCCACTTGTCTTCCTCATTTTTAACATTTTCTACTGGATCATTTACAAGATCATCCGCAGCGAGGACATCCACAAGCAGTAGTCGAGAGGCGGAGGAGGAGGAGGAGGAGGAGGAGGGCGAGAACAGTGCGAAGAGGAGAATGCAGAGAGAAGGAAACAGAGAGAGATAACTTCAGTAGGAGATTCATTGCCCCCTTTTTCACGCCAACCACGCCTCCTTTCCTCGTCCTCATCCTTCATCCTCTTCCTCTTTTGGTCGAGGATGAGTTGCTTTTTGTGGCAGTCGCCCCCTCAAACCCCACCTGAGACCTACTAGACATTATTTGAGATATTTATTGCTTTCTTTTCCCTTTATTCTCCTCTCCTGCCCCAGAATCCCAACCCCATCCCGTCTCTTTACACCTCCTGAATAATCCGGACCAGTGCAATAGCAATGCAGTAAAATGCATGATATATGAATGTGGCAATATATTAATGAAAAGATGAAAAATGAAAAAGTAAACACAGACTTTTGCCGGCGCACCCAACAAACTGTGTGGGAGTGGACGGACTGGAAAGAAGGAAGAAGATGAGGGAGTCTTGTATTTGATTTTAGGTTTCTTTTGTGTGAAGACAGATATATATATGAAAAAGTGATGTCGGGACGGGGTGGGCATACAGCAGTGTAATATACTCTTATATCTATCATAAATGGGAAAAAAGAACTTTATTTCCACAGGCGGGCATCTGGAAATGAAGGATTTTTCACCCAAAAAAAAAAAAAAAAGGAAGAAAGGCGGATCGGTGCTTCCATTAAATAAAGCGATGCAAGGGTCACGCATTCTATATATCTAGATTTGCTTCAAACGTGTATTGCAAGCACTCCTCAACGCTTTTCCTCCCCGCCCTGCCGCCAACACCACGAAACCTTGAACTGCAGAGACACTTGAGGTTTGCTGCTGCCGCTGTCAATCATATGACTGGACAAAAAGAAAAAAAAAATACTAAAGAAACACTGGACGAGCAGTGCTGAAGATTATGAGACAAAATATCTCATTTATCTGTGGTCAACGTGTTCCTCTACCTGTCGTTGATTTATTTCATATTGCATTTGTTGTTATTTTTGGTTTCATTTATGTGCCAAGTAAACATGTTGCTTGTGGCTGTGCAGCGCTCTGCAACTCCGACGTTTTTGTCAAGAGGAGGTGAGACGGTTTGACGTCTGTCGATTGACGTCTCCTCACAGGCTTCTTCTGGGTTTTTTAATCCCTGAGATATTAGTTTGTTTTCATCGACAGGAAAAAGAAGCGAATTGATCCTGGACTGAGTAAAAAAACAACAACAACAAAAAAAAAACGCAGATCCTCGTTTGCTTTCCTCGTTGTGTTCATTGGGACTGAACCACAGATATGTTTACATCTTATTAGTGCTTCCTTGCTTTGACCCCGCCTTAATGTGACACCCCTCCCTCCCTGTCCCCAGCTGAGAGGACATATGTAGTGAATTATACAGATTATAGCACCTGTTATACCTTAATTAACTGTATTTCCATCTCATTCACACGCACCAACTGTAGCTGCAAACTTCATCATTTGTGGAAAGCTACATCATCATGCACATATGGTGTAACTAAAGGATTTATTTTGCCATAGCCATGTTGGATGGGATTTGATCATTTAACAGGTCAGCTGGTTTGATTGATGATTTATCAGACAACTTTTTCTGTTTTACTTTGCGCTAGGCTTCTCTATGCAATGATCAGTATATGCAATATGATTTTTCCTTCCTTTTTAGCAGCTCCGACTCATAAAAAAAACCTTTTTGAGGGTTGTTTCATCGCACTGCTGACTGCTGAACAGTCTTTCAAACTTATTGGTAAATATGGAAGGAATGGAGAAGATAGAGTTATGAAATTGTGACCTGTCCAGGGAGTTTCAACCCCAATGCATGCAGATTAGTGTGCAGAAAAAGGTTTTATAGTAGAAATCATCAGCAAACAGATTGAGCCAAACCTCTGAGCCAGTCAGAACTTGGAAAGAAAGTGCAGAAACTGGCGCAGATTCAAGTATTTTTCTTCTCTTTCTGCCCAAATGGTCATTTCATATTTTTCCTGTCATCTTGTATCATCTGCTCAAAAAAAAATCCCAAAGTGCTTCTTTATTTCACAAAAGACAGAAAATTACAGAGAAGTTTTAATGCGAAAGCAGTGAAAGATAAATTTTACAATTTTGTAGCAAAACTAAACTCATTCTGACTTTATTACAGGCCTGTTCTTATTGTATTTTTGTCTTTTGAATTTCCGTCTCCAGTTTGGTCATTTAAAAAGTGTGTTCATCATGAGTGTTTCAGTGACATACAGTATTTTCTGCAACAATGTCACCAACATCTCTTTTCATACCAGACTTTTAAAGGAATGGTTAAAAATTTCAGAAATACGCTTTTTTGCTTTCTTTACAAGAGATAGATGAGATTATCGATAACATTCAGTGAGTTAAGTGCAGAGTAGATGGTGACATGAGTGGATTTTCACTCCTGCCCCATCACATTTACGTGTTTTGCTTTGTTTTTTTATAAGGGGGGGTTGTCTTTAGATATGATGTTCTTGCACATCTTACAAACAGCGTACAGAATCAACACAGTCATTATCAACTCTTGACAGGAAATTGACAGATGGATCACTGTCCTGTACTCTATGTAGTTGTACCATCCTCCCTGAATCTGACTCCGACTCCATTGTTTGCATTTGAATTCTGGTCACTGCACCGTGCGTCATCAATCCACAGTCCACACACGCCATGCGCTGGTCAGGTGGCTGCAAGGAACCTGCAACAAGCCACCAGAGCATAAAGACAACAACAAACAGAACAAAAACAACAACAGAACAACTAGCGTTTTGTTTAAAGTTGTTTGTTGCATATATAAAAACGGATCTATGCCAGTATGATTCCTGTCCCACTCACTTTTTCAAATGTTTAGTGAGCCACTTAACTGCAACTGCTGTCTGCGAAGAATCAATTCACACAGAATCAAGAGTTTAAAAGAAAACATTTGACTATTATTGTGAAGTTGAAAGTGTTTTAAAGCATAACGCTTCTTCACTGCAAACAAAAAAAAAAATTATTGTGTGAAGTTACTGTGCTTCCTGAAGGAGTTCGTTACTAGTTTCAATAGTATTTAACAATAAAAGCACAATGGAGTGTTTTTGACTTCCCTGAGCTTCACATACAGGAAAAACTTGTTTCAGTGTCTAAATCAACAGTTGATTGCGATGACACCTCTTTTCAGTGAAAATCTCTTCTTGTCAAAATGTTTAAGCCCCAGTCCAACTTGGTTTTGAAGCAAAACCAAAGATCTGTCTCTTGTTTCTCATGTTTGATGTAGTTGTCACTGCTTTTTGCTGCTGTTGTGAGTCAAGTGTTCAAGATTTTTTGCAGGATGTGATATCATATTCATATTTTTAATATGGTGCCAGATGCAGTATTAGGTTTGCCAGATTAACTTCAGATATACAAATAAAAATATATACTATATATAGACATATTTTCATATGAAACATTTCTGCATTTTCCCTTTACATTCTTATATTGCTTCATTTGTAAAGTCATCTATCTTTCCCTGACACCTGATTTCCTTTATACCTGCAGGATTTTTACTTGTAAAACATGTTTTACAAGTAAAAATGGCACATTTAGACTTTTTGATCTTGCTACTCTTGTTTAAATGAGAAGAGATCAGTCTAACAATGTGTCAGCGTGTGCGAATAGAAGATATTTTCCATTTGTTTTATTCCATCATAAATTTAAAACTACTTTTCATGAATTTAGTTGTTTCAAACTGTGTGTAAGACTGATCTGAAGGGCTATGCCACGCACATACATTCTTCTGTTCACATTACAACATATTTAAAGTGGAAGTGCCATAGAATTCGATTCATTCCCAAATCTATGCATTTCATTCAGTAAATCATCCCCAGATACAGTGATGTAAAACCTTTCAAGGCCATGATCACCAAGGATGCTTTATTTCAATTTTTTAAAGCTGGTTACAGCAAATAAATGTCTGTTGCTGAATTTACAGATTGCATTCAGGATGCAGACCATCAGTTTTAGACAACAGGGAAGAAACAGCAAAGCCTGAAGGGACATGCGTCTTCTTGGTGAACAGTATTAGCCTTTACTGTAGGTTAGCCAGCTAAAACTTATTAGGCAGCTGTGCATACCAACTTGCCCAAAAGCAACTCTAGATGGTGATGATTCTTTCTTGAGGTTTCCCACAGGAACCTGTAAATTTAAGAATTTTGTGTGCAGCTGCAAAGTGACATTTCTGTGTCAGGCCAAATTACACACATTCCTTGTGGTGTTTGTAATATGGAAGCATCACAGGTTAAGTTCCAAGAAAAAAGCCCTGACTTTTTCCAAAATGCAGCACTGAGCTAATGCTAAAATCCACGAGTAACATCAACTATTTTGCTTACATATGAAGAAAAATGTGGCAAAACATGGATGATTCTTAGCTAATCTAAAAGCTAGCTAAAAGCTAGCAAACATGCTCTTTAGCTTGCTTGGAAATTTGTGTGCAACTTCCAGATAGCATTTCTCTGTTGGGCCCACTTTGGAACTTTAATCAGGCCTGAAAAGTTGAGCCCGAAAAGGCCCAAGCTCAACAAAATTCTGTCCAAACCCAACCTGAACCCGTCGCTCATTAGCTATTTCAGCCCAAACCCCATTACAGCCCAACCTTTTCTTAACAAGCTTCCCTCAATGTACCAAGTTGGCATTGACAGGGACAACACATACAGCCCAAACCTGAAGTAAGCCCATGAAATATTTAAGAAACACAACCCGACCCAACCCTTCAGATCCTGTCGGGTTTGGGCACAGATCTCAAGCTCTAGCCCACTTACACTCTTCTTTTGAGGTTTTTTCTTTCATGATAGCGCCATGGGGGAAACCCCTCCAAAAAGCCCTTAACTGTAGGTAGCTCAAAGCTAATTGACTTCTGCCTCCTTCAACTGAAACTTGTGAGCTCGTGGTTATTATACAATCAGTGTTCAAGTGGTGTCGTGACAAGGCTGCTGCTAGGCAACATGAATGCCATTAGCTGTTTGTGGCAATTTAGTAAACTAGCAAGCAAGTAACAGCAGGAAATGCAAAGGCATGATGACAAGATGTGGCTGTAAAGAAAATCAACACTGTCCCCAGATATAAATAGAAAATTATGAAGAATTAACTTTACACAATTAAAATTAAAAAATATTAATTTACCATCCACCTGAAAATGAATTTCCGTGGCCTCCCCATTCCTGAAAATGTCAGCAAACACATCACAGCTCATGAATTTTGACTTGAGTTGTGAGTATTAAAAGGAATGTTTTAGACCTCTACGCAACCATTGGGGCATTTTACAGCCTCTCTGGTCTCAGTCCCTCAAAGTCAAAATGCCCTCACATGCCCACTTTTGAGAGCATCTTACAGTCACATATCATTTTTTAAGAGTGAGAAGAGTAGGCAAAGTGGGCTACTTAGCCAGTTAAAAAGCAAAGCAAGCTATTTAGCTTAGTCTCTTTTTAAACAGAGATATTTTATCTTGTATACAAGTAAAAATATCCTGTGGACTTCAGGGGCTCCATACAGAGCCATAAAAGTAAAAAAGAAAAACAAATAAATTACCAAGAGGCAGCTTTTGGGTGTTAAGTTAGGGAAAGAGGCCATCTGTTGCAGTTAACAAAGTAAACAACTGCTGAACTAGAAATCAATCTAGATTTTGTTGACTTAAGCATCTTTTAATATAAACCTCGAGTCCCCTCAGTGCTACATTAATGATAAAAACACCTTTCTGTGTGTGTTTGTAGCCACACCTCCTCTCTGATCATGGCCTTAACCCGACTGTGAAACGTCAGCAGGCTCACTTGGTCTAATTCAGATGATTCATTTTTCCTCGCGTGCCATAGAGACACTGCATCTGGAATATAAGTCAGAAGCACTTCTGTCCATCAGCCTCTTTGCCAACGTCCATTTTCTAGAGCATATACATACATATCTTCTCGTGCCATATGGGGGTTGAATATGCAACTGAAAAACGAGGACCTATAAGCATATCATGCATTCATTCAACTACCGTTTTACATGATTCGTCCCCTCTTCCTCAGGCGTGGGTGTTGTGTGTATCATAGCCCTATTAGAGCTTCGTCATGGGCCTCACATCATTGTATTGATCATTGTTCTACTGTATGGGCTGGGGGAGGGAGGGGTTCATAACGTCAGATAGATAGTGGGTTTATATTGCATTACGGTGCGATGTGATGCATACGGACTGAACAATGGAAGATGTGTTTTTGGAAGTTTATAAATCCTTATAGGTTCTGAACTGGATTTTAAAGTAGCATGGTTTGATTTGTCGATGATTAATGATTCTATTTTGGGGTTTTGTTCGATTCTCTTGTATTTTATTGTATGTATTGTACAATCTGATGCCCCAGGGGAGAAGGAAAAATACAGTGACTCCTGAACTGCTGTGAACTAAAGGAAACATGATTATTATGATTATGATTATTATATTTATTCATTTATTTTATTTGCACAAGTTGGAATGGCCTTAATTTTGCTTTACTTGCTTCTATTGTGTATTGGCACAAAGTGCACCCGTTTGATTTGCATAAATTATGATGCTCATTACGATGCTTATAATCCGAGAGTGCACATCAAAGCAGGATGAAAAAAATATGAAAAGTTCAGCAAATCCTTTTTATTTTTCATTAATCTGAGAAACAATATTTTGCATGAATATAAATACAATGGCAGATATTTTGGCTTGTACAAAAAAATGTGAAGCAATTTGAAGAGAAAAAAAGAATGTACGTTTCTGCTGTATCTGTATATATCTAAATATTTATTGAAATATGTCATACTACTAATTCTATTAACGATTAAAGGTTTTCTGAACAAAAATCTCTTTACCTGTTTTTGAACATTGTCAAGGTTGTTGGAGTTGGATCTTCTGCTTTCTGTTACTCGACTCAAGGATCTGTGTAATCATTAAAGAAAAAGTATTAAAAATTGCAAATAAATCCTTGCTGTAGGGTGTATTTATTGGCTGACATCACTGTGACAGATAGACATTTATATCAGCAGTGCAATCTTAAATCATTCATCTTAAGAAAATGTGTTTAATTCTGTTTTCCTCTGAGAAGATGTTTAGAAACAGATTACACTGGTATAAAAAGGGAGCTCCTCACATCACGCTGATGAATGTTCATTTTGTTTGTGAGTCATTTAAAAAAAAGCCTTTTTCTGCCAATGTGGTGGAAAAAATCCCGCAAGTTATTACAATGAGAAACTTCATCAAAATAATGACTTGGATTTGAAGTCTATGATGAATATTTTCATTTGGAGAGAAAAATGTGTGAACATTTGACAGTTTAAGTGGTTCTTAAATCTGTGCATGCGTATTTTCTTTTGTAAGAGAAAGAAATGATAAAAAAAAAAGATAGCACATCAATCCTCCAATGTGAAGATATTTGGCTACTTTTTGCATTCACGTCATGTTTTATCTTGCTGAAGACTGGATAGTGGTCCAGATTTGACCACATATTGAGATATTTGTCAGTTTTTGGCAATTTTTTTCCTTCACTTGTCCATTTAGATAATTGTGCATGATGACATATTACTCTGTAAAGGACTGTTTTTAATTTTCAACTTGGAGCCATATTTCCCTCAAAGCAACTTTTTGATGCATGAGTTTCCCAAGATTTTGACAGTGAGTTTGGATTTTTGTCTGGTCGTTGAAGTGAAGCTCTCATTTGAAATATTTTACCACAATCAGTCTTTTGTTTGACTTCATATGGTTCCAACAACTTGTTTCTCATTATCAGACTTGTTTCAGCTTTAACAGAGACTTCAGTTCTGATCTACCAGCTCAGACTCAGGACTGGATAATCACCTGTGTGCAGGTCTTGAAGGCCTCTGAAGCTACTGCGATTTTCTGCTTAATTTTTAATGACACCTTTTCCTGCACAGATCTCTTAAAAGGATAGTTCACCCAAAAAGGAAAATTCAGTCATTATCTACTCATCCTCATGCCAGTCAAAGGTCAGGTTTAGTTTTTTAGTCCACAAAACACTGCTGGAGTTTCACAGGAAAACAGTGTTGCAAAATCTCCCAAACAATGGAAGTGAATGGTGACCAGTTTTCAAATGTAAAAAAACAACAGAATAAAAATATAAAATGCCTCCATACTGCTCATCTGGTGTAATCCAAGTCTTAAAAATGATTACTCACTAAGGTTCTGTCTCTTTCAGTGCTGCTACACTAACTAACCTTAATCAGTATCATTGGTAGCACCTTTGTTGTGTGTCTACATGGCTGCCATGAAAAAGGTCTATTGCTCAGTCTTGTGAAGCATAAAGTTTGAATATTTTTTCCTTAATATCTCTGGAGACTATTGCAGACGTGAGGAAGAGTTGCATGATATAGACCAGTGTCTCTCAAACTTTTTATAGTGTGTACAACCTCATAGAATATTGAGCTCTCCAAGTACCAACTTTACTTTCGTGCCATTTGGTGCTCGCAGGAAACTTCACCAGCACTTGTGCATGTTTCACTGTCGTGCACTTAAGTTCATCTTTGAAATATCCTCAAACAAAGATACAGGAAAGTCTGAACTTATTTAAGGAATCTCATCTTTTATGTATTTTCATTTGAAATGTTATAGTATTCTGACAGTATTTTATGTGTCATTTCATTTTTAAAAACTATTTCTGATATTTCTGTGTGAAGGGAGCTTGCATACCAAATATTATAGAGGAAATAGATGAAGTACCAGAGGTTAACAAGCCGCCCCTGCTGCGGTGGCAACTTCCCACAGTTTGAGCGCGAATGATTGTGAGCCAAAGAAGTTTACAACTTTCTACTTTTATGCTTACTTTTTATGCAACATCACTTTTGACAACAATGTCTAGGAAGTTGAGAGGAACTTGTGCAGATCAGCTGCTCCAACAGTCGAGTCAAACTTCAACTTTGGACAAAAACAGAATGTAAAATACACAAAGCTTTACTTGAAGAGAGCTGCTGTCTGAGAGCAGAGACTCTACAGAGACTCACTGAGTGTACAGAGGACCACCATGTGTCAGAAGTGGATCAAAAATATTAACAGAAACAAACTTTGTTCATGAAAATCTTGAATACATATGAAAAATGTGACTGCATATACATTTTTAATATATATTACACACACATCACTTAAATGTGGTGGAGATGTTCCATTTTTGTTTGTTCCATGTCTGACTGTTATCACAACCAGCGTCCAACTACTGTGTATCATTCATTTAACCACCTTATTGAAAAGGTCAGCATTGTGGTTTTACACATATCAAAAAATATGTTTATCAAATGTTTAAAGTAATGTTTAAAAGTGTTTAGATGTTCTTTTGTGCACATATTTCTACCCCAGCCTTGCAAATTGTTTGCTAGTTGGTTTATTTACAGTACAGCTTAAACAGTCAGCAAAATATTTTTTTAGTTCACTTCAAAACTCAAGGAAATAAAAACAAGTCTGTTAACTCAGCCTAAATGCATTTATATCTGATACAGTGCATTCAGACAGTATTCAGACCCCCTTCACTTTTTTCACTTTTGTTATGTTGCAGCCTGATGCTACAATCGTTTAAATTATTTTTTTTTCACATTAATCTACATTCAGTACCCCATAATGACAAAGTGAATATAGAATTTTAGACATTTTTGCAAATGTATTAAAAAGGAACAACTGAAATATCACACTGACCTAAGTATTCAGACCCTGTACTCAGTACTTAGTTGAAGCACCTTTGGCAGTGATTACAGCCTCGAGCCTTTTTGGGTATGATGCAACAAGCTTTGCACACCTGGATTGGGGGATTTTCTGCCATTTGTCTTTGCAAATCCTCTCAGCCCTGTCATGCTGGATGGGGACCGTCGGTGGACAGCCATTTTCAGGTCTCTCCAGAAATGTTCAATAGGGTTCAAGTTTGGGCTTTGGCTGGGCCACTCCAGAACATTCACAGAGTTGTCCCTAAGCCACTCCTGTGTTGTCTTGGCTGTGTGCTTAGGGTCATTTTCATGTTGGAAGGTGAACCTTCGGTCCAGTCTGAGGTCCTGAGTGCTATGGAGCAGATTTTCATTGAGGATCTCTCTGTACTTTGCTCCATTCAGCTTTCCTTCAATCCTGACTAGTCTCACAGTCCCTGCTGCTGAAAAACACCCCCCACAGCATGATGCTGCCACCACCATGTTTCACTGTTGGGATGGTATTGGGCAGGTGATGAGCTGTGCCTGGTTTTCTCCAGACATAACGTTTAGAATTGAGGCCAAACAGTTCAGTCTTGGTTTCATCAGACCAGAAAATCTTGTTTCTCACAGTCTGAGAGTCCCTCAGGTGCTTCTTTGCAAACGCCAAGTGGGCTTTCATGTGTTTTGCACTGAGGAGAGGTTTCCGTCTAGCCACTCTGCCATAAAACCCAGATCGGTGGAGGGCTGGAGTGATGGTTGTCCTTCTAGAACTCTGTCCCATCTCCACACAGGATCTCTGGAGCTCTGTTAGAGTCACCAACGGGTTCTAGGTTACCTCTCTTACTAAAGCCCTCCTCCCCCGATTGCTCAGTTTCGCCGGGCGACCAGCTCTTGGTAGAGTCCTGGTTGTGCCAAACTTCTTCCATTTAAGAATTATGGAGGCCACTGTGCTCTTGGGAACCTTCAGTGCAGCAGATTTTTTTTTGTAGCCTTCCCCAGATCTGTGCCTTTCAACAATCCTGTCTCTGAGCTCTGCAGGCAGTTCCTTTGACCTCATGGCTTGTACAGTACATTGTCACCTGTGAGGCCTTTTATAGAGAGGTGTGTGCCTTTCCAAATCATGTCCAATCAATTTGATTTGCCACAGTCAGACTCCAGTCAAGGTGTAGAAACATCTCAGCAATGATCAAGAGAAATGGGAGGCACCTGAGCGGAATTTCAAGTGTTGTTACAAAGGGTCTGAATACTTATGTCAGTGTTTTTCCTTTTTAATAAATTTGCAAAAATGTCTAAAATTCTATATTCAATTTGTCATTATGGGGTACTGAATGTAGATTAATGTGATTTTTTTTTTTTTCTAATGATTGTAGCATCAGGCTGCAACATAACAAAAGTGAAAAAAGTGAAGGGGGTCTGAATACTTTCCAAATGCACTGTATATAAAGTAACGTGTGTGTATGTGTGTGTGTGTGTGTATGTGTCAGAATATAAGGTGATGTTGAAACGGCATAAAAATGGTCAGGATCGTTCATTTATGTCCAAACAAACTCTTCCCAAGATCTGCTGACAAGGCTTATTGTGAATTGGGTCGTGATGGTTTGTCATTTTTTAAAAGAAAAATAAAAAGTTTGGGGAACACTGACCCAAAGAGTAAGAATCTGTCTGGTCCTCACCTCAGGTTAAAGGTTTGGAATAGACATGTAGTCGCAATGAGGTTCACAACTAAGGTGAAGCATATTTAGTTAGCCTTCTTACAACTACAGTACAAATGTGTGCATGCGTGTGTGTGTACACTGAGTGTGTATACTGTGTGTGTGCTTGGGGTCTTGCTGCCAGCTGGACCAGAACATGCTGGAAGCCATGTTGGTCCTCGAATACTAATAATGTGTCTGTTCACAGCAGGAGGGCTGAACCCACGCTGAATACTGATACAACAATATACAGTACGTGTGTACATACAAGGCAGCCACATGTCCACACAGGCTGTACTGTAACTAACAGGTCACAGGTTCAAACCCTGCAACATTAATGAGTCCAGTAAGTACCAAGTGTCCTTGAAGACAATAAACCTCCCTACCTGTCTGCTAACAGGCTCTAAGAACATAAGCTGCATGTGAAATATCACAAATTCAGTTGATATTGTTTAATTGAAAGGTATAAATTAACTTTTTCTTTTATCATTACAGTCTGCAGGGAAATGGCTCATGTTACAGATGCTCCCATCCCAAAACATATGAGCATAGAGAAATTGAGAAAATAGTCCAGTATATAAAATATGTACATTCTACTGCAATATAATACAATAGTATGACAATAGTAAACTGTAAAACTGAATGCTCCAATGAATTACTTGTAGTAAGTAGTGAAAACCTTTGTTTAGAGGTTCTACTAACCTAAAATGTTGAGCACCAGTAGAATTTTCTTTCTTTAATGTTCATTAAATTCATAATTTTCATACAAATTAATGAGGGAAAACATCCCTAGAAAGGTCCCAAAGGCACAAATATTTTAAAAACTTATTTCATTTATGACTATATTGAGTTTACTGAAAATTAAATAATGCATTTCATACCTAAAATGTATTCAGTTCTGTTAACTTATTGAAATGACGTGAATAAAAATTCTGTGGAAAGTACTGAAAATATTATGAGTTGGCTTAATCAATAATTTTAATTTATCTGTAATCAAAGAGGACATGTAAGTATTTAAGTTTGCATAACTCAGACTTTTAAGTTTATGAACTCAAGAAAATTGTGGCAACTGGTTGCCTTTTTTTTTTTTTTTTTTTTTTTTTTTTTTCAGTATTTCTGACTAATTTGTCCTCTACAGTATGTTTTTAGTCTGGCTTTTGCTTAACTGGGAGAGTGATGTTATAACCTCGGTCTTTTAAGTTTCAATCATTGGTTTTTATATATTTGTCTGTTCCTTGTACTTAATTCTAATGACTTTCATTTTATTGTATATTGTAATAATTTTATTCCTGCATTTTTATTTTATTTTATTTGTATTTTCATCATTCTTTGCTTGTTTTTATTTGTTTCCTGTCTGTTTTACTTTGTGTGTGCAGCACTTTGGACTGCATGCATGTATGAAAGAAAATAAAACTGAAATAAAACTGAGCTGAGTTTAGAATAACAGAAATATCCACACAAATATTTTAAAACGGTGCTTTGTTCTTCAATCTGTAGTAGCAAGTATGTATGTAGACATAGAAAATACAATATTGGAAAAATAGAAGAAGAAACAGAAAATGATAAATCGGAAATGTCAAAAATTGTGTAATTGTGCATGAGGCTGCAATATCTAACAGTGTAAATAATAATAATGTGTATCGTATTCAGGTGAAACACATCATTAGATTAATGAGCTGTAATCTGGTTCATTATTTTGTCAGCAGACAATAAATCTCAATGGTTTCTTTAAGAATAGATCAAATATTGTTTTATATAATAATCAGAATCAGTGTGTGTTTGTACAGACTCACATGAACTGTACTCGACACACACCAACACCTTCAGCCGGCTCCAGGCTCTGTCCTCACACACCTTACAGTTCATCCTGAGTTCAAGTGAAGTCAGTGGAGTGAAGGAAATCAAAATCCTCAGAGAACGCATGTGAGAAGCTTAGCCTCGACACACACACACACACACACACCACACACACACACACACCTGAACTCACCTGCACTCACTTTGTACAAGCTCTGGTTGCTTCACTCATAAAATGGAATGTCTTGAGGTTCAGGTAAGATATTTTTTATATATTAGCCTAACAATAAATCATAAAACTTTGTGTAATATATCAAAGGGGGGGTCCCTTAGCACAAAAGGGGGGGGGGGGGGGGTCCAAGGAAAAAAGGTTGGGAAGCACTGATTTACCCCAGACTCTGTGACTGCCACATTAGATGGGTCTGTGAACAAATACAAATAAGTTTCACCTCACTCCTCATGAAGTGACAGGTGAGAACTCCTGGCTGAAATGGTCAAACATAATCTGTTATTCATGAGTGCACTGACTCATTGTGTGGCCTGGATGATTGTGTATTCATAAGATGTCTGATTACTGGAGGAGCAGCTTTCCTATGAAGAGGTACAACTTAAACATGCCCTTAAGGGCTATTAAATCAGGGAAATCAGGGTTTTAGGGTCCTTACATGCTGAGATGTGGCTGTTTTACTAACAGGGCTGAGCTCAAATCATTATTCAGCTCACAGTGAGAAATTATTCAACTTACACTGTACATGATGCACCTACTGAGAGCTGTGTGGGCCATTTTGCATTCATTAGGCAGCTGAAAGTAGAGATGGAAACCAGTAGAGAGACAAGGTGACAAACAGATTTAGACCTGAGACGTCTTATCCAGCAAGACGTGTCGATTACAAAACATTTAATAAATAAAACCAAAATGCTCAGAAACATAATTTGCAATCCTGTTCTTGCAAACTTTGCACCACACTCCAGGTCAGGCTGGCTGGGTTGAGGATGCCAAACAGCTGTAGGATTCTGGAAAAATACTGTGTCTCTAAACGCCACCAGTTACATGGTCACTCTTACTTTTTAAACAAGCTAGGAATCGTCATATCTACTCATGCTGACTGAGGTTTGGGGTTTTTTTTGTTAGTCCACAAAACTCTGCTGGAGTTTAACAGGAAAACAGTGTAAGTGAATGGTGACCAGTAATGTAATGTAAAAAACAACTGAAAAAAAAAAAAAACATAAAATGCCTCCATACTGCTCATCTGTCATTGTCTATGTCTTCTAAAGTCCCAACTTGCTGTTTGCACACCGTCACACCTCACACACAGTTCAGACAGTGTGCATGTGAACGTGGCTCCAAGTTAAGGATCTACATGGTGTAAAAACATGGTGTAAATAACATTTTTTGGTCAACTTGGCATGTTGGAGCTGTAGGTGACTTGGATTACACTAGACGAGCAGTATGTAGGCATTTTATGATTTTATTCTGTTGTTTTTTTTACATTTAAAAACTGGTCACCATTTTTTATCCATTGTTTGGGAGATTCTGCAACACTGTTTTCCTGTGAAACTCCTTCCTTCCGGTTTTCACTACTGACATTCATACGAGTATCATTTGATGACCCTGGAAGCCCTTCCCGTATTGTAGTGTTGAAATCCTCTGTTGCTGTTTCCATAACAAGGTTTGTTTTACAGTACTAGGTTGTTAGCCCTGTGCCCAAACCCCAACCTGGAGGACCAGTGGATCGCTCTTTGTCAGACCTCTACCCTTTGACCTGTCCAGCATGGGTAACCCTACCGGGAGAATGCTCTCCCGCTGGTATAGCTCTATGGGTCATTGAGGTACGCAAGCCCCTCTACCACGGCAAGGTGACGATCCTCAGAGAGGGGGTGAACTATCCCTTTAAACATGTGCTTTCAACCCTATGGATACAACTGCAAGACTCATGCAAGAACAAGTACATGCAGTTCTTTATGTCTGACAGTCTGAACAGCTGATTTTCGTCTGCGACAGAGATAAGTAGAGTTCTGATTTCTGATGTCATGGCGAGCTTGTTCCAACATTGTGGACCACGACAGCAAGCAGTGTCATGATTTTGTTGAGCTGAATC
Organism: Lutjanus argentimaculatus; assembly: GCA_034769285.1. Taxonomy (NCBI): domain Eukaryota; kingdom Metazoa; phylum Chordata; class Actinopteri; order Lutjaniformes; family Lutjanidae; genus Lutjanus; species Lutjanus argentimaculatus. The sequence goes on along the minus strand of JAWZSL010000006.1, from coordinate 2,283,953 downwards.
AAAATATTGGAAAGAATTCACTTGGAAAATTAACATAAAAAAAAATCACCAAAAATCATATCAAACTACAGTTTATCAGGTAACACTGAATGTTAGAGGAAATGTGGGGAACAGGAACCTCATCATTCACGTATTTTTTACTTTTGTCCAGTTTTGAAAAGGTTCTCGGGGTCAATGCAGGAGAAAACCATAAGTTATCATTCCAGCTGAAATAAAGGGGGGAGAAGATAAATATTTGTATACAATAATACGTATAGCTGCATTGAAACAAATTACACAGAACTGGATGAATGTTAAGTCACCATCTAATGTCTGGAAATTAACAGTTGAAGTCAATAAAGAAATGGAAAGAATCACTTATAGGTTGAGAAACAGCGAAGAGGAATTCATAAGAAACTGGAGTAAATGAGTGAAAGAAACAGATGGAGTGGAAAAGTAACATTTAAATGAGATAGATAGATAGATAGATAGATAGATAGATAGATGAATGAAGTGAAGTCAAGTGTTAAAATGATCTGTTTTGTTGAACCTTTTCAGACACTTTGCAGACTTAATTACTGATATTTCACACTGTTTACTGCACTTTGAATATGACAGCAGATGGTCAGTAGCGTGACCTCATGACAGGACATGTGAAAGCCATGTTTGATTTCATATCTTGGAGAAAAGTGGATGCTACTCTGCTCCTGAACACAACCTGACATCATTCTGTAATCTGGCAGCCTCTGCAGAAACACCATCACATTAAAAATGACTTCAGTGATTTATTGAAGCTGTTTGTCTCTTTGCTGGTTCTGTATTGATCCTGCAGGGAGGAATCTTTTTTTTTTCTGTTGGCTGCCTCCACAGAGAGGTCAAAGGACAGTGTCAGTTACAGGACAGCGACCCCCGCAGCTGGTCAGCACTCAGCTGCTGAATCTCAATTAGATGAGTGTGTATAATATGATTTTTCTTTTTGAGTGCAGAATGAGGAAGAAACATAAAAACACAAATTCAGATAGCTTTGTTGAAAGTCCCTTGTTAAGGCGGGAGTTTGAATCTGTGTCTTCTGGATGGACTTGTTACTGCTGTCTGAGGTTAACTCAAACATTTGACAGCAGGATATGAGGTCTTCACACATTTAGCTGATGTTTGGTACAGATGCAGACATTTAAAGAAAAAATGTGTATTCAGGCATCATCAGTTTTAGTACAGCAGCTCAAATTAATGTTCAAACATCATCTTCATCTTCACATCATTATCAATACCAGTAACATCATCTCAGTGCTGAAAGGCTCCAATAATGCAATCCTTCAGTTGTTCTTTTTAGAGGGGCTGTATATGATACCTTGATACTTTCTGGTGCCAACAGACATTTGTCAGTAGTAAAGCTGCTTGTGTTTATCCAACATTTAAAATTCATGTTAAAAAAGTCTCAGTGTAAGAAAGTATCCTAAAAAAGTATTGTTTTGCCATCATTACCAAACCTTGGTTATCATACTGGCACCAGTAATGATCCAAAGATTTAAAATGATACTCCCTTGTCCTGTCTGTGTCATTGCATAGATATGAAGCTATAGTTAACCTGAAGAAGCTATGGTTAGCTGGTGACAGCTATGGTAAGCCAGAGGAAGCTATGGTAAGCTGGTCACAGTTATGGTTAGCCTGAAGCCGTGATGGTTAGCCTGAGGAAACTATGGTTAGCCAGTGATAGTTATGGTTCTCCAGAAGAAGCTATTGTTAGCCTGAGACAGCTATGGTTAGCCTGAAGAAGCTATTGGTAGCCTGAGACAGCTATGGTTAGCCTGAAGAAGTATTGTTAGCCTGAGACAGCTATGGTTAGCCTGAGAGCTATGGTTACGCCTGAGACAGCTATGGTTAGCATGAGATAGCTATTGTTAGTCTGAAACAGCTATGGTTAACCTGTGACAGCTATGGTTACCCTGAAGAAGCTATGGTTAGCCTGACACAGCTATGATTAGCCTGAGACAGCTATGGTTAGCCTGAGATAGCTATGGTTAGTCTGAGACAGCTCTGGTTAGCCTGAAGAAGTTATGGTTAGCCTGTGACAGCTATGGTTAGCATGAACTGCACGTTATGTACTGGACAGCTAAGGTTAGCCTAAGACAGGTATGGTTAGCCTGGGGAGTGGTGAACCTGTGAGCTCATGTCTGTCATTTGCTCTGGCAGATATTAGATTTAGATAAAATTCACATTTATGAATTAATCTGGCCATGCTAGCATTTAGTCACACATCTAACAAAATCCTGGGTGTAACATCAGGTAAACTACAGTTTACAGAAGGTTCAACTGAAACTATCTGCTGGTGGCAGCCGAATCAATTTGACAATTTGAGGGCAGTTGATCTTTTTCACAACACACATTTTTACACATAGCAGAGAAAAGCATCAGTGTCATTAATAACAGTCTTGATGGTAGAGTTACATCTTGTGTCCAGTTTCATTTCCATGATAAAAGATATTTCACAGCTTGACACTGTGACCTGTCATCAGAAAAGCACAGGTGTTCCTAACATTAACAATGGCTAAGAGCCCAATGCACAATATGAGGACCCTGAAACTGAAGCAGCTGAATGGAATTCAGCCATTTTCCCTTTTATTATTTACACCTGTGCTTTTCCTACTGTGACATGTCAACACGTCTGCTGTGAAAACGTTCTCTTGTTAATGGACCGATGCTGAGACATGAAGCATACCATTATCACTACTGTTGAAAGTTGCTCCTGTGATTTTTCTGCTGACGAGTCAAAATGCTGTGCCACCGTGACCTCCAGGGATCCATAGCCCTGTGACAGGGGGTCCAAGAAAAGAGTCATTAATCTTGTTTATCATGAAAAAAAAAAAGTTTGATTGCATTTTTAAAAGGCTTCAGAGTTTAACAAATATTTTGATTTTGAAATCGAGTTAATTGATTATGTTTGAATCCAACAGAACTATAACTCTTAAATCTTCCTCCTGCCATTTAAGCACAAGTTACCCGGTGATGGTGGAAACCAGCTCTGTCTGCGTGGCTCCAGTGTCAAGGTGATCGTTCTATGTTGATATTTTAATGTCTAAAATCTTTCTGATGCATTTCTTTGTTGTTCTCACATAACTTAATATAAGTGTAAAAAAAACAAAAGACAGTTTTTCTGTGCTTTTCTCAGAGACCACAGAGTATCTGGTGAAAACTTGAGCTTAATGTGTAACTAATCATAAATGTCACCTGTTAACTTGCTAATCCACTCTGGACTGTGACTCTGTGTGTGCTGACAGAGAAATACTGTTCAAAAGCTCTTCTTTTCTGACAGAGAATAACAGGAATTGCAACATGCAATCCTTCAGAATGTTTTTTATTATTTATTTAGTTTTAGTTTTTATTGTGTTGCAGGCCAGAATTAAGGGGATGGCAAGAGATGGCCTGGCAGTTTGAGAGCCCTGTTCCATGGGTACATGCTGAGGAAAAAAAAAACTGAGAACCTCTGCTCTGTTAACAGATCAGTGGTTCTCAAATAGGGTCCGTTGCACTCTGCCAGCGGTTCGTGAAAGGAATTAATTCATTTAAATTATCATTACATTTCTTTCCCTAAAGGCTTCTTAGTACCAGAATTTTGAACTTTGATACAATATCAGTATAATTAAAAAATATACTCTCTACCTTTTTCAATACCATGACAAAAAGGAAAAAAAAGGTCCTAGCTATACAAGATAGGTTATTTTCAGACAAAGACTGAACTGAACTGACATCTTCAGTCTTTTCTTTTTTTATAGCTTCAGTACTTTTGATACTACCCAATGTTAGCATTTAAAAAAAAACATGGTATTGAAAAGTCATTAAGTATCAATACTTTACAACCTTACTTCATAGAGGATAAATTATTTCAGTTATTAAATCTGAAAATTTATTATTAGATTACATTCTAATCTAAGAATGTATAACTCTTAATATATATACATACATTCATTACAGTAAGGAACTTAGCCAGCAGGAGAATTATTTGGAGGTAGAAAAGAAATAATTAGCTTGTCATTTCTGCTCTACAGCCTTGGCCTCCATGCTAATTAATTAAATATAACTAGATATGAAATCATGAAAATATTGCCACATATAACTTTCTAACTTTTTTTTTTAAATGACTACTTCCAACTATAAAAGCAGTTTATTAACCATATGACATATTTGTAAATCATCTCCGTTCAGCCAGATGATGTGCTGGTATCTGCAGCAGTAAGTGTCACTGGGGCCTTTAGCAAGAATCTATGGAATAAGGCTGCTTATTTCCTCTGTATTCAATAATCTATGGACCATAACTATTTAAACCCAGTAAGAGTTGTCTAAGAAGGCTAATTACATATTCACAAAACATAGCATAGCATGTATACACACACATATATATACATACATGTATATATATATATATATATATAACATATATGTGTGTGTGGTGTATACTTATATTGTCCCCCTGCCAGTCAAACAGGTATCACCTGCATCACCCATTAATGGTAGAAACCAGCTCTATCTACATGGGTATTCTGTGTTAACATGGTAGAAATATTTGTAATACATGTGCAGTATCTTTGGAATACATTTCTCATGTTTTTCATTAAAAGTGTCAAATTATTCCAAAAGACATACATAAGGGGGGCCCGGTATATTTTCTATCTTGTAAAGGTTCCTTGACTGGAAAAATAAATAAATGAATAAATAAATAAACCTCTGGTATAGAGTCCCATGTGAAAAGTACAAATACAATGTACAAATACCTGTACAGTGTCATGCAGTGGAGAGTGAACTGCTATAAATACCTTATCTTTTGTTCAACTTAATATGTAATGTTTGATCATATTTTATTATAGTGTATCCCTCTGACAACTTCACTTACAGTCCTACATAATTAATCTGATTCCAATGTTGTACAAGTGTTTATTTAACATGTTCTACAATAATCACAAGAAAACATCACTTTACTTATTATTTCTTATAAAGTATGACATGGTCTGCATGAGTGTTGGTTGATTGTTGGTTCAAGTTTTTAAAACAAATGCCCATGTGATATCTGAGTTTTGGCGACCAAATGGTATCAACACTTTGCTGTAGACTATGAATTAAAATAGATCAAACAGACAACAGGTTTAAAACAGTAAATCACTTTTAATTTAGTTCTCTCATCGGCAGGTGAGTTCATTTTAAACATGATGACAAATGAAGTGCATCGGTAGAAGAAGCCTAACAGGATTTGATACATGCTCCATTCAGACGCGTCCGTGAATCCACATATTACAAGCCAACATTACTCAAATAAAACCACTACAGTTCAGCTCTTGACCTGATAGAATAAAAAGATAAGACAGATCCATCGCTAGATACAACGGTGGCAGCAATACACAGGATTGCCCAAGCAGTAAAGTACACGTTCCTTTAAGAAACAGGGAGAGAGAACGCGAAAAAAAACCTAACCTCTGGGTTTTTTAATCCCCAATTCAAGTAGTATTTACCCTTTTTCTCATGTGTTTGCGTGTTTCGTTTTGTTTCTTAATAAATTCAAGTTCAGCATGAAAAACAAAACAAAAAAAAATGACAAAAAAAGTCCAGATAATACATGTGTTGGTGGAGGAGACAAAGAGGATGATAGGAGGAAGAGATGGAGGAGAGAAAAAAGGAGTGACATTCTGGATTCCTCAGAGGGAAACAAAAAGCAGCAGGTGAGAAAGAAGAAGAATCAGGTGGAGGGTGGAGAGAGCGTGGGGAGGAAGAGGAGGCAGCCATCGTCATGAGGAGAGACAGATGTCGAGACTGGCTGTTGAAATCAGCAGGAGCTGGCGTGACTTGACGGTGAAATCTCTCAACCAAACCTGCATCAATTACTAACAGAAATCCCTTCAAAATACTCAGATACTCACATGTAGGAGAAAGAATAAGGAGGAAACCAGTCAAATCAGGGTGTGTTATGTGTAGCAACCCATATTTTGACTTAAAATCAACAATTCCTACTAATTTTTGCTCCTAGGTGTAATGTGAAAAGAAGGGTTTTTGTTAAATTTGGAGTTTGTCCAATTGGTTCCTGCTGCAATAAATCAATCACTCAGAAGTTGAATCCAAATAGTAATCTAAGTCAGGTTTGGAGCCCCGGCGCCTGATTCACTGGCGCTGGGCAGAGTAGCGGCCCTCACTGGGTCCAGCGCCACGCCCAGAGCCGAAGCTGGGTTTCTGTGCCATGCCTCCGCGGGTGGGGGGGCCTCGGGGTCCGCCACCGCCTCCTATTCGCTCTCTGGGACCTCCGGGACCTCCTGGACCCCGGGGCCTCATGTCCCGCCTGTCGCCCTCCCTTGCCGACCGGGTCTTCTTTTCCTCCACGTTCAGACGGATGTCGCCTCTGAACTTGATGGGCTGAGGAGACGAGAAGTAAGGATTAAAACGTGTTAAAATCTAATTAAGTTTGCTTTTTATTCTATTTAACCCAAAATGGTCCCAAAATTTGAACACACCTACACCCAAAAGAAAAAAACAACACCAAAAAGAGTTGAAGTGTACACTAGATTTAGAATATTGTCACAGCTTTATTTTGCCATCAGACAGCCTTTTTAAGGGAAAACCACCATAAATATAAGCCAGATATTGCTTTCTCCAAACCAACCAACCTCCACTGGCAAAATCACTAACTTTACCTCCCAGAATACAAGTGTTGCTAGTCTACCACTGCCTCAATCAGTTAGTTTCTGTGTGTTATTATGTGACTTTTGTGGATCAGAACTTGCTCTTTAAGAATACTGAAGTCATAAAATAATACAAATAAACTAACAGGTTGTGTCAGCGGCAGACCAGCAGTTCTAATGTTTTGCAAGGTTTAATTACAGTTTTTGGCAAAGGAGACCGGTTGGTTTGCAGAAAGAGTGATATTTGGCTTATATAACGCCATTTTTTCTGGTCAGAAAAGGCTATCTGATGGCAAAGTAAAGTGCTGAAAATATTCTAAATACTGCGTGCACTTAAACTGATTTTTTTTTTTTTTTTTTAAGGTGGCCAAAATGTTTACATTCAGATTTGCTGCCAACGCTGTCCAAAGCAGTACACTGCTTAGTTTCCATGCTGGTACTGCAGTTTCTCCAAATTTGGGGCATGCATACTGCCGTCTACTGTAGCTAATACACTGACAACAGATAAGAACCTCATTAAACCACACTTCAAATAATCCAACTATCCCTTTGAAACTCAAAACTCAGTTCCATCACTTTCAAGTTTTAACTGAGCGAACTTAATGTTTAAATCCATTAAAATACCCAGAGGACCACAGTGAGAACAATAATTAGCAACAGCAAGAACCTCAAGGTATTTCAAATATACAAACTGCTCTCTTAGCAAATAAATGCTGCAGCATCCAATAGAGACACACATTAAGAACAAAAGAACAAAACAAAAACACCATAAGTAATTAGTGTGAAAAGTTGTGTTACCCTGTTGCTGAGGATCTTCTGTACGGGTTCAGAGTCGTCAAACACCACAAAACCAAAGTTTGGTAGCTTCCCTCCACTGTTGATCCTCAGTTCCAGGACTGTACCATACTCTGTGGATGGGGGGGGGGGGGACATATAACTACATGGTGAACAACATTTTACTACCATCATTAGTGTTATACTAATGTGTTATGTCCGACTAATTTAAACCGCAGAAGTTGTAAAACATTAACATGTGTGTTTGTAGTGTGAAGTGTTTGCTTTGAATAAAGTAAGCTTCCTGTTTCAGTCCCTCAAAGCTTTATAAACAACTCACTGCAACAGAAATGTTATTTAACACTCAAGCTGTTTAGAAAATGATGCATACACTAAACTATAACTCATCCATGACTTATGTAAGACCCCCCACGATTTCACAGCTTTTTTGGGATTGTTGCAGCCTAAAATGCCTGATTTCACGGCCGCTTTTCTAAAAAACTGCGATACATCTTGCAATGTTTTTAGGCTTTTTTCAGCATTTTTCTCCCAAGGCAACTTGTTCCAGGGAGAACAAAACCAAACTCTGTTCTCTTTAAGTAACATGACCAAAAAGGCTCAGGATTACAAAAATCTCATCTAATTCGTAGATGGAGAATTGTACCTGTGGGGTATTCTACAAAGAAGCAAGGCCTTTTTGGAGATCTAACTCAGTCAAAACAACAAAAACAAATTATTTAAAAACGTGCACAGGGCATTAATAAATGCTGATAACAATGACAAGTCTTGTGTTCTTTAAAGTACCTGTGACAAAATTTAAAAAAAATGTCAAAACAAACAAAAAAAAGCACTAATACGTACGTACATGACGTTTGTGTGGTGGACTGCTATGACTGGTAGGTCTCATGGGAAGCTACAACAATTGTTCAAATTTGTGGAAAAGCTGTGGAGTTTGGACAAAATTACAAGGTTGTGAAGAATTCACAGCCTTGAATTTGTGTGAATTGTTGCTATCACAACATCCTGGAGGGACTGCTAAGAGATAAACTGGACAACTGAGGACAAATCTCTTTCCATCAAATGTAAAAAACTACCATCTGTTCTATCTTTTGGAATGGCCTGTCAGGAGTTGTGATTTACAGACTGTAAAGGCATTTGAGGGATTTGTGATATGCATGTTTGGGCTACATTAATAAAAATGACTCAATTGTCTTATGGCTTTGTATACACAGGGTTGCTGTCCCTGCACCATGTGTCAGTCTGTCCTCCTGCTAGTGTATTGTGTGTCTTTAGAACAAACCCAACTCACGTTCAAAGAACTCCTTGAGTTCAGTCTTGTCCACATCGTGGGGAACGTTGCCCACAAAGAGCTGCTGAGCATCGGGGTACCTGACCACCCGGCGACCCTCGGACTCACCCTGCTCACCTTCCCGAACTGAAACAACAATTCAACAGGTCAACATGAGCTGTGAGAATACACATAGAAGAACTCTACCTGGTTTTAGAGTCTTCACTGTGCTGCAGTCATTAATACTTAACTTAAAAAATCAGCTACAAGTGATGTGTTGCATTTCTTTTCATCAAGAACATTTTTCAGGTTATTTCGAGATAAGTGTGTAATTTTATGCACCACCTCTGGTTTTGTTTGTGGATTTCAGGTTTGCCGCAGCATGTTCATATGTCAGAAAACATTCTTCCATAATCCACTGTGTCTTTCCTCAGTATTAATATGCAGGTGCTGTGCTGCAAGTAAATCTTATTATAGAGCTGGTATCAAGCTCCAAACAAAAACACATTTAATGTGATCTCAGGGGCAGAACAGTGCACTTGTGAGTATTTGATCTGCCATCAGTACATTCTGGGTGGACATTGCATGCAGGGCTTGTATCACATTTTAAGAGTAAAATTTGAGCTCTTGAAGCACTCTGTGTCCCTAAACCAAACATTTCTAGACTCACACAGCCTTTATCATCACATCTTATCATGATGCCAGGTCAATGATTTGGGGACCAGCTTTTAAAAACTGACAAACCACACAAACCAATTCACAATAAGTCTCATCAGCAAATCTCGGGATTGGGATTGTTATCTTGATAATTAAGCATGTTTCATGGGGTATATTCAAACATATTCCTGGCCCTTGAAAACATAACGGTTAACACACAACAGTTCAAGACTTAGTCCGAACGCTGTTGGCATTGCCTTCAACTGGTCAACAATATCATAACTGACTTTAGGCCACACACACAGCAATATACTTGCACTTTACTGTGCCTGAACACACCTGCAGTCACAGTGAGGTGTACACCCTGGCTTTAGCTCTCAGTGCCATATTCAACAGCACACATCAGATTTGATCATGTTTGGTTTGTCCTCATGGTCTAATGCGTGGCTGCCTGTCAGTTACATCTGTTTAGAGGACTGCGTGTACTGTATGTGTGTGTGTGTATACCTGGTCTGGGTCCTCTGTGTACTGGCGGAGGACCTCCAGGCCTCTGTTCCCTTGGTCTCTGGTCTCTCTGTGGTCTCTGTGTTGTTGTCTGGGACTCAGGCTTCACCTCCACTCTGGGCTGAAACAGTCAACAACACACTTTTGTAAGAAGGAACAAAGAGCAAGCAGGGTTTTTTTTGTTGTTGGGATTTGTGTCTTCACTTCAGGTGAGTAAAGAACAACTTTGATTATCATCATGAAGGTCCAGCCAGCAGGGGGTGTTTGTGTCCCGCTGTACTCTGTTTCCAAAGCCAGCTTGACTTTCCTACAGTGGAGGAGACTGAGATCACACTACTGTGGCTACAAAACACTCAGTTCACCTTCAACAACCAGTCTGCTCTCATCTTCACATAGTACAGAGATGTATGTTCCATAATAAAATCTCCACTGTTTTTAAAAGAGACACCTACTGTCACAAGGCTTTCAAGGCTTTGACAACAAAGTTTTACACAGGAGTTGCTTTTCAAATAAACTTATCAGTTCTGAGAGCCAAATATGTGGTTGGAATTATGAGAATTTAACTGTTAATTACTGTGTGTGTGGTGGGTGTCACTATGCTTAGGTATATCAGTGGAAGTTACTGTTTTGTCAGGTGCTTAACCCTGGACGGGCAAAGGGTTTTTTACCACTGTGACACTAAAAGTTTGTCATGCTGTAATATGTGTGTGTTTCTTTGTTTGTTTTTGGGTTTTTTTTCCCCCCAAATGGAAACTGGATAAAGGACTTTCTGCTCAATGGAAAAAAAGCAGAGTGAATCTTTGTGTCTGTGAGAGGGTAAAATATCTTGGTCATTATTACAGAACAATTATGTTTACAGGGACGCCACAAGATGTATGCGCAAGCAAACATTCTCTCACGCAAGTTTGGTATGTGTACAGAGGGTGTGAAGATGTCTCTGTTTGGAGCATTTTGCACATATTATACTGCACACTTGTGGTCAAACTACAAAAAAGTGAGCTTATAGAGATTTCAAGCAGTGTCGAACGATGCAATGAGAATATTATTTAAGACAGCTCATCATCAAGCCTCTGCAGAAGCCTGATAATGACCTGATCATTTGAATCAAGTGTGCTGGAGCAGGGAAACATCTGAAACATGCAGGACAGTGGTCCCTGAGGACCAGGACTGAGAAACACTGATTTAAGAGAACTAGATGGCAGTGTTGGAGTACTTGAGACTAGTCTTGAAGGATGTCAGTACTTTTCAAACTGTTCAAGGATAAATTAATGTGCTGGCTTGATAAATCTGAAAGTGAAAGAATCCGTTTTTTTTTCCCCCAAAGATATGACAGGAAAGGGGGCAGACGTTAGCAAACCTACCGGTGCTGTGGGAGTGGCTTTGACGACATGTGGTGGGATTCCTGTGGCGGGGACAGCCCCGCTGGGAGGGAGGTTCTTACTGGTGACTGATGCCCAGGAGAACGGCTGTGGGAAGACAAAACACAGGAGACATTTAGGCCTGATGCCTTACAAAAAAACATCCTTAAAAAATTCCAGCATTACATTTGTGCATCATTAAGACAATTCACCTGCATCAGCAAGAACCTCCTACCTCTGCACTCCCATTTTCACCTCTTTATCTGTCATTATACTATATTTTTGCTTCTGATGTAATTTTCCTTGCTAAGATCAGCTAAATTTCAAACTAAGGCATCGTTTCACATTGAGGCCTACCCTGTTTTCTTCTGGAGCGGCAGGAGTGGGTTCAGCGGGCACAGAGGCAGGTTCTGCGGTGGGCGGGACAGTGGCGGGGCTTTTCTCTGTCTGGTCGTCAGCCGTGTGTGCGTCTGTTTGTGTCTCCAGCATTGTCTCCTGCTTCAGCTCCACAACTGCTGCCTCAGCCTCCTTCTCAACCTCCGGCTCTGGTTCTGGACTCACAGCTGCCACTTCCTCCTCGTCACCGGGAACTGCCGGCTCTGAACTGGAAGACATGAGAACGACAACAGTTACACACAAATCTGTTGCTTGTGCTGTTGAGTGATGCATATTTTGTTTAGATTAAGTGAATTGAGTAGGATTTTAAAAAATTCCTATAAAAATATGTTATTTCCAGGTGAAACTGTCTCCTTGAATGTAAAAGATTTACTGATTTCTCATTAAAGATATCAGGGATCATGCAGCTTTTTAAGAGTAAAATTCAAGCACTTACAAGTTGCCTAAACAAGAAATTTCTAGAACTGTGAAGCCTTTATCACCACATCTGAAATATTTCTATAAGAGCAATTGCAAATTACTTTTATTCAACACAAAAACTGACACTCAAAGTAAACCAAAAACCAGCACAACAGGTATATATTCACTCATTTGGCCTGGAAATTTCTATGTTCAAGAAACAATTAACAAGGACTAATGCTGAAATTATTTTCTGCAACAGTTATGATGAGGACATGAAAACATGGACAACATTAAATAAGTTTAAACAAACGTTTAAAAATAGCACAATGAATAGGATTACCCATATGTGATGGATGATCAGAGAGGGCACAGGAAGACAGATTTGTTTTGTTGTATTCTGATTATTTGTTCTTGCTGTGTTTTGAGGGTTTTACTTTTTTTTTGAGTTGTGTATGATGAAAACAGGTGAAAAGCGGTTAAGATTAAAGTTTATTGATGAAACGTAAAGAAAAAGAATTAGGACTTGATGAGTATTCACCTCTTCCTACTCCTTTTGGGACATGAAATACGTATTAACATTGTTTATTGTGAGTTTGCTATGATTAAGGTTAATGTTATTGGTTATTCTTTGTTTTGTTACACTTTTTTACATATCCAACAAGAAATCTACTCTAATGCAGGAAAGCAGCACTTTACATGCCGAGTATCTCTACTGTCACAAGTCTGTCATTAGCTACGTCTTCTGTTTTATGAAATGTGCACATTTGAAGGGAAAAATGTTTCAGCTTAGCTCACATGAGGAAGAAATTTGATCATTTTCAATAACTTGTGCAAGTTGGACAATGGGAATATTAGATAAAGCCCTAAAAGACAGTTAAAGCTGTGGGAAGCACAGGCTTATAATCCTTACCAGGCTACCGGGTCGTAGAAGGGGGCAGACTCCTCTGCAGCAACATCAGGGGAGGGGACCCTCTCCTCAATCTCCTCCACCTCATCCTCTGACTCTGAAAATCACACAAACAAAAAAAAGGATTAGCACAACAAACACATATACCTCCTGCTGCTCTTAGCGGTATAAAAGTCCCCATTTCGTAAACCAATGAAATCTCACCAAAACCTGTTCCAAAATCTAAACATTTTGGCCACCATCTTAACTCTAAAAATCTGACTGGTGTGGCTTTTCCTTTTCACATAGTTAATCGAATTAATTTTCCTACAAAAGACAAGAAATATACAATGTAGCCCAGTAGTTTTAATTTCAGAACCTGTTTTCTTGTGTTCAAGTTCCTGCTTTGTGTACCTTCGAGCTAACATTCCCAGACTTCAAACATTTTAAGGTTTTTAACTTGTTCAGCAGCTTCAACTGTCATAAATACTGTAAAGACACGGCAGTTCAGAGAAAGCTGATCAAAGGACCTGAATTATGATGCTGCAGCGCTGATACAAGTTGTGCAATGAATTGAGAAACTAACTTAATTTATCTTTGACCAAATAATAAAAAGATCAGAAAGATCATATGTGTCGAGAAGATGAAAAGGCAGTCAGGAGAAAACAGGAAAGTGAAAGGTGATGAAGCATGAACAGTTTTTTAAAAAGATCACACCTTCTGGAGGCTCAGAATCAGAGTCGCCGAACACCTCGTCCTGGTAACGGAACACGTCGTTGTGGACGTAGAATTTGTTTGCAACAGTACCCTGGGGGATAAACAGACAAATCAAAACACTTTATACAGTACATGAACTTTTACTGCAAGAAAACACCAAAACATTGATCAAGCCTTCAAACACGCATGAGAAATCTAATTCTTAAGGTTTAACAGAAGTGAACTACAAACCTCAGGCGCCAGCACGAAGGTCTGCATGAATTTCCTCATGGGCTGCATGTTGTTGGACAGCTCGCCCATCACCTGCACCACCACGCCCTCGTTCAGGGTGGCGTGGGCATCCACATGCCTGATCTTGGTGTGACAATCACGGAAACTCAGAGCCATCACCCTCTTATGGATCTCCTGCAAAGGAGGAGTGGAAGGTTTCAGTCTTACATGTTCACTGGAATAGTTTGCCTCTGATTATCAATGTCAAACAAAACAAGACACACATATGTTCCTATTAAGAATTTTTCATCTTTCATTCTGTTTGTTTTGCTCATTCTAAATTTTTTGCTTTGTTTGTTTACTATCCTACCTGTTTGATATTTTCTGCTAAATGATTTTATTGTAAATATAGTGTATAAACCTTTGCCCCACTGTCTTGGCTTAACTTATTCAACAAACCAAATAGAAAACCTGCTGCTCTGACTTTTAGAAAAATAAGACATTTTTATACCTCTTAAAAACCCAAATATTATTCTGCACAGCTTTCAAAACAAGCCGTATACTGGGAGTGTGTTACAATAATAATTCTGTCTCTGATTTCTTTTCAAATGATTTATACAGCCAGCCACTTTCTGTGGCTGTGTGTTCTTCTTGAAAAACAACTCATTGAGTTGTTCAGGCTGCCAGTCCAAATCTGTTTTTGGTATATCCAGTCTGTCTCCATTTTGATTTTAGCAAGTCTGCATACACACACACACAAAACAAAAAAAAGAAATGTGATTTTTACAAATCGGATCCGAGCCTCATTTGGAGGATGTTTGGAAGGCGATTTAAATTTGATTTTCACAGATGCGTCTGGTCACACTGGCTGCTCAAATGGGATTTTAAACTGTCTTTTCCATCATTTGGAACGTGACACAACAATATCAAATTCAGAGTGAAGGAAGTGCATCAGAGCAGGTGAGCAGAATTCATGCTGCTACTTGCAGAGCGGTATGGAGGACAGCTCAGAAAAGAACAGTCTGTAGACAAGCCCTGAGATAAACTGTCTGCTGGCCCTTTTCTCGTGCTTCTGAGTTGGAGAGCCATGTTGCTAACATGTGCAGTTAAGTTAGAGATGCCTACATCCTTCCACCATCCATGCAGACAGGGTGGTGAAGCCTGGAAACACAATCTGATTTGATCTCTCTCTGCAAGTAATAATTAAGGATCTGATTTGAGAAACAAATCTGATTTGCCTGCAGTCTGAACAAAGCGTTGTGTGATGTAGCCTGATGCGACTCTTCTCTTTAGGCCAGTATTATCAAAACATTTCACTTGGAAGTGCGTGTCCATTCAAAGTCAGCCCTGTGTTACAAAGTGCATGGGGTTGTGTCAGTGGATGTGTGTTCAGGTGTGATTTTACTTCTCTGGAAACCATGAAAATCATTTTATTACTTGTCACAACAATTACAAGGTAAACAATTCAGTTTGCAAAGTTATGTACCAGGAATATGAGCTTGCATGTATTTGATTGGCCACCACAGCGCCTGGCAGAGTGATGTTACATTGTGCCGCTATAACGCTTGAGCCACTTTCTAAAAACTTTTTTTTATAGCAGAGAAGAAGAAACAGACAACATTAACTGTCCTTTTTGTATAAAACAGCTGGAGAAAACAACTTTTCTTTCAGCTCTGTAGTGCCCCCCCCTTAGCCAGTGCTGGCACGTGGGTGTTAAGTGCAGTGCCGCTCTATGGAAATAACCTTTTCGAGAGCTGTTATCTGCTGGATGAAGTCTACTTACAGATTGTCCATAAACAGCCTCTACTGGTTTGCCGTTGTTGTCCAGGCCACCATGCACGTAGGAGGAGTTCTTTCCATAAAACCTGAGCAGAAAGACAGAAAGGTTAATTTGTTCCGCAGAGGGCAATTTAAGCGAGGGAGTGCTGATGAGTGCATATTAATAGTGTGTAAATTTGCAGAGACAGCATTTGTCTTTCCTCAGCAGACATACAATAAACTCTTGCTCAGATTTCAGCAAACCCTGAACTATAATCACATGACAGAAACACAGATGATGATCATACCTGTGCAGGTAGTCAGGGGCCTGGTTCAGGAGTGTGTAATACTGTCGGACAAACTCTCGCCCGACCAGCTGGGCACTTGGCTTCTCCATCACCATTTCTTTGGTCAACTGGAAATCTCTGCAAAGAGAAGAAGAGGGAGGGGTTACATAAACTCATGTCCTCACTGACACACCAAAGTATTAAAGGGGAAAGGAGAGAAAAATTAATGATGGGATTTAATGTCCTGCTGTTGCAAGTTTTGACACCATATTACACTCTCTGCCTATAATAAAACTGGAACGTTCCAGGGATAATTAACTGCAACAATTGGTCAAGTAATTGATTAGTCAATCATCAGTTGTAGTTCCAAAGATTCTAAAATATGACAATTTGCTGCTTTTCTTGAGACTGTTGGACAGACAAAACAAGACATTTACACCCTGGACTCTGGGAAATTGTGACTAGCATTTTTAGTTTCGTCTGATATTTTAAAAATCAGTGAGTCAAGATAGTATTTGGTGAGTTAATAATGAAAATGGGTCAGCTGAGTCCCTAGAATGTGAATGAAACTACTGTATCATACGACTGGTGCTGTTCAATCGAAAACCTGATAATTTATAAATAATTTGTCAGGGAAGAATACATTGTTTCCAGCCCTAAAATGTAAGGATTTTATGGGTTTCTGTTTAATGTCATTGCAGTATCTTTAGTTTTGACAAACCAACAATACAAACTCATTGGTAGACAAATTATGCTCTGACTTGGGCTGCAACTAAGGATTATTTTCATTGTCGATTAATCCATTAGTTGTTTAGTCTATAAAATGGTGAAAAATGTTGATCAGTGTTTCCCAAAGTCCAAGATGATGTCCTCAAATGTCATTTTCCTCACAACCCAATGTTATTCAATTAACTGTTGTAAAAGAGTAAATAAAGCAGAAAATATTCACATTTAAAAAGCTAGAATTAAAGAATTTTGACTTTTTTCCTATAAAAAAAATTTAAACTGTTTTTAAAAGACTACAAAATTAATAGTGAAAATAACCATCATATGCATCCCAAATTCTAAGTTGGAAATAATCAATCCTTTAAAATGAAAAAGAGAAACTACATAACATTACCAATGGGCACAGAAATATTTGAACCTCCAGGGATTACAGGATGCTATGACAACTGTTGAGGTAACAAAAAAAGCTGCATAGCAGTCGCCTTTTTAAATATTTATTGCAGTGTAAAACAGTCTGAAGGACCTTATATCTAAACCTAATATCACACATGCATCAATTTGCATTTCACAGGAGCTGTTAACACTTCTGAGAATGTACATTTCACCATGAAGCATTCAGCCGTCCTGACTGGAGAGCAGTCGTATACGATCCTAACAGTTTGAAGTGTAAATCAAGTTAGGCAAACACGACCTCTGATCTCACATTGGCAAACAACATCCTCATCATCACACTCTCATCACGTAAGGGGCTCAATCTTAATTTGTTTTTCTGGACCATGTTGAAATGCTAGGAATATAAGTGTGTTTGAACAGACTGATTCTGACGAGCATTTACTGCCCCATCTGGGTGCACCGACATGAAAACCGCACGCCCAAGGCATGGAAAACAAACCCAGACATTAGCCATTTGTTTTCACACCAAGTGGATAAAAATCTGAAATTGCATTGCAGGCTTATGCCACTTCAGGAGCTCTGATTTATGTAATGTCTTTTTCACAAATGAACACAATGTACTTATAAAAAGTGCACTCTTTTTTTTTTTTTTTTTTTTTTTAATCAAGAAAGACATGTGGGCTACTTAAGTGGTGGCCACTATGGTAACACTGTACTTAAGTTGCCATTAAATGCAAGCAGTCACCTATATGAATATCTGCATTGTATGCAGCACCTACATGCTTCACAGGCTTAATGGATCACTCATTTAAAGCAAGTCTCTTCAGGTTAATTTTCATACTATACTGACATGAATTGAAACTGACACCTGCATGGAAGGAAGGAAAGGTAATTTAAGGATAAGACTGGTAATATTCTTGTGTTTTTGTTACTGTCACTAATCCAATGAAAAACCAAAACCAACAGTCTTTCTCACTTTGGCCAAGCCTGTCTGAGGCACTCAGCGCCAAGCCCTCTAGGTCCTACTGAGGATGTAAATCTCTCTCTCTCTCTCTCTCTGAGAGAGAGAGAGAGAGAGAGAGAGAGAGAGAGAGAGAGAGACAGAGAGAGAGAAACAAAAAGGACAGAATGTACATAGATTTGTCCTTTAAATTTCATGCAGTCGTAGGGAACTGTAGTTTCTGACAAATGTTACCTGAGCAGGACACAAATTTAACACCAGCCAAATGCTTCACTTACCAGCCAATAAAACAATGATAGTCCATTGAATGGCTGGTAAAATCTGAACATTCACCAGCCATTTGGCTGGTGGACAAACATTAATTTCACACCCTGAGCAGGGGTACAAAAAGCATTTAATGAGGACTATCATTTAGAGCATTTCAGACAGGACAGTGTGCGTAGGACTGAAACAAAACAATCTAAAGTGACCTTGTCTGTGTGGATTAATGATGCATTTTTAAACGGAGGTCTGTCATACACCAAAAATTATTGGGTCAATTTACATTTTGTTCTGATCTTTTCAAACAGATTTGCTGACAATAGTCACATTATAGAATATCACCATTAGGAGTGAAATGATTACTGGTTTCACAATAAAAAAAATTAGTGCACTTTGGAAACTCAGACACAGTAAATACTGTCTAGCATCGGTCAAAGTCAGCAACAGTCTCCCAGACGCAGCATGCAACATCGGTTTGTTGTGTGGCATCAAACACGGTGACATGGAAAAAGACTTGATGCCATTTCAAATTATGAGTGGTTTAATATAGCCTAAAACTTGGTGAAATTACTTCAGTGTGTCTGTACTTTCTGAATATTTTCTGCAAACTGATTTTAACAATAACACAATAATGCTGATAACTATGATAATTTTGGTCGCCACAATCAGAATAAGAAATGTTCATAACATTTCATCTCTACTTCAGCAACAATGAAGGTGTGAATTACACAGAACATTTGGGGGTCAATTTAAAATTGTTTTTGGTCTTTTGGTGGAGTTAACTGACAATAAGAAAATTTTATAACACCAGCCTTACCACCAACACACCATAACAAAGGACATAGTCACACAGTAGTGTAAAGTACATGTGATCAGTGATAAGGAAAGTGAAACATGCAAATACAGTGTTATGGTCACTCAGCAGCTAAGTATTTTCTTTACTGAACGGTCTGCCACACCTGTCCACACATCCTAAAGCCATCTGTTGTCCTGACATCACACTTAGCAACCAACACACAGCTAGCAAACATTAACTGATCTACCAAACTAAGCCAATCACTGTGATGTGAAGCACCCCAGACGACCTCAAGGTGTGCTGGGCCAGATCTAATGTTACCAGCTAACATCAGGGGGGCTTTAGCAAGCATGGATCCAAGTTTATTTGAAGAATAACTACATATAAGGGGATGTTAGACTGCAGCAGCCGGATCAGAAAGCAGCGTGTGTAAAACAGTGCATGCATGGCATGCAGACAAAGGCCACGCCGTGCCCGCAGTGACGGTGCCTTCACAGTGTCGACCGGCCTACACACACTCTTCAGCAGGCAGTCATGGCGGCTCCGCACGGCTCGGTGGGACTTTGGAGCAGGTTTCCAGATTTAACCTGGGGCTTCAAATGGCACGCTGGCCGGCCCACTACAGAGCTAAACCACGACAGCTGGACGAGCACACGGGCCCCCAAAGTAGGGCAGACAGACACGGGCTATAGCTCGGTTTCAGGAGCAGCCCCAACACGTGTCCCGGCCGGTCCCCACGCAGACACACGTTTCATCTCGGTCGAGCAACGTTAGCCTGAAAGCTGGCTGATAATGAGCTGAAATTCGTAAAGAAGACACAGAAAATTTGTGAGGGAAAACTGGGAGCGAGGCGGTTAAGAAAGACAGGAAGGGAGGGAGTCACGACTGAATGAGAGCTAGAAGTGGGCTAACGTTACACATGGGCGGTGGATATCATATGTCTAGAAGGGAACCTCAGACCCGCGAAAAATCTCGCGAGAGTGCCCATTTCAACCCAAACTTTGACCATACCTTAACTATAACCAAGTGGCCTATGTTCTTAAACTTAACCAGCTCTTAATGATATAGTTGTCGCGTTGGAAAAATATAATTAACTTCATGAAGCTGCACAGTAATGAAACAACGCGCTGGAATCTCGCGAGAGTTTCGCAAATCCTGGGTTCCCTTCCAGAAACGACCGGTGAATAGCTCTTGAAAATCCAAGAAGCAACTAGGCAACGATGGCGACGGCTTTATTCCGCATTTCAACAAATTAACTACTACTACATCACCTGCTTCTATTTCCAAGTACTTAAAATCTATAAGAATCGTTCAATGTCTGGCAATTCGCCACAATTGCCGTGCTAATGGTATCGGTTGCTAACGGCTACCATCTCCTGACCAGGATGTAGACGGAGCCCCGCAAAGCGACCCAGTTAATCCAACGAATACGATAACGTTACAAGAAACAGATAACGACTTTCAACTGGAATTTGGACAGTTTATGTCAGAGAACAACTTACCAGTGGGTCAATTATCAAAAAATCGTTGATTTAGAAACAAGTGATTTCTTTGAATCACCTCAGCGGCAGCCAGAAACACTAGCGGCTTCACAACGTGCTGGAGTGCTCGGTTACCGGTTTCAGCTCCGCAACCGAACATGACGTCCCGCCCCCTAACGAAGCATCCAGCCAATCAAACTGAACCATTGTGAGTCATGCGCCAATTGCCTGGCGCGAGTGCAAGGGCCCTCAATTAAAACCAATAAGGAAGGGCTGTGTCGCTACCTGAAGTTCAATAGGGCCAATCATGTTACAGTAATGGTTGAAGGTGCGATGGTTTCACCGGCTGGCGTCTACCGGATTGTAAGTCTCTCGCAGCGAGTGGTGCACCGGAGCCTTTTCCCCGCATGGTGGCGACAAAACTTTATTCGGTGTTTAAAGTGATACAATTGGAGCGGATGACTCATCGAATTATGCAGTTTTTCATTCAGTTTAACTGGTTTGATGTATGTGAGCTGTCTCCGTCACCGAGAGTAATGTCAGAAAATCATGTCTACGACTGCAACTCTAAATAAAAGGCAAAATGCAAAAAGAGAAAATCTTAAAGGTACAAATTGCTTAACTGTTGTTGATATCAAGTTTCAGCCTATTTAGTCTCTCAGTTGACTTGGCTCCAGTGTGGAATTTCATTTTAATGAAAATTTTGACAAAATCATCATAATGGCCACTAATCCAAGCTTTCAACCACATCTGAGGCTCTTCATCAGCTGATGGAGGTCGCTCAGTTGTCAGTGAGATGGCTCAGATTTCACCATGTGATGGATGTTCTGAGTATGGATTGAAAGCTCCCAGAGAAGCTAGTCAGTGGACATTGCTGTTATTATGTGACACAATTATTTTGTTAAACCAGAAGGTTAAATTACGTTTCACACGCTCAGTAGAATAGAAGAGTGGATGTGCCGGGAAGTAAACCCAAATAATAACTAACTAAAACAAACAAAACAAAAACTAATAAAAATAAATAAATAAATGTGTTTTTCTGAATGAAAAATGGATACCCACTGACACAGTAAACCACTGTATGTTATTCTAAATTATTACATAGCTTTTGTTAACACGATTCTGATGGTCAATTACAGCATTCTAAGGTTTGTTATTTATGTATAGCAGACCTCGTTGGCTTGCTATGTGTAACAGTCCATTCCTGTGAAGAAAAGACCATTGCTATGGATGCAGTTCTAATCACAGACTCTGGTGGAGCAATATAGTCATTCTTAAATAGATAAAATATAAACTTAATTTAATATTAATTTAAAATAATAATTAAAAAATATATGTTGTGTCAAATTATTTTGTTTGGTGAGTAACCATGTAATAAGTGGGATAATGTTCAGTGAGCAGGTCATTATTATGAATTATTATTTTGCAGTAACGACCTGCTCACATTGTCCCTTACATAGTATAGAACAGCTGTTAACCTAAAGAGCCGTGGGATTGAGTCAGGTAATTTGGTTAAAATAAATGCATTTAGGAATGTTCACTATGTAAAGTCTGTCCCAGGGCCGCTCTGAGAAAAACAGGTGATAATACAGAACTTTCCTTAAAGCCCCTGTCATAAATGATCAACTCATTATGTAATAATGCCAAACATTTTGTAATATTCACATGTATATAACACATTTTGAAATAAAGTGCTTGAAAGTGTATTTTGTAATCAATTTTCCCACATTTTTAATAAGTTGTTACATATTGCTGTGGTTATTACAAAAAAGGTGAGAGTTGCACTTTTTTATGATGAAAATGTAATTATTATGTGACATCCATTTTAGGTGATTATTAGATCATTCAATTCTATTCAGCTTTGTTGTCATTAACACAGTGTGCAGGCACATATGAAAACAAAAAGGAGGGTTACAGCTTCACTAAGAAGGACTAAGAAGACTGAGACTGAGAAGAGGAGAAATAGGGTCATACATGCATAAAAATAAAATAAAACATAGATAATAGAATAGAATAGAACAGAATATTGCAATATTTTCATAATTCAGAATATTACAGAAGAAAATAAGGAGAGCATTATGTTTTTTATTTTGCATTGAAATGTCAAGACTAAAGTTTAAAGAATGGTATTTCAACTTTATTCTCATCATTTTGACTTTATTCATCATTTTTGTCAGTTCTGAGTGTGTGTTGTGTTCTTTCTACATCCACTTATGTTAAAGTATCTGAACTGTGACTGTGTTACCCTCTGCAGCAGGGAAACCTCTACAGCAGAAGGTTGTGTGGAAGAATCATAAGACTTAGCGGGTTTATGCTTTCTTTTGATGCATTAAATATGTTATTATGTTGCAAAACATGTCACTTTATGTTCACTGCTTTTTTATTGGCACCATCGATTGGAACAGGTGTAACAAGCAGGATCAACATGTGTGTATCAGTGTGCAGAGAGAGTTCTGGTGTGTGTTTGTGTCTAATTCAGATTCATTAAAACTGTTTTCAGTGACGTCTCCCAGCTGAAAGGAAATAAAAGACTAACCCACTGTAACTTCCAGAAGCAAGGACTTATACTGGAAACAAAGTGCATTAGATTACAGCAGCACGCCGCCCTTTCCTCCCTCGGAAAGTGAAGGAGGAAGCTGAGAGCGTTTTTTTCCTGCTGTGGCTGAGAGGAGGGACTCGGTCTTTGTAGACGAGGCTCGGCTGTTGTTTCACATTCTTGACACTGGAGTCTGGATGAACGGGTGGAGATGGTAACAGGGCGCTCAGCTCTCCCTGTCCCGTCTCCCAGGGGACCAGAGCAGCTTCATCTACATTCACAGTAACTTAAGCCCACAGATAAGGAACTTCATATACCAGCCATGTCTGGTAGTTATATTGTAAAATCTACTGTTTACAGTGTATGACTTGTTTTTCACAAAATGCTCTTGTGGTTTACTCTGTGGCCCCTTTCACACACATTTAAAATATACATATATATATATATATTTATATACCATGTTTAGACTGTGGTAGGTCATGTAAGAAAAACACAAAATTCAGTTTCAGCACATCTTTTTCAGTGTTTGACTGATTTTAAAGCCACAAAGTAAAATTTCCTATGATTATAACACCTTCTTAATACATTTGTGCACTATGCTAAACACATGTATTATTTCAGCATCTTTGAATGCACATTAATTTATGTGGGAAAATGCATAAAAACACCTGTTTTTACCTTGACTAATAGAACTGTAGCTTTTTGAAAAGCCAGTTGAAGCTTGATATCCTTGTTTTATTATGTTTAAAGGCCCTATTCTTACAATAGCTACACTTAATTTTCTTCATGATTCTAAACTTTCTTATACTAAAGACACACTAAAAGCAACGTAAGGTCACAGCAGATGCCTTATTTTCCATGGGAAGTGACAGATCTTGAAGGAGGAGCATGAAAAGATCACAGGTGGCGACAGGCAGTGTGGAGGGTAAAGCTCAAATAGCCTACTACATGAACATGTGATGTGAATGTAGTTTGGTAAAAAGTCACATCTTTATCTAAACTACAACAACATTGGAGGAAAGGAATCAACTGCATTTGTACCTGCATTCTCTTACGGTTATAGAGTCTGTTCAAGATGACATTTAGGAATTCTTACAGAAACATGTTTCTTAACTGCATTTATGGAAAAAAATCTATGTCGTCCCTAGGACAGGAAATTATCCATTTCAGAACTGTCCTGAACTGAAGAATTTGAATCCAGACTCCAGTCTTACTTCAAAATAACTGTCAAAATGGCAGCAACACTGTTTTTAGGTCTGTATGACAATGATGAAGATGGACAACAAAATGCCACCAAATCTTAATTCTGGGTTGAAAATTGGGTAGAAAACATCCAGACAAAGTCTCTTATCTCATTGATTTGATTAGTATCTCTGACTCATCAAGGCTAAAAGTAAATGCCTGTATTTTCTTGTCCATCATCATGGCATGATAGCTTGTCAGTGACAAGTGAAGTGAGACAGCTGTTGTCACGGACACACAGTCTCATTTACTTTCTAAACACAGATACAGGCATGACAGGATGAGTCCTTATTAAAGAATATAGTTTACAGATTAAGTTAAATAAAAACTGAAGTCTGAAAAATAGGACATAGCCATGAGTTTAGGATTTGCTTCTGGTAAAGTTTGGGAAAAGGGATTGTTTTCTATCTTTGTAAACTGAGTTAACATAAGACATGCTGTGAGGATATTTTCCTCCAACGAGGCACCTGGTCCTTCAACTCTGACAGATGTGATTAGAAACAACAAAAAAGTTTTAAAGAACTTATTAGCAGTCAAAACAAAAGTTTACAGTGTACAATGCCTCTGACCTCTCCCAATGTCAGAATGTACTGACACAGTTTCATCACTAGTGGTCAGCAAAAACAAGATTTTCAGCTGCTATTAAGCTGCTTTTCAAGATAGACTGCGGTGGCTTCACATTACTTTAAGTGTGCTTTGAATTTGGTGGCTGATTTTAGTTTATTTTTGGCTGGAGGCGAGCGTGGTTGTTTTATCTTCATTTTCACCTTTACCATTAAAGGGCCAGCGTGTAGGATTCAGAGTCATCTAGTGGTGAGGTTGCAAATTGCAATCAACTGAATACCACTCGTCTCAACCTCCCCTTCCAAGCGTGTAGGAGAAAAAAAAAACTGATGGGAACATACTGATACTCATATTCTGCCAATAAATCCTCCTAAGTCGTATACACTAGACCTTCACTTTGGTTTAGCTTTATTAGGGGGCCAAGCCCGCGGGGGCTGGGAACCGCGTATGCAAGCATACGCGTTTCCCAGCACCAGCGGTGCTGGGAACCCTATTGTTTTTGTTCAGATTTTTATTATTATTATTATTCATATTATTAGGGGGCCAAGCCCCCGGGGGCTGGGGAACGCGACTGCAAAGCAGACGCGTTTCCCAGCACCAGCGGTGCTGGGAACCCTATTGTTTTTGTTCGGATTTTTATTTTTTTTTTTCTTTTTCTCTATTATTATTTTTATTTTTCCCCCCGTAAAAGTGCTGCTGCAGCCTAAACCGTGCATGGCAGGGCGGTGCCATTTGGAGGGTTGGTCCAGACCCCTGCAGGGACCTCAGACGCAAAAATTTACATATGTCCGCCAACAGGGGGCGCTATAACCAAGGGAAACACCTTTTGGCCTATAACTCCCACACCGTATGTCGCACATTCAAAAACCTCATATCCCCAGATTCCCTGATTTGCCCTGAATCTCCTGGGCGAAGCCCCGCCCATTTCCGCCTATAATTTTTTTTCAGGAAATTGAAAAAACTCGAAAACCTACTTTTTCGAACTCCTCCTTGGGGTTTGGTCCGATCACTGTGAAAATTGCCACGTATGTTCGTCACCTGGACCCGATCTAAAGTTATCAAAAGAATTTTGTTCGGACAAAATTGCGCAAATTATTAACGAATAAAATTTTCTAGCTAGCTATAAAAACACGAAGAGTTGCATAACTCAGTCAAAGTAAATGCTAATGACACCAAATCTGAGAGCCTTGGTTGGCATGTGACTGTGGGGGTATGAGCCAAATTTGGCTGATGTTGGCCTCTAGGGGGCGCTGCAAATATGGGAACGTTAAATCTCTTAAACGCTAACACCGATTTTTACGAAATTTGATGGGCATGATGCTGGGTCACTCCTGAGCCATATCTTGAAGGTAATCCCGAATGGTCAAAGTGGGCGTGGCTTATTACCAGATAAACAACAAATATTTATTTCAGCTCAAGTGTTATGCTGAGGGCTGTGAAATTTACATGGTACATATAGAGAATAGCACACAGACCACCCATACCAGAAATTGTGCACCTACTCCACTAGGTGGCGCTGTAACAGGCGCAAATGCATTTTCGCCTGTAACTTCCACATTTTTAATCACATCTTCACAAACTTTATATCCACGTGTTCCCTGAATACAGCCGCATCTTCTGACATAGGCCACGCCCACTTCCACAGCATATTTCTCTTTGTAACTCGCTACACGTCAAAAACCTACTTTTTCGAACTCCTCCTAGGGTTTTCGCTGCATCTGCACCAAACTTTGCACACACAATCTCCAGACATGCCTGATCAAAAGTTATCAAAAGAATTTTGCTACTCCAAAAAACGCGGTACTTAGAAATAAACATTTTTTTCTGCTAGCTAAAAAACACATACCGTTGCATATTTTTCTTAAAGTAAAAGCTATCGACATGAAACTTGACTCACTTGTTTCTGAGGTAAACCAGAGGCTCTGTGCCAAATTTGGCACAAATTGGCCAATAGGGGGTGCTACAAACAGAGAAATATAAAGCGGCACAAAAGTTGCTCAAATTCGCACGAAATTCGGCAAGTGCCATGTGGAGTCGTCCCCGAGGCCGGCTGTAAAGTTTAGTGATGTTTGGAAAGAGTGGGCGTGACTTCTTACAACAAACATATTCAGCCTTTCACACTGCTCTTCCCATTACAAAAAGAGCAATGGAGAGAGAGGGCAGCCTTGTTCGATCCCACATTCTATAGTTGATCTTGGCGGTGTGCCTTCTGGTAACGAAATAGAGCCGTTCGCATTGCATGGGCTCCGCGACGCCCGGGGCGCCGAATTGCGCGGGGAGGCTTGGCCCCCGTTCATAACTGCTTGCAGTTCTAGTTAGGGGGCCAAGCCCGCGGGGCCTGGGGGACGCGTATGCAAGCATACGCGTTTCCCAGGACCAGCGGTGCTGGGAACCCTATTGTAATTGTTCAGATTTTTATAGTTCACTATTATTAGGGGGCCAAGCCCGCGGGGCCTGGGGGACGCATATGCAAGCATACGCGTTTCCCAGGACCAGCGGTGCTGGGAACCCTATTGTTTTTGTTAAAGTTTTTATTATTATTCTTCACTATTATTAGGGGGCCAAGCCCGCGGGGCCTGGGGGACGCGTATGCACAAGCATACGCGTTTCCCAGGACCAGCGGTGCTGGGAACCCTATTGTTTTTGTTCAGATTTTTATTCTTATTAGGGGGCCAAGCCCGCGGGGCCTGGGGGACGCGTATGCAAGCATACGCGTTTCCCAGGACCAGCGGTGCTGGGAACCCTATTGTTTTTGTTCAGATTTTTATCGTTATTATTTTTATTTTTCCACCGCTAAAAGTGGTGCTGCAGGCTAAACCGTGCAAGGGAGGGCGGTGCAATTTGGAGGGTTGGTCCAGACCCCTGCACGTACCTCAGGCGCAAAAATTGACATATGTTCGCCAGCAGGTGGCGCTATAACCAAGGGAAACATCTTTTGGCCTATAACTCCCAAACCGTTTGTCGCACATTCAAAAGCCTCATATCCACAGATTCCCTGAATTGCCCTGAATCACCTGGCCTAGGCCACGCCCATTTCCGCCTATAATTTTTTTTTGCTACATCGCGAAAACTGGAAAACCCACTTTTTCGAACTCCTCCTTGGGGTTTTGTCCGATCAGTGGGAAAATTGACACGTACAGTCTTGAGAGGGATCTGATCTAAAGTTATCAAAAGAATTTTGTTCCGTCAAAGTATGCGCAAATTATTAACGAATAAATTTTTCTAGCTAGCTATAAAAACACGAACAGTTGCATATCTCGGTCAAAACAAAGGCTAACGACACCAACTCTGAGATCTTTGATTGGCATGTGACTGTGAAGGAATGAGCCAAATTTAGTTGATGTTGGCCACTAGGGGGCGCTGCAAATATGGCAACATCATATCTCTTAAACGGAAACACCGATTTTTACAAAACTTGGTGGGTATGATGCTGGGTCACTCCTGAGCCCATACCTTGAAGGTAATCATGACTGGTCAAAGTGGGCGTGGCTTATTTCAAGATAAACAACAAACATTTATTTCAGCTCAAGTATTATGCTGCGGGCTGTGAAATTTACAGGGTACATATAGAATAGGACACAGACCACCCATACCAAAAACTGTGCATCTACTCCACTAGGTGGCGCTGTAACGGATGAAAACGCATTTTAGCCTGTAACTTCCACATTTTAAATCACATCTTCATAAACTTTATATCCACGTGTTCCCTACATAGAGTCGCATCTTCTGACATAGGCCACGCCCACTCCCACAGCAGATTTCTCTTTGTAAGTCACTACATGTCAAAAACCTACTTTTTCGAACTCCACCTAGGATGTACACTCCATCTCCACAAAACTTTGCACACACTATCTCCAGACTTGCCTGATCAAAAGTTATCAAAAGAATTTTGCTACTCCAAAAAATGTGGTACTTATAAATAAACAATTTTTTCTCCTAGCTAAAAAACACATACCGTTGCATATTTTAGTCAAAGTAAAAGCTATCAACATCAAACTCAAATCATTTGTTTCAGAGGTCAACCAGAGGCTCTGTATCAAATTTGGTGCAAATTGGCCAACAGGGGGTGCTATAAACTGAGAAAAATCAAGCGACACAAAAGTTGCTCAGATTCACACGAAATTCGGCAAGCGCCATGTGGACTCGCTCCCGAGGCCGTCTGTAAAGTTTAGTGATGTTTGGTCAAAGTGTGCCTGACTTCTTACAACAAAACATATTGAGCCTTTCACACTGCTCTTCCCATTGCAATAAGAGCAATGGAGAGAGAGGGCAGCCTTGTTCGACCCAGCGTTTGATAGCAGATCTTCACGGTGTGCCTCCCAGTGACGAAACGGAGCCGTTCGCGTTGCATGGGGTCCGCGATGCACGGGGGCCAAGTCGCGCGGGAGGCTTGGCCCCCGTTCATAACTGCTTGCAGTTCTAGTTATTATTTTTATACTTCCACGGGTAAAAGTGGTGCTGCAGGCTAAACCGTGCAAGGGAGGGTGGTGCAATTTGGAGGGTTGGTCCAGACCCCTGCACGGACCTCAGCCGCAAAAATTGACATATGTCTGCCAGCAGGTGGCGCTATAACCAAGGGAAACACGTTTTGGCCTATAACTCCCACACCGTATGTCACACATTCAAAAGCCTCATATCCACAGATTCCCTGACTTGCCCTGAATCTCCTGGGCTAGGCCACGCCCATTTCCGCCTAGAATTTTTTTTCAGGAAATCGCAAAAACTCCAAAACCCACTCTTTCGAACTCCACCTTGGGGTTTGGTCCCATCACTGTGAAATTTGGCACGTACGTTCGTCAGCTGGACCTGATCTAAAGTTATCAAAAGAATTTTGTTCTGTCAAAATATGCGCAAATTATTAACGAATAAAATTTTCTAGCTAGCTATAAAAACGCGAACAGTTGCACATCTCGGTCAAAATAAATGCTAATGACACCATTTCTGAGATCCTTGGCTGGCATGTGACTGTGGGGGTATGAGCCAAATTTGGCTGATGTTGGCCACTAGGGGGCGCTGCAAATACGGGAACGTTATATCTCTTAAACGGCAACACTGACTTTTACCAAATTTGGTGGGCATGATGCTGGGTCACTCCTGAGGACATATCTTGAAGATAATCACGATTGATCAAAGTGGGCGTGGCTTATTACAAGACAAACAACAAACACTTATTTCAGGTTAAGTATTATGCTGAGGGCCATGAAATTTACAGGGTATATATAGAACATGACACAGAACAAACATACCAAAAATTGCGCTTCCACTCCACTAGGTGGCGCTGTAACGGACGCAAACGCATTTTGGCCTGTAACTTCCACATTTTAAATCACATCTTCATAAACCTTATATCCCCGTGTTCCCTACATAGATCCGCATCTTCTGACATAGGCCACGCCCACTCCCACAGCATATTTCTAGTCGTAAATCGCTACACGTCAAAAACCCACTTTTTCGAACTCCTCCTACGTTGTACGCTCCATCTGCACCAAACTTTGCACACACAATCTCCAGACTTGCCTGATCAAAAGTTATCAAAAGAATTTTGCCACTCCAGAAAACGCGGTACTTATAAATAAACATTATTTTCTGCTAGCTACAAAACACATACCGTTGCATATTTTTGTCAAAATAAAAGCTATCAACATGAAACTCAAATCACTTGTTGCAGAGGTCAACCAGAGGCGCTGTGCCAAATTTGGTGCAAATTGGCCAACAGGGGGCGCTATAAACAGAGAAACATTAGGCGACAAAAAAAATGCTCGGATTCGCACGAAATTTGCCCAGCACGATCTGGAGTCCCTCCCGAGCCCAGCCATAAAGTTTAATGATGTTTGGTCAAAGTGGGCGTGACTTGTTACAACAAACATATTCTGCCTTTGACACTTGCAGTGCTTTTCCCATTGCAATAAGAGGAACGGAGAGAGAGGGCAGCCTTCTTCGACCCCACGTTCGATAGCAGATCTTGGCGATGTGCCTCCTGGTAACAAAATAGAGCCCTTTGTTTTACGTGGGCTCCGCGACGCCCGGGGGCCGAGTCGCGCGGGAGGCTTGGCCCCCTTCATAACTGCTTGCAGTTCTAGTTATTAGGGGGCCAAGCCCGCGGGGCCTGGGGGACGCGTATGCACAAGCATACGCGTTTCCCAGGACCAGCGGTGCTGGGAACCCTATTGTTTTTGTTCGGATTTTTATAGTTTTTTTTTTTTTTTTTTTTTTTCTCTATTTTTATTCTTCCGTTGGTAAAAGTCTTGCTGCAGGCTAAACCGTGCAAGGGAGGGTGGTGCAATTTGGAGGGTTGGTCCAGACCCCTGCAGGGACCTCACACGCAAAAATTGACATATGTCCGCCAGAAGGGGGCGCTATAACAAAGGGCAAAGTGTTTTGGGCTATAACTCCCACACCATACATCGCACATTGAAAATCCTCATATCCACAGATTCCCTGAATAGCCCTGAATCCCGGGGGCTAGGCCACGCCCATTTCCGCCTATAATTTTTTTTCGCTACATCGCGAAAACTGGAAAACCTACTTTTTCGAACTCCTCCTTGGGGTTTTGTCCGATCAGTGTGAAATTTAGCACGTACAGTCTTCCAATAGACGTGACCAAAAGTTATCAAAACAATTTTGTTCGGTGAAAATATGCGCAAATTATTAACGAATAAAATTTTCTAGCTAGCTATAAAAACAAGAACAGTTGCATATCTCGGTCAAAGTAAATGCTAACGACACCAAATCTGAGATCCTTGGTTGGCATGTGACTGTGGGGGTATGAGCCAAATTTGGCTAATGTTGGCCACTAGGGGGCGCTGCAAATATGGGAACGTTATATCTCTTAAACGCCAACACCGATTTTTACCAAATTTGGTGGGCATGATGCTGGGTCACTCCTGAGGCCATATCTCGAAGGTCATCACGACTGGTCAAAGTGGGCGTGGCTTATTACGAGATAAACAACAAACATTTATTTCAGCTCAAGTATTAAGCTGAGGGCTGTGAAATTTACAGGGTATATCTAGAATAGCACACAGACCGCCCATACCAAAAATTGTGCATCTACTCCACTAGGTGGCGCTGTAAAGGATGCAAATGCATTTTGGCCTGTAACTTCCACATTTTAAATCACATCTTCATAAACTTTATATCCACGTGTTCCCTGAATAGAGCCGCATCTTCTGACATAGGCCACGCCCACTCACACAGCAGATTTCTCTTTGTAAGACGCTACACGTCAAAAACCTACTTTTTCGAACTCCTCCTAGGGTTTACGCTCCAGCTGCACGAAACTTTGCACATACAATCTCCAGATGGGCCTGATCAAAAGTTATCAAAAGAATTGTGCTACTCCAAAAAATGCGGTACTTACAAATAATCAATTTTTTCTGCTAGCTAAAAAAACACATATTGTTGCATATTTTTGTCAAAGTAAAAGCTATCGACATGAAACTCAAAACACTTGTTTCAGACGTCAGCAAGAGGCTCTGTACCACATTTGGGGCAAATTTGTCAAAAGGGGGCGCTATAAAAAGAGAAAAATCAAGCGACACAAAAGTTGCTCAGATTCGCACGAAATTTTGTGAGCGTGATGTGGACTCACTCCCGAGGCCAGCCGTAAAGTTTAGTACTGTTTGGTCAAAGTGGGCGTGACTTGTTACGACAAACATATTCAGCAATAATACAGAGCTTCCAGTGCTCTTCCCATTACAATAACAAGAATGGAGAGAGAGGCCAGCCTTGTTTGACCTGATGTGCGATAGCAAATCTTGGCGACGTACCTTCCTGTACCAAAATAGAGCCATTCACGTTGCGTGGGCTACGCGAAGCCCGGGGGCCGAGTCGCGCGGGAGGCTTGGCCCCCGTTCATAACTGCTTGCAGTTCTAGTTTTTATTCTTCCACGGGTAAAAGTGGTGCTGCAGGCTAAACCGTGCAAGGGAGGGCGGTGCAATTTGGAGGGTTGGTCCAGACCCCTGCACGTACCTCAGGCGCAAAAATTGACATATGTCCGCCAGCAGGTGGCGCTATAACCAAGGGAAACACCTTTTGGCCTATAACTCCCAAACCGTTTGTCACACATTCAAAAGACTCATATCCACAGATTCCCTAAATTGCCCTGAATCACCTGGGGTAGGCCACGCCCATTTCCGCCTATAATTTTTTTTTGCTACATCGCGAAAACTGGAAAACTTACTTTTTCGAACTCCTCCTTGGGGTTTGGTCCGATCACTGTGAAATTTGGCACGTACAGTCTTGAGAGGGATCTGATCTAAAGTTATCAAAAAAATTTTGTTCCGTCAAAGTATGCGCAAATTATTAACGAATAAATTTTTCTAGCTAGCTATAAAAACGCAAACAGTTGCATATCACGGTCAAAACAAAGGCTAATGACACAAAGTCTGAGATCCTTGGTTGGCATGTGACTGTGGGTGTGTGAGCCAAATTTGGTTGATGTTGGCCACTAGGGGGCGCTGCAAATATGGCAACGTCATATCTCTTAAACGGAAACACCGACTTTTACGAAACTTGGTGGGCATGATGCTGGGTCACTCCTGAGGCCATACTTTTAAGGTAATCATGACTGGTCAAAGTGGGCGTGGCTTATTACGAGATAAACAACAAACATTTATTTCAGCTCAAGTCTTATGCTGAGGGCTGTGAAATTTACAGGGTATATATAGAATAGGACACACACCACCCATACCAAAAATTGTGCGTTTACTCCACTAGGTGGCGCTGTAACGGATCAAAACGCATTTTAGCCGGTAACTTCCACATTTTAAATCACATCTTCATAAACTTTATATCCACGTGTTCCCTACATACAGTCGCATCTTCTGACATAGGCCACGCCCACTCCCACAGCAGATTTCTCTTTGTAAGTCGCTACATGTCAAAAACCTACTTTTTCGAACTCCACCTAGGATGTACACTCCATCTGCACAAAACTTTGCACACACAATCTCCAGACTTGCCTGATCAAAAGTTATCAAAAAAATTTTGCTCCTCCAAAAAACGCGGTACATATAAATAAACAATTTTTTCTACTACCTAAAAAACACATACCGTTGCATATTATTGTCAAAGTAAAAGCTAGCAACATCAAACTCGAATCACTTGTTTCTGAGGTCAACCAGAGGACCTGTGCCAAATTTGGCGCAAATTGGCCGATAGGGGGCGCTATAAACTGAGAAAAATCAAGCAACTTGAAAGTTGCTCAGATTCACACGAAATTTGGCGAGCACCATGTGGCCTGGCTCCCGAGGCTGTCTGTAAAGTTTAGTGATGTTTGGTCAAAGTGGGCGTCACTTCTTACAACAAACATATTCTGCCTTTGACACTTGCAGTGCTTTTCCCATTGCAATAAGAGGAACGGAGAGACAGGGCAGCCTTCTTCGACCCCACGTTCGATAGCAGATCTTGGCGGTGTGCCTCCTGGTAACAAAATAGAGCCGTTTGTGTTACGTGGGCTCCGCGACGCCCGGGGGCCGAGTCGCGCGGGAGGCTTGGCCCCCGTTCATAACTGCTTGCAGTTCTAGTTATTTTTATTTTTCCACGGCTAAAAGTGGTGCTGCAGCCTAAACCGTGCATGGGAGGGCGGTGCAATTTGGAAGGTTGGTCCAGACCCCTGCAGGGACCTCAGGCGCAAAAATTCACATATGTCTGCCAGCAGGGGGCACTACAACCAAGAAAAACACGTTTTGGCCTATAACTCCCACATAGTATGTCGCACATTCAAAAGCCTCATATCCACAGATTCCCTGAATATCCCTGAATCACCTGAGCTAGGCCACGCCCATTTCCGCCTAGAATTTTTTTCCCGCAAAATCGCGAAAATTGCAAAACCTACTTTTTCGAACTCCTCCTTGGGCTTTGGTCCGATCTGTGTGAAATTTGGCACGTACACTCTTCCGATGGACCTGATCTAAAGTTATCAAAAGAATTTTGCTCCGTCAAAGTATGCGCAAATTATTAACGAAAATTTTTTTCAAGCTAGCTATAAAAACGCGAACAATTGCATATCTCGGTCAAAAAAAATGCTAACGCCACCAAGTCTGAGATACTTGGTTGGAATGTCACTGTGAGTCTGTGAGCAAAATTTGGCTAATGTTGGCCACTAGGGGGCGCTGCAAATATGGGACATTTATATCTCTTAAACGGCAACACCGATTTCTACCAAATTTGGTGGGCATGATGCTGGGTCACTCCTGAGGCCATATCTTGAAGCTAATCACGATTGGTCAAAGTGGGCGTGGCTTATTACGAGATAAACAACAAACATTTATTTCAGCTCAAGTATTATGCTGAGGGCTGTGAAATTTACAGGGTATATATGGAATAGGACACAGACCACCCATACCAAAAATTATGCGTTTACTCCACTAGGTGGCGCAGTAACGGATGCAAACGCGTTTTGGCCTGTAACTTCCACATTTTTGATCACATTTTCATAAACTTTATATCCACGTGTTCCCTACATAGAGCCGCATCTTTTGACATAGGCCACGCCCACTTCCACAACATATTTCTCTTTCTAATTCGCTACACGTCAAAAACCTACTTTTTCGAACTCCTCCTAGGGTTTACGCTCCAGCTGCACGAAACTTTGCACATACAGTCTCCAGATGGCCCTGATCAAAAGTTATCAAAAGAATTTTGCTACTCCAAAAAATGCGGTACTTATAAATAAACATTTTTTTCTGCTAGCTAAAAAACACATATTGTTGCATATTTTTGTCAAAGTAAAAGCTATCGACATGAAACTTGAGTCACTTCTTTCAGACATCACCCAGAGGCTCTGTGCCAAATTTGGTGCAAATTGGGCAACAGGGGGCGCTATAAACACGGTAATATCAAGCGACACAAAAGTAGCTGGGATCCGCACGAAATTCGGGGAGCGTGATCTGGAGTCCCTCCCGAGCCCGGCCGTAAAGTTTAGTCATGTTTGATCGAAGTGGGCGTGACTTGTCACAACAAACATATTCTGCCTTTGACACTTGCAATGCTCTTCCCATTACAGTAAGAGGAAGGGAGAGACAGGGCAGCCTTGTTTGACCTCACATTTAACGGCAAACCTCAGCGACGTGCCTTCCGGTGACGAAACAGAGCCGTTTGCGTTGCGTGTGCTCCGCGACGCCCGGGGGCCGAGTCGCGCGGGAGGCTTGGCCCCCTTTCATAACTGCTTGCAGTTCTAGTTAGGGGGCCAAGCCCGCGGGGCCTGGGGGACGCGTATGCAAGCATACGCGTTTCCCAGGACCAGCGGTGCTGGGAACCCTATTGTTTTTGTTCTGATTTTTATTTTTCTTCTTCCTTATTTTTATTTTTCCACCGCTAAAAGTGTTGCTGCAGGCTAAACCGTGCATGGGAGGGCGGTGCAATTTGGAGGGTTGGTCCAGACCCCTGCACGTACCTCAGGCGCAAAAAATCACATATGTCCGCCAGCAGGGGGCGCTACAACAAGGGAAACGCGTTTTGGGCTATAACTCCCACACCGTATGTCGCACATTCAAAAGCCTCATATCCTCAGATTCCCTCAATAGTACTGAGTCACCTGGGCTAGGCCACGCCCATTTCCGCCTATAATTTTTTTCCCGCAAAATCGCGAAAACTGGAAAACCTACTTTTTCGAACTCCTCCTTGGGGTTTTATCCGTTCAGTGTGAAATTTGGCACGTACAGTCTTCCGATGGTCCTGATCTAAAGTTATCAAAAGAATTTCGTTCCGTCAACATATGCGCTAATTATTAACGAATAAATTTTTCTAGCTAGCTATAAAAACGCGAACAGTTGGATATCTCGGTCAAAATAAATCCTAACGACACCAAATCTGAGATCCTAGGTTGGCATGTGGCTGTGGGTATGTGAGCTAAATTTGGCTAATGTTGGCCACTAGGGGGCGCTGCAAATATGGAACATTTATATCTCTTAAACAGCAACACCGATTATTATGAAATTTGGTGGGTATGATGCTGTGTCACTCCTGAGGCCATATCTCCAAGGTAATCACGACTGGTCAAAGTGGGCGTGGCTTATTACAAGACAAAAAACGAACATTTATTTCAGCTCAAGTATTATGCTGAGGGCTGTGAAATTTACAGGGTATATATAGAACAGCACACAGAATAGCCATACCAAAAATTGTCCATCTACTCCACTAGGTGGCGCTGTAACGGACCCAAATGAATTTTGGCCTGTAACTTCCAGATTTTAAATCACATCTTCATAAACTTTATATCCACATGTTCCCTGAGTAGACCCGCATCTTCTGACATAGGCCACGCCCACTCCCACAGCATATTTCTCTTTGTAAGTCGCTACACGTTAAAAACCTACTTTTTCGAACTCCTCCCAGGGTGTACGCTCCATCTGCACGAAACTTTGCACACACAATCTCCAGACGTGCCTCATCAAAAGTTATCAAAAGAATTTTGCTACTCCAAAAAACATGGTACTTATAAATAAACAATTTTTTCCGCTAGCTAAAAAACACATACTGTTGCATATTTTTGTCAAAGTAAAAGCTATCAACATCAAACTCAGTCCCCACGTTTCAGAGGTCAACCAGAGGCTATGTGCCCAAATTTGCGCAAATTGACCGATAGGGGGCGCTATAAACAGAGAAATATCAAGTGACATAAAAGTTCATCGGATTTGCACGAAATTTGGTGAGCTTGATGTGGATTCCCTCCTGAGGCCGGCCGTAAAGTTATGTACTGTTTGGTCAAAGTGGGCGTGACTTGTTACAACAAACATGTTCAGGAATAATACAGAGCTTCCAGTGCTCTTCCCATTACAATAACAGGAATGGAGAGAGAGGGCAGCCTTGTTTGAGCACACGTTCGACTGCAAGTCTCGGGGATGTGCCTGCCGCTCACGAAACAGAGCCGTTTGCGTTGCGTGTGCTCCGCGACGCCCGGGGGCCGAGTCACGCGGGAGGCTTGGCCCCCGTTCATAACTGCTTGCAGTTCTAGTTATTATTTTTATTCTTCCACGGGTAAAAGTGGTGCTGCAGGCTAAACCGTGCAAGGGAGGGCGGTGCAATTTGGAGGGTTGGTCCAGACCCCTGCACAGACCTCAGGCGCAAAAAATGAAATATGTCCGCCAGCAGGTGGCGCTATAACCAAGGGAAACATGTTTTGGCCTATAACTCCCACACCGTATGACGCACATTCAAAAGCCTCATATCGACAGATTCCCTGAGTAGCCCTGAATCACCTGGGGTAGGCCACGCCCATTTCCGCCTATAATTTTTTTTCAGGAAATCGCAAAAACTCAAAAACCTAGTTTTTCTAACTCCTCCTTCGGGTTTCGTCCAAACACTGTCAAATTTGCCACGTACGGTCTTCACAGGGATCTGATCTAAAGACAACAAAAGAATTTCGTTCTGTCAAAGTATGCGCAAATTATTAACGAATAAATTTTTCCAGCTAGCTATAATAACGCGAACAGTTGCATAATTCGGTCAAAGTAAATGCTAATGACACCAAATCTGAGATCCTTGGTTGCCATGTGACTGTGAGGCTATGAGCCAAATTTGGCTGATTTCAGCCAATAGGGGGCGCTGCAAATATGCCAACGTTATATCTCTTAAATGGCAACAACGACTTTTACGAAATTTGGTGTGTATGACGCTGGGTCACTCCTCAGGCCACACCTTGAAGGTAATCCCGACTGGTCAAAGTGGGCGTGGCTTATTACGACATAAACAACAAACATTTATTTTAGCTCAAGTATTACGCTGAGGGCTGTGAAATTTACAGGGTATATATAGAATAGGACACAGACCACGCTTACCAAAAATTGGGCGTCTACTCCACTAGGTGGCGCTGTAATGGATGCAAACGCATTTTGGCCTGTAACTTCCAACTTTTTAATCACATCTTAATAAACTTTATATCCACGTGTTCCCTGAATAGAGCCGCATCTTTTGACATAGGCCACGCCCACTCCCACAGCATATTTCTCTTTGTAAGTCGCTACACGTCTAAAACCTACTTTTTCGAACTCCTCCTAGGATTTACGTTCCATCCACACGACACTTTGCACACACAATCTCCAGACGTGCCTGATCAAAAGTTTTCAAAAGAATTTTGCTACTCCAAAAAAATGCGGTACTTATAAATAAACAATTCTTTTTGCTAGCTAAAAAACACATACTCTTGCATATTTTTGTCAAAGTAAAAGCTATCGACATGAAACTCAAAACACTTGTTTCAGAGGTCAACCACAGGCTCTGTACCAAATTTGGTGCAAATTGCTCAAAAGGGGACGCTATAAACGCAGAAAAATCAAGCGATACAAAAGTTGCTCAGATTCGCACGAAATTCGGCGAGCGCCATGTGCAGTCGCTCCCTAAGCCGCCTGTAAAGTTTAGTCATGTTTGGTCAAAGTGGGCGTGACTTCTTACAACAAACATATTCAGCCTTTCACACTGCTCTTCCCATTACAATAAGAGCAATGGAGAGAGAGGGCAGCCTTGCTCGACCCAGTGTTCGATAGCAGATCTAGGCGGTGTGCCTCGCGGTGATGAAACGGAGCCGTTCGCATTGCATGGGCTCCGCGACGCACAGCGGCCGAGTCGCGCGGGAGGTTTGGCCCCCGTTCATAACTGCTTGCAGTTCTAGTTAATTTTGAATTTGCAAAACTGCCATGAGCCCAAACGTTGCTAGATTATCTGAGTTCCAAGACGCTGCCATTAAAATATAGCAAACTGAGACAGCTGAAGGAGCCCATGTGTTGCCTGAATGATACTGAACTGAACAAGGAACAAAAATGTAGATTTGGTTGAAATTCTGAAAAACAAACCACATAAGAACCTTATAAATATCTGCATTTTAGGCATCTGGCTGCTGTCATCTACACTGTAAACTCCACACAGCACTAAAATTTTAATTAAACTGAATTTGCAAAGAGAAATTGAGCCAATTCTCGACCATTTCAAAACTTTTCTTGTCAAATACACTTGATATTAATCAGTTGTACTTGAGAAAACATGTTTGATATGCTCAAGATATTAAGCCAAACCAACAACTCTGCACTCACACTGAAGAACACTGATTTTCTTTCAGTCACTTCTTCATTTCACACAAAGAACTGACAGCTGCAGCTGCTCCTGTTGGAGCTGCTTTGTTCCAGCATCGACACAAATACAAAATGTCAAACTGCCTCCAGTGAACTAAGGTTCATATTTCTTTAGAAACTCAATGGAATGAGTTGACTAAACTCTATACAGTACATTTATTCAACTCATCAAAAACTCATCTTTATAAATAAGTGTTCCGAAAATAAATACTACAAAATGTAAGTTTAATTAACTGGAATAAACACATGTATATTTGTGTTAATGAGAAAAGACTGGTTGATTCCACTTAATTTTTCACAGCATAGCGCAATCAGCCTAACAGCATAAACTCAAAATGTTGCTCATGAACATCACAGAGAACCAAATCTCAGTGACTGATCATGGTTGAGAGAAAAACACCAGAAAAAACAGGCTGAAAAACATTGTAAAATGGCTTTTTTTAAAATCTCAAACTAGACTCACGAGAAAAGGTTTAAAAGCATTACTGCTGCACAAAGACAGCATTCAGAGACACATAATATAAAAAAAAAAAAAGATGAGACGAGAGGGTAAGCTTCTTATAAAGAGACTTCTTATATTTCAGTGCCCGAGACTGATAAAAATGTGACTCCAGATTCCTTTTCAAGTATGAAACATGGTCAAGACTCGCCTGTAAACAAACTGACCTGCTTATGACTCATGGAGCCACGCTGATTTCTCATCAGATCATCTCAACAAAAATTCCTCAGCAGATGAGAAAGAAACGCAGATATGAATGCATGCAGAGATTTCCAGATCTTTTCATAGTCTTTTATTCATGGAAAGAGTTTGGTCGTGCTCTCAGTGTCAGTAGAAACATGTTAATTGTGAGAAAAACTCTCAGCCTGCGAGATTTTCCCCTCATTAAACGTCCAAACAATATATGCTCTTTATTGCTTCAAATATCAGTACACGCGTGTCCTCGTCTATGGAAAATAAAAATGAACAACTCTTAAAGCAAAAGATCAAAAACCAAAATACACAAAATGACAAAAAAAGATGAGTCCACCACCAAAAGAGTGCAAAAACTAAATAGGTGTTTTGTAGAAAGCAAGCAGAGGGAGCATTTATTTAGAAACTTTATTTTTGACTTTACAGTTTTTGTCTCCTCAAGATTTCAAATTGATCTCCAATTAAAGCCCTGAACAAATCATAGCACATATATATAATATTGTCAACAACATACATTTACATCAGAGGTCTTTAGTTTTCTTTACTGGGTGTTTTGTTCAACAAACAAGAGAATTCAAAGTTGCATGAACACATGAACATGTGATGGTTAGTACAGACTGTGCACATTTCTCTTTTGTAATCTTTTTTTTAGTGGTATAGGTAGGAAAAGGTCATTATTAAAAAAACAAAATAAAAAATAATTTGCAATTAGCACCGTTACTGTGATTTTTTTTTTTTTTTAACTTAGGGATCAGCACCTTGTCCCGTTAGTAGCGACTAGGAGTTGTCATACTGCTGCTGCTCAGAGGAGCTTAGATGATGAGGTCTTTGTCGACGTCCTCTGCAAACACACAGACACAAAACATATGTCAGCACATGTTAAAAGTCTGATCAGTGTGGCGATCATGACAAAACAAAACAGCAAATAAATGAAATCATAATGAGAAAAGTGGTTAACAATATTATGGGTTAATTAAGAAAAGAGACAACAAAAAAGTGCAGAAATCCCCGCAGAGTTTGGACAGAACTTTGAACAATGTAAATCGTGTTTTCCAAACTTTGTTTTCTGGGGACCTGCTTTTGACAAATGACAAGCCATCATGACCCATGTCACAATAAGCCTCGTCAACAGATCTTGGAAAGAGTTTATTTGTGCATAAATGAACGTTCCTGACCATTTTTATGCCATTTCAGCATCACCTTATATTCTGACGCATGCATATATACACGTCACTTTATACATGAGAAGTAAATGCAAACCTTTTAAAAAAGCTGGGACAAGTCAAAATTTCAAGGCAACTTACTGTAATGGATTTTTTGAAAGTTTTGAAATAAACTAAAGAACGTTTTGCCGACCTCTAACCTTGTGTTGAGATAATTTACTTTTTTCTTCAGATAAACTTGAATCTTTGAGGTGGTGAAACTCAAAAAAATTGTATTTCAAAATTTGTTCACAGTGAGCTGTGAACCTGTTTGTCCTTTTTTGGGTGCTTGAAAATTAAACAGTTTTAAATAAAAATATTAAAATATTAATCATTATTCACTTTTACTTCAAGCTGACTTGATCATTTTTGAAACACAGTATTTGGGGATTTCAGAAACACAAAAAGATTCCACTTTACCTAAAGAAGAAAAGTAAATGATCTCAACAAAACATTATGTGGTAAAACTTTTTCAAAAGGTAAGAGGTTGAGTTGGGCTTAAAACAGTTGCCTTGAAATTTTGAGTTTCCTCAACTTTTTTGTTTTCACAGTTTGGGAGGTTTTAGCAAAATTTAGACAGAATTAGACAGAATTAACAGGCTCTTGTTTTTTCCCTCTCATCAGAAAAAAAACAATCTACACATTTTAAATGCTTTATTAATGTAGTGCAGATATAAATCTGTATCAGAATTTCTTCTATAATATTTTATTATTATTATTATTATTATTTTTTTTTTAATTTGGTGACTCTCTCCTGTGACCCACCTGTGGGTGTTTTTATTTTCTTGCATTCTGAGAATAAAGTCAAAATGAATACTCTTACATACAAATGATGGGACTGACTGAACCTCAAAATCTGATTATGAATTAAATGACTGACTCAGTTATTGATGATGTTTTTTATTAATGCTGGAAAGATTAATCAACAGTTCTGGTAACTGATTACTTCATTTATCAGCCAAAAAAGCCAAATATTCTTGAGTCTAATCTGAGAATTTTCCACTTTTCTTTGTTTACAATGATAAAAAAAAAGAGTATCTTTGAGTTCCAGACAAAGCAAGAAATTTGGAGAGGTAACCTCAGGAAATGTATCTTTTTTCTGACTTTTCTTTGGACTAAATTAGACAGTCAAAAATGAATGAATAGTCAAAAAATACCATGACCAGAGTACTGAATATCAAAAATGATCCTGTCTTTCATTTCCTGCAACTTAACTTCATAAAAAACTGCAGGAAATATCTAGCGAGCTTATCTACAAGCAGAAAAATATGCTGAGTACTATGAACCAACATTTATTGTTGATCTTCATTTATACAGCGGGTACTCACGGTCCTTGATGCCAAAGCATGCAGCCCACTCCTCCAGGGCGATGTATTTGTCGTTGTCAGCATCGCACTGCTCGAAGAAGCGGGTGGTGCAGTGCTCCATGGGAATGAGAGGAGCACGCAGGGGGGAGAGCTCTGTGTGGGTCAGGTATCTGGTGGCAGACAGACGCAAGAACAGATTATTTATGGAGAAACTTTTACAGAAGCAACAGCAGTGATTTTGATTTGAACCAGACTAAAATAAGCTTCATTTCCTTACATAATTATTGCATAACCGCAATAATTTTTTTAAAGCCATTATTGCAAGTTAATTATTTTCTTATTTCAAGATAACAGCACACTGAAAACACCTTACTATTAGCATTTTTACTGTTCTTGAAAATCACTGTTAAAAACACACATTTGTCCTCATCCACACTGGAGTTAGTCATGCTTAATTGCAAATTCAGATAATTCAAAAGAAAAATGGTGGTAAAGTTGGGTTGCTGCTGATCCATTCAGCAGCCACATCATCATTTTGTTAAGAATAAGTGGTTCTACAGTGAACAGCAGCTGGTGAACTGTTGGATCCATCAGTTTCTGTATGCAGCTTCTGTGGTATGAGGTCTGAGGCTGCATCATCCACACTGGAAACCAATCAGCTCCCAGTCTGCCAGAAGCTCAACCACTGCCTGAGCAACACAGATATTTTAGTTTGCAAGACCTTACATGAGCTGCCTCTGCCACGTCAGAATAAAACCTGAATCTTGTCCAAAATAGCTCCTATTTTTTCCATCTATGAAAGAATTGTGGAAACTGAATAAGTCTGAGTCTGATTGACTCCTTTTGGCTATTTTATGAATAACATCTTGTCCTTCTCGTCCCTGTTTTTGTCCTACATACCCATCAACGGGGTGCTGGTCGAGCTGGCCGAACTGCCAGTGGACGGGGAAGATGTACATGTTGTAGTTCTTCTCGAAGTCATGAGCCAGCAGGTCCAGAGAGTGATCGCCAGCCTGCAGCCTCTTCTCATTCTCGTAGATCTTCTTCACCTGAAAGATTAGACGGACACATTACCACAAATCACCAAAAAATAAAGTCGCATAAGAAACCTATCTAGCTAGATGCCTAGCTAGTTGCATGGCTTAGACGCAGAAGGCCAAACAAACAGATGTGTTTGGGGTGCCATGGCTGTCTGAATTTTTTGGAGATGTTTGGCCAGATTTGACATGACTAAACTGTGTTTAATAAAGTCGAATCATGGAACACTATCAAACAGAGAGGAAGTCCTGGTAGAGCTGTGGGCATCAAATAAAGAGCCGAATTATGTGTCATCTCAGTGATTTTCTGACCAAAACAGCTGGATGACAGTAGAATTTCTTCCAGTATGGCTGATACTTCTTGTGTTCCTTGCCAGTTTTACACACAATAGTACAAAGAGTATCTGTAAATCATGTGTTATTATGGATTCCACTGCATTCATTGGCATGACCCTCATTATTCTGCCACTCAACTGTGCCCCTGATTGGCTTTACCCTGATATCCTCACCCTAATCTCACTCCTTATGCCTACCCAACCCAAGCAACGGAGGCAAGCAGAGACGAGTGGGTCTCGCCAAGATAAGCAGTGGCATCCATAATAACACCTATATATCAGTAGATATTCTGTTCACTCTCAATTTTCAGGTCATTCCCTGTTCATTCCCTGGTCATCTGTTTTGTTTGGATTTGTTTGTGATCAGTGTGCCACGG
This sequence comes from Lutjanus argentimaculatus, assembly GCA_034769285.1. Classification (NCBI taxonomy): domain Eukaryota; kingdom Metazoa; phylum Chordata; class Actinopteri; order Lutjaniformes; family Lutjanidae; genus Lutjanus; species Lutjanus argentimaculatus. The sequence continues at coordinate 2,239,103 of JAWZSL010000006.1, read as the reverse complement.
GCAGTTAACTTTAAAAAGCCTTCAACTGCCAACATTAAAATGTTCCTTGTTGTTGGAGAATCAGGGGCGGATCTAGAGGGGTGGCATGGGGGCGCATTTGTCACCTCTAAAAGATGTCTCACCACCCCAACTGCCACACCAGTTTTGGACAGATCTTCAAAATATATATAAAGTAGGGCTGGATGGAATTTTACAAGAGTGACACTCTGAAGTCCGAGTGCAAATGAATGAAACAGGAGATTATGCTCTAACGCATATAATTTAATGATCTGTCCTGGTAATATTTTATGCTCAGTGAAAAAAGATATATACAGATATTTGGAAAAATCTTTGACCATTCAAATATATAGATATACGATATATCTATTCAATGCCATACTTAAATGCCACTGTAATGTCATGTTTTTGAGTTCAAATATCTTCATTTGGGGACTTTTCCAAGCAACTAATGATATTGTTTGTGATTAAATCTGCACATGCTTTTGCCACCCCGTAAAGTCTCCATGCCACCTCCTTGCCACCCCTTGAATATTTCTCTGGATCTGCCCCTGTGGAGAATGTTGGATTGTTGCGCCATGCTTTAAAATTCTGTATAAAATTTGTGCTGTAAGTTTAATGGCCGATTTAATTAGTACATCAGTGTTTACATCAATCTGAAAAGTTTGCAGTATTACAGTTTATACAGCTACTCTTAACAATCTACAAAAGTTAAATGTCTGATGGGTGTAGGGTGGTGTGGGATATAAAAACTGGCAAATGGAATCCATAACTTCTCTCTGGTGTTTAGGTGTTCAGTCATATAAACATTTCTCCAGTGTGAGTTACTTCTTCAGCTGTTTGGATTAGCTGATTTTGTCCTTTACGAGCCATTTAAAGCATAAAAGTGTGTGTTTTATACACAATAAAACATTTGGTGTTTCAATATTTGTGACTTTAATGTATAATTTCTCTTACAAAGAATTTTGGAAGCAAACAGAATCTTATGGAGTTTAAAGTGTCTCTGCTCTCTGTAAATGTGACCCTCATACCTATATAAGGTAGTCTGTGAAAACCTGTTGATGATTGGACTCTTTTCACAACTTTATATAACCGTCTGACAGAGCACAGTAAAAGCTCACTTTATAAGTTTGTACTGTGCACTAAATAGATGATTGTTCAGAAGAAATAAAATGTTATAAAATATTTTCACTGCTTGTTAATAAGAAATTTCAGCAAAAAGGACAGCACTAAAGGGCAACTTTCAACTCAGACCCTGTCTTCCCATATTTTTGTGTTTACTAATGGGGACAACAGTTTTTTTAAATTAGTCACATCTAATGCTGTAAATTAAGGGTTTATTTCACCCAAACCACAGTTGGTTGTCATGACTACTCACCCTGAGCTTCTGCTTCTCAGTCAGCAGGTTGTTGTCCTCATCGCGCTCGTACAGAGTCACCAGAACGTTCTTCAGCCAGTCCCTCATACGCAGGGGGAACTCGTTCAGCTCGCTGTCCAGGCAGGGCTCAATGACTGCAGAGACAAACAGACTTTCACTTTAATTCATGATGATAATTCACATATATTCAGGCAACTAATTCAACCTCGAGCCCTCACGTCCACATAAGAGGAATTACAGCATCTCTAACTGCAGAATAGTCAAATAATGAATTATAGCCCGTGTGAATTATAGCCCTGCATTTGTGGCATGTAATGATACCTGACAACTGATCACTATCATAGCACCCTCGAGCTATACTTTTTCACTGCACCTTAGTTATATGAGTTGGAATAAATCTTAAAAAAGTTATTTCTATTAAAACCTGCAGATATTTTTGAAGTTTCTTAGAAAATGGTTTTTAAAATTCTCAAATGTTACAGTTTCGTTGAGAAAGTTATCAATAGTATAGTATATTGTTGATTTAACTGGTCATTAATCATATCATTGATGTTTAAGTGTATCATTGTTATCACCAATTATTGTGGTACAGATGCACTGATACAGTATGTTTAATTTCCACATGTTGTTGTTGTTGTCTTGCTGAAAAAATTGCATCTTAGTCCAGATGAAACATTTTGAAAGTATCTAACTGATACTTTCTGCATCTTGATGATTGGCATCTGGAAACAGGATGGGCAGGTGGGACATTTCTTTGGGAGGAATTGGATTTGAACATTGAAAACTAGGTGGCCAGGGATGCAAAATATTTTTGCATTTTTCATGCATTTTCTTTTCCTCTCAACTTTAAAGGCCTTAAGTTGAAATGGTTAATAGCAACATGTGATCTGCATCTAAATATTCAAGTCAAATATTCCCAAATCTCATCCTGCATCCTATTTTATTCTGCTGTACTGAACACCACCTTGCTCTCCATTTGAACCCTTCAGCCCTGGCTCATCTCCTCAGTGGGTGCGTGTGTGTGTGTGTGCATGTGTGTGGTGTTTCAGTTTGAACAGTGGAAGAAATGTAGCCTGCGTGTCTGAACAGATCCTCCCGACGCTGAGCTGCACCCTGCAGGTCTGAGACGACAGTCTGACCCTCCCATCAATCACAGCTGTGCTAACAGAGAGCTGAGTTTAGCCTCACCTTAGCTTATCATACAGATGAGTGGGAACAAAATACATAAGATACATCTTGATCCCTCAATAGAGAGGAAACAGATAGACAGAAGTAGATAAACAAGAGAAACCACATGATTTCAAAACAAAACAGAGCAGAATGACATAAAAACAACTAAATGTTATGCGTTCTCTGAAGATAAGTAGATAAGATTCAGCTAAAATGGTTAGGTTATCAAGGATTTCCACACGCAAGATGCTTTTTGGCTTTCCATTATATTCCTTTAAAATATCCAAACAACAACAAAGATGTGTGTAAACAAATAAAAAAATGCACTTCTTTTGTTTTCCTTTGTAGAATCCATCCATGAAGTATCTCCTTCAGTCTGTGTGCTCTCTCTAAGTCCTATTTATCCTTCATGGCTGTGATGGATTAAGCCACATTTTTAAGTCCTGATTTGTTTAATAAGTACCACAAGTCACGTGTGTCCAGTCTGTTTCTTTTTTATTTACTGTAAGACAAGACATTGTTTTTTCATGCAAGCATCAATTTTGAGATTTTGTTCTCTTTTCTAATTTTATACATGCAATTTCAGAAAACTTGAGAGATAAATGTCTTAATGTAAAGTAATCAACTGGGGAAGGTTCATGGTGATATCTATGAGCTTTTACCCTATTACTCTATTCACATGTGGTGTCTGGGCTTAAGTATGGTATAATTGTTCTTTAAGTCACAGGTTTCTATGATCCACCTTCAAACCAGAACTTGTTTATATCTCAAGAGTACCATTCCACACACATTAAAATACGAGCAATTGCTTTTTAAATTACGAGATGCATTTTTTTCTACCTCATTTGATTAAAGAGAGATTCTCCCCACAGCCAACACTAACATCTGGCTCCTTTGAGATGGGTGTGTCCAGGGTGGAGGCACCAAACTCTCATAAGAGAGAGACGTTAACTCAATGACTCAAAATTGTTGAAATAAGTCATTAAGTATAGTTTATAGAGCTGTTAATCATTCCTAATCTGTTACAAAATCTCAAAACATCTTAACCCATAGAAAAGGTTGTTGTAAGCAACTAGACTTGGTAGAGCTCTAGAAGACATTTTGCCTCTCATCCACGAGGCTTCTTCTGTTCTGAACCTTAAGAAACCTCTTGGATGAGAGACGAACCATCTTCTAGAACTCTACCAAGTCCAGTTACCTACAACAACTAATACCATGACCTTGATGACTGACAACCTTCACAGACAAAACATCTTAATGATTACAGATTTAATGCAATCATGTCACTGACCTTTCACTCCTGATGCTTTCACTTTGTATCTGCTGGCCTTTACATCCACAATAAAAGTGCATTCAGATATGTTTTACTTCAGGATAGTTTTGAACAATAGTTCCCAAACAGTGGAAAGGTTCTGTAGGGTTTTTAGAAAAAAAGGGCTCCACCAAAATGATGCATCATCTACCAAATCACCTGTGCTAGTTTTGGAGTTATGACTACTTTTTCAAGAGAACCTCCACCTAAATCAGAGCCTGACAGAGATTGACGATAAGTTAGATTCTATCTGAAATATGTGAGTGTTGAGTCAGAGGCAGTGGAATCAGAAATGGAGCGGTATCAGCTTTAGGGATCACTCTGTTTTTGTGCAATTGGACATTTGCTGTTCTGCTACAGTAAGAGTTTGGGCTAAGAGCATCCTTAAGTGCTTTAAACATTAGAATTTGTGTGTGCACTCACATTTGCAGGATCCAATGTAGTCGAGGTGCAGCTTGTGGCCCTTCTTGGTTCCCTCCAGGGTGCACTTGGTGGCAAAGAAGTGGCAAGAGGAATCGTAGGTCTTGTTGTCAGTGCCGCAAACCTGAGAAGGAAAGCGCAGACAGATGAGTTCTGATGGCTCTTGAAAGTGACCCCAAACTGACCCCTGAACCCAGACCTCACTAGCATATTTCAGCCCGAACCTGATTACAGCCTGATGTTTTTCTTAACAAGCTTCATGCACCAAATAATTTTAAAAAAAAAGTTTTTAGTGACAGGGACAGTACATGCAGGGAATTTAAATGGGCAGCAACTAAATTGGGGAGAAAAATGAAAATAAACAAATAAAGAATGAGAGAAATAAGGCCCGACCCGACCGAACCCGTCGGGTCGCATCGGGTCCCGTCAGGTTCGGGAACATATCTCAAGCTCTGCTTTGTTTTGCCAATGTGAGAATGGATTGTAACGTAACATAGAGAATATGACTTCCCCTGGGTTCTTTGATAACAGCCTGTTTCTATGTAAAGGACTGTTTCTATGTAAACCCAAACAATATGACATTTCTGCATTCTCCTGAATGCTTTCTTTTCTGCTTACCTACAGGCTAATTTTTTTTCCAGTGTGGCAAAGTCATGACCACCCTACTCTTACTCTGATTGGCTAGGGCTCGTTGCCTTTCTTGGTGCAGGTCATTTTGGTTGGGTAGGCAATGGGTAGGTTTAGGCATGAGGAGTGTGATTGGGTAGGGTTTGCGAAACAGGTAAGCCAATAAGAGGCAGAGACATGACTTTGCCATCCTGAGTAAAAAAATATCGCCTTCTACAGCACCAACAGTGTGCAACAGTAGCAAACATTAGCTAGTCCACTAACGTCAACACATGCTAACAGACAAAGCTTTACTTTACTACTTTACTGCAAAGCATGTGAAAAAAATGTGATATTGTGCTTTTAGATGGCTAATGTTAGCTAACTTTAGCTTGTTTGCTGATGCTGATTAATTACTAGCTATGTACTGCAGCAAAATACCGGCTGATGTTGCAAACAGAGCTGCTATGATACAAGACAAATTTCATAGGTGATTTGCAAATGGCAAGCTAGTTAGTGGAGCTAACTAATAAAATACAGGAAAATTACAGACAGTAATGTTGTTAAATGGGACTGGTTCTCTGTGATGAGTTCACAATTGCAGGATGAACACGAATTTACAGTTTCAACACACTGATTGATTTCAAACTCACATGCTCAAACTCTCCCTCAGCAGCGGGGCAGCTGGAGGGGTCCTGGCACACACACATGGGGGTGTTGCTCTCATCGACCTCGCACACTTTTCCCTTCTTGCAGTGGTGGTTCAGGCAGGGATCTGTGAAGGAAAGTACAGATACAAAAAAAAGGGTTAACAGTCTGGTCCTCAGGATATGAAACACTGATTCAGCAGAGGCCAAACAGACACCATGACCCAATTCAGACATAAACACTTTCCAGTCCTTTAATGCAGCAATTTATTGCCAAGAGAAAACTCAAAAGAAATCATTCATAAATGGGAGGATTAATAGGCAAAATGACGAAATGACCGAATAAACAAGAAAGCTGTCATTAGCGAGTTTGTGCCTGACTTTAGCCACTGTTTGGTCAAAAAGGAAATTACAGTCCTGAAATGCTGCCTCATGAAAAACAGTAGAAGTCATGGAAAATGCAGATCTTAAAGTTAAATACACAAACCAAACTGTGGAGCAGAGCAGAAGGGCATCATAGTTTAGTTTCTGTGCTTCGAGGGACACTTCCAGACTGTTGTGCTTTGTATGCTACAGACATTTCTGACTGGATTATTTCTCCAGGTAATTTTAAGACATATTTCTCTGATCACATGCTATTGGGACCACAAACCTCAAAACTACACCTTTTCAAAAGGAGCATTTTGGTACCAAAATATGTTCGTCATTTGGGCAAATAATTGCTCGTTTGGAGTTGAAGGAAGCAATTATAAAGACATAAATAATTACATGCTTGAAGACACAGTATTTATACTCAAATTGCTTAAAAAGTATAAACTTAAATATATTTCCACCTGCCGAAAGTGATATAAAATAATTGTTCATTCTTTTATTTTATTGCATTTCTCTGACAATTTAGCAAACTAATTTAACACAAGAAAAGCACATAACATTCTGTCTATTCTTCCATTTTTCCTTACTTCATTCTGTCCTTACTTATTCATATATGCTGGATTTTATTGAAGCATACATATAATATTAACATGTAAAATGTTTTACTATTATTTTAACATTCTAAAAAGGAATCAGTCCCCAGAAAAACTATGATTAATTTGGATATTCAAGTTAGTTAGTTTTCTCAGAAGGTTATTTAATTAGTTCTAATACCCATTTACTTTTTATAGGGTCAAATAAAAAGATTATATTATTTAAAATATTATAATATTAATAATATTTATAACATTTTCTTAAAAGTCAGTGTAAACAGTGTTGCCTTGTAAAGGCAGATTGCACAGAGAGGCAGATTGGATTGCCAAACTACCAGCAGCAAAAACTGTCAGTCATGATTTACAGTCGAGAAAATATATATTGCACACAGTAAATTATGTAACTTATTTTCCCAAACCACAATCTTTTCCTAAATCTAACCAAGTGGTTTTGGTACCTAACCCCAACCAAACTGTGACTGTTTAACTATATAACCACGTTTTTATTTTTGTTAACCAAGACGATGAAGGTCACCTGACAAAATGCATAAAAAGTGAAATGTTTCTCAGAAAGCTTCATTTTCAAAGTCTACATTGACTTTGCATATTTATTATTGCTAACTTGACGGTTGAGGTCTGCACATGCAAAACTGAGCTGGGTGCCCAGCATCGTATTTGAAGCATAGAGCCACCGACCAAGCTGCCATATTATGAGGAGTTGAGAGTGAGAAGATGTTGGGTTATTTGTTTCTTTTAGCAGAAGTAACACAGCTGAGTAAATCATCCAGCTCCACTCAGGCAGAAGAAAATGTCTCATTCTGTACATTTTGTACAGTTGGACTGATTTCCGGCTGCTGCCTGGTGTTGTCTGTGGCTCAGTGACTGCCACTTAACTCAGGGTGGAACATGTAATTACAGCCGTCTCCTCACAGAATGAGGCAGTCTGTTATTATGGCTGTTTGATTCACCAGTCTGAGGCTTCACTCAACCTTGCATCCTAGATTCTGTGGCTGCAGGGCAGAGGAGCAGAACACAGCTAAATCAAATGTTGTCAGAGGAGGCTGACGTGTGAAGCAACAAACATGACATATTCTATACCTGCAATCACTCAGACTTTTAAATCTGAAGGATTTATGGAAGTTAGATTTTCTTTTGCAGCCAAGCGACTCTATATTTACATACTATCTGTGCAGAGATGAAATGGACACACATTTTTCAGGAATTTCAATTCAAGATTTCATCATTTTGACAACTTTTACTTACTTTACTTGCAGCATACACTGGAAATAAATTTCATGTTTACACCTTCACAGATTTTCTTCAACTTCAACTCTTCTTCAACTACAAATTCAGATACTTTTTGATACTTGAACACATTTGATACTAGAAAATTTTACTTGAAATATAATGGGTGAACTTTCCATCTACTTCAGTCATGGCTTGTCAGGATAATATTTCCTCACTTGGAGAAAAAAGTGATGGTCGTCCCCCTGCTGATTTTGAGTGATTACTGTGGATGCTCTGATTAATATGTGTAAATAAATAATTCCTTGTTATTGATGACAGTGCTCTAGACACTGATATGTCTCTGTCTGAGCTACCAGAACATCACCCTCTTGGTGCTCTGGGACCTCCTGATTTACAAATTAAGCACTGATTACCACTAGTATTGTGACATAACTCTGAATCTCACAAGGTAAACCATTCAATACTTAGTTTTTGTTTAAGGATAGAATTAGGGATGGGATTAGCATGTAGTGCTTCAGGCAAACCTCCCGGAAATCAGTGTAAATCGATGTAATCCTTATCCTAATTATAAAACACAAGTTTGTGTGTGTGTTTGTGAACTTACTCTCAGCAACAACGTCTTCAACAACCTCAATGGCCTCGTCAAACTCTCCAACCTCAATCTGCACTGGGTTGGCCCCCACCTCAGTCTCCTGGGGAACTGAGAGGTCAAAGGTTCAGACTGTAAGCAGCAAAAGCTTTGAGTCACATGTAGAAGAATTTATTCATCTGGGGCCCAAAGTAATCAGACTGCAAAAGAAAATCTGAGTGAAGCACCTTTCTGATCTAATAAAGTTTTTTCTGAATGCATTTTCTGGATTTGGTCAGCAGATGATTTCCGTGCCACAGTTTTCTTCTGGTCTATTTCTGCACGAAGTCCACTTAAACCAAACCGCTTAAATATCCCTGGTTTTCCAAAAAAGAACGTCTAAACGTCACCACTAAAGAAGGTTCCTCCCTGTAGGCCAAACAGAGTCTGGGAGCAGCGAGACCATAATATCCAACAATAACAAGCAGCTGGGTCCACATGTGGTGAAGCCATGAAAAACGTAATGGCTTCCTGACCGGCTGGCAGGCTGAAACCGGCTAAAATTAACAGCTGTGGGATCTCTGGTCCCGCTGGACCTCTGGAGCAGGAAATGTTAAATACGTTCACATGCAGGCCCGCGCCAACAACAGGGATATTTTGGTAATCTAGTTTTGTTTACAACGGATTATAAGGACATTGTGCCCTGTTAGAAAAATACTGAAATCTAAAGTCTAAAGGAATTTTTGTCTTTCCAGTTAAGATGAAACTGTGAACAGAACTGGGAAGATTTCATGTTTTCATCTCTGACTGTTTTTTGGAAAGACTTGTAAAAGCCTCAGAGGTAACCAATGGATTTGTGTGGAATTTAGTAAACAGGTAGATTAGATTTGATCCAGATCCAGATCTAGGATTTCCACTATTGACAGATTAAGCCCTCAAGGAACAAACAGACATCAGGGACTTCCTTCCAAGTCAGCTGCAAAACATAACATCTTTCTCTTCTGTTTAGATGATTTTAATCTGGAGTTCAGGACCCCAAAACCGAGTCCCAAACAAAATCTGAGAGGTTGCCCGACAAATTAAGACATGAGAAAGGAAACAATATTTCTGTTACACATTAACCCATTAATGGCTAATGATTACATTTAGTATAATAAGGAAAAGACGCAGAATCTTTTCTGTTAAAGGTGGAAACACAACATTTCCTGTGGAAACTGTAAAGACATGTTGTTATACATGCCAAAATCTTTTTTTTTTATTTGGTAGACAAAGATGATTTATTTTAAAAATGCAAAAGCATCACAAAATGAGTTTAACAATCATTTGATATAATAAATATCAGATGTATACTGGAACAAAGCACATTATTGAAACTGAGGTTGTTTTGAATCCAGTGGTACCAAGTATTTGGTATATTTGTTATATTTAATCGCTTATCATAAGAGTTCACTCATTTTATTATTTTTCACAAAATCAATAGTGAATATACGGGTTCTTACGATCCCTTGTGACATTTGACTAAAAAGGGATGTTAAGAAAAACTTGTGCTGTAGCCTCATACTTTGAATAATTTGAAAAATGTAAATGGACTTGTGCTTAGCTCAGTTTAGCCTTTTAAGTGCTGTAAAGGATAAATAAAAAACCTACTGTGGACAATAATTTTAGCCCTTTGTTTTATTGTTGTTTGTTTCTGAAGAATTGTTAGATGCCCAGAGCTGAGAGTGTGCAGCATTTCACAACAAACTCTTCAGCTGAACTGCTTTAAACACTTGTTAAAACTGATAAAAAGCAAACATTACTTCATTTTAAGGATCCACAAGCAAAAATTGTAGGAAATGTAACATAAAATGTAGTGGCATCATGCCCCTTTGAATGATGGATAAGTTATTTCTCTGTAAGCAGAATCTAAATCACTTGATTTATTATGTGCAATAAACAGAGAGGGTTTTTTTGAAATTTCTTTTGCACTACACGCATTTATGTTTCAGTTATTCGATGATGTATCGATTCTTGCAGGCTCTGTAATTCAGCTTTGGGCGTTCACACGTGAAGCCACCACCACTGTCACATGAACAAAACTTCTTTGGCTGCGGTGTCGGAAACCCCAAAGCTCCATCACAGATCAGATCATCTCTGTGAGCAGCTGCTTGGCTCAGGAAACACAACACAGATGCCAAATCAAACTCAGATGAGAGCAAAAGTATTCAGGTCGAGTTTCCCTTAAAGAAAATCAGTGTGACAGATTGTAAACAAGCCAACAGTTAATCCAGATGATCTACTTTAAAACTGAAAGTGAGATCACTTGAAATATGTGTAATAATCCCTCACTGCACAGGAAAACAAAAAAGAGAGAGTCCGAAGGTAAATTAGTATGTATATATAACCAGAATAGTTTTGACTCTGCTCCTGGAGGCCGGCCACAAAATGTTTTGGAGAGAAGTGAGAAAAAAAAATCAACTCATCACAACATTGGAAGTGACAGAAGGATTAAAAAAAACATCTGGTGAATCCCCTCTAATTCGCTCCAGTAGCTGTCTTACTGTGAAAATGGCTTATTTATGTCCTTATTAGTTATTAGGCCACCATAATTTGTACCAGAGATCTATGTTCCTGCAAATGAAGATCCAAATCATTCTTATTTATGACATTTAGTTTGCATGACTGTAGATGTTTCAGGATCAGAATCAGGTTTATTGCCATAAAGGTTTGATGTCACCCATTTGTTTGTGGACATCATTTCGAAGCCTAGAGTGAACATTATTGACCTTTTTTTTTTTTTTTTTTTTTTTTTTTTTGGAGCCAGAAGTGACCACATTTGGATGAGTGGAGTGTGGAGGTGGAGAGGATACACACTGCTAAACCTCTATCCTGACTGGATCTGACTGAGAACCTAAGGACACGCCATGATAGCAACCTGTCAGTCACAGGGTAACCACCCCTAAAGCATATCCTGCTTTAATGTCTATTTTATTATAAATCATAATAATTTATTAAATTAACTTTGTGCTGTGTTGAAGAAGACTTGCGATTGAGACCATAAACTCAGTAGCAAAGTGTTTACTGAGGTAACATATCAAGTTAGAAATGGGCTTAGTTTACATACAGTCAGACTTCTATTTGCAACCAATGAAGTCGCCCCCTGCTGGCCATTAGAAAGAATGTAGGTTTCAGGCACAGCTTAGAAGCCCTGTCCACTATTTATACAGTCAGTGTTTTACACATACAAGAAATTTGCATAACGATAAACATAATAAGTAGTAAAAAAGCAAGCAAGCACTGCAAGTCAATAAGCATAAATAGAAGACAGAAAATTGACAATAAAATATGGAACAATATATTGTTTTAATAAAAGAGAATGTGCATAAGTTTACATTATAAACAGTTTGCAGTGTGCAGTTTTCAGGTTTTTTAAGCCCCTCTCCACAGCGTTTTGGCATGTTTATGATATGACATAATTTTTATAGTCTCTCTCTGACATTGTTGATTATGAATGAATGAAGAATAGTTTATTTCAGTTAAAAATTAATTATTTCACACAATCAAATTCACAATCAGCAACTGGAAAAGGAAGAGGCTGAAGCCCAAGGCTTGTTTTTATCTTTTGCCTATCCATTAAGCTAAAATAAGATAACCCAGAATATCAGAAATACAGAAAAGAACAAAAAGAAAGAAAGAAAGTTGGAGTGTGTAGCCAAGAATCCAGCTCCAGCAGGTGGAGGAAAATCTTCCGCAACTATTAACCACAACCCCATTCTCTGTTAGAGAATGAACGGTAATCTAAAATGTGTGGCTGGAGCAGAGCTATAAGGATTTCATACTCTAAACAGGATGAACATCTGGACTCTTACCTCAACAACTGGCTCCTCAGTCACTGGCTCTTCCACGATGACTTCCTCCTCAGTCTGGAACACACACACACACACACACACACACACACACACAAACCAAAACACCATTATAATGCTTGCACGTGAATGCACACTTGTGAATACTCATAGAGAAAAGAGTAAAGGAAGTCTGAAGCAGACAATGATCTCACTCACATGGGCAACTACACAATAGTACACACACATACACACACGCTGTGACTCTTCATGCAATGAACACACAGCTGCAGTGTTCTCTCAGGGGAGCTATTGGATTTAGGGAAAACAAACATTTCATCTTCACAGACTTGCAATGAGAACACACACACCCACAAGTAGATATACACAGGAACTGCACATGGATAGGAAAACACAACTATCAGGCATACACACTCACACACACACACAGACACGCAAAGGCATACATGGAAACTCTCGCACATGAATTGATGATCAGACAGGAAGGAAAGGAGAAAGGAGGAGACACACACAGGAACAAAGAGAGGAACATGCTCATGAAGACAAAAGCAGACCACACTCTCACACACAAACACGCTTACGCGCACGCACACAACACACACACACACACACACACACACACAAATGCACACATTATAACTTACAGGAGCAGCCATGGCGTGGCCAGCCAGGCAAAGGACGAAGATAAACCACACCCTCATCTTCGAAGTCTGTGGAGACAAATCAAAGGTATAGATGAGCCACAAACAGAAACTATTATTTAAGGAGCAAAGACACATAAACGTCGATCTAGTTTTACAATTGCTTTGTTGTCGTTTTCCCCAGAATATTCCTGATCGACACTGAGCACTGAGCAGGAATGAAGAGGAGGAGACACAGTGACAGCACTGTTTCAGGCTGTATTTCACTAGTAGTTGGTCTTTGTTACAAAATGCACAAAGACTGAAACAAGATGAATCCTAGGTCACTCTGAGACAGTAAGACATGAGAGAAAGGATCACATGTCTTTCTTTCATGTGATTAAATTTTAATTATTTTCTACAATATTAAGTGTTGGACCTTTTACCCAGTCTGAACCAAGACCTAAAGAACAGATGAAAATTCCCACTCAGCTATTAGCAAAAGGTGGTGATACGAGTTACAGCACTGGTGCCCTCCCCCCCATGTGTAGCAACGTCATCATGCAGAAACTTTTGTCAAGTCAAATGGGAAATCATTTATAAAAGGGCTTGAGAAAATTAAATTTTGACACTAAAACATGCCTACTTTCTCAAAAATTTGATGTTTGGACTGAGAAGTGCAGAAGGATAAACAATGCTGAAACAAAAAAAGTGACCACAAATGGATTACTGCATAGTTCCAATACAGGGGAGCTGAGGGCAGCTGAGCTCCCCTGAAAAGACACAAGCTCCCCTGAAAGGCTAATTTGAGATATTCAGGGGATCTCTGAAACATCATCCATTTTACGTCTCTTTATTTCTCTGTAGTTAAAAACACAAGTTTTCTAAACAATGTTAATATTACCAATGCTTTATTGTTTCTATCATGTGATGCGTGAATTGAAGGGTGTGTATGAGAAGCAGAAGAAGAACCTGGCTGTGTCCCCGTGATGATTTTATCTTGCTCTCATTAGGTCGTATTCTATTGATTAGAAACATAGCTGATGTTGCTTAGACCTCTTGAAACGTATATAGATTGTAGTATTAATTGAATTTTTTTTGCAGTAACTTGACAACTGACCATGCTGCCACACACTTCCATGTACACACGTGCATGTGATATGCTTAGTATTGATGCGCACCAGAAAATAGGGCTCCCTGAAAGCCAGTTGTGTAATTCAAACCCTGGATTATTGCAACACTCCAACGATAGCTGGCCATCAGAGCGTTCCTTAAGGAACACCTAGATACTAAATTAAGCCTCCTTTCAGAACGCAGAGGTGAGTTTGAGCAATGAATTGATGTTGTTAAGAAGAAGTAAAACCTAACTGATCGTTCATTGCAACGTCACTGCACAGTTTTACTGAAGAACTTAATGATGCAGGTAAGATGTTCTGACTACAAAGGGCCGGTACAAAAGCAAAACTAAATTTTCATTTATTATTTAATGCCTCTGACAAAATGGCCTGTGTAAAATATTCCTTCAGAATGAAACAACAAAAACTTAAACAATTAACCTGTAAACCTTAAACAACAACCCATCCTCTTCTCATGAAGCCCTGCAGTCTTTCTAAAGATAACAAAAGCATCTGGACACAACATGTCGCACAACTCTCTCAACAGACTGATGGAAGCTCTCCAAATTCACAAACAAAACCCTCAGTGTCTGCTTTGTTTACCGGCAGGTCGTGTTAAAATTGTCTGTGGCTGTATGTGGTTTTGTCGAACAGACTCTCCCAAAACATCATTTCACTGAAAGGGATTTTCTCTCATTCTGGAGCATAAATCAGCACGAGCACAGTAGCTGGGAGCATTAAATTAAGCTTCTGAAACAGGACTGTAACAGGACTGTAACAGGCTGGGTTAAATTATCTTTCTGCTATTTGGATGGAAAAAGGCACGTAAACAGCTCTTTATGTACTTTCACTGCAACATTTTTCCACGACCTGAGGCAGCATACTTTAACGCCTCATATTTCCACCAGGCTTCTGTTTGGAAAAATTACTTTCTATGCAGCTTTGCTAAACACATATTTACATTTGTAAACCCATGACAAATATGTAAGAATCTGAGCCTGATGTGTGATTTTAGCTACAGTGCAGCAAAGTTCAGTTCCCTCTGAGGCCGACTGTATAAAAGTGATGTGAGATGATTTGGATAAAAGCCTCCAGCTATAGCTTGTTATATTAGATGTTCCTGTGCTGCATGTGTTGGCTTGCTCTACATCTATTCCACAAAATCACAGCGAGAGCAAGAAAACAGCAGAAACATTTTCCACGTGAGCAACTTATTCTCAACCATTCTCAACCAATTACAGTAACTGCAACATATTCTCAAAGCAGAGCACAAATATTTCAAAAAGTGACAGACCTTTTTTTTTTACAATATTAAAACCGAATGCTCAAATTAATTAATTATAATGAGTTGTGAGAACTTAAAATTTGTTCATAAGTTCTAATAACTTAAAAATGTTGAGTGACAGTAAAGTTTATTTTACTCGTGGTGGAAAAAGCGCTCAAAATTTGTACTCAAATCCAAGTATTCACGTTACATTACATTACTGAAATATTCCAAGTAATTGATTACAAGTAAAAGTACTGGTGTTAAAAAAATACTCGAGTATAAGTACAAAGTATTCTTCTTTTCGTCCGTATGTCATGGTTTCATTGGCCCGTTAAGACATATTGGCTACAAAAATGCAAATGAAAGATCGGAATAAATATCTTGTGGCCAAGATACTGTATGCAACCTGGTTTCACCAAGTGTCATATGAATAACACAGGAACGTGGGATCTTAAGTCATTAAGTTTTGTCAGAACTTCTTTTTTGCTTTTTGTGTGTCGTTTTGTGGCCTTTAGTGTGTATGGGATTGTATTGTGCAGAGATGGTGGGTCATTTTACAGGCGAATGTCCCAGAGAAAAAAATGTCAGGTGATGTTCTATAAAGTGCAAAAAAGTCCACATAAGCAGGAGGTCAGGGTGGATGGATGGGTCAAACAGGAGACCAGGGTTTGTGTCGACCTGACAGAAGTTCATATGAAGGACTGGCTCACCACCTGCCTGAAATTTGACAGTGTAAAGACGTGATGATGACCGATTGAAGAGGCTGGGTTGAGATGTGTCTTGAGCAGGACTTTTCACAGTTGAAAAATGTCAGTGCTTTCTGGTGCAGTATGACATCACTGCATCTGACTGTATCTTTGACATTTTGTAATTTAATTTCTTGGTTGGCAATAAACTAAAATATGTGTTTTTAATAACACTAGTAGTGTGGCTCCATGTGTGATCAGTTGTTTGGCTCGTCAGTCCACTACTTTGCTCCAGACTGATGTATCCCAACAGCTATGGGGATGAAATGGTACAAAATTAGATGCAGATAATCATGATTCCCAGGATTAATCTTAATATATTTCTTGACCTTTTAACATCTCCTCTAGTGCCATCATCAGCTGACAAATTGAATTTGTTCCAGCACTTTGGTTCGTGACCAAATATCTGCAAAACTAATAACATTCCCATCAGCCTCCGCTGTCATGGATGGATTATGAGACAATGGGCCCCCTGGTTACAGACGTGTGTACGGCCCCATCATTTCTCCTACATAGGAGCAAGACGCAGACTTTATGCTTGTTTTGCCTGTTTTTGTTGTCACTTTACATTTCTTTGTAGTTGTTTTGCGTCTTCTTGTTCTCATTGTGTATCTCATTATAGTTGTTCTGCATCTTTCTATAGTTTTGTGTCTCTTTGTGGTCATTTCACATCTTTTTGTAGGTCCTTTTGCATCTCTTTGTGGTCGCTATGTTGCAGGTGAAGCCCAGAGATGTCCAATATGCCTGTTTGGTAATCCATTTCAGTGCTACTTTGTGCTTAGTTTAATATTGTATCAGTATTTGCATACTAACACACTAAACTAAGATAGTGAACATGATCACCATTATACCTGGTGAAAATCATCTTGTTAGCATTGTTATTGTGGGCAAGTAAGCATATAGCTAAAAGAAGCTCTGTGAATTTTTGTGATTTAGTGTTATTTTGTTATATATTAGGAAAAAAGTGAATTTTGCTCAGGATTTTTGCTATCATTTATGCAAAAACCACATGCTTGCCAAGTTTACACACTATGCTGGGCTGTTTTTTATCTAATCACATGGAAAACATCTGAGTTTTTTACATGCAGACAAATTTCCTGTGAGATCTGGCTGCCGTGAGATCAGATTCTCAGTGTCTCGCCTATCTGTCTATCTTTCCTCCTCTCCTCTCCATCTGATTGTCTGAGCATCCATTGTTGGGCACTCAAACTGCTCTCTCTGTCCCTGATTCTCTTCCTTCATCATGTCTCGTCTGAAGGGCTAAATAAGGGCTTCTTTGTTCGGTAATGGAGCATGGCATTGCTTGGTCTTCCTCCGTCTTTCTCTATTAGTTATCTCCCTCTCCACCTCCATGTAGTGAGCTGTTGCACCCAGACATCCAGAAACAATCTCTTCCCTGCTGACATCAAAGCACATATGGTATATAGGGGTAAGTTTAAGTGTCTCAGGAGACCGACTGTAAAGATCAAAGTCTGTGTGAGTTCATTCAACCTGTTGCACTTTATGTCGATGTTTGCATTTCTTGGCTTGATATCAAAAAGAGCTGAAACTCTCACAGCGACAGACGGGACCTCTTGTTTCTGCTGAGTTTTGACTCTGCTGGGAGGGAAATTCCTCATGCAGGGCAATAACACTGAAGTGAACTGACACAGTTTGTATAATACACTGAACGCCGCAGGAGATCAGCAGGGGATAATAAGATTTACAAAACAGGGTTAGGAATAGTTGGAATTCCTGCACCTCGGATAAGAGGGCAGCAGGTTTAATCCAACAAGAAATCAATAAAACTAAAAGATCTGATCTTCTCTAGGATTTTTATACGCTGGAAAATGTTCTCCTTTGTTCTTTCAACATGCGCAGCAATTATCAGCTCAACATGCAAAGAAGATGGAGATGAATGCCTCTCAAAAACATCGCCTTGAGGGAAGCTGAACTTGACATTTCGGGGGGTGAAGGAACACTTCGCTTGGCTTGTTGCTGGGCGTCCTAAAAAACGCAGGAAGGCCTCTTGACACAAAGCGTCTGAATAGGGCAACATGTTTGGACAGATGCGCTGAAAAGGGGAAAGTTTGCACACAGTCGGCCGGAGGTGAAGGGTGCTGACACGTGTTGTTTGACGAACCCTCAAGCGACACAAGAACGTTCTGTTATTTGAACAACAAAGATACATGGATTTTTCGCCTGTAGGCCCATTTTTCTTCTGTCACCCTTAAAATAATTAAGTCGCACATCCAGAAATGACATGTTTGAAATGTGCTGTAATCCAGCTGTAGGAGATGTAGCATTCATTCTTGAGAGCAAGTTTGTACAAGTTTTATCACCAGATGAAACCCTCAGAACATGACTGGAGGGTCTACAATGACAGGCACTGCAACTACATTTTGCTTACACTGTACCACAGACTTACATGGTAAGACACTCTTACCACACTTTTAGTCCCAGGAACTACTTTTCAAGGAATTAAAAGGTTCCTCCACCCGCTTGTTGTCTGTGTTTCCAGACCTGTGAAGATTAGGCAAATTAGTCCACGATGACACCACTTAAAGTAAAGGAACCCGCTGGATCTTCGTCATCAGTATCAATGCTCAAATAATGCCTGGACTTTGTTGTCACTCCATCTGTTGTATGTTGTCTTCTGTAACTTCATGTTCATATGTTGAAGCAAAATGAACAAAATGTAACATGAACAACAATGTACAACAATGTAGCATGAAAGGACATCAGAACAAGTCTTGGGAGGGTTCGTGGGCTTTTGCTGGTCTCCAGCCTCTGTGGAAGTCAAAGTGAGCAAAGGTCCGACTGTACAACAGCAACGTAAAACCAGTGCTGTTGTACGGCTCAGAATGACAGTGAGTGACAACACATGACATGGAAAAGATTCAAGCCTTCCACAATGGATGCCTCAGGAAAATCTGACATATCTTTTTGCTTGAGCGGTTCAAAGGCTAGGGCTCGTCTTCAGAAAGGCCCAGGGTCAAATCCTGAAGGTTGCATTGGATGGACTCCATCAGGGAAAAGAAAGCAAGCTTGCTCCTAAACAGCTTGGCGGCAAAATGTGATGGCTGAGTTAAAGGAGATGGACCTAACATGGGGTGAACCACACAATGCAGCACGAGATAGGTTGTGATGGAGGCAGATTATTGAAGCCTTTTGACCCATCAGGAATTAATAATTGATTATTAATTGATTAGTTCAAAATTTAACAGATTAAAAATGACTTAACCGATAATGTACATTTTGTGTACCATTTCTCCAAGAGTTCACAGTTTTTGAGTGCAACAAAGCAGCTGTTTCTAGCAAGAGCTAAAATGCTAAAATGAGCTTAAAAGAAACTTAAACTCAGAAAAAGATTGCATTTTGTATCTTATTAATTATTAATAATATTAATAAATATTGATTATAACATGTTCTCTTCACTGTTGAGTAAGGAACACACACAAACTGTGCAATCCTAGTTTGGAGAGAACTTCTTGTTTGGGGAAAAGACATATAACAAGCTAAGATGCACTGTAAATTCCCACTAAATAGGTGTTTTAAGCTTTTTATTTTGAAGGACACAGATTATGTTGTTGTATATTCTACTGTCTGTTTGTTTTATTTTTGTTTTAATTTTCTTTTTAGGGTTGTTATTTAAAAAAAAAAAAAAAAAAAAAGCTTTACTAAAGTCCTCTTTGGACCTCAATACTTGGAAAATGTTGTTACACTTGCTGTAAACTACATCTAACAGGTTTCACAGCAGCATTCTTCTTGGATATTTGTCAGATCTGTTAATCTACAAAATAAATCACAGATCTGCACATCTGTTTTGATGTATGGATGTGGGTGTCTGGTACCTGAGATTGTGACTGCAAAAAGCTGAGGGCAGAACAAGAGATGCTCCTACTGAGAGAGGAAAACTAGAGAGCAACATAATTATTGTTGCATTATTTTGTTCCACCTGTTGAAGGAAAATCTGCCAGTGCTTCATGCAGAGGCAAAGCAGGACTTTAACAATGGTGACCAGTGTTCATGAAGCTGCAGAAATGAGAAGGCATGAGCAGGCTCGGACGTGGAAAAATACAGAAGCCCTGGCAGAGGACGCAGACAGTGACGTCTCCAAACAACCTGCACACAAGGGAACTTCTCTGCACTCTAGAAAAAGTTGAGCTAAAAGAAACTGACTGACGGGAAATTTCGTCAAAAGAACTTCTGACACACACACATATAAGTGCTATGTATGACTGAGAGTAATGTGATCTCAAAGAGGGGAAAATAAAAACGGGTCTCATCTCCAGAAAGTGCGGGGTCAGTATTTGATTTGGAGGGACGCGGTGTTCCCATAGCATGTCCGCTTTAACATATCTCTGTTTGGTCAGAGAGTCGTTCTGCTCCGCTCGGCAGGAAAGAGAAGGCCGGACGGACGGACTGACGTAACAGCAAAACAAATTATTTTATTTGGAAAGCTGCTCTCATAATCAAACAGGGCCGAGGCTAAAAGGGAAACTTCAGGCTCATAAAGGGGCCCTTTTTCTCCGCAAATGTATTTAATTTGGGAGGTTAGTTAGGTAAGCAAGTGTAAACTCGGCAATGGGGGAAAACAACCTGCACTAGAGCTGCCGCTAATACAGAAATTGCCCTCACTTTCCCTCTAATATCTCAATCTCTTTTTCACATCCTCATTAAAGGGAGCAGATTTAGAGGAATTCTTTCTTCTGCTCCTCGGTGACATAACAGACGGCTTCACAGGCCTGGAAAAACAACCTGTAGCAGCCTGTCTGCCAGCAAACAGTGCAGACAAACAACACTGGCATGCAAAGGACTGAGGAGACAAATATTCAGTAAAGGCTCTGAGAATGAACTGTGATTTCCTTTGTCTGTACTGAAGTCTGTAGACAGTGTAGATTTCTATGATGGAAGAACCCTGCAGTTAATTAAATACCTTTAAAATCTTGTTCATAGAACACTGTGTACAGGATATAAAAAATGTTTTCCTGTTGATTTAAAGGAATAGTTCAAATTATTTGAAGTGGGGTTACTTGTTGATAGCCAGTGTGTCTTCAACAGTAGATGCCAAATGGCCCCAGTTTGGAGAATCAGAGAGGAGTACCAGCATGAAACAAAAGGTATTTGAGCCACTTAAAAAATGTCCACTTGAAAAAACTCAAAGTGTACACTATAATTATAAGATTTCCAACACTTAACCTTGCCTTCAAACAGACCTTTCCAATGGGAAACTGCTTTTATTTCAGCCAAATATCAAAGCAACCAAATTCCACTGGCAAAATCAGTATTTTTACCTCACAGAACAGGATGGAATTGCAGGTCTACCTCTCCGAACTAGCCCCAAAGTCACACAACAACACAAACAAACTAACAGCTCAAGGCGGTAGACCAGCAGGTAGAAAAGGCTTTCTGGTAGCAAAGTAAAATGATGAAAACATTCTAAATATAGTATCCACTTAAACTGATAGTGATTTTTTTAGGTGGAGTTTTTGTTTACATGGCTAAAATAGCTTCCATGCTGGCGCCTCTCTGCTTCTCCACACTGGGGGCGTCGATCCGGCATCTACTGCAGGAAATACACTGACAATCAATAAGTACCTCATAAAACCCCACTTTAAATTATCTGAGCTATCCCTTAAAAAAGCAAAACTTGAAGTTTGCCTCCAGCCATTTCTCACAGATGACTAATTTAACCTTTAATGACAGTTAAAAGCATTAAAATTCCAAGAGGTCTTAAAGAGTAGAAGAAGAAAGGAAAGATGGCAGCGTCATCAGAGAGCCAGTATCTTCATAAGTAATTTGCAGTGGTTGGGTTGATCTCTGAAGTCATTTTTGCTGTTGGCCCTGTGCCAGCAGGATCTTAGCCTCTCAGTGGTCACTTGTCAGCTCCAATTACGCTTCAAGCCCGATGCTGCTCGAGTATTGTGACAAAACAAGAGGTGCCTGGGTGGAGTCTCATCAGCAGTTTTTTAAAAGCTCCTTCATTATACTCAAAGAGGAAATTTTGTGGAAAAAATTCTGTTCAAACAAGCAAGACAAGGCAGAATATTCTTCTATGAAGGGCTTCCACCATCTGGTCTTTATGATTGTTTTGGAAGCAGACAGGAATGTAGAAGGTCAAACAGGTGGTAGAAACCCTGTCAAGACTCTGAGTCTGGCAGTGAAGCTTTTTTGAGCCCTCAGTGGTCAGTTAGTAGAAATACTGTCAGAAATGTGAACTATTTTAAATAAATAGTAGAAATAAAGGGTGGAAAATACATTTTTATAAAGGTTCACATGACAGAATCACCTTGTTGTACATTTGAAAGACACTCATTCAATTAGTACAGAAAATAAACATGTCATACTGACCCCACTGTCAGAGTTTTAACACAAAAATTCCCCACAAACACAGTATGTCCCTGCAATGATGTGGTTTTGACATATCATTATTACTGCAACATTACAATTACAATGTTACCATTAGTTATGTTGTAGCAGCAACATAACTAACTGGGACAACATACAGGCGGAGTTTAAAATGGCGTGCTGGTGACGACACTCTGGAATTTCACTTGGTTGGTTGCTACAACGTCACATAATATGATGCAACTACGTGCCTGCAACAATGTTGTGTTTGTGGAGTTCCTCACTTGCCAGATTGTTCCAGTTGAAGTGGTTATGCAGCGTTCACATCACATGGGATGGAAGGTTAAGATGGGAAAATATTTATGAGTACGACATGTTCATCACTCTGAACAACTCAAGACAGTTTGTTTGTGGGGGCTTAAAATATTGTGCATTGACAGTATAGCACTATAGGCAGTAAGTTTGGATTTATTACCTTGAATAATAGACTTTGACTAATGTGAGGCATTGATGTTGGCTTGTTTTTTACCAACTTCCATATTGTTAGATTTCTCTACAGGTGCCTGTGTTTTATCTATGCATTCTTATGTGTTGGATTTTATTTTACCCATTGATTTTGTTTTATGCTTTTTTTTTTTTTTTTACTATTGTCAAGGTTGGACTGAGTCCATTTTATACTTTGTTTACTGTGCTTCATGAGTGACTGTGCTTACATTTTTTGTCTTTTTCTGTCTTTGTTTAAGTGAGCTCACCATGACAAATTCCACTCAACTCACAGCAATAGAATCTAAATGCTGTCAGACATGGAAAAGCAGAATATACTAGTTGTAATTACAACTTAGATGCTGTTGAGACTGCAGCTGTACAAGTCGAAAGCTGGTCATTACAGTCACTCAGACATGACTTGAATGCAGTATTATGTAATCTGAACCACTGGATGACTTTTCCTGTGTCGAGGTTAGTAGAAGTGATTGGATTAAAATGCAGCTGCGTGTCTCTTTTAAGTTGTTATAATTTTTTTGGGACAATAATGTTGCATCAGTCTTTGACTACACCTAAATCATTTTTGGTTTTCTTGGGATTTGTTCAGAAAAATAAAAGCACAAAGCAAACACTGGCTTTGGATATGGCCTGTCATGTTTTTTGCGAGTTTGCAGCCACCGTAGTTTCTCCTACACATTTTGCAAGGTGTGATGAGTGGTACCTCACCACAAGATGCTACTAAATCCTACAGACTGGTCCTTTAAATTGACTGCAAACTACAACAAGACCATGTCAGAAGTTCTGACTGTTCAAACAGTTAAAATAAAGAAAGATGATCAATGAGTGACCAAGCAAAAATGATGCTTACACATAAGAAACTTTGCCAAATATCTGATACCAGTCTTATTACTTTATTCTAATTAGCTTCTGTGTCTCAGACTATAAACTTTATCACACTAAAGTTTTACTTTACTGACATTTTTTTTTTTTGTTTACTTTGCTGTCAAAAACCAGTCTTCTCACAGGTGAATCCTACAATCTTGGTCAATTACAAATTGATCTTGGCAACCTGCGGCAGCTATTTTCTCAAATATCGAATATCAAGCCTCTTCAATCTAAGCTACCTCCTCAACTGGCAATATGACACCTGACAAATTTTAATTCTCGGGGAGGGGAAACCCCCTTTAAGTTCCCTGGACAAAGAGCAGTTTCAGAGAGACCACCAGTCGACTCTGAGCACAAAGAGCACAAACAAGAAGAGAAGAGTGAAGAAAAAGTCAGGATGTGTGTAACCTGAGTTTCTTGTCACCTGACCTCTTTGACTTGTCGTTCCCTTCCCCCCTTCTCCTTCAGCAGGACTGTTTGTTGGCTTTCCGATGAATTTCATTGGAAAGCCAGAAACACCCAAAATATTGTCTCTGCAAAACAAAAGCCAAATACATCCTGTACATGATATTTGGATTAATTTCAGACTATTGAGTCTTTCAGTGAACCACTGAAGACAGTGATGCTTTGCTCTCTTTCATTTGGCTTTGATTGCACTTTGCTTTTATCCTCACTGTCTTTTTCTCTGTTTTTTTTTTTTTTACATTATTGTTATTACTGTGAATACTATGGAGCTGCTTTTGTACGTCTTGACGCTGCTTTCATCAGACCTCCTCTGCATCTCTGAACAGATAAAGGCTCTGTGATCAAAAGAAATCCTGTTTTCTTTTTGTGACCAAGTTTTTCATTGTTTTGTTTTTTTTGTTTTTTGTTTGTTTTTTTGTTTTTTTTTTCTCATTCGTTTTGGAGGTAACATTCATGCCAAAACACAATTTAAATTTAAATAACTCATATATTCAGTTAGGTAATCCCATAAACCTTCTGCACATTGCTTTCAATTCACATATGGTAATGAAATAAAGTGGAAAAAACAAAAATACAAAAGTACAAATAACTAGTACATATAGATGCATACTCAGGATAAGACCCAAAAATAACAGAATTTAAATCATTCATAAAAATTAAATGAAATAATACAATACAATTCTAAACCTCCATCTAGACTTCCACTGATCATAAACTTTACTTTGCGCACTCTTCATCCCAAACCCCAAAAGTTCTTTAAGCAGTTCTTTTAACCTGTAAAGTTATATTTGCGTTGTACACAGTATTAAATTCCCTTCTACATTCTTTATTCTTTTCTTCTCTTTCTTTCATTATTGAAATATATTACCTGACATACTGAAATTAACATATTCTGGGTTATTATATATTCAAACTTTCCAACTTAACATAACCATAACCATAGCATGATGGCAAAATCCTTGTTTTTTGATGATATCAAAAGTTTCCTTGGTGTAAATCTGCAGTTGAAATTGCTCTTGTCATCTGCAGTGACCTGTCTCAGTCTTCTTGTTGTACGTCCACTGCAGGAGGCCAGAAGGTTTCGACTTTATGAGGTCAGTATGGCACCAGCCAGCAAGTTCAGTGTGCAAGTAAGACATCAGTCTGGTTTGAAATAAAATACTGTGGAGTTAACATGAGTTGTAATAGCTGAATAAACAAAGAAAATCGCACTACCTAGAGGAAGTCATTCAACTGGATACCGAGGAGAAGGAGCCTCTACTATATCTGATTAAGAGGTGATTTCTGGGAAATTAACTGCAACAACACGACATCATGAGCACTGAGCAACTAACATGGAGACATATTAAAAATAAAAGCATGTTGCAAGCCACATCTGTAAATTAGTTAATCAGGTATATTATAATATCATATTATTATATAATATTATATTTCTTCCAGCCAGATAGTTTCTGAGCAACTGTTTCAGGGGAGGCTCAGTGAATGGAGGTGAAAGAATATTACATTAGACATAATATCAGTTATTAAAAGGACATCACATCGAATATGTATGATTTGATTTAAGAGATAGTTCAGAGATACAGTATGGGGGATTTTACTTTTTTTCCCCGGAGTCATAAACTAATAAATGCCTTTGGACAGACTTTTTTAAGTGTCTGAAAAGCAGCAGTATTATATCTTGGCTCAATCGTTGAGTGTCTGAGGGATAAAATAACATAATCATGATTCCACAGACATACAGAAATTGAGTATAATAAGCAAGTGAACTAAGCGGGGGCATGTTTTACCAGTCTTTGTCTGAGGGGACACCCACAGTCTCCCAGACTTCGACTAAAAACTGAAGCAACTGAGATTTTTTGCAAGAGGACTGAATCACATGTCTCTGTCTCTCCTTTTTGGACTCAAGTCAAAAAATTGATGATTTTAGATAGAGGACTTTCAACTCAGCTTGGACTTTAACACCAGTGACTCATGACTTCAGTTGGACTTGAGCTTTTTGACCTGAAAATACTTGATACCTTCCACCAAGCCTAAAGATGAAAAAGTATTAAAAAGTGTGCTACAAATCAATTAATTTCCCTTCATTTACTGAACCAACTAACATTAACACTATTCATTCCCAGCAAATTGAGATTTATTTCCCTAGATGCACTTTTTTAACCAATCAGCATCCAGTTATTTTTGCTGGACGTAACTACAAAGAATTTATGTTAATTCTGGCTCCAGTTGAAATTATACCATATAATTTCCTTCACATACAACTACAAGGTGTTCGACAACAACTTTTAACATTCAGCATTTGAATTTGCTCAAAGAACGGTTAGTTGAGGCATTACAAGAAGAAGAGCACATTAAGGCTTCTTTGGGACCCAAACTCAGAGTTTAGGATGTGAGACTGTCTCTGACTGTCTGACTGACTGCTATCCTCCTGCCTCTGTCCAATTTTTGAACAATATTTCCCTTTTATTTAATCTTTATTTATTTGTCTAATGTCTTGTTTCCTCTCCCAGTCTGCCTGTCTTTTGCTCCATAATCTGTGTCAATTTTTTCCTTAATTTTCTGCTGTTTTTTACATTTACATTACAACAAATACTTTGTCTTCTTTTTTCTACACCTCCGTTTATTTTTATCTCTCCTTATCTCTTGCTTTTTAGTCTTAATTGTCTGTCTTCTCATCATCTCTTTGTCTTGCTGTTTATTCCTTCCTTCCTCCTTTCACTCTTCGTCTCTTCCTTTTTCTCTGCTGACAGTATAAACACCAGGTTTTTCTTCTCCACGTCAAAGCCCCGACAGCAGCACAATCCTTCCTTCCTGTCGGGGGATTAGAGTTTTTCTTGAGATTGCCAAGCTGGCCCAGTATTTCCCAGCATCCTTCACTCCAATGCCACCAACCCCTCCCCTTTCTTCTCCTCCCACTTCAGTCCAGACCTGCCACCTCAACAATTAAGCAGCCAGAGATGCTCCATCTCTACCTCTCTCATACTAATGAAGACACATTGTCCCTCAGTCGTCCCAGTGACAGCTCGGAAAAATGCTCGACAGGTGTGACGAAGAAACAAGGACTTCATTTAGAATCAAAAGACAGTGATGGTGTTTGTCTTTTTAATGTGTCATTCAGTGTGAGGAAAAGATTACGTGTCTTCACAGAATCTGGACTGAAACAACCCTCATGAACAACTTGCTCCCAAGTGTAAACAAGCAACAAAAACTATTTGTAGCTAACTTTGAAAAATGTCCACCTACAAAAATCAATTATCTGTGCAAACAAAACTTAAACTAAAAGATGGAGGCAGCGGTTTAGTGAACGCACAAACTTCTGTGTCCCTGCTAAGTAAAAAGTTAAATTTTACTTTTTTGCCAGTGGAGTTTGGTTGAGAGGGAGTGCTACTTGGCTTAGAAAAAAGTGGTTTCCTGTTGGAAAAGGCTGTCTAACGGCAAAGAGAAGGGGTGGAAATATTCTAAATATAGTGTACTCTTTAAGTGATATTGATTTTTTAGGTGGGCCTTTTTTGAAGTGGCTAAAATACAGTACTATGGATGAGTACCTCAAACAACCCCACTTCAAATAATCTGAAACTAGATTTCTCTCGACTGAAACTAAAGACCAGAGTTCAAACCATGAAAAAAACAATAATCTCCCAAACTATGCAAGAATTTTGCCTCTTTCTGCTGATCCCTCTCCCTGTGAGTGAGCACGGGTGACGTCTCGACACTTGAAGGCATCTGAACTAACTAACGAAGCATTTTGAACAGCTGGTAACTGATCACTATGGCAACCCGCATTCCTTTACATGGGAGTAATCAGGGAGGGGGAGTCACAGAGGGATGAAGAGAGAGAGGCAGGGAGGGAGAGATATTTGTCGGAGAGACGTTCCCATTGCTCTATCAGGCTTTGTTGGAATCCCATCCACCCCCACACCTCCTACACCTCTTCTTCTCTCCCTTCTTTCTTGTTTTCTTTCTTTCTGTTTTATTTTTTACAACTTTTTCACAGAGATAAATCCTGCAGAAACCCATTTACAAAACTGTGAATTCTCCAAAATCAGACCGCAGCAGAGTCTGCATCTAGACTGAACTCTGTGACTAATGAACTAATGATTTTACAGTGTAATCAACCATTTAGGATAAGACAAAAAAAAAAAAAAAAAAAAAAAAATTAAATAGCCTGTGTCTGCGTCCCCCCTCCTTCCTCCACCAAGCTCTAAACCACCCCCCCACCCCACCCCACCCCCCCACCTCCTCCTATTGCCGATGTGGCACACAATACCACCACAGAGAATGAATCCTCATAATCACAGCTTGTTTACCTGCAGGGAGTGATTTTCCCCGCAGCTGTTTGAGCAGTAATAACAGAGGAGATTGTACACTGAGATTTGAGAACACAGTAGCAGCCTTTTAAAGCAGATGCCAGTCATTGTAAAGTAAGTTTGAAAGTAATGAAACACTTTATTTATCTGTTAGGAACTTCATTTGTGTAAATCTGTCAGTGCACTGGATTAAAACTGTTAAAAATGTCTATAAATAAAGCAGCCAAACTAGCTTCTACATTAATGAGTCTGGTGGAAGTAAAAGTAAGAGAAAGTAAGTTCAAGCAAGTTTTAAAATAGTAGGAAATAATAGGAAAACTAAGTGGAAAATTGAGAAGTTACCTCTGACAGAAATACAGGCAGTTACTGCAGAATCTGTTGCAGGTAATCAAGTGTGAATTTTCAATATTGGATGGGTGGATTATCGCTGTTAAACTGTGTGTGTTAAAGTCTGATAAGAAAAGGTTCTGCTGCTTGGTTCACTTTGCTCAGACTGGCAGGAAAAGAAAGTGCACATTTAACTTGATTTATTGCAGCTGACAAAGAAATGTGAATTCATTTTGGATCATGCAACTTCAGCAAACTTTTAACTCAACATAAAAGTGTAATTTTAGAGCATGATTGCACTGTCACAACACACTAAGACCTAAATTTGTCAGATTGTTCTCTCCTTCCATAAATCTTTTATACTAAAAAGTAAAATATAAAGTCTTCTACCCGGAGACCAGTGTCACATGATAGATGACAAACAGTCAGGAGATTTCATGCAGAGTGAGAGCTCTTACCTTTGTCTTTGCAGAGCAGGGACACCAGAAGAGAAGTCAGCAGTGTGCGGGGCCTGGGACGATCTAACAGCCTCAACAGTTCACACAGAAGACATTTCCAGTGGGACGTCCCAGTTAGGACACAGACCCCCCCTCTCCCTCCCTCCCTTCACCCAAACCTCCCATTACTCCCTCCTTCCCTCTCTCTTCCTGCCTGGTAGGAGGGGTTTAATGTTCACTCCCTGCTTCTGTCGATATGTGAATCTGGACTGGAACCTGCAGACAGTCTGGGAAAAAGAAAACAAAAAACTTTTTCTGGTAGTATCTAATAGCATAAAAAAATCGTAGTTTTTAATTATGACACTTAAAACAGAAAATTTTAAAAGACAACACAAGATTAGTGATAAAATAATAAAAGAAAACAATGAAAAATTGAATGTAGTTAAAAGAACATAATGTACGTTTTGTGGAGAGCCACAGATTTTTGTGACAACAATGCTGAAACAGTAGTTTGACGTGCACTGACTCAACAACAAAATGTCTCCACTGTGGAGGAACATCAGGTTTGGACAATGACACAATAAAACTACACATACACTTTCAGCTTCTGCATTGCTCCAGTGGTTCATGTGACTTAAATTTCATTTTCACATCCATAAAATGTACTTCTGTCCACATCTGTTTTATGGCGCATACATCCAGTGATACATGTTCTGGACATGGACAGCAGGACATACAGTAGATCCACATGCAGTTTTGTTTAGACTATAGCTGCTACATGGATCCATACATGTTCACAGAGGTGCACATTCATTTCAAGCTGTACACGGATATCCCAGCAAATATGGGTAGTGCACTTATGGCAGACCTTACAATTTCACACCAGCTAAGCTTTGTTTAATCAGGTTGAACTGAGCTCTGGGTGTTAACCCCCTTCGTGTGGTTCTCTCGGGTTGGCTGTGCCGAGTCAAACTGTGCTGTGCTGATTTGTATTTCCATTATCACTTTTATCACTCCAACCTCTGTCAAGCTGCGTCCGAAATGTACCTGCTTGGTAGTAGGGCCAAAGTGAGCCTGACTTGCATCCAAGTGGGATGCGGTCACATCTCGCCAATCGTGGCCAACCCTTGATGACCCTCCTTTCCCCCCTCTTGAACAAGCAAGGTACTCAGCTCATGTGTGTGCAGAAGAGCAGAGAGACAGATGTTTCTAAGGTTCTTCAGCTCTCAGTACTTCTGTAGCTTCTAACTGAATCTCTGTGCTTTGAAATGTAGTTTCTCTCCTGTGTTGCTGTTTGTATTTTCAGGTATATGCATTATTTTACGGTTTCATATTTGTTTTCAGCTGTGTTGGAGTTGTAGTTAGGTTTCTGCTGATGAAACCTGAATGAAAACATTTCCTGTTTGTGCTGCTTCATAAACTTCATGACTCAAGCCCCCTTGAGCTCGTCTTCAGTTAAAGACACACCTTCAAGCAGGTAGGCCTGTTATAATAATGGAAATGCAAACCCCTGCTGTGCTGAGCTGACAGGCCAAGTCAAACCGAGTCAAGCCAGGCCAGATCCGTGCATGGAAAAGGGCCATCTCTTGTCCACTTTGAAGGGTGGTCTCAGACGCTGTCTAGTGAACTCTAGGGAGGAAGTACCCTCGTAGGTGTGTTTCCTTGGCTAAAAAACATTTTCTCTTCCTGTTTTGTGACTGATAAACTAGTAGCGCATTTACTACCAAATTATGGACTGGCAAGGGACAAACCTTGACTCATGATGAAGTCAGAAATGCCTGCATTATTTCATTATTTAATACCTGCTGTTTTACAAGTTCATATGCAGATCACTAAAGTTGATATGCACTCCAGAAAAATACCAACATGAACAGAACCTGACAGAGCTCCATGATGTGTGATATCCAGGTGGGAATAAAGACAGGGTTTGGTGTCTTTTTACAGGCCAACTGTACGGCCAATAATCAAACCATAGTTCCACCACAAGACACTGTGTTTTTCTTTTGTGAACACAAACTGGTACAGTTGTAATATAGAAACACTGTACCATACTAGTTTGATTCACGAACCAAATCTTTAAGTATGAACTCACCCAGCATCGTAGCACAGAGGTGATGGTGGGGGACTTAGTGTCGAAGGGTTCTTTTCTCTCTCTCTTCCACCCCTCCCACCTCCCCTCTTTCTTCCCCTTCTCCTCTTTCCCTCTCAACCCGACCGGTGCCGTCAGATCACCGCCCACCATGAGTCATGGATCTGTCCGAGGTTTCTGCCTGTTAAAAGGAAGTTTTTCCTCGCCGCTGTCGCCAAAGTGCTTGCTTATGGGAGAATTGTTTCAATTGTCAGATGTAAACAAAATTATTGAGTGTGGTCTAGACCTACTCTATATGTAAAGTGTCTTGAGACAACTTTGTTGTGAATTGGCGCTATATAAATAAAATTTGATTGATTGATTGATTGAAAAGTAAAAGCATCTATTTGTCAATACTTCAGACTGCTAAAAGGGAACCTGATAACATTAATGAGGCTATCTGTAAACTTTGTCTGAAGAAGGTGGCAGCATCTGGAGGCAACACCTCTAACCTACAAACAAGACCACCACAAGAGTGACTCTACAGCAAAAACTGTAGAGGCCACAACATTAATGATCAAAATAAACACCCTACAGATACTAAGCATCATCGACGATGATCTTTTAGTGTAAAATGTCTGGTTTAATCTCTAACACCTTACCTAGTGGAAAAATAACCTCAACAAGGCATCCCTAATGACAGGTGACAGAATTTGCGTCACATGGACACTTGCAGAGTTTCCTGCCACCTGGACACAGAAAGTTTCAGTTACTTCATAATCACTGGAACACCAAGAATGTTTTAAACATGAATGCACTGTTCACCATAAATGGTTCAGGGTTGACTTTTTCTTTTTCACTTGTGCCAAATAAAGCACAATTAACTCTTTTGCTGCCATTGACAAGACATTCCATCAATAGCTGTTTTCACTGTCAGACAGTAGGGAACGCTATGATGGATCATCTGACAAAAAATTGTCATTCGAAGAAGAAGAGAACTGCTGGACTTGAATGGCAGAAGAAGACAATGTTCTGTTCTGTAGCATGAAAACATTGGTGCTCAGCTGCAAATGTGTGGGTTTGAGAGCACCGCGATCTGGAGAGCACTCCAGCCCTTTGGCCTTCGGGCGAGGGGGGCGGGGGGAGACATACAGCTAACGTTAGCTGCACTGGTGACAGTGATGTCATACATGTAATATGAAGAGATAAAATATCAAATAAAAATAAATAAGTAAAACTGTGAAGTTGATATTCTGCTTAAAAATGTCTCTTTCACAGTTTTTTGATGCGACAAACCAAAATGCAAGTGCGTATAAAAAAAGAATGAATGAAGATAGAACAAAATGATTTTCTGTGTCTGAAGCTAGAAGATCTGTTCTTTCTTTTGTGAAGTTTGTCAAAAATGCTGACACTGGCTGACGGGGAAAGTGTTAAGGCATTAAAGGTTATGTTTAGGCAGCCAAGCAATTAGGTTAATGGCAGGGGAAGAGGAGAACACTGACTGTAGCATAAGACAGGATCACAGTCAGCAGTAATGAAATCAAATATCAGCCATTCACCACCCTGTCCTCCACACCTTTACATTTCTGTGTCTTTAGGACGTCACACAACTTTCTAAATTGGAAGTAAAAGTTGAAAGGGTCTAATTTAAGGAGACTTTGACTTGTGTTTGATGTCGCCCTCTTAACCCTACGACACACCCTCTGTTACACGTCTATATTTCCACTCTGCCTCCTCCTCCACCTCTGGGAGGTCAAAGGTCAAGTTGAGCTACAGGACAGCAGTCATGGAGCTGGTGGTGATTCAGAGTGAACACACCAAAGGTCTACATGTGCACTAACAATACCTACTGACTAACTAATATTTGCATCATTGCTCACGTGGCTCCTGGAAACAATCAGCCTGGAAGAGGAGGGGAGTTTAAAGCTTCACAAATATTTCTTCTTTTTTCTAATAAGTATTTCTTTGGAATTTTAATTGCTCATGTGAAAGCATGACCTGAGTATTTTGTGAGGATACTTTTAATTCTTTATTAGAAAGGTTCTAAAATGTATATAAATGTTATTTTTTCATTATTTTGTTTTTTTTTTTCACATCTGTCCTGTAAAAACTTACCTAGCTAATCCAATCACATCTTAACAACTCACATACGAGCCTTCTTGTCCTTCTTTTCCTGTGACCTCATCTGACACAGTATTTTATAGGTTACAGTTTTAGCCACAATACCGGCTAGCACGCAGTTGGTCAGTCCACCATGAGGTTGACATTTGAGGTTTTGAGTAAAATGGCTCAACAACTACTGGGTGGATCACCATGACACATTTGGTTCAAATGTTCTTGTCTCACTCAGGATTAATGGTTGTAATTTTGGTCTGGTCTTAATTTCTCATCCAGTGCCATTGTCTGGTTTGGTATTTCATCTGGGGGGCGGTGCCTTATGTCCTGCGTAACACAGAGTGTTGTGTGCCTGATGCGCATTCTCGTCTGCTCAATTTGGGTCGTCTTATCACTTTTTGGATAAACAAAACCATAACCCAATCTTAGCCTTAACCCCAAGATTAAGAGATGATTTTTTTTTCTTTACTGATCATTAATTTGCGATGATAAACTTAGATTTTGGCTCCTTGTACTGCTGGCACGACTGCAACTGTTACTAATTACACTTTGCAGATTTTCAAATGACTTTTACCTGACTGTAGATGGATTCTCAAATTGACCATTGTAATGTTATACTGAAAAAAATAAGTAAAGCAGGGGTGTAGTGGTAAACAGGCATGGGAGGGTTACTTTAAAAATGTAATCCAATACAGTTAGTCAGTAGTCAGTAATGTAATCCAAGTACCACAATATTAAAGTAATGTAACTTGATTACTTTCTGTGATTTTGGATTACCTCAACATAAAATATGGTGAAATTGTTTTAGCTTAATATCGTGTTTTTGGGTCTGCAAATAATTATTTTCTTAATTGATTAATCAGTCGATTAATCATTTTCTCAATTAATCAGTTAGTTGTTTGGTTCATGAAATGTAAGAAAATGGTGATTTTTTTTTTTTTTCAAAGATCAAGTTGATGTCCACAAATGTCTTGTTCTGTCCACAACTCAAAAATATTTGACTTTATTCTCATTAAAAATGACTCAAAATGATTAATTAATGATCAAAATAGATGCAGATTAATTTAATAATTGGTTAATAATAGATTAATCGTTGTAGCTCTAAGTGTTTTATATTTGTTGTTAGGTTTTTTAGTTTGTCCAGCTGTTCCTTTCTTTGTTGTGTGCAATTTATTGATTGATTGATTGATTTGAAGACCACCACCCAGTGAAGCATTTTACCTGCTAACATGGCTGGAGACTCACTTACTTACTCAGTCCTCTTCACCCCGGGTGTGACATAAGGCTGCAGCAATCTAATGCACTGAAGTTGTTGCGGTTTCTGTAGCATTAGTTGAGACTGCTGACCTCACACCCAACCACCCCCCTTTTCTGGCTTCTGAAGGTTTTTGGAGTTGATTTGTTGATCCTCTCCCCTGGCCTATGTCCATTAGGCACTGGCTTACAGTCCCACACCACATGAGACCAGTCAGATTTTAGGTGTTGCACAAGCTGCCCCGGGATATCAAGTCCAACAAACTCCAGCTGCTGTGTAACGAACACTACAACCACAACTCAGCAGGATGCAGGTTAGATTTTAGCATATTGTACCAGAAGCATGATGGCTGTATGCTCTTGTGTTATTTATTCATGTTTGTTGTAAGTTCTTTTATTTGGCTTAGAGTAGATGCTGTACAATATAAGTTTACTTACTTGTTCCCTACTTACACCATAAATACATTGGAATGGTGGGCTAGGTTATGCAAGTATAAAGTCCCTTTGAAGGTATTGGTGGAATTTAGTAAATATTAGTGGTTGTTTGCCCACTATGACTAAAGCTTCTGCCTGCAAATATTGATTTTAATGTATCATTAGCAGTGACCAGCAGCGTTAGAGCTCACTCTAGGGCTTTTCACACTGCATATTCTTAGCCCAGGGCTATCCTCAGCCCCTGGCCAACAGCTCTCTTTGCCTGGGGCTACGCGCAGT
Source organism: Lutjanus argentimaculatus (assembly GCA_034769285.1). Classification (NCBI taxonomy): domain Eukaryota; kingdom Metazoa; phylum Chordata; class Actinopteri; order Lutjaniformes; family Lutjanidae; genus Lutjanus; species Lutjanus argentimaculatus. The sequence continues at coordinate 2,203,814 of JAWZSL010000006.1, read as the reverse complement.
GTGAAAAGCCCTTTCGTTGGTGGACTGGTCAGTTGGTTCAGTGTGTCTCTGTGAAGGTGTGCATTTGTGTTCATGCCATCAGTGTAGCCTGATGTAAAACACAGCAATATCAGATTGCAGCTCTGAATGAACATATTTTAACAAAAACTATTGTATGAAACAACCTGGGAAAGGGCCATGATACTAAAACAAGCAGAAAAACTATGACGTGCATCACAGAGGCTTCGTTGCCAACAGGTATGCAGATATGATGGTGTGATCAGTGGTGCTGATGTGACTCGTTGCTCTCAAATCACAAAAAGGTTTTGCTGTGGTTAGTTGGTTAGCTAGTTAGTTTGTTAGTTATTTAAATTATGGCACAAGTACAATAATTATCGTACATCTGGCAACACTGCATGCCAGTTTGTTAAAAGGGATGTTCAGTGGGTGTGGCCTTTTAAAAGCGCATAACTAACGGAAAGGTTTGTCATGAAGGACAGCTGATTAATTGTTTTTATTAGAGGTGTAACAAAATATTAAATCAAAAATCAATCAAAATGTCAATAAACAGAATCAAAGGCAGAACTGGTGATACTCTCACTATTCTTTCTTTTTTTGCTCTCCTCCTCCGCCATACTTGCAGCATCCAGCAGGCCTTTATATCGCACTTGATGCCATAAAGACTAAATTTTTAAAGAAGACTTTGAAAAAGCAAATGACTGTCTTGGCATAAAAACAATGATGTGTTGATCTTTAGTAGGGTTGGAAATTGTAAGCTCTTTTCTTAATCGACCATTGGTAAAATTAATGATCAGTTAAAGGAGAACTTTTATGCTTTTCCTCTTTTCTGACCTATAAATGTTGTTACAATGTTGGATACTCGTGTTAAACGATGCCAACAGTCAAATAATGAGGTTCGTGACATTTGGAAGTGAGCCCTGCACGCTGTTTTGGATGGCTCTGCACGCTGTGTTTTACAGTCTTTTTTTAAACAGTGTGGTCCCACTGACATTAATGCGTGCCAGACTTACTTATATGGGAATGTCCCGGCATTTTGCTCTAGGCCTGCCCCTACCCCGCTCTGCTTCGGAAGTTGTATCGCTGTGCGCTGCTCTGCTGTCTACAACGATTTCACAGTGTTAGCACGTTGAGCAATGGCTCCAGAAAAATGTTTGTTCGGGTGTGAGGAGTGAACTTTGTTTAGCTTTCCTAAAGAGGCAAGCACCAGGCAGAAGTGGATAGAGTTGTTTTTTCTCCGGCCAGCAAAAGAAAAATACCTCCGCGTTTGTCTGTCTACGGCACTTCACACGGGACTGTTTTGTCAACATGGGACCAGTACAAGCTGGATTAGCCGAAAACGAAATCCATCCTTAAGGCGCACAGGTAAGCAGGTAATGACATTAACAAGCCACGCCTACCACATTCAGTACGTCATGAAGTAACCTCTGTTCTGGAGAAACTTCAGGCTGTCCAGTCTCTACCTCCGGATTGGATTCGGGATCCAACACATACGGCTGTATTTCAAAACCTGTCATTTTCAAAAGAAAAATTCTTAGTAAAGTTCTGTTTACTGTCACCGGCAAAATGAGGAGGTGGGGCTCGGCGATGCTCAGCAGCACTCGGCAGCCCTTCGGAAGTCCTCGGGAGTGTGACCAATCACAGCAGAGTGGGCTTGGTGGGAGGCGTACATGGAGAAGGGCTTGGGGGGTGGAGTAAATTACGCAGACCGTTTTCGCGGGATGCAGGAAATACAAGGAGGAGATGCAGCTAGAGGCACAGCATCCCAAAGATCTACAAAGCTTTGTGCGCAGGTAATCTGTGTAGCTGCTCTATAGGAGTCCAACTCAATGCAAAGGCCCGAAAATGAGTATAATAGGTCCTCTTTAATGATTAATCATACTCACAAAATCTTAAAAATGTTCCATTTACCAAACGATGCCAAATGCATTTCCCCCTCAATCAAAGTTTTACTCTCACAGCAACATGTTGCACACTCTCTGACAGTGTTATGTGCATCCTTAGAAATAAAGGTTCTTACTAGAACCATATAGGGTTTTTCAGTTTGTCCCTGTAGGAAAACCATTTTTAGTACCTCTTAGAACTTTTTATAGGTTCACTTGGCACCCTTTCAAACAGGTTTCACCCAGAGCCTCCTGTGAGAGGTTCTACAGAGAACCCTTTTATGGTGCAAAGGTTCCACCTAGAACCTTATCTGGAGGTTCTATCCAGAACACTTCTAACTTTCTAAGGGTGCTAACAAGAATCAAGTCAGGGGGTTCTACCAAGAAACCTTTTATATTCCAAGGGTTTTATCTAGAACACATTCAGGAAGTCCTACTGAGAACCTTTTTATATTCCAAGGGTTTTATCTAAAATCAACCCAGGGGGTTCTACCAAAAACCATTTTATGATAGTACAAAGAACCCTTGACAAACCCTTAACGAAATAGTTCTTCAAGGATTTCAACAATCCTTGAAGAACTCTTTCTTCTGAACAAAGGTTCTTTGAATGAAAAGTGTTCTTAATGGAAACCTTAGTCTGAAAAAGATCCCTTGACAAACCCTTTCTTCCAAAAAAGGGTTCTTCGGAAGCAAATTGTTCTGGATAGAACCACGGCCCTTCAGGAACAAACCTTTGGAACCCTAAGAGTGTAGCCTATGAAACATATAAAGGGCTACATATTTCAGAAGTTTATTTGATAGTAGATCGATTAAATTTTACATGATTGATCAAATTTTTAACAACTGATTAATCGATTATCATCCCTAATCTTTACAAATCAGGACTTGATAGTCTAACAATGGCAGCACCATCAGTGCTGAATAAAGATTTTGAAAATGAAAAATTAAATTGAATATTGACCTTGAAGTCAGTCAAATCAAATGTAGATTTGGAGAATAATGACACCCCATCACAAGTACAACCTTCAATCTATGAGGCTGAATTCTGCCATGGAGGTCAAGTGTTTGTGAAGCTGAATGTGCATGAATGCATAAACATATGGATGCACATATGTGGTCACAAATATGTGCTTATTCATATGTTCCCTGGACATTGTGAATGAAGTAGACTGAAGCATTTTTTTTGTATTACTCATTAACATGTTAAAGCTCTGAAGCCTCAGTCTGAGTCCTTGTGAGGCTGTAACTCAGAGAAAACATTCAGTCCTCTGAGAGTTCACAGCAAACTCTCAGTCTCTGGAACATTCACCTCATCACAGCCCACACTCATGATTCAGTGTTCAAACACCTGCCATCCACTGACAGACAGGAGCAATCAAATCCAAATCCATTCCTCACGCTCCTTTATGCAAACACTCAGTCTGAGTTTGTTCTGCTTGTTTTTTTCTTTTTTGGGGTTGGTAGATTGCTCCTGTCTGTTCCCACAGTGCAGAACAGAGCTGATGTGAGGAACAGCTGGATGGGAGGGAGGGAGGGAGAGGTAGAAAAAAAAGCTGCAATGCAACGTGGCGTTTTCCATTCTGCCTGGAAGCCACAGTCCAGCCGATGATGGAGAGAAGAGGAGGAGGAGGAGAGGAGGAGGGGGGAGGTGTCGTTATAGCGTGAGACTCTCTTTCCTCCTCCCACATCACTTATCCTCTCTTTCACCCTTCCTCCATTTTTTCCCTCAGTTTGTCTACTTTTTCTGTCTCCCTTCTTTTATCCCCCCTCCCTCCCCTCCCTCTTCTCACACCCTTTTCTCTCTTTTTTCCTCACCCCTCTCCCCTGCTCTCTCACCCACCCTTCTCCCTGTAAACGTGGCAGTTGTCTCTCTGTATTTGAGTTAACATGTCTCACAGAAAGAGATGATGAAGAGAAGTGCTGTAATTATGTTTTCTCAATTATCCATCTGTAGCTCTGCAGGTTTAAACATGCTGAGATGTGAAAGGCCATAATATCACTGTCATATCACTTATGAGCTCGCAGACAGATGCTTAAGGCTGCAACATTATTAAATACTATAAAAGCCACTGTAGTCACATGTACTTACTCCTCTGTGCCACATCACACACCCAAAAACCCCAAAGAAGGAAGAGAAACACTCATCTGTCAAGGTTTTTGGCCTTTTATCAGACAAGCTAAAACAGATAAACAAGAGAGCTCTCACAGTGTGTCTAAGGCTGCACAGTTTTCTGTCTGGCTGATTGCAGTTATGATTTTAAATGGTAAAAAAAAAAAAGAACTCTTGATAAGTCAACAATCAGTTGCTGGATGAACTCCAGATTGTCTGGTATGCTACAGAATGGTGTATATTGTATTTTATGTGAGCTGTGGTAGGTTTTAGCTTATGTTTTGTTTACTGCCTGTTGTATGTAGGCTATTGTAGTTCTAGACAGGGTAATTTGATTTTTCATCAGGTTGAAAAATAAGGTTTCCTTTGGGGACAAAAAACTTTGACCAAATCCTTTTGAGGAATGAACCATACCGTACCTGTGAGAACCTGGCAACCAATTACTGGACTGTAGAACAGCCTAATGATGATAATAATAATAATGATAATAATAATAATAAAAATAATAATAATAATAATAATAATAATAATAATAATAACAATAATCATTTTTGCATCAAAATCAAAGTCCAATTGATGCCCCGCCCTATCAGAATCGGATCGATAAGCAAAATCGATAATGGCATTGGTATCAATAAAATCTTATCAATTGACCCTTCGCTAAGCCCCACCTGCAGCAGCAACTGTCCAATCATAGCTTAGCAACCATGACTAGAGCTGACAGGCTTTCCATTTCTCTACATGTTGAAGGTGAGCAGGAGGCTGTGAGGAGAGCGATACTCTGTGTTTCATGAGTCTGGACGGTGACGTCTTTTTGTCATCTCTCAAAAACATGAAACACAAGAGCACACGTGTGAGGAATGGATTAAACTCTGTCTTCATCTGCTCTAACATAAGCTGCAAACATTAGCATGTTAACTAACATGCTAACTAACACTAGCTTACTAGCTGCAGTAACTTTACCTCCAGACAAACTTGTTAGATCGCACTGCATCTGCATTTGTTCTGTGGGGGTTTGAGGATGACAGTGTGGGCTGATGCAGAATCAGTCTGGCTCGTTGTCTCAGGACTAAGCTGGGTTAGTTTAGCTCTTATCATGGCTGTCTTCCGCAATTGCTGGTGGTCTGGCTGGGTGACCGTCTCAAGGTCCGCTGCACTAATCCACTTCCTTTTCCCACGTTAATGAGTGTTTTTCTGTCATCTATCATGTAAATATACCTGCCATATTTCACTGTCCGACCAATGTTTGCAGAGATGTAAGTTAGCATTAACGTTATATCATGTACACAGTTGTTAGGTAATTTTACATAAACACTTTCACTGGGTTCTTGTTTTAAAACGTGTCAGATGGAAACATCAAACATATGCTAACTTAAGCAACACAATACATAGACCTCTTTAATGTAAGGTCAAAACTGTCATTTCTTCACATTGTGTTGGTTTGTTGACATTGTTCTTAATTATTAAATGTTTTAAAGTGTAATCTTCCTTGTTCTATAGTCTAAATTTATACCAAATTTCATTTAAATATTAGTATTATATATATGTGTGTGTCTGTATGTGTGTGGTGTGTGCATGCATGTGTGTGTAACTGCTAAAAACGAATAAACAGTAATTTCATGATTGTATTTGAGTTTGTATTGTATTGGCTGCATGGTGACAAAAGTGCATTCACTTAAACATCTTTTAATTTATTGAGTCGACTCTACAGTATGTGACCCATTTCCATCGACAAATGTGCTTCGTATTTCATTCAGTGGAAATGCACAAAATAGCTGAACTGTGTAAACTTCACAAACAGGCTAAATATTTAGAAGGATAAAGTCTGAAAAATTTCCACAAGGTTTTCACTAAATTTAACTTTAAAAAGTTGTATTTTCTTCAGGCTCACCTGTATGTAAACAGAGCAGTAAACTTCAGCTCTCACAGTGGGAGTCTTGCAGACTAAATGAGAGGGAGAGGTGGAGGTAGGGAGGGGGTAGATGAAGGCAGCAGAGGACTCAGAATATTTAAACCCAATAACAAACATCAAAGCTACTTTTTTCCACCACTATTTCCTCTATAAAGTCACACTGGCTCTTAAAATGATTACTACTGTACACCAAGGGACAGGGAGCCTTTTCACTTTGATAGATGTTTTGCCTTCAGTCAAACTGGCCTCCTCCTCCTCTCCTCCTCCTCCTCCTCCTCCTCTTGCTGCTCCTGATGCTCGACACACAACAGCAGGAGCACAAAGTCTAAATACACACACAGAAGAAATTTTGGGTCTTTTCAGGGGATTTTTTTGCTCATATGAACATACTCAAAGGTGTAAATGACATGTTTGTAGTGTCGCGCCTCTCATTGGTCAACCAAACAAGATAGAAGTTAAATTAGGAATAGAAAACTTCATAGCGCCCTCAAGAATGAAACTAAATAAAGAGAAACATCATACGATCCAAATAAAAGTATATGATTAGCTGTGCAATTGTACATTTTTTTAAATGTCTGAAGCATACTTGCCAACCTTAAGACCTCAAAAACAGGAAGGATTTCAAAACCAAAAACTTGAGTTTCAGAGACTTTGTTCCCCATGTTTTAGTGACTTTACAGAATATACAAAGTAATAAGACAGGAGGAATACAGGAGAACTGTGATCCTGGGAAGAAATGAGGGGGGGTCTGTAAACAGATAGCTCTGCGATTCCTGTTAACAACTCTAATGAACATAGACTTGACTAGACTCTATTAGACAATACTAGACAGTACTAGACAATACTAGAGAGTACTAAACAACACATGAGTTAAATAAACTTTACTGTCACTCAACATTTTTAAGTTTATAGACCTTGTAAACAAATTTTAAATTCTCACAACTCTTTTTTAATTTTAATTAATTAATTTGAGCATTCAGTATTAAGCCTGGGTCTTAGTGGTGGTAGAAGCAAACTTTTCCTCTTAGCTTAAAGAGAAAATCATTATCTTTTTCCTTAGTACCCTCCACTCATCCACTTTCTATGGTTGCACTGGCAGCAAGAAAGCACAAAGTTTCTGGTGCTGATCAAGGTCTCCTTCCAGTAAAACGTTGCCAAACACCTCCAGAGAGATCCTGTAATTTTGATTTTTTATAATGCTTTTAAGTTATTTAGAGTACATGTAATTTTGTTCAGCCTGGCAAAAAAATGTTTTATATTGAAGAATAAGAATATGCTTTTCATGCATTTATTAACCAGGCAAAATGTGGAAAATATAAAAAATTCTGCACATTATAAGTGAATCTATGGATTAAATGATAATGATATATTGATATATTGTTTGGTTGTAATTTGCTGATCCAGGAATTGAATGTATGGTTCTTTGTTCTTCAGTCTGGATGAATTGGACAGCTGGATGCCTGAAACGTGACAGAGCGAACTGTTTGTGTGCTCGAGGGAAGTCTGTGATTTAGTCGTTCCTCAAAACAGTCTGGCTGAGCCGCCACACAGAGACAAAACCCTGATGGAGGGTTACAGGCTGTAATTACACCGACACAGAGGACAGCAGATGAGCTCACTGCCTGACCGCTGGGATTTCAGTCCAGGGATTTGTAAAGGACACGCAGTCAGCCACAATAGGTGTCCAAAATCAGCCACAATCATGTGTGAACATAATTATCCTGGAGGGAAATGTGTAGACAGAAAAAAAAGTTGTGGTTAGACAAAATCTGAACAGGTGAGCACAAAACACGTTATTGCTGTATGTGGTTTGTGGCGTGATTTTTTTGCCCACAGATACAATCAGATGACAGAACACATGATTCACTAGATAGAAAGATGAACTGACGTTCATCCGTGAACGAGATTTTAAATCCCCTCACAGGTAGAGATGGTTGGAAATGTGTTCATGTCCTGTAAGAAATGCATTCCAAGAGTCCCATAGGAAAGTCACAATTTGGTCTTCATAATTTATTTCATAATAGGGAATCAATAAATTCTGTGATAAATATTTGGTTATTTGGATTTTTTGATAAATTAAAGATATTTTCCCAAACTGTTTCCCAGTAAATTTATTCAACCAAATTTCCCCTGAAAATCAAGCAAAGCAATAGAAACCAAACCCTGAGTGTGCTGAATCGAGGGAAGGTGTTTTTATCTTGAATTTAACTTTTCATTTGTAAGAAGAAGACTGCATTTCTGCTTCTTTCAAAAGTTAAATAGAGTCTCTTTACAGCTGGCATTAATGCATCTTGGGTGTTCAGAGTGGACAGCCAGGCCAGCTGTCATGACTTTCATCGTGTGACTTTTGCAAGATGCTTCAATGACGTCATGTGACGTATGTAACTAGTTATTGTAACCCCAAATATCATCTTATCCTAAAACTACCCATGTTTTTTGCCTAAACCTACCCAAACTATAACAGTTTCTCAATTCTTACACTCACCACACTGCCAATGAAAGGCACCTGATTCAACTGCCGCAACGGGGCCCTAAGCCATCAGCTAGACTCTTTGCTTTCGTAGTTCCCCAGTGGTGGAATTAGTTTGATCTGCAGAGCCCCACTCAGTCTTTAGGAAAGGACTAAAGACTCAGCACTTTCCCGAACACCTCTGCACTGGACAGATTGCAAAAATATGTATTTAAAAAATGCATCCTATGCACTGCATGCATCGCCTCTTGCACTGCCTGGAGGCACCTTTGTCCTATTACTGACCACTATAACCTGATCACTCAAAGCACTTGCTGAGGTGTGGGTGACACATTTTTGAGGAAACACTACACTGAAGGACCACTCATTCACATCATATATTTATGTGAAAATAATAAAATGCAGCCACAACAAGAGGCAAAATGGATTCTCGTGGATGGAGTAAATGCTGTCTGACATCCTCTGACTGCTCTGCCTCAAGTCTGTGTTTTATGAGTTTCCTGATGGACAGATAGCTTTATTTGGTGCTTAAGTTATCGCTAACTGCTGCTTTTAGCCACTGTTACTTAGCTCAGATAGCCATGCAACTAGCAGTCCTAGTAAGTTCAGAGAGCTAGGAGAGCTTTGGAACACCAGCAGGAGGAGGTTTAATGAAGCTAATAAAGTCTTATTTAAGCTTCAAAGCTAAGTGGACTGCTAGTTGCACAGCTAACTTATCTAATTAGCTAACAGCAGCTAAAGTTGGGAGCAGTTAGTGGTTACTTGAGCAGCAAGTAAAGCTATTTGTCCATCAGGAAATTCAGTTCAGGCAGAGCAGCCACAGCACATATCAGCTAAAGCTTTGTTTTCCTATAAAATATGATCCAGTTTAGAAAAATCAGTGAATAAAGTTAGAAAGTTGTGCAGGATCAGTAAGACCTGGACCACATAAACACTCCTCTCTGGCAGCGTCTATCGTTTTCTAACTTAATTCTTGTCTTATTTGTGGTCTGATAAACAGTAAATTCATCAAATTCAGGTTAAAAACAACAACACATCTGGTTTTTGCAAACAGACATGATATATATGTTTATTTGCATACAGAGCGAGGAAGTAACATCAGGTCATAAGGAGACACTTAAGATGCATCTGGAGATGCCAGGCTTGAAATGATGCATGCAGAGCTGACCACATGATATTGTAAACATGCATGTTCATGTAAGATGTTTACATTATTGCAATGGGGTTTACAACCTGTCTCATCTGAGCTCTTGCAGCAAGAGCTGGCAGTCTGGGAGGGTTGTTAAAGCGAAGTGGAAGCACCTGTGGGGGCCCCCACCACAGCCTGCATGTCCCTGTCTGAGGCCTGTACTACGAAGCCAGTTCAACATACCCAGGGTATCCTTAAGTGATCTGGCTTGACTAAACCTAATAAAGGCAATCAAGGATAAGGGACACATGAAGCTGGATATCGACTTGGTGAGTCAACACAGGGTTTCCCAATCTAGGCACGAGCGTGTTCACATGAACAGGGCAATGTTTGCAACAACTGACCAGCACACTGGCATATTTTACAAATGCAGAACAAACTATAATATTAGACAAATAATAAAGATGAAGGCAATCATAACCATCGTGACTGTGTGAAGAGTAGTAATAATAATATATTTACTCTATTGAGTGCTTTTCAAGATCCTCAAAGACACTTTACACCAGTTAAAATGATCAAAGAAAACACACTAGATATTTGTAACACACAACATTAATCACACAAAACAGTTAAAGGTGTAAATTACAAGTCGTCTCACTGTGTCTCCACAGCTTCTCGAGCTCACAGCTGGGTGTTTTCAGGAGCTGCCTGATGTTTTCAGCTGGAAAACAACACTTTGGACACAGAGTGACACTAACAATATCACTGCTTCATCATTAGAGCACGAGTAGATCTGACTATAATTACATTTGTGTGTTCAATTAATGTGCTGCTTAGATGTAGGCAATTCTTATGGTGTGTGAGCCAGTTTTAGTTTTATTCTTTCAGCAGCACCTGATCGGTGTCAAATTGACTTGGGAGAGAAATGTAGGATTTAATACATTTACTGATCATCTGTCTGTCGTCTGATCTGCAGACAGATGATCAAATGTATTAAACTATATACTTGTGGGTGTGGCCCTCTCTTCTTTATATGGATACATTTAGGATAAATGCACCAGTCGGTCAGAGTGCAGTATAAAACAGACTTGGGAGCAAATAAAAAGTAAATATAAAAACATAATTCAAAGCAGTCAGCAGGCTGACTTTCATGGCTTTACAAGTACAACCAGTACAAAGCTTTAGTGCTTCAGTCTGTGTTGTTGGATGAAATCAGTGTATAAAAGCACAATGAAAGTAACACTTTTCCCTGCATTGTGCACCGAGCTCCACAGGGTCTTGGTGACACCGAGTGCTGTTTAATAAAGTGATTTGATTGGTCAGCAGGCAGTGCTTTATGCATATTGATCTCTTATCTGGAACATAACCTGCTCCATAGCAGATTAGGCATTTAGTGTAAGTTACCATGGCGATCTACCGCAGTAAGACGTGAACCACCATCATAATACTGAGAAGCCAGAGTTAATCCTGAAAGTTACCTCACTAACCACAGATCCTGCTCCATAGTACAGGCCCCTGCTCTCATTCTCTTTTTCTCTCTCCGAGGCTCCACATCTCCAGGTTTTGGTTTGTCTCTCCTCAGTCTTACTTTGTAAATAGTTCTGTTTATTTCTAATGAAAACCTCAGTTTGGCACTTTTATCTGACTGATTCCTCTCTTTGTCACTTACACTGAGCTGATTTGTGACACAAGTCTGTTACTGTAACATTCTTTATTTAACTTGAAGTCTCCAAAGATACCAAAAAATGTGAGGTGTAAAGGTGCAGCCACTAAAACATGGAGTTATAAACATCATATAGGTTGAACGAAGAGGTGGAAAAAGCTGAGAGAAATGACATAACGATCCTGTCAAACAGGAATAAGATCATTTTTCTGGGTTGAAGCTGAGGATGAAAGGCTGGACTGAGTCAAAGCAGCAGCAGCTGCAGATAGTTTGGTGACGTGTAGACCAGAGAGCTGAACTGCAGCTCGGACACAGTGTACCAACACCAACACACACACACACACACACACACACACACACACACACACACACACACACACCACACACTCACACACAACAGGTTTTTAACTGTATCTGGCTCTCATCTTACTACCACACACACACACACACACACACACACACACACACACACACACACATGGACACATCAGAGGCTGAGGCTGCCTGCTGTGCAGTAAAAAGCTAAAGTGCTTTCAGCTCTCAACACATAAAACATAAAACTTATTTTTAAGCTGAAGTGTGGATGGACGGAGGGCAGATCTTTATTTCTGCTCCGTCTCATTACTCTGAGAACACACTCGCTTCCTGCCAGACAGAAAGTACTTTCAGAGGAGCTGACGAGCTGGCAGAGGCAACTTACCTTCACTTTTAATAGAAAACAGAACCCCTTAATTTTTAAATCCCCCTAAACACTTTATATTGAGACTAAATTGGGGAATAAAGCAACTAAACAAAGTGAATCCCTTAATGCCCTTCAGTCTGCTCTTAGAGAAATCATGAGGGCTTTAATAACTTAATTTAAGCTTTAGGTAAATGCCATTTGCTGCACAATTATGGTAAAAGTGAGACATTAAACTTTGAGAATTAATGGATCCTGAGTTGATACCTGAAGTGGGACCAAGTCATTGTTTTGCAAGTCACAAAATCCTGGTCCTAACCCAAGTCCAGAGTCTGGTCCCAGACTTTGGGTTTGGAGTCCTAAACAAGTCATTATGTAACAGTGAGTTCAGCCTCATTGATTTACAAAGCTAACATTAGCTAAGCATTAGCCCACTAACTATGTTAATATTAACCTTGACTTACTCTTTTTTGTGTAACTTCAAATATAAAACAAAGTTGGAAGTTGTTGCACCTTCATATATAATTTTCGACCTGCACATTTTGCATACCACACTTCGTTTTTGTATACAAACAAAATTATCTTAACTTTTTTCCAACTGAAGCTCAGTTATGTAACATTAGTTCTTCATGGTTTATTCATGTAACATGATTGGATGCTGTTGGATTGGTTCTAAAGTAATGAGTTATGTTACTCTTTATATTACTTTCAGCCTCCAGATTAGATTCCATCACCACATATGGCCCTTTTCCACACACAGAGCTGGCCTGGCCTGACTCGGTTTGACTCGGCCCATCAAACCCAGCACGGCAGGGGTTTGTATTTGCATTACAACAGGGCTACTCGCTTGAAGGTGTGTCTTTTACCTGAAGACCAACTCTGTAAAGTGGATAAACCGTTCATGTACATCTCTGGGATAAACATGCTGTTTCGTTAAATTCTTCACAATAAAAGTCCCTGTTGTTTCATTATTTAAATGCTTTTATTATGAAGCAGTACAAACAGGAAGTCTTTTGATTCTGGATTTTATCAGCAGTAACTTAACATGACTCCGACAGTGCTCAAAGCAAATAGAAACAGTAAAATAATGCAGATACCTGAAAGTTCAAACAGCAACACAGGAGAGAAACTAAATTTCAAAGCACAGAGATTCAGATTAAAAACGTCCTCCTCTCTGCTCTCCTGCACACATGAGCTGAGTATCACAACACTCGCTTGTTTGAGGGGGAGAAAAAGAGATTATCACCGGTTGGCCACGGCTGGCAAGATGTCATCACAGCCCACTTAGAGGCAGGTTGGGCACGCTTTGGCCCTGCTTCAGAGTAGGTCCATCTTGGGTGCGACTCAGTGTAGCTGAGCACAATAAATGGAACTGCAAATCAAATGCAGCACAGTTTGACTCAGCAGTGCCAGTGGAAAAGCTACAGTATTCCCTCTTGAAGTAGCCAAACAAAGACAAAATAACGACAAACTTCCACCCGTGGATAGTATCCCTGTCTCCCTTTCTGTCATTCTCCATCCTCCGTTTAGCTTTTTGGCTAACAGCTGACATGACCTGCTACACGTACACATCATCATAAGATACCGAGGTCAAAAAGTAACTCAGAGTTACTTTGATTAGTTATTGTAATATAATTATTGTATTAGAAATTGTAATCCCTTACACTATTTGTTACTGGGTAAAGTAATAACATTACAGTAATATATTACTGAGTAATACATTACTGCCCAACTGGAAAAGACTGTGCCAATGGTCGGTTGAATTGAACACAGAATTATATTAAATCTGTCAAAAACGTTTTCTAATGACACAACTATCATTGTATTATGTTGGACTGGGTGACAGAATGTGGTGATCACATAGCTCTCAAATGTGCTAAATATGTTATATTTTGCCAAAGGTTTTAAAGCTAGCTTAATTAGCTAGTAGGCTAAACTAATGTTTGCTAATTTTCCTGTAGAGTTATTCCTAAGCTTACCATTCCCTTTCCCTTGCTTCATATTTGGCATACAGCTGTCAGAGTGGAACCAATATCAATCTTCTCATCTAACTCTTGACAAGAAGTATTTCTCAATATGTCAAACTATTCCCACAGACAGTTCATCCAAAATCAAAAATATATATTTTTTCCAAGCCTGTAGTGCTGTGTATCCATCAAGATTTTTAAGGTGCAAGTTGCCTTGTTTTGTAGATATTGTCCATAGAGGTGTCTGCCCTTTCTCCAAAATAATGGGACTAAATGGCACTCAGCTTGTAATCCTCACAGCAACAAAAAATACATTTGAAAAATTCAAAACCATGCAGTGGAATCTACCAGAACTTTAGCTCTTTTAAACACAGACAAGAACGGACTGAAGGAACCTTTTAGTTCCAGTTATTTTGGGTGGAACGTGGCTTAACATGTCAGTCAGAGGATGACCAATGTCATTAATTCATCCAGGGGCTGTTGATGTCACCACCAAATGTCATAGCCATGCGTTCAGTACTTGTGGAGGAAAGTTGTTTGACCAACTGAAATTACCATCTTGAGAAACACACAACTAGTGTGACTCAAAACAGGAGAGCGAGATGAGAGACCAAACCATGGCATGAGAACTACCTGATCTATTTATACAGCTCCACTCCAGTAAAATTCTAGATAACAGAAAGCAGACCACACACACGCAAACACATATGATTCACAGAGATAGTTAGATAGTAGAGATAGAGGTTATATGTAGATGGAGAATGAGCAAACATTAGTTTAAACCAGCAACAAGGCAAAATGGCATCTGATGAGAGAAAATTCAAGACTTTCTAGAAAAAAATTCCAGCAGCATCATTTCAAAGTTATTTTTCTTTTCAGAAATCCACGTTGTATTCTGACATTTTTTTAAAAATTTCATAGTCAACCTTGTTGTGTGTTATCCAGTTGTGGAAAGCAGTGCTTAAATGGAATGTTTTCATTTTTGTATTTACACCTGTACTTTTCCTGTTTGACAACATATCTGCTGTCTATTGTCAAATCTGAGATGTGCTTTGACCAAAACTTTGGTGACCAGACATCCCCATTTCAAGCTGGGTGTCCTGAGTCTCTGTAAAACACTAAAATGTCCCGCTATTCAACATTCACTATCAAACTGTCCCGGTTTTCACTACAATTAAAGATGCTACAAGGGTGCACAAGCATGCACTGCACCTTCAGTTTAATGTTTCCCAGCTGGGTCACGCTACATGATTGAGCAGCGTGTGTGCATGGCGTTACCTGTTGGTTTTCATTTTGGTGCCCATATTAGCAGGTTAGAGCATCCACACAGCCCGCATCTGCAGCACCGCTCGTGCACGTGTCAGGCACAGGCCACACTTCATCTAGGGATTTGGAGGCTTGCCTATTTGTTCCGTACAATGTTTGCGGTTCTCTGCAAAAACACATTAAAAATGATCTGTCGACAGTCATGTTGACATTATATCAGCAGCAACAGAACAAGAACTCGAACTTTCAGCAGCTGCCTCCGCAGCAGAAACACAGCCTGTGCAGACACCACAGTGTGTGCAAGCCATAGCAGTTCATTGATGGTGTCCTCACACACTGCTCCAGTGTGTAGTGTGAGCCAACCGTTAGTTGCGTCTCCATGTGCACCCTCTATTTTGGTTCATGTATGTGAAGCAGTGCAATGTGCAAAAGGTCTGGATGAAGGTAAATACACTGTAGATCAGCGGGTGTTGTGATGGGTAAATAGTTTCTGACCAGTCACATTATTGGCTTCATCCCTCTGAAACAGCTGTGCCAGTCACAGTTAATTGTTATAACAACAGCTCAGCAATATGAAGAAATTGATTTGGTGATGATTACAGAAAAAAAAGCTATTTTAGCAATAATTCTAATGTAACTCACTTCGTATATTGTACTGTAGCATCCTGGTATTGTTTGCTGTGTGTAACAACACTACGTTCTGGCGCTGCTGCCTTAGCACCGAAGCATACAAAAATAATTCAGAATTAAAGCTGCAAGCAGCATTGAACGGGCCCTCGCACCCTCGCACCACTCGGGACCTGCTGCGGCTGCGACCAAGTTGCAGGACTACAACTGGTCCACGAGGCGCTCAGTTTTCACATGCATTAGACACCGTAGGAAGGAGTTCGATGTCACTTTCTGTTGCCACTAGGTGGCATTATGACTATGTCTGCTGGTTGTTAGGTAGATGTGTTCAGGGTGTGACTGTTATCAAACATGTGAAGGCTGCTCTTTAAAGGGCGTTGCCACTCTTTGCCGAAATTCATATCATATGTGCAAGGCAGAACTGGTAACAAATGTGTGAAGTGTCATGTCGATGCGATCAAGTACACTGAAGTTAAGGCCACTTCATGTGTTTTGGCAAAACATTGACCTTCGTTGCGCTGTCAGGGCAACGCCGTTTGACGATAGGTCATGGTATTCATGATATAGGATCACCAAGGTCATAAGGCTTTTCTGACCAGATTTGATATGGATATGGTCAACATACCGGGAGCAGCACCTCAAAGTGTAAAACATGTAATTTCCTGTCACCAGTGTCACCAAGCTTTTCAGCTGTTGTCCTGAAAGTTTTCCTGGTCAGCAGCCATCAACAACTTGTGATTGTGTCAGAATTAGTCTGTCAAGATGAGGAACTGAGTACTTCTTAGATTAGGAAAAACTCAAAAGCCTCAACTCACATACGTTTCAAAAATAATGCATGGGAAATTTTAGTATGCTTCATTAAAGACAACCTTTTTACAGTGTTTCCTTTTGAGCAACACGGCTTAATGAAAGGATTGGTTCACTCAAACAAACATACATGCACACACAAAACCCACAGCTTTGTAAAGATTTCTTTGGCAAAAGCTCCAGTAGAAACTGTTATCAGTGTGCTCTGGGAAATATTTTTGACGCTTTGAGCACCGCAAATGACATTCCTTTCACCTCAATTGTATTGAGACCGAGGAAGGAATCTCAGAACATCTCAAAAACTGTATGCACGACTGAGTAAAACTAGAGGTACATTAAATGAGAAATATGTTGTTTTGTTTGACCAAAAAAATATTTCCATATGAAGATGGTTCAGTTGTTATCACAGGGTACAAGGTTCATTTATTTATCATTCTACAACACAGGACTGTGCAACGAAATACAAGTTGTCGTCCCTTTATGTTCCTCACAAGAGAAAAATATATAAATGGATGAATACATAAGTCATAAAAATAAACTATTATTTATGGTGGGGTACTGAGGATGAATTTAAGAGTCTCACAGCCTGAGGGAAGAAGCTGCTCTGTAGCCTGGTTGTACGGCACCAGATACTTCTGTATCTCTTGCCACATGGCAGCAGGGTGAACAGGCTGTGGTTGCGGTGAGTATTGTCTTTTAATATCCTTTGACCTAATACATGACCTATACATGACCATGAGTATGGAGTTTTGGTTACAACATCACAGAGGATTCTATGACAACTGAGCATAATCCATCCTCTGACTAAGGTCACAATATAAAGTGGAAATTTTTAGCAAATGGACCTTATGATGACATCTTTTTGTCAAGCTGCCATTTATAACATCAATAATGAATGTCTAGGGGCAGAAGAAAAGATTGATACAGTACCTTTGAATATTGTGATTCATTACACGGCATTGTCAAATGCTGTATTTGATTGGTCAATTACAACATTCTAAGGTCTGTTATTTCTGTATAGCAGACCGTTGCTATGAATAGCAGACCGTTGCTATGGACGCTTCTGATCGACTCCAGCGGATCACGTCCTGTCATATCAATCCGCAGAAAGACGTTTACACCTGCGGCAAGAAATCATTAATTTTCTGTTTGCTATATTGGAAAAAATTGAATATTTTTCCAATATCAATTTTAATATATTTGGAGAGAACGAAACATTGGATTCATGGTTGATGGCTGACCAGTCCCCAGTAAAGAAAAGAAGAAGAGAGGAAAACAGCACAGAGAAAGAAAGAGAGGTGAAAAAACACAAGGAATTAGACCACACGGAAATTGACAAAATTGAGGAAGATAGACATGAAGTTAATACAAAATGGAACACGGTATGGGCCATGAGTGTGTTTAAAGACTGGTTAATTGAAAAGAAAATGTCAACAGACTTTGACAGTTATGCCGCAGAAAACCTCAATCAGGTGCTGTGGTCATTTTATGCATCCGTTCAAAAGTCCAACAGCAAAACCTACTCAGTCGCCAGTTACATGGCAATTAGGGCTGGGATATGTCGACACTTCTCAAAATTTGACATAATGAACTGTGCTACTTTCAAGTCCAGCAACGGGGTATTTAAATCAGTCATTAAAAACCTCCGTAAAAACGGTAAAGATGTCAGCCAGCACCACCCTCCCATCTCAGCAACAGATTTGCGGCTCCTCAGGTGCTCAGAGGTGCTGTCCCCGCACACAGCGATCGGAGTGGTCTGAAAGGTGTGGTTTGATGTACAGCTGCATCTCGCAAGACGGGGGAGAGAAGGCAATCGAGACTTGACAAGAGGCTCTTTCATTGTGAAAGAAGATGAGAATGGCAATGAGTATATTTCTCTCACCCACAACGCTGAGACCAAAAACCACAAAGATGCCAAAGATCCATGTAAAGAAAATTACAGAGGATTCATCTTTGCTGAGCCTGACAATCCCAACTGCCCTGTTGCCAGTTTTAAGAAATATTTATCCCTGTGCCCTCCCGACGCTAAAGCCTTTTACCTTCATCCACTAAGAAAAGATCAACAGCTATTGAACAGACAAGCAGTGTGGTACTCTTGTGAACCCATGGGGCACAATTACCTCAGGAAAATGTTACCCCAAGTCAGCAAGGCAGCCGGGCTTTCTAAGAGATACACAAATCACAGCTTGAGGAGCACAGCTGTCCAACTCCTCTCTCAGGCTGGTCTGGCAAGTAGGGAGATTATGTCTGTGACTGGGCACAGATGTGAGACCAGTCTGAGGAGCTACTGGGCTCCGACCAATACAGATCAGGAAAAGTGGAGCAAGATCCTGTCCTCTAATTCAGGCAGCAGCAGCAGATCGGGTGAGTGCCTCTCCTAAAGCATCAGTGATGAGATAATATTGATAGCAGTTGTAACAGTAAAAAACTGTTTCCAGGTGTGTCAGCTGCAGGCCCACAGCAAGGAGGAAATATGGACATGAATGAGGACAGAGACGTCAGCATCAATATTCCCAAGGACATCCCATTCACCTTGTCTCACTTCACCATCAATGGAAATGTTCAGTTTAATGTGAATTGCAATACTAAATAAGCTAATCTTCGTTTCGGAGTTACCATTGCTTACAGTTATAGTTCCAAACGTAGAAATGAACAGACTATTTTTTTCAAGCAGCGGACTATTTTTTCAAACGGAAGCAATGAAAACTTTTGTAAATCAATAAAATCATATTTGGATCAAGATTTTCTGTCAACCTTTTGATTTCTTTAGTGAGTAGCTGTGTAATAAGCGGGATAATGTAGAGCGAGCCAGTCACTATAGAGAAATAAACCCTTTCAGGATGATGCAGGACCCCGACGCGAAGGGTTTATTTCTCTATAGTGACCGGCTCGCTCTACATTATCCGTTACTTAATGTGTTATGATACTGTATCAATTCTCAAAAACATTGTTTTGTGATATCTTCATACATGCAAAGATTCGTGGCAGTGGTTCATTTTGTTGATGTTATCTTCACTGTTCTGAGTCCATAAAAAGGTAAACTTTTTAAAATCTAAAAATATTATGCATATGGTGGTGTGTTCTTTAAACTATGAGTTTTCCTAATATTAGATATTAGATTTTCATATTAAATTTTAAAAAGCAATAAATCACCTTACTTACAGTATACGCAATACATTGAATTGTAACTCCTGTATCGTGATATGTATCATATCACCACATTCTTGCAAATACACAGCCCTAGAATGCTGTAACCTCTTTTGTAATTTCAGTGAACTTAGCCTTTAATACTTGGTAGCCATGGCGACATAATGATAATATGACCTTATAAATAATATATATTTTGCCAGAACACTAACAAATACACCATTCGGTCCGGTTTGCAGCTGCAAATCATAACATAGATGCAATAAAAGTCTTTCACACAATCTATAATTGGTCAAAATAGAGCAATGGATGGACCAAGCTGCTTGCAGTGTGAACACACCATCAGTGGTTGGTTTCATGAACAATATGATCACAGATGCCATGCCTTGCTCTGATTTTTAATCACAACCAATCAAAAATACATTAGTCACACATAAACTCACATGATCACACACACACACACACACACACATACACACACACACACACACACACACACACACAACACACACACACACACGGTCACAACTGCACATGTAACTAGGCATCAGTCAGATGGCCTGGTGCTTGGTACACGTTTTGAAATGTGGGTTCAAAATCTGTATGTCAAGGTTCTATACAGTTATTGCCTGTGTGATTTTTTTTCCTAGAACCATTAGTCCAAACCATATTGTTTTAAGACCTCTGGAAGCTGAACATCCTATAGTTTTGAGAAATCTTGTCAAGAAAAAATCACACATGCTTGTTTAAACCAAAACAAAACTCATGTCTTAAGCATTTTAACTTAAATGTATAGGTCATATTTAGACTTAGAATGAAAAGTCCACTCAGGTGAATCAGTTGGATGTGGACTCATTTTCATCATCTCTTTTTCTCTTCCTCAATCCGAGGAAGTGGCGAGTTCTTTTCCAGAAAGACAGATTTTTCTTCTTCTCTGCAGCCTGCTCCTGACAGACCTTAGCCTTTTCTACAAGTTCTGGTTCTTGTGAAATACAGAGTGACTCCTCTTGAATGAGTTCTGGGTCCGGTGAAACAGCAGAGGACTTGCCCTTCTCATGCTGGCAAACCTGGTTGTTCAACTCTTCAATGAGCTGGTCAGATTCTTTGCGGAAGGTCTGACTGACTTCTTCCTTAGCTTTAAGCTGGCATAACTCTTGCTTCAAGTCTTGGATCAGCTGGTCAGACTCTTTACGAAAGGTCTGATTGGCTTCTTCCTTAGCCTGGAGCTGGCATAACTCTTGCTTCAAGTCTTGGATCAGCTGGTCAGACTCTTTACGAAAGGTCTGACTGGCTTCTTCCTTAGCCTGGAGCTGGCATAACTCTTGCTTCAAGTCTTGGATCAGCTGGTCAGACTCTTTACGAAAGGTCTGACTGGCTTCTTCCTTAACCTGGAGCTGGTATACCTGTTGCTTAAGGTCTTTGATGAACTGGTCCGATTCTGTGCGGAAGGTCTGATTGGCTTCTTCCTTAGCCTTAAGCTGGCATAACTCTTGCTTCAAGTCTTGGATCAGCTGGTCAGACTCTTTACGAAAGGTCTGACTGGCTTCTTCCTTAACCTGGAGCTGGTATACCTGTTGCTTAAGGTCTTTGATGAACTGGTCCGATTCTGTGCGGAAGGTCTGATTGGCTTCTTCCTTAGCCTTAAGCTGGCATAACTCTTGCTTCAAGTCTTGGATCAGCTGGTCAGACTCTTTACGAAAGGTCTGACTGGCTTCTTCCTTAACCTGGAGCTGGTATACCTGTTGCTTAAGGTCTTTGATGAACTGGTCCGATTCTGTGCGGAAGGTCTGATTGTCTTTTTCCTTAGCCTGGAGTTGGCACAACTGTTGCTTCAGATCCTCAATCTCTTTCTGATTTTCTCGCTCCTTGTACACCAAGTACTCCTCCCGGCTCTTCTGCTGAGACAACTTTGTCTGCATTTCTTCCAGTTGTTGTTGAAGACGAACCTTTAGAGCATACAGCTCTTGACTTTTGACTAGTTCTTTCTGCAACAGAGCTTTCTGCTCTTCTCTACAATTCCTTTCCATGTGGAGGTCTTTGGTCAAATATTCCATCTGGTACCACACGTTGTCCATAGTCATAGTTCTGTCTTTCCAGGGTGTTGGAGAGCTCAGCAATCCACTGCTCCTGAGAGATGCAGTATTCCTCTGCTCTTTGGAGCTGAGTGTTCATCTCCTCCACCTGTTTGACAAGGGCGTCATTGTCAATCAACAGCATCTCAAAGTCTTTCTTAAGTTTCTGATTTTTTTTTGGTCTCTCTCTCCAGCTTGGTGGAGAGTGCAGTGTAACTCTGCCCCTGAGAGGTGGAGAGTTCCTCTGCTCTCTGGAGCTGAGTTTTAATTTCTTCCACCTGTTTGACAAGGGCCTCATTAGCATTTGAGAGCTTCTCAAGGTCTCTCTGAGTTTCCCTCTCCTTGCACACTAAATACTCCTCCTTGTCCTTCTGTTGACACAACTGTGTCTGTATGTCTTCCAGTTGTCGTTGAAGATGGACCTTTTGACTGTACAACTCTTGACTTTTCACTAATTCTTTTTTCATCTGTTTGACAAGGGTGTCATTGTCAATTGAGAGCTTCTCAAGGTCCTTCTCAAGTTTCTGATTTTTCTTGCTTTCTCTCTCCAGGTTGGTGGAGAGCCCAGCATTCCTCTCCCTGCTTTTTGGAGCTGAGTTGTCATCTCCTTTATCTGTTTAACAAGATCCTCATTAGCAACGAAAAGCTTACACACCGAATACTCCTCCTTGTCCCTCTGTTGACACAACTGTATCTGCATGTTTTCTAGTTCTCGTTGAAGACGGACCTTTTGAGTGTACAGCTCTTGACTTTTCACTAATTCTTTCTGCAATAGAGCTTTCTGCTTCTGTCTACAAGCCCTTTCTCTGTGGAGCTCGCTGGTCAGATACTCAATGTGGTCCCACAGTTGCTCATAATCATCCTCTGATTTTAGGTACAGATCCTTTAGCACCTCCACCTCTGTGTCAAGGGGCTCCATGGAAGACATATCTTTGGTCTAGTTGTAAGGGCTCAGAATGGTAATCTCAAAGACTTAGTTTCAAGGACTTAGTGTCTGAAGTTGTTGTTTATCTCACAGTGATGTATCTCCTGTTCAAAGGTGCAATGTTCCTGTTGTTGATGCCTTGATTCAGTTATTCTGCGTACAGACAAACAAATTTCATCTACTGAGTACAGTGAAGAAAGAATGTGTATTTGAAACTTAACTGGCTGTCTTTACCCTGGTAATGATGTCACTGTATGACATCACACAGAATGGAATTCCTTTATGGCTGTGATGATGTCACTGTATGACATCACACAGAATGGAATTCCTTTGATGGCTGAGATGACGCTTTTTTAAAAATTCTATTCAATTCAATAAGCTTTATTAGCATGAATGTACAAGACATTATTGTCAAAGTGTATAGTAATAATGTAACATTACAAGCAAAAAGAAAGAGGTACAATTAATAAAATAAAGAAAATAGCAGAAAACACTCAAACCTCCTCGAGCTCGTCTTCAGTCAAAAGACACACCAGGGTAGCCCTGTTGTAAATTCAAACCCCCGCTGAGTCAAGCCAAACCGAGTCAAGCCAGGCCAGCTCTGTGTATAGAAAAGGGCCATAAGCTCCCCAGTTTCACCTCCTTAGCATTAAGAGAACACCAAGCAACAAAATACAGAATTGCTACTCACTACAATTATGCTGTGAAACAAAAAAGTTTTAACTTTTTTCAACTCATATCAACTCTGTCAGATTTTCCATTTGAGGGAACTTAGGTCTAAATTCAATAAAGGATTTGACCACAAAGAGGTTGGCCCTCTAAAAGGTTTAATTCTCAAGAGCTTGATTGTCTTTAAGTAAAATGTAAATAATAAAAATAAATAAAATTAAAGCTGCAAGCAGCATTGAACGGGCCCTCACACCCCCACCCCACTCGGGGCGTGCTGCAACCGCGATTACGTCGCCAGAGGCCAACTGGTAGACGTGATGCAGAATTTTCACCACCTTAGGACACTAGGAAGCAATGCATTGTCACTTCCTGTCTCCACTAGGTGGCACTATGAATTTGACTCATGAGTGTCATGTAGATGTGTTCAGGCTGGGACTTTTATCATGCATGTGATGTTTGGAGCAGATTTGACCATGTTATAGCAATTTTATGTTTAATGTTGAGACATCAAAATTCGACGCCATGCCACAGGCACACCGTTTGACGCTGACCAATTCTTTTAATAAGTGTTGATCACATACTTGTCTAGATGGTACACACCAGTTTTGAAGTCAATCGGATTATGGCCAAGCCATTTGGCCACGCCCATTGACGAAACTCATATCATATGTTCAGGCCTGGACTGTTAACAAGTTTCAGACAGATTCAACCAAGTACACTGAAGTTAGGGCCACTTTCTGTGTTTTAGTGAAACGTTGACCTTCGCCATGCCATCAGGGCTATGCCGTTTGATGATAGATCACAATTTTCATAATATAGCATCACCAAGGTCTTAAGGCCTTTCAGATTTGAGTTGGATATGGTCAACGTGCTGGGAGCAGCACCTCAAAGTCCTAAACATGTCATTTCCTGTCGCCAGCAGGTGGCGCTATAACAATCACAGAATTTTGTCATGTAGCTGTTTTCAGGGTGGGACTATTATGAATCATATGAAGTTTGGTGAAGAATGGACAATGTATCCCAAAGTTATAGCAATTTCATGTTTCATGGCGAGACATCAAAATTCGATGCTCCACAGCAGGTGCACCATTTAACGATAGCGCAATCTTTTAATAACTTTTGATCACAAAATAGTCTAGATGTTAGCCAGCGATTTTGAAGTCATTATGATAAATCCTGTAGGCACCAGAGGTGCTCGGGCCCTAATAATTGTACCTGATATATAATTTTGATTTATAATAATAAAATGTCACATATATAATTTTTTATTTATCCTGATGAAAATGTATGTGGTGTCTACATAATTGCATACATGCGCACACATGATCACACAATGCAATTTAGTTTCCTGGTTGAGGGTTTGAAATATGGTGAAATATGGTCACCCAAAACAAAGCAATGATGACCAATGATCATATTAGTCTTGTCATGGTGCTTTTTGTGTACTATTAGTGTGTTATTTCTTACAGTTTCTTGAGCAGTCATGCTCTGTGGAGAAATTGTCATCCTGTAATATTTCAATACTCATGGTCTGTGTCTGCGCATAGTTTCACAATCTTGAGGAATTTAGTTTCAAAACTGTCTTCATGATTGCATACTTTATTAAAACCATCTGCTAGTCTTTACACACCACACATAATGGTACACTAGTAAGATATAACAAGCTGCATTTTCTATCAAATTAGACAAAAACTAGATCCTTATTACTAGACTCTTTATTAGCCCCTTATTAGATTTAATTAGAGGGTAAAGAGGGACACATTACAACATAATTGTACTGTAAACTAAAGTGAAATCACATATCTGCTAGACCATTGCCTACTTCTTTGATCAAGTCACATTATCTGCCTGCAGTATTACAATAAGTCTGTGCCCTCACCCATAGACAGAATGTTCCTCTACCTCTATACTGTATTTTTGGCCATGACCATTTTACTTGTTTGATCTGCTTCACATATTGGGTTT
The DNA here is from genome assembly GCA_034769285.1 of Lutjanus argentimaculatus. NCBI lineage: Eukaryota > Metazoa > Chordata > Actinopteri > Lutjaniformes > Lutjanidae > Lutjanus > Lutjanus argentimaculatus. Next base: position 2,178,526 of record JAWZSL010000006.1, on the reverse strand, counting down.
AAATTGGGAAGTAGCAGATATGTGATTTCACTTTAGTTTACAGTATAGTTCTGTTGTAATGTGTCTCTAATTACTCTCTAAAGGGCTCTTCACACTGCACTTAGCCCCAGGCTAAGAGAGCTGTTAGCCCCATGTTAAGGGAGCGGTTAGTCTTGGGCTAAGAAATCTTTCACACTGGCACAATCTTGGAACATTCCAAAGTGGGCTAACCCTGACTTTAGCCCGGGGTTTGCTGGCCCAGCTCCAGAACTGGGTTAGCCCTGAGTTTGTGGGGTTATCCCCTGAAAAACAACTAAGCCCAGGGCTAAAAAGTGCCAGCGTGAGACAGGGCTAAAAGAGCTGAGTAGTCACAGAACATTCTAAAATGTTCACATCTGTTAGTGCACAGCAACAGACCATGTAACCCAGGGCTAGTAAAAGTGCAGTGTGAATCATACAGCCCTGTGCTTAGCTTAACCCTGCCTTAACAATATCTGTGTAAAATGGGCTAAGTTAACCCAGGGTTAACTCCTAGCCCAGGGCTATGGATATGCAGTGTGAAAAGCCCTTAATAAAACCTAATAAGGGTCTAATAAAGGGTCTAAAGGGCTTTTCACATTGTATTTAACCCCAGCAGTGTTATCTCCTGAAAATCAACTAAACCCAGGGCTAAAAGCTGCCAGTGTGAAACAGGACTAAAAGATTAGAAGAAGAGGATAATCACCCAGGTTAATGGAAAACACATGTGTGGGTGTACAGAGACTTTAATCCAGAGCTATAAGAAGGGCAGCATGAATCATATAGCCCTGGACTTTTAGCCCTGGGATAACTCTTATAAGAATATGCAGTGTTAAAATCCCTAATACTGTCTAACAAAGAACATTATTATTTTATTTCATTATGATACAACATATTGTATACATATTTTGTTTAACCCTCCTGTTACATTCCCTTGTTCACAAAGACAGTAACACGACAACCAAGAACTTGATAGAGTCAGAGTAAAGGCGGCAAAATAAAGAGGGTTTATTTACATCATTTTTCTTTATATTTACAGACACAAGGTTCTCCAAAGTGTGGGGGAGATGGGACCAGGTGGTTGTGCCAAACAAAATAAATAAATAGAACAAAACCAGGCCTAAGTCACTGCTATCTCCAAAAGAAAACACAAACAAAAGACCTAACTATCTAGTCTAAAAAAAAGAGCTTCAGCAAAAGTACAAGGGTGGCACCAACCAATAAACCTAGTGTCTCTAAGCAGAAAAGAACAACTACGTGTGTGAAAGAAAATGTACAGGGTACCCCAAACTCACGTACTGTCCTCAATCTCCCACCACGAACCTTCTTTCAACACAAAGGCCAATCTAGACAAGGCCACAGACAGCAGCAGGCAGGCTCAGAGCAGCAGAGACAGAGAGAGAACTTCTCCGGCTGGTCCTTCTTATTGACTGCTCTGCTTCCTGATTGGACAGCTCCAAGCTTAAAAGGACCAATGAGGAGCCTGTCCATGTCCTCACAGGTGAATCCACATTAAGCCATTATCACCTGAAGACAAAAGAGGGGAGGGGGAGAGAAAAGACAGACAGGAGGGAAAACAACATGCTCTTACCCTGCCTGACACGTAACACCCCCACCCATACAAGTCCAAACATAAGGTTTGGAACTACATTACTACAGCTTAACTACCATAGTTACATAGCAGTGACAATGCATCAGCAAAAACATTTTCAGACCCCTTTTTATGGCAGATCTCAAGGCTGTAGCCCTGGATGATCAGGGACCAACGCATAAGACGCTGGTTATGGTTGTACATTCTGGAAAGGAACACAAGAGGGTTATGATCGGTGAAGACCTTAATAGGCTTAGCACTTGACGCAAGGTAAACTTCAAAATGTTGCACTGCAAACAACAGTGCAAGTGCTTCCTTCTCAATGGTGGAATACTTAAGTTGATGTTTGTTAAACTTGCGAGAAAAGTAACTCACAGGATGATCAATGCCCTGGTTGTCCTCTTGCAGAAGAACAGCTCCAGCCCCAGCGGCACTGGCATCAACCTCAAGCTTGAAAGGCAAGGAGAAATCTGGGGCAGACAGAACAGGAGTGCAACACAGTATGCCCTTAAGGCTCTCAAAAGAATGTTGGCACTCACTTGACCAAACGAAGGGCTTTGAGGGACTGGTTAAAGCAGTTAGCGGCGCTGCCACAGAAGAAAAGTTCTTGCAGAACCGGCGATAGTATCCAGTCATCCCAAGGAAACGACGCAGCTCTCTCCTGGTCGTTGGAATAGGAAATGCAGCAATAGCCATGATCTTTGCATCTACGGGACACACCTTCCCTTGACCAACCTGCTGTCCAAGATAGAGAACAGTACCTTTCCCAAACTCACACTTAGCAAGATTGAGTGTTAGGGATGCAGTTGACAGGCATTTAAACACTTCCCTCAAGGTTGTCATGTGGCTAGCCCAGTCATTAGAATACACCACAATGTCATCTAGATATGCCCGACAGTTTGAAACACCTCCTAGTACTTTATTTACCAGCCTCTGGAATGTAGCAGGAGCATTACACATTCCAAAGGGCATGACTGTGTACTGGAGGAAGTTGTCCGGGGTCACAAAAGCCGAAATTTCCGAAGCATGTGATGTTAAAGGAACTTGCCAGTATCCTTTTAACATGTCAAGTTTACTGACATATGTTGCAGGTCCAATCTCATCAATGCAGTCATCAATAAGAGGTAATGGATGCGCATCAGGGACAGTTACAGCATTTACCTTACGGAAGTCAGTACAAAACCTCGGACTTCCATCCGACTTTGTATCTAGGAGACAAGGGGAGCTCCATGGACTGCAGCTAGGCACCGCAAATCCATTCTGCACCAGGTAGTCAACTTCCTTTTTCATGACATCTCTCTTAGTGGGACTAACTTGATAGGCACGCTGTTTGATAGGGATAGGGTTAGTGAGGACAATATCATGAGTTATGGCAGACATTTGAGAAGGAATGTCACTAAATAGGCTTGGGAAGTCATGTATGAGCTTCTCAACATCATCGCGCTGGCCATCAAGGAGATGAGACAAGTAATGGGGCAAATCAGATAAAACCTCAGAATTACTTAGTCGAGCCCCTTGGGGTGTAGCGTTCCGCAAAACCAACTCATCATCATCGTCATTGCAAGAGCTCACCTTTGAAATGGAGGCCATAGGTGAGACAGTCCTTACATCAAGAGCTGCAGCTGACCCATTCTTGTCTGCTCGGGAGTGGTACAGCTTCATCATGTTGACATGACATACTCTGGTCCGACGCCTGCGGTCCGGGGTTTGGATGACATAGTTTGTTTCACTGAGCTTCTTCTCTACAACATAGGGACCAGAGAATTTAGTAGAGAGAGCAGAACCAGGAATCGGTGAAAGAATCAAAACTTTGTCACCCTGCTTAAACTCATGGATGATTGCTTTCCGATCATAGTGTTGCTTCATTTTTGCCTGCGAAGAAGTAAGGGCTTCTCTAGCCAATGAGCAGGCTTGCTGGAGGCGATCCCTGAGCTTAGTAACATATTCTGGAATACTGGTTACTGTTTTCTCAGGTGTAATGAGGTGCTCCCTAAGGACCTTCAAAGGGCCCCTAACCTCATGCCCAAACACCAGTGCTGCAGGACTAAAGCCTAGCGACTCCTGCACTGCTTCGCGGGCAGCAAACAAAACAAGTGGTACTCCATCATCCCAGTCTTTCTCTGAATCCTGGCAGTGTTTGCGTAACATGGCTTTCAGAGTCTGGTGGAATCTTTCCAGAGCCCCCTGACTTTCAGGATGATAGGGGCTAGAGATTATATGTTTAATGCCTAATGTTTTAAGGACATGAGCAAACACTTTGGACCTGAAATTGGTACCTTGATCAGTTTGAACTACTTTTGGTAGTCCGAACATCGAGAAGAACTTTACCAGAACCTTGCTGACAACCGGAGCTGTGATTTTCCGCAATGGAATGGCTTCTGGGAACCTAGTGGAAGCACACATGACTGTTAACAAAAACTGATTCCCAGCTTTAGTCTTTGGCAATGGTCCCACACAATCAACAATCACTCTTTCAAAAGGCTCACCCATGACAGGTATGGGACAGAGGGGAGCAGGCAGGATGACCTGATTTGGTTTGCCCGCAACCTGACACACATGGCAGGTACGACAATGGTGAACAACATCAGACTTGAGTCCTGGCCAGAAGAAATGTTTAAGGACTCTGTTGTAAGTTTTTGTTACCCCCATGTGTCCTGACCATGGGTGATCATGAGCTAAGGACAGTACCTGAGAGCGATAGGCTGAGGGCACAACAACCTGGTACGTGGCATTCCAGTCAGCGTCCACAGAAACGTCGCTAGACCAACGACGCATCAACAGGCCATCATCAAGAACGTAGGCCACCTTCCTCTTCTTGGCTTCTTCCTGGCTGACAACAGAGGAGTGACACTTTAAAAGGGAACTATCACCTTGTTGTGCTGTGATGAATTCCTCACGGGTGGCTGGTAGTTTCACAACCTCTGGACTGGGTAATGATGGCACAACACCAGCCAGTTGATCCCCAGTCTGACTTTTGGACTCCATCACCATCACGTCAGGAAACTGTTCTGTAGCCAGAAAGGAGTCAGACAAGTCAGGACCATACTTCTTTGACTGGGCTCTTGTAACAACACAAGCAGGAAAAACATCAGAAAAGGCTGTTTCATGAGATTCAGGGCTCAGATCAGGTCTGTCCAGTACCTCAGGGACTGGCATAACCTTCCCCCCTGCTAAATCATTACCCAAGATGAAATCAACACCTTTAATAGGCAGGGCAGGACGAACAGCAACTTTAAAGAATCCACTGACCAAGGAGGATTGGATATGGACATTATGCAACGGGACAGGGATGAAACTCATTCCAACACCCTGAACAACTGCACTCGAGTGACATGATGATTTGGATGACAAGGGTAAAATGCCCTCTCGAATAATAGACTGAGAACCTCCCGTGTCCCTTAAGATCTGTACTGGCTGCTGATCTTTCGGATTCCCCGTTAGCGAAACAAAACCTTCAATAATGAAAGGCTTGTAGCAGGGATCGATGGCATTATCTTCATCTTGTGGTATCTCAAGACCTGGTAGAATGCACTTTTGATCAGACCCATGCCTTTTGACTGCGGCAAGATAGGCTGGGATTGTGTCTACGCTTCAGAGAATAACAATCAGCAACAACATGACCTCTCTTGTGACAATAGAAGCACTCACGATCCCCACGAGGAGGTGATGGGGGCCCCCTGGCTTTTTCAGAAGAATGGCCAGAATCCGGTTTCATAGAGCGAGATACTGAAACCCTGTCTGGACGAGAGGAAGACACAAAGACATTTTTATGAGTTAAAACAAACTCATCAGCCAAGATAGCTGCTTTAGACAATGACGTCACTTTTTGTTCATTTAAGAACATTACCATTTTCTCTGGTAAGGCACTCTTGAAATCTTCTAGGAGCACCAGCTGACGAAGGGATTCAAAACTATCCTTGACCTCATTAGCAGCACACCATTTGTCAAAGAGAGCCCCCTTTTCACGAGCAAACTCAACGAAGGTTTGTCCACCGGACTTTTTGTGGTTCCTAAATTTTTGCCTGTATGCCTCCGGCACAAGCTCATAGGCACGCAAAATGGATTCCTTTAGAACATCATATTTCAAACTGTCCTCTAAGGAAAGAGATGACACAACTTCCTGTGCTTTACCAACAAGTTTACACTGAAGTAGAATAGGCCACATGTCCTGAGGCCAGTCTAATGCAGTAGCAATTCTTTCAAATGCCCTGAAGTAGGAGTCAACCTCCGACTCCCGAAATGTTGGCACTAAGGAAACATTTTTGCTGACATCAAAAGCTTGTTTGTGAATGACAGGTTGATGAGGTATAAATTTTTCAGGTGTGTGTGATATGGTTTGTCCTGACGAGATCCTCAAGGCCTCTACTTCAAGTTCTCGCAACTTTATCTCTTTGTTAGCTTCTATCTCTAGCCTGCGTACCTGTAATTTGAGATCATAATCTGCCTTACGCTGTTTTTCCTGTGCCTCTAGCTGAAGGCGGGCCAGACGAACCTTCGCCTAGCATCTGCACTGGATCCAGGGGACTCAGGAGAGAAAGGCTCAAAACGGGGCAAGGTTGCAGGAGGGCCCTCACGTTCAGCCTTCTCTCTTGGAGGGGAAACCAGTGCAGCCTGTTCCTCCTGGCCACCCTCCTCTCCATGTACAACAGAGGAAGGGCCTAGTACAGCAGAAGGAATATCATTAGAGGAAGCGTCAGCCCTATTCTGGGCAGGGTTAACCAGAACCTTTAATTCTATAAGCTTTTCCAATACCTTATTTTTGATTTCTTTTTTAACCCCGTACCTCTCACCCCATTCAATGTTTATCATTCAAAAATAATAGTTGACTTTTTTTTTTTTTTTTTTTTTTTTTGCTTCATATTTCATGACTTTTCCTAATTTGAAGGGTACAATTGATTAAGCATAAAATTATCATGATGATATTTTTTCAATGTGCTGAACACATATTGCACGCATTGGTGTTCCTCTGGGGTCTGTAAAACTTGTCTGTCTGTGTGTGACCCATGTGTGACTTAACACCCCCACACCTGCAGGTGCAGAGTTGATACTTTTGAGTTGATACATGACATGGGGGCCAAGGAGCATGCACACACTCTCTGCACATCCTGTGTAAAGTAGTGCAGACTCGAAGCTTGACTGTGGGCATAAAGAATGTTCCATGTTCTGACTATCTGACTGATGTTCTCATTATGATTTTCTGTTTCACAAATGGGTGAATTTTCAAACATGTGTTTACACACACCAAAAAACCACCAAAAAAAAAACAAAAGCAAAAAACCCAAAACAAACAAACAAACAAACAAAAAACAAACAAACAAACAACAAACAAACAAACAACAACAACAAAAATTCACAAACAGAAAAAACAAACAAACAAAAAAAACCTCTTTAACTCTGCCACTGCTGGTCCCAAGCACAAAACAAAAGAGGAGGGGTGAGTGAGACTTTATAGTAACTAACCACAAATATGTTACAAAAAAGGAGATAAAAATAAGTAAATAAATATGTTTATGAGAGGAAAGGGGAGGTCACCAACATCAATCAATATGGTTCATTCTGTGAGAGTCATGAATGTGCACCCCAAATTAGAAAAGATTTGGATGAAAGATTTTCAAGATACACTAACTCCCAAAACTGAAAGTTTGACCTGATGGTGGCGCTGCAGGAAAGGTCATATCATCACCAAAACCAATAGGGTTCATACTGTTGTGGTCATTAATATTGTCAGTAAATTTGAGAAGATTTGGATGAAAAACTTTTCAAGATGAATTAATTCTAATTTAAAAGTTTGGCCTGATGGTGGCGCTAGAGGACAAGTCAGGGATTCATTATCAAGGGGTTATTTATGTATTCAACAAATAAACAAAGTGTCTGACACAAAAACTTGGTCAACAATTTTCTGTAAATCATTTTCTGGAGGCAAATATCCCTGGGGTCAGATTGACCCCAAGGGTAAAATGTGTTAGTAATATTTGAGGATAATAGGAGGGTTAATTTAATACAAAGTACAGCTTGTTATGTCATATTAGTGCACTATAAAATAAAGTCTCTTCACAACCTCAGCAGATATGAAAACTCCAGCCTTCACTTGTGTTCTATGCAGGTTCATACCTGCGTTGCTGCGTGTTCAGTAAAAGCTCTAAATAGCTATCTGAGCTTTTAATCTTCTTCAGCAAAAGGCACTTGGGCATAACGGGAGACTCCTGCTAGCTTCAGGACTGCTGCTAAATGCCAACACAAAGTTAAATGTCACAATATCTGAGTCCTGTGTACAGAGAACAGAAATGAACTTTAAAAGGGGAATCACATTTGCACCATTTAGCAAGTTCAGAGTTGCTGATGAAGTATTAATCAATCATGACTGTGCAATATCAGCCCAGGGCGAAGTCTGACATTATAGGCTCTACTTCTTACTGTAATTAATCTCTACTGGTGGGGATCTTGGGTTGTTACAGACTTGTTACAGTGTCAGCTCGGTTGTTGCAGCGGATTCACAGCTTCCACTCTTCAATCAGATAAAACTTAATATAGTACATGTATACAGTACGAGTCTGGGTTCATGTGCATGTATATACATGTTTATCTATGTGATTCTGAGCATCTGTTTTCGTCTGTTTTCGTCTGTTTTTCAGGTTTGATCTGTCTCCATCTGGTCCTGTGTTTGATTGTGCTAACATTGGTGTGTACATTACATGCGTCTTCTTGCAGGTGCTGAATGAAGACAAGATCCTGTTGATTGTAGGAGTTGGAGATAATCGGTATCACATTCCAGTGTGATCTGTTCTTGTACTCTCACTCTGAACTATCTGATCCAGATCCAGTCACTCTTTCAGTTTTGGAATGTAAATCAAAACTGGAATCGTCTTCGTACCCGCCAAAACAAGACAGCTGCACGGGGCAACAATAAATACCACGTGGTTTTGTGTTGTTGGTTTTCTTGAACATGTCTCAGCAGCATCTGTACCACATGTTACAGCAGAGTTGGAGTCTTCAAGCCACAACCGTGGTACAATCACTCTGCTGTTTGTACATATTTTGCATGATTTCCCTTATCATGGCTTGTGTGAGACTGTTGTTTGATTGACATCATCGCTCACTTGTTTGTTAGTTTTGTTGCACCAGGTAGGAAGAGACTACATACATTTGTCATTCTTATCAGTACATGGAGTTTGATGACTTCAGCTCTGAGGTGATTTTGGCATAGTGGCCACAGTGGGAATTGCAGGGTCATGTGACCTACACATGGCACAAAAATACACTATTTAATGTAAACAACACATTTTGGTGATCATCCATTTTCTCATGCATATCCAGTGTCAGGTCAGTAGGGCAGCAGACTGAGAAGGGTATTTTCAGACAAATCCAGCAAGGTTCTCCAGCTCCTCTTAGGGCAGCTTGAGGCCTTCCTGAGCCAGATATGGTCTCCTCTCAGTCAGACATGCACAGAAAACCTCTAAAGGAAGGGTCCCAGGTCTAAAAGACTCTCTAGGTACTAGCAACTTGCTAATTGGAAGTGTACTAATTATACAGCTCTCTATGATGTAGCATCTACGGTTGCAACCACAAAAGATTGGTGATTGACTCATATCCCATTGCCGTAGACATGTTTCGTTGGACACAGAGCAGACTTTCAGGCGTGCATAAGTTTAAAATAATCCTTTTATTCCTTCCCTTTCACTCTGGAAATACAGAAACACAAGCACATCAGAGTAACGTGGCTGCATGCTGCAGGATACTGAATGACACAGGTATCTCCTTGTGTCCTACCCACAGGACCTCCAGGCTGCCCCAAGTGCCTGTGTGAGCTTTACTCAATATAACCACAAACTAACCTACTAAAGCATTAATAAACCACAACAGTAAAATCATATATGAGATATCGGGGGTGTCTAGTATCCATTAATATGCCAAGATTACTGTGGAGTTTGTGGCTGAGATAGAAAAGAGTTGCAGAAGTTGACAATGGAGGAATCAAGCCTTTGTAGGATCATGCCGGGAAAAGCATGACATGCATTATTTATTATCATTTATATTCCTGCATTTCATATTTTTCACTTTTTATACTTAATGTTTCCTTGTTAAACAGCATTCAGAATTGAGGGGAAAGGAAACATTTCTTTGTACAGGAAATCTTGTATTTAATTGTGCATATCACAATAAACACTTTGACTTGAGAGTCAACAAGGACAAAATTACATCTTCCTAGAAAAGCACACTTGACCTTCTTTAAAATGGCACACACGCAGCCCCATATTTAAAAAATCCAATGTTATTACAGCAGTCCCCTTTCAGTTCTCACAATGGTCCACAGAAGGTGTTGTTATTTTGTCAGATATATGGGACGATAAATGAATGAGATCCTTTAATGATTTGTGTTCTATGTCCCCACAACCTCATTTTTTTCACCTTCAGCTCAGGTTAGCAGTGATAACTTTTGGCGTTCCTTGGGGTGTCCCTGTGCTGTGAGTCCATCTGCAGATGCCTGAGTAAACCTTATAGAAAGACAAGTTACTGACTTTGTGCTGTATTCAACGGAAATTGCCACCACAACCTTTAGCAACCCATTCACTCCATTCTCTAATAAACATGGAAGGTCAAACTAGAGTCTTAGTGTTGAGGATATATTTACTCTTAAATTCTGTCTGCAAACCTCTGGCAGTCAATCAAATCTGAAGTAGGGATCTTGGTTGCTCTGTAGATGACATTTGCTGGTCAGTAGTTTGGGACATAGGATGTACTTAACTCGCAGGAAACTCTATTTGATGAAGCTCATACCCTCGCCCGGCAACAGGGTCTTTTCTGCACATGTATTGGAATTACCCAGGGGTAGTGCATTTTCACAAACAACCTTATGTAATCTCCATTGTATTAAAGTGCCATGTTGTCCTACGCTGCTACTATTGAATGACACTTCCTCTCTAGGACTCTCTTCTCATCAAATGCTTGGACCTTTAGTTGGTCTGACATCAGCAAAAAATGTTAGCCCTCTGCTGGCAGCCTCCTCATTCTCTGTCCCAGAATCATTGGCTACAGTCTGTGTTGGACATGTATGAAGTTGTCATAGCAAGAATGCATAAAGCAAAACAATCAGCCGTCAGTGCCCGGATCTCTTTTAATGACAAACTGAAAGAGCTTTTGGATTCATAGACCAGATATGATTATTGTTGGGTAATACTGCCATTATGAAATTTTTATTTATTTCTTAAGTTTTGATTCATTAATTAACATGTTTTCTATTTATTTATTTATTTATTTATTTATTTATTTATTTTATCTCTCCTTTTTTCCTCCTTGAGTTATTTTCTTCTCAATTTCAGTCTGCTAAGGCCCAATTGGTGGGGGGTCGTGTTGCTGCCAGGCGGTGGGTGTGGGGTTAAATGTATTTGTTTTTGCATATTATTTGTTTTCCATATCTTTCAATAAAAAGTTGCTAACAAAAAATACATCTTCCTTTCTCATGAATATACAGTTATATATGAGTTTCTTTCTAGAAAATTATACAAAATATTCCTTCCACTGCTTTCCCAGTTTTTGTGCAGATAAAGTAAACCTAAATCTGTAAATGATTCATTTCCCTCCATGCTTTGAGAGAACAGGAGGACGTAATTCCACTAACAGTATTTACATGATATATTTTCAGTGATGTAAATTATGGCCAGAGGTCTACACAAATTTCCACCCAGAACAGGATGATAAAGTTTCACCAAACAGCAAGGAAATATACGGCAGAGACTCCCAGAGAGATGTGAAGCCGCAGGGTCGGCTGACTGTTTGCTCTCGTCAGTCAAACTGCACATTTCCCTGACTGGCTGTAACCTCCTGGTGATGGGTGTGTTTGTTTTGGCGCACTGGACAGGATCTGACAGCCCTAACTACACCCCACCCCATCCTCAACCCAACCCATGAGACGCACATAGACACATATATTACCTGTTACTGGTCAGCTGAGGACAGAGTGTGTGTATGTGTGTGTGAAAGAGTTTTTAGTGTAGTAATATGCAGCACGTTCTCATTCCCAAAGTGTGCAGGGCATTATGCTCCAAACTATGACGCTGTAGGTACCCCTCCATCATCATTTTTGGACACTTCCCTCTAGTGTTAAGTTTTCTTGTGCTGTCAGTTGACAAAGTATAAAGAGAAAGTTTGGAGGCACTGTGGTTGATGGATGGGCCAAACAAACACAGGACCTTCACCCTGCAAGTTAGGGTTCGTGTCCTATGTGTTCAAAACCAAAAGTCGCTATTGATTTCTTTTTTTAAGCTACACAATGTAATGTAATGCAGTGTGGCGTACCATAACTATGATCTTCTCCTTAACCCAACAAAGTAGTTTTTGTGCTTTTATTTTGAAAGTGTACCCAACTTGTTTATTATTGCTAACTTGACCACAAAGTCCAGCCTGAATCAGTATCAGAGTTTGAAGCACAGGGCCGCTGACTGAGCTGCTGTATTTGACGAGTCGTGATTGAGAGCATGTTGTAAAATGCTAATATGATAGCATTAGCAACGCTAAGCCTAATACAGCAGAGGCTGACTGAAACTGAAATTCTACCAACTCTTCAACCAATCAAAAAAACAGTTACCTCATCAGACCAACTACTATTGTTATTCAGTTGAGAAAAGAGGCTTAATGTTCACACAGTTTCTCTTAACTGTCCCTCAGTATTACAACATTCATCTAACAGCCTGAGAATAGCCACATTAGTGACATGATAGCACCAAATCCAACAGGATAACCTATAAGATAAACGCTTAAAGATAAAACATGGCAAAACTCACAGCTTTACAGTTTGAAGTTGGGTGATGAACAGCTGATATTTATCCATCATTGAGATTAAATTGTTTCAAGCAGGTGCTCGGAGTAAAATCCACACATGTTGTCATCAAAATAAAAATTTTATCCACTCAGCTCCTCTGTCCTCTGAGGCTGAGGGCTGATGTAGTGATTTGTGCTGGTACTTTGACATGATGTCAATTAGTTTGGAGCCATTAAAAGTTCAGTAAATAGCCTGTAACTCAGTGATAAAATACATGAGATCTGCATATGTCCTGCCCCCGACAGAAATTTAAGTAACACCAGCGACTGTCAGACAAATTCTCATTGGTTGGACAGTCATTGGTGACTGTTGTGAGCAACCAAGCGACCACAAGGTCCAACCTCCAAGTTAGCAACCTACATACTGAAAACGGCAAGTTACCCTAACCTTAAACTGGTCGCTGACAGTATGACTAAGTGACATCACTTTTTCTTTAGCAGGGATTTAGCCATTTTAATGCCAGGGTTCACAAACATTGCACCAAAACAAGTTCCCCCCAACATCATTTTGCAGGGGCCCCACCACTCCATCCTGGGCTTAGCTCCACCAAAGAAAATGGTGATTAGTTTAAAGAAATTTTAAAAACCCAAAGAGTTTTTTTTTTTCTCCTATTCAGGAATAATGATGTGTGGACACAGAGCTGGAGACAGGTTTGGCTATGCAAGAAGTTCTTCCACACCAGACTGGGAATACCATGTCTTTATGGACCTGGCTTTGTTGTTGGAAATGACCCTCCTCAATATGCTGCCACCAGTGGTGGAAAGAGTACTGAATATTTGTACTTGTGTATGAGTACTGTTACATTGCTAAAATACACTGCCTAGCCAAAAAAAAAGTCGCCACCAAAAAAAAAGGTCATACACTCTAATATTTCATTGGACCGCCTTTAGCTTTGATTACGGCACGCATTCGCTGTGGCATTGTTTCGATAAGCTTCTGCAATGTCACAAGATTTATTTCCATCCAGTGTTTTAATTTGTGTTTAATGTGTATTAATTTTTCACCAAGCATTGATGATGGTAGAGTCTGACCGCTGCGCAAAGCCTTCTCCAGCACATCCCAAAGATTCTCAATGGGGTTAAGGTCTGGACTCTGTGGTGGACAATCCATGTGTGAAAATGATGTCTCATGCTCCCTGAACCAGTCTTTCACAATTTGAGCTCCGATGAATCCTGGCATTGTCATCTTGGAATATGCCCGTGCCATCAGGGAAGAAAAAATCCATTGATGGAATAACCTGGTCATTCAGTATATTCAGGTAGTCAGCTGACCTCATTCTTTGAGCACATACTGTTGCTGAACCTAGACCTGACCAACTGCAGCAACCCCAGATCATACACTGCCCCCACAGGCTTGTACAGTAGGCACTAGGCATGATGGGTGCATCACTTCTTCTGCCTCCTTCTTACCCTGATGCGCCCATCACTCTGGAACAGGGTAAATCTGGACTCATCAGATCACATAACCTTCTTCCATTGCTCCAGAGTCCAATCTTTATGCTCCCTAGCAAATTGAAGCCTTTTTTTCGGTTAGCCTCACTGATTAGTGGTTTTCTTAAGGCTACACAGCTGTTCAGTCCCAATCCCTTGAGTTCCCTTAGCATTGTGTGTGTGGAAATGCTCTTACTTTCACTATTAAACATAGCCCTGAGTTCTACTGTTGTTTTTCTTTGATTTGATCTCACCAAACGTTTAAGTGATCGCCGATCACGATCATTCAGGATTTTTTTCCGGCCACATTTCTTCCTCGAAGACGATGGGTCCCCACTATCCTTCCAGTTTTTAATAATGGTTGGACAGTTCTTAACCCAATTTTAGTAGTTTCTGCAATCTCCTTAGATGTTTTCTCTGCTTGATGCATGCCAGTGATTTGACCCTTCTCAAACAGACTAACATCTTTTCCACGACCACGGGATGTGTCTTTCGACATGTTGTTTAGGAAATGAGAAGCAACTCATTGCACCAGTTGAGGTTAAATAACTTGTTGCCAGCTGAAAGATAATTGCCCATGCAGTAATTATCCAATAGGAGGCTCGTACCTGTTTGCTTAGTTAAATCCAGGTGGCGACTTTTTTTTTTGGCCGGGCAGTGTATTACTCAATTACAAGGAAAAGTACTGGTGCTAAAAAAAAAAAACGTAATAAGTACGAAGTATTCATCTCAAAAACTATTCAGAGTTGATGTCACAGTCACCTCTCCAAACTAGGGTTGCAAATTATGCACATTTTCCTGAACCAACAGTTGAAAAGGTTAACAATCGATTAATCATTAATCATTTATAAGATGCAAGTTTTTTTCCTTTTTCAATTTTCCAATTCTTTGAAGTTTTTTTTTTTTTTTTTTTTTTTTGCCATTTTTTCTTCATTTTAAGTCCAAGTTTAATTTTCCCTAGTTAACAAATGGCTCGCCAGGTGAAACAATATCAAAATATAATATAAATACTTGTGAATACATTTTAAATTGGTTAAATTCTTAACAGCAATTAATCAATTAATGATTAATCATTAATATCCTCACTCCAAATTTGTGCTGCTACTGTCATGGTTTTGGATTTTGTTGGTTATTTCCTGTTTTATTTTGTAGTCTTGGTCCTCCTTCATGTGTCTTGTCTTTACTTCCTGTCTTTGTCCTTTTCCCGCCCTTCTGATTGTCATTTGTTTCACCTGTTTGTCCACCTGTGTTTGATTAGTTCTCTGTGCATTTAGTCCCTGTGTTTCTGTTTCTTTGTCAGTTTGTTGTGTGTTGCCCCATGTGTCATCCTGTCTTTGTTGGACCTGATTTTGCATTTTGCTTTTGTTATGGATTATTTTGTGTCTTGGTGTTAGTTCCTGATCCTGGTCAGTATTTTCTTTGTGTTTTTGGAGTCTTGTCGGTGTTCCCTTCTGTAGTTTTTGGACTTTTATGGTTTGTTTTGTGTTCTGAAATTCAACTACATGTCAGCCTGCGCCTTTTTGTTACTTTTCTTTTGTGATTAAATCATTTTGAACTCTGCCATCTGCGTTCCAAGTCTGCTTTTGGGTCCACCTGCCTTGTTTAATTTTGACACTTCTTAACAGCTACAGCGTTTTATTTTGTTTTTCATTTGTATGTCCTGGTTCTCATTGGTCTGTTTGTGGTCAGATCACCTGATTGGCTACAAAAATGCAGATGAAAGGTTTAATTAGATATTAATTCAAATTGAACTCAGTTCTCAATTATGATTTTAAAAGAAACCAAGTAGATTACATCTTGTAATGCATACTTAAGTACGAGTAAAAGTACAGACTTGAAAATCTACTCAAAAGTACAAGTACCCAAATAAACTACTTATTACAGGAACTTGAGTATTTGTAATTAGTTACTTCCACCTCTGGTTGCCACTAAGTTGGAAGAACAGTATTGTCTAAGGGTGTTTTCACACTAGGTGGGATTGATTCCTACCATTCCAGGGTTACGGGTGCCCCTCCTCCTCCTCTTCTCCCCCACCAGTCAGCATTGACACTGGTGATGTTGTGCCTGAGCACACTTGCACATGTACAGACTCTGACACAGGAGGTGGTGGTATGCACCTAGTTGGTTTGCTCTCCACCAATAAACACAATATAGAAGATGAGTACATCAACATCATCACAAAGGTAACATTTATTTACATTTTGGCCACAAAACAGTGAAGGCCAATCACAAGATCTCAGATGCAATACAATGGAGTCAGCCTTTGTAATATGGCTGTTAATGTTTTTCGAAATGTCTGCATTCCCACATCTTCCTTTACCTTTCCTACATCTCATCCTTTTCTCCTCATTCCTTTCCTTCTTCCATGTTTTGTTCCGGTTGCTGTCATACCCAATGCAGACCATGCCCAAGCATGCACAATTCGTGCCCCAGACTACTTTTTCAAACTGACTTGGGTACAGATCAACAAACTGTGCCCCAGCATGGTATGCAGTATGCACTTATCAAACAAACTGGACTTTGGGGTCAAGTGTGCTCATGTCCGTGCCCAGGTGCCTCGTGTGAAAGCCCCCTAAAATCAGTGGTGGCTAGTGAATTTTTCTCCGGAGAGGCTATATTGAAAATGTTAACATATTGCAACAGTGGATTTTATACAATAAGGCCTTAATTTGTATTTGCTGAGCTGAACATTTTTATAGCCTAATAGAACTTGCTCAGTTAAGGTAAGTTAAGGTACTTCAATTAGTGTAAATCCTTTATGATAATTATCTTTTAGTTACAATTTATTATGCTGAAAGACTAAATGGAAAGAAATTAGACACTAAAACCAATTAGAAAATAACATTATTTAAGAATAAACAAATTTAATTTAATTTAAAATTTAAAAATTGCCATCTTGTGGCTTAAAATGTTCTTTTTGTCCATAATTCCTCCCTGAGAGATGTCCATGTCTCAGTGTCTCTGTGGTTACATGTCTCTGACAGGTTTATATAAAATACCTACTTTAAAGTGTGTTGTCCACTTTTCTGCATAAAAACAGCAACTATTTAAAAGTTTACATCCATTTCCCAAAGAATTTACATCCATTTTATGCTTATTAATAGTTCTACTCAACTTTTTTACTCCAATACATTTGCCTGACAGATACAGTTACTAGTTACTGACAGGGAACATTTTACTGCACTATGGTTACTTTTACTTTTCATATTTTTATGATAATAATAATAATAGTACTGATAATACTCATTGATAATACTGAGTGCAGGACTTTTACCTGTAGTGGAGTATTTTCACAGTGTGTATTAGTGTTTGAATACTTTATCCAGCTTGGCTCACCTGACTGAAGATCACCTGGTCCCAGCGTAAGGATTCCAGGCTGAGTTCCACTGTCACTATGTTCTCCACAGAGAGTTTATCATCTTCCTCTGATTGTTGTTGCTTTATGATGTCAGTTGATCAGGTCCAGGTTCTCTTCTAATGCTGTCCTCTCAGAACACCCTGTTTATAGTGATTTCACAGATTTTATGTCTCCATTCTAGCAGCTGATGCACTGAACTCCTTCAACTATCAACACGTCTCACTCTGCTGTATTAATTGTCAGACACAGATTGCTCCCTGCTGCTACCCAGAGGTTGACAGTGTGTAAATCAGTATTATTCAGAGGAATGCTGAGGGTGCAGGTAATGTGCGCCCCACCAACCTCCTATCTTTTATGTTGAGAGGATCGAACTGCACATGTGCAAATTAAAGCGAGAGTCAGTGGGCCAAAAAATTGCGCCCCAAGCTAGAAACACTAGGCCTATCAGTAACATTAGACAACATTTTTAACACCACATTTTATTGCAGATTATACATTTTACTCACTAACTACACAATATTATCCTTGCTCATTTAAAGAAATATATAGTGTATATGTACACAGTAATTAAGTCTTCTTCATTTAGGTTCTAGGCTGTGGGTAGAGGTGGGCCACCACTGCCTAAAATACTGTTGTATGCTGTTGCATTAAGGTTTCTGTTCCCTTGGAACTAAGGGGCCCAAACCGTGACAAACAGCATGAGACCAAAAAGGTAAATGGACCACTTTTGGCCATTTACTTTTTTGCAAAATATTAAAACAAATGGACAAGGGCAGTGAACATAGCCTTTCCAGTAAATGAATAGGTTCAAAGCGTGTACAGATTTGATACAGGCTGGAGTATAATTTGCCCTGCTGTGTCTTCAGTCAATGGAAAGTTCAGGCCTGCTGTTAGTTCATTCAAAAGGACATTAAGTAAAGCATTCAGCACGAACAACAAAAGTGTTAATCACTGAGTATGGACTGAGCATGGCAACATGATGGTCAACATTAGCTTTGCAGTAGAAGCAAACAGGCCATATTTGCTTCAGTATATTACTGTAATTGTATCAACTGTAGAGCAACAGAAGTCAATATTTGTCACAGGAAATCTTTACTGTATATAAATAGACAGTATATCTCAGTTACACAGTGTATGTCAGTAGTCAAGGAGAAGACGAACGTACAAAATGTTTTTCTCTGTTCTTCAGCTTCCTTCCCATTGTGGAGTTAAACACAGTCACCCTGCTTGTGAAAACAGCTTTCTGTGGATTATGTGCCTTGCTCAAAGGCCGTGGATGCTGAGGAAGTGACACTTCCGATCATTTAAACTGAAAATCTCCTGGAGCAGCAAACTGGACGACTGCAGCCTCTTCCAGCAAAGAAGAATTAACAAACATTTTCCACTACGATCAGATGCAGTGAAGAGCGACAGAGTTTGTGTGTGTGTGGGAGGGTAGTATGAGGAATCCAGTGACTGTGCTGACAACCCTGTTATCTGTGGAGTTTGTGCTGTACACAATGAGTCTCTGTTCGCCTCAGTGGCTGGTTCAAGCTGAGGGGGCCAGCGAGGGACTCTTTGCCCTCTGCAGCGCCTACGACGGCTTCTCCAGCTGCACAACGTTTCCAGCCTGGCTGGGTGAGCTTCCATGATGTTACCTTTTGTTTGTGGAGATAAATATAATTCATAAAAGGTTTGCTTTATTTTTTTTTTTTTTTTAGGGTGACAACACTCTAAACAATAAAAGGGGTTTTCAATCAAGCTGCTTGGGTTTTTATACTTGATAAGATGAAAAGTCAAACAAAATTCTTCTCTTTTTCCCCACATTTTTTTTATCTGTGTATGGGTCCTGCATTAATACAGATAACTTAGTATTACTTTCTAATGGGGCAAATATAGGCTTTTTACACTTTAATGAGGCATTTATTAATACTAGATAATTGATAATCCATTAATAGGAACATTTGTGGAAAAATCTTACGACTGGTATTTATCCTTCTCCAATATAACACCTGCTATTCAGATCATCACATCACAGCTTATTGTAAGAACCCTTTATTTATGATTCACCAACATTTATGAGTGCAGACTTGATGAGTCATTAAAATGTGTGATACCTGACCTCATGACCTGTTATCAATAGATTATAACTGCCTTGACGAATTACTAATCAAGCATGAACAAATCCATTGGTTGCAATGTATAAACTAAATAAAGAGTGCCTGAGCAGACCGTCATACAAAATATTCTTCAATGTTCATGAAATCCAAATGTATGTGCTTTGAAGGGCCAGTAAGTCATTTTCACTCCCTGCACAGAGCTCAACCTCTGTGGAAGAACTATTCAGACCTTTAGCTTAAGCAGAAGTAGACATGTGATTGTGAAGAAATTGTCCTGCATTCAAAAGCTTTCTAATGTATTAGCATCAAAATGTGCTTAAAGTAAAAGTACTCCTGCAGATATGGTTATTGATACATTCATGTGTAGGCTGATGTTGCAACTGGTAGAGGTGGAGCTAACCTCAGCTCGGCTCCTTCATATACCGCTGGCTAGCTTAAAGGTCCAGTGTGTAAAATTTAAAGGGATTTACTGACAGAAATGAAATATAATATCCATCAAATGTTGTTCTTATTAATGTCTTATCACTGAGAAAGAGGGGGCTGCTGCAACTCGGTGGGCAGAGTAGGTTATCCACTGATTGGAAGATTGGTGATTCGATCCATGGCTGCATGTCAAAGTGTCCTTGGGGAAGATACTGAATCCCACATTGTCACTGAAGGCATAGCCCTCAGTGTGTGAATGAGAAAGGCAAGAGCACATTGCATGTAGTGTAAAGTGCTTTGAGTGGTCAGAAGACTAGATAGGCACTATAGAAATGCAGATCCAGTTACCATACGCATGTTTTCATTACCTAAAAAATAAAAATCATTGTGTTTTTGTTATGTTAGAATGAGCCATTTATTGTTGCACCAACATTTTTCTACAGTGGCCCAGAATGGACAAACCAAACACTGGGTCTTGATATGGCCTTTCTCATGTTGGACATGTTTCATGGTCCTGTAGGCTCGCCAACATGCTGGGACAGGAGAGACACGAGGTGTATCTGGAAGCTCATCACTACATGCCACTAAATCCAATGCACTGGTCCTTTAATCGATAATATTACACCATAATTTATTAGTTGGTTTATATGTTGTATTCATGATCTGAAAAGTAAGTGGTAAGCCTAACTAATGCTGTTGAATATATGCATTAGAGTAAAATGTACACTATTGGCTTCCAAAATGTAGTGGAGTAGAGGAAGTAGCATAAAGTGGAAATACTTAAGAAAAGTACGCGAAATTGTGCTTAAATAGAGACACCACCACACGCTTCTAGTGGGTCATAAGTGATGATTGAAAGGGATTATGTCATATGAGTCCATACATTGTTGTGTCAGGAAAATGTTGCAGATCATACTTTTAACCTAACAGGCTAACTGTAGCCTACACATGCTAGCATTCTATCATGTTAATAAGATAAAAGTGCATGTCAAAATGTTAACCATAGCATGGTAAATGGTTTATGCTAAATGTCATGCCTTCATGACTATGATTAGCATGAAGGCATGAGCAAAGACTGATCAAAGTTAAGCCAAGCCTGAAAAGCTAATTCTGAGGAATCCTAATGTCACAATAACAACAGCAATAACAATAACGACAATAAGACAAATTTATTTCGGAAGTAGGCAACACTCTATGTCTATGTTGCAACTCAAGTACAAGTACTGTTACATTGCTAAAATATTACTCAATTACAATCAAAAGTTCTGGTGTTAGAAATATACTAAAGTAAAATTACAAACTATTTGTCTCAAAAACTACTCAGAGTATTAGTTACTTTGTTACCATTGTTTTTTAATGCCCTCTTTGTTCTACTCAGTGGTCTGTCACCTCTGCAAAGTAGGGCTGCAAATTTGGTGTATTTTCCTTAACAATTGATTAATCATTCATTATTTATAAGATACTAAACACTTGCTTTATTTCTCATTTTCATTTTTTCCTGGAGGTTTTTTTTTTTGTTGTTGTTTTGTTCTTTTTTTTTTCTCATTTTCGAGTTTCCTTTTCAAACAAATGGCTCTGTCAGACAAAACAATGTCAAATGTCAAATCATTATTACATTTTTAATTGGTTAAATTCTTACAAGCGATTAATTGATTAATGATTAATCATTAACATCCTTACTCCAAACATGTACTGCCGCAGTGTTTACTTTTGTTTTTTGTCTATATGTTTTTATTGGTCCATTTGTGATCAGATCACTTTATTGGCTACTAAAATGCAGATGAAAGGTTTGGATATTGATTCAAATTGTACTCAGTACTCAGTTATGATTTTGAAAATAGATTACATCTTGTAAAGCATACTTAAGTGCAAGTAAAAGTGCAGACTTGAAAATCTATTCATAAAAGTACAAGTACCCAAAGAAAGCTAATTAATTACAGTAACTTGAGCATTTGTAATTAGTTACTTCCACCCCTGGGAGCTTGTTGTAGTCTAACTATAAAGCAAAGAAATTCTGACATGCTACTCTTTCTGTCTTGGCCCAGCAAGTCATATCAAAGACATCCAAACACACCAGTGTGTGTGGGACCAGATAAGAATATATTAACCATCATGATTAAGTATCACATTTGACATCGTCTGCTTGCAGGTAGCTACAGTTTGTCGTGGATGTTTCTGTCTGCTTCCAGTCTGCTGTCTCTGACTGCTGTGCTCACAGTCCGACCTGCTCTGACCAGAGGAAAGAAGGCCATCGCTGCTCTGATCCTCAACATCATCTCTGGTAATAAGACTCAGTTTTTACAATGACATAGCCTACAGAAAAATATCATTGAACTGATATGCATCAGGGAGCTACTGAAATCAGTCGCAATCCTCCACAAGCTCCTGTACAACAATTGTTTTGTGTTTCTGTGCCATCTTTAATGCCACTTATGCTATATTATATAGTGGAAGAAAGACCTGCAGTCTCTATATTTAAAGCGATATTCCGCCCCAGAATGATAGTCCACTCAGTATGTACTCACCTCTATGCCGATGTGAAGATGGGTGAAGATCTTCAGTTCACAAAACAATCCTGGAGTTTCAGCAGAAAACAGGGTTGCAGCCAAATCCAGTACAATGGCAGTGAATGGTGACCACGGATAAAATGTTAAAAAAAGAACACAAAACAAACACAAAATGTCTCCATCCTGCTCGTGTGGTGTAATCCAAGTGTCTGCGAGCCGCGACATTCAAATTTAACCACAAAAGACGCCATTTACACCATGTTTTTAGTCAAAATGTCAACTGTAGCCTCCCAGGTAGCATGGATTATCATTCTGGGGTGGAATATCGCTTTAATGGTCCACAGAATGCAGTAGAGATCACATAAACTTGTTCAATTTTTTACCTAAAAACATTAAACTAACTAGAAGCATCCTTAAATGTATGTTGGTTCTACTAAATATGTTAATTAAAGGCCCATTCAAGTGGATTTGCACGTTTTAGCCCATTAACTACAACTATACTTTACATAACTGTGAAACTCCAACTGACCCTGCTAAGCACCACCCTCCCTAGTTATTGTTGGTATCTAACAGATTTCTCTGGAGGTAAAGTTACTGCAGCTAGTAAGCTAGTGTTACTTAGCCAGACATGCTTTGCAGTTTTGCGTTTGTAGCTTATGTTAGAGCAGATGAAGACATGAGTTTAATTCATTCACCACGTGTGTTCTTGTGTTTCATGTTTTTGAGAGACGACAAAAAAGACACCAGTGACTCATCTTCTCAGAACCTCCTGCACACTGCTTCTACATGTAGAGAAATGCCAAACTTGACAGGTCTGCGGCACCATAGTTATGGTTGCTAAGCAATGATTGGACAGTTACTGTTTGGAGGCGGGGCTTAGTGAAGGGTCAGTTAAACATTCTTTGAGACTGGCCTTATTAATAGTCAGTGTATTAGCTACAGGTTAGCATGCCCCCAGTTTGGAGAAGCAGAGAGGGCCACCAGCATGGAAGTTACTAGTGTTGACAAGGTCAGGACCAAACAGTATTTTAGCCACTTCAAAAAGGTCCACCTACAAAAATCAATATCAGTTTAAATGTACGCCATATTAAGAATATTTTCACCACTTTACTTTGCTGTCAGACAGCCTTTTCCTACAAGAAACAACTGTTTTAAAAGCTAAATGTTGCTCTCTCCAAACCAACCAGCCTCCACTGGCAAAATCAGTCATTTTAGCTCACAGAACACAGGAGTTGCTTATTAAGTACTGCCTCAATCTGTTAGTTTGTTTGTGTTATTGTGTGTCGTTGGTGTTTGAAAAGGATAGTTTGGATTCACTGAAGTAACAGAACAACACAAACAAACTATCAGATCAAGGCAGTGGAAGACCAGTAACTCCCATGGCAGGTGAGGTAAAATCTGAAATGATTCATCTATGGAGTTTGGTTGGTTTGGAGAGAGCGATATTTGGCTCATATAACGGTGGTTTCCAATTGGAAAAGGCTGTCTGCTGGCAAGGTGAAGCAGTATAATTATTCTAAATATACTGTACGCTCAAGCAAAAGTGATTCTTTTGGTTGACCTTTTTTTATTGCAAAAAAATACATTTTGGTGCTGGGATAAAGACACAGATCAAAAGTTCCATGTTTCATGCTCCATGTTTTGGGCCAAACCAATCTCTTTTAGACTTGTTCACTTGCAGTATGTCGGCAGACAGTGTCGTACTTTTGACCTCTAAGAAGAAACTCTACACAATAAAGGCTTAAATGTCTTGCTTAAGCGCACATTATAATTCAGATTGTTGAGGAAGGTTTTTTTAACAGTCTCTTCAAGTTTAAATGAAGGAAAGAAACCTGTGTTATTAAACCAGTGTTGTAGTCAGTAAAATATTCACTGTAATCCTTCCTGTCCTCCTCTGCAGCTGTGCTCTGTGCCGGCGCTCTGATCGCCTTCTTGGTGTCCATCGAACAGCAGGAGCCTGAGCTGCTGCAGGAACTCGGTTGGACCTTCTACATCTGCTGTGCCACGTTCTTCTACACCTTGCTGGTGACCATCCTGCTGGGTGTGATTCACGGCGACAGTGCGAGGGTTGAACCAGTTGTGAGGCGGCCGGCTGTGGACGTGTCTGTGATAGCAGCCTGACAAACAGACAGATGATGATGCAAAATATGATGTTTTTAATGGCAAAAAGTTGGATGTTGCAGATTTAAAGTCACATTATAATGCCTCTTTTACAGTACATGCCATGTATATTTTTGAACGTCACTGTGCTCGGAATGTCAGTAAAGTGCATTGCAATACAATGTCGCAATGTTTAAACTTATCTGTACAAGATGATAATGAATAGATGATTGATTATCAGTCATTAAGAATTGAATTGAATGTAAAATTTAATTGATGTACTATCAAATTAACATCTAAAATATGTCGCCCTTAATATGTTTCATAGGCTACACTCTTTGAAATAAGGGTTCCAGAGGGTTTCTTATTGAAGGGCTGTTGTTCTACCCAGAACAATTTGTCTCTGAAGAACCCTTTTTTGGAAGATAGGGTTTGTCAAGGGTTCTTTAAAGACTAAGGTTCCATTGAGAACCATTTTCATCCAAAGAACCTTTTTTAGAGGAAAGAGTTCTTCAAGGATTGTTGAAATCCTTGAAGAACTCTTTCAAGGGTTCTTTGTACCATAATATAAAACAGTTCTCGGTAGTACCTCTGGGTTGATTCTAGATAAAACCCTTGGAATATAAAAACGCTCTCGGAAGAACCTCCTGAACATGTTCTAGATAAAACCACTGGAATATGAAAACGCTCTCAGAGAGTAAAGCCCCTGGTTTGGATTTATGGGGGGGTTCTTGGTAAAACCTTTCACAGGTGGTTCTAGGTATAAACCCTTTACATTGGGTTCTATGCAGTACTGTCTGAAGAGGTTCCAGGTGAACTTTTAGGAAAAGTTCTAAGAGGAATCAAAAACGGTGCTCGTGCGGGACAAGCCGAAAAACCCTATATGGTTCCAGTTAGCACCTTAAGAGTGCATGTCACACTGTCAGAGAACGTGGAACATGTTGCTGTGGAAATAGAACTTTGATTGAGGGAAATGCCTTTGGTATTGTTTGGTATCTGCAAAATGTTTAAGATTTTCTAAGTATGATTAATCCACCAATTGATCGTTATTTTTTTTCCAAGGAGAGAGCTTACAAATCGCAACTTTAATCTGTACCCTGTACCCCCTACTGTAGATGGTGGTCGACACGCCCCCAGTTTGGGGAAGAAAGCAGGAGTACTGGTGTAGGAAGCTAAGCAATATACTGCTGTGTAAAGTGTCCACAACAAAAGATATTTTATTTTAAATAATCTGTTTATTATTTTGGACAGTGTTACAACAATAAACAACACAATGATGATGCCAACAACATAGAAATTATAATCAGCTGTGCCCTTTATGATCCCCGACCCACCTCTGCTTTCACAGCTTTACCTTGATGTCAAGCAGCCATTTCTGATGGCAAACTGCCATTAAGCCAAATATTTCCTCAGGTATGACTGGCTGTCTGTCCAGGGGGAGGCAGGAGTTAGTTCAAACCATGTGCATCATTGTCTTTTGTATGTAGCCTACTTTCACTTTG
The DNA here is from genome assembly GCA_034769285.1 of Lutjanus argentimaculatus. Lineage (NCBI taxonomy): Eukaryota > Metazoa > Chordata > Actinopteri > Lutjaniformes > Lutjanidae > Lutjanus > Lutjanus argentimaculatus. The sequence continues at coordinate 2,152,703 of JAWZSL010000006.1, read as the reverse complement.
TTTACACGGTTAACTAAATTTATTGATCATTTTACAACACATAATGTGATACATGTTGATTAATAAAATGTTAGTTGTAGTTCCCTTTATTTTACTTACAAAAACAAAAACAAACACAAAAAACTAAATACAGCAAACTGATACCTAAATAATAAATAAGAATAATAAATCATAAAAATTAAGCTATTTTTCAGGGTGGAATGCTGAGGGCGAATTAACCTTAGCCTGAGGAAACAGGTACAATGGAGGTATAATTTATTTTACAGGACTTAAATAAAAACAACAATAATAAATTTGTATGGTGGCGCTCGTGCTGTGATTGGTAGGACTATTTATATCTTAAATAAAAAAATTTAAACAGTTTCCCGCGTTTAAGAAACTCTAAGCTACTGTAATGTTATCGAATTAACAGCTTTCTCTGTTCTGAAATGCTGGGGGTGTGTCCACTTCACTGTCTCAGTGTCACACACCACTACGACCTGACAACAACCTGAAACATGGACACTCTGTCAGGCAGTTTCATTGGACATGTCAAGACATGTTTGAGCCACCAGAGCCATGATTAGTTAAACATCAGTGATTAAAAACTAACTCATACTTATTGTTATATGGTTTGTGTTTATAGTTTCTAGTTTTTGACAAGAATACTTTGTACTTTTACTTAAGTATTTTTCTAACGTCTGTACTTTTACTTGTAATTGAGTAATATTTTACTAATAATTTAGTAATACTTCATGCCACCCCTGCATGAGTCTCTGCCACACTTGGGCCACCCCGGTCAAAAAAGTCTGGACTGGCCCCTGCACTGACTATGGTTAAGTACCACACATAACCCACTTCAAATGATCCAAACCATCCCTTTAAACTGTTTTTTACACATCTGTGTCTTGTATCTCTCACTCTGGTCTGCCTCTTGTGCTGCTGTTATACCGAATCTGCCTCTTAGTGCAAAGTTTCCCAAACTTTTTTTTCCTGGGGACCTGCTTTTTTAAAAATGACAAGACATTGTGCCCCAGTTCACAACAGGCCTTATTAAATAATCTTGGGAGAGTTAATATGTGCATTTCCACATTATGTTGAGGCATGCCATATACACATTCAATACTTTATAAATAAAAAAAAAAAATGCATTTAGGTTGAGTTAACAGGCCAGCTCAATCTTTTTTTCCCTCTCATCAAGGAAACAAACCTAAAGAAAAGCTGAGAAACTCAAAATTTCAAGGCAACTTACTTCAATGACTTTACTCAATTTTTGAAATACATTTTTGGGGTGGTTTAAAACTCAAAGATTCCAGTTATTAATTTATATTAAAGAAAAAAGTAAATGATCTCAACAAATCATTATTAGTTGGGTAAACTTCATTGAAAACTAAGAGTTTGAGTTTCAAGCTCAAAACTCAAAAATCTATTGAAGTAAGCTGCCTTGAAATTTTTCACAGCATAGAACATTTTAACCCACTTCATAAATGAAACAAAATAAGTGCATTTAGGCAGAATTAACAGGCTCTTGTTTTTGTTTACAGCAGATGTAAATCTTAAATTTTGCAGAATTTCTTCCATAGTCTTATTTTTCAAGGGACCCAAATAAAACCTCCTGTGACCCTCCTGTGGGTCACGACCCAGTCTTTGGGAATGACTGCCCTAATGCATCAATAATCTTTCAAATTGTGAGTGCATCACTTAAAGTATGCTTGAAAACAGCCATTTCAGGAAATATCCAGGCCATGTGTTACACATTACAATGTGGCACAGAAGTGAAACACTTGCCTTTAAAACTCAGCCTGTTTTGAGAGTTCATCACTGAACCCAATCAGCTGATGACGTGTCTTGACATGATGACTCCAGTCTTTAAATTTGAAACATTACACTCATGCGGGAGTGTTCTCCATGTCCTGCTCTTACCCTGAACCATCTCAATGTCAAAAACTTTTCTTCTAACATAAACAGTGGCAGTGACATCCATGTGTGTCTGAGCCACAGCACAGTTTGGATATCTGAGGATCACCAATATGCAGAAAAGCAGAGGGCTCAGAAAAAGACAAACTGCACTATTAACATTCATTTAAAACCAACTTGATGAGAAAGTACTGAATAAAAAAGTAAACTCTCCCTACTTTTTCATTTCACAGTCTGTCCTTTAACTCTTCAGGGGAAAGAAGAGGTTTCAGCTGGAGGAGGAGGTAAATGCTGCATTCTTTTAACAATTAAAAGCTCTCAAGAAAATGAGCACATCTTGATCACACAGCACCTCCTGCTGGTTGAGGCACTGAGTTATTATGCAACCTGAACATTTTCACACCTTCAGAGACGGTGACAGTTTTGGGTAACGTACTTTCTCTCCCGACAGCTGGATATGTGGCAAAAAGATGACTACATATGACACTGTGTGAACAGACAGGAGTATAATGAACAGTCTGACTTCTTTAATAGTTTATTTGTTGTTCTGTAGGGAGGAAATTGGTTTTAGCGTCAGCTTGGTTTCTATTTACTGGGCTGTAAAAAGGGGAAAAGTAAATTTTATGCAACATCTTAAGCAGGAAAGACCTCATTATTTGGCTTTTTTAAAGCTTTTGGGATAGTTGAAGCTGATATTGAAAGAGAAAAGAGAATGAATATGGTAATTTACAGAAAATTATTGTGACTAAACACAAGGTAATTACTGTGTAATAAACAGTGACTATGTCAACTCTAATATCACAAAGGTGATGTTTCCTTGTGATTATTATTTATGACAAGACAATGGTCTTTGATACAAATAAATGACGTTTTTTGTGCATTGGTCTCTTATTTTAATAAGGACACATATAGTACAGCAACAGTGTCCTCACAGGAAACCAGGAAAAAAGCATGTATTTTCCCTTTATGCCAAACATGAGAAAATGGTGAATGGTGGTGAACAGGAAAAACTATAATTTTGAAGCAAAAACTTCAGAAAGAAAGCCTAATATCATGTATGTTTTAATGCTGTGATGGCCATGGGATCAAAAATTCGTAGTTTTAATGGGTTTCAATGGTACATTTTTGTATTGAACGTGTTATGTGTATAGTGAATGTGCACAGAGCTTATTATAGACCTCTGATAAGTTCTGAAAATGAAATTGAAACTAAAAAAAAAACAAAAAAAAAAAAAAAAAAAAAAAAAAAAACACCAGCCATTTAGGCACAGCAAAATGTATGCTGTTAGCATCAACACAGACAAAATTATCAAAAAAGAAAACTGAAAAAGACCCAAAAACCCAAAAATGGTCAAAGTGGGTTAAGGGCATAGAGAGAAAGATAGAGAAATGTATTGATGAAATCTTTGCTTTATGGTTTGTAATGACTGCCTGTTGACATCTGGTCCTAATTTGGTGACATCCTAATGAATATTTCCAGAGATACATGTGATAAGGAAGATGCTGCCCCTTTTGGAGAAGTCTAAATTTTCACTATATATCAGTTTTGGGGAAGATCCAAACATCAATTAAATACACTAATTTTGCAGTAAAATATTTTTATACAACCAAACATTTCAAAAACTAAAACTAAAGTTAGCAAAATTCTCTCAGCTTTTAATGGCCTTAGTTCTGGTTGCCTGTGAGTTTTAGAATTGATCTCAAGATTTCACTGATTGTTTTTAAAGCCTTGAACAGTCAGGATCCTGCCTTTATCTGTGACTCTTTAAAGCCTGATCGCTGCTTGAGATCCCTGGCAAGTATCCCACCAGTGGTTCCAAAATCTTGACTTGGCACCAAAGATCACCAGGCTTTAGTTGTCCAGGTCCCTCAGATAGCAAACTCATTCTCCTCCTTTAAATCCCTTAGGACTAATTTTTATTATATTACTTTTTCTTATCTGATGTATTTGTTGTAACTATTTAAATTATTTGATCTTCTTTTTTATCTTGAAGGACCAGTGTTTGGGATTTAGTGGATAGCAGTGATCATTTCTGAAAAAACACATGAGTTTTTCAAAAGTCTTTTGGCGCTTTGAGCACCACAGCCAGTGCCATTGTATTGGGAAGAAGGCAGACATCTCTACGGCTGATATCTCCAAAGCTCAGCAACTCACATAAAAAAAAGCTAGATGGATAAATAGTACTACAGGTAAGAAGGAAAATCTATATTTTTGATTCAGAGACAAACTGTCCTTTTAAATAACTATTACTAACAGTAAAGCTCTATTAAAACAAACAAACAAAAAAAACCAAAACAAACCAAAGTGTGACATACTGAGGCAGAACTGATTTTATTTCCCCTGTGTGTACACAACATGTCAATACAGATAATTAGAAAAGCCCAGGAAAAGGTGGTCATCTAAACTCTAAAGTAACAAAAAGACAGAGTGAATTACAACACGAGCTTCATGTAATGAATAGAAAACAAAAACATCTGTTAGTAAATATTAATCAGCATGATGTATTTGACCTGTGGTGTGGTGTTAGTGGATTATTGTAGTGTAAACTATGATGAAGGTAAAAGGAAGCAGTTTTACAAGATCAAGTCCAGCAGATGGTCCCTGAAGGGAGGAGAGACAGACTGGGTGTGACCCCTCGGTGCAGATCTACACACACATTCACACAAGGAGCTTTTCAGAGGATGATTTTTCACAATGTCAAAAACAATGCTGAGTCATGGCTTGGGCAAACATAACCGATTGTTTGCAGTTTTACAATGCGGGGAATGTGCTTCAGTTGTGTTAAAGGAAGTTTGTTAGTGCCTTGTTTTGCAGATTTAAAATAACCCTCCCCAAACCGAAGAAAGATCATCATGCTTGAGTTTCCAGTTGCATGTTCTGACATTTTTGATTTTACAGAGTTCATATTCTTGAATTCATGTAGCGTCACTATACAGCTCTGCCTCGTCCCCGTTTGTTATTCATACGTGATTTTCCTCCATCAGCATTCTGTGAAGACACGCCTACTCTGCCTCTGATTGGTTAGGTTTAGGCATAGATATTTATGTAGACTGCTCTGGCCATTGCTGCGATACATCAACATTGCCGCCATATTGGTTCTGTCAAGACCAGCCTGTAAACAAATGTATGTAACTGGGGAGCAGCCGTTCTTCTGATTAAAAAGCATGAAAATGTTGACATTTCTCAACCAATTTCAATCACTTATGTTATATTCAAGGGTCTATGATCTAAACAGAGTAGGAAAATGCATATTTTCATTTTTAACTTACTGCCTTGGACATAAAACAACTCATCACAAGTGCAGATCTTATAATTTGGGAGGGGACAGTGAAATCAGCCCTGGACATGTCTCCTTGAGACAGTAGTTTGAGCTGATTATTATGAGCTGAGAGACGTAGAAAACTGGTCAGTTTTAGCCCCACTTCCTACATCACTTCATGCTGTTTACAAGGTTCATTATTACAAGCCAGGTCAGCTGTATTAATTCAATTAGTAACTTTAAAATATCCTCTGCTCCAGGTGGTCTGTCAAGCGGACAGACCGTTAAACCAAACTCCGTTCTAAAAGCAGGTGCATCATGGTAGGACTACATTTTTTTCCCTCGGTAAAAACTTCATTTACATAATCACTAAGACTCTTTCAGATTTGCTTTGATCTACAGACACAATCTGCACACAGCTTTTACTCTAACATCATAACTATACCCAAACCACACACCGAAATCTGTTGAGAGATGTGAACATTTTAGTGCTTTTTATCCAGAAAAATCACAGCTTCCTTGTTCACGTCTATGCATTGAGATACGTTTTCTTTCACTTAGTGATTGTGTCAGAGGTGTTATCCAATCAGCAGCAAAGTGGTTATAAACACAGCTGTATTAAAAACACAGTGTGGTGTGCTTTCATGCACAACAGGGTGTTCAGTGCACCACTGTTTCTGTTTAAATAAACGTCTTGCTATGCCTTGTTGGGGTTCAACACCACCATGGGTATGGTTAGAAAAAAAAGTCAGGGTCAGAGCAAATCAGAGGCAGAGTAGGGATGGGTCTTTGCAGAATACAGGTAGGGAAAAAATCTAATTAATATACCTCAAAGTGAAACTAAAAAATATCATTCCTGTCACTTCAGGGAATTTAGAGATTTAGGAAGGCTGTGACTTCAAAAAAGATACTTTCTTTTCTCAAAATACTGGTACGTAAGTCATTCTACAAAACAGAGGCAGCTGGAGAATGCTTGTTGAGTGATGAATTCAGTGCTACACAAAAGAGACATTTTCCTTTCCTGCCAAATTTTAGGGGTTTGTTGTTCTCCAAACATGCTCATTAGTTTGGGTTTTGTGAATCACAACACTGAGAAAAGATCTGCAACCAAGGGGATTTTTTGTGCGTGTGAGCTGAGGGATGTTTGGCATCTAAGGGGGGAGGGGGTCACCAGGATCCACCCGACTCTTCCCGACAGGTAGACAGCTTGAATTCCAGCTACAATCTTCACATTGCAGCTTTTGAGCAGCAATGATTTCCTAAAAAGACAATACACACACATACAGGTGTAAGAAGAAAGCCAACCAATGCCATTCTATTTTTAAATCCATAACAGGTCAACTGATAAAGAGAACTTACAAGAATAATATGCTCACTCAGAATAACCTTCTGCCACCCCCCACCATCGACCCATTTCTGTCCTTTTTGTAATGGATGAACAGAGGGTCTTCAGGGGGAGTAGCAGGTCAACAGTATAGAAGTGGTATGCATCATCTGAAAGCTGGAAACTAGTACAGACAATATACAACTAAGGCTGCACTATCGATTTTTTAAGTAATCGAGTAATCTATCAGTTATTCTGCCGATTAATCAGATAATAAATATTGCACGCCCTGCAATATTTTCCATTGAATTACTTTTGATTTATTTAAGAACAATGGTAATACACAAAAGAAAAAATAAGACAGGGATGGGAATTCACCCTTTGCTAAGCCCTGCCTTCCTTGGTTACTGTTGCAAAGCCTGCCAAACTTTACATGCAGTTTACGGTGGCAGATTTAACATCGAAACTGGGGGTAATTTCTTTGAATCCTTAGAGACGTAAACAAAAGCATCGTCTCATTTCTAGCTGATGATGGTGGATTTTGTCGGTCAAAATAATAACTCACAAGTATATTTTATAAGAGTAGTGTGTAGCTAGTGTAGCTGGCTGATGTAAGCTAGTGCTAACTCCTTGATTGGCATAAATGTAAATTTAAAGTTACCTGACAGCTGCGCACACAGTATAACGTTAATGCTAAAAGCTATCTTACATCTCAGCAAACATTGGGCGGACGGTGAAATACAGCAGGTATATCTACATGATAGATGACAGAAATACATTCATTAACGTGGGAAAAAGAAGCGCAGGGACTTGATTAGTGCAGCGGACCTTGAGACAGGTCACCCAGCCAGACCAACTGGACCGTGATTGTGAAAGACAGCCAGGATAAGCTAAGCTAACCCGGCTTAGACCTGAGACAGTGAGTCAGAGAGAGATGCATCAGCATCGGTCCATTTTGATTCTGCATCAGCCCACATCCTCCTCCTCAAAGCCCCACAGAACAAATGCAGATGCAGTGGATCTAACAAGTTTGTCTGGAGGTAAAGTTACTGCAGCTAGTAAGCTAGTATTAGTTAGCTGGGCATGCAAGAGTTTGCAGCTTATGTTAGAGCAAATGAAGACAAAGTTTAATCCGTTAACCACACTGTGCTCTTATGTTTCACGTTTTTGAGAGACGACAAAAAGACGTCACTGTCCAGACTCATGAAACACAGAGTATCGCTCTCCTCACAGCCTCCTGCTCACCTTCAACATGTAGAGAAATGGAAAGCCTGTCAGCTCTAGTCATGGTTGCTAAGCTATGATTGGACAGTTGCTGCTGCAGGTGGGGCTTAGCGAAGGGTCAATTGATAAGATTTTATTGGTATCAACGCCATTATCGATTCTGCTTATCGATCCAATTCTGATAGGGCTGGGTATTAATTGAATTTTGATTTTGATGCAAAAATGATATTATTATTATTGTTATTATCATTGGAAGATAGTAGTAGTAAGCAGTAGCAGCAGCAGCAGCAGTCATAGTAGTAGAAGTAGTAGTATTGTTATTGTTGTTATGTAAGTTAACATGAGGCTGAAACTGAACTTCAGTTTAGTGGTGAAAAGTTGTGTCAGTTGATGTTGATGGACTGTTTGGGAGTTTTCATCATCTGGGAGGCTTGTTTCACGTTCATGGCTTCCTTCAAGCCACTGTGGGGCACTATAGGATTCAGGTTAGTGAGCTTCACATATGCGGAGATAACCATAGGTTGTTTGAGATGAACTCCACCTCACCTGGAGAGTCGACGCGATCAGGTGGCTGCAGCAAGAGGTGGAGACAAAAAGCTACAGCCAAGTCGGACAGTTTCTAGCAGTTTTCAGAGAACATACAGGAAGAGACACTGACATCCTGTCAGATCACCTGTAGGCTACCCGAAGTGTGCAGACCACGTTCATATCTGAAGAAAAAACTGTGCTCTTGATCACTGACTGAAGTTGAAATAGAAGAGATCCCCCTTCTGATGCAAGATCCTCTGTTCTTTTGTCTACCTTGTAAAGCACTTTGTAACTGTTTGTTTGATAAGTCATGTATATATAACCTTTAATATTATTATCAGCCACAAAATATCTGCTTGTTAACAGATTAAATCAACAACAACATAAGACTAATATATCCAGTGATAAATAATACAATTACACAGAAAATTTGTATTTTATACAACACGTGGTGTTAGTTGTCAAAATTAAGAGCCAATTGGAGGCTGCAGCTCATCGATCAGGTGACAACCAGGCGCTTGCAGTTGGTGAAGAGCAACTGTGGCGCCTTGATCTCGTGAGGTTAGCGTTGTCCACGTGTGCATGACGTCAGAGCAAGTTGGGATCAAGTCGGACACAAATCTAACCAGCATGCATTGTGCTGGGATCGCCGCTGATCGATTCTGCACAGGCCTGGCTCATCTCAAACACACCTAATGCTGAGACACAGTCCTCATTTGCATAATACCTCTGATGCATTGCTGAGAGCTTAAGTTGACTATTTTATGTTACAAAACACAGATGTTACGTTTTGTTGGTGTTTTCAATGTACAGTTGTTACTTTCTGTTCGTATTTGTGACGTGTTTGTTCAGAAAAAGATGGTTTATGTTGGTAATTGTCTTTTTTGTGCTGGTTTAGAGACATTTTACTTGACACCATGAGTGAGGGGTCTTGTACATTTCATCACTCCAGCTGGAGTTTACATAAAGAGAGTAATTTTGTTCCCAGTGCATAGTATACACAGTGAAATGTAACTAATGCTTCAAAAAGAGAAACATAGCAGTAGTGTGAACCAAAAATACATGCATGTTTCATCGATAGCAGAATCAAAAATACTATTTCTTAAAATGGAGCCAGGTCTCGATGCCCATCCCTAATTTTATGACATCAGTATCTTTGCTCTAGCTTTAAAATTACAGCTTCTGAAAAACACTAATCTTGGCCATGGATGTGGACGTCCCCACAGAGTTGAAGAGGTTAAATTTACCGTTGCAGAGAGAGCTCAATAACAGTTAGGTAGTTTTTTTTTTTGCTACTGTCATTTAATTCAGGCAAAACTGTTTCTAAAAGACAATATATCTTGTAAGAGTAATAATAACGAACACATAAACAGTTCTTGCGTCACTAACAGAAATCTGTGGAAAATATACATAAATCAGTGTGAACTTCAACCATTTATCCCCATCATGTCACCTGCTCTAGGGGAAGCAGATCCCTTCATTTAGTGCCGTTGTACTTGACCTCCTTTCCGCATTTCTTCAGCGTCTCCATGAGAACATCAACATCTTTGTCGGACTCGATCCAAACCAGTTTCTTCGGCAGGTCGATCTCAAACTTCACATCTGAGAGCACACAGAATAAAGAGGAGCTTTGTTTAATTCTAAGAAGCAGCAGCACTGAAGACACTGTGGAGTGACACATAGTACAATCACAGAGCAAAGCAACAAGGTTCACTCTAATTCTAATGTTGATTATATGAGATAATTTCTGGCTTCTGTCACTAATTTGACAGAAGAAATGATGAGATCAGACAGCCTAAGAGGATCTGAAGGAAGGTAGGTTATTTTATAGGCAGAGTTTGTTAAAAAAAAAAACAAACAAAACAAACAAACAAACAAAGAAGTTTCGGTAACACTTTATTTGAATGTGGGTTCATAACACTGTCATAAGACTGTCATAATCATGACATGACACCTGTCATGAACATGAATGAATCCTTATGACAGATGTCATTAAGTGTCATTCGGTAAATTATGTCACTTTTGATGCAAAGTTGACATTGTTTCAAATGTCTTTGTCATGACAACTTGACATACAAATTATGTCACTTTTGATGCTAAGTTGACATTGTTTAAGATGTCTTTGTCATGACAACTTGACATAAACCAAGACAACATAACTTGTCATAAACATGACATAGCAGACCTAATTGTCAAACGTTAAAAAACTATTTATCTTTATATCTAAACATGACATTAAACTGTCATACATGGTTGGTTTTGATGTTGGCTGTCATGGGACCATTATTATTGTGTCATAAATGTAGTCCTTTTCATTAAGTGTAACTACACGGTCAAATGAGTTTAAAATGTCATATTTTCCCTCCTACAGTGATACTTTTGAAATTTTCACTAAGATGTCATTAAATGTAATTACACCATCAAATCAGTTTATAACAGTGTCATGACTGTTTTCCTTGAATTCAAATAAAGTGGAAAGATTTGAACCTTTCATTAAGATGTCATTAAATGTAATTACACCATCAAATCAGTTTATAACAGTGTCATGACTGTTTTCCTTGAATTCAAATAAAGTGGAAAGATTTGAACCTTTCATTAAGATGTCATTAAATGTAATTACACCATCAAATCAGTTTATAACAGTGTCATGACTGTTTTCTTTGAATTCAAATAAAGTGGAAAGATTTGAACCTTTCATTAAGATGTCATTAAATGTAATTACACCGTCAAATCAGTTTATAACAGTGTCATGACTGTTTTCCTTGAATTCAAATAAAGTGGAAAGATTTAAACCTTTCATTAAGATGTCATTAAATGTAATTACACCATCAAATCAGTTTATAACAGTGTCATGACTGTTTTCCTTGAATTCAAATAAAGTGGAAAGATTTGAACCTTTCATTAAGATGTCATTAAATGTAATTACACCATCAAATCAGTTTATAACAGTGTCATGACTGTTTTCCTTGAATTCAAATAAAGTGGAAAGATTTGAACCTTTCATTAAGATGTCATTAAATGTAATTACACCATCAAATCAGTTTATAACAGTGTCATGACTGTTTTCTTTGAATTCAAATAAAGTGGAAAGATTTGAACCTTTCATTAAGATGTCATTAAATGTAATTACACCGTCAAATCAGTTTATAACAGTGTCATGACTGTTTTCCTTGAATTCAAATAAAGTGGAAAGATTTGAACCTTTCATTAAGATGTCATTAAATGTAATTACACCGTCAAACGATTCAAATACCTTAACAAAGTAACAGACAAGGCAAGAGATAGTTTTTCCTTCATGTATTTGAACATGTATTTGGCCAATTAAAAAGAAAAGAAAAAATAACAGAACCTAATATCCAGTCAACTCAACAGTGGTTCATTTCTTCACATGAAACAATGTAAACCAAGAGGGCACTCTAAGACAGAGTGAAAACACCTCGATCTTAATAAAACCAAACAACATCACTTTTGAGGCCACATCAAAGGAATTGATGACATCACAATTCCCTTCGATGACATCACCTGCTTTGAGGGACGAACACACGAACACAGACATAGCCAGTTATAAATGGCTCGGCCTGTAAGCCATGCAGAGAAACACAATGTCCTTCCAAACATTTTAAGTGTACTTATACATTATTGGGAGGAGTTTTCTACTTTTCTTCTTTGCTGTGATCGTGTCAGCCATCTCCTCTGTTATGGCACCCCTGCACCGCTCTGCAAACACGGACATCTTCTCACTGTCTTCATCTCCTGGGAGCAGGTCCTTGAAGGTGTCTGGAAATGTGATCGCTAACTCAGCAATTACAGCTGTTCTCGCGATTGTGTTGCGGTCAACATTAATTTTGGAGAAGGCCTTTTTCATGGATCCAGACTTGTTGAATATCCGCAGGGCATGCTTGTAGCGGCGGATAACTCCATCCGTTGTGGTCACTTAACAAAAAAAATGAAAAAACAAATAAACAAAAAAGTCAGCTTTTTTCAGGCATGCATTTGCACGGTTGATTTGGCACCCTACAGTACTAGCAGATGAGAAAGGATCCTACTTACTCTGCTGATTTACTGTGCATCCTCCTTCCAGACTGGTTATATTGGATTTAGCTCCTTTCCTATCTGCCTCTGCGGCTAGCAATATCTGCCATCACCAGCCAAGAAAATGATGCAAAGCAAGTAATGTCCTTTCTTACCTGTCTCAGAAGCTACACCTAACATAACTAGCTTGGGTAGAGGATGCACAGTAAACCAGCATGGTATATTAAGTATATATTTTTTCTTATCTGCGTCAGAGGCTAAATATTTAACACAACCAGAGAAGACAGCATAACATGAGGAGAGCGAGGAAGCTATACATGGCTGTAGAGATCTGAATTCTAGAGTAAAAACTAAAATTTAAAATTAGTGTGGGACATAGCAACTGTTAGGTCGGGAAACACTAGATGCATGTTCAGTGTGTCTGCGTCTCTCTTGCTGAGCTCCTGCATCTGGCAATCGTGTTATGACCACTGCATTTCTCCTGCGTTGCTGCAGCCCTCTCTTTACATCGAGTTTATCCTGTGATATTTCATAATAAAACCTGATTGTTAACAAATGAATGGATCCTGTCCACAGAAATGGCTAGAGGGTTTTTAATCTGCAACGGACAGACTGCTGAGTTGAAAATAGATTGTTTAAATTTTTTCACGTCTGTGACATATTCTATGGATATATAGACACTGAAACTGTAGTGAAATGTTGCTGATATGATGTGATTGATTATAAAGACGATCAATGCCTGTGCTTACTTCTTGAACGGCTGTATGAATCAGGGTATTTCTTGGACTCTTTTTTTTTCTTCTTCTTCTCCTCTTCTTCTGAGGATGATGAGAAGCTCGAGTCTGAGGTGGGACAGGGAGATGTTGAAGATGAAGAAGGATCCCGAGCAGTCTTTCCAGAGCCTGGGAGAAGGGGAGGGTGGGGGTAGGTGGACAAGCATAGATAAGTAAACAAAGCTCAAAAACCTAAGAATATACTTTTTTCAAAGCAGGCTCACTCTTGGTGCTGCCTTGAGTTTTTGAAAACAGAGAACTGTACATGTCCGACAACAGGCTTTGTTCTTTACAGATAATCTTACTATAAAAATGAGACATTTCTGTGAGTCTAGTAGTCTAGTAGAAGTAGTATAATAGTCTATTAAAATAGTCTGTACTAGAGCATTTTCAATCAAATGGACATCCAAGGTGTGTTACAACAATCAAGGCTGGCCCCTATTAGTTAACCAGCCGTTGGTCGACCAGAAAGATATTAGTCAACCAAGATTTCATTGGTCAGCTGGTCGAGAAAAAAAAAAAAAAAATCCATTTGGAACTTTGACTTTTCAAAATAAAGTTAAAGTCTATATGGCTGAACTGTGTATGAAAGGCTAGGGGGCTCATAAGACTGTCCTATGATACAAGGGTCGCCAGTTCGAATCCCACTTGCTGTTGTTGTTGTGTCAAGACACAACCCACCTTGCCTCATGTGAATGGGTATGAATGTGTGAATGTGAATGTGTGAATTAATGTTGGTGGTGGTCAGAGGGGCTGTTGTGCACGAATTGGCTGCCACTCCTCCGTCAGTCTTCCCCAGGGCAGCTGTGGCTACAACAACCATAGCTTACCACCACTGGTACGAATGGTACAAATGAATAATGACTTCTGTAAAGCGCTTTGGGTGTCTAGAAAAGTGCTATATAAATCCAAATCATTATTATAATTTAAGGGGGACTACAGACAATGGCCACGATATGGAGACACCTTACCACAGCTTTTACACGGCCATGTGTGGTGCAGGCTGATGAGAGCAAGGCTGCTGAGTGAGGGAGCGAGGGGGAGGGGGGCAGAGCATGTGTGGCGAAGTAAAAAGATTAGTTGTCTTTGTTAGCTTAGCAAGACACTTTAGGCTAACACTATCAGAAATAACCTCTCATAATAGCGGTGCTACTGTTCTTGTCCACTGTATATAACTGTGGGTTAACTGTGTTTAATCATTCAGAGACGAGGATGCGGTGTGACTCTGCAGCTCGCACAACATACAACAAAGAATAGCAATCAATCACCAAACTAGTGATCTAAACAGTCTAACACAATGAAGCACAGAGTGCTCGCTCTCAACAGTCTAACATAGTCGAGCACTGCTCGCTTGCTTGAATACACCACAGCTATAGTTAAGAAATGCTCCAACTGCCGTTTCTGGTGAAACAGCAAGTCCACCTGACAGCTGACAAACCAGTTTGTCATCGCCGCCTGCTGATGAGAATCATAATTTAATTCACAACGTTTATTTTTATAAAGCTCATAATTGATTACCGCCGATGAAAATCATAATTTATTACACGTTTATTTTTATAAAGCGCATAATAGATTACCGATGATTACCGAACGTGGGTTTCCTGCACGCACTTGTTTCACCGTCAGGAAATCCCACAGCATGCACTCCTTCTGCAGCAGGGGTGCCGCGGCCGCTGTCAAATTAATATTCAGTGTGACATTGGTCAACTAAGTGACAACCATTGGTCGACTAAGAAAATCTTTGGTCGGGGGCAGCCCTAACAACAATGCAATGATTGTTATTGTTTATTATTATCTATCCTCACACTCTGCTCCTGAAAACCCATCCTATTTTAATTTCTCCTCCACGACTTCCCTGAACATCTAGTACTGCATGTTAATTGTAGTGCCATTGTACCTAATTTTCCAGTAGATGCAGGCATGCTGGGGGCTCTCTTAATTTGGGTAAGTAGGAAGTCCTTGTCATTTTTCAGATCCCTATTGGCCTCCTCCAGGAATTTAATGCGGTCCTCAAGGTGTTCAATCTTCTGTCGATCCATCTTGGTTTGTTCTCTCAGTTTGATCAACTCCAGTGTCCCTGTTGGAGACACTGCACATTTTTGTTTTTTTAATCTACTATCCTGAGAACGAACACCGCTTGCTGCATTAGGTACAGGCAGATAACTATGAAGTAACGGGGTAAAAGGCTGTTATAAAGTGTAAGACAATAAATAAAATTGTATTTATATCGTATCTGGACTTAACAAGTAAGCATAATTGCAATGGCTGACTCAAACTACTCTGATCAAATATTCATTTGTTGGGCTGAAGTTTGGATAGCCTACCACTGTTGCTATTCAGAGGGCATCATTTATATTTTTAGGGCCAGGAGATACTGTAATAAGCAAATTAATTATTTTTTCACTGCATAGGCATTTAAACAATAGTCTGATAACTGTGTGGCCATCACCACAGTTCTTTATGACATTAACAATTCCTTTGATCTTTTTAGACCCTCATTGATTCCTTCGATGATCAATCAATCAAATCAAATTTTATTTATATAGCCCAAAATCACAAATCACAATTTGTCTCAGAGGGCTTTACAATCTGTACAGGAGGCAACATCCATTGCCCTAACACCCTCGAGTCGGATAAGGAAAACTCCCACAATAAACCCTTTTAACAGGGGGAAAAATATTTGGAAGAAACCTCATGAAGAGCAACAGAAGAGGAATCCCTCTCCTTACATCTTATCTTACATTTGCTCACATTCTAGAAGAGAAATATACTGTAAACATAGTAGAGTAGTTATACATTTAGCTATAAAGAATTTATAGATCAGCTGTCTAATCTGGCAACAGCACTTTCTGACCTAAACAGCTGATCAGCAGTGTAATACCATGTGTGAAAGATTTTTGTTTTGAAAACAAGTGAAAAAGCTTTAGCCAATTACTGACATGATAGTTTGGAAGATGTACAATGATGTAGGTTAATAAAGTGCATCTTATGAGGTTACTCACTACCTAATTTTTTATTGAAAAAAATAAAATAAAAAAGACTACTTACTTAGTTTCTTCGGGGAATATTTGACTGGCTTCTTTTTCTTTTGTTGAATGGGGACCTCTTCCACATCTTGTGTCTGGTCCTCGTTCACCTCTTCGACAGCTTCCTTGGCCTTCATCCCCCCATGCGTCCTTTTGCTGAAACGAGTTTCCATGGTTTCCATCTACCGTAGCTTAAGTAGTGTAAAGCAAAGAACACAGCACCATGTCATGTCAACTAATGTTACATTAGCTGAGGGAACTTCTTCAAATTTAAAATTAATTGTTAAGAATTAGCTAGATGAAAACTGGAGGGAATACTACTAACTTTACAGCCTGTCGGCTGCACTTAAAATATTTCAGTAAAGGCCACGGAGTTAGCAGGCTGAAGCTAACTAGCATTAATTGCTGAACACTAAAGTTACCTAAAACAGTAAAGACTGGTATCAATGTTAATATGTTCTCGCCAAATAAAATCCAAATTATATGTTTCGCTTTAGCTTACCTCAAATAGTAAACTTAGTGGGTACTTCGTTTCGCTGACTCTCCTGTTTCCCTGTAATGTTGCGGTGGACGGCGCTGCGTTGCACTCCTGTCCGTCTCTGTGGCGTAGGGATCTATAACTGTCATCGCACAGTCAGGTAACCTTACCTTACGCGCGCACTCAGTCCAAATTCAAATTTCCTTGAAATGAATGTCACAACAACAACACTGCCAAAGCATCAAGAAAGTGCACAATATTTGTAACGGAAAACCCAAGGATGACAAAAAAGTAAAAGTAAATTTGGTTGCTGTGATGTTATGAGCGTAGTAACATTAGAACTCCATTTCCCAGCATGCCGCAGTAAATAGGAGCATGCGCAATAGCCCTGCCAGAGGACGTGCGTAATGTTCGAGTTCACAGCTATGTACATACAGTTGCTGGTCCTATTTGCCGCTCAAAAAGAGGCGCGACCGGATCACCGTGACATCCATACTCCAGATCAGGTCAGAGACAGGTGGACAGTTGTTGATGCAATGACACTGATGGAAGAACTTCTAAAAAATATGAGGCGTTCAGATACAAAGAAAAACAGAAGAAGAATAGTTAGATGGATGCAGAAACGAGGTATCCTGAGGAGGACGATGAAGTGCGCAAAATGCATTCGTAGCATGCATCTGGTGAAATGCCAGGTGAAGGACGGGTTGCGGTGGTAAGTAGAAGTCATAATTATCTGGATCATGTCTTATGTTGTCTCATGTGTTAT
This sequence comes from Lutjanus argentimaculatus, assembly GCA_034769285.1. Classification (NCBI taxonomy): domain Eukaryota; kingdom Metazoa; phylum Chordata; class Actinopteri; order Lutjaniformes; family Lutjanidae; genus Lutjanus; species Lutjanus argentimaculatus. The sequence continues at coordinate 2,135,397 of JAWZSL010000006.1, read as the reverse complement.
TGAAGAGCCAGATGTCTGAAATTAGTATTAACTTACTGTAACATTATACAAACCTTTGGAAATCACTTGTTCTAGTTAGCCTGTATAATATGATATTTGATATTTTTATCTGTTATAGCCAGTGTTGGGTGTAACGCGTTACTGCAATCACATTACATTATTACTGTTCTGAATGTAGTAATCACAGAACAGTTTGCCAAGCCCGTTACTTACGTTACATTGCTAGGCATGCACGTGGGAACATATTTTTGCTTGGGGGTGCTGCACGGCTATGCGCGATAATTGTGCTGCTATACTGCATCAAGTTGGGAAGATTTAAATAAAATAAAGGGAGAAGAGGTTATACTGTATTTTTAGCCTGGTGTTTGGCTGCACTATGTAGAAAAAGAATGGAGTTCAGAGTTTCTTGATTTAACCTGTCTCGCGGCGCTCTCATCACCGATTAGCTGAGCGGAGCGAGGTGGATGTGGAGCCGTGCTGCACACGGCTGCAACAGGTGTTTAAGTTTGAGAGAGAGGACAGAATTGTCCGATTTAAAGGAAGGAACTGATTTTTAAGAGCTTTACATACAGAAGGTTCGGTTATTGCTGCATCTCATCTTGTTGTTGAGCCGTGTACAGTGAAGGACCAAGGTGTACAAATTCACAAATCTAGGGTTCCCTTCTACACACTAGCACAGTTTGTCTGTATGTAAATTAGCCGACATATGTTAAAAAAAAAAAAAACATGACCGCAATTGATTTGGCAATTTGGGAGTCGATTGCCATGGAAACGAACAAAGCTTCGAATCATTTAAGTGATATGTGTTGGTGTGATCGACCCTCTGCACGCCCTAAACACTCTTAAATTATGGTAATATTAATAGGCATTTATTCCACCCCTCGTCAGCACGGGGTGCTGCAGCACCCTCAGCACCCACCTTCCCGTGCCCCTGTTGCTAGGTTAATCAATTTTCAACAGGATAGTAGCAACTTCGTAAGACACGCATCACACACAACAGAGGAGTGCAAGAGTACATGGGCTGGGGGGGACCGTCACCGATTGTTGGTTGTTCAAGAAATGGCTTGTTGGCTTAATTGTAAAAAGGAGCCCAAGAACACTCCTTTGTATGTTCTCCTTCCATCTTATGCCTCTCAGGCAATTTTACAGAGTAAGTAGAAAAAATGTAACTAGTAATGTAGCTAATTACTTCCTCCAGGGAGTAATCAAGTAATGTAAGGCATTACTACTTTTTGAGAGTAATGACTAATGTGTAATATATTACTTTTTTGAGTAACAAGCCCCAACACTGGTGATAGCCTACTTTTCAGCATTTTGCCTTCTTTTTCCTCAGGGTCTGTAAGCATCATAAAAGTTCCCCGCAGTCTGTACGCAATGGCTCAGTATTCACCAAGTCTCACATCCCTTTGACAAAATGGCTTGAGTTCATGCACAGGTACAGTAGGCTATTCATATATTAAAGAAATCAAATATATATTTTTTTGTTTCTTAAATATAATATTTAGCACTGTGATTTATAGATGTGTAGTTGATGTAGGACATTTGTTGTTGTCATATGTTACCTAGAAGTTGCCTTTAGATTTTATGTAGGTGTTTTAAACAACAAATAAAAGGAAAGGTAGCCTGAATTTTCCTGCTTCTCTGCCCACAGGGTTTTGTGCTGCTATACAGTAAGGGAGCTTTAACTAAAGAGATAGGTTGAGCTGAGATTAGATCTTTATTTTGTTTTAAAAAAAAGCCACACTGAATACTAGTTAACCTTGTATTTCTTTTTTATGCATGACCATGTATACTAATGTCATGTCGTTGCACTATATTATGGACATGGCAGAGTGAATTCTGGAATAATTTACTGTATTTTTCGGTACCGACTATTATTTTGAAACAATACTTTTATTTTGAAGGACAGCACATGTTACACAGGCGGGGAGAGCATGTATAAAGAGCACATGCGAGACACACTGAATGTTTTGTTATTCACAACTACAGTTGCTGTCGCCCTGGGTTGAGAAACTGCTCAGAGACATTCCTTTGAAGTGTGTTCTTGATTTCTACATACACAACGCAACACAGAGTTAGACCCACTACACATACAGTAATCAAATATCTCTGCATTGGATTGCACTACTGGTTCCATTTTACTGTTTGGAACAGCAGTGGTACTTAGTTCTTCCTTGTAATCTCCCTTTAAAGGACTGTCCTGACCATTGCAATACATAGAATCCACTTTCAAAAGTATTGCTGGACTTTTCAACTTTGTTCCAGTTTTGCTAGTTTATTTTTTCTTTCTGTTGTGGCTGACATTGCACCAAAGGCAACCAAATGTTGCTGAGCACAGAGTGGACCATTTGATGTACCAAAACAGTGGTAGAAAAATAATGCCTGTACATTAATGTCATATTATAGTATTGGAATGAAAAAAGTTGAGGTGGCTAACTAGTTTTGTTTTGCATAGTACAGTTTATTTTTAGTTTCATGTCAGCCGAATTCAATGACAGGATATTATGCAGGCCATACCAATTAGGTTTCTTAATTACCTTTTCTTTTCTTTTCTTTTCTTTTCTTTTCTTTTCTTTTCTTTTCTTTTCTTTTCTTTTCTTCAGGTTTGCACAAGGTTTGCAGTTGAAGCAACTTGACATGATCACTGATGGGATAGCAGCAAGCTCCACGACATTGACAAGAATGGCAAAAGTACTCAGAAAGGTTGTCACATTACATACTAGTCTCCAACTACTTGTATAATTAATTAGGTAAAAAAAATGCTTGATAAGTCACCACTGTAGATGTGACAAGTTAAAAGTACAATATAAGTGATCTGTTACAAGTTTGAAAGAACAGTAAGTTCATGATCTGTGACATAAAAACTGTGACATGGTTAAAAACATCATATGGTTATGAGAGACAATTTATAAGTTGTTCACTGATAAGGTGTTTAAAAATGGTAAAAACACGTTAAAAAGTGTTAAAATTGCTAAAAAGTATTTAATTCATTTAGTTGCTTATTTCATAAATTCTTGCTAAAAGTTAAGCTTTAACAGTAACATCTGTGATCTACAGAGCAGGTCTTGATAAATTTACATACTAAGGCATTGTTATAACTTGCGGATGTTTTATTTCTACATTTGAAGGTGTGCATTGCTGCACTCAAGCGACTGAGGAAAAGAGGAATGAGAATTGGTGGTCGTCATCGATTTGTTGTTATTGATGAGAGCAAATTTGCCCACAAACGGAAGGTAGGCTATATATTTGTATGCATCTGCACTATATTTAGATCATACAGCACAGCTCTGACAGGTTAATACTTTATCCTGCAGTGCATGTTGAAAGGACACATGTTAAAAAATTTGATACAGCCCAAACCTTATTAAAGTTTCTAATTGCTTTTCTTTATTTATTTTCAGTACCATCGTGGCCGATGTGGCAACACTTGGCGCCGTGAACGGCAATGGGTGTTTGGGATGCTGGAAGTTGACGGGAATTCCAGAAGACCCATTTTGAGGCTTGTCAGGGATCGCTCAAGGCAAACGCTTATAGGCCAAATTCGACGCCATATCAGACCCAGAACATCCATCCTCACTGATGAATGGCGCGCCTACAAGGGGAAACTTGCTCAGTATGGATATGCTCAGTATTCTGTCTGCCATAAAAAAAACTTTGTTGACCGAGAGACTGGTGCTCATACTCAGCATATTGAGCGTGCATGGCAGAACTACAAGCTGGAAGTATGGCGCCATAGAGGTAATCGTACTCCTGAGTCACTGAAGCTTCATCTCAAGATGATAGAGTGGCACCACTGGTTAGGTGTACGTCATTACAATGGTGTCTTGGGCAGACTGATCCATGATGTAAAAAATCAACTCAAGTAAACATCAAATCTCACTCTGTGCATCCTGGGGCCTGTACCATGAAGCGGGATTTGCGCTTAGCGAGAAAACTTCAGGGTTAACCCTGGGTTTTCAGTACCTCGACGCTGGTTCACTTCTTACCGGGGTACATTACCATGGTAACTTATGCTGCACAGCTAACCTGCTCCGGAGCGGGTTATGTTCAAGAGAGAGATCAACACGTATAAATCACCGCCTACTAATCAGCATTCAGAGAAGATCATGTGTAGCTCGGAGAAACAGTGATGGGCGGATTGCAGTTAAATTAATGAGGAAATTAGCCATCCCACCGCAGCAGTTATGAGAGCGGTGTGCGCAATTACATGCGGCTGTAGCGCAACTTCTTTGATTATTTTTTCCAGACAGGCTGACAGGATGGATCAGGATCTAATGTTGAATTAATCTTCTTTGTTCTTCTTCACATCCAAAATGTCTCACACTCTGTCATGTCAAGTGTAGTTTTATTTTTTTCTCTTAATGTTCCACTGTTTAAATCTGCTGCAGTGACATTCTGCTTTTGTATACAGATGTAAATCTACAACAGAGACTGGTTGAAGCACTAAAGCCTTGTTCTTGTTGTACTTATTATAAGATATGAATTTCAGCCCACTGACCACTTCAAATTATATTTTTATATTTATTTTATATTCGCTCCCAAATCCATTTGATTCCACCGTGATCACAGCTGAAAGAATAAGACTAAAATGCCATAAGATTACATCTAAGGAAGACATTAATTTAATGGAATACACATTACATTATCAGACTGATATATTAATTTACGCATTCACATAGTCAGTGATTTTATGCCAGCTGTCCTTCCTGCATTTAACAGCTGCAGCTGTTTTGCTTTTAGTCTGGATTATGTGTTCTTCATATTAGACTTCTCCATCTTTGTGATTGGTTGTATGCTGCAAACTCCACCCCTTTATGTGAACGCGCTCACGGCTTGATTGGGAAACCCTGGGTTAATATACTGAGTTGATAACCACTGTAGTGGTCCCGCTTATCCTGACTGCCTTTGTTAGGTTTAGTGAAGCCAGGTAACAGAAACAGATCCTGAGTATGTTGAACCTACTTCGTGGTACAGGCCCCTGCACTCTATGCATTGCCTGCCGGCAATCGTCCACATCAACAACAACAAAGAAGAATACCGGCACTCGTGTATGGCTGTTACATCACCTCAGACTTTGCCTCACTGACTCATGTTGTTCTCTCCTGACTAGATCCTTGCTCGTGTTGTATGAACTCACAGATGTATGTTGCTTTACGTAAAATGATAATCTGCTCTGGAACCCTCTGTGGAGGAGGAATACAAGTAATGCAACGGGTTGTTTTTTGTACAAAATGTTTTGTGTTCAAATACATAAAGGAACCTGACCTGCAGGTTTTGTAGCCATGTTCTTAACTTAGTAGGTACAGTACTTTGAAAGGAATCAGTGATGGCCTCAAAAGATCAAAAGAATCAAAGATGTCATAAAGAACTATGATGGCCATGCCGTTATCAGACTATCAGTCTTGTTTTATGTTAAACAAGTTCTCCTGTTTTTGGCGAGGTATTTCCCCCCCATAGTACATAATATACATACTGAGTACATGTTGGAGCCCACTGTTTGAAGAGAAGTAATGCAAGGTGCAATGTTTTTCCAAAATGTGATGTTCAAATACATGAAGGAAAAACTTCAATCTTTTGCCTTGTCTGTTGCTTTGTTAAGGTATTTGAATCATTTGACGGTGTAATTACATTTAATGACATCTTAATGAAAGGTTCAAATCTTTCCACTTTATTTGAATTCAAGGAAAACAGTCATGACACTGTTATAAACTGATTTGATGGTGTAATTACATTTAATGACATCTTAATGAAAGGTTCAAATCTTTCCACTTTATTTGAATTCAAGGAAAACAGTCATGACACTGTTATAAACTGATTTGACGGTGTAATTACTTTTAATGACATCTTAATGAAAGGTTCAAATCTTTCCACTTTATTTGAATTCAAAGAAAACAGTCATGACACTGTTATAAACTGATTTGATGGTGTAATTACATTTAATGACATCTTAATGAAAGGTTCAAATCTTTCCACTTTATTTGAATTCAAGGAAAACAGTCATGACACTGTTATAAACTGATTTGATGGTGTAATTACATTTAATGACATCTTAATGAAAGGTTCAAATCTTTCCACTTTATTTGAATTCAAGGAAAACAGTCATGACACTGTTATAAACTGATTTGACGGTGTAATTACATTTAATGACATCTTAGTGAAAATTTCAAAAGTATCACTGTAGGAGGGAAAATATGACATTTTAAACTCATTTGACCGTGTAGTTACACTTAATGAAAAGGACTACATTTATGACACAATAATAATGGTCCCATGACAGCCAACGTCAAAACCAACCATGTATGACAGTTTAATGTCATGTTTAGATATAAAGATAAATAGTTTTTTAACGTTTGACAATTAGGTCTGCTATGTCATGTTTATGACAAGTTATGTTGTCTTGGTTTATGTCAAGTTGTCATGACAAAGACATCTTAAACAATGTCAACTTAGCATCAAAAGTGACATAATTTGTATGTCAAGTTGTCATGACAAAGACATTTGAAACAATGTCAACTTTGCATCAAAAGTGACATAATTTACCGAATGACACTTAATGACATCTGTCATAAGGATTCATTCATGTTCATGACAGGTGTCATGTCATGATTATGACAGTCTTATGACAGTGTTATGAACCCACATTCAAATAAAGTGTTACCGAAGTTTCTTATTTTAATGGTACTGCCTGTGAGTACGGAGTATGAGCTAGAAAAAAATCACTTAAGGCACTCAACATTGTAATGACTAAGCCAAATAAAAGAAAGAAAAAAAAAAAAAAACCAAAACAGTACCAGTGCATCAGGTGACATGTTGGCTGACTCAACATCCAGAGCCAAGAAGTCATGGGAGCTGGTGTGATGTAAGCTTTCAACGCTTTCAAACAGCACTTTTATGACAATCATGCCTCAACTTTACATCACATACTTTTTTATCAATAGCAATGGTTATACTACCAAGAAAAAATTGTAAAATTGTTTTCAATGGTGGCAGCTAATGATATACACTAATGTTAGATGTTTTGCTAATGGGAGGCCTGCAAGAACATCACCGTATATATAGCAACGATGCAGCCAGCGTAAAAACATTGAAATGAGCGTTAAACTATTGATAATTTGGGTTATTAAGGTCAACCTCAACATTTATAGACCAGAGCATGAAGGCAGTTGACAATTTGAGCATATGTTCAGGACCTATATCTATAATACACTAAGAAATTTCAAGTGTCGTCTGTAGGTATTTATTCTCGTCAGTGCAATAATTGTCAAAAGCCTCTAAATCACCCACAAGGTGATTCTTCTCAGACTTAATTGCAGGTAAAACTGCAACGATTATTCAATTATTAAATTAAATGCCAAATCATTATATTGAACACAATTTTACACAATTTGTTTCTTGGTAGTATAACCATTGCTATTGATAATATACTGAGAAGTCAAACAACTAAAAGAACATCTCTCTGAGTCTCTGTTTTTTCTCTTCATTTGGCACAGAGAGAAGAATAAGAAAGAGAGGACCAGTCAGTCTCACCTCCCAGCTTGTTGAGGACTTTGGTCACAGCTCCTGAGCATCCCTCACAGGTCATCGCCACCTCAAACTCGTGCTTCTGTTACAGAAAGATTACATAATATGCTATTATCATTCTGTTTGAGATTGTAAAAAGTATCATGGTATCAATACTTCTTTAATACCACGTGTTTAAAACATTCCAGCATTAACATTCTGTAATATTGAAATCACCTTAAGTATTTAAAAAATTATTTCAGTGCTTATTCAAGACCTCAGTTCACTTTAGTCTTTATTATCCTGCCAGAAATGTGGCTTGCAGCAAAAACAGGTAGTCTTCTTTTTCTGTACTAGCATTATGTGCAGATTGCAGATTGTAAATTAATAAAAAAAAAAAAAAAATCATCCTATCTCATGCACCTTGGACTGGTTTTTTTTCCTCTTAAACAGTGGTATCAAAAGAGGTAGGGCTGTAGCAATATGATTCACGATTGAAAAAAAAACTAGTAGAGTCATGATGACTTTACATTTGTTGGAATCTGAAACAAACATGTTTTCTTACATGAGAATCAGATTTATAGGCCAAAACACCTCTGTAACACTACAGTACTTTATTATTATGTTGTTTTATCACACATCTCTCCTTCTGAGATTTGAATATTGCACTTAGCAGTATTGCGATTTCAATATCCTTTTCAATTAATTGTGCAGCCCTGGAAAGAGATGTCTGGTGTCATTTATTTTAAACTAGTATTGCTTCAAAGTTTAAAACTTTTTGTGGGATAATAATTTTCCTTATTGATCATGTTTATTCTCAATAATATTACATCCATGTCTAAGCTGAAGCATACTGATACACAGTGACAATGAAAATATAAAATATACAATAATTAATGTTCTTGCACAGTCACTGATCATCCCCTTTACTTCAGTGCATGTTTAAATCTGGATCTCCTTTGAATCCTTGAATCCATGTTTCAATGTAAGAAACAACGTCATGAGTCAATACCAGCATCGTCCAACATTGATCTTACTGTGGTCAACGACGCACCTGATACTGAAGTGAGTGATTTACTGCTAACTGTGGCCTTACTGTTCACTTCAGGATATTACCCAATCAAGACAAACAGAATCGATTTGTCCTGGCCTCTACCTGTAGTATCAATGGAAGCGATTGTTAAATTATAACTACATGAGACAACTACAGCAAGTTTGAAAGCTAACTAACTTAGCCTGCAGGCTACTTAGTGGTACAGAGAGGAAATGCTATTTCGCACTAAAGCTTCAGTAAAAATAAAATGTCAGTCTTAACTTACGGTCATGTTTGAAGTGATGTGTCGCACCCCCGCTGTCAACTCTGCTGTGGACTTTTGCCTCTGACTGACTTGCAAACGTTTAAAGTCTGTGAGAACCTCCAGAAACGTTCACTAGTTAGCTCTTGTGAAACTAGCTAGCGGAGGTTATATCTTGGTAGGAACCCTAGATTTACTAAACTCTCGCGAGATTTGTATGAGTTGTTTCTTAATCGTGCACTTTGGCCAAAATAATTGTGTTTTATGACTAGATAATGCTGGGGTTAAGATGTTTCTATGTAAGGGACAAAAACACTGCGTTAAGGTGAGGGAAAGATCGTGGTTTGGGTTAAAATTATCACTCTCGCGAGATCTTTTGCGGGTCTGGGGTTGTCATGTAGACCATGAGCTAGACACCTTAAAGGTGCAGAAGCATTTCCGGTATGGACATATCGTTATGTTGCAACGTTTTTGAGTCATGTGTAAAAATATGTTTATTTATGTGGACAGAAATTAGTATGTAATAAGTACAAGCTAAAAGAGGACATAAAGAATTCACATTGTTTTATTATCTAGTTCAATGTAGCTAAATCCGCTTCAGTTCTGCTTTTATTTTGGCTAACTTGATGCAAGCTATCACCCAGATGACTTGACTGGACGTTTCTCTTTTTACTGCACAATTCAAACCACTTTATGTTATTTAGGTTGTTTTCAGTAAGTGATTTGGGCAAATTATGCCAGAGGGAGACAGAATAATGAGAGAGAAACTGCGTAGATAACCACATAAAAGTAGTCTCAATTCAGTGTGGCTGCCCCGGAGAACAAATCAAGCGCCTCCAATCCGCAACATTTTTTCCAAAATAAAAGCCCTATGAGTAGTGATCCCAAGTTATCTCAATTAATTTTATTTTTTTTCTAATTTATTTAATACTTTATCCTATTCTATTCTAAATTTGGTTATCTGTATTTATCTTGTATGTGTAGCATTATGGGACTACAACTTTCATGACAAAAAATTACTTTCATACCTTGAATACAGACCTGACCATAGAATCAAAATGGACTTATATCAACAGGTTTGAAAAAGTAGAATTAAAAATTTAATTTCACTCACTTGTATTTTGTCATATTGCCATTATTCTTAGACCATCCTAGACTAATGTGTGTCTGTCCTCCTAACAAGATCAGATTGATGAAAAGAAACTAAGTACATTTACTCAAGAACTGTACTAAAGTACCTGAACTTCACTTGAATGGTTCCTTCTAATGTGTCTTTATACTTACTTTGCAGATTCAGATTATTAATACACAATATAAATAAACTAATAAATTACTATGCATTGTGCATTGTGTACATTGTATATATATATATATATATATATATATATACATACACACATATATATGTATACATATATATATGTATATATACATACATACATACATACATATATATATATATATATATATATATATATATATAAGAGAGAGAGAGAGAGAGAGAGAGAGCTACCTTTACCTTTAAAAGTGCATTATAATAATAGGTCTGGGCAATATAGCTGAAAAAACCTATCACAATAGCGAAGTTTCATATCAGTCAGTATCAGTAATTACTGATCATGTACGCTGTGACTGACAACATGTTGTGTATGCCAAAGAGTGGTAGCAGCCAAGGTGATATGAAATAAGGCTGTTGTATTATTAATGGGCGACATGGACAAGACTGTAGGCATGACTATTGGTGCTTTCACAAAATATTAACACTGTGATTTTTGATAAATAATAATGAAATATCATGTATATATACAGTATATATAATATCACCATAATATTGATATATTGCCCAGCCCTATATACTACTATACTATACTACATTACTGATATTCGTAGCAAAGTTTGTCGTAGGCAACTGGACTTGATAGAGTTCTTGAAGACATTTCTCCTCTCATCCAAGAGGCTTCTTCAGTTCTGACTGACTGGTTTGGGAGTTCAGGTATTTAAACCACACAGTGGTTCAGGTATTTAAACCACACAGTGGTTCAGGTATTTAAACCACACAGTGGTTTAAATACCTGAACTCCCAAACCAGTCAGTCAGAACTGAAGAAGCCTCTTGGATGAGAGGCGAAACGTCTTCAAGAACTCTATCAAGTCCAGTTGCCTACGACAAACTTTGCTACGAATACCATGACCTGGATGACTGAGAACCTTCACAGATACATTACTGATAAAAAAAAATGCATATTTCTTTTATTTTAATTTTAATTTTCAGTTTTATGTTCAAATAGCATGTAAACAAAATGAAAATAACTACAACAGACTAGAAAAGTAAAAAATGAATAATTGAATAAATAAACTAAAATAAGGAAAAGAAAAGAGCTGCCAGACATACCCTCCACATTATAATTTTCTGGATGTCACTTAGTCAGGTGTTACAAGGCCCCAGGCAAAGAGTTGGCAAACACATCTTACAATTATTTATCTTTGAAATAGTCAAATAGGCGATTTCCAGCTGGTTAGCATCATCTTCTTAGCAGCTACCATTCTGAGCATCAGTGCCAATTGTTCATCAGATATATAGTTCAAATAGTCTCTGAACATCCAAAAGAATGCCAGTTCTGGGTCAGGGAGAATGCCTCTTTAGAGAACCACTGAAATATTTCACACCAATAGTTGTATAGATGAGGACAGAGGTCTTTGAATAGTGGAGTCTGTGAATAATTTTTATTCTGTAGTATTACTTAAAAGAGATAGTTTACCCCAAAATGAAAATTCATTCATTCAGTTCAGTCATTATCTACTCACCTTCATGCCGAATGAAGGTCAGGTTTAGTTTTTTAGTCCACAAAACACTGATGGAGATTCACAAGAAAAACAGCATTGCAGAATCTCCCAATGGAAGTGAATGGTGACCACTTTTCAAATGTAAAAAAAACACCAGAATAAAAACATATAATGCCTCCATATTGCTCATCTGGTGTAATCCAAGTCTCCTAAAGCCCCAACATGCCAAGTTGACTATAAAGTGTTATTTACACCATGTTTTTGCCCTGAATCTTCACTGTAGATCCTTAACTTGGAGCCACGTTCACATGCACATGCACACTGTCTGAACTGTGTGTGTGTGTGTGCGGCAGTGTGCAAATGGTGTGTCGGGACTTTCGGAGACCTGGATTACACCAGAGGAGAAGTATGGAGGAATTTTATGTTTTTGTCAGTTGTTTTTAAATTTGAAAACTGGTCACCATTCACCTCCATTGTTTGGGAGATTCTGAAACACCTGCGAAAATCCAGCAGTGTTTGGTTACTAACAAAGTAAACCCAACCCCCCGGATGGCATGAGGATTACAAGATAGTGACTGAATTTTCATTCTTGGGTGAACTATCCCTTTAAGATCTGAGCACTTCTCCCACCACGGAATTTTATTGTGTTAACTTTTCTATTATTATTAAGTTTATTTTAAAATATAACGGTATTTTAAACACACTGACCGCGACATGTAACACTGTTAAAGTGATAATCCGTACCCATGGCAACAGCACGTCTAACAGCACGACACACTTCGGCCTGGGCCGGGTCATGTGACCACACCGCTGGCTCTCTGACGCTCAGAGTCGAGCCGACTGCTATTTCGCTCTCAATCGGTGCAGCGTAGCCGCACTGTATCATCCGGACATGACTACGATATGAAAATAAGAGGTCTGCGGTGAGGTTAGCCTCTTGTAAAGCCAGCCATAGGACCGGGGAGAGAAGAGAGGAGACACGGCTTCACGGAGGTAGGTCGGTGGGTGTTTACAGACACAAAGATGGCATCTGAAGATTCAGCTAACGTTGGCTAACCCCCGTTTGTGACACTTAGCATTAGCTAACCCGAAGCAAAACAAAGTGCTGTGTTTCAATGGAAGTAACAGGTTATATACTGACGTGTAGCTCCACTCCTGCTAACCTAACGCCAGTCATTCCTATTTTAGCTCATGCTTTCCTTTGGTGCTATTTCAGTCCCATCTCTCTATGTGTGTCCGTCTGTACACAGCCCTGTTTGACCGCTTTCTTAGCACAGCACAATTCATCATAAGCCTGTTTGATGGCGTGGTTTCCTGGTCAGATCCCATCAGTGATGTTTGTCCCTGACCACCCTGTCCATTCAGAAGACAGACACTCACACGTCTCCTGGCCAAAGATTAGTTTAAAATAATGGGATTATCAGGTTCATCCGGTCGGTCTGCAGCGTGTGTGTTGTTGTGCTGTAGTGAAAGGACATTACTTCTAATTTTAAAACGTCAGAGAACACAGGGAGCGGATAAAAACAGTCAGATTGGCTTGATTTGGCCGCACCCTGGAAGAGACACGGAATGTGCTGTGTGGGCTTATCATCTGTAAACACTGGGGGCTGCTGCGTCCAATACCTCTCTTATTATTGGCGCTCAGACCTTTGAATATAAAGTTAAAGGTCACTGTTTGTTTGTACCTTATGTAGTGTCAGTAGCTTGGCCTGAATGCAGAATTAAGGAAATTCTTGTACATTTTTGCTGAGAGCACACTAGAACGCATATTTTATTTTCCTCCCAGCTTTCATTATTGGGGGTTATGTACAAAACCTAGTTCTGGGTATATATATGAATGGGTACATAAGCTTTAATAAAAGACAAGTGGGAATAATTGAAGTAAATTCATCTGTCATATGCCATATTTTAAAAGTAACAAGAAGTCACAGTTAGAAAAAATAAAACATGCAAAGAAATCTAAAATTTTGATGAATCAAGATGCATCAGTAATCATTTTATAATGGCCTCATTGCCCTCTGAATTGAACCTTGAGGTGTCGAGAGATTCCCTCCAATGATACTAATTTCTGAAGAGAGACTTGAGAGTTTCAATTTTTTGAGCATCACAAGCTGAGTGTCATTTCCTTCCATTATATTCAAGAGAAGGCAGATAGCTCTACGACCAGTATCACCAAAACTCAGCAACTCCCAACAAAACAATCTAGATGAATAAAATCGACCAGATTTATTTCTGATTTTAGGCTGAATTGTCCCTTTAAAGGGATAGTTCACCCAAGAATGAAAATTCAGCCATTATCTACTCACCCTCATGCCCATTGAAGGTCGGGTTTAGTTTTTAAGTCCACAAAACACTGCTGGAGTTTCACAGGAAAACAGTGTTGCAGAATCTCCCAAACAATGGAAGTGAATGGTGACCAGTTTTCAAATGTAAAAAAACAACTGGAAAAAAGATAAAATGCTCGATAATGCTCATCTGGCGTAATCCATCTGTCTTGAGGCCTTGACATCCCATTTGCACACCATCACACTACACACACCCAGTTCAGACAGTGTGCATGCACACATGAACGTGGCTTCAAGCTAAGGATCTACAGTGAAGACTATAAACATGGTGAAAATTACATCTCTCTCTTTTTTACGTTTGAAAACTGGTCACCATTCACTTCCATTGTTTGAGAGATTCTGCAACACTGTTTTCCTGTGAAACTCCAGCAGTGTTTTGTGGACTAAAAAACTAAACCTGACTATCAGTCGGCATGAGAGTGAGTAGATAATGACTGAATTTTCATTTTTGGGTGAACTATCCCTTTAATACAGTTGCATACAGTGTGGGCGTTATACTAACGTGGGACTGCATGCTCCACCTGAGTTTGGGCTTTTTTAGGCAGTTGTTTATCCTGCAGGCGCAGGGAAGGGCTCCAGTGTCTGTGATCAATGTTCCACTTACATAGGCTACACAGTTGTTATTTCTAGGCAACTCATTTGTTACCTGTGAAGCTCAGTCAGTGCTGAACGTGATTACATGTTACCTTTCCAGATCTGCGGCTCTGACCTCTTGTTGGAGACCTCTGGTTTTAGGCTGTTTGACTCTAACCTGATTCGTAGCTGCTAAACAACTTTTCACAGTCCTGACCAACTCTGCTGCTGGAGGACACTGTAGGAACTTTTTTATTCTTATGTGGCAGCGAGCACACTTTACAGTTGGCTAAAGTAACGTAACGTAACTACCCTGTGGTTCACACACCTAGAGAGACTCACAGACACTTTCCACAAAACACTGCTGGAGTTTCACAGGAAAACAGTGTTGCCGAATCTCCCAAACAGTTGAAGTGAATGGTGACCAGTTTTCAAACAGAAAAAAACAAGTGGGAAAATAAAATGAAATGCCTGTCATGTGTGGTGTAGTCCAAGTCTTCTGAAGTCCCGACATGCATCTAGTTCGGACAGTGTACATGTGAACATGGCTCCAAACTAAGGATCTACATTGTAGATTCTGGCTAAAAACATGGTGTAAATGATGTCTTTCACATCAGCATGGAATGTTTGGGCTTTAGGAGATTTGGATTACCCCAAGGCCCCCCAGTTAGCGTTGGCTTGGCGTTGGGTTTTTTTTCGGCCTCTATAGGATGCTTTTCCTTCAAGTCATGCTGAAGTTTAAGAAGTTTTAAACACTCATTTGAGAGGGTCTTGAAGCTCATAGCGATTTCTACATGCATCAGTAAATCCATCTTTTATGTACACTGCATTATACTTGCAAGTTTTACTTGGCTTGGAATTCTTTGGCTTTTTTGCAGCTGAGTTTCTGTCTGCTTGGCTGTTGGTCTGCTCGTCAGGTCTTCTCCTTTTCAAAAACGAGTCAGTTTTTCTGAGGGAGTACCAAATTTCAGAAGCGGAGCAGCTTCATGGCAGGCGGCAGTTCAGGTCAACACTGACAGCTAATTATTTGTCACATGCTATTTGATATTTGGACAAGTACAACAGCAGTGAAATTAGATTGCAGCAACTCCCATAACCGTGCAAACATCAAACAAAAAGAGGAAATAAAGATATATAAATGAAAATGAAAGCAGGGTAAGGCAAATTACAACAGTTAAGGAGACAATACAACTATTAGGAAATCAGGTGAAAGTTAAGAAAAAGTAATGTTTTAAATTGCAGTGATACAACAATACATTGTATGCACATTGGCAGTATGTATGTTGTACAGTTGGTCATTACAGTGAACAGACAATATGACATGATTAATGATGGTTTGACTGGCAGGCAATTAGAAAGATGGGCATGGCAAACAATTTTTTTCAATGTTATACTGTATATTAGAAAGATTTGACCATAATTCACATAATTGATTTTATTAATTGCTAATTATTAATTGATTTTATTTTTAAAAATGATTGGGGTTTTTGGGGCATTCTTAGGGCCCTGTGGCACCCCTTGGAGGACCCCAGTGATTTAAAAGATAGAGCTCTACAGTTGTCCAGTAATGTGCAAAGATTCACGGCATGAAGCAGGCCTATAGAGAATTTTGCAATGAAATGTTTGTTGCTGTAGCACATGGAGCAGTGCAGTAACATTAACGTGGCATGTAGAGGGTTTGGGATGTATGAGAGACGGTATCAGTGGGGGTCGTGGGCCTTTGTTGATGAGATCATGCGCCGACCGGCAGCGTGCAGCCTGTTACAGTCGCTCCTGATCGTTTTTTCTCTATTTTCTTAACTTTAGCTATCCTCCTTTTTATGATTGCCTGATTTTTTGTAAGCTACTTTGTTAAGCTGTGCCCTCTCTAAACATGCTGGTAGAGAGAGTTTTGGTCCTTTTTTTGCCGTGGAAGTACTTTTTTCACTCAGCCGGGCCATTGTTTGTTGACATTGTTGCCTAGCAACTCCATGGCTCGCTCTTAAGCTAGCTGGTATTGCGGCCAGATCAACAAGCATACCTGAAGAGCTCGGGTAGGGCTGGGCGGTATGACCCAAAATTCATATCACGGTATAAATTGAATCCCTTCACGGTAACGGTATATATCGCGGTATAGATGTCGCGGTGTAAAACTTATAATGGAAGTAGGGCTGGGCGATATGGCCTAAAATTTTTGCGGTATAATTTGAAGCATGTGCTGTAACGATATATATTGCGATGTAGTCTTTTCTTCTGTATATATATGTCAAAATGACTGTTTCTGAACATACTCACATAGCAGATACACTGCAGCAGAATAAACACACTTCAAAACATAGTAAAAAAAAATGTAAGTAATTTTGAAGCTGTGTAACGGATCTTTCTCCAAACAATGTAACGCAAAATTAAAAACAGTATTTTAGGAAAAGGTTACTATTTATATGCATTTATTTATTTATTTATTTATTTAGTATTATTATTGTTAATAATAGTTCATTTCTTTAATAAAATATTGTCCTCTGATGAGAAAAATCCTCACCTTTATTCAGCTCAGTCTATATAATGATGAAACAGTGCGTGATATTCATGTTTTTGTATTAATGCAGCAGGATCATTTACATCAGTGTCACTCTGACAGTTTACATCAGTGAGGATGTTTTAGACCACAGCAGACAACAAACTGCACACCGACACACACCGAGGAGATGAAGAGGAGAGACAGAGTCTGGACTACATAAATAGGACTTGGAGTAAAAAAAAATCACGCACCACAGACGTGCACGTTAATAAAATGATTCATGATCATGAAAGTTTTTTATATCAAGTCGACACGTCTGACCATATTTTTTTTTTTCTCTTCTCTCTCTCTCTCTCTCTCTCTCTCTCTCTCTCTCTCTCCCCTCTCTCCTCTCTCTCTTCTCAGACTTATTTTAACTTTTACCTGGTTTCATGTGGAGCTGCAGCTCGATCAGCACTCGTTCGTCTCCCTCCTCACATACTTCTGTTTCTTTGCGCTGAGCCAGTCGCTTACACAGACAAGCCTGTTTACATTGTCGGGTGACAGAAGCTTCCGTCTTCGCAGCTGCCAGCTGATTCATTTCCAGCTGCTGATTCAAACTATTGATCAGGCCAATATAACAGAACGTGCGTTAAGGCGCGTTAAAAAATTAGCGTTAAAAGGAATTTGCATTAACTTTGACAGCCCTGGTAAAAAAACAAACATTACAATTTCTCCCTGCTAACCTGATTACTTCTTTATATCGCGGTAGGCCGGTATAGTCAAAATCTCTACCGTTGGCCAAATTCATATCGTTTCTACCGTTATACCGTTTATACTGCTTATACTACTTATAGGAGGAATGACGCAGCGGAGGAAGAGAACCGGTTCGAGGCTATGGAGGCTTATGGAGAAGAGGAGATGTAAGCCGTATCTCCCCTCTGTCATCATGGGCAACGTGAGGTCGCTGGCTAATGAGATGGAAGCGCTAACAGCACTCGCCAGGAGTCAGAGGGAGTACCGGGAGTGTAGTCTCGTGCTTTACGGAGACATGGCTACACCAGGACATACCGGACAACAACGTCTCCATGAGCGGCTTTCAGACTGTTCAGACTGACTGGGATTGCACCAAGAGTGGTAAGCTCAAAGAAGGGGAGCTGGCTGTTCTAGTCAACAAGCGTTATTTGCCATGGGAGTTTTCACATGCCATTATTGTGACTGTGTACATCCCTCCCTCTGCCAACCCGACGTCGGTGTGTGATGTCATTCACTCCGCCATAGCCCGTCTCCAGACTCAACACCCGAGTGCATTCATCGCCATCTCGGGTGACTTCAATCACATCACCATGGCAACGACACTTTGTTGTTTTTACACTAGTATGTGTACCACTGCTGTATATATTTGTACATATTGCTTTATATAATATGCTGTACATATTTTTAATATTTTATTTTTATTCCTTAAAGTTTTATCTCTACAATATTTCTATCTCAATTTCTATATTTTATATTTCTATATGTTATATATATACTTTTACTTATATTCTAGTCTTTCTTGAATGGGTGCAACTGTAACACTAACAATTTCCCCCGGGATCAATAAAGTATTTCTGATTGTGATTCTGATCAGCTGCAGTCTGGAAAAACCTGTTCTTTATGGTGTGAGGTTTTGTTCCTGATAGACTGCAGACAATTGGGTTTTAAATTTCCGATTGACTTTCCTGCTTCGAGACATAATCTTTCAAAAGAGAATTGCGATGCATCAAAGGAATCTATTCTAACCCTATTCCTAAGTAACATGGGGACTACTGTCTCTCTTCTATGGAAAGAAAAGTAGTCCCCACTAAATCTAATTCAACTAACATTTTCAAACAAAAGGCGGGCCAATGTGTGTGAGAGTGGGGGCGAATGACCACTGTTGATTGGCTTATGTGTGAAAAGAGGCGGGTCTTGGGGTTATCGTGTGAATCCACAGGTTTCACATAACTCTTGTAAACAATGAACAATGGCGAAGAGGACTATCAGTTCTTACTTTCTCCCCAGTAAACCTGTTCCAGAGGAGACAAATGCTGATAATGAGTCCGACTCAGATTGCGAGGAAACGGTCGTGGTGAAAAAAAGCCAGGAAATTCTGTTTTCGCGATGAGTGGCTGCGCGAGTTCACCTGGCTGAGGTATTTCAAGGAGACGAATTCAATGAACTGCAAATTCTGCTGTCGATACCCACAACATGCGGGGAACATGAAATTCACTGATAATACTGGCACCACACAATTAAAACACGACACTTTGAGCAAACACAGTGCCAGTCTGAGACATAAAATGTGCCGTGACCTGTGTAATGAAAGTGAAGCTCCACTCCCATTTAGAAGACAAGAGGCTGCTAACCAGTGCGCGAGGAGGCTGAATTGATATTAAAGTTTAACACGGCCTATTTCATTGCCAAGGAAGAACTGCCTTTTACTAAATTTAAAGGCCAAATCGATCTGCAAAGGAAGAACGGTGTAAAACTGAACACAACCTACAGTAACGACACAGCATGTGCACAGTTTGTTGGCATCATCACAGATGCACTGAAACGGAAGATGTACGAGAAGATTAAGGACGCTCCTTATCAAGTATCAGTATCAGTAATACAGTGAAAATGAGAGGAAATGTGAATATTTACTTTGCAAGTCGATTTCGGTGTGCGCCCCTAAATTTTCTGCTTGCGCTCCTAAAATTTTAAGATAGGGGCCACTGTGCTCCTAGTAAAAAAAAGTTAGTCTGGAGCCCTACTTATTCACATTCTCTTTGTGAAAATGTAGGGGTGGGGGTGGGGGGACTGCTTGTTACTAGAGCTGCAGCTCTCAGTCAATTAATTGATTAGCTGGTAGCTATTAAATTCACTGGCACCGTTTTTGATTATCGATTAATCGTTTTGAGTGTTTGTTTGTTTTTGTTTTTAAGTAAAAATGTTCAAATTCTCTGATTTTGTTTCTCAAATGTAATTTATTTATTATTTTTTTTCTGGTTTCTGTGGTCCGCTTTGACGGTAAACTGAATATCTTTGAGTTGTGGACAAAACAAGACATTTTAGGACATCACCTTTGGCTTTTGGAAACACTGATCAACAGTTTTTTAACATTTTATTTTATGGTCCAAAGAACTAATCATTTAATCGAGAAAATGACTGACATCTCAATAAAAAATAATCGTTAGCTGCAGCCCTCAATATTTAACATACTCAGTGAGCTAGAACCACAAAGTACAACTAGAAAGTAAAGATTTCTGACTCATTTAGAATCTTCAAATGCAATAATGACCTGAGCTGCTTTATTTATTATATCATTTACTTATTTGAAGGAAATTAGTTTTTAATAGTTAAAAAAAGCTCAGTACTTTAATGGCTTTTTAGTTTTTGTTTAAAGTGCTGCGGTCAGAAATGCACACTATGCTTTTTGCATTTCCATGGTGCTGAGTTTAGTCTCATGTCGCAGCAGATTGTGGAAGTTGCTGAGTAGGTCATAATGAGGACACTTTGGCCTGCTGACTCCTACATTGTAGTGGTTGTGGAAGTCTTATCTGTTATTCTTGTTCTCTCTTTGACACAAGATGTCTTGTAGTTTTTAGTTCAAATCCATTTTTTAACACGGCTGGTGTTTGGCAGGAGGTCACAACAACAAATTAAACATTCAACATGTTGTGATAAAGGTAGAGTTTCTATGAATCATTTACTTCATGAAGAGGAGGAACTAAAAGATCTGTTTTCCTTACAGCAACTGTAAAAGCAAATTCTTGTCAAATAACAAAAAAATTGATTTGTATGAAATTTCTATTCTTAGTCATTCAACTTGTTGCAAATAGCATATGTACATTATATGCATGGTCCATTAAAAGTTGCACTGACCTAAATGGAACCTCAATGCTTGAAAAACATTGTCAATATTTGTTGTGTAGTACTCAGGGTGGCACAACATTAAAGTCCACACTAGAGCCAGACTGATACTGTATTTTGGGGGCAGGGAGTCAAAAAAGTCTGATATCAATATATTGGTCAATATTTTTCATACATGATCCCTCAAACGTGGTCAGCACTTGTGACAAAGGTAATGGAGGCAGGATATTTTACAGTTTGACTATAAACATTATTGTCCAAAATGACATGAGAGCTCTGAGAGAGTAAACTTTCACTAGTATTTTTAATAATTAAAAATAACTATCAGGGCTGCAACTAGGGATGTTCCTGGGGACTAATTTTGCTGTCAGTTGAACACAAATTTTAATTTAGACTAGTCAACTTGTCCTATAATAAGAAAACACTTGGAAAGCAGTTAAAATTGAGCACTATCTGGCACTTTGAACTGTGCAACATGAACGTTGAACATTAACCCACAAAACATGACAACAGCTCACTAAATGCTTCACCTTTTTAGACCACAAAAGATCACAGGGTTTGTGGGTAAACAACATTGTTTACCTGGTGCTGATGTTAGCAGCGCTAGCAGCAGCAGCAGCTGCTCATCTCGCAGTTTAATGTCCGTGTCTGTACTGAATGTGGTCACGTGTTGCTCCAGTTGAGTGATTATATACCAGTTTATTCTATCTCAGTCTACATTCAAACTTATTCCCATTTTCTAGATAAAACACTGCCAAACCGTGCTGGTGTTACAAGCTTTCATCTGTTCGACTTTGCCGATAACAACATCAGGGGTTGCGTGAGCCATCGGGGCATACACATACAGGGCGAGAGGGGCTGTTGTCTGATGGGACCACAGCCCTGACTGGTGCCAGGCAGCTGCATAACACCTTAGACAACAGTTAACTGACATTGTACATGAATAAAATATTGATAAATAGTTTAACCGACTAGTATTTCTGGTGCCAACTAGTGAGGGTGGCCACGCTGAATCATGTAGTTGACTAATCTCGCACATCCCTAGCTGCAACTAACAATTATATTCATTATCGATTACTTGTTTGGTACATAAATTTTCATAAAATGGTAAAAAATCCCAAAGCCTAAGATGATGCCCTCAATTGCTTTTTGTCCACAACAAGAGGTATTCACTTTAATGTCAGAGAGGAGTAAAGAAACCAGAAAATATTCTGATATAGCTTAGTCTGATAAAGCAGTATTGGGGAGATAATATCAGTTGACTGATATATCAGTCGAGCTCTAATCTCTACTGCTGATGTATGCTCTTGTTTTAAAATGCAGAATTTTGCTCCGTTTACACCTAGTTTACACTGCTGAGCCCTTTTACTCCAGGAAAACTCCAGGAATTGCTTTTTAGTCTGGATGGGCAAAAACAGAACCTTTTGTAAATATTGATGCAAACAGCCACATTCTCTTTCTGATAGGGTCTAATCAGTCACAATGTGTCACAATTCATCAAGCCCCTGTTATGTGACCTTTTTCTGGAAGAAAATGAAAAATATCTGCCTTGAATACCAGCAGTTAATTTAACATAGATAACGAATTATAGGCATTGCTGATCTTGTTGTCTATGCTAGCAGCTGTTGTACATTTAAATTCTGCATTTTTAATGCTACTTCTGCCCGCATTCTTTGTTGTATTTTCTGCCACTAAGAATAGGCCTATGCCAATCAGTGTTAGTAAAAACCTCAACTTTTTAATGGTCTTTTTGTTTCAGTTCAAAGTGCTGCTGCCAGAATTTGCACACCATGCTCTTTAAATTTCCATGGTTCTTAGTTTAGTCCTCTCATGTCACAGCACATGAACGTTCATAAGTAAGACACTTTGATATGCTGACAGTTACATTATAGTTGTGGAAATCTTTTCTGCTACTCCTCTACTCTTTTTGGACACATGAAAGCTGTGCTATGTAGTTTTTCTTGAAAATATCCATATTTAGTTGGACTGTGATGTAAAAGAAACAATAGTTTGCTGTGCCAGTGTAAGGAGTCAAGATGTAGGATCGGTGCCTGACACTTTTTTGAAGCAGTTATCATTTGATAAGAAGTCAGTGCTGTAATTTTTCAAAAGTTGTTCTAAGCTCACCATACTCTATACCTAAATGCTGTGACATTGAGTTTAAGGAAGTGTGCTCAGCTTGTGATCACTGGGAGATACAAACAGTTTTGGTTTCTGTTATTCCCTGTTGTGTAAAAATTCCAATAGTTCTCTAAAAAGGCTCTAATCTGAAGTCAGCCTGGGAGACTGAACTCAGCCTTTCATTTACAGAGAGGAAATGGAGCAACATCTTAAAGAATTAGTCTAGAAGAAAACTGTACAGTACTTAGAACAAGATTACTGCTGTTTAAAATACTGAACATAGTATACTGGTCCCACTTAAGGTTACACAGGGTGAAATTAAGGAATTTGCTGGAGATGTGGTGGGAGCAGTGGTACACACCTCCATGGTCTGTGGTCTTGCCCAGTTGTAATTCTGGTCAGACTTACATTACAGTATCAAACTGATCCTTGAATTTGACATCCTGTTCTGTCTGAGCTGTTTGTTCTGGGTGATCGTGTCTTTCTAAAAGCCCTCCCTGCAGCACAGGTGGACTGGACCCAGACATCCATTGGCCCTAGTGTACTGAAAGCAGTAATTGATGCGACTCATTTGTGTGTCACCTGATGCTCCTATGGTGCGCTAAAAAGGAATTCAATTTGAACTATTTTGATAATCGTTTGATAAATTGCTGAAGTCATTTTCCTTGCGAAATGGTGTTTTCAGCTTTTCAAATATTTCCCACTTTTCTTCATTTATTATATTAAACTGGATATCTTTGGGTTTTAGACTGATGGAATGAGACATTTAAAGGCATTGTCATGGACTTTGAAAAACTGGGGTGGACATTTTTCACTATTTACGGACATTTTATAGATGTTGAAGCGCTAGATTAATTATGACTATTAACTAGGGCTGGGCGATATATCGATATAAAAATTATATCGATATATTTTTAAATGTGATATGGAATTAGACTATATCGTATATATCGATATAGTTCAAATTTGCGCTGTGATCCTTGCTCTGCTGCACTGCTGACCCGGAGCTCTCTGCACTGCTCCGCGCGCCCCCGCCCCTCCTCTTTCGTGCACAGAGGGGAGAGGGGCAGGAAGAGACACTCCGGCACTCTTCAACAAGCATGGAGGCAGTGTTGCCAACTTGGCGACTTTCTCGCTAAATCTGGCGACTTTCCAAATCCTCTTGGCGACTTTTTTTGACAAAAGTGACTAGCGACAAATCTAGCGACTTTTTCTGGTGTTTTGGAGACTCTGATGTGAAAGCACGTATCGTTCTGCAGTTACTGTCCTCAATGAGCAGCGGGAGCTGCCGTGAGCCCCTCCCCCGTCCCAGAGCACTCACAGGCGGTCAGTCTGACAGTAGCCTCGCGCAGCAGTCCCAGCTGCAGTCAGAGTAGAGAGGAGACCCACACCACTCCGTTGTTTAGTTTTCTTAAGTATGGTTTAGTTTCTAACCTTATGCTCCACTTAGGAGCCTACAACAAGTCACAGTAAAATGAAATGCCATAACATTTTTAACAATTTTTTGTATAGACGGTTTCATGAAATGAGATATCAATCCTCCGATTTGTATCAAATAACTTAATCCTCTCTCCTACAGCGTTATTAATGACAATAGTAGGCAATGACATCATTTAGGCACCTTATGGAGCTTTAATTTCAAAAAAGGTACTCCTGTTGTTATACAGTATTTATGTTTACATTTTATTATTTGAACAACTGAGCATTTTTTCATGAAGCAGGTGAAGAAACCTCTTTATTATTTATTCATTTGATTTTGCCACTGTTCACTGAAATACCCGGTTTCAATAAAACTACTTGTGACATGTCATATTTGGCTTTGACTTTGACTGAACATTTGCTCTCACTTTGCGGAAAACATATCGGGATATATATCGTATATCGATATTCAGCCTAAATATATCGGGATATGACTTTTGGTCCATATCGCCCAGCCCTACTATTAACTTTAGTCTTTGTTGTTATTTGATAACTGCTAATAAATAACACAATTTGTATAGAGGCAAGTAAAAATTGACTTTTGGCTCGTAGATTTCTGACCCACATGCCACACTGGGCAAGTGGAAAAAAAATCCATTAGCACTGAACCTTGACGAACAATTTACAACACTCTGAGAATGTTTTACGCCACAGCAGATAGCATCAACATACCCCAAAGAGTTGAAGAGGGGGACACAGCATGAATCATAATTTGTGATGATGCAGGGCAGTGACAGATATTTCCATACAGGAGATGAGTGTGTAACCCAGATCTGTTTGTTTGTCACTGTAACAGACACTCCATTCTGCAGTGTAGTTCATACTTCACTGATAAACCACAGAAACTGTACAGTAACATTTAGGGGTGTAACAGTCCATCCATCTGGATTGATGTAACAATTCAATGTTCAACAATCCAGTATGGTCGATGCAAAGTGCTCTATATCATGATGTTTAAGGTACACCTTTATTTTGAAATTCCCATGGCATGTTTGCATCACAAATATACAAAAGAGTTCAGTCCGGAAATTGTTGAATCATAATTTAGTTTCTTTTTTTGGCTTGACATAAATGTAACTGAATATGGTAAATGTATGGTAAATATCTCATCTGATAGTGAATTGAATTGAATCAAATCAAAATCGTGTTGTGGCAGACTATGATACAAAATTAAACGTGAACTTGCCAGTATTACAGTTTTTTTTTAAGTCTACTGCCTGTGCATTTTGATAAATAACATGGTTAACATGGTTAAGTAAACTTGCTATTTTCAAGATTAAGTGGTTAAATTCAACCTTTTTTCTCCTGTCTGTATTAGAAATAGGCGATTAAAAATGATCAAATCGACTGAAATGGAACATTTATTGTGATATTTTTTTTTCAGCTATATTGCCTACCCTTAATATCACATCAAAACATACTTGTCCATATTCGCGTACTCCTTCTGCTGTAGTCTGCAGCACACTTTGTTTTTTAATCAGTTGCTATTGTTTTATAATGCCTGGCATTTAGGTGGTGCTGCTGCAGCTCCATCAACACCCACTTCTCATGTCCATGCCTGTTTTATTCCCTTTAGCTCTCTCTAAAAGGTGCTTGTTTTGCCCTGTTTGAAAAGAAAAACAATAAAAACTACTGATCACAAAAGCAATTGTCTTCCTAAAAATTGCAGCATAGTGCAAACTGTTTTGCTGTCCTCTTTGTAATGAATGGGCAGGTGGACAGCAAAACTTTCTACAAATCCTTGTGTGATTAGAAGAAGCAGCCCGTGTGAACTATTCATGGCTCAGAGCACCGGGGTTAAGTGCCTTGCTCAAAGACCCGTCCAACACATCGGTCAGTCGGCTTTTAAGCTGACAGTCTTGATCACTAGACTTTATCTTCTCATTTGAACATTGCGTCTTGTTAAATAGACCAATAATGTCTCATGCCTAATGCCTCATAATCACAAAATGATCATCCTGTATTAGAGGTTGTTGATGATCAGAACCAGTCGAGTCAAAGATGTCTTATTCTAGTTGTTCATTTATTAGTGAAACTTCATACCTAAATGAGTATTTTCAAATGAACTAATGACTTTTTAGTTACAATTGTAAGTGGAAATATACTGTAGTTACTTTTGTATATAAATATAAGTACAAAGCAATATTAACTATTGCTAATAGAAAAGCAATAAAAGTAAGATAAGTTAAGTACAAAAATAAGCGAAGTAGAAAAAGTATATATAATACATTATCTGCCATATTTGCATGAAAAATTACTTTAGACATTAATCAATTGTCAAAATAGCTTAATAGTTTTATTTTTTTTTTACCTCTTTCCTTGTCAGACAAGTGAGTCACCAGATTTACTTGCCCAACACGGCATTTTACTCTCTTCAGGCAAACAAGCGTTCCTTATTGTTGAGCCCTGTAACATGCCAGCTGGTTTTACTTTGACATTGACATTGACGTTTCCTTTTGATGCTGCAACTATGCATTATTGTCATTATTGATAGATCAGGGAATTATTTTCTTGATTAATTGATTGTTTGATCTATAAAATCCAAAATATTTAAAATATTGCAAACCCTTTTTTGTTTCAGTTCACTGATTTATCTATTTATTTATTTACATTTTTAATTTCAATGTACAGCATTGAATACTTAAATGAGGTGTATTATCATTCAGTGTGCTATATCAATGTTTTGCTCAGGTGAATTCTTAATTTCAGTGTGTAATAAACAGATGTATTATCATCATTCTATGTGCAATATGAATATTCCCTCTGTGCAAAGGTGTAAATTCAACTGCTGAGTTCCCTTATATTGTATATACTGTTCCTATTTTTATATATACATCCCCTTTTTGTAGTGTTCCTTTTTATTTTTATATTCCTTTGTTTAAATTGTTCATATTTTTGTGTTGCCTCTTGTTTATATTTTTGCTATCTACTTGGCTGCTGTTAACACCATAAATTTAATAAAGGAATATCTTATCTTGTTGTAGCGATCAGCTGTCACTACCATGGGAGGTTACTGAAGCACACCCCACACACACACACACCCCTTCGCCGTCACGTACACACCTCCGCTCCGGAGGTTTGTAGCATTGTGTTTGATGGTTGGGTATTCTTTAAAGAAAAAGAGTTTATTTTAATACTTTATGTGCGGTTGACAACTTTAAAAAGAAAAAAATACTGACTCGCACCCTGACGACGTATTGTTAGGTGCTGACCTAACTGGCACCCCAAGCAAATATTCAGTCAGACCGTTACATTGTATTTTTAATTCAAAGAGTCAACATGATCTGTCACTGTAACGTCCTTTTACTTTAAGGTTAATGATCACGTTTCCCTGCTGCGGCTAAATCTTACTTCCTCTGTTTTGCAGTGGGTATTTATCAATGCTGGACTCCCTGATCTCCCACCATTAGGATCTGCGAGGCTGGGACAAGACGACGCCCAGCCATCCACGAAACCACCTGACCCAACATGATGGCCTCCAGCGATGTAGACATCCGAGGTGAAGGTACGAAAATCAACTGCACAGTTTTTGTCAATACAACATTATATTCACTTCTTGGATCACAAACTGAAAAAACAAAGTACACGTAGGCACAGTGGGATAATATGTAATCCCACTTAGCAGGTAGACATTGAATCATCCAAGCAGTTTTCATTTTTTGTCGTGCCTGCTGGTGTTTTGTTTGTCAGAAGGTCACAACAACAAATTAAATATTCAACATGTTGTGATAAAGGTACAGCATCCATTATTTATTTACTCCATGAAGTAAAATAAGTAAAGGATCCCTTGTCCTCACCTTCATGCTGACTTTCCCATATTAGTAAAAGTTACAATGAAAGAATTATACTAAATTGGTCTCATTTAGTGCATCTATTTTGATTGCTAATGTGTAATTATTTTGTTTTATATAAATATTTGAATAGAAAGTATTTGATTTTTTTGTTTTCAATAGTGTGTGAACCAGTGATTACAAATCAACACCACACATTATTTAGACCTACAACACTGGACAAAAAAAGACAGTTTTGGATTTAAGTGCTGCTTCTCTTTTTTAATTCAGCAGACAGATCCACATGTTAGTGAGTGTCAGTCCCTGCAGGGTTTCGTGGGCCTTTTTTGGGATTGTTGTGGCCTAAAATGGCTGATTTCATGGCAGCTTATCTAAAAAACTGTGATGCATGTTGCAATGCTTTTAGACAGTTTTTGCAATGAAATTTTGGGACCAAGAGAAAATCCCAAAGAAAGGTTTTTTTTCAGAGAGAACAAAACCACAGTTTGTCGTGAGCGTTCTAACTAACTTCACCAAAAATGCTCAGATTACAAAAATGATCAAAATTGGCTTTATTTGTAAATGAAGAAGTGCCTGGGGATATTCCATGAAGAAGCAAAACTTTTTGGAGCTCAAACTAAAAAACAGCACAAAATTCTGAAACAAAAATGCACAGGGCGTTGATAAATGTCAATTACAACAACAAATGTGTTCTTTTCTGACCCATTACAAGATTTTAAAAATATATAAATGCAAAAAAAAAAAAAAATAAATAAAATAAAAAAGTGAATAATAAAAGAAAACATTGAGTCGGTTCATTGAGACTTACAGTACATGTATGATGTTTGCGTGGGGGACTGCTATGATTGGTTGAAGTCGCGGGAAGCTACAATGATTGGTCAAATTGCAGAAAAGTTGTGCAGAGTTTTGACAAAATTGCAAAGTAGCACAGAATTCAAGGGGATTTGTTGAATTTTGCGGGAATTGTTGCTTCCGTCCTGGATGGACTGAACTGTTAACTGGTCGCATTGAAAAGATCTTTTCCTTCATCATTCTTGACTGTTGTCAAAAACTAGAGCCAGGAGAGTGAAATATGCACAGAAAGACTGCACAGTCTGCAGCTGAGTGTTTTTATGTTGATCGCTGTGCTGGAATTAACAGTGTCATTTGTAACAATCTTTGTGTTTTTAACTCTTTGTTTCATCTTGGTATAAAATTTAAAACCCCTATGAACACTTTTGTCTGTCAAGTCTTGATTGTGTCACTTAATCACACTGAGTACATTGTGCGTGCCCCACATGTTCCCATGGCCTTTGACCCCTTTGTCTTACAAACATCCAGTGAAAGCCCTGTTTATTTGATACTATTTTTTTCTACTTCATTTGATACTGATCATGTGATTGGAAGCATCCCTGAAATAAACCCTCTGCATGTCATACATTTATTTTTGTCAGACACCACAGGCGTGTAGTACAGTCATACTGAAGAATGTTTTGGTGGCATCTCAGCACGCTGAACTGCCCACTCTGTCGTATACACAACGCTTGACTTCACCACACCACAGACTGAATGGGTTGTAGCTGCTGCAGTAGGGGGGTAATCACATGTTGCATTAAATCAAAAAACACTTGCAGCGATTGGCTAACAGCAAAAGCGTACAAATAGTGATGTTTTTCTAGATCTTAGTACAAAATGGATCAAATGCAGGTATCTTGCAGGAGACGGTTTGACATTCCTTGGTACTGTGTTGTTTTGGTGGATAATTTAAAGCAGTGGTTTTAAAACTTTTTTCTGCCCAAGGCACACCTGTATTTAGCTTGCAAAGCTGCAGTAGTGCGAGATTGCGAGATCACGTGAGCATCCATCTTGCCAATCTCCAAGTTATCTATTTGTGTTCGCACCGGAGGTGATGTGAGCCAATCAGCGTCCTCAGGGGACTACTGGCAGCTACGGGTGTGATTTTAGGTGTGACAAGTGTTTTTAAAAGCGCCTGCCACAGTTTCTGTGGCTGGCTTCCCAAATGGTTCTGTGTAACAACCCATCTGGCATGTCAGGTTATACTATACATTTCTGTGCAAAATAGCCACTAACCAACCTAATCAACATAGTCAACGAGTTTTAGTCAATCAGAGGCCTCAAGTGTGTGTGGAGGAAAAAAAAAGCCATTTCCTCTTTGATGGAAGGTTTTTAAATGATATGAAATGTCCCTCTTTATTGGGAAATGAGAGCATGCAAAGTTCTGATATGGTAAATTAAATATTAATTCATAACTTTTTGTATAATTGTATATTGCTGTAATATTGTTTGGTTGTCACAATATTCCAAGGCACACCTAGACTTGCTTGAAGTCACACCAGTGTGCCCTGGTTTGCGCTCTGTGAGCCACTTCCTTAAAGGTCTTGAGTACAGGTAGCCAGCCCTATTGAACATTGTCAATATTTGTCAGGGTGGGGCGTCAAGGAGTTTTTTCTGCCTAATGGTTGCCCAGCTGAAAGGTTAGGGCTGGAGCACAGGGCTGTGGGTTTTAGTGCTGGATTATACTCCCCCAAAGAGACAGGACACACTACAAGTAACTTTGTAAAGACAATGATAGAAGAAATCCTGCGGGGACAGCTCAACAGCTATTGTGAGTTCTAAACCGACAATATTTTCACTATTCTGTCTCTGTCAAGAATGCAGTTATCACGGAAGTACCTTGAATATCACGATACAGTGATCAACCACTTATGTGCATGAAAAAGTTTGGGTCAGAATCATTCCTCTACAAATGCTGTTTAAATAATTCATTTAAAGTAATCATATAGTCCACTTACATTGCCCATTACGGTCTTTTCATACATGAGACATATGACATTTTAAACTACGGTAATTCTGTTTTTTTTTTTTTTATTACTCATGATACTTTGCCTCACAGTAACCTGTCTGCTTCTAGCTAATTTAATTTGTACATTTGAAAACTATCTGAAACAGCTGTACTGTATTTTAATCAATAAAATGCAGTAAACAACAAAGCAGCTGTCCATTTTATTACTTTATATTCATGTAATAAATATACAAATGTCAATTAGGTGCAAATGTGCATTTAAAATAGAAAAAAGGAAAAAAAAATGGTTGTATTACTTAGGACCACGCACACGCGCTGTAGATTAGTGTAGATTTGCATGGACTAAAGGTATGTTGTGACACATTTTGACTTCATCAAGAAATTGTAGGTCCTGGAATTTGGATTAGGGATGTAATGATTAATCATTAATCAATTAATCAATTAATCACCATTAAGAATTAAATTGAATAAAAATACATTCACTGATAAGGTATGTTGTGTGTATTTCTCCCAAGTTTTCTGGTGGTTTGGTCTGATCTGTCTTGTTAGTCTGGAAATATCAGTAAGTGAGCTGCATTTGACATTGTTTAGTTTGGTGGAGCCATTTGTTTAAGGAAGTCAGATGGGCAGTTGAACAAGCGAGAGCCGTATTGTTTCATTATTCTGTTTGTTGTAACTGTGTGTGCTTCATAGATTAATGTCTCACATAACTAATGTGCTGCTAGTTAATTAAATAACATAAGGGCACAATATGTAATATTTTCATTTTCAAAAACTGTGTATAGACTCTTAGATATTCTGAAACTCTGGCGGCGTGTCCACTCCACTGTCTCAGTGTCAAACAACACTACAACCTGAAAACCACCTGAAACATGGACGCTCTGTCCAGCAGCTTTATTGGACATGTCCAGACATGTTTGAGTTTTTCTTCTGTGTTGGGCTGTTGGAACTGAAGTGAGCTGAAGTGAACTGCTGGGCTGATTTGGACTGAGAGACTCATTGTGTGTGTGTTGGTTCATGGGGCTTACATTTTGTGGGCAGACCATGGCTCTGGCACGTCACCGAGCCATGTTTCAGGTCCACCCAAAAGATCCTTAACACAGAAATCATTAGCAACAGTTTAATGGTCTAATTTCACACTTCACTAACATATATTCTCAGTGTTTTCAACTGTTTTGTAACATGTATGATGTTTGTAGAAGAAAAAACTCCCCTTTTCCTTTCTACAGACTTTAACATTTTCAACCATTAGTTAAATGCACATATGTAACCCTGAGTTGGATATAACCCTCAGTTATATTTTGATTATAGGTTGCTTCTTGGCTGTCCAGACAAGGGCTGAACAGTTAATCAGAGAGTTTTGAAATGTTGAGGCAGACACTCACGTTTGTCTCTTGATCAGGTCTTATCAGTCACAACAAGTCCTCTGATTCATCATGTCACCATCATGTGAAGGATTTCCCCCAGTGTACTGCAAGCCCATTGGTCATCTGGGCCTAAGTTGACTCCCCACCAGGCCTTGGCATCAGGGGAAATTTTCATTTTCAGAGGATGTATTTTTAAGATATTTTTTAAACAACAGTTACAGTGGGGCAGCTCAGTTGAAAACATAGATGTAACCGTTGGAAAGCACATATGGCACAAATGATGTTTGTCAGTTTTAAAGATAATTTTACAAGTGAAGAAAATCTCAATATGATTTCTTTTATTGTTGAAAACACAGCATTCCAAGACTACATTCTCAGAATCTTTGTAAAAGTCGACTATAGTTGATTTTAATAAAAAGTGTATTGAACAAATTACTAATTTATAACAACACATTATGTAGTAATACTTGACAGTCTTCAGTCATCTTTTGGCACAGACTTAATGTAGGGCCCTATAAAATCTGTCTTACGGCAATTTTTAAAATTCTTGATTCCACAATTCGGGCTGTGATTCTGTTATCATTGAAACTGTATCCTGCCGTCAGCCTGTCTCTGGCCTCTGATGGAGAAAACCCTGACGTGACACTCCTCTGGAAGGAAAAAAACAGCTGTGACTACCAGCGATTAATTCAACATAGATAACAAATTACTGACCTTATTGTCTATGCTATCAGCTGTTGTGCAGTCAAATTGTGCTTTTTACAGTGCTGTTACTGCCTACACTCATTATTTTGCTGTGTTCAGGACACTTCACCAACCCAAGACGTCAGTATTTGATATCCTGGGAATGAGACTAAACTATTTTTCTGGTGTGTTTACAAACAGCTCAGACAAATCCTACTGAGTCTACCTTTAAAATGAGAAAAGACTTGTTTTTCTATTAATTATTATTAATTTCTAATGATTAATTGATTGTAAATGTTTCCAACTGTCAGTTAAGAAAATGCACAAAAATTGCAACCCTAATCTGGACATTACCCTTGGCTGTATTACCCTTCTCTGTTTTGATAATACTTAACTCTATGCCTGTCCAGACTAGGGCTTAAATCACAGATTTTTGAAATGTTGAGGCAGGCACCCATGTTTGCTAACAGTTAATTCAACATGGATAACAAGTTCCAGGCATTGCCGACCTATCAGTTGTTGTACAACTAAATTCTGAATGTAATAATGCTACTACTGGCTACACTCTTCATTTGTAGAATTTTCAGCTGCAGAGTCGGCAGTCTGCTTCCTGTTTACACTCCACATATGGATGGAGATTATTTCTGAAAACAGCTGCAACGATTAATTGATTGTAAGAAAATTAGTTGCCAACATTTTTCAAAATTTGTCAGTTGTTTCAGTTATTTTTCAAGCAAAAATATCAAATGTGCTGGTTCCAGCTTGTTACATGTGAGGATTTGCTGCTTTTCTTTGTTATTTATGACAGTAAATGTAGAGTCTGTGGGCTCAGGACTGTTGGTTGGAGAAAAGAAGATGTTACTTTGAGCTCTGGAAAATTGTGATAAGCATTTTTCTGTTTTTGACATTTTACAGACTAAATAACATTAATTGTTACTTGTAGTCCTATTTCTGCTAATCTGACTGTGTGGATCAAGAACACTGCTTTAAAATGAAAACATATTAATGTGAACTTAGCCTTAAATATGGGCCTCAGTTTCACTTCAGTAATAGCTTTCACACTGTAAGTGGACATTCCGCCTGCTGATGCAACAATGAATACTCTGCTTTTCATCCCTCCTACACAGAAACATGCCCTAGCAGTTCCTCTCTACATTTAAAAGGGTGTAAAGAGTCATGAGAGACTAAAGTAAACTCCACAGAAGCCCTGCAGTCTGTTTGTTAAAGCAGTGCCGTGTTGCAGATCATTAAACAAGCTGGTATCAGTAGCTGAGTGTAGCTGCAGGGCTTCTTGTCTGCTGTGCAGTCTAAGACAGTTTTTTTTTTTCTTTCATTTCAAAATGCCAAATAGCCAAAGCAAATATTCTTTCATGTGTTTATTACGGTCAGCTGGTTTACAGGAGAGATTTGCAAGAATCTCATTGTCAGTTTAGATCACTGTGAGTCATGAGATTTCTTTTTTATGTGCAGTTCACGTGGTGCAGAGCAAATACCAAACTGAAGATGAAGAAAAACACATTCAGACTAAACTAACAAGACTGGAAGACATGAAGTGATTTTTTTGTGCTCTAAAAATCTTAGTTCAAATCTTGATGTTTTGACAGAAATACACACAAGTTTTTGTCGCATTTTAGTCATTTCATCATTGTGTTTTCGTCAGGTATTCTCATTTTTGTCAGTAAATTTTAATTTTGTGTTCTGAGCATTGTGAGGCAGTTTAATGCAGACTGTGGTGAAGGCCACAGGCTGTTCGTTCTTACACTACAAGTGTTTGGGTAATTTGTGACCTCTTCAGACTTGTGTCCCCTCTTCATGCACCATTGAAGTAGGTGAAGTCATGCCAGAAATCCGTACTCTGCCATCTTTGATGTTTACAGTTACCATGGTTGCAGGTGTTGCAGCGTTTCAGGAAAATCACAAGAGAAAAAAACATTTTGTTTTCAGTTGTCTGATCCACTTCCTCAACACATTTGCGGTTGAGAGGAAATTTTCTCGTGTGTTTGTTTCTTTACCCACAAATCTCGATCTCTGAAAACTTCCTCTAAACACCTCAGTGTTTTTGTGTGTGATCAAGTCAGCATCACAAGGAATCTAATAATGGACTGAAACATATGATAAACACAACAAATCCCACATCAAATACTTGTGCACTTCACATATACCCTGTATCCCAGTAAGTAAGGGAAAAAAACACTATAGTTTGACACTAAGATTAAACTTTTTATCACCTGATGGTTTTTATCACTCTCACGCCTCCAACTGGTTCACAGCGCAGCAGCGAGGCTTCTTGCTGGGATGACATCACATCACTCCAGTCCTGGGTTCCCACCATTGGCTCCCTCTGCATTTTAGAATTGATTTGAAGATTTTACTGATCACATTAAAAACCCGTCTTAGTCTGGCAAGCTACATTTCCAAAATGTTAACTCCGTATGAGCCAGTACACAGACTTAGATCCTCAGGCGGGGCCCTCTCAGCTGTTCCAAAGTCGAGGATTGAATCTAAAGGTGATCCTAACCCTGCCTGAGGAGATCAGGCAGCAGAATCAGTGACATCTTTCAACTCACTTCTGAAAACCCATTTTTACAGACTCGCTTTTATGTGACAATGTTGTTTAAACCATTTTAAATTTTTTTTTCAATTTTCTTTCTTTATTCCTTTTATTTGTGTTTACATTTCGTGATATCGTCTTATTGTCTATTCCATCTTTATTTATATTGACCAAACAACATCGTGTGACGTCGTCCCTGCATTCTTAACCCTATATTTTAATTATTCTTATTGTCATGTTTTTATTTCTATTTATTCTTACTTGCATGTTTGCTTTTCTTCCTGTTCTGTCTTATTTCTACCATGTTTTAATGTCGACTTCAATTTTAGATTGTGTCTCGCTTCAGTTTGGCCTCATTGTTTTGGCTTATTGTCGTCACATTGCCTCCTGGGTATACTGCTCTATTGCTTTGTCTGTCAAAGCACTGTGTAAACTCTGGTTTTAAAAGGTGCTATAGAAATCAAGTTGTGTGTTCCATGCCACTAAAATATTGTT
Source organism: Lutjanus argentimaculatus (assembly GCA_034769285.1). NCBI lineage: Eukaryota > Metazoa > Chordata > Actinopteri > Lutjaniformes > Lutjanidae > Lutjanus > Lutjanus argentimaculatus. The sequence goes on along the minus strand of JAWZSL010000006.1, from coordinate 2,099,258 downwards.
TGCTGTCTGGGTTTATTTGGGGACAAGCAGCAAAAACACTAGATAACACTAAAACAGAACTGACAATTTATTGAACAGCATGGTGAGTTAGTTAGTCGTCTTGCACGCTTAATTGATGAACACAAACAGGCAGATGAAAGTAACATTAACTTTACATCCACATGCAGTCCTTGATAACATTAGCTAGTATTTATTGACCTTTTCATGAATGTTGCCATGCTGGTTTCCATGTTCTACTTTCTGTTGCCACCTCTTGTCTAATTAGGGGCCGGACAGCCTAAGCTGCCAGATTTGCAACTTTCACCAAAATGTAGCCCCAATACTGAAGAAACTTTTGTACATTTAAACCTATTGCAAATGATGAAGTCCATCACTCTGTTTTTTTCAAAAACTGTAAAACTTATTAAACCTATCTCCTCCCACAATTTTTGCTCAATTGACACCAAACTTGCTACAGAGCATCTTCAGACTGTCCTACACAAACGATCCACACAGATTTTGATTATCAAAAATTGAGCCTACAGTGCATCAAAATGTTTGACTGTAAACTGTATTATAAACATATACTTGCAAATTCTTGCTAAATACATTTTCAATGTTCATGAAAAAAATGACAAAATTTTGGAGTCATGGTAGATGATGTTTGGAAAATATCAGAATTTTATCTCAAAAACTGAATTTTTTACAGCATTTTGAATTTCACTCTCATGCGAACAATTGGAGTCAATGCAAAAATGGTATTTTTAAACATCAGTTTTTCACTTTTGGAGCCAATAAATCATTGTTAAAAACTAATGACCAACATCTCCATGCTGTCTAGATGCAATTTGTGTATTTTGGGATTTTTGTCTCAATAACTGAATTTTTGACAGCCATTTGAAATCTGCCTTTACATGCTAACAGCTGCTGTCTTGCACACAGGTGACTGGCTTAGTCAATTTGTGAAGCTACAAGTGGTGTTTCCATTTGCCAATTAGCTCAGTGAGATAGAGGATGGTTCTTGGTGTTGAAGGTTGTGAGTTCAAGCCTCAGCTTGTACAACATTTCCATATGAGAAATCTACCCAAACTTTTCACAAAGGTTCCAGTCCCATGCCAGATGTCCTCAACTGGAAACACAAGACAATAGTCCTGATGGTGGCGCTACAGCAAGCCTCTAAATTTCAAAACTTTGAAAATTCACAACAAATCAACCATATGTGCTACAGCTTTGGAACTTTCACTTTGAAATGTGCTTTTCCATGGCATGGATAGCTGCTGCCTGGCACCCTGATCCTTGGCTTAGTCAATTTGTGAAGCCACACATGAACTGTCACTTGCCAATTAGCTCAGTGAAATAAAAGACGGACTTCAGTGTCAGAAGTCGTGAGTTCGAGCCTCAGCTAAAGCTGGATGGACTTTCTAATGTGAAAGGCCTATGTTCAGGCATCATGCTATGTGGATTAGAGACTACTAAGGTTAAAATACACTTTACACAAACAACACTTTTCCCTGTTATCCCTTGCCTAAAATTGCCCGGCCCCGACCATTGCTGCGTAGCAGCTATAATTTTAATTGCATTTAGTCCATAAATACATCACCAGCTAATACTAGTGACAGGGACATTAACTAAAGGGAGAGAAACTAGTTCTCTTGTGAAGTCTAATGAAACTGTGCAGAGCCCTAGGGAGTCAAAAAATGTGCGTTTATTCCCTGTGAAATGTTTTAATGAAATACAGAGGTGATTCGATAACCGATTACCATCATGAATTCCCCACATAATATCAGCGCGATGCGACACAGGTTTTCTCACTTTTTTCCTCTCTTCTACTTTGCTTCAGGTTCTTTGTTCTCTGACCAGAATCCATCAGAAATGGATGCGCTTTGTCCGTCTCCTCCTGGACCTTCCAGACCCCAACGAAACTATGAGAGGATTGGGGAACGGACGGGAACCTCGTAAGTATTATAAAATATGAAATGCACCCAACAGTAACAAGAGTGTCTGTCAAAATCTTTTGAAAATGTAATTAAGTTGTAGTTGGCTGGTTCTAATGTAATAAATTATCCCCCCCCCCCCCCTCCAGTTTTTGTCAGACTCTCATCCACCTGTTGAAAGGGAACATCGGTACAGGGCTGCTGGGTCTGCCCCTGGCTGTCAAGAACGCAGGCCTGGTGGTGAGTACTCAGATGTTTTATTATCTCATCACACCAGGTCACATGACAGCTCTGGAGACTTGAAATTAGATTCTGTTCCTGTTCCTGTCGGATATTCATGACAGAGCACAGATGTGGTCATTGCTGGTGTTGAAGTTGATGAGAAGTTTGTAACAGTTTCTCTTTTGTCAGTTTTATTATTGCGTGTAAAGTATGCTGTGGTTGACTGAAAATGCAGTCATGAGCAAGGAGACCATAAGGGGAAATTAATCATATTCATAAGTGTAAATGTGGATGATGAATTATCTTAATTATCAGAGGTGTTTTTTCCCTTCTTGATCAGATTTTTCACGGGTATTTCTGATGTTCCAGCAGCATAACTCCCCCGAGCTGTGAGCCTTGTTCACAGAGTTATGTAGAGAGCTGTGGTCAGGGTGTGTGAAGTCATTTACATGTTGCTTCAAAATGAAAGATTGTGGTGAGACATACTGGATGTGCTCCATGACAATATAAGAATTATTCTCACGGTTCTCTAAACTGTAAACTCTAAAACATACCGATACACACTGATAATATTTAGCAATTAGTCATAATGTCAAACCAAGAAATGCTTAAATGTGCCACAAGATGTCAGCCACACTTCTCCCTAGTAACCAAAAACAGCTGTGATATTCTGTCCTCAAAGCCACCAGACTCCATTTACAAAACAGTTATGTTAATTTGCAGATCATCTTAAAACACACTTAAAGGGATAGTGCGCCCCAAAAATGAAAATTGAGTCATTATCTACTCGCCCTCATGCTGATTGAAGATTGAGTTAGTTTTTTAGTCACAAAACACTGCTGGAGTTTCACAGAAAACAGTGTTGCAGAATCTCTCAAACAATGGAAGTGAATGGTGACCAGTTTTCAACATAAGAAAACAACAGAATAAAAACATAAAATGCCTCCTTACTGCTCGTCAGCTGTAATCCAAATCTCCTAAAACACCAACATGCCAAGTTGACAAAAAAAAATATTTCCACCATGTTTTTAGCCTGAATCCGTAGTCTTTAATTTAGCCACTTTGATGTGAAAGTGTTGTGTCTGTAGATGCTGTTTTTCACCAAAAGTGACTTTAAATCCATGTAACATAATTATTAGCTTGCTATCTATCTTGCTAATGCTACTTACCTAAAGCATGAAGTAAAATATGCTTTAAGTAGCTGAAATTTGGTTTCTTTTGAATGTGAATGCTTTCAGCTTCTAACTGCACTCTGCGATCCTGCGTTTACAATGCTGTGTGCAAGGTCGCTGTCTGAGTCTCTTTATAAATGCAGAGAGGGCCGACAGAACCCCAGGAGGGGACTCACATGCATGAACATTGACACACGGCTGGCCTGACTACCAAAACAAAGAACAGAGAAGCTCGGATTATAACACAAACAGAGGGAGTTTGACTTTATTGCTGCTCCAGAGTTCACGATATCTTTCAAATACCAAATAGTTGTTAGCTGCCATATTAATGTTCAGAGTCTCATCTACATAACCTTTAAAATTCTCACATTTGAGGACCCAGAATTAACTTAGCTACTTAAAAGATTAGTTATATATCAAAATAGGTGTTGATTCATTTACTTTTGATCAACTAATGGAATAATCGACTGATAGTTGCAGCTCTAGGTAGCAGCAGATTTGGACACGTGTCTTCAGTTACACTGGACTGTCTTTAATTCAACTCATAGGACATCCTCATGTTTGACAGGATGTTTGTCTTACACCGTAGCTTTGCAACATCATGAAATGTATCACTAAATATTTATTTTTAATTTTGTGCTGAAAACAGTCATGCACAGATTAAATAAATGAATCACCTGAATCTCCTCTCCTCTCTCTGTTTCTCTGGTGCAGCTCGGACCCATCAGCCTGCTGGTTATGGGTATCATAGCCGTCCACTGTATGAAGCTGCTGGTGAAATGTTCCCACCACCTCAGTGGAAAGTAAGTAAAAACGCCTTGGAAGTCTGAACACTTAAATACCACTATTTCCACTGGATTTCTTACATGTTAACTCACTTCCAGCAGGTAAATTTGAGTTAAATAACAGACGGCATACACAAGGTTTTGATTTCAGCTCCTCCTCACAAAGCAAATAGCAAAGACTTCAAGTACTCATTGTGCATACTGGGCTTAATAGGCTACAGTGCAAAGCAGCCAAAGACAGTCTTTTGCCTTTTAAAGGGAAGCTTCGGTGTTTTTCAGCCTGGACCCCATTTCCCCATCATTTTGTGTCTAAATGACAAACTGGGACAACAGTTTTAGAAACTGGTCCAGTGCTGAGCGGGGCAGCTGCAGCCGGCAGCCACAAAACAGGCTGCAATGAAACCCTTCTGGGCAAATGCAGACTGTTAAAGTACAGCCACTAAAAGTTCTTGTTTTTACCACCAACAGACTCAAATTGTTTTTCCAAGTGTTTTGACAACATTATGGGAAGGATTCCTCCATAAACAGACTTTTTTCTATTTTTTTTGTCTAACCAGAAACAAACAATTTATCGCTCTCACCAAAACCATCAGACTCAGAAACAGAAACAATAATTTTGTCATCATAAAACACTCTCCATTCAAACTTGAAAGAAACAAAATAAAACCATCTTGGTTCTTTCCACTCTTTAAACAATCACCATCTCTGGTTGTTTGGTCGAAATAAACCTTTAATTCACTTCATTAGAGGTGAAAATACTTTGGCTCTACACTCTGTTTCTCCTTCCTTATTCTCTGATGTCTGACCAAACCCACACTGGTGATTGTTGGAGCAATGGAAAGAGGAACCGAGACAGTTCTGGTGAGTTTTATTTTGTTTCTGTCACGTTTAGATGAAGTGTATTTTATGATGGTTACCATCCTCTTAAACAAAAAGGTCTATCTCTGTACAGATCCTTTTGAGAATGTTGTCAGACACTAAAATAACAAATCTGAGCCTGTCAGTGGTAAAAGAAACCCTTTTAGTGGACGTACTTTAGCGTTGCACAGTTGCCCATGAGGATTAAATTCCAGGGTTCAAAGTTCATGTTTCTTTTTATTTAGGCCGGTCAGGAAAATAGCTCAGAAATTGTCGAAGTCAGTTTTCACTTGCCGCTGTACAAACTGTTACAAATAACAACAAAGACTAAATTTGATTGCTGTGTTTAATCTAGGGCTGCAACATCTATAACATGTAGAAAATAGTGAAAAGTTGTCATTAATGCTTGTCATGTAACGCCAAGATATCAGTTTATATGATAATAACAGACAATGGAATTTCCATATTTGGCAGCTGAAAACAGCATTTTCTGTCATCTTACATGAAAAATTAAGGAATTACTTATCTAAATAGTTTAATAGTTTACTTATTTTTTAACAGCCAGGTCAGGCAAGCGAGTTGCCAGATTTACTTGCCCAGCATGGTATTTTATTTCCCCTGGGCAAGCAGGCAAGCCTTATTGTTGAGCCCTACATTGCTGTCTGTTTCTCAGCTGATGGCTGCAGTATCACTCAGTACTGGACCAATTTCAAAAATTGTTTTACATTTACATTTGTGCTAAGAAAACACTGTACAAGTGTGGTCTATTTACAACAACAACAACAAAAAAACACTAGACAAGAATGACTAAGAGAGTGAATTAATTGACAAATCAGTCATTACATTGAAGCGCAAATCCTGTAAATCCAATATTGACAACTGGCAATTGATTAAAGGAATAGTTTGGATGTGGGACTGTATGAGTTTCTTACCAACAGAGTATCGGCTACAATAGTTGGCACACCCATAGTTTGGAGGGGCTGTGGACAGGGTCAGCAACAAAAGGCATATTAGCCACTTCAGAAAGGTCCAACACTATATTTAGAATATTTTCACCTCTTGACCTTTCTGTCGTACAACCTTTTCTGATGGGAAAATGCCAAATAAGCCAACTATCGATCTCTCCAACCAACCAAACTCCATAGATGAAATCAGTTATTTTATCTCGCTGAACATGGGATTTGCCGGACTACCGTTAGTTTGTTTGTGTTATTGTGTGAATTTGTTGAATCTGAACTATTCATGTAAAACACGGAAGTCACACATGACACATACAAACTATCAGATTGAGGCAGTGGTAGACCAGCAACTCCCATGTTTGACAGTGATTTCCCATCAGAAAAGGCTGTCTGACAGCTAAGTAAAGTAGTCAAAATATTACAATATAATGTAGACTTTAACTGATATTAATTTTTTTTAGGTGGTCTTTCTTTAAGTGGCTAAAGTACCTTTGTTGCTGACCCTGTCCACAGCAGTTTATTGCTTAGTTCCTCCTCTCTGCTTCCCCAAACTGAGGGTGTGTCGACCGCCATCTGCTGTAGCTAATACACTGACTATTGATAAGTTCCTAGACCTCAATTCAAAACATCTGAACTATCCTTTTAACAGCATTGTCTGCAATACAAGCAGAGATATTAAAAGGGAAGTTACCGCTGTATAAACACCAGAGAAAAATTAAAAAAGTTCTCTCCTCTTCTGTCTTGGGGAGGAATCCCTTGTTTGAAGTGCTTTTGTTAAATGTCGAATACTTTTTACTAAATATGACCTTGTCCTTTTCCATGGGGTTTTAAATTACTTTTTCTTCCGCTGCAATAGCTTGTTTCTAAAACACAGCCTGCAGATAATTTCTTGTCTCTCATCCATCCCCTCACAGCAGGTCCACTGTGGCTTGTTCCTGCCAAATCATCCGGCGCTGTATGTGCTGTAAAACCTCAGCTTTCGTTGTCATTTGTTTACTTACCCATCCGCTGTGCCAACAGCGACTTGTTTGTTGTCGCTGGCTGACAGATTACGCTCTATTTAAGTGCCTCTCTCCACCCATTCCTACTGTGTAATCAACGGCATATGGACACACTGAGGCTTTTATTAGCTCCACAAACCAGACATAATGTAACTGTGACCTGTGATCAGCTCCACCAATCAGACGTTTACTGTAGTGCTGCAGTAAACGTTGTCAACAGTCCAATTTTAAACCATCAGATTATATAACTGAACCAATGAGGCCATAAACCTCTAAAATGATCCAGTATCTGTTTTACAGCTGGTAATGTATGACAGCTGAGGTGATGAAGTCTTATGTGCACTTTAAATTGTGTGTCAGCTTGTGTTGCAAGTTGGTTGTGCCTCTCACAGTGAACCCACCTGTTCACGGTGTCTCCCGCCCTTTGCCCTGGTCATGCAGGGATATACAGCGGCTCCGCCCTGCCATGCTAAAGAGGATTAAGCAGACAGAGAGCATGAATGAAGAGCTTCTTACAACAAGACTCAGAAATAGCCTCTGCTAAAAAAGTCACCCATCAATGTGAAACGTATGGGGAGAAAATTCTGATGGGAAAACTGCTGTTCTTCCCATTTCTAAGGATTTTTTATTGCTGAACCAGAGTTATCACTTCCTCTAAATGGACATGAAGCTGCCACAGGCTTCATCTACTAAGCCTACAAATATGTTATGAATATATAAAATCAAAAATGTGGTTTTATTTATTTCGAACATTCTCATTCAATTTTTTCTCTTTATTTTATGAGGATATAATTGGAAAGCTGCCGTCAAAGCAAAATATGGCTTTTTTGATGAATCTACACACAAAAAGAAAACAATAAAAAGCAAAAAGACTCTTGCAGCTGTCTTTGCACTTGCAATCAAAGATTTAATAACAATGATGTTATTAAATGTGTGTGAGTCTTTTATGTTTCAGATTTTTAAAAAGCAAAAACATATTTTGCCTTGTTTTCACATTTTTTTTACTACATATATATATTCATCTTTGATGTCTCCAGGTTATATACATTGAATGAGAAGACGTGCCCAACTTTGACAAGTAAGATAAGATAAGATAAGATGAACTTTATTGGTCCCACAAACGGGGAAATTCACTTGTCACAGCAGCTCAAGTAGTACAGATAGAAAGTGACAATAAAGTACTTATAAAAATTAAGATAAAAAATAGAAAATATGTATATACCTATCAGATTTAAAAATATAAAATCTAAAGATTATAAAATGTAAAGTACTAAGTACAGGACTATACACACAAGACTATTTAGTACAGTATGTATGTAGAAAAAACTGAAAACAAATAATCAGCAGACTGTCAATGAGCAGCATAAATTAGCATTTCAGAAATCTTTTTTTTTTTTTTTAAATATTATTGTTAACTATATTTACTGAACTGTTTAAAATGACAGACAGCCAATCAAATCCATCCAAATTTGCAGGATATAGCATACTTATTTTTAAACTTACAATGTAATATTAGGCTGCAAATTACAGATACAAAACCTGAGACATACTGCCAAATAATCTTTGGAGCTGAAGTTTGTTTGGTCTTTCATGTGCGTTCGATTTGCTGCAGACAGAGGAAGTCCAGCTGGGGATGATGTCCTAACCAAATGACCGTGTTCCACGACAACAAGTCGAAAACCAAATACTGACACCTCCAAGAAAACTATTATTTATTGTGCATGATAATAATGCATTATGAGGTATTTTCTGCTTACAAACACCCTATCAATCGATCAGTTTTCAATTAAATTAACCGGTAATTATTTTAATATCAATTAATTGATTTGAATGTTTTTTATTTTTTTTTTTTTTTTTTTTTTTTTGAAGAAGAAGAAGAAAATAAAGTTCAAATTCTGTGATTCTAGCTTGTTTCTTGACATCTCTGTGAATGTTAACTGAAATGTTTTTAGGTTGTGCACAAAAGAAGACATATTGGGCTTTGGGACATTCTTCACTATTCTCTGACGGTTTACAGAACAAACTAAGCAATTAATTGAGGATCAGCCATCTTTGATTGAGAGGTTGAGTTTGGTGAGGTTCTTCCTGCTGTCTGAGTTGGGAATTGGACTTCAGGGAATGTTCCAGTTGAAATGTTAAACTGGAAACGCGGAAATTCTGGTTAAAAGGAATGCAGCATTACTGATTTCCTTTTTGACAGTCATGAGAATGCCATTAAATTGATGTCGACTCATAACAAATTATGAATGAAACTTACAAAACAAAACCCTCCTAAGAGTTTTGATTCATGTTGATAGAACTTTATTCTTAATCAGTGTGGATGTTCGTGTTGTTACTGGAGTTAGTAATCGTTGGTAATGACGGCCCTTTACTTTTTATCCCTATTATGTCTGTTACTGCTGACGGCTGTAATGAGGCATTTATGTTCTTTATTGACAGTTAATTGTATCTGAGCTTACTTCACTGCAAAGGGTTTTCCTACAACTTTCATTTTTATTTTAGGCTTTTTGTGGTTTTACTAGACAGTCTGTGTGTGACTGTGAAGCATGGAAAAACTTCACACCTCCCTCTGTGAATGAGTAGATGTCGATAATCTAGAAGAATGAGATGTGTGTTCAGAGGTTTTCTCATGACAGTTAAAAGATGTGACTCTGTTTCCTGTCCAGGATGAACAGACCGTTTCTGACCTATGGCGAGGCGATGCAGTACGGGATGGAGAACGTTTCATGGCTGAGGAGACACTCGCAGTGGGGAAAGTAAGACAGCGTTTCTCCTTATGAGTTTATCAGTTCACATCTTTTATTCAAGTCTCATACACTTGTATCATTGACACATTATGGGAAAGAACTGTACAAATGAGGTGTTCAAATGAACCGGAATAGGCTCTGCAATACATCATACACTCGCTTACACACTGTCATGGTATTTAAAATAGAATTAAGTGTTACAATGAGGTGAATAAATTCACATCACCATTTACCAATCAGAAACAAATTAGACTAAGAGAATAATGACACTGATTGTGGCCAAACAGCTACAGTTTTTATTTCTAAAGAAGTGTATGGAACAACTATCAGAACTCCCATGGCCCACCGGAGTGATTCAACGAAGAGATGCAAGTCACTGAAAGTTAATCAACTAAATTTGTTATGAAGAATGAAAAAATAACTTTTATAGTTGTTAAGTTTGGGACAGTTACAAAACGTGGAAAAAAAGTTCATTTCAAGCCCTGAATGTGCATATTTAAGTTATCTGATTTTCAAAGTAACCCAGTGCTCCAGTTCAATAAAGAGTTTTGACGAGGCGTGAATACTGTTTTAGAGACTTTCACACTGTAAAATGTAATCATGGTGGAAATTAGGCCGGACTTGCAAACGATATCTCAGTATTTTTAGTAGAGATGGGAAATAAGATTTTCTTGATACCAGCGCCATTATCTATTCTGCTTATTGAGCTGATTCTTTATCAATCCCCTTATTGATCCCTGTGGATTTTCTGTGTAAAAAAAGTAGCCCTATATATATTATTATCATTATATTATCATTATGTGTAAGGTTACATGAGGCTGAAACTTTAGTGGTGTAAAGTTCTGTGTCAGTTGATGTTGATGCACTGTGTTTGGGGAGTTTTCATCATCTGGGAGGCTTGTTTAATGTTCATGGCTTCCTTCGACCACTGTGGGGCGCTGTAGGATTCAGACTTGAGAGGTTCACATGTGCTGCAGATATGATGGTGAGACATCCATTTAATTGCTGTTGTAATCTAGTCAGCTGAACACGCATGTGCCCGCAGGCAGACACACAGTTCAACATCTCCATAATTACAGTGGTACCAAATTACATAGTTGTTATTTCAGGAAACTTCTTGGACATTTCTAGAAAATGATTCAGAAATATATAGACCCATGAAATGAAGTGCTGCTGAAATGTTTTGGCGTGAAAATAGCCAAATTTAAAGGTACTTGGCATAGCAATATAAACGTTTTCTGTCAGACAGCCATCTTGAACCTCATGAACCTACAGTACAAGAGCATAGTGACATTTCAGACTCAATATTTACTGTAGCAGCATTCTTACCCCTTTGTCTGACCTTTCTTGTTTCTCTTTGTCTCACTCAGACAGACGGTGAACCTGTTTCTAATCATCACCCAGCTCGGCTTCTGCTGCGTCTACTTTGTCTTCCTCAGTGACAACATCAAGCAGGTCATGATCACACACGCACACAAGATATGATAAAATGTTTTCCTTGGTCTGAATGTTGTCTAATAGTTGTCTACTGCTTGTCAGACCACTCTGAGAGGTTGTTTGCTGTGTCAATATAACAACCAAGTCACTGTGTCTTCTGACTTTTGAACTGCACAGCACTGAAGATCAGAATAGATTGATGGTGTTTACACACCCCAGTAAGTGTTGAAGTTGAGCACAGTGTGTGTGGCCCTGGGTCTGTTTACTCTGATTATAGACTTACTGGAATGACTTCAGTTAGGATGATCACATGAAGATTATTTGAGTTGATACGGCAGTTCTCGTGGTTATGTAACACTGTTGCCCATGTATGTACGTGTACCCACTGAGAGAGTGAGTAGGCTTCAGCAAAGTTTACACAGACCACTTCAGATACAAATGAAGAGGTCAGGAAGAGTAGAGGGAGAGCAGCCACATAACAGCAGGGAGAGAGGATTTACATCCACCACATTTAACAGAATACATTTAAATGAAGCTAAATAATAAATCAGTAAGGCTGCGTTTGGAGGATTTTTTTAACTGATCTCAGGGTCTGAAGCCTTCTATCTGTTGTATTTCTTTTTTCTTTCTCTTTCTTTCTTTCTTTCTTTCTTTCTTTTTTTTTTTTTTTTTTTTTTTCTTTTCTTTCTTTCTTTCTTTTCTTTCTTTCTTTCTTTTCTTTCTTTCTTCTTTCTTTCTTTCTTTTCTTTCTTTTTCTTTCTTTCTTTCTTTCTTTCTTTCTTTCTTTATATAACTATTGTTAACTAGAACTGCAACAATGAATCAATTAATCGACTATAAATTGATTATTAAATTAAACACTGACTATTTTTATAATCAAATAATTGGTTTAAGGAATTTTTAAAGAAAAAAAGTCCAAATTCTCTGATTTCAGCTTCTTAAATGTGAATATTTTCTATTTTCTTCTTTACTCCCCTCTGACAGTAAACTGTACATCTCTCAGTTGTGGACAAAACAAGACATTTTTGGGAAACAGAACAGATCAGAAAATAATCACCCGATGAATCAACTATGAAACTCATTATTCTTGACAGCATTTTATACTATAGTATAAAATGAAAACTTGATGATCACAGAGGTACTTGGGGACGTGTTGCACAAGAATATGGTCGAGTTTGATACCAATTTGCTAATATTTTTTAATAGAATTTTAAAAATCTGCCTATGTAAAATTAATGAGATATTATGATTTTAACATCTAATTATTAAGAATTATGTAGTAAGAGAACAAGAAAGTAATAACAGATGTTGTTTTACGTATTTCAACAAAGGAAAATAAGAAACGAATAGAAAGTTTCTGGTTTTAAACAACCTTTTTGGCAATTCGAGTAAAGATTTCAGTGTTTACAAGGTGCACCTGAATGCATCATGCCAGTCCCTTTGTGTGTGTGTGTGTTTGCGTGTCAAACTTGGAGTCAGACATCAGAGGACAGAAGCAGTGTGTCTGTAAATGACACCCAAACACATCAGAGACTCCCAGCTTGCTTTATTTTGGTGTAAACTTATCTGCCAGTGTGGTGGTTTGCCCTCTGAGATTTTCTCGCCAAACAGAAAATCTGCCTGCTTTTGAAGCCTTGAAAGTATAAAAATATAAAAATATTTTTTGGTTTCTCTACTCCCCTATGACAAATATCTATGAAATATTAACATTTAAGAGTAACAGTATTAGTAACAGTTTACAGTAAATGTTTTTTATTACGAAATCCTGCATAAGAACAGCTGCTGGTCAGCATTGTCATATTTCTGCTTTTGAACTTCTCGTTATCTTTGTTGTCTTAAATTTGAGGTGACAGTATTTTTCTTTTTCTGCTGAAGTTGTGGTGTTTCTGTGACCAGAACACTCAACTATACAGAGGACACAACTGTTTAAAGATAAAGAGTTAAAAAAGTAGATGATCTGGACATAATTAACTAATGTCTGATCAAAGTTTGAGCAAACTTTTTTCCCACAGTTTATATAATGTTAAGTACACTCTGACAGCTCTTTCTACATTGTATTTGGCTTAATTCTGTATATTGAAGTGAAGTGAGGTCCTGGATAGACTTCATTAGTGTAGTACAGTGTCTTACCACTAGATGGTGGTGTCTGTCTGTCTTCTGTGGGGGTCTCTTCTCCTCTGCTGCCACATCAACCGTCCCAGGCAGAAGCATGAGTACATTTCACTAAAACAATCAAACTTTTGGGGGGTTGTGTCTGTTTCTGTTAACAACTGTCTTGTTCTTTTTCTAAACCTGTTGTGCATTAATTAGTGTTTCTGAAATGCAGAGTTGAACAACTGATATTTAACTGAAATTTAACAGAAACTTAAGATTCAACATGTTATACAAGCACAAATGTGTCGGACAAACTTTGTCTGGGACGCTTCATTATAAACAAAAAGAACAGTAAGTTAAGTAATAAAATTAAGAACAATAATAATCAAAATAAAATATACAGTAAGAGAACAAAATTTGTATTTAATTAAATAAAATATTTAGTAAGATGTATGACCAGATGTTACCATTTTGATAATCAGTTTATCATTTAAGTAGAGCCCAACCAATACTGAATTTCTTGCCAATACTGTTAGGAAAGAAGAAAAATTCTGAAATCAATGTATCAGCTGATATTCTTTTTTTAATGCAATGATTCTTAAAATGTGATTATCAAACACTTGTAACAAAGATATGTAATAGAGGCAGGATGTTTTGCAGTTTAACAATAAACTGTATTGTCCAAAGTGATATCAGGAAACTGAAACAGTAAACTTTCACTGGTATCTTTTAATAATTCTAATTAACTATAAATGAAAACAAAACATAAATAGAAAAAAAATATATGGTTTATTAAATTTGAATTAAGAAAAAGGAAGAAATATACACAAAATGCCGACTATAAAACAATCTGGATTATATTCTGCAAAAGAAAGTTTTCAAGTCTGCATATCATCAACATATGTTTTTATGCAGAGCAGAGGCTCTACAGAGATTCACTGAGTGTACAGAGGACCACCATGTGTCAGAGTGCATCAAAAATATGAACAGAAAGGAACTTTGTTCCTGGAAGTCTTGAATACCTGATGGATTCATATAGATTTTTTAATCTATATTGCACAGTACTTCATCATCTAAATGTGGCTGAGGAGGTCTGTTTTTCTCTTCTCCATCATCCATTTCTGGCTGTTGTCACAACCAGCATCTAACTACCACGTAAAATTTGAAGAACATTAATATCACCATCATAAAAGGAACCTTCATCAGGCCACTGTATAACGTCAGTCTAGTTATCCATCTGTCACTGTTGGCAAGCAACAGCAGACACAGTGTCTAGAAGGGAACCCCAAATCTGCAAGAACTCGTGTGAGTGAACATTCTGACTGAAACCATGAAAAATCTTGCAAGAGTCTCGCAAATTGGGGGTTCCCTTCTAGACACAACCAGAAGACCCTGAGAGTGACAGACACGACATGCCACCGCAGCAATGGCGGCACTGCAAGATGGCGGAACACACAAAGCGGGTGCTGGATTCATTTATAGGCTGATGCACACTTTTACTTTCTCTGACTTTGTGAAAATGTGATGTTTTCATGTAACAGATGTGATGTGTATAATATATATGAAAGAATTTTATATGAATATAGTGTGTTGAGAAAGGACCCTGCAACAGACACAGTGAGTCCACTCTGCTCATTAGCATCTGTCTGTTCACATTTAAGAGAACCTAGTTCATATTTTCCTTGTTAACAATATATTTTTTTCCCCCACCTGTAACCCATCCTCTATTAATCTGATGTGTTCATTTTAATGAACTAGTATAACTAATTTATTTAAGGTTTATATCATTATATGTTACAGAAAATACTTGAGATTTACCGCCTGTTGTTACCTTGGTTGTGAAAACAGGTGGTAAATGTAAAAACAACATATTCAGGCCCACATTTTGAGCAGAATCAGTTTCCTTTCTTTATTCATCTACAAACTGACTAATTTCTCTGTACTCCTCTCCTCCACCTCTGCCCTCACCAGGTGGTAGAAGCAGCCAACGCCACCACCTTCAGCTGCCACATTAACAACACCAACCAGACCCAGGTGCTGGTGCCAAGCTTCGACTCCCGTCTCTACATGCTGTGCTTCCTGCCTGCCTTCATCTTGCTGGTGTTCACCCCCAACCTGAAGTACCTGGCTCCTCTCTCTCTGATGGCAAACCTGGTCATGACCGCCAGCTTGGTCCTCATCTACTTCTACTCGCTCATGGTAAACAAACACCACATGTCTCTCTGTCTCATCTGTTTCATTAATTCAGAGAAGATTTACTGACTTCAGAGCTGCTTGTCAACTCTATCTTCTCTCACCCTGACTTTGTTTTCTTACACACATGAACCAGATTTATAACAGGAGGTTCCAAATCACATTGTAACACATTTACACTACATGCACTGCAGTAGTCTGAGACTTCAGTTCACAGTTTACATGCAGGTGCTCAGTAGTCAGATGTCACCAGCATCAAATTTTTTTGAACCAGGATTTACATAGTTTATCCTCACTTTGTGCCTCTATTTGTAATATGACTACATTTAAAGGCATAGTTCCGGTGTTTTGGAAGTGGTGTTGTATGAGGTACATTGCCCAAGTCAGTCTATTACCTACAGTAAATGGCCTTTGGCACACCCCCAGTTTAGAGTACCAGCATGGAAGCTAAATGTACTGCTGTGGACAGGGTCAGCAGCAACATGTATTTTACTAAATCAATATCAGTTGAAATGTACACTATATTTATTTTAATATTACTGCCTTACCTTGCTGTCAGACAGCCTTTCCGATGGAAAATTGCATTATATTGGTCTCTCCAAAGAAGGGGTGTGGGGAAAAAAATCGATTCTTAAAGACCCCCTCCAGGGAAAATCACATTTTTAACCTTGTTTGTGTGGTGGTTTTCATGTGTTACAAGACACATCAGGAGTGAAATAAGAAGTAAATGAAATGTCTGAGCATTTCTTGCTTTTACTGCAGTGAGCAAGGACAGCAACAAAAGAACAGTTTCAGTTAGGCTGGGTGTATGATGTCATAATCCTGAGGAGCCAATCCTGTTGATCAAGAGGGTGGGGTTACACATATCATTAGCAGCGATTCCCAGCCCACAGGAGATGCAGGATGTAGCAAGTTACTGTGATTAGCCAGCAAAATAGAGGAGAAGCCAGGTGCAGCTACTTAAGAGTAGGGGTGGGGGTTTGGGGTGTGTGGAGAGGGCGGGTACTATTTGCATATTCATGAATCTTTGAATACTGAATGAAGACAATGTGTGGTGCTATATTTAAGCCATTTTAATAAGGTATTTGAACTTATTTTGCAGAGCATTTTATATTATTTAAAATATGAGTGGAGTTGGACTTTAAGGCCTTTAGGCACCAACAGCGACATGAACAAAATTGCGAATATTTCGGAAATGAAATTTCAACCCACTTGACTATTAACATCAAGTGCAACATGCTTTTTCAAATATATTATTAAGCTTCTCAAAATAAATTGTGCTACAACAAACAGATTCAACATCAAGTGAACATTTCCTGGGGCTCCTTTTTCTTAATAACAAGAAGGAAAAAAACAACATAACTGGCTACAAGCATTGGTGAGTGTTACTGCTTGGTTCAGGAGCTGAAACTGTACGACAGCTGCTTCGTGACTTATTTCAGGATGACAGAGTTTGCAGAAGTAGAGGAGTGATTTCTGGAAGTGAATAGGCTGTTGAAGCTTGATATACACACCCCTGACCTACTGAAGCTCATGAAATCATTGTCTCTGTAGTTTCTTACCTCGTTTATCATATAGACATAATTTGGTGAAACGTGTCAAACAGGTGATCCGCCATGTTGAATTTTTTGAACGTGACATTGTCAACAACACACAGTTTGATTGGGCAGATGTGTTCATGTCGGAATCAGAAAAAAATGGTCCAAAAAAAGCAACATTCCACTGTTGATGTGAAAGCTTAAATTGCCTGTACACAGATTCAAAAAATGTTAATAAAGTGCAAATTAATCACACCCAAAACACATGTCTGCTTGAAACGGCCTTTAGTTGCATTGTGATGCAAGAGCAGTGCAGCAGTGTAGGGATGTTCACGGTGACTAATTCCCCTGTCAATTAAACGCAAAATTTAATTTAGACTATTGAGCAAAATTTATTAATTGATCATGTCTGTCCGAAAAATGACTGTGTGTATTAAGAGCCATTTGAAGCCGATAATCTCAGTCTGCAATAGCCAAATCGTATTTTAAATGCTGCATTAATACTGCACATTAAGCTACAAAACATGACAACAACTCACTAAAGGCTTCAACTTTTCAGACCAAAAAAGATCACAGAATGTAGGGCTAAATGACATTGTTTATCCAGAGTGTGGCTAACATCAGCAGTGCTAGCAGCAGCAGCTGCTCTGCTTGCAGGTTAATGTGTCTGTGCTGAATGTGGTTATATGCCAGTTTATTCTGTCACGGTCTACATTGAACCTTATTTCCATTTTCTATATCAAAACACCGCCAAACTGTGCTGGTTTTATGAGCTGTCATTTGTCCGACTTTGCTGATAAAAACATCTGGGGCTGGGTGGGCCATCGGGCTGTCTGATGGGGCCGCAGCCCCGAATGGTGGCAGGTGGCTGCATAACACCTTAGAGGCAACAGTTAAGTGGCATTTTGCATGAATAAAATATTGATAAATAGTTTAACTGACTAGTATTTCTGATGGCGACTAGTGAGGGTGGTGTAGTCAACTAATCACGCGTCTACAGTGCACAGACGTCACAAAAGGCAGTGGTTGCGAGCATGCTTGATTATGTTTTGGTTTTAAATAATAACCTTTGCAAGACGAAAGTTAAGCATATCGTGAGTACTTTACACCTCATCACCCAGAGACTAATGGAGCGGAGGAGTGATCAGCTGTAACAAATGAGACTGGCTGACGAACACGCTACAGCATTAAACAACTTCCACCAACTCTGTGATGAAGAAAATGAATCTGTTTCACCTCAAAAACCCTGCACCCGCCCTGCATCTTGGACAGCAGTGGTTTTCCCCAAAGCAGCAGAGAGGCTGCTCTCCACTGCTGGAGACACAATGTTATTAACAACACAGCAGTGCACTCTGCCCCCCCTTCCCTTCATTTTGTTATTCTCATACAGACAGGAGACTGTAAGATGCTCTCAAATTAATCCATTAATGAATTAATGCAGTTAACTTTTTAAAATAAAAAGGCTGCCGACCATTAATTGGCAGTTATTATTGTAAGGAACTGGTCATATGTGGGGGTGTTATGAGTGTCCAACACTAACCATAATCTGAAGTGTGTCAAAGAGGGAAAACTGGACTGGTTTTCAAGAGCAGAGATGCACTTGGGAGGTAGGTTAGCTTTGATTGCAGGCCTCAGTCCAAGCCTTGCCAGTGCTGGTCTCTGCTCCCATAAGCGGTGAGCTCCATCTCATCTCTGCATTTCAGTTTAGGTTGGTGTTGGATGGATCTCAAAAATAACAGAGTTGGTTTTCAAACAACAGTCTTTGAGCTGGACGGTGGTGCCGCTGCAGTGTGTCCTCATCAGAACTTTTCAAAACTGATGTCTCTGTTGCTGTCAGTCTTTCAGCTGTGACATGCTCCATACAGACACAACTGAAGCTTGTTGTACAATTAACTGCTTCAGTGGAAGTGCATGCGCTTCAATGTGACATAATTTCCACAACACCCAGCTTAGCCACATCTCTTAACTATTTCTCAGTGAAAACCTGTCCAGAGGGTTTGGGGAAAAGGACAAGAAAAAAGAAGGGCTATAATCTCCTGCTATGACTTGTAACATTATTCATGTTGTACGTCAAAGGAACTGGAGCGAGAGACTGAAAATTGTGTTGCCTTTTGTATTCATTCAATCAAGAATCAAGTCTGAATCAAATCAAACACCAGATACCCAAAGATTCCCATGCCTACCCCAAAGCCACCAGGCTTCTTTGTCAAGATCACAGAGAACACAGGAGCTGCTGGTCTCTCGCCGCCTTGATCAGTTAGTTCTTGTGTGACTTTGGTGAATCCAAATTAACCCTTTAAAACACTGAAGTCACACAGTAACACAGACTAACTAACCAATTGAGGCAGTGGTAGACCAGCAACTTGTTCTGAGGTAAAATTACTGTTTTTGTCAATGGAGTCTGGTGGCTTTCAGACAGAGCGATATTTGTCTTCTATAATGACAGTTCACTGTCAGATTTTTGATATAGCGTAAAATTAAAGTAGTACTGATTTTTCTTTTTTTAGGTGGCTAAAATATGTGTTGCTGCTGACCCTGTCCACAGCAGTACATTGCTTAGCTTCTTGCACAGGTACTCCTGCTGCTTCTCCAAACTGGGCTTGTGCCGACTTCCATCTCCTGTAGTTAATACACTGACTGTGGATATGTACCCTTATATTACCCCACTTCAAAAACCCCTGAACTGTCCCTTTAAGTCATAGAGCTAAGCCTCTCTTTTAATGAAACACAAATTCTTACAGACTCAAAGACATTTCTGTCTGATTGTTCAAAATATTTTTGTCCCCCAGTATGATTAAAAAAGATTTTTAAGCTAATCTGAAAAAATATATGAACTTGAAATGACATATCTGCTTGCTCGTTTTGTACAATGCATGATGTCATTATATGAGATATGAAAAATCATAATTCTGTTTTTTTTGGATTCAGTACCTGCACAAGAAAGATGAGCACTTTACTTTCTGCAATTACTGCATTATTATAGATGACATTAATTAGCATCTAACAGAGTAGTTATTATAGATGCAAGGTAATTGACAATGTTAATGTAATCAAATGGGCCGAATAATGAAATATGAAAGTTTAAGTGATGCGTCATCTAATTGGTCCAACAACTAATTAGACTACTGAGCAGGCACTACAGAGGGACAGCACAATTTTTCCAACAGTGAATATTTTCATTCAATAATGCATATAATCACCTTTCTGGATGCAGAAATCATCACAATTTTGACTCGTTGTCTTCAGTTTCACTCGTCGTAAAACTTTTCATATATTTGGTTTGCGTGCATCAACACAGACTAGTAGTGATGATTACAATGTTTACACTGCTACACTGATATCTTTTCGGGTCTGTGTCTTTGACATGCAGCCTGTCCACATTTAAAACACATCTTTTATCAGCCAAAGAGTTTCATTTTTCCAACAGAAACCTGATGGAATAAAAGTGAAATCAGGTTGCTGCTCCACATCTATGGAATTAAAAATAGGAGAAAACAAAAATGTCAACATGACTGACTTTATGTCAGACTGGTAGAAGTGTGGTGCATATTTGTATCAATCCATTTACTCCAAGTAATAAAAGTGTACTTTAGAATTAATCAGAATCAGAATCAGAAATACTTTATTGATCCCCGGGGGGAAATTGTTAGTGTTACAGTTGCACCCATTCAAGAAAGACTAGAATATAAGTAAAAGTATATATATAACATATAGAAATATAAAATATAGAAATTGAGATAGAAATATTACGTAGAGATAAAACTTTAAGGAATAAAAATAAAATATTAAAAACATGTACAGCATATTATATAAAGCAATATGTACAAATATATACAGCAGTGGTACACATACTAGTGTAAAAACAACAAAGTGTCGTTGCCATGGTGACATGATTGAAGTCACCCGAGATGGCGATGAATGCACTCGGGTGTTGAGTCTGGAGACGGGCTATGGCGGAGTGAATGACGTCACACGCCGACGTCGGGTTGGCAGAGGGAGGGATGTACACGGTCACAATAATGACATGAAAACTCCCATGGAAAATAATACGGCCTGAGTCCAACAGCCAACAGTTCAATGTCCGGGCAACAGATACGTTCCTTGATGGTAATGTGACCAGGATTACACCAACGGTTGTTGACTAGAACAGCCAGCTCCCCTCCTTTGAGCTTACCACTCTTGGTGCAATCCTAGTCGGCCCGAACAGTCTGAAAGCCGCTGATGGAGACGTTGTTGTCCAGTATGTCCTGGTGCAGCCATGTCTCCGTAAAGCACAAGACTACACTCCCGGTACTCCCTCTGACTCCTGGCGAGTGCTGTTAGTGCTTCCATCTTATTAGCCAGCGACCTCACGTTGCCCATGATGACAGAGGGGAGACATGGCTTATATCTCCTCTTCTCCATAAGCCTCCACAGCCTCGACCTGGTTCTCTTCCTCCGCTGCTTCATTCCTCCCCTGCATCCTCTGTGCGTCTGTATCCAGAGCTCTTCAGGTATGCTTGTTGATCTGGCCACATTACCGGCTAGCTTAAGAGCGATCAGCTGATCCCTCGTGTAGACAATGCGGCCATGGAGTTGCTAGACAACAGTGTCAACAAACAATGGCCCGGGTAGCCCTGTAGCTCAGTTGGTAGAGCATCCGCCCCATGTATGGAGGCTATCAGTCCTCTGCAGCGGCCGCTGGTTAGACTCACGCCGTCGGCCCTTTGCTGCATGTCATTCCCCCATCTCTTCACCCCATTTCCTTCTACTCTTCAGCTGTCCTATATAATAAAGGCAAAAAGGCCCCCAAAAAACCAAAAACAAAAAAAAAACCAAAAACAAAAACAAACAAACAATGGCCTGGCTGAGTGAAAAAAGTACTTCCACGGCGAAAAAACAGACCAGAACTCTCTCTACCAAACACCCAAGTAAGCTCTAGATACAACACAGCTAAGTCTGTTGTGTACTCTAGTTATGTGGACATTCACTGTGTGCAGGATTGTAATCTGTTAATGGGGGCAAATATGTTTTCATGTTTATAACCTGGGCTGTGTGAAATAGTTTGAAGCTTTGAAGCTTCACACATAACTGAGACATCTGAATTCTAGATCAACATCTGATTTTTTTTTTTTTTTTAATGCATGTCTGTTCATTTTGTTTAACTCAATATGTATGTACAGTAGCAGATAGAGATGAGGCTACATTCATATTATTAGTATTTAACTTTTTGTAGATTTAGATTCCAGTGGTGGCTGCAAAGGATTGTTTCTGACTCATGTGATCCAAACATTTCCAATAAGTCCAGAGCGCTGTAAAGTCCAAAAGTCAAAGTTTTTTGGAAAAAAGATAGATGTGAACATTTCCAAAATCCACACCATGTTTTTATCTAACAAAATAATCTGCTTCACTTATATTTTTGGTGTTTAGGTAGGGCTGGACAAGGTAGCTTATAAATAATAGCTCATAAATAAATAACATAATATTTTTAGACTATACAGTGATATATGATGTATGTCTTGATATACACATTTTCTCTAAAACTAGAAGAGGTGTCTCAGTAGCGTGCAGATCCCTGTCAGGCAACAGATGGTGAAGCATTGACTGCAGTGCCACCACAACTGCCAGATGCAACCAGCAGAAATCTGTTGAAGTTCTACCAATATGACTCCCATATATGTTATGCTGAGCTGAAACTGAAGCAGTTGTTGATCACTTGTGGCCCCTAGTAGCCGGTTAAGGAGAGTGAGAAGTCAGTTGTCAATGGTCGTATGAAACAGAGGAATCTCTACCAACCAATCAAGTTACAGTTCACATCCATGTCTGTCCAGACTGTGAAGATTTTGAGGGAATTTAATGTGGAACTTAAAACTATAATGACCTGTAACTTTGAAGGAATTTAATAAAAGGTAGTAAGTGTATTTTTTGTCAAAATGGAAGTTCTCCAGTAAAGAATTTCCAGGTTGAAGCATGCTGTCTTCACTTAGAGTTGAGCTTTGACCTTTTGGATATAAAATGTCATCCCCTCATCAGTTTATCCTATAAGATATCTGTGTGTAATTTGGTCATAGTTAGCATAGTGTTTAGTGAGGTCACATTGACTGTGATCTTGACCTTTGACCACTGAAATCTAATCAGTTCATCCTTTAGTCCAAGTGGACGCTTGTTCCAAGTTTGAGGAAATTCCCTCAAGGTGTTTTATTGTGTTCACAAGAATGGGAGGACCTGAAAACAATAATTCTGAATCACAGAGGTCCTGATCAGTCCAGTAGTATTTGAGATTAACTGTGGATTGTAGCTGTAGATTAAACTACCCAACAATAGAATATAGAGTTGGGCTGAGTGATATGGACAAAGTCAAATATCACAATATTCTTGACCAAATACCTCAATATTGATATTGGGATAATATTGCATGGATGACTACTGGTACTTTTAGAAAATATTAACTCAATGAGATTTTGTTAAATAATAATCAGTAATGTGCATAAAATGACTAAGGACATAAAAGAAAATAAGAGAATAGCTAGAACAGTCTGGTTAATTCTGAAAATACCTGGTTTTAAAGGCTGCGTTACAGTAAAAGACAACAGTTATGATATGACAATAGATCTAAATCTAAGGCGATACCAAGGCTCATATCACAATATGACGCTATAATATCAATATATTACCCAACTCTACGTTTACAAAGCTCTCAACAGCATAGGACGGTCCTACATCACAGATTCTCTGTTGTTTTTGTTTTCTCACAAACTTTCCTCTACTGCTGGCTGTACTCCAGCAGAAAGAAAACTAAAGATGCAGCTTTTTGTAGTTAATCAAACAGCCTACCCAAACATATCAGAGAGGAGGGCTCTATTGAGATACTGAAACGACACATCTTTTTAACCTGCTTCTCTGTAGCATGACTTGCTTCAGTATGTTCCACAGGATGACTTTTAATTGCCCTGTTATGCTGTTTTTAATTGGCCATTAATGCATTTTTAGTGACCTTGTATGCTGTTTTTAAATGGCACCTTTAATGTCTTAATTTTTTTATTATGCCCTCAAATGTTTTTTCTTTTCTTTTTTTAAACCAATCTTTCAAATTAACTGATTTTAATTTATTTGCCTGATTTTTAATTATTGTATTACTGGTTTTGTTCCCTTTTTATAAAATGTAAAGTACTTGGAGCTGCATGTTTTATATGAAAGGTGCTATTAAATAAAGTTTATTATCATTATTATTATTATTTAGCCTTTCAAAAGCAGAATTGTAATTGTAATCTGAAACCTGTTTGCTCTCCCGTCTGTCTCACACAAGTGGAGGTACATACCTGTATTAACGCAGCGCTCTAACAGCACCAAATTTCATTTTTATAACCACATTAACAAAAAATTTATTTCGGCTTTAATAAAAAAAAAAGACTAACTAATTTAATCTTATGATTCACTTTATTCAAATTTAGGATTTTGTTCAAGGATTTTTTTTATTTTCTTTTAGGGTGATGACATCATAAACTATGACAACAAAGAGTTGAAGCTTCGCTCAAAAACCTCGACACTTCGAATGACATTTGCTGCAGCCGTGTTTATAACCAGCCACCTTAAGCCCTCACTTTTCTCTGTGTGATAATCTGTCTCTCGGTTTCTACTGTGCTGATTAGGTTCTGGGGTTGTTATGGATAACAGGACAACTGATAGTGACAGAGCCTCCTGATTACCTGTTTTCTGGTTATAAAGTATTTCATCACACAGCTTCAGCCCTTTACAGATATATATGAGTCGTGTTCCTGGAGAAACAGCCTTACCTTGAAAAAAGCAATTTCTTGCATCAGAAAGCGTTCAAAGATTTAGCACTAAGAGATATACAGTATGTGGCCTGTAAGGTGTTTCTATGGCTGATGAATCACCTGAACAAGGAATTTTGGGAAAACTGGAGCATTAAAGGCTTCAAGTATTACAAAACAGCCTGGAATGTCTTTTTTGTTGCCCTATTTGATTCAGTGACCTGTGATCTGTATTTTATCCCTGCCTTTAACCCCAGAATATATAATAATATTAATGTGGTTTTTACATGCTTGCTCCTATTTCATTTTAAATGACTCTCTGTCATGGTTTTAAGGTTTTGGCTCATGCCGCTGACCTTCAGTTTTAAGAGTAATGTAAAATGTGGTCATCCAAAGTGAAATCATAAAGAGGTTTCTCCATTACAGCAAAGACATTGACAGTCACTCTGAGTCCAGCTGACTCAACTGATCCTTTTCCAGCAAATACATTTAATTCAAAGTCATTGTTTTAGAAATGAATATATGTGTGCGTGTGCATGTGCATGGTACTTGGAGATCTCAGTATTTTGGGAGGTGGTACACGTTGTAAAAAGTTTGAGAAATGCTGTGCTAAAGCAAATTAAACATGAGCTCAGGTTACATAGGATTAGCATTAAGTGTGTATGTCTGTAAAGGGGAGCCTCTTGGGTACCCATAGAACAAATTTACATTCAGATATCCTGAGGTGAGAGGTCAGTGCACTACCTTAATACTTTAATGCTATGCAACTTTTCCCTTGTCAAAATTTTGCCTAACTTTGGAGTGTTATTTAGCCCCAGACCCGACTAGCATGACATGGTTAGTAGCAATGGATGCCTTAGGTCTTATAGTTTCATATAACACCAGTATCTTCACTCCAGCTTTAAAACTGAGCCCACTACAGCTTCTGTAAGAGAGTCAACGCAGCCCACATCCACATGTAGTTGAAGAGTAACAGGAGAACCTTTTATTAGCACAGAATTATATAATAGTGTACAAAAGAGATGAAGTTTGGTGACTCACATTGTCTTCTGTTCTCCCAGTTGGGTTTCTTTTGCAGTAATGACAGTTCCCTTTATATTATCTTTATTATTTCACAGCCCTTATCAAGGACCCCAGTCATATTAAATTATTTATTACGAGCTAATGTAATTTGCAATCTTTGGCCAACAAACGAGTCCAACATGGCCGAGGAGTGATGTCCCCTTGACACAAGGTGTTGTTACTTAATTTGATTACAAATTATCCAAATGGACCTCTTGACTGCAAATAAGATATGATTAGATGTGGAGGAGTAGTCTGGTATTCAGAGATAACAAATCATTTATTCAGAGATGAGCACTCAACAAAGCCTTGGATTATGATATTAAATAAACTGATGTAGCTTTTGCAGAATGTTGAGTCTATCTTCAAACCTTTTCTCTTTTTTTTTTCTCTCCAGAACATCACGTACCCCATCAACCTACCAAAAGTCGGCAGAGCTAAAGACTACCCTCTTTTCTTTGGGACGGCCATCTTTGCCTTTGAAGGGATTGGAGTGGTACGTGACCGACCGGTGAAAACTCTGTGAAGCTGAAGAAAGCAAGGGTCAAACACATTCACTTCCAAACAAGTCAAACTCCATTTACATCTGGTATTGACATGAAATGTGTGTCTGGAGATATTATGACATGTGATCAGGGCTCTTTGTATTTACACCTGGTGTTATGATGTTCTCATTATCTCTGTTCTGGCCACGTCATGATCACATTTCAATATGCAAATTATACAGGTGGAGTTTGATTTGATATTGCCATCAAACATGGAGCCTCCAAGGTGGTGAGAAGCAATTGCTGTCTATGGGCTTAACATTTTTCCTTTGCTTGCCAAAAATAATCAGAGGTTTAAAATAGAACCAGAGCAGATTTTCTTTTTAAATGTGGCCAAAACAATCAGTTATCCAAAAAGAATTACACAGGAGCAATATGATTACCATTTGACTTACTATTTATGTGATAACTAGCTTTGTGAATCAGGAAAGACTAGGATGACTCAACGATTATCGTTTTACAAACCTCTTCCAGTCATATCCAGAGAACATATACAAACATTCAGCCTGCCACAGTTACACATGCACGCTGAAACATGCACACAGTTCTTACAGTCACATTCTGTTCCAACGCAAAATTAAACACTCTCAGAAAAATGGCTCCTTTAAACAAAAGTAATCCAGAAATTCTGTGACGAAAAAGGAACAAAAACTCCTCAGAAAAGAGTCTTAATAATCAAACTGAGAAAGCAAAATTTAAACCGCAGCTGAAGCAGCAAAGAGGAGAAAAAAAGTAGCTGCAACTCCACTCAGTGAAAAATATCTCCATAACAAAACAATGAAATGATGTCACTGGTTAGCTGGACTCATCCTTGGATGGTTACCCTTTGTGCTCAGTCCAATAGCTCCAGTGATTGTGTCTTCCAGCTATTTCAGTGTACTTTAATACAGAAAAGACTGGGTCTCACTTAGACTCCCTGAGTATGTCACAGCCAACACTTTTGTGCCTCTTTTAAAAACTTTTCTCAGTTCACATTGTCAAGTGACCAGAAAATTAGCTGACAGTCTCTGACATACGTTATAACAAGAAGCAAAGACGACAAACATACACTTCACAAAGCGCTGTACACAGGCAGGATACATGTATCAGCAATTATCCTCTGTTTTGATAACCCATGAATTAAGTGAACTTTGTTTAACTCATGTGGCGAGATGTCATTTACACCCAGCTCAGATCCAAAACCAATATGGGCCAGGCTAAAATTGTGAACTACCATTAACATGCATTTGTCCTTATCCAGATAAGATATTGAGACACAGGTGTCAAGTTTATACCAGCTGTGAATGGACTATTACACTGATCATATGTGTCACTGGATGTCTTGTTGTGTCTTTTTGCTGTTGAAAGTAAAAAGTCATCTTAAACTTATGTTACATTCCTGAATTGCTCAACAATTTAAACTTTTTTTTTTTATTATGAGGAGAGAACTGTGGGGGCTTAAGTTACAACAACAACAATGTGTCGACTAATTGACTAGTCGATCAACAGAAAAATAATAGTATTTTGATAATTGATTAGGGTTGCATGTTTTGGGCGTTTTCCTAGTTGAACATGCTAACGACCAATTAATTGAGTAAGCATTAATAATTTATAAGCTACAAAACACAGGACGCAGAGTATCGATTAATTATTGATTAATACATTTTTAATCAGTTAAATTCTTAACGGCACTTAATCAGGGGATGATTAATCATTAACATCCCTAAAATGTATTATTTGTTAAAGTAATTTTTTTATGTGAAATATATAGTATATAGTTCTTGCTTTTCTTTGTTTTATATGAAATTAAACTCAATATCTTTGGGTTGTGGACTGACAAGACATTTAAAGACAGCAACTTAGACTGTGAGAAACTGTGACGGATATTTTTCACTATTTTCTTTATGGAGCAAATGATTAATCATTAATCTAGAAGCAGATTAATTGATAAGGAAAATAATTGTTAGTGTGTACCCCTAGTGGCTGCATGCAACCCTGCCAAATTTTCAGAAAGGTGTCAAGTGTCGTCAGTATTGCATCTTTTCAGACAAACGAGGGAAAGCTTGTTCTGTCCTTTTCTGTCTATCCACCGTCAGTAGGCCAAATATGGCTCTCTCCAAAGCAACCAGACTCCTTTGACAAAAACATCATTTTACCTTGCCAAACACAGGAGTTGCTGGTCTACCACTGCCCTGATCTGTTAATTTGTTTGTGTTATTGTGACTTCTGTCTTTTGAAGGGTTAGTTTAGATTTACTGAAGTCACACAATAACACAAACAAACTAACAGATTGAGGCAGCAGTAGACCAGCAACTCCTGGGTTATATGAGGTAAATTACTGATTTTGTCAATGGAGTTTGGTTGGTTTGGAGAGGGCTACATTTAGCCTTTATAACAGCAGTTTCCCATCAGAAAAGTCTGTCTGACAGCAAGGTAAATCAATAAATATTATAAATATAGCAATTTTTTTTTGTAGATACTAAAATACATTTTGGTGCTCACCCTCTCCATGGCAGTACAGTGGTTAGCTTCCCTCATTCCCCCGGCTTCTCTAAACTAGGGATGCTGACCATCATCTAATGTAGGTGATACACTGACTGGATGAGTACCTCATACAACCCCACTTTAAAAAAATGTTTGCTTTTTTCTCTCAATGCATGAGCGCTTCATCTCAGTGCTCCCTGGTGCTTTTCTGTCAGAGAAAAAAAAACGCTATATGGACAGGAGCTGTCAGATGTACTGATCAGATAGTTCTGCAGGAGCTGCAGGCAGAAGAGGATTCTTCATTGGTATTCAATTAACATCATCCAGAGCGCTGAGAGAACATAACACTGCTCAATATGTTGAGTGCAGTGTAAGAGAGTGTCGGTCTTTACTGAAATGTCAACACAAATTTAGCCTTCATTATAACGTCCATAAGCCAGAATCAAGACATCACAGCCTGAGAGGAAGTGACATTTTAAAATGGAAAACTCACAGGAACATTGTTAAGACATTTTCCAAGTCTTTGGATTGCTGCCTCTAATGTTGTTCAAATGTCAAAGGAGGGGATGACTCACAAATCATACATTCATTATGGTCCCATTGTCCCATTAACAGTCTGCTTGTGTCTTTGTCTCTGTGGGTCGGCAGGTTCTTCCCTTGGAGAACAAGATGCAGAGGCCTCAGACTTTCATCCCTGTTCTGTACTTGGGGATGAGCATCGTCACCTTCCTCTACATCAGCCTCGGTACCATAGGATACATGTGCTTTGGAGCACACATAGGAGGGAGCATCACTCTCAACCTGCCAAACTGCTGGTAAGATAACATCAACACTCCCTGGATCACAAATAGATGGTGGTACTCCATTTGTAGCCTTTGAGGACCCGATCAGCAGGTTTGATGTTGGATGGCATGCTGTTCTCCACTGAGTTCTGCCTAAACAGCTTTAAACCTCTCCAGCAAGTGAACTTAATCCCACTTGTTTTTGTTGAAAAAGGTGCACATGTAGTCCAAAAACTCACCTGCTTCTTTCCATGCTACACACTCTGCTTGTACTGATTTTGGTTTGATGTAATTTACAAAAGCAGTGGTGCCATAATCTTTCCTTTATTTATAAAGCAAATACTCAACCCAAAATAGCATTTCATCGACAATAGCTCAGTGGAATTATGAGTACCACGAACACCACTTTTTCATTTGAGGCAAATGAGAAAGTGGTGGCGTAAAGTGCTCCCATGATGCCATCTAGTGGCCAGATTCAGAGGAACTAGAAACCCTTTCTACAGCCAGGGTTTCTGCTACATGGTATGGCTCGACTCGCTTTTGGTGCTCCTACTTTGTTTTCTCCTGCAGATTGTACTCAACATAGGTGGAACTGATCATCATAGCTACTCTGTTCCAACAAGTGGGAAACAACAGATACACGGGTGCTTTGGCGTTGAGAATCTGTAGCCTTTATTTACGAAAAAAAAAATTTTTTATTTTTTTTTTAAATTGGTGAAAGTGTGACAAAAGAAAGGGACAGAATAGATGAAGAGTACATACTGATACAGAGGACAACACAAAGTAGTTACAAAGGTGAATATGATGGCATGGGTGGGAGTCCAGGGGTAGAGATCTGCTGTAGGTTGTGTGCATGTGTGTTTGTGTGAGTGTGTGCACATGTGCATGTTTAACTTTTTGTATGAGGCAGTGATCCAATGTCCAGTAATTGATGCAGTGATGGGGTATATTAGGAAAAAAATAAGTAAATAAATGAATAAATAAATAATTAAATACAATATGTAATAATAAGAAGAAGAAAAAGAAGAAGAATGATAATGATAATTATAATGATAATAATCTGAGCCTGTCAGTAGTAAAAACAAAAACTTTAAGTCAGTGTACATTGATGGTTCACAGTTGTCCATAAGGATTACATTGCAGTCTGTTTCATGAACCCCAGTTTCACTGTGTGTCAACTGTATTGAGTATAATCATGAAATCTAAAATAATCTTCTCTTTGAGAGCAAATGAACTCTGTGACAAATCTGTGGTGTGAGTCCTCTGCTCTGATTTGACTCTAACCGCTCATCATCATCTCTCTGTGGAAAAGTTCAGGCACATGTCCTCATTTTATTCCTCCTGTGGGTTCATTTAGTTTTTTAGGACTAATAAAGGTACTTAAACCAAATACTCCGATTGGATTTGTTTGCTCATTATTTGTTACTATCGTCACCGTGACAGGAGGCAGACGTCCTTTGAAATGCCTCCCCTGACTGGGCTGACACTGCTAATTAGTGGAATAGATTGGCTGTCAATGAGGTTGAAAACTCAATGACTATAATTACCAGCATCTCATTTTTTAAAAAGGAGCAGAAGACCGTCAATGTTGGCTCTTTGTTTTTACAAGGACTAAAAAATTTAGGTCCTGTGTTGATGATTTTTTTGTATTATATAAAAGATTTTTTATTTGGTGCATTTCAGTGCCACTAAAAAAATTCAAATATGATTTATGTTTTCTTACTTTACTACACAACAAATGTCATTTAGTCTGCTAAAGCCTCTTGTCACATTTCTGTGACTCTCTGTCAATTTAACCTTCCTCTCTCAATCCTTGTTTGCAGGACGTACCAGGCTGTGAAGCTGCTGTACTGCTTTGGTATTTTCATCACCTTCGCCCTGCAGTTCTATGTCCCAGCAGAGATTCTCATACCACCAGTTGTGGCTCGCGTGCCAGAGAGGTGGGAGAAAGCTGTCGACCTGCTGCTCCGAGCCATCTTGGTCATCTTCACATGTAAGTAGACAGCAGCTAACCACATAATCCTAAAATACATCCACAGCAGGGTGAATCTTTACAAGTGCGACATGTGTTTTTTTTTCCATTTTAATATGCTGTAATCTTTAGTGATTTCAAGTGTTCAATAGCTTTCTTTGACCAAGTTAAATCTATATCCTGATGGGAAACATGAATTTGGGCCGAGAGCAGAGGACCATGAGATATAAATCATGCTGAAGGTTCAACAGAAAAGGAGAAAAGCTGTCGTTGCTGCTTGACTGGTCGTCACCCACCCCCCTCCCCCCTCATACAATTGATCTTTTTTATGACTGAATGTTAATTGATTTTCATAATTCAATAAGATAAAACCACATAAGATCAAAACCTACAAAACACAGACCCCAAACAGCACCCAACCAGGAAAAATGTACTGACAAAATAACAGGGAGAATTGACTAATGCTACAAAAAATCAAATCAAATCAAATTAAAAATTAAAAAAATAAAATGGACAAGACAATAACAAAATATACAGACACATATACAATAAACTAAACAGTGTTGCAGAATCTTTCAAATATTGGAAGTGAATGGTGACCAGTTTTCAAATCTGACCTTCAGTTGGCATGAGGGTGAGTAGATAATGACTGAATTTTCATTTTTGAGTGAACTATCCCTTTAAGTTGACCTCTTGAAGTGATGTAGAGATAATGTAGAGTGTGCCTCATGGGAACTTACTTTGGAAAAAATATAATAGACAGATATTTTTTGGTTTCCATTTGAGTTGTGCCATGAATTACACATATGATGTTTGTCAATTAATAAGATAATTTCGAAAGATAAGAAAGTCACAGTTTGTGGTAGGTTTGTAGTAGTTTAGTTTCCTTTGAAACCGTCAGTGAACTACACCTCTCATCTCGCACAATATACAGTTGTGCTCATAAGTTTACATACCCTGGCAGAATTTATGATTTCTTGGCCATTTTTTCAGAGAATATGAATGATAACACAAAAACTTTTCTTTCACTCATGGTTAGTGGTTGGGTGAAGCCATTTATTGTCAAACAACTGTGTTTACTCTTTTTAAATCATAATGACACAGAAATACCAAATGACCCTGATCAAAAGTTTACATACCCCAGTTCTTAATACCGTGTATTTCCCTCTTTAACATCAATAACACTTGAAGTCTTTTGTGGTAGTTGTGGATGAGGCTCTTTATTTTCTCAGATGGTAAAGCTGCCCATTCTTCTTGGCAAAAAGCCTCCAGTTCCTGTAAATTCTTGGGCTGTCTTGCATGAACTGCATGTTTGAGATCTCCCCAGAGTGGCTCGATGATATTGAGGTCAGGAGACTGAGATGGCCACTCCAGAACCTTCACTTTATTCTGCTGTAGCCGATGACAGGTCGACTTGGCCTTGTGTTTTGGATCGTTGATATGTTGGAACGTCCAAGTACGTCTCATGCGCAGCTTCCGGGCTGATGAGTGCAAATTTTCCAGTATTTTCTGATAACATGCTGCATTCATCTTGCCATCAATTTTGACCAAGTTTCCTGTGCCTTTGTAGCTTGCACATCCCCAAAACATCAGCGATCCACCTCCGTGTTTCACAGTAGGAATGGTGTACCTTTCATCATAGGCCTTGTTGACTCCTCTCCAAATGTAACGTTTATGGTTGTGGCCAAAAAGTTCAATTTTGGTCTCATCACTCCAAATGACTTTGTTCCAGAAGTTTTGAAGCTTGTCTCTGTGCTGTTTGGCGTATTGTAAGCGGGATGCTTTGTGGCATTTGCGTAGTAATGGCTTTCTTCTGGCGACTTGACCATGCAGCCCATTTTTCTTCAAGTGCCTCCTTATTGTGCATCTTGAAACAGCCACACCACTTTTTTTCAGAGAGTCCTGTATTTCAGCTCAAGTTATTTGTGGGTTTTTCTTTGCATCCTGAACAATTTTCCTGGCAGTTGTGGCTGAAAGTTTTGTTGGTCTACCTGACCGTGGTTTGGTTTCAACAGAATCCCTCATTTTCCACTTCTTAATTAGAGTTTGAACGCTGCTGATTGGCATTCTCAATTCTTTGGATATCTTTTTATATCCCTTTCCTGTTTTATACAGTTCAGTTACCTTTTCCTGCAGATCCTTTGACAATTCTTTTGCTTTCCCCATGACTCAGAATCCAGAACGTCAGTGCAGCACGGATGAAGATGCAAGGGTCTGTCGGGAGCCCAGAAACTCACTGATCTTTTATACACACACACTGATGACAAGCAAACAGATCTCACAGGTGAGGATGGTTACCTTTAGTAGCCATTCAAACCCGTTTGTGTCAACTTGTGTGCATGTTATCAGGCCAAAATCTCCAGGGTATGTAAACTTTTGATCAGGGTCATTTGGGTAGTTTCTGTTGTCATTATGATTTAAAAAGAGTAAACACAGTTGTTTGACAATAAATGGCTTCACCCAACCACTAACCATGAGTGAAAGAAAAGTTTTTCTCTTATCGTCTGTGGAGGTTCTCAGTCATCCAGGTCATGGTATTCGTAGTAAAGTTTGTCGTAGGCAACTGGAGTTCTTGAAGACGTTTCGCTCTCATCCAAGAAGCTTCCTCAGTTCAGTTCTTCAGAAGTGAACTGAAGAGACGTTTCGCCTTCATCCAAGAAGCTTCTTCGGTTCAGTTCTTCAGGTCTTCGAACTGAAGAAGCTTCTTGGATGAGAGGCGAAACGTCTTCAAGAACTCTATCAAGTCCAGTTGCCTACGACAAACTTTGCTACGAATTTTTCTCTTATCATTCATATTCTCTGAAAAATGGCCAAGAAATCACAAATTCTGCCAGGGTATGTAAACTTATGAGCACAACTGTATGTCTCAACACCATCATTGTTGTTCCTTGTAAGGTTATCTTACCTGAAGCGAACGAACAAGACTCCTTGGTCATATGGCTACAGAAACACACAGGCATTGGCATGGCTTCAGCAGCTAACGTTAGTTTTGGACAAAGTCATGATGTCACTTATGCGACTTCTGGTTGTATCGGCTTT
The DNA here is from genome assembly GCA_034769285.1 of Lutjanus argentimaculatus. Taxonomy (NCBI): domain Eukaryota; kingdom Metazoa; phylum Chordata; class Actinopteri; order Lutjaniformes; family Lutjanidae; genus Lutjanus; species Lutjanus argentimaculatus. Next base: position 2,064,725 of record JAWZSL010000006.1, on the reverse strand, counting down.
CTAATGATGTATCTTCACAGTCTGATACTTCCACAGTTTTACAACAAACCTGTGACTTTTCTTGACTTGTAAAAATCTTTTAAATGAACAAACATCATATGTGTGATTTGTGACACAATTGAAATGGGATCAAAACATTATATGTCTTTCTACACTGACTACCGTTCATATTTTTTTTTTTTCAAAGTATGGTCCTATGGTTGTTCACCAGCAGGGGAATGACTTTGTCTCTAGGATGCACTGTGTAAAATGCAGCATTTCCTCGTCAGAATCTTTAAACCAACTGGCTGATTTTCACTGTTTATTCTGATGCAGTCCCATTCAGTAAAGCTTTGCAGAAAGCCTTTGTTTCAGTCCTGAGCGGTCCTGTTTCATGCTTCCTTCATGACTGCTGTAAAGCTTTTGAACTTAATTTAGTAGAGCGCCTAGTTTCTTTCATTGTATAAGCTTTTATTGTACTAGATTCATTTATACAAAAATGGAGCAGTGACAATCAGCATGCCAGCTGGCTCTTTAAAGGGATCCCACCCAACAAAACGTTTCTTTTTTTAAAAATTTTTAATGAGTCAGATAATGACAAGCTGCTTAAAATGTTCAAGCAGACCACATCTAAGATCTGCTTCTTTTTACAGCCCTGTCTTTGTCTAAAACTCATTTGGAGGTAAAAATGGAGGGCGAAGTAATTTACTAGTAAAAATGGAATAATAGCACCCATGTAGCTGCACGTCGCTTTCAAGGGGGTTTTGTGTATGTGGGTAGGATTCAGGGAGAGCTGAAACCATGAGATCAGAATAGCAAATACATACTCAGAAGGCTTCTAGTGCAGTGGTTCCCAACCTTTTTTCCTTGGAGCACCCCTGCTTGTATATAAGAAATCTGAGACCCCTGCCCACACGCACAGACAGCTTACTACAGTATGTACCACTACTTCATAGTAAGATAAAAAATGTTTTAAATAGTTTCATATTCAGACCTGTGTAGATTTTTATTAACTCAACTTAGCTTTATTTATATATTACCTTTCATGCACACTTTCAGCCCAAAGTGCTTCATATAGCAAAAAACAAATAAAACAAGGAAACAAATAAAACAAGCACTAAAACATTCACATAAAAAATAATCACAATAAAATAATAAAATGTTTAAAAAACAATGAATAAAAGACAGAAACACTAAGCTTTAAAATAATGTAAAAACTGATGATTAAATCCTAAAGGCAGAACATGCAATATTTTCTCAAAAAATCAACAAATGTAGATTCATATAAACATATCACTTATGACCTGCTAGAAGTGTGTGGTGGTGGCTGTATCTGCTTGTATTTACTTATTTTCTCATTATTTTGCTGCTTGGCTACATTTTACCCACCCAAAACGTTGGTATTTGACATCCTGGGAATGAGACTCAACAATCAGATATCTTTCTGGTGCATTTACAAACAGCTTGGACAAATCTAACAAATCTTAAATGTAAAGATGTGTAAATGTAATTTTGACAACCTCAGAGCAATCAAAGTCTTGGGGACCCCCTGTGATTTTTGCCACCCTCCTAAGGGGGTCCCAGACCCCAGGTTGGGAACCAGTGTTCTAGTGTGAATCTTTGATCGGCTCTGAAACTTAGCAAGAAAATCTGTTGAAAGACACCCCTTATCCCTCAGTTTAGTTGAGCCGTGAAATCAGCTGGAACTGCTCTTGAGGGAGGTGGAATTCAATCCAAAGAACTAATGGATAGTGCCTTTCGAGTCATCAAATCAATGTTTGTTGTGGTTTGCACACTACATGAGTTATCACCTACAGTGGCTCACACATTATAAGATCAAGCGCTCAAAAAGCGTTCAGAAATGAGTACAGCAGTCCAAATAGTCAATTGGAGCCATAGGCAGTATATTAAATAGGTTGAAGCCCCATTTGAGAGACAGTCTTTGGTTGCAGTGAGTTGTTTCCCCCCTGCCACCTCCTCTTCAGACTCAAAGCTGAGGTGGGTTGCCTGCAGGTTTCAGGGACACTGAACAGAAGCACAAGACAAGTCCTCCAGGAGTGATCAGCTACAGGGGGTCACACATTACAAGTTATTTCACCAGGAGGAATTCCTGACGAGTCTGTCTGCAGTGTCTCCAAGCTATGTTTTATTACAAAAACACATGTGAGAAAAGATGCTAGATTATTAAAACTGAAGCATTAGTGTGCTGCATGTTACTGTTGTAGCTGCTGGAGGTGGATCTAGTTTGAACTACTTTATAACTACTTTTCCTTCATTTTTTTCTATATGTGGGCTTTCTGTCTGTTGCTCTAGTGCTCTTCCATCTCTCCTTGTTGACTCATCTCATTAATTTTAACTCAATAAACATGAACCAAGCAAACAAAAACAGTTGTTTTTGTACAGTAAATATTAGGGCTGTCAAAGTTAACACGTTAACGCATGCGATTAATCTGGAATCAATAACGTGTTTTAAAAAATTAACGCACGATTAATCGCGTCACGTGACTTAGGTAGAGTCTGTCTGTGTATACAGTCTGTGGTCTGTGTCGCCACTGGAGTTGACACCCGTCCACTGAAATACGGAATCGTCCCGTATTTGAGGATTAAATAGCGCGTCCCGTTTTGAATCAGTGCGGGACTTGAATGCAGCTTCGTCCCACCCGCTGCCCGGTGAAGAGCCGTCTGACTCTGCCCGTGATCGGGTAAAACTCACTGCAATCGGTGGTTTGATCACAAACGAGAGTGTAAAACACTGTTAAACTCTTGGTTTGACAGTGTCAGTGACGGTGACAATCAGACTAGTTGTAACTCCGCGAGTGTTTCCTATGACGGACGGTGGCCTGTCAGATGTACGGCAGCTTCAGGGGGACAATATTCTCCATTCACAACCAAGTGACCATAGACTGTATGGATGTGACTTGTTTATGAAAGTTGAGGTGTGCAGACGGATACATAGACATTTATTTAATACACTAATCAAAATGTAGTGCTGATGTGAAAAAATAAACAACTATGATGTGTTATTATTTTTCACCACTCTGTAAAATTGCATCCTTAAATTGTAATGGATTAACTGTACTGCATCCTTCAATACTATATAAGAAAGAATAGAAGAAATAAAAGTAATATTAGTATAAATAATACGTAGTATTTTAACTGCGATTAATCACGATTAATCACAGAGTAATATTGCGATTAATCGAGTTAATTTTTTTAATCGTTTGACAGCCCTAGTAAATATATTACAGATTTCTCCTCAAAAGGTTCTTGATCTCCAGGAAAAGTTACATCTGTAGCAGAGCTGTTCAGTAGCTGAATTTATCATTCACGTTTGTTTTTAATTCTCTGCTTTCAGTTAGTAATAACTGCTCTTCTGTTGCTGTTTTCTGCCATCATTGGTGTTTCTTTTTTAATACTAGTCCACGTGTGTCTTTCAGAAATGCCCTTGGGGGTCTTTGTGGCTTTTTGTATGGCATCTTTGTAAGACCCTTTATTGGCGAGTGATATTTCGACTTGATTAGTAATTTACAGTGACACACAACAGTGAGGCAAGCAGATTGGACTGCTTCTCTCATAGAAACAGTAATCAGGTGGGAGGAAACACTGCTTTTTAAAATTAGATTTCTAACCTCATTCTGTGACATTCAGCCAGCAGGCACGTGAAGTGTATGTGTTTGTGTGCCTCAAGAGTGTGTATTGACACTGTGACAGCTTTTTTTTTTTTTTTTTTTTTTTAGGCATGTGAAACACCAATATCTACCTTTAAAACCCACCTAGTTATTTTTGGCTTGCTTCCTATATTAAGATGCTCCTGTTTTTTGTCCTATTTTTGTATGCGCCTCTGTGTACCTGCAGTTTTGTGTGTACATAAACAGGTGAGTGTGTATTGTATGTACTCTACATGTATGGGTGGTCAGCATGTCATCAGGTATGTGTTTCTGAGCGATTGCCTGTGTATCTCAAGGAGTGTGTGTATATATGTGAATCTGCAGTCCCATGTGTGTCCATCCCTGCCATGTGTGACCAGTCATGTGTTGCTCTCTGACCTGTCTGTGATGGAGTAGCTCTCACGTGATTAGAAATGGGACCAGGTGCCTACCAACAGCCACATGTCCTGTTAACAACACACACATTCCCCCATCCGTTCTCCTTCCTTGTTGTTTCAAGCAACAGCAAAATATTACCTCTAATAGCTCTACTTGACTATTTATAGCAGCGATAATCCTCCAATTAGTTACTCTTCACATTACCTCTGTTGTTGTCACACCGCTTGCTTGTCATATTACTGTAATTCCTCGTGGATGTGATGAGACACATTGTTGACAGAGGTGGCAGACTTCTACTCAATTGATTAAGAGATGCTTAGGGTTGATTTCTTCTCCTTCTTGATTTCTTCTTCTTTCTTTAACCTGTTAAATTCTGAAGAACCCACCAGTGGTTGCTTTTTTTGGGAATATAACAATTTTTCAATCACACAGAAATCTATCTCAACTTCAAGTGGCGACTCCAAAGTATCCAAACATACCAGATTTGTCAAACTGAATGGAAGGGTTACAAGAGGCTGCTCAGGAGGCATAGATAATTCAGATTCAGATTTGTGGAACTCAGGACCAGCTTCTTATGCATTTGCTGATCCAGTTTACATGGTCTCTGGTGGATGGTGCTGGGGAGGACATGGGGTACTGAGGCTGCCAAACATGGGTCATGGTTATTGTTTTCTTTTTTCATTTGCGCTGTCAGGCTCGCTGAGAGTCAGTTTTTACTTGCCCCTGTACAAACTGATTAATTAGCAGCATTATTAGCAGTTATCAAGCAACAACAAAGACTGAAGTTGATTGTCATGTTTAATTTAGAGCTGCAGCCTCTAAAATGTCAAAAAAATATGAAAAATGTTCATCACAGTCTTTAAATGTCTCAACCCAAAGAACAGAAAAAAGCAGGGAATCTCCATAGAGGTTGAGATTGAAAACAGCATTTTTGCCTCAAACATTACTTAACACTACCCAGTTGGGCAAGTGAGTTGATAAACTGTGGAATGGTTGTGATGATGGCTGTGAGCAAAGCCATGCCATAAACCCAAGACGCTTGGTTACATTGATGGCAGCAGTGTTTCTTTTCACTTTTGATGTTAGTATGTTTCTTTCAATCGTGCTGTTATTATTTGCATGATTGTTTTCTAAGCTTAGCCCAGTATAGCTAGCCAGCTGACTTTGTTTCAGACTTCAGAAGCTGAACACAACAAAGTTACGAACATGTGGTACAGAGACATAGACCCTTTAAAACTGGCACGGGGATGTATGTTGGACACTCACCTGGCAGCCATGTGAGAGTTAATCAGATTACAACTTCTGCTCCTTCACACTGAAATGAGTCAGTTAAGGTGGTTGAGGAAGCCTCCTTTTAGAGATATTCAAAATATCTCTGTGTCAATATATCATGTCAATTGATGTGAGATCCCCTGGGCAGATTCAAAACACACTACAGCCTTGCTTGGGAACACTTTAGGAAGCCCCAGAAAGAGCTGGAGGATGTGGCTAATGAGAAAGGAAATTTTTGTTTCCTTCTGCCACAAAAATATCAGAGGAAAAGTGCTGGAAAATTAACGAAGTAATGGATGGACACTGTTACAAAGTGCTTCTAATAACAGCAGCCCCTAAATGGTTTGATTGAGTCCGCCTGCTCAACATGGTTTTTAAACCAGTTGCTCAATTGATTCTTCCAGTGAGCCTGAATTTTGCCTTGATTACATTCTGTAGAAAAATGTGATTGATGGTGCTAATTTAATTTTGGATGGATGGATTGTGAATGGAAAACTGACATTATACTAACCGTCAGCGCCTCATTCTAAAATGAGTACGGGTTCACTTATTGTTCTTGCAGCTGTTGGGAGAAAGAAAGGCTAAATGAAACCTTCAAACAGGTTTCTCAAAAAAACAAGGAAATGAAGTAATTGAGTTTGCAGCAGGCACACTGAAATCGATGGCTAATCTGCCAGTAATGAGGGGGATGGAAGCTCATGTCCACATTTCATGGTGTTTACTGAGAATATGTGTAGGCTTGGACATCAACTCAGTGGCATAGTGGTGTGCTGTCATTAACCTACTGATCTTTTTATCATTTGCTTTAAAATAAAGTTTGCTGAAATTAGATGCATTTTTTATGCGTGTAAAGCACACTGAATTGCTCCTGTGTGTGAATTGTGCTACATAAATAAATTGGCTTGCTTGCTTCAGAGGCACATTTTTGTCAGATAATTATGGTAGGTTTAAGTTTTCCTCCATCCTCCATTATGTCTTTTTTTACACCCTTTAACTAATGAATAGCCTGATGGGTTTAGTGCAGACATAAATATACAATAAGTTTCACTTTCTGGGTAGGTGTTATGTGTCCTGTACACTTGTGGCAATGTTAAGTACTTTGCATAAAAGCCTCCATTAAATGATAGATGTTAAGACCGCAATTTAAATCCCATCAGTCTGGAGGGAGATGTGAAGGGTTGATAATATAGCAGATAAATGTGGCTATCTCAAGTTCAGTTTGATACAGATGTTGGTTTTTCTGCACCAAGGAGTGCTTAAGGTCTTACAAAATTACAAAAGATACACTCAGTGAGGGAAACGGGGCAGAGAATCAGATGTACTGTAGAGGCAGTTCTATACAGCTTACTTAACTGTTCTACAGAGATGGCACTGGTGGTAGTCCATACCACGTTTGTGGCTATACAGTTGATACAGTCATAGCTAAACAGTTGTAACTGCCAAAATATAAGTGTTTTTCAACAAGAAATGTCCAACCTCATTGCCATTCCGTCCTCACTGCACTTCACATGGAATGAAACCTCAAGTCACGGCAGACTTATTCAGTTAGAGAACCACAGCACTCCTTAGCCCCAGGATTTTCATTTCCTTTATTAGCTGTGATTGGAGCTTTTAGAGAATTATGCAAATGAGTGTTGCCACGCTGTATAGGTTTCTGCACATGCATGTTGATAAGCTAATAAAAGGGAATAAATGCAAACATGCGCCCCTTCATGTCTGCAGGTCATTTGCATGGCCGCTTGTGGTTTCATTGGCGCAGAGCAGAGTATGTGTTGTGAATGAGGAGATGGTGCAGCAACAAGAAAAGACTTTCTTCCAGTGGGATCCCACTGATGCATGCTTGAATGAAGGAGGCGAGGGACACAGGACTGGAGGAGGAATCATGTTGCTCCTACATGCACATCTGCGAGTAGGAGATTGCTTTTGCTTTTGAATCGGAATACAAGATGAGATTGAAGCAGTGCATCGTTGTATGTGTAGAGTAAATCTTGAAGAGAATGCCTCTGAGAGTCTCTGTCTTTGAATCAGGAACAGATGTCGCTTCTTGGCTGTCTGCAGGGAGAAGCTTTTGTCTTTCTTACTCTACTGCTGCCATATTTTAGCAATGCGAGTTTGCTTCTCTTGGTCTGCGTTGCAAGGTTATCTGAGTGTGCAGCAAACATCTCACAGAGAAGGTGCATCGCTTTCAGATAGTTTCAGGCCTGGAATTGAGTCATTTTTAGAGCAAGGCCACTTTGAGCTTTGAAAACCCCAAATTTAATGGGGCATCACAGCCAAAATATACACTCTTCATGAAGGGTTGAGGTTCTCCCCAGAACCATTCAATTCTGAATAACCCTTTTTGAAGAAAGCGTTCTTTGTAAGACTAAGGGTTCCATCAAGAACCCTATTCATGCGAAGAACTCTTCTTGCAAGAAAGAGCTCCTCATGGATTGTTGAAAGCATGCCTGTTAAAAGATCATCACCTTCAAATATGCAAATGTTTACCCATGTTTCAAATGGTATTTCTTAATGTAGATCTGGAATCATCATCATCATTGATTCATTTTTACTTGGATTCTGACATATTTCATCATTTTTGCCTCATCTGTTGAATACATGGTTCTTTGTGGAACACTTAGAAAAATAGTTGTTGGTGAAAACCTTAAAAAAAACCTTTTTTACCCCCTGGGTGGGATCTAGATGAAAACATTGGAATATAAAAGGGTTCTCTGTAAAATCCCATTGGTGGGTTCTAGATGAAACCATTGGAATGTAAAAGGGTTCTCAGTAGAACCCCCTGGGTGGGTTGTAGATGAAACCTTTGGGATATGAAATAGATTTCAGTAGAACCCCCTCGGTGAGTTCTAGATTAAACCTTTGAAATATAAAAACGTTCTTGTGAGCACCCATACAAGATGGAAAGGTTTTGGATAGAACCCCCAGAGAGGGTTATCGGTGGAACCATTATACTATAGAAGGGTTTGCTGTAGCACCTCTCATGGGGAGTTCTAGGTGGAACACTTTACAGATGGTTCAAGGTATAAGTATTTATGTTGGATTCCAGGTGGACCAAAAAGAGTTCTTCTATGAAGACAGAGAACTTTTTTAATATTCCAAGGGTTTTATCTAAAACACACTCAGGTGGTTCTACAGTGAACCTTTTCATATTCCAATGATTTTATCTGGAACCCACCAAGGGGGATCTACTGAGAACCTTTTCAGGAGGACTTCAGCAATCCTTAAAGAGCCAGTTCCTCAAAAAGGTTTTTTTTTTTTTTTTGAATGAAAAGGGTTCTTAATGGAACCCTTAGTCTTGCAGATAACCACTGACAAACTTTTCCTCAAAAAAAGGGTTATTAAGTAGCAAATGGTTCTAGGTAGAACCTCAGACCTTCAGTAAGAACCCTTTTGGAACCCTTATTTCTAAGACTATACTTGGTTTTAAGGGCATGTCATCCTGGCTGTGTGGTTGAAGGGGAATTACAGCCACACTGTTGAGCTCCACCTCACTGGCTGTTTGGCCGTGGTAGAATTCCTACCCTGTAGTTTTTATTCTCCTTCTACGTGTTGCAAAAAGATGAAAAGTACAGTACATATTAAAGTTAAGAGGAAACAGTTTCACTAAAATTACAACAGAAATATCCAGAAAAACATCTGTCAGCATTAAGAGGCGTAACAGAGCCCAAATGCTTGCCTCAAGGATGTTTCATCTTAAAAGTTGTCACTTTCCAAAAGAGAAAATACATGTAAGTGGATGGGTGGATAAAATATGGATGTCATTTTGTCTCTGGGTATTGAATGTATTTGTTTACGTTGTGTGTTGTTTAACATTTTCAAATGTCTTTCCTTAATGTGAGATCAGTCAGCTGACACATCATCTTATTGGCAATCTGCGGTGTCCAAATAGCTTTCAAATGATGGTGGAAAATGTCACAGTAGGTGCAGTATCCACTGATGTCTTTGTAAGTTATTCTCATTCCCTGATTTTACGCAGGAGGGCTTTCAAGTGTCAGAACTGGAAAATGAACTTTAATGTTATTTTGTGTTTCTAGCGGCTACAACAAATCCTCGTCTCTCCCGTCATTGCTTTCAGTTTGAGCTCAAACAGTCAGATAAGAGTTAAAAGGGAGGACGGCCCTGAGCTGACTCTCTCTCTCTCTTCTCTCTCTCTCTGCTGAGCAGTGCTTTGACTTGTGCTCCTGCTCCAAAGGTCAGTTCATTTCAATGCAGGGAGATTACTTTTGAAGTGAGCTCTCTATTCTAATTTAGCAGAGACAGGCAGAGGGTGGAGGAGCTTACTGCTGCTGTTACTGTTGTTCTGGATCAGAGAGCCGCTGAGTGGCAGCTGTAGGAATGCTACATGGCTTTACCTTGTTTCTGGCAGTTGTATGTGCCATGATAACACCATGTTACAGCGTTTGACAAGAATCGCCTGACGACAATTGATCACTTAAAGGAGGTTCCATTGATACATATTTTTATTGTATTTTTTATATCATTCTGTAGTTTCTCAGCAGTGGGCCTTGTGTATTTAAATCCCAACATTTCAATCTTACCAAACAAAATATTTTAATTCCCTCATGTCTGTCCTACCACACACACAGTCTAGCCAGCAGATAAGACAAGTAGAAAAAGTCATACACGTCTCAAGGCAGTACAAGGGGACAGCACAGTACCATAATAACTGATGTAAACATCAGTGAGACTGTACTAGTACCAGTATTAGTTAAGCATGTGCGCTGTTTGTCGACTGCACTATTAAATATTGCCACCCTCACTAGTTGGCACCAGAAATACTAGTCAGTTAAACTGTTTACCAATATTTTATTCATGCATTTATTTATGCTGCCTGCCACTAGTCGGGGCTGCAGCCCCATCAGATGGCAGCCCCTCTCACCTAGTATGTATGCCCTGATGGCCCACCCAACTTATCAGTAAAGTCAGACAGATGACAGTTTGTAAACCAGCGGGATTTCAGTGTTTTAATATAGAAAATGGAAATAAGGTTGAACATAGTCTGTGTCAAGGCTAAAACACACCCCTGGCGGACGTCGCGCGCGTCAAAACAGCCGCCCCCATTATTTTCTATGGAGAAGCCCCACACCGGGTGCGGCAGGCCGCACCGGCGTGCCGCCTGCAGGGCTTTACGCCACTGTCCTATTCCCAGCGTCGCCACGCCTGAAAAAAACGCGGGTTTACCTCAAGAAACAGCAGTTTGGATGCTTCAATATAATGTTGGCTCAACTACAGTCTTATTTACTTGTGTGTTTCTTGCTTTTCACTGTAGTTTCAACTGTTCCTCCTGTGCCCCAGCTCCTCTCTCTGCCTGCAGTCTGTCTCCCCTGCAGCTCTCTTGCTCACATGGCAGATCAGCTTCCTCTGCTTGTCTCTGTCTCTCATGTGTAGAACAATGGCGAGACTAGAACCTCTTTACAGACACTTGTGCTTGGACTTGTTTTGACTCGGCTAGTCAGGCCTGCATGGCAGGGATTCACATCTCAGTGCTGCCAAGGTGTGTGTCTGTTAACTGTCTGAATCGCGCTTGTTTTTAGTCAAGTGGCTGACTGCTGGACGTTTCACTTCCTATAAATTCTTCAGCATAAAAGCTATCATTATTTTTTTAATTAAAGGCTTTTATTATGAAGCAGCAAACTCAGGAAGTGTTGTTTTCATCAGCAGTAACTTAACAGGAATCCTATCGGTTGAAAGCGACCGTGAAGAAACGGTAAAATAAAGTAGAAACCTGAAAGTAGCCTACACAAGATACAGGAGAGAAACTAAACTACAAACCACAGAAATCAATTTAGAAACTACAGATTACTGAGACTGAACACACAGAAACTTCTACAGACCACTGTGTCTCTGCTGTCCTGCACAGACAGGAGCTCAGTCTGACAACACACGCTTATTGAAGGGGAGAGGTGGAGGGTCGGAGATGCTGAGGTCAAGAAATATCCTGAGCCCAGTGTCCCTGGACGAGGGTGACGCGCCGCGGCGCTGCGCTTCCCATGTGTGTTGATTAGAACACGTGACGCGCGTCATATGACGCACCGGCCGCTGCGCCGCGGTGTGTTTTAGCCTTTGAATAATCTTGCATATAAACACTCAGCTGTAGCAATGAGTAACCACATTCAGCACAGACACAGACATTAACCTGTAAGCAGAGCATCTGCTGCTTCCAGCACTGCTAACGTTAGCCACACTGTGTAGCAGGCAGACAGCTAACATCAGCTCTGGGTAAACAATGTTGTTTGATCCTTTTCTTTCAGAAAAATTTAAGCATTTAGTGAGTTGTTGCTATGTTTTGTAGGTTAATGTCCAGTGTTCGTATTGCATGGTGCAACGTGTCACATTTCAACAGCATTTAAAATAAGATTTGGTGAATGTAGTCTGTGATTAACGGTTTCAAATGGCTCTTAATACACACAGTGTTCTTCAGACAGTGTTTAACATGATCAATTAATAAATTGTGCTCAATCTTAACTACTTTCTGAGTGTTGTTCATACTGTTGGACTAGTCGACTAGTCTAAATTAAAATTTGTGTTTAATTGACAAGGAAATTAGTCGTCAAGAACATCCCTAACATTAGTAGTTGTATGTTGCATGAAATACTCAGTACAGGCACCATTCTATTCATCAAAATCATCAGCAACATCACCATCATCATTTTGGTCGAAAGTATATATGTTTAAGTGTCAAACTGCCGTTTTTCCAACATGTTTGAAAAACATTTTCCCACATGACCTGACATAGGTTTCTGCAGTGATGATGTTGCCACATTAAAAACCCCTGCATAGAAGAAGGAGAATTACCTTGAATAAACCCAGAACAATGAGCATAAATTTAAACAGGCTTTCCAGATGGTGAAAACTGACTGGATGTGAACACAATGAGATTGAATTGGGACTGTAAAAAAGTGGATCGGTGCATCTCTAAATCACAAACCACATGTTAGGGACTTTACAATCTTTTCAGTACGCAATACCCTTTATCCTTAGACATGTTACAGACCTGAAAAAACTCCTTAAAAATAATTATAATAGAGAAATTAAACTTTAATTTAATAAATATTTGACACTAATGACCCAAAGCCAGAAGAATTTAACTAGATAAACCAGCTAATCAAAATAATGCCCGAGGGACTTCAATTCTAGGAGCGCTTTCACATTAGAGTCATTTGATTTATCGTTGAAGCCCATATGTGTACGACTTAACAGCTCCCAGTGGTATCAAAAAAGACACAGCTTTTCTGTTCCTATGTAAAACACTTTGAATTGCCTTTGTGTTTGAAATGTGCTATATGTATAAAGCTGCCTTGAATTGCCTTGTGGCAGAAAGCAGTTCAGGACAATTAACCCCCCGCCACACCCCTTCGCCCCACCGGTCTGTACTTATTTTTTTATTTTGTTTAAAAGAGACCATGTATAGTTTAAAATATATCTGAGGTAGGGCTGGGTATCGATTCAAATTTCAAGAATCGATTCGATTCCGATTCTTGAGATTCAGAATCGATTATTTCGATTCGATCCGATCCGATCCGATCTCGATTCGGGTTAGTGTTATTAAAACCGTTTTTTGAGCTGTTATCTGATTGTCTAGTTGTGCAACATATTAATAATAGTTTTATATTGACATTTGGCAGCAAATTAATGAAGTATTGGTAGTTAATGATGGCAATAAGACTGGTAAAAATGGCAAGGACCAATCCCCCTCCCAGAATGTTGATAGACGAGTATTTTACAAACATGATGTAGGGCAGAATTACTGGTGCATTATTAAAAATATGACATTCAGAATTCACCCAAAAGCTGTTGCTGTTAAATACAAATGTACCTTTAATTTGGCCATTTTGTCCACGTCCACGTGTCACTAGTGATGCCCAATCTCTCAGCTGACTGCAGCTTGCTTTTCACTCCTTCTTTTACTACGTTGTACATGTTTGGGATAACTTGTTCAGCCATGCGTTTGCGTGTCACCACAACGTAGTGCGGTTCACATACCTTGATGAGCCGCCTGAAGCCCGGGTTTTCAACAACGGAATACGGGACCATAGCACTGCAAATGAAGCCCGCAATCGCCTTGGTTATTTTGTTAGCGCGTGGAGAGCTAGCTGGTAGTTGTAGAGCTTCCTTAAGTTTTTTCTGTTGCGGTCCGGTGGGCTTGGACATGATGTCTTGGTGGTGTCGCTGCATGTGGTTCCTGAGGTTGGTCGTGTTTCCGCAAAACTTTACCTCCATCTGGCATATCTTGCAAATTGCTTTGCTCTTGTCAAGCTCCTTTTTTGCCTCGTCGTTTCTAAACCCGAAATAGTTCCAGATATCCGCTTTGAGCGACTCTGGCCTTTTCAAAACTGGAGTTCGGCTAACTTCACTGCTACCGCCCAATGCCATGTTGTTATGAGAACTCGCAGTATCTTCACACCGCGCCTACGCGAGTCACGTCACTAGTGGGGTTAAAGTTCACCAGGAAAAAATAGAAAGAAAATATATATATGTATAAAAATCGATCTTTGGACGTGTGAATCGATTTTTTTAAATTAAAATGAGAATTGATTTAAAATCGGCGGATCGATTTTTTCAACCCAGCACTAATCTGAGGACACAGATTAATGTGTTATTACCAATACATAGATTGCACCAATTGCTTGCTTTCCGTAATACCTCCACTTTAATGGGGCTTTAAATACACAAGTCATATTCACTCACTCTAGCTGAGAAAGCTGTGAAACAAAAACATTTTTTTTCCTGCCTGTATGGAGCTATATTGGCTGCACTGGTCATTTTATTTTCAAAAGTACTTCCTTTGTCTGAGTCACTTTGCCACAGGCTTGAGCTGAGCAGCTAGCGTGTGTTGTTGAGCTGTTGATGGGAACAAGAGAGGACATGAGGATGTCGCGTGAGCCTCCTCTTCTCTTCTCTTTGTTTTTTTGTTTTTTTTTACTTCATCCTGGAGCACTGTGGCACAAAGGTGGCATGCCACTGGGAATGCATGCTGCATGTTGCTGGACTGTTGTAGTGCTGTCATATTTTTACCCTTTCAGAAACATGATGTGTGCACACATTCACCTTCACGTCGTTAGGAGATAATTCACCGCTGTTGTTTGGCCTTTGTTTCTATGCCGTTTCAGCTCATCTGAATTACCTTGTATCTATTGTAGTACTGACACTCAAAGATCAGACGTCAGGTGATGTGATGAACCTACTATAAAGGTCTATTTTAGAAAAAGCACTTTCAGAAAAGCACCACAATAAAAACTAAACAGCAGCTATAAATTGTATTGATGGGGAGAAAAGCAGCTGAATTACTATGTAGGACTATAAAACTATCTTAAAATGAAATAAAACTACTTTTTCTTAAACCCTGGCATTTATTCTAAGCAATGAGAAAATACCATTACTTTTTATTAACCTTATTAAATGTAAGTAAATTGTAAAATTAGGTAAACTACATGGTCAAAAGTATGTGGCCCTGAACTTATATGTGATTGCTAAAATTTAATATGCTGCTATTGCAACCTTCACTGCTCTGGTTTCAGACTTTCCATCAGATGTTGGAACCTGGCTGCAGGACTTTGCTCCAGTTTAGCCACAGGGGCATTAGTGGGGTCCAACACTGATGTTAGGCGATAAGGTCTGACTCGTTCCAGTTCATCATGAAGAGGTTGGATGGGGTTGAGCTCAGGACTTTGTGGAGGCTGGTCCAGTTCTTCCACACCAAACTGAGGAAATAATATCTTTCATGGAGATGGTATTGTGCAAGGGGTAAACAGACAGGCACAAACTTATGACACAAGGTCGCTGCAATTAAGCTTGGTCCTATGGCCCTTGGACACAAAAAGTTACTTTGAGGCCACTAAATAACAGTGTAGCTAGCTAGCAGTCTTGAGTGTTATCGTCTTGAGTGTACGTTTTGTCAGTTTTATTTTATATTTTTAAATTCTTTGATATTTAGTTTTTATGATTTTATCTTTATTTCATAAGTATTCTGTCATCACTCACTTCCTTTTCTACCTGTACCATTTGAGCTGCTGTAACATGTAAATGTTACATGTGCGATCAATTTTCTATGAAAACAACAAACAAAACTACAGCAAAAACATAAGAGTGAATGGAAACAGCAATTTAAGATGCTAGTAAATAGCACATGTAAGGATATAATGTACTGCGGTGTGCTCTGCTAGTTTCCTCAATTAGCCAAGGGGGTCTAGCATGTTTTTCTCATTTCGGTCGGCGGACCAGATTTAAAGTCTTGGCAGCCCGTGTGGCCAGTGCTCACAAATGTTGGCGTCTATCCCTGTGAGAGGTCACAATCAAAAAGATTCGGAAACCACACATCCAAAATATTACTGTATACTCTAGCAAGAAGATTTTCCTACATCAGAGCTGTAGGTTTCAGCCAAATCATGAAAAACAGTAGGAGGACACGGGTGTCCGCATACTTTTGGCCATATAGTGTATACAAACTCCACTTAAGGTACCCCTATTTTACTGGTAACCAGGCAGACCTCAGCCTTTGTGGATTAAGCCCATATAATCTAACTACCACAGGAGGTGAAAACTGTGACTCAGAACTGCTGTGGTGCAAATAATGACACATTACAAACCTCTTCTTCATCTTTTGTCTTTATCACAGCAGCCATTGTAAGATATGGTAACAATTCTTAAATGCAGGAGTCTCACGTGGTCACTTGCAAGTGACGGGAAGAACAATCAGCCCTAAAGGTCAGATCCGAGAAAAAAATCAGAGCGCTATGTCTGAATGTGCAAGTCATGTTTTTAAACCAGCCTTATCTCTGAATGACAACCTGTGTCCCCAAACATCCAAAGCACAGCTCACTTAGTGTGTCAGTCGAGCTAAAAGAGGCACCGCCAGAGTAGCCGGACTGTGAGCAGACAGGTCAGCCTGAGGATTTCTGTCTTTAGCATGGACCTCCTGCTGGGCGGGGAAGGTCAGCCTCGCCCTCCAACTCCATCTTCCCTCACTTCCACTCCTCCTCCGCCTTCTTTCTGTTGTCAGCTTTCTCTCCCTCATAGTTCTTTTCATTATGTTTTCTCACTCTCAGTGTCTAGATCAGGGTTGCTCAGCATATTCTGCCCTGTGACCTAATTTTAAGGTGCTAAAAAATCTAATGATACCTGAAGGTAGAGAGAGCTATATAACCCTTACACTGAAGCATGGTGTCTTCTTGTATATTATCAGTCCATTGAGGTAAATCAAGGTGCACTGTATCAACATTGTGATACATTTAAAGCTTACTTAATGTCCTTTTTTTGTATCTAAATAAAAACTACATTCAATACAGCATATATATCTTTAGCTGCTAAAGTCAGTGAGTGGCACAGTCACGGCAGGGAGTTTCTGGGTCCAAACCTGGGGCTGTTGCCTTTCTGTTGTTGCATGTTCTCCCTGTGCCTGCTTTGGTTTCCTCCGGGTGTTCTGGCTACCTCCCTCAGTTAGCCACTCTGACGCACTTTGGATTTGACGGTGTTGTTGTGTGTTGTCTTTCAAGTGACACGAAAGACACTTTGAAATCCGATTCGAGCAGTCACAGCACCCAGACTAGAGAGACATATCTGTAGAAATCCAAATCCAAATGTGACTTGGATCAAATTAAATTGCTGTCCAGACTTTCTAAAATCAATCGGGATGTAATCTGCATATGCCAAAAATGGATTTGTTGCAGTTTGAACAAGGCTGAAGTCCCTGTGATTGACCTGTCCTCTCGCTCAGAGTCTGCAACTGGCTCTAGCCCCCCCGCGACCCTCCAAAGGATATACTTGCATGATTTCTAGTAAGTCTTAAGAAATCTCGTGTGATGCAGTCTGCATGTCAAGCAACCCCATGTGGAGTCCCTCTGACCCCTCTACTCCTCTGGTCTTGTCCTTCCCTGTCCATACTCTAATTTTATATCCCCCTTCTGCATTGTTAAGCCACTCACAGGCCAAGACACCTAACAAGGTCCTCAAGTGACGAAAAACACTGCATTAAGAAAAAAAAAACTGATGGATGAGAGCAGCCCATCTGAGTGCTGTGCTCATGGACCATGCCCCCACCCCTTTTTGGGTGAAAACATCCCTCTAATTTGACTGGCAGTCAGTACAAATGCAGAGGGCTTAACCAGTTTAAATGCAAAAAAATAAGAAAAACGTATCTCTGTTTAGCTATTAGGAGTCCATAACCTTCTGGCCAGTTAGGTGAGCAAATATGATATGTCTCTGCCAATCAACAGTCTGTAACATAGAAAATATCCAAGTGGACAAAGCTGACATACAACTACCTTATTGTATCTTCAGGTAATGTCTTTCACACCTGTCCTTTTTTTAGGACTCTTCATTTTGTTGTTGTGGTACCATTGAACCAAACTCCATCCTAAACCCTATCCAACGTTTTATGGTAGGGACAGATTTTTTCAGAGTAAAACTTTAGTTCCACCATCACTAGGATTCTTTTGTGATTCACTTAAATCCACAGTCACAATTTGAGAAAGTTGGTAGCTCCAGTGCTACCAGTAGGAAAAGTTACTCGGGGGCCCTGCGTGTATTTGATTGTAAATTCATTGTGATGATGTTGCGTTTTGCCAAAATTCGAGGTAGATCCAACTTTCTGCCAGATGACAGCGGTCTGACCGAAGTGAATGAGGGGGCTGCATTTTTCTACAGTACCTCTGTCAGCCTGGATGTCACTATGGTCACTGGTGCCAAATTTCTCCGAATCAAGAAAATGAAGCACAAGGAAGAATTTCACTACATGAGAAAGTTTTTTGTCCAGAGAAAGAAAATTTACCGACATATGATCCTTGCCTCTCTTATCCTCCTGGTATCCTCTGGTATAAAGCATCTCAGACAGGCTGAGTTAAGAAATACGATCATGCTGTGTGCAGCTTAGCACCTTGACATGATAGGACTTCTGAGTTCTCAAGTTTTGGGGGTTTGCACATCTGCAGCAGGAGGTATCTGTTTAGAGACTTCCGTCCGGCTTTATACACAGGAGAGTCAGCAGAATGTCAAACAGGAAGACTGTCCCACTGCGACCCGACTGATTTTCTTCATCCTTGTTAAGCGATGACAGTCAGGGCTCAAGAAGTATCACACACCTCTCTACAGCCTGTATGTCCCCATTGTCTTTTTGACAAAAAACAGGACAGAAAGTTATGTTCCCAGAGCCAGAAATACAGGTCGACACTCTGTAAAAGTGCTGCTGCCATTAAAGGCCTTCTTGCACTTTCAGACCCTCTCAAAACCTGAAGTAGCACCTGAGGGCTCTTAAATATAGACAGGTCAGAGTGATGTCAAGCCAGGAAAGGACAACAGTCTCTCTGATCCTATTGCTTGTTTTTCCTCAGCCTTGTTTGGTGAGGAGATAAAGTTAAGTGTCCACTGGGTCTTTTTGACAT
The DNA here is from genome assembly GCA_034769285.1 of Lutjanus argentimaculatus. Classification (NCBI taxonomy): domain Eukaryota; kingdom Metazoa; phylum Chordata; class Actinopteri; order Lutjaniformes; family Lutjanidae; genus Lutjanus; species Lutjanus argentimaculatus. The sequence goes on along the minus strand of JAWZSL010000006.1, from coordinate 2,046,052 downwards.
TATTTTTATTGTTTTCCCAGAGGTGCTTACAGCTTAATGTGTTTGTTGTTCAAAGAAAGAGGCTTTTGACTTTTATCAGTTTTTCTTCAACTTCTTAAAGTGAAAAGAACATCGAAAGTCCTTTTGATAATGTGTTCACTTTGTTGGCACAGCCTTCAGTTGTTGAAATTGATTGCATGGCATCCAGACATAAGCCCTTTTCACACATAGCTCCCAGTAAATTACTGGAATAACCTTTCAGGCAGTGCCACTCACTTACACTATTCACACATCATCTTCATTGAGGAGCATTTCTGTCTTGAGCCCTTTCACACATGCTATGGCAATACTAGAATAGATGAGGCAGAAATGTCCAATAAATGGTGGTATTCATGGGCTAGGCATTGAGGATTGATTCCAAAGATATAATTTCAAATGAATCATTACATTTTTTAAAATTTTGATTATTCTTCTTGATTCACACAAATTTCAGTAGTTAGTTTCTAATGAAACCATGTATTGCAGACACCTACTGTATGGCAGTCTGTCTGCACCTGTGCACATCTGAGTTGAACACATTGCATTTCTTCCCATCTCCTGATGCATTTGTCTTCTAACATTATTCTCAATTAACCTACTCAGCTTTTGCTTAGTTGCTTGACTAGCAGGTGAATAGCACAAATTGTGTGAGTCTTGTAACAGTCACCTCAATTTAGAAAATGTCATGCTACAAATGACTTAACAAAGATGGGATACTCCCTTATTGTTGCAGTAAAGAAACCTAAGTAAACCTAAAAAAGTTCAAGAAACCAGATAAGAGACCACGATAGCTACAGTTATCTAGCTAACATTAGCTTAGCTAAATGTTTCTGCTGGTAGCATTTATCCATGGTGATTAGCGTGTTACACAACTCTGCTGTGAAGAGTGCAGGAGGACACTCAAAGAATCAAAATTCGAGAGTCACTTGAAGAAAACAAAATCTGTAAGCAGAATTGGAATCAGAATCATTAAAATCCAAACCATACCCAACCCTAACACCTAGTTCTAGTTTAAAGAGGGGGTGTAAAATAAGTGGCAGGCAGGAAGGAAGTATGGCAGGAAAAAGTGCATTTAATTAACCCCTGAGTGCCATTTTCTGCAGTATAGTCTTCAAGAACTTCAGAGTTTTTCGTTGTGTTCTGTACTTTCAACAGTGAGAAAGTTGTTCTTTAAATGGACAGCTCACCCCAAAATCAAAAATACATATTTGTATATATTTCCCCTGGCTGTAGTCCCATTTATCCAGATTTTTTTGGTGTGAGGTATAGAGTATAGAGTTATCAGCGTTGGAGCTGTCTGCGAAATCGCAGAATTAGAAAAACTCAAAATCATTGTCTCTTTCCAAAAATCATGGCCCAGTGACTCAAGATAATCCACAGACCGTGTCATGAACAGATTTCATGTAAGAACTATTTTCTTTCTAGTAGAAAGAAAGTAGTCCCATTAGATTCTACTGCAGAAAGGAAGTAGCTCCTACAAAATACTGCTCACAACAATGACTGTGAATTGTCTTGAGTCACCAGGTCATGATTTCTGGGAAGAGACACTGGTTTTGAATGTGTTTTCTTGCTGCAATGAGCTCCACAAGCCAAGTGCTATTTAGTCCCAGTATACTGGAGAGAAGGCAGACATCTCTAAATCTGATATCTCCAAAACTCTGCAGCTCATGCCAAAATCTAGATGTTTAAATAGCGCTACAACCCAGGGGAAAAATATATGCTTTTGATTTTGAACTGTCCCTTTAATGTTGACCTTTTCTCTTGCCCCCCTGTCTGGGCAAAATCCCCCTATATCAAAATTATGAGATGTAATGGGTAGATTACCATAAAATGTGTCTTGTTTCAGAGAGGATGATCCATCTTTAAATTGTATGGAGCAACTTTCTTATAGCATCCCCCCACAGGTAAACATAAAGTTGACCGCACACAAAATATCTAAGGCAGGTTGTCCAGTAACATGCTGAGAACATTCATGCATCCCAGAGGATAAACCCCCCGACTTTAATGACTGAATTTATTGCTTTGCTTCTTCATTCAAACAATTTCAGATTTAGGGAGACAGCCATGAAAATTGCAGCCTCCAGCAGCCACTTGAGAGGCTTTGGACTTTTAGTTTTGTTAAGCTTTTGAATGACTCCAGTCTGTCTTTTGTGTATGTTTGTTTCACTTCTGACATCCTGCAGGTATCACTCAATGAAATGTTCGACTTTCAACCAATGGCACGGCAGACTAGAAAGGTCTCTTGATGGCATTTTGTTGTTGCACAATGCACCACAAAGAAAGAATGGCAGCCCATCATGGTGTGGTGCTGGATTGTATAGTTTTGTGGTTTTGTGTTGTTTATCAAAATGTGCCATTTTTTTTAACCTTTGTTGTAACATAGTATGTGATTTTGCTTGGCGTATTTGATGTTTATGCCCTTTCTGTTATTTCAGCCCATCTGTCTGGTAAGCCAGCAGGAGAACACTTTCTCTAATGTGTATGATCTTAGTTATTTATTTCTTTTGTCCCTGTAGGTTAGCTTTTGAGCAACACAGGAACCTTGTCATGTCCTTATCTTGCTCAGATTGTCAGTTTTTAAAACAGAAATTTCAGGTTACTCACCTGTCTTGACTTCTCGGCCATCACTACCCACTCATGAATGTGACCGGTTTGTCCTCATAATCTGATGTGAACTTTTCCATCTTATCCAGGAAACATGATTGCTCACCCCCCAGCCCACTTTCCATTTTGTTCAAGATGTACGTCAGTTATTTCAAAATAATGGTTTCAGAAGAGATTTGATATGGATTTATTCATGAAACCAGTCTCTAAACAAGCAGCAGACATCCTTATTTACCATACAGCCCCTCACAGCCATACAATTTAGAGCAATCATTTCCCACAATTGTCGTCTTTGGTACAGAACATAAACATTAGTTGTAATTCCACCCCGCAGACCGTGCTGTTCATTTTCTCACAAACACACATGTTCACACAGAACTCTGCACTCTCTCTGTTATTACTCTGCTCACACACAAAAATCTAGGCGGCTGATCAAGGCCAGATCTCTTTTATTTAAGATCAGCAGTAAGAGGTGTGTTTTTATACGCCCGGGTACTTCACAGTCTTTTTAGACTGTTAAATTGCTGTAATGAAGTAGTGTGTCCTTGTTTATACTTGAGCTTTTTGTTCCATGTTTGTACATTTCTGTTCTCATTTGGAATTTTTTACCGTGACTAAAATAACAGATTTGTTTACACGGAGCATGCTTTGCATGGTTTGGTTAAACTTCAGATCATTTAGTGCTTTAGTGATCATGGGCTTGTTGTGCTGCTGTTTCCATGCACTTGGAAGTTAAAATAACTTAATCTTGAAAGCACTTCACCGCTCACTGTGTGCTTTTTATGAGCTGACCAGTCTGCTTGTGAAGGCCTGTGAGTATCTCTGACTGTTTCAGTCATGGCATTTTACCCAAAAGTGTGGGTCATCCTCACTTAAACTTAACTTAAACATAAACTCAACAGATTTTGTGTCCTCAGTATGTTCTGAATGAGAGGAAAAAAGTCTTATCAAGTTATATGAAGGAAAGCTTAAAAAATCATCTAATATGATTCTGTCAAAAGTGTGAAAAAGGGGTGAACCTCTGTATCCTCAAAAACATATAAAAAGTTCTAGGAGATCCAAGTCGTCCTTCAGTGGTGTTTCTTAACCACAGCCAGGTGCCACTTGTTTGCTCTCTAAAATAATACTTTAAATCAGCGTCACTATGTAAGTATAGGTGTATGCACAGCAACATATATTGGCACAAATACATATAAATGGTGGCATTGAATAACAAAATTTTAACAAAAATAATTAAATATCACTTAGAATAGCATTTTTCTTTAGCTTCAATATATTTGTGGCACTAATCAACATGTTTGCATCAATAATCAACATGTTAGCTAACTTTTTTTGTCGAATAAAACACTTCAGGTAAGATAATGTTACAAGAGACGGCCATGATGGTGTAGATGACCTATGTTGTGCAAGACAAGAGATGTAGTTCACTGAGTGGTTTCACACAAAACTAAACTAAACTTTGACAAACCTACCACAAATTGCCTCATCTTGTTTTGTAAAATTAAATTGACAAACATCATATGTGTAATTTGTGACACAATTCAAAAGGGAACACAAAAAAATATTTGTCTCGTGCCCTTAACTAACATTTCTGGAGTTTTTTTTCCAAAGTCAGCTCCCATGGGGCACACTGGTAGGGTAGTGACTTTGCCTCTCTGTGGCACAAATGGTTTTCCACGGGACAGCACAGGATGAAAAAAATGTTGTTTACCTATAAATAAGGTTGGAGCTGTGAAGCATATAGTCTCATCTAACAGCTAACTACTACTGTAGTAGCTGGTGTACTGTATAAAGACCTTCACATGACAAGAAATTTGTTCCGGACTCACCGTGAGGTAGGGCGCAGAGAGGCAAAGCACAGCGCTACAACCTGTCTGCCGCTGAGCTACTTTTAGCACTGAAGTTCATAAACTATATGATTCACAAATCTTATAGCCCGATCTGATTGTTCACTTTTGGCCGTGCATTACATTTACTAGCAAGATCATAGCCTGTTTTTGTGTCATAGAGTTTGGGGAACCCTGAAACATTTTTCTTTTGTCATGTCTGGAAGGGAATCCTTGATTTGTGAACAAAACCCTCACAAGATTTGTTTATGTTGTTCCTTCATTGCGATGTTGCACAAACGTTAAAATGCAAGATCTTCCGTAGGTCTGGGGTTCCCTTCAAGACTCAACCATCAGTTCTCCCTCCTCTGCTTGTGTCACTTCCACACATTTGTGGTCTCTTCTGCCTGCGTTGTCACATATAGCTCGACTCCACCGCTCTTTCTGTAGGAAAACAATGGGACAGCCAGCGCAAAGCATTAAGAAACATGAGAATACCAAGATACTATTATGCACATACAATATCCATCAGTAGCACTATAGCAATAGTGCAATCGCACCATTAACAATTTTCGTTAACTCTGTGAGAGAAATGTCAGTGTTTTCTAGAGATGTTGCAATTCTGTTTTTTCCTACCTGATACCAATTCCAGTACTTGAACTTTGCATACCAATCAGATACCAGTGCGATATGTTTTGGCATAAGGGTCACTGCTGCAAACTGTCAGGGTCCCATTTCGGGGCTAATACAATGTGATAATCGGATTGGTGCATAGACTCCAGCATTCTATCAGTCAACCAATCAATCAGACTTGAATCTTTATATAGCAATTTTTGTTTAAACAGAATGCAACCCCCCAGTTACTCTCAGGTCCTCAGGCAGGCTGTTCCATAGACGTGGACCATAGCTATAAAATGATGCTTCACTGTGAGTTTTTGTTCAGATTTTGGGGATAATTAAAAGGCAACTACCAGAAAACCCAAGGGTTCTAGAGGGTTAATATTATAAAAACAAATCTGATAAATGCGTAGAACCAAGACCATCAAGAGTTTTTTAAACTGATGAAAGGATCTTAAAATCAATTCTGAAGCACACGGAAGCCAGAGCAGAGACTTTAATGGTGTAATGTGTGCTCTCTTTCTGGTTTTGTAATAATTGTTATTGGCTTTTTTTTTTTCCCTAGAAAGACCAGTAAATAGAGCATTACAGTAATCAATTCTACAGGTATTTAATAAAAGCATGCGTAAGTGTCTCTGTGAGGGCTTGAGAGAGAAACGGTCACACTCTGGCGATGTTCTTACAATGATAAAACCCAGTTTTGGTTTAGACTGTATCAGAGGCATTTTCAGGACTGAAGATCAGAATAAAACCTAGTATTTTCCATATTTGCTTCACAAAAAAGCCTCCCGCTGGTTGCCAGTGGCATGCTTTTAATGTGAGGCAGCACAAAATGATTTGCTTTAGCAACAGACACAGCTCAAATATAGTTCCAATACGGCTGTAAAGATATCCGTATGGTATCTGTAAGTATAAGCAGGAACATGAACTCTGAAACACAGAGAGTCAGCTGATATCTACAATGGCTCTGAGACCACCACACTTTGAAAAACTTGCTTTTCACCAGCATGGTCCACAAGACACTGCTTTTACTGCTACTAATCACAAATATCAAACCACTTGATGTATCATTGTGATATGTTTTTACGTTATGTGTCCCTTGTTTGTAACTGAGTGTGTTCCTGCCTGAAAGAGTTTAAATAAAGGTTAAATAAAAATTAAATAAATAATCCTCATAGTCCCAATTGATTGCAGCCCCTCCAGCAGACTGTCACCTCCTGATTAAAATGAATACTCACACACGCTCACAGGGAAGAGATGCAATAACAGCTCCTGTTACCTTGTATTTTCGTAATTTCAAACAACCATGAGCCACGATAAATTGAGTTGGTAATTCTGACAAGCGTACATACCGTTTCCACTTGGCCAAAGGTTTTGACTGCTCTTATAGTGTATCCCAAGGCCTCAAATAATCTATTTAATTTCGTAAGAAATTCTGGCCATTTGTAGGGGATCTACAAGGAACAGTTTAAAAAGGACAGCCACCCCCTCCAACAAAAGCCTGTAATTGCACAGCAAGGAAATGTACTTTCCTACAAACCCCTGCTAGATGTCTCCCCTCCTCAGGCCCACTTATAATGTTTCTTAGACAGGTGAAAATTATTTTTATTTTGTGGTGGAGCCCTGACAAAGCATATTGGCTTGAGGTGTATACAAAAGACACTCCTGAAAATTAAGGTGCATTCAAGAACACTTCACTTTCCTCTGCAACAGCAAAGAAAGTTTGTCAAACCTTGTGCTAAGTTGTCCTCCCCAGAACATACTTTAAATTGAAATTGAATATGATTATGAATGAAAGTATGCAAATTATCTGTATACATACAGAAATATACAGTCACCCACCCACTAAACAATGAATGATGATAAAAATGATGAATTACTCAGTTACCTATTATGAGTATGATTCTGCTCAACACAAACATCCGTGTTACTCTACTAAAAATTATTTCCATTATATATTGATCTGTCTGTTAATTAAGATATCATTGGGATCATTTCAGAACAATTTGATGAACAATAGAAGCACTGACAGCCAAACAAAATCCATCAAATAGTGTGATATACAACCTGCTTATTAAATGATTTTATAATGTAATAATATATACTACAAGTATGCATTAGAAAATTTAACTTTACCCGAGACATGCTGCCAGTCTTTGGTGCTGATTGGGCCTCTTAAAGTTTGTTTGATCCTTACTGACGTCCTCTTTCACAGTTGACCCTTCATTAAGCACCGCCCTCCTTACTGTTGCATTTATGCAGTCTACATTTATAACAGTGGCAGATTGGGAAATTGGGAATAATTGTTAAAATATGGGGTCTTTGAATCCTTAGAGAAGTAAATAAAAGCAGATTCTCATTTCTAGCTGACGACCGTGGATTTTTAAAATGATGACTCTCAAGCAGATTTCATAAGTGTAGCTGGCTGAAGTAGTTAAGCTGCTGCTAACTCCTTGAGTCAGTCAAGAAGTCCGTCTCCAACTGGCATGTTAATGTTAACAAGAATCTTAACAAGAACCCTGTGAAAGTTGCATACATGATGTGACGTTAATGCTAAACGACTGAGGCTAAAGCTAGCTTACATCTCAGCAAACATTGGTCAGATGGTGAAATACAGCAGGTATATCTACATAATAAATGACAGAAATACACTCATTAATGTGGGAAAAGGAAGCACAGAGGCAGCGAGCCAGAGTGAGATGCATCATCGTCGACCCACTTTAATTCTGCATCCACGCACATCCTCCTCCTCAAACCCCCACAGAACAGATGCAGATGCAGTGGTATCTAACAAGTTTGTCTGGAGGTAAAGTTACTGCAGCTAGTAAGCTAGTGTTAGTTAGCTGGACATGCTAACATTTGCAGCTTATGTTAAAGCAGATGAGGACAGTTTAATCCATTCACCACTCATGTGCCCTTGTGTTTCACATTTTTGAGAGACTACAAAAAAGATGTCACCATCCAGACTCATGTAACAATAACATAGTCTCCATCTAACTTAAGCATGTTAACATTTGCTACTTAGCGTTAAACACAAGCCAAGCTGAGGCTGATGAGAATATAAGGAACATTTTGACTAGAGCTGCAGTGATTGATCAATTAATTCATTATTTATCAGTTATGAAATTAATTCCCAACTGTAGTTTCTTTACTTTTCTGTGACACTAAACTGAATATCTTTGGGCTGAAAGATAATTGAGGATGTCATCTTTGACCATTTTTGTACATTTTATAGACCAAACAACTAAACATTTAATCAAGAAAATAATCATAATATTATTAGATTATTTGATATTTCAGCTCATCTGGTGGAGAAAATGAATGCCTGTACCACATTTCACAGCAATCTGTTATATTGGTCAAGACATATCAGCCACATGGTGGCACTAAAGGAAAAGTCAAGGGTTCAGGTCAGGGGTTGCTTTGGAGATCAAAATTTCATATCAATCCATCCTATATATTCATATTTCATTTTTGATCAAAGTGGTGGACCAACTGCCCATCACTCAGGCGAGAGTCCTTGGAGACATCCTCAAATGTCTTCTTTCTTTTGTCCAATCAATAATCAAAACCCAAAGATATTCAATTTACAGTGATTTAAAATACAGAAAAGTAGCAAATTCTCACTTTTAATGAAGTTGTAACCAGAGAATGCTTGGCTTTTTTCTTTGATAAAAGATTGGAATGACTGATCGATTCACCTAAATTGTCTGTTAATTTCCATCAATCAACTAATCTATAATAAAGTACTTGTTACGGCACTAGAATAAGCTGAATTTGCTGTGTAAATCACCTGTGGTGTCATTATGGATGGATGTTCTTTGTAGTTCTTCTCTGGCCACATTGTTGAATTTCTACTGATTCTTAAACAGCTACAACTTCATCATTCCTGTAATGTCTTGTGGCAGAAAAAGGTTCAGTGTGTTCAAATAACATCAGTCCTCAAAACAACACTTTAAAGTGATTAATCCAGAGCAGTGTCTGTTCGGTTGGCAAAAAGTTTTTGCACCTCAGTTGGTTTATCGGGGCGAGGAGAGAAGCTCATTGCTGACTCAACACAGTGATGAAGTGGTGGGAAAGAGGGAGGTGAGCCAGGGGTAATGTTGACAGTGAAATGGAGGGCAAGGAGGAGGGAAGTAGAGAGGGCAATTATTCAGACAAAATGGCAGAGGTGGTGTGTTTGATGCCAAGTTAATGACCGTTAGGGATCATGGCTGTTTGGTTAAATTATATACTCTGTTGGCAATGACAGGACTGCAACAGAGAAACTGCAAATCAGCATATTTAAGAGTTTTACTACTTTGTCTTCCATCATCTATGGTTTATAGATTTGACATTGACAGGGTGGACTGACAAATAAACTGTCCTGTGATTGGAACAACAAAGGCTCCAAAGATCATCAGGAAAGATGGTGTCCATGACCAAAACATTTAACCATCACTTGTTGTCCCTCCGTCTAATTACTGCTATCAGACATCATGTCGCCATCCATAAGAAGAGCACTTTCTCCAGTGTAATGACCAAGGCCATTTGTAGGAAACATGCAGCAACACATTATTATCTAAAATTATCTCAGCAAAGTCATTATGTTCTCTACAGAAAAGAAGCCCTGTGTATGCATTTAGTCATGATAATATAAATTAACATTACTTCTCAACTGGGTGGGTTGTGTAGCATGAAGTTTTTAACCCACAAGATCACTGCATTGGTGCAGAAAGTGTGTTAGTGTGTATGTTTGGGCAAAAAGATAGAGGGTTATCCAGAAAAAGTTGAACTTGGTTCAACTTTTGAAGCAACACACTGTGCAGGGTTTGACATTTACCATGGCTCCTTGATGCAAAAGTTGCTCAGTAGCCATCAAATATTCCATATAGTCCATTACAGTTCCACAAACATTACAATTCCTTATGGGCCTTTTAGTTCAACATTCATAGGAAATCAGTAAACAGCTACCGATGTGCCACCCCTACTGAAGTCTGGTTTTACTAAACCTGCTTAAACCTTACTTGTCAACCCTCCCAATTTTCCCAGGAGAAATCCTATTTTTCATTGCCCTATTTCCTCCCAGGATCACAATTGTCCTGTATTTCTCCCAAATTATGACAGACTTTTACAAAATGCTGTTGCAGTGTACTTATTTTTATATATATATATTTTCAGTATTTCACCAAAATACAGGAAACAAAGTCTCTGAAACTCAGTTTTTTTTGGTTTCGAAATCCTCCCTATTTTTGAGGTCTAGTATGACTTAAACTGCCATCACAATCCTTACAGGAGAACCAGTGATGCAAAAGGTAGATCATGAAAAAAAGAACCAGCAACAAAAATGTATTAGTGAATGGAAGCAGTAATTTAATATCTAAAGATGTACTGTACTCTGTTGTGTTGTATGCTGCTGGTTTCCTCAACGAGCTGAGAAGGCTATCTCATTTTCAGAAACAATTTATTGGAAAAGTTAATACACATGCCACAGTTAAGAAAAGGCTGTATTAAGTTGTGTTTAACCACCTTTTCTGTATTGTTTTTAACATGTATTTATGTTGTACATTTGGGCCACCAAAAATGTACTTGGCCACCAGATTTAAGGACATGTGGGCCTGTGGTTATCTTGCAAGGCAGCTGGATTTGCAAGATCATGAGGTCATGTGAGAATCCATCTTGCCAGGCTCCAAGTTATCCGTTTGTGTCTGCACCAGAGGTGGTGCGAGCCAGTCAGCGTCCTCAGAGGACTACTGGCAGCTACAGGTGTGGTTTTGGGTTTGACGACAGCGAGAAGCATCCATGGAAATGACTCCTCTCCAACAAACAATGGCGGCTCCTGAGGAGGTCAGTGTAGATACTGTGACAGCATCAGGAATATCAGAACTGGAGAGTATTTCTTCATTGAAAGAAGAGCAAAGAACGACACTGACTTTAATATGGCTTTCATCCATGGAAACGTTTTCACTCTTCTTCCATCTGGCTTTGGCTTTGGTTTAGTGAATTGATCTGATTGGTTGAAGTTAGCTTGTGTTAGACATGACAGATGGTTCATCCAATCACCTGCCAGAGGTTTTCTCAAAAGCGCCCACCCTTGTCCAAATAGTTTCTGTGTACGGTTTCCCAGATGGTTCTGTGTGACAAACCATTTGGCGTGTCAGGTTAGGCCTGTGGGAGCAGTGCTTCAAAAATTTAGCATCTATCAATTCGGCACTACCTGTTAGGAGATATGTCTTCAGTATCTTGGGGGTATCCTGCAGTTATTTGTACCAGAGGTATGCCTCTTTGCTTGAGATAAAGAACATCTCCATTGACACAATTGAAAATTAATTTTGAACTTTTGTGAAAAAATATATTTACCTTTAAGGAATAAGAGCAGAGCTGCTAAGTGTGTTTATTTCTTAACTAAACCATTACAAAACAAGATGCATCAGGATCCATAGGGATGACCACCTCTCATTAATATCCTCAGGAAAACCCTGATATTGCTAATCTGTTAAGACATTTAGGCTTGGTCGACTGAAGAAATGTTGTGTGATGTTGTCCAAGTTGTGATGTCCGACATTAAAAGGGTGGGCTTCAGGAGTGGTGAATGCTGTTATTGATATGAAGAAGACGTCTTTATTTTACAGGCTGCGGTTTTTAAATTTGCACAATTTTTTCCAAGTTTAATCTAGCTGCCTCTGCCGAGTTCCTCCCATCTTTAATGAGCTGGAGTCCACTAAGCAGTAGATCACCCAATTCCGGCTGTGCCAGATGAAAGCTGGATCCTGTGCACCCGCAAAGGGTCTGGAGGCAGACAGGTCCTGTGGCTCTGTTCTGCTTACGGTGAGGTGAAGAAATTAAATAGTGGGACAGTGTCTAGTACATCCAGGTTGACTGTGGAGAAAAGGAAGCCAAGACCCTCCCTACTAATCTTTGATCCAACCTCAGAGCGTCCCCCACTGCTGCCTGTAGCTTTATGGCTCTGGAGGTAATTGACTCCACCTGGCTGAGGAGCTGTCTCTCCCAGTGGATTTAAAAGTTGCGGGCTCAGTTCAGAAACTGCCCGCTGACAGTCTAAAGGCGCCAGACCCCCACATCCCTCCTTCCCTCTGAGTCTGTCCTTATTTTCTTCATCCAGCTGCTTATTTGAACTGGCCAGGCCTGCTCAGTGTGTCTGTTGATGCTCTTGGGTAGAAAGATAAAAGTTCAGAGTTTCTAGTTGCTTGATAGTTTGGTATTTTAAAGACTTTTGAGACTTTTCTAGATATTGTTGGGGCGAGGAAAAAAATCGATTCATTAAAGTATTTTGATCACTTTTTTTTATAATTTTTCAAATTGGCTTATTAATTCCTGAATCAGTTATATAAAGCCTGTTTTTGATGCTAACACATCATCACACATCATTAACATGCTATCAGAACTCAGCATTATGATTGTGATATCTCAAGTTTTTTTAATTTCTTTTTAGCCATTTATTTCAGCCCTAGTTAACACTTTTACAGAAGAATAAATAAGTAACAGTAGTTAACAAAAAAGTTGTTAAATTGAATTAAAAGGTGTAGGCTGAAGCTTTAGCTTATTATACCTAACCTCTTTACATAACATGGTCTAATAAACACCTCTTTCATGTCTGGTTCTAAGCTACACACACATAAAAAAAAAACTAGACAGGCAAATCAGAAAAAAAATCAGAAGTTCCAAAAACAAAACTGAGACTGAAAACAAGGTCACAGACTTGTCATAAACAGTAATGTTCATACCTCATTATTATACTAGTTTAGCACCTTATTTTTAACATTTTTTTAAATTTACAAAGTGAACTACTCGTTCTTAAAGTGATAGTTCACCCAAAAATTAAAATTCAGTCATTGTCTACTACTCACCCTGTCAATTGAAGGTCAGGTTTAGTTTTTCAGCCCACAAGACCCTGCATGGTGTAAATGTCTTTCAAGTCAACTTGGCATGTTGGGGCTTTAGGAGCTCACATGGTCAAAAAAGCATAAAGGTGCTGTATTAAGTCACCTGCAAACACCAACAAAGTTAACTCCTGCAACTTCAGTAAGCGACCTCTGGACAGTGTTTGGATCTCCACAAGCATTCCTTTATAATAACCCTACAATACAATAACCCCACACTATTCAGTTGAATGTTCATGTGGAATCAGTTTGAACCCAAAAGATGCCCCCTGCAAACCAGTGGATCACTTCCATAACAAATAAAGCATATTTTGTCATAATTGTTGTAATCCTAAACCCTTTGGGTAAGGTTACTCAGAACACTTAGAACAGAGTGCTGTTCTATTCTCCATGAAATAATTTGCCTTTGATTTTTAGTTAATTATACAATTTTTAATTAATTATACAAAAAAAAAAAAAAAATTCATTTGCTCCTGCAGTTTAATTGCAAAAATGCCTAAAACATTGAAATGGGCATCACAATTGTTCAGAAAAGCTGCTGTGAAACCAGGCATTTTAGGTCACAACAATATCCCAAAAAAGCCTGCGAAATCCAGGAGGGGATTTAAATAAATTAATTTACCTTGCAAGTAATTCTGAGACTCTGTGATTTTCCATCATATCTTGCTTTTTATTCTTTTTTGCCAGTATTGATATGATACTGGGCTTAAAGGGATAGTTCACCCAAAAATGAAAACTTAGTCATCATCTACTCACCCTCAGTGCTGATTGAAGGTCGAGTTTAGTTTTTTAGTCCACAAAACACAACAGTGTTGCACAATCTCCCAAACAATGGAAGTGAATGGTGACCAGTTTTCGAATGTAAAAAAACAACTGAATAAAAACATAAAATGCCTCCATACTGCTCATCTGGTGTAATCCAAGTCTCCTAAAGCCCCAACAGTTTACTAAAAAATGTTATTTACACTATGTTTTTAGTCTGATTACAGTCTGATTTCACTTCCATTGTTTGGGAGATTCTGCAACACTATTTTCCTATGAAACGCCAGCAGTGTTTTGTGGACTAAAAAACTAAACCCAACCTTCAATCAGCTTGCGGGTGAGTAGATAAATTTCATTTGTTGAAACCTGCAGAAACCCTGTAGATGTATTCTGACTACAAATCACCAAACTGCCTTGTATTCATAATTAAAATTTATTTTGGAGATATGATATGCCCTCAGGAGAGATGATTTGTGTCAACAACAGTCGTGGCATGAAATGTGATTGGATGTTGATGATGTCCACACAAACTGCTTGTATTCTAATTATAAATTATTTTGAATTTTGCCCTCAGGAAACTGTGTGTCAAATACATCTGGCTGAATGTGTTGGTGTTGATGATGTCCACTACGATTTGTTTACTTCGCTTATCATGGAAATAATAAGTCTTCCTCATTTCTTTGTAGCTGCAGAACTCTGCTGCCAGATTTCTATTTCTATCTGGCCATGTGTGTTTGTGGCACTGGGCTTTAACCATTTTGGTGATTTTTTTCTTTCATGTAAATTTTCTTTTTTTTTTTTTTTAACTTTCCCTTTCAATCTGCTGTTTGTATTTGTGGAGTGGGTTTCCTTTCACAACTTCTCATTTTTCAAAGACTTCAAACTCAATGCAGATGCGATGCCAACCTAAAGAGCAAGGTCACTCATTCACCTTGCCTTTATCAAACTCTCTTTCCTTTTCCCAACATCATAAAATCGCCATCATCACATTTTCTCCTTCCCTAACGTCTTCTTTGAATTCTCTGAAGGGGTAGAGTGCTCCCTGGCAAACCAAAGCCCCAGCAGGCTGATGGGAAGAAAGCAAGCATTTTCTCTTTGTTTCTATAAGATTGGAGGTTGTGCGGCCAAATTAGTGTGCTCGGAGTGTTCGTTCTTCAGCTCTTTGAAGCTGCCTGATGATCCACGTTCTGCCTCTGTCTCAGGGGATGGCAGCCGGCCTTTTAGCTACAGCCTTGCGGTTTATTTGCTATGAAAGCTCAGCGCATTCTTAAGGTGTTCCCTCCCCCTCGCCGCCCTCCTTCACGGCTGGCCTGCCTTGTTTGATGGCTCGGAAACCTTCAAATGTAGTTTGAAGAGCAGCCTTCAGCGGCGAGGCCCTTTTCCTAGAAGTGACAGGTTTACTCCCCAGTAGCATGTGGCAGCGAGGTGCTTTTACCGTACTTGTCACATGAAAGCTCGACCTTGCCATCACCCCACAGGTTAATTTGACAGACTTTGTGAACGTGCAGCAGCACGCAATTGATTAAGGTTCAAAGAGTCTTTTATCAGCCGCTGGTAATGGGTGTCCGACGTACAGAGAGAACAAGAACACCCGACTTGTCCTCCCCACTCACTGAGGAGAAGATGCTAATGGACAAGAGATGAAGTGTGTGTATTTATGTGCATGTAGCAAAGCAAGCAGGCCTCTTTTCAGGTGTGTCCAAGTGTGTAACAATTACCCATGAGCCCATTTCAAGGTGTAAGTGTCACTATGGAGTGTGACAGCGGGAACGGAAACACACACCTCAGTTGTGACAATACAGCATGGCGTCAGAGCTTGTTGGCTGCCCATTCCTGTTTATGCCCATGTTTACAGCAACAGGTAAAGGTGACTCTGATCCCCAGTGACCACAGCAGCATGGTGACTGCTCCCACCGACATCTGAAAAATAAGCTTCACAATCACAGCTTTATTTTTTCTCAGGGGGCGACTCTGTCCTCTTCTTCTCAATTTGTCGTTTTCTCCCATCACATTGTCATCTTTGTGACCTCATCCATCTCTTTATTGCCTGTACACTTCACCTCATTTCTCATCCATTCCTCTTTTCTTTCTTGTTTTCTGAACCTTCTCTGCTCTACTTTTATCTACTGCAATTCTAATGTAGCTATGAGATCTGTGCAGCAGATGAAAGCTGAGTGGATGTAAATGAAGAAGCAGCCACTTTCAGCGCTCAGTCATCTCCTCATCCAGCCTTTCTACAACACATGATCTTTCTCGTGTGACAGAAGTATGGATGTGTAAAATAAGAAGAGACTGAGATAATTCGATACACATCTCAATCCATGTTCAATGACACAATGCATCTTAGAAAACCTAAAAGAAAATCTGTGAACAAATTCTAAAACTGTTTAAAATGCATTTTTGCAGGAAGATGATCTGCTGCTCTCTTTCATATGAAGAGTGCTGTGGTTTTGGTTGAATTTGACCGTGTAGAAGAAGTGGGGTCTGGAAGAACAGTGATGCTACATGTTACCTGTTCTCCCTGGGACACGACGTCTCTGTGGGTCCGGAGACTCGTGGCTCTGTACTCTGCTGTCTGATACGTTTTGCATAAATGATTTGCTGCAGGATTTCTCATCTTTCTTTTAAATCCCAAATTTATTCCACACTTGTGTGTTATGAAAGTTTGATGGTGTGACACTGTTTTGAGGAAATGAAGAGGAGAACCAGGAGAGGAAGGGGGGAGCACTTGTTTTGTGTGAGCGAGGCAGCAGGCGTCCAGCGAGAGCGGAGGCAGGGGGAGAGAGAAGACAGGACAGTTACAGCGGCAGTTCATTGACGCCAAAAATGAAACATACACGCATCCTATATACTGTATAGTAGTGCTGCATCAATTTTTTTTCCGATTCACATTCAGCTTTTTACAATACAGGCCATCTGAACCAATGCACTCCTATCACTCGTAACACATTAAAGCCTGATGCATGTGTAAAAAAAACAGACTTTGACTAATGCAACAATCCAATAAATTGCAAATAATATACATGATAAAATATATTTTATAATAATACACATAATAATAAAAAATCAATTTATTTTTATTCCAATCCCCTCCACACTTTGAAAATCATGGCCTTATAACACAAGGGAGTGTCAAATGCAGGGTCAGGGGGGGTTCTCCAGTTGATATTGGAGAGTCTGAATCTACTTCCTTCCCACATTCAAGACCAAATATATTTATGTTTCAACACCCAATATGTCTGCACTAACATAAAAGGTTAGGAAAGTGTTTTCTCTCACTCTTTATCCTCAGCAGATCTAGTTTGTTTATCTGGGTTTTACAATACGATGGCCTATAAAGGGCCTTAAAACAGTCTTTATGCAGGCTCTGATTTTATTCGCTCCATTGTTGTAGAGGTCTCAATACACACATGCACATGCAAATACCAGGAGAGGTGGTAGAGTCATGGTGCAACAGGCACCTGAATCTGAACTGATGAATGCTGAGATAAGAAAAAATGTTAAGAAAGCACACACAAAGATGTCTGTTAACCAGAGTGAATTTCTGAACTTTTTCACTGTTACAAAGCTCTCCATCTCATTATTTCTCTCTGTCTGTCCTCCAGGTGCTCTCGCCATCCTGATACCGGAGCTGGACCTCGTCATCTCATTGGTCGGCTCGGTCAGCAGCAGTTTCCTGGCGTTGATCTTTCCCCCCCTCCTCCAGATTATAACGTTTCACACAGAGGGCCTGTCGCCACTGATGACCATCAAGAACATCGTCATCAGCCTGATTGGGTTGGTGGGGTTCCTCACGGGAACCTACATCGCCATCGAGCAAATCATCACCCGTAACGGACTCAAACATGAAGAGACGTTCTCCACCTACATGGTCCAGTGATGAAAAGAAATGACTGTTGGCGGGTGGATTGAACACACCCCAGCCATTTAGAAACCATTTTAGGGCACATTTTTATTTTTATTTTCTTCTTTGATTTGCTGCTGTTGGATACAGCGGCCATTTTAAGAACCATCCGTCACATGTTTAAGCATTATGGAGCTGTAAGGACTTGTGGTGCTTGGTGTTGTGTTTCATAATGTCACTGGTGCGCTGCAGTGTCCTGTTATATCTGACATACATGACATCAAGTTACTCACATTTCATCAAGTCCAGCCATGTAGTGCAATCTAATGATAACGTAATTATGATAAAAGTTAAATCATTCCTTCAGCTTGGAGATAGTTTCAAGAGAATTTAAGACTTTAGATGGTTTTAAGAGGTAATTTATCATTTTGACAGCCTGAATATATTGATGTGTTATAATATTTCAGTCACAAATTCAAACTACCTCACAAACTGGTATCGATTTGGTCTTTAGAAACTTTTTTTAACACATGGACTTGTAGCCTGAACAGCTTCTCATTTAGAGCTTTTAGTTTGACCAGCCACCACCTCATTTACAAAAAAGGAAAAAAAAAAAATCAACTTTTTTTTTGTTGCACTTGTATTATGCCTTATTCAGTGAAACAGCACACTACTTCAACATAGACAACACATCACACAAACTTTAAATCAAGTAACTGTAACTTTAAAACTTCAAAAACAACATATTGTTTTTTATAACAAAACCTAGAAAAAAAAGGGTTGAGTATCCAAGTGGTTCTGAGTGGGAACCAGTTCCATGTTAAGAGGAACCGTAGGTTCTGTAGGAGTTGTGCTTTTCAATTTTTCTTACCGACCTGACACCCTTCGGTCTACATCACCAGGTACATGTGTTCAGTGTCTACAAGTGTCTAAAATGAACTTTTTGGCTCATCTGCCAGTACAGGAAACTGAGAAAATTTACCAACCAGTAATATTTTTACCGGCCATGACATTGCATCATTTAACTACAAATAAACACTGCAGTTCATACTGTGGTTTGGAGCTCCACATTTTCGCCAGGATATTGGGGCTCGCAACTTAACGTAGATATTTCTCACAGCAAAAACATGGACACTGTGTAGGAAGAAGCAAATAATAGCACGCTGCTGTGATTAGATTCACTAATGTCATGACACATTACAGTGAGGGTCACATTTGTCTGTACACATAAAAACCAGCAATGTTAACCTGACCTGACCCACACTATGATCCCAAATGATTCACTGACCCAGTTATTCAAATTTAGTTTTCTTTTTAAAATTTACTCACAATTCTGATTTGGTGGTCAGCGAGTGTTTCAGACCCTGTTGTTTACAATAATGCTTAAAAGTACCAAAGGACAATTTGTTGTTTAACAATGACTTCTGTCTCTCTCTTTTTTTTTCTTTTTTATTGAGTTTTACACATTAAATGTAAACATTAACATTTCAACAAAGAAAAATAAGTATATTCCCCACAACCCTGCCAAAAATCAAAAACAAAGGAATGAAATAAAAAATAGCTAAATAAAAGAAATAATAACAAAAAATCATAAAATCACAGCAGTGCATAATTTGCCAAATCTTCAAATCATTCAAAATCACGAGTTTTCAATAGGTCGATATACATCAGTCTCTCCAAAGCTAGACAAGCTACTTCTGTCTCTTATAATTATGACTTGGTATCTCATGTAACGGGATATTAATATAGTAATGTCAGCTACATCTTTCCTTGAGTTTTGTCTTATATCTTTGTAATCTTACTCGGGGTGGGAATCACCAGTGGCACCACAGTACATTATTAAGATAATAATGTCATGATAGGATATTAGAATATTTGCTATTGCTGTTAATGACAATTTTCTACTGCCAATTATGTCCTCAAAGGAAGACTGTCATATTACATAAAACAGATGACAACAAAGTTTTCAGTCTGTTCATCTCACTCAGTCATTTTTATTGCATAACAATAGACAGACTCACCAACACGGTCATAGAAACCTGTAAATCCCACTGACTGTGACCTCTGCTGACCTCACTAGGAAAAAAAAAAAAACTCCATCTCTTAAACTGACTGATTGATTTTATTATTCTAGTATCAAACACTTACATTTTAATTTGAAATATGAATAATTAATACTATGAAAGATTCATATTTGGCATTTGTGTAGCGAGAAAATATTGCCACACAAAATATTGCTGTGTTATGCTGTATAGATTTTTTTCCCCTGCCCCTAAATCTTAGACACAACTCGTATCATATCCGGCACTACATCATCATGAAGTGATGAATCACAACACTGCTTGTGACGAGCTACTCACAGCTGAACTGTGGTGGATTTCTACAGAAAGTAGAAAAATTCAGGTCAAATCAAAAGGGAAACAGACATTGTTTGACACAAAGAAGGAATATTTACATCTCAGTGTATTGTAGATTTTTACTGTTTACATATTTTAGTTTGGTTCACTTTGTCGGGGCCACAAAACCAGGATTTGAGAAGAACTCAGATTGATAAGCACAATGAGAATCAATCAAATGTATTGGATACTCAACCCAAGAAGAAAATATATCAGACTTTAGTTGTTCTGTGTTCGTGTAGGAGCTCTGCTGTTGAACACCTCTTTTCTTGTCTTTAAAACTTTTATTTTTCTGATCTGATTCTTTTTTTAATGTGTTTTTATGTTTAAATGTATTTACTAAATTAATTGTTAATGGTATTTTTGAATAGTTTTTTTTATTCAGCAGCATGCATTTTTAAGACTTACAACTAACCTTAAAAATGTTTCTTTGGTTTAATTACAGAGAGGCTCTGCATGTAATATAATGTAATGAAAAACAAGTTTTGGTTACAAGCTGTAGGTATTACATTCATAAAATCAACCCCATCCACCTTCTTTAGTGGGCAGACAAATACAAACACGTACTGTACAGTAAGTTCTTTCTAAAGCTTCTGTACTGTTGTATGTCTTCAGTGTTTATGTGGCAGTTGAAAGAGATTTTAGATTTTTCTCTTTCAAAAGAAATGCAGGTATTTATCAGTGGAAATGTGTAAAAACTGAAAGCTATGAGCCTTATGTGTAAAGGATTTGTAACAGCTGTTGGTTTCAGTCACAGTTGAAGTTGCTTTTGTGTGTAAATGTCCATTTGTTGCACATGTTAATGTCACACAAAATGTTTAATCTAGTTTTAAATGACAAAACACCCATTATTCTCCATCTCTTGTGGGTGGAATTTATGTGTTAAACAGTTTAAATGAGATTTCACTTGACACTTTACGAGGATGATGATGATGATGATGATGACGATGATGGCGATGATGTGCAGCTACCCAAAGAAGACTAATGCTCATTTTGGGCTGCAGCTAATGATGATTTTAAGTGTCGCATAATCAGTTTGTTATTGTTTTAATTAATCAATTTTTTAAACCGCCCAACACATCATTCTCTAGTTAAACTGATGTTGTAGCAACAGTTTAAAATGCTCCCAGTCCTCAGATTGGACCAGCTGTAACCTACAAATGTTTGAGATTTTTATTTGATAAATTACTTAAAAGTTTTCATTTTAGCAGTGTTTCATTTCTTTATTCCTTGCTCAGAATAAATAACATCTGAAGAATCCACATATGCTTTACTGTCTTTTTTAGGTAGCTGCCACAAATATTTTTTCTGTTTTTTTGTCAAACCCTCAGATGGACAAAGCCACATTATGTGAGATGTGTTATTTTTTGCCATTTGACACCCCGACAGTCCGCTTACACAGCACCGTAAATCTAGCATTCTTTAGAATTGGGACAAATCACATCCCACACAAAAAAAAAAAAAAACTTTAAGAATGGTCAGTAAAAACACTCTAATTCCAATATTTGATATTTGGTGAAAAAAAATATTCTTTAAGGATTGATACATATGAAATTATATGTAAGCTATAACATGTTTTGGTTTGCTTTATTCTTTTAGATACTAACCTTAGAATGCTGTGATTGACCAATCAGAATCAAGTATTGAATAAAGCCATGTAATAATTTTAATTCTAAGTAGTAAAGTAGTTAAGACTCCGAATTTCAAGGCAGCATACTGGAATAGATTTTTCAGTTTTGAGCCCTTTTTTTTTAGAAACTCAAAAAAATTGTATTTCAAAAATTGTTGATTGAGCTGTGAGCTCTGAACCCTATTTTGTCATAATTTTTGACACCTGAAAATTAAATGGCTTTAATTGAAAATATTAAAATATCAACTGTCATTCAATTTCACTTCAATGAATTTACTCAATATTTTTTAAATACTTTTTTGTGTTCAGTTATCTAAAACTCAAAAGATATTAAATGGTTATTGCAGTGCTACTCAATCAAAAAAATAAACTTACCAATATAATAACCTCTTAAAATATGATTATATGGTGGAGTATCAGTATACTGATATTGAGGTATGAGTTATGTATATATGTACACAGTAGCAATATAATAGTATACAGTCTATGATCAGAACTGTATCCATAACAACAGTCTGTTATAGATGGTAACAGTCTGCTATACAGAAATAACAGACCCTAGAATGGTGTAACTGACCAATCAGAATTGAGTATTTAATAAATGTATACATGCATTTGATATAATACCCCTGAAGGTGGGTGGAAGTTCCTCCAAGCTTCACTTCAGTAGGACTCTACATAAGTTCAGGACAACTCCAACTTCGGCTGTCAGCTGTGGTGGAAGAGTACAAGGTGGCAAAGTGCAGTGAGTGGTTATGCTGTACAGAGGCTCCCAGGATGAAGAGGACACCTGGAGGAGGAAGGATGAAGAGGCTGTGGAGCTGGCAGCTCAGGGAGTGTGGACAAAATAGGACCATCCCGAGAGGAAGATCACATGGGGGGGATCTATGGAAATAAGAACCCTTCCACACCTCCTTCCTGCTGCAATCGGTGTGACACACTCCCAACCCTGACAAACCTGCACAGGTGGGGCATGAGAGAAGACCCAGTCTGCAAACTTTGTGGAGTGAGAGGCACCATGGCACACATCCTGTCAGGGTGTAAAATAGCATTCATACAAGGAAGGTACAGATGGCCCATGACAAGGTGCTCATGACGATCACTAACAGCCTGGAGCAGGAGAGACGCAAGAATCACTGAACACACAGGAAGCCAACACCATTAATCAAGCTCATGTAGGAGGGAGAAAAGCTATCAATGACAGCAAGAACATCAAAAAATCTGCTACAGAGGGCTTCAGAGGGATATGAAGATAGACCTGGGAGGAAGACTGCAGTTTCCCCAGGTCGTCCAAACATTTGGATGTGGTTCTGTGGTCAGAGGAGGCGAAGAAAATCATCCTGATGAGTTTACAGCCGCATGGAAAGAAGGGTGTGACCAAGCTTTTGAAACAAAGAGTGCCAAATTCCAGGACCTTGTGCTAGACTGCAGGGAGAAGGGATGGCAGTCATGGCTGTTCCCAGTTGAATCGGCTGTAGAGGATTCCCTGCTTAGTCAGTCTAGAGCAGTGTTTCCCAGCCCTGGTCCTCAAGTACCACTGCCCTGCATGTTTTAGATGTTTCCCTGCTCCAACACACCTGATTCAAATGATCAGGTCATTATCAGGCTTCTGTGGAGGCTTGATGATGAGCTGATCATTTGATTCAGGTGTGTTGGAGCAGGGAAACATCTAAAACATGCAGGGCAGTGGTACTTGGGACCAGGGTTGAGAAGCACTGGTCTAGAGGATGCTAACAGCCACTAGAATTACAGGAAAGGAGGAAGACAGCTGCTTGCAGGATGGGGAGGCAGCAGAAAGAGCCTCTTGTCTATGGAACAGGAGAAGGAGACAAGCTAGAAGCCAGAAGGAAGATGGCACCACTGTTGACCCACCAAGTTAAGATTCAGGGTTAAAACACCCAGTGAAAGTTTGACAGCTCTGACAACATCGACTCCTCCTGGTCAAGGCTACAGTCACCACAGGTGAGTGAAACAGAAGCATCTCCTTGGATGTAATTGTTCACATAAAATAGTTACATAAAACATAAACACAAGAAACATTTGTTCATTTTAGTCTTGGTGGCTAAATTTCCCTCAGGTTGTGCTGCAGACATATAATTCTGCCGACCATGGACCAACAGCAATCAGTCAGAGATCATGGTAAGTTGAATGGTGTGTTCACAAAGAAGGCAAAGCAAATTTTCACCTCTGGGTTATTCACCCAAGTTTGACTGAAAACCTTTTTTTAGATCATTTCTGTTTATTCGCCCCAAACAGCCAGAGTACTTCAGTTGTAACCTGGTGAGCAACGGCAGGCACCGAGGGTGTGTGTGTGTGTGTGTGTGTGTGTGTGTGTGTGTGTGTGTGTGTGTGTGTGTGTGTGTGTGTGTGTTGTGTGTGTGTGTGTGTGTGTGTGTGTGTGTGTGTGTTCAGTTCAGCCTCTGACTGAACTCAGCACTCATCAGAGACTCTGCTTCTATTTCCCACCGGTCTTTTTTTTCTCTCTCTGTACATTCATGAGGTACTTTTCCTCTCCAGTCAGCAGTAAACATGGATGAAAAGAGGCTAATTACAGTCATTATAAGACCCGACAGAAGAGGTCATCTGCAGACAGGATGAGAAGTGAGAGTCAACATAAATCCGCTTTCTTAATCCCAAAAGTTTAAAAAATAAATTTTGACCTGAGCTCCCCGCTGGTTAATGGCTCCATCCCCGAGCAGAATCTACTGTAACTCCGGCATTTATTCTTCCAGAAGCGCAGTTGTCCATCAGCAGCCTTGTCCCTCCACCCACAGCAACAGGACACACATTCTGTACTCCGGTACAAGTACAGATATTTGTGTAAAAAAGAGTAGAAGTACTGAATCAGCTGTCTGAAGGACATTTCTACCAGCTGTTTTTGTGCAAAGTTTAGTGAACCTTATGATGGTCAATTCTCCTTTCTTGTCTTTTTTGTCTTATTACATCTGTCATGCATGATGACCTGATGGATACATCTAGGAACTGCCTTTTCTGTGTGTTATAGTCTCATCATTCTAGGTTGAAATCAGTCCTGTGTTGGGAAGACTGCACACAATGATGCAAAATAAAAATAGTCAGTAATTCCCCTCACATTTCCCTCTACTTAAGCACAATGAAAGTATTTGTACTTAATTGTCATTACTTCCCATCTCTGGATTCAGGCAAAAATTTTCCCTCAAACTGAATATTTTTAATATATGTGAATACACTAATGATGCTAATCTAACGTATTTGCATTGCGTAACTTGTGTCAGTCACATCAGGCCTGCATGGGTCCAGCTAAAGGGATATTCATCCAAATATGAAAATTCAGTCAGCAGGGTTAGGGTTGAACAGTTGAAGTGAATGGTGACCAGTTTTCAAACATAAAAAACATCTGGGGAAAAACATAAAATGCCTCCATACTGCTTGTCTGGTGTAATCCAAGTCTCCCAAAGCCCCAAGATGCCGTTTGCACACCATCACACCACACACACCCAGATCAGACAGTGTGCATGTGCACATGAACATGACTCCAAGCTACAGTGAAGATTCAGTCTAAAAATGTAAATAAACTTTTAAATAACTTTTTTTTTGTCAACTTGGTATTTTGGGGCTTTAGAAGACTTGGATTACACCAGACGAGCAGTATGGAGGCATTTTATGTTTTTATTCTGTTGTTTTCTTACATTTGAAAACTGGTCACCATTCACTTCCATTGTTTGGGAGATTGTGCAACACCGTTTTCCTGTGAAACTCCAGCAGTGTTTTGTGGACTATAAAACTGAACCTGACCTTCAATCAGCATGAGGACGAGTAGATGATGACTGAATTTACTTTTTTGGGTGAACTATCACTTAAGATCCAGAACTGACCCATTATTCACAATTATCTTTAAATCACCTGCCTGGAAACATGAATATAACCCCTACAAACCAACCTGCACCTATGATTTAAAAATGCTCACCTATGTTCTCAACTGGTACAGCGCCTGTACTCTTTAAGGTATTGATGGGTTTCCATAGTGACGACAAGCCTCGCTTGTGGCTATCAAAAGCTAATACATTTTGAAACTTTTTACGAGCAGCAAAGTCACTGACAAGGTTATTCTCACAGTCTTTGAGCACCAAAATCCTCCCAAATGTCCAACTTGGCCTTTGATGATGTATTGTCCATAATTAGGTATCCTCCACTGGATAGTTTTGCATTTTGCATTAATTTGCCTTCGTGTCATCAATTTTAGCTAGCTGCTAGCCTATATCACTGTCAAATCAAACACGGAGTCCCATTGTTTGGCAGGGTGTGGGCTCAAAAGTTGTACCATAGACTTGTACCTGTTGCACACCATTTTTGCGGGTCACCCATCGGGTACCCAACCTGGTGCAGGACTCTTAAGTCACATCACCTGATGTGTAATTGCCCTGCATGAAAAATCTGCTTCACTTTCTATATGAACACATCACTAGTCTTCATATCAACAGAAATATATCCAGAAGTCAAATTACAGATGCATAGAAAGAGATAAGAATACATCACTGTTGAGTTAATTCCTCCCTCAGCTCTTCAGTTGGGTTTGGCTGTTGTTACAGCAGCTAATATAAAACAGCTCTTTCTCCAGTCATATTCCCACCGCTGTCAAGTCATACAAGGACACGGAGGATAAAGTGAAGCTCAGCTACAGTGCAGACTGTAATCTGAGCCATCAGTAATCAGACAGTTAACGGTTCACAGATTCTCACTGAATAAGAAAAGACACAGATAAATGTGGAGGGCTGCAGGTTTCTGTTGCAAGGTCATTTATTTGTCCCATGAACAGTAGCAGTGTACAAGTTACTCTGAAACATAAAGTAACATATAAAATGTTCTGGGTCACAGATAGTTGACAGCGTCAGTTATATCAGGTGAGGCCAACATGCTGTGTTGTTCATAATGGCCCCGAGGTCTCAGTCTGCACTCACATTGATGAACAGATTTCCAGCTTCACACTTAGTGGTGAATAAAACACTCCATTGTCAGTCTCCATTGTCTACATTCTTCATTACTGAGTTTATTGCAGTGCAGGCGCCAGGACACCACATAGCAGAGGCTGTATAGGGTCTATACTGAGCTGCCATGACAGCAAAGTCTTAAAGAGGGGCATTTATGATTTTTTTTTTAACCCATTTAATCCCAAATTTTTCCCAGACATGAAAATATCCAAATCATGTGTCATTGGTAGCCCTTTAAAATAATCAATAATATATATTTTTTTTTTAATTGTGGAAAAGTAGATGAAAAAGTGTGTTTTATGACCGGTCACAATTGTGGGATAATGTGTTGTATTCTCAATTAAAGGTGCTGAAAGTGCTTTAATGCTTTAAATTGTACTTTAGTGCTATATTAATTGTAATGTTGTCATTATAACATTTTAGTGCAACATTCACTAGAAAACGTACATTCCAGTCATGTGATTCATTCACATTGAACATGAAATATTTAGGAACGATGTCCCCTGTAGAATACACATTCAAGTAGAGGCCTAATTGCATTGTTTTTATGTACTTTTCAACAGTCTCTTTTGTTATTGAGTTCCAAATAGTTTCTAGCTGTTCACACAGACTTGCTTTAGATGAAACTTTTGTGCAATCAATCTTTGAACTTACTAAATCTCAAATTTACAATACAATACAATACAATATACTTTATTGTCCCACTTAGGGAAATTTGTCTTGGACTCAGCAACTGTGCCATAAATGCCTTGACAGCCACAATGACAACAAACAATACATCACCAGGCATACCATCTCAACAACAATTGAGACAACATACAGTATTGCACATATCCCATAACATTACACACAACACATACATACACCAATGGAAAAAACATATGCTAAAAGATCACCATAATAAAAGCACTATAAAAATTATTGCACAATCTTCGGCCTCAAGCTGCATTGTTCAGGAATTTGATGGAGGTTGGAACAAATGAATTCTTAAAATGGTTGAGTTTGCAGTTGGGGACTCTATATCATCTGCCCGATGGTAGGAGCTCGTATTCTAAATGAAGAACATGGGATGGCTCAGTCACTATCCTCTGGGCTTGCCTAAGAACAGTTTGTTCATAAATGGACTGCAAGGTCTGATAGTCACTTTTTCCCATCACCTTCATGGCTGTGTGCCCCAGACGAGTCAGTTTGGTTTCAACTTTACAGTAACGTTGCCATACCATTCTGACATCCCATATCAGAGCAAGCTCTCCAGTACTGCCTGGTAAAATAAAAACATGATGCTTTTGTCCACGCCATATAGTCTCAGTCTGCGCAAGAGATACAGTCTTTGCTGTAAACGGGAACACAGACTTTCCACATGGACATTCCAACTAAAAGAGTTATCTAAGTGAACTCCGAGATACTTATATGAGCTGACCTGCTCAATGGGTGAGTCATGTATGACAACAGGACTGTAGTCCCCTTCTGATCTCCGGTCTAAGACCATCTTTTTAGTTTTCTGAACATTCAAGATGAGATGGTGAGCATCACACCATTGCACAAAGTGCTCTATTTCAGAAAAATAGGCTGAAGGGCTAGAATCTTTGTGCAGTAGGCTGAGGATGGCGGTATCATCAGAAAATTTATCAATAGGATTAAAATCCGGACTTTGACTTGGCCAGTCCATCAGTTCCAGGACTCCAGATTCCTTTTTCTTGGTCCAATAGTCTCTGCACAGCTTTGAAGTCTGCTTGGGGTCATTGTCTTGTTGGTATATGAACCCACGACCAATCATATTCAGTCAAGAAGGGATTCCATGATGCACTAAGATGTTGTGGTAGACGTTCTTGTTCATGATACCGTCGATTTTCACTAATTTGCCCACATTTCCACAAATGGAACCCCATACCATAATGGAATCTCCACCGTGTTTCACTGTGGGTGCAATGTATCTGGCATCAAAACGTTCTCCAGCTTTTCTGTGGACATAAACACAAGGATGCTGACTGAAGAGTTCAAACTTGGACTCGTCCATCCAGAGTACCTTCTTCCAGTCATCAACAGTCCAGTGTTTGTGCTCCCTGGCAAACCTGAGGCGTTTCTGGATATTTACAGGCCCCAATAATGGCTTCTTAGCAACTAGTCCTCCCTTTAAGTCTTGTTCCGTCAGTCGTCTGCTTATGGTCATTCTGGAAGACTTTCTCAGATCTGATCTAGAAGCATTTATCTCTGCCTGAAGATCAGCAGTGGTCTTCCTTCTGTCTCTAGTACTGAAAATCTTGAGGTGTCTACATCTGCTTCAGTGAACTTTCGTTTCCTGCCTCTTCCTTGGCGCATTTTGTAAGTACCAGTCTCGGCAGTTGACTCCAAAGCATACTTGACCACACTGTGAGAACACTTTTTTCTTTCCCTATTTGTCTCAGAGACCATCCAGCATCATGAAGTGCTTTAATGTGGACTCTTTCATTTTCAGTGAGCTCTCGACGTTTTACCATTTTGAACAGGAATGAGGAATTTCAAACTGAATTCACCTTTTTTAGACCCAAATTTGAGCCGGCTCACTGGGCTTACATCTTAATCAAGAAATAATAATGTGCTTTACTATTTTTTCTGTTTTTTTGTAAAACAGTAAATTTGAAAATTCATGGATAACAATAATAATTATATTTTAGCATTAAAAATATCATTTCGGTTAAAGAGCTTCTACATACTGGTGTATTAACCATTACAGAAACATAAAAAATGATTTTGGTAATTATCAGTGCTGTTAATTTAGGGCAGCTGTGGCATAAACCTTACATTGGTGGGTGGTCTGTTAAGCACTGTGTGCATACACCTTGATACAACGTGCTATCCCACCGGTCACTATTGTGACCGTTAACATGTTTACTCATTCTGCAAACACACCAAACAAATCTGAGTAATTGCAAATGCATATATCATTACTAGACACCATAAAGATCATGTCTACCAAAAATCTTTGTCCTATGTTTATTTTAACATACTTTACTATCCTGTTCTTTGGGAGCTTTGAGGCAGCCATCCTCTTGTCAAGGTGCAACCAGGAAATAAACAGCTCTGGTCATGTGACAATTTACTCGAAACATGTGACACTGCACACATTTCATCCAAACATTGTATTATTTCAATATTTACTGAAAATGCATTGAAAAATCACTTTATAACATTTTTAGAGCCTTATGAATAAAAATATTTTTTACGGTCACTATTGTGACTGATGGGGTGAAATGGGTTGATTATCTTGGCTTATCTAAACACCAAAATCTATCCAGTGAGAGACTGGATGAAATAATTAGAAATCAGCTTGTAATTGACTTTTTGTGTTTTGTGTTTCAAACTGTGCTCTTGGTCTTTGTGTACAGAACATGCTTATTAATATGTGTTTGAATGGCCTTAAAGCTTTGATAAAACTTAAACATCTACATGAAATGAGAAAATCAGTCGAATGTTTCCATGATATGTGTCAGAAATGTATATATTTAATGCTGTCAGTAGTAGCCAGTCATAAAGGGCAAACTATTATCAACTCCTGCTGTCAGGTCTTGTCAGAATGTAAATTCAGCTGAAATAAAGGACCTTGGAGCTCTGAGGTTTGGTTTATATTCTCCTCCGTGTCCCTGAAGTGCAAACGCTTTTCAACATTCGCCGCACAAGCAGTCTGAGTAATCCTGTTTGCTGCCTAATTGATACAAATGAGAGAGAGGCCGATTGGATTGGGAAGGAGAGAAAAAGGCCTGTTGGGGCTAATTTTCTTCCATAAAGCCCCACGCTGCATTTACGGTCAGCCAGAGATGGAATTACATTAACCCGTGTGGGAGCGGGACAGTCTCTAATGTAGACCGATGTATTCCGACAACAGCACCATGCATTTTAGATGAGCTGGTCATTATAGACGGCATGCATGCCTGCATTTGGCCTCACATGGTGAAGATGTCCAATAGAGTGCTAAGAATGAATATGAAGTTGTTTTATAGAGTGCTGCAGGAATGAGTCCTGAACCTGGAAATGAGTTAGCACACAGTCAAAGGGATCTTTGAATGGGGATTTGGTTAGATGGTTGAAATAAGCTCTGTGGTTAACACAAGCTTCAGAGACTTTCACATTTTGTTTATTTACAACATAAAATACATTGGAGCTGCAGAGCACCTGTCACTTGTGCAGACCATGAAATGAATTGACAAAAATCGCCCCAAAGAAAAACCACCAGTGATGGACTCAATAATCACCAATAACGTCAACGTTTTTTTTTTTTTTGTTTGTTTGTTTTTTTTTTACCACCAGGGTAAATGTTAGAAGAAAATGCTGCCATGTAAATATGGTGAATTATTTTAACTCCCACCTACACTCCACCCACAAAAAAATGTTATAATGCTTACCTACAGAGAGGGAGTCTGTCACCCCTGCCAAGGAAGTTATATTTTCAATTCAGTGTGTTTGTCTGTCAGCAGGAAAAACTACCAACCCAATTTTCAAGAAACTAGGTGGAGGGGTGTGTTGTGGGTCGAGGAAGAATGCATTCAGATTTGGTACAGGTGTCAATCATGGTGTGGATACACAAATATTTTTCACTGTCATTAACTTTTTCCCCACCTCTGACAGGATATCTCATCAATTGCTGTTTTCACTGCAAGACGGTAGAGGACACTGTGACAGATCATCTGACAAAAATTTGTCACTTGAAGAAGAAGAGAACCGCCGGAACTGAGCAGCAGATGAAGAAGATGATGATTTGTAGCATGAAAACATCAGTGCTCGGCTGCAGATCCACAAGTCAGAGAGCATCGCGACCCGGCCACAGAGCGGGGCTGCTCACACTGCAGTCCCCAAAATCCACAGCAAATACAGCATGTAAGAAATAAGCAAATGTATAAATTGTTTTAACTGTTTTTTCCAAGATGATAGAACAAAAATAAGTTTATTTAAAGTCAGTCATCAAAGTCAAACTCTGTCAGTATCACACTGGTCTTCTGTTGCCCCCTTTTCTGAGGACAAATAGTCTCCAGCTCTTTTTCTACTTAAATGATCCAATTTTTCACTTATTATCATCTGTGCGAGGACAGCAGAGAGCACTTTGATGACACCTATTCAGCACTTGCTAATTTGTTGTAAACTGAGTTCTGTTCACTGTCACAAAGGCAGCTTCTGTGTCTGAAACACATAAATGTTTAATATTATACTTTACCATTAACTGTCCAATCAAAATCATGTTTTTTTTTTCACCTGAGGAGCCTCACCTCAAGCTTTGAGCAAGTAGAACAGATGCTTGTGTGAATGAGTGTACCTCCTGCTGTTACCTTGAGACTGTTGAAAAGCTGTGTTGTTGGATGAGCATGAGGCTGAAATATTTTGAAGTTTTGGAGAGCAGGCAGCTCCATCAACACTCTCAGGAGTATGCAGCTACACTACCTTTTCACTGAGAATGAGGAGATAAGCAGAGCTTCCCTGTGGACACTCAGCTTAAAGGATTCTCCGCTCTTATTTCTCATCTTTGGAAAGACATTTTCCATTTCAAAACTCCGAGGGAGTCGAACCGAGCACAGAATAATGTGTATTTTCTGTTTAAGAGGATGAGTGTCTCTAGAAATGGTGGGTGGCTCGCCATGGGCAAAGGAGTCAATTGGTCTCTAATTGAAAAGCAGCAGCCACACACAGATGGTTGAACATGATGAACATTTACAGCTTCAGGATTTTATCCATTAATTTATCAGCTGCTGGATGATTACTTTAAATTCATTATGTAAAAGTACTATAATATAGAAATGCTTCATTAAAAGTCTACAGGGGGCAGTTTGGTTGCAACAGTATGAGATTTTATCAGATAAAACAGTCATTTCCAAACACTGGTTCAGGACCCACAGGTGGGTCACAGAAGATTTTATTTGGGTCCCCAAATAAATAGAGGAAATTCAGCAAAGTGTTTATAAAACATTTAAATCTCTAAATCAGTTTTAGTAATATTCTAAAAAAAAAAAAAAAAAGCTTCTTAAATGTTGAATATTTTCTTGTTTCTTTACTCCTCCCTGCCAGTAAACTGAATATCTTGGGGCTGTGAGTAAAATAAGACATTTGAGGACTAACAAACACTTCATTAGAATTTCAAACGTTAAATGTTTTTTAATAACATTAATATGGGTAACAGTGGGAACCCAGCAGGTGACCCACAAAAATGTATTATGTGCAGGGGTTAAAAAAATATGTTTATATAAATTCCTGGGGTGCTGCGGAGGCCAGAACAATAAGGGTGAGAACAATAATATGACACATACAATAAAATATTACTTAACTTATTATTGAAACAATAACATGTTTTTTCCCTGGAGAGAAGTGAAAATGATTATGCAGTATTTTTAACATTTATATTCACTAATACAGTAATGTCAAACCTAATCAGCTGTTGGGGTTTTATCATGAAAACAAAAGCCTACATCCTGCCAAACGACATCCCTGTTTGATCTGACAGAGATGAAGGCTAGCTGATAGCTAAAACTGATGGCATAAAGGCAAGGGCCAGGAGGATACAAATTGTGGACAATACATCCTCAAGAGCTAAGCGGGACATTTGGGAGGGTTTTGTGCGTTCAGAGACGGTGAGAATGTTGTCAGTGTCTTTGGTGCTTGTCAAAAAGTGAAAAAAAAAACAAAAAACTTTTGATATAATAAAAAAAAAAAACGGGCTGCCTTCTGGCTGCAGTGCTCATGAAGCAACAAGTATAAACTCTAACATGATTAAGTGATGTGAATTAATAACTTTTTTATTTGATTGGCTGACAAAAAAGGCAACTATGGCTGGGTGATTTCTACTGAACTGGCATATGACGATGTCCACTGTGAAATACTGCAATGGACGATGACATTGTCACTGGGTCTAAAAGGATCTTCATTTCTGTACCTCATGTTGGTAACTTAGTTGTGTTAAATAAGAAAATAACACAACATGGAGAGGAAGTGCAATGAAGAGCAGCAGCGTCATGGTTTGAGTTTTTGTGTCAATCATTTCCTGTTTTATTTTGAAGTTCTAGTCTTCCTGTGTCTTTACTTCCTGTCTTGTCTATTTTCTCGCCCTTTGAATTTTTTGATTGTTTTCACCTGCCCCTGATTAGCCCTTTGTGTATTCAGTCAGTTTGTGTTCCCTGGTTTCAATAGGTGTGTTTGAGATGAACTGCGCCTCGCCTGGCGAGTAGACGAGATCAGGCTGTCGCAGCAGGAGGTGGAGACAAAAAGCTGCAGTCAAGTCGGACAGTTTCCAGCAGACTTCAGAGAACATACAGGAAGAGACACTGACATCCTGTTAGATCACCTGTATGTTACCTGTAGTTTGCAGAGCACGTTCATAGCAGAAGAGATAAAGTGTGTTCTCGACCGCTGATTGAAGTTAAAATAGAGGTGATCCCCTTCTGTTACATGGAACATCTGTTCTGTTATCTGCCTTGTAAAGCACTTTGAAACTGTTTGTTTGGTAAGTCACATATATAACCTTTATTATTATTATCAGACAAAAGATCTGCTTGTTGACAGATTAAAACTTCATCGCACAACATAAGACTATATATCAACCAATAAATATTACAGTTACACAGATAATTGGTATTTTATTCAACATGTGTGTTTGTTGTCAAAATTAAGAGCCAATCAGAGCCTGTCAGCTCATCAATCAGGTGACATCCAGGCGGCTGCCTCGATCTCGTGAGGTTACCGTTGGACACATGTGCATGATGTCAGAGCAAGTCAGGATCAAGTCGGACACAAATCTAGTCGGCATGCATTGTGCGGCAATCGCCGGTGATTGATTCTGCGCAGGCCTGGCTCATCTCAAACACACCTATTGTCAGGTTGTCTGCGTCTGCTCTCCGTGTTCCTGCCTTGTTCCCAGTGTTCTTTTGGATAATTCTGTTTTTTGGATACCCTTGTATGGAATTCTTTGTCAGACTTGCTTGTTTTTTCCTGAACTCTTCTATCATCCTTTTTTTTTTTTTTTGTTCTGTCTCCAGTAAGTTCATCAGAACTACTGGGTTTCTGCATTTTAGGGTCCCCCTTAAACCGAAATGTGACACAGATTCTTTTTATTTTCTCTCCCACATGTCAAAAACAGAACTTAGGTATCAACTCTATGGCAACTCTGAAGGGACTTACTAAGTCCAATACAGAGGGCTTTCAGTGTTATGATGGTTGGGGGCTCATTGATCGATGATCAACCATTGTGATGGACATTCATCAGCCCAACCCTGGAGGCAGCACGTGTTGTTAGTTTACAGTAATTTAGATATAAGGGTTAATGAAATAAATGTAATATAACATTGTGACATAAGATGTGTATTTTTTTTTATATGTGATATCTCTAGTGACTTATTGCAGTAGTTGGAGAGGTTCAGTGGACACACTGTGATCAACATTTTCTTTCAATATCAGTGAGGAGTGTCCTGAATAGTGATATTAAATGTTTATGCTTCCTTCAGTTTTAATTATTTCATCTTTGTTTCTGAGAAATCATGTTTTTCAATCAGTTTGGCAAGCAAGCAAAGTCTGTTTAATTCAGTGTGCTTCACATAAATAAAGCAAAAAGAAATATCAATTTAATGAATATAATTAAAAGAAAGTACGTAAAATAGTAATTGCAAAACCCAGTCATCAAAAGATAAGTAATATAAGAATAAATATAAAGTACATGCACTACAACATAGTGAAAAGTAGCTTCAACTGTATGTTAACTGTTTCACCACCAGCGTTTTTAAAAGAAGCATCCAGCCAGTGCATTTTGGTCAAATTTCACAGATTTTTCAACACCCACAGAATATTCAGTTCTATCAATATGTTAACATGGCATATATCAAAAGAAAGAACAGATCTTTTAGTTTGAGACACACAATGTTTTGTTCTAGCTTCATAGTTTAGTTTGGAGATCAGGATGAGGACTTTAGGGCAATTTCTTTTTTTTGTTTCTGGCATTTTTGCCTTTATTTGATAGGACAGCCAGAGAGTAGACAGGACAATGCAGCAAAGGGCCGAAGGCGGGAGTCGAACCAGCGACCGCTGCAGAGGACTAACAGCCTCCATACATGGGGCGGACGACTCTACCAACTGAGCTAAACGATCTGCCGGCTTTGGGCGACTTCAGACCTGAGCCACACAACCACCTCTCCACCATGGAGCGCTGGAAGAGGACAGAAACTCACATGAGGCAAAGCTCGAGCACACAATTTGCTCAGATAAGAGAGGAGGAGAAAGGACACAAACACACACACACAAGACAGAGAGGGAGACAAGAGGAGAGGCTGAATCTCCTGGAGGACCAAGATCCAAATACAGACATCTGGAAAGAGGCACTGACAGTCAGGAGAGAGACAGACGTCCCAGGACAGCCGATGATCCGGTGAAGCCTGAGTGAAAAGAGACGATGAGGAGGAGGAACTGGGGACAGAGTGACGCACACAGCTGTGCTCGTGGGACACAAACAGACAGAGTTGGGACAATGGAACAAATTGGAAAAGCTGCAACAAACAATCATAGTTTGTGAATTATTAAGTATTTAACTATTTAGAGGCCAGCTGAATTTGTGACGTGTCAGGCAGCATATATGACAGAAAGTGATCATGTTAACAGATTCTTCCCAGGCTGAAAGCTTCCAATAAACACAGCTGGACTGGGACCAAAACATCCTGTGAGACCAGTGGAGGCCAGTTTGACGACAGGGAATAGGCTTCAGCACCAAGGTGCTTTTCCTGCTGGGTTTGTCTCCCAGCATCCTGGGACTGAGTCACAGCTAACCAAGCCAACGCAGTTGCAGTTAGCAGTTAGCTAAGCTATTTTTGCAACAAGTAAAGCCATTCAATCAGGAAACTCTGTACTGTATTCTCTGCCAGTCTAGGAGGCTTTGTTTGTATGAGTGACCCGCTGTGTTCACCAGGAGGCCGCTGAGTCCGGTTGTGTTGCCGGCCAATGGTAGCCAACAGTTATGGTTGTTGTTATGGAAGTTTTCTCTCGTCCAGGCTGTGCTGAGTCAACAGTTTTTAATTGAAATACCTTTAAAATGACTATGACTATCTACAAAATGACTTTTTGTCATTGTTGGGACAGATATTGACATTTAGGCAACATATGGTGCAATAAATGTGATACAAACAATTAAACATGGGAACTTGAAGTAGCATTAGTAGAAATACTCATTAAGGTTTGAACAATAATGGTCTGGTAGCTCAGTTGGTAGAATGTTTGCCCCATGAACTGAGGCTGTGAGTCCTCTGTAGTGGGTTTGACTTCTGCTTGTGGCCATTACCCACTCTCTCCGCCTTTCCTGCTGTATCTTCAGCTGTCCTATAAAATCAAAGACATAAAACAATATTGTGATTTACCATGATTAAAAAAAAAAAAAAAAGCAATTGTTTGCACATGTGCATTTCATGGCTGGCTACTTTATTTTCAAGTTAAAAGGAAAATATGAATTTTATATGAACAAAAATACTGTGTACATCAGATTTATTATTGAATAAAGGACATTCTTTTCAAGTTGTCTTTCTTTTTGTTATAAAATCATATCGCAGACTTGTTATGTGGTAATGTCATGGCACTCTGCTCTCCCTGTTGACTGTCCTGTGTGGTTGTCAGCCGAGGGGGTGGGCTTACCTGCCACACAGCATTTCAAAGCACAGAGATTCAGTTAGAAGCTACAGAAGTACTGAGAGATGAACATAAAGAGACCTTTAAAGTGATATTCCACCGCAGAATAATAGTCTACTCAATATGTACTTATCGCACTTTTGCCTTAATGATGGATGGGAAAATATCTTCGCCAGTTTCACTACCTACAATGCTGTGAAGTTTCAGCAGAAAACAGGGTGCAGTAATGGCATCTGATTGAGATCAAATTTAAATGTGTAAAAAATGGAACTGAACACAAACACACACAAAAATTGTCTCCATCCTGCTCGTGTGGTGTATCCAAGTGTCTGCGAGCCGCGACATTAAAATTTAACACAAAAGACGCCATTTACCCCATGTTTTTAGCTGAAATGTCAACTGTAGCCTCCCAGGTAGCATGTAAACATGCCGTCAATGTATCGCGAGACTTCATATATCTCTTAATGGATGCACGTGTGAAAATATCGTGAAATTGATGCCATGTTTACATGCTACCTGCTACATGCTACAGTTGACATTTCAGCTAAAAAACATGGCGTAAATGGCGTCTTTTGTGGTTAAATTTTAATGTCGCGGCTCACGGACACTTGGATTACACCACACAAGCAGGATGGAGACATTTTGTGTTTGTTTTGTGTTCTTTTTTTACATTTTATCTGTGGTCTCCATTCACTGCAATTATACCGGATTTGGCTGCAACCCTGTTTTCTGCTGAAACTCCAGGATTGTTTTGTGAACTGAAGATCTTCACCCATCCTCACATCGGCATAGAGGTGAGTACATATGATTGGGTTATCATGTAAAGTGGAATATCCTTCAATAAAACAGCTTTCTCTCTGCTCTCCTGCACACATGAGCTGAGTGTCAAAACACTCGCTTGTTCAAGGTGGAGAAAAGGGTTTATCACAGTTTGGCTGCAGTCAGCGAGACGTCACCGCAGCCCTGAACCTTGAGTGAGTTAAGACATTTGTTTGCATCATTGAAGTGTGGGAATTTTTGTTAAAATGTGTTCTCCAGTACCTTTTGTCCCCTTTATGTTCTTAAGACATTACAGTGGAGGTGAAAAACATTATGGTGTGTAAGGCCGAAGCGAAAAGAGCTGTTTGTTTGGCCGCTGTGCTGAGAAGACCATCAAGATTCCCCCTTTTTCCATGAAAAATTTTGTTTCCAGAGTTTGTCTGTTGTGTGTTCAATGTCTGCCATATGATCTGTCAGTGGAGCGCCAACGAAAAGCAGTGATGGACTGAGGAGAGTGAGCTGGCTGAGTGAGCATCAGAGAAAACAGGTGGGCCCACACACTTCACCTTTAACCTGGCAGCTAAGCTCATTCTTTCTTGTTGTTTAATGCACATGCAGCCAAGCCCCAAAACCCCTAAATGAGCTTCAACAAGTTCTCCAGGATTGTGTTGTCGTGACAGTATCATCACCTTTATTTTTTTAGATATTTGCATCCCTACTCATTAGGCAGAATGGCCCATTTCAGAATCATATAAATTATATTACTGGATTATAATTAGCGATACATTAATGCAGCAGCTGATTGATTACTTTATGTAATGCTGGGTACCATAATCTTAATATGATATCATATTTAATTAGTTCATTTATATTTAGTATTGATAACCTTAATCTACAGAGTAACTAGTAACTGTAATATTTGCTTCCAAAGTGTAGTGGAGTAGAAATAAAACTACCATTAAATAGAAATACTCTAGTAAAGTACAGGTTTTTTAAAAATGAGCAGTCAGTTTAGTTACACTCCAGGATCCAAGGCTGTTTTCAGGTTTTCAGTGTTCATGTGGGTTGCAGTTCTTGTTTTCCTTCATCACACAGATTTTTGTGGTTATTCTTCACCTGTCAACACTGAAAGCAGAGCTTTGTCTGTGTGACCTCTCAGCTTCTGACTCACAACTATGACTAAGGCTGTTCTCACACTCGGACCAAAACACTTTTCTCCCAGTGACACGGAAACATTTCCTTTACATGTTTCAGTTTTCATCTCCATCAGTCTCTCAATAACTTCAGTAATATTCATTACTGTTGCATTATTATTCATCAGTATCTTCTTTCATATTGGACTCAAGTGTCATAATGCCTTAATGTGAATAAATTTGGACTTTAAATATGATTCTGAAATGAACAAAAATGAAATATGAACGGAACAGACCTAATGCAAACTCGATATTCTGTTCACCATATCAGCATCAGGTCTGCCAATTTATTGAGATGTTTTGATTTTATTCATTTTATTTCATTACAAAAAAAACTTCTACAGTTCATAGGAAACTTCTACTCTGACAGCTGCCTCAGAATCTTTCTGCAGGTCTTGATTCAGTTTCATCTCCTGATGCATCCAAAAACATAACACCACTTATCGAAGGCTATAATATTCACTCGTTCTAATACTTGTCTAATTTTGAGCACAAATTTGTTCAAATCTGTGTGAAAGAACCCTTCTCTTTGCTTTGCTTTGTTTGTACTATTACTGGTATGTATGCATTACAAGATGCTACTCAGTTACTTTTAAAATCCTAGTTGAGTGCTCAGTATGATTTGAATTAATATCCAAACTTTTCATCTACATTTTAGCAGCCAATCAGGCGATCTGATCACAAACGGGCCACTGAAAACAATGACATACAAAAACAAACAGTGTAGCAGCACACATTTGGAGTAAGGACATTAATCATTAATCATTAATCTTTAATCAATAGTCATGACAGTAATTTGCACCTCATTTGACATTGTTTTGTCTGATGGAGCCATTTTGTTGAATTAAACTTCGACTTAAAGAGACAAAATATGAAAAAATTAGGAAAGAAAACAATTTGTAGCCATTGGTTAAGAAAAATGCACAAAATTTTGGAGAGGAGAGAGTTTGGAGAGGTTAAAAGTAACTAATACTCTTTTGTGATGAATACTTTGTACTTTTACTTAAGTATAACACCAGTACTTGTAATTGAGTAATATTTTGGAAACTTTGGTTTCAGGTCCTCTATCATTACCACCGTCACTGCTAAACTTGCTATCTTTTTGTCTTTTCAACATGTCCTCACCCCAATGATGCACAAGGTACCAAGGGCTGTATGAGACACTGTCAGAAGGCCTTTTTAACATGTGGTTAACATTGTGGAATGGCAGCAGTTTGGTTAGGTTTAGGTACCAAAACTACTTGGTTAGGTTAAGGAAAAGATCATGTTTGGGTTTAAAAGTATGTTATGTTGCAGATATCAGTCAAAAAGTCACATGATGCATTTAATGTGATGGTGTGTACCACCAGTAGTACACGTGCCACAGTTTGATCATCTGGACATATGGCAATGTGAGTTGCAGAGTTTTGGAGAGATTGTCCACAAAGATGTCTGCCTTCTCAGTTCAATATGAATGTCTCCTGATGAAGTCCTTTCTTTCTACTAGAAAGAAAGTAGTTCCTACATGAATCTGTTCACAGCAAGGTCTGTGGATTATCTTGAGCAACTGGGTCATGATTTCTGAAAAGTAAAACATTTTTTGAATGTATTTTTTTGTCACTTTGAGCACAACAACCTGAGTGCTATCTGTTTCCATTATATTAGAGAGAAGGCAGACATCTCTATGTGCTACAAGTAAGATTCAAAATATGTCCTGTTGATTTTTGTGTGAGCTGTCCCTTTAAAGTTACCTCAAGGTGCTTCTTCACATGTGACGTGGAGTCTTTTGATGCAGAGAGCATTAAAGCACTGCACCGTAATGCTGTGGCCTTCTTGACCATGTGTGTAGTTGTTCTCCTCTCATGTGGTGTGTGGCAGGTGCACTGAGCGTGCACAGATTGTTGCACTTTTTAAAAAAAAAATCTATCTATGTGAGACGCATGCCTCATATGAATTTTAGAGCAAATAACACAAATAAAGTCATCCATTCAAGTAATGTGTATTCAGAACAGCACCAGTTTATACTGTAATGGAATACAGTTAAGTATTTTAAGTATTTTTTATTTTAAATACTGTATTCCATTACATGTGTTCCATTATCATGCGTCTCATGCAGTGACTAAAAGGTATCTTGTGCATCTGTGTGAGTTCCCAAGGGGCATGACAAAACGTAAATATTTGATGGTTTAGAAATGGGAACAGGCTGCCATCTTTGGTAACATTTTTAGAATGAAACCTGCCTTCAAATGAAAAAGAACAGGCAGTTTTAGGGTGGAATCTTAAGGGCACACCTCCTCGTGTACAGATGCCGTTCACTGGGCTGAATTAGCAATTTACAGCAAGTTTAGAATACACAATTATTAGGCTAATTATTGTTTTTGCATTATTAGATGTCTTGAAGGTTTACATTAGTTGACCTCTCCTCAAAAGGTTAACTGTGTGCCTGCAGCCACAGATGACATCTAAAGCCCTTCACATGAAGAGGAGGATCAGTCGCTAATCAGCTGGCTGTCATTTTCTCTGCTGAATTAAAACCCAATGAAAGTGAACTGTCGGCCACTTTCCACACGAGGATGGCCAGCGGCAGGTTGTGGCGAGGTCAGTTGTTATTCGTACTGACATATGAGAGCCCTTCAATTCTCGTCATGGAGGGTTCTCCAGCTGCATGTGTGAGGGACAATCAATGGACATCTCCCCTGAGTCCATTAATGATGTGACCTTACAGATCTGGATAGCGCTTTCTGCATCCCGGGGTCATCTCGCCGCCCCTCTCCTCTTGATTGGCTGTGACTACATTGAAATTCAGGCTCACAGCTGACCACATAATCATTACATGAGCAGGATTTTACCTGAGAGATGTAATATGCTCTGAGGTTGTTTTCATTTCATTGCCGTGGAATCAATTTTTCACATTTTTTAACTTAAGGCACATAAAAAGCAAGTGCTCTGCAAAGTGCAGCTTTGGTTGATTTATACTGTTTATAAAGAGAGAGCGGGAAGTGAAAAAAAGATGAAAGTGGGAGGAAAGAGGAGATTAATTCATGAAGAAGGAAGGAGAGAAGATGTGATATTCCTGTTTATCCTTTTTCTTCTATTTTCCTCTCAGGATGCATGAATACATCTAATGAATAATAAATAATTAAAAAGCAATAATAAATTTATACTGTTATTCATAGAAGTTCGTCCATCCATCTCCCTTTTTCATCATAATATCTACTCTCCATTTCGGTCACCTCCTTTCCATCTTCTTCGTCTTCTCCTGCCCTTTTTATTACATTGACATTTATTATATTAAGAGCATGAATTGTTTTTTGTTTTCCATATGTGGGCACAAACTAAAGTTGTGCAAATTTTTTGCAACAACTTCAACTTTGGTGATATTTAACACACAATTTAGCACCATAGACCAAAATCAAACAGCAGCATCTCAACAGTGCTGACTGTTTGTTCCATCACCAAATAAAGTGCTCCACAAAACAGTTGATTCCATGAACATATTTTTAACATTTTTTGCAATGAAATTGCAGAGTACAAAAGTAAAAACTGAAACAAACAAAACAAAACAAAAAAAAGGGTTTTTTTTTTTTAATTTTTTCTTCTCTTTTTTTTTGTTTTTTGTTTTTGTTTTGTTGTGTTACATCCTTTCCAGCAGTGGTTGCCATCCTTTTTTCCTTGCTCACATACACCAAAAGGAATTACTATAAGTGATTAATTGCAAAGCTTAATTAAATTGTTCCCATTCTCAAGACCTTTACCTTTAGTAAATGTCGCTTTTCTAGTATAAGCTTAACATTTTTCTTTTAAAAACCCAACAGAATTAGTTTATACACACTCATATGCACAAAATTAATAACAATGATTCATT
The DNA here is from genome assembly GCA_034769285.1 of Lutjanus argentimaculatus. Lineage (NCBI taxonomy): Eukaryota > Metazoa > Chordata > Actinopteri > Lutjaniformes > Lutjanidae > Lutjanus > Lutjanus argentimaculatus. The sequence continues at coordinate 2,003,097 of JAWZSL010000006.1, read as the reverse complement.
ATCACAGTAACTGAGAGGTCACAGATTTGTGGCCTACTAAATAGCTTAATATTTTTGAGTGAAGACAAAGAAATCTAGTTTTGTATACAGACTTTTGATGAACTGTGATCATAGTCAACATGTGCAAATCTAATTTTTACAAACTCTGAGCACACAAAGCCTTGGAGACCCTCTATGATTTCTGGCTCCCACCTGGAGGGGGCCCACACCCCAGGGTGGAAATGTCTTGACACTGTTTTGCATTCTCTCACCTTTTTTTTTTTTTGTTGTTGTTTTTGTTGTTGTTGTTGTTTTTAATTTTGTTTTCGTCTTGTTATATCTTTTACATTGTTTTTCATCTTGTCTTTTACTTTGTTTTTTGTCCTTTACACCTTTTATTGTCTTGTTACATCTTTCACTTCTTGTTGTGTCTTGAGCATTTTATTTATTTGTATAATTCATTACAAAGGTAAGTTACCTTGATCCCAGGAGAATAAAACCACACTCTGTTCTGAGTGTTCTAAGTAATCTTACTAAAAAGCCTCAAGATTACAAAAATTCTAGCAAAATATGCACCGTCAATTACAATGGCAAACATTGTGACAAAATGACAAAATAAAATAATTAAAATAAGAACAATAGTAAATAATAAAACTCTGAGTTGGCTCATTGAGATGCATACACCATATTGTAACTTCTTGGAGGAACTGGATAATATTTAGTTTTTCAGGAAGACAAAATGACAGAATTTTGATATTAAAAAACATAAAGAAATTAATTTCATGTATTTCTTTGGCATATATTGTTAAATAGAAACAGAGTATGAGTGGGGATGTGATCTGAAAGGGTTAAAAAGACATTTTCCTCTTGAGGAGAGTACTGGCATTTTTTTCCACCTCAAGCACTGCCCTGTATCTCTTGTCCACTCTCCTCCTCGTCCTCGTTACTGTGCGAGTCGCCCCTTTTCTTTTCCCACCTCATCTCCTTTCTCCTCATCACTCCTGTAGTCTCCTCTCCCATTTCAATTGGTAGCTGTATTCCTCTCATCTCTTCTACGCCCTCCTCTCACCTCTCCACCTCCACCTGCTCCTCTCCGTTTTAATCTCTGCTGTTTGTTTCATCTCACACCGCTGGCTGCAGCGCTGCTCCGTGCAGCATCACATCAAATGTTGCTAGAAAGCCTGCAAGGATTTACACCGATCCTGCGGTATGATTCTGCATGGTGCCAGAGACGTGAACATAGAGCGCTTGATCTGTTGCTGCATGATTTTTCTGATGTTGAAATAACATGTTTTGAAAAAAAAAGTCTAGAGCATATTGTCCATTTTTTATTCATGCTGAAATTTCTTAGTGAATCAATCTTTTCAGTGATGTAGCAGGGCTTTGTTTGTGTGGCTGTGAGCGAAAACACAGAGTTTATCCTCCTGTCTACAATTGTAAATTGTCAGAATAAAAATTTTACAGACATTTGATCTGCACAATGCTAATTCTGAATAACATCAAACACAATCATGTCATTACAGTTTTTCTCATTTGCTGAACATATTTGTCCTTCACAAGTTACATCTTCAAACCTAAACTGAAATGAAGTTAATTTGTTATCTTAGGCTCAGGAGCAGGGTCACACCTCACCCTCACCTCTAATCACCTGACAAGCCTACTTATACTGGTTAACCCCTCCAGCCCTGTTTGTCTCAGATCTCTCGACCCACCCACCCGTTCCCCTTTTCTTCATCCTCTCCCCTTCTCCTCCCATCCCTCCTGATTGAATCTGGTGCATACCTCTGCAATGTCTCCTTCTAGGTACAGTCCAAGGGTCCATAATCAGCTTGGTCTTCAGTACACCCTCCAGAAAAGCCTAGCTGATGACATCCTCTATCCACCTTTGCTGCTCCACTTTACATTCATTCATCATCAACATCCTATCTGTTTGAATGTTCATTAAAAGCCTTAACTACATACTGTGGTGTGGCAAGGATGCTTGTGAAAGTCGCTGGCAAAAATGACTAATTTTATTTGCAAAATGCTCACAAAACCTTGAAAACATGCTACAAAAGCAACACTTTTATTAAATAACACAACTTGTGCTCAAATTAGTTTATTATTTCAATCAATCATTACGCAAATGACAAAAAATACAAAATACAGTTATCAGTTTAAACCAGTACAGCCTTTAAGGAGCAATATGTAGCATTTGCATATGCAAAAATGAGAACAGCTGTCCAGTTAGCAAGCTGAAGCCATAGATTGTATATTAAATAGGTTGTAATCCTATTTAATATATGATCTATGCTTGAAGCAAGTCCCCCCCCCCCCCCCCAGCTCCTCCTCCCCCAAACTCGGGGGAGCTCAGGCAGGCTGCAGGAATACTGCAGGAGTACCAGACTCACGCAACATCGTCAGGTGACGAGTCTTGATCAGCAACAAAAGCCCACTGCTCTGAAAATACACACTCTGGACTAACCTGACCAGCAAGACTTCACTAACATATTGCTCAGTTTAATGGTTATCCAGATCTATGCCTTCTACAAGATGACTGATGATTTCTTATGACTCATAAACAGATACTTACACATTTGGAAGACATTGAGAATCAATATTATCTCTATTTAAAGTGAAAGAGGCAAACTGTAACACTTATTCAGGCCCAGAAAAGACATTTCAAACTTGTTGTGTTGTCAGTCTTGTTTTGCATTTCCTTGATCTCTGATTACATATCATGGTCATTTTATGATTTATTACAATAAATATATTACAGATTTCTCCTTTGTGCTGTATGCCAGTGCTATTTGTTAATACTTTACATTGTTTTAGCAAGTGCCAAACACAGCAATAGTATTCTTTTCTCCAAAAATGATGGTAAGAGATAACAAACCCTAACTGTTGTTAACATATAAGACCTACAGTCAGCACCTAGACTAGATAATGATATCTTCACAAACCAATTCTGCATGACCGCTGAAATAAACACATGGAAAAATATGCAATAATCATAAAATCATGAAAATTGCACATAAAAAAGTTGTACCAATCTTGATTTATTGCATCAACAACCAATTCATACAAAGCTGTAATCTGATGATTGATCACAGGGATGATCTGTAGATTAATCATCCTGATAAAGGTCATACTGTAATTACATTGCATTCAATTATTTTTAACATTCTATAAAGTTTGGGCAACTTTTACTTATACTCCCTGTATGTATTTAGGAAAATAAGGGAGGAAGAAAATGTTATTTATTTTGGAAATAAAGTTGAAATGTGGAGTATAAGTCAAACTATCATAAATAAAATAAAACAAAATCTTCCTCCTCTGATTTATTTTTTCTTATGCCTGGCACTGATACTGAAAGTTCAACTTTACTCTTGACATTCAACTTTATGCTCAAAATGCAAAATAAAAAAAATCTTCCTCCTTTCATTTTTCCCCTTATGTCTGACCCTGATGCTCCTCCATACAACCGTAACCCTGCACACAGATGCTGCAAAATCTCACAGACGTATATCAGCTAAGAAATATCTACTGCAGCGGCATAAAAAGTAAAGAAGTTCCTGAAATGTGTCTCTCGTCTTCTCAGTCCCCTGGAAGCAAAGAGAATAACATATATTATATTCATACATCAGAAGTTGAAATATATAAATATATAATAACAGCTGGAATATTTAGACAAGACCTTTTCCTTTAACAAGCTCGACTTATGGCCAAGTTCGCCTTACTATATGAGATGAGGGAGAAAGAGATGCAACCATGTGCCCAGATTCAAACCAGGGACGTGTGTTTCATAGTCAGCGTATCAACCCCTAAACAGCAACAGCACCCCGTTTTCTCTTTTTGTAAGTGATTCTCCTGCAGTTTAGGCCCAGATACGTGAAACTCTGTCATCTCAGACCTCTCAGATAAAACAAGCAGCTGATATGAACCACCTGTGGCAGCAATACTGCTGAAGTTATTCCAGAATTATAATCAGTTATAATAAGTTATAATAAGTTCTTTGGCGTTTGTTCTAGAGCGTGAGATCAGAGATCAGGTCGGGCCATATTTCCCATATATTTCATGGGCTTACATCAGGTTTTGGGCTGTATTATTATTATTATTATTATTATTATCAGTAGTAGTAGTAGTTTTTTTTTGTTTGTTTTTTTTGTCCCCCCCCCATGTATTGTCCCTGTCACTGCCAACTCCTACTGATTGGTACATAGAGGGAAGCTTGTTGAGAAAAATTATGCCTTTTCAGGCTCAACTTTTCCTGCCCGATTAAAGTTCTAGTGTGTTCAATGAGTGGACGAGAACAGCAGCACATTCAGTCAACCAACCAGCAGCCAGACAGAAACATGAACGAGCCGTGAACACAGGCATATACTGTATACGTATGCGTTGGCCTTTGGGTCATACATCATGTTTCCTCGGTCAAGACTGACCTGTGAATAAATGCATGTAAACACAGGAGCTGCTGGTTTTCTGAATAAAAAGCGCTAAAACGTTTAATTCTCAATTGATTTCAATGAATGGTGTTTTATTCAAGAGGTTATGATCTACATGGAGAGAAAGTTGTGAAAGTTGTTTTTTTCCCTAACTTATTCCACGTAAATCATAACCTCTTGAATCCTCTTGAATAAAACAACACTCACTGAGAGAAGTTGAGAAATAAACATTATAGAGCTTTTTCTCCATTTACAAGTATTTATTCAAAGATCAGTCTTGACAGAGGAAACATGACGGTGATTTCTACAGAATGCAGCCACGAGCAGAAGCGGTCAATGAGGTATCTACATATATTTGTCTATGGCTGTGAATGTGTGTAGCTGATAACTACCAATCACTGATCACCGTTTTTTGTCCTTCCTTCTAATTTGTTTTTAAACTTTTAACTATTTAAAGGTGGAATCAGTTTGTCCGAGCTTTTCACAAACGCACCAGGCAGTCTTATTCTCAGGTGTCAAATACTGATGTTTTGGGTTGGTAAATAGTTGTGGGTACATTAAATTAATGTGAAATACAGGCAGAGAGCAGGATCTCTCTGCACATACAGACACCACCACACACTTCTAGTGGGTCATAAGTGATGATTTGAAGAGATTATTATGAGTCTCTATCTATACATTGTTGTTTTTAGAAGATATTGCACATTGTGCCTTTAAGTTTCATATAAAATGCAAAGTTTCCAAGAGTTAATTCCAAGGTCTGGATCAGACCTGGGCAAAATGCAGCCTGAGGGTCAGATGCAGCCCACTGAAAGGTTTCATGTGTCCCAGAAAGGCCATCGTGGAAATTAAAAATTTAGTGAAGACAGTCAATAGCATTTTGTTTACCATTAAACCATTATCAGACCTTTATTTTGAAAGGGGTCAGTGCTGTGTTCATTGGTAATGATAATCAACTGTATATTAAAGTTGTAAAGTTGTTTATGTTTTTCTTCTTCTACTTTTGCTGCCATTATTGTTGCAGCCTGTATGCAGCCTGCATGGTTCACTGTAAAACATCAAGTTTTGGACATTTCCAACAAAATATTAACCCACAATTCATCACATGACAATTCAGAACAGATGACCAACAGCAGAAGTGCACTATATAGAACACTTCTGACCATTCCATTATTAGAGATTTGGTCATTATTAGGACCTTATATCATTTGTGTCTGGTCCACAGCAGCGTGATCAGTTTCGTCTGGTCTGGATCTTCTCTATTCTTGACACTTCAGTAGAGCTTAGCAGTAGAGTATTAGAGCTAATAATAGAGCAACTTGTGGTAGTTAAGTGTAGGTCAAAACATTATGTATGTCAATAATTATGTTGAAGCAGAAAGGGAGAAAGAAAATGCACCAAATAGCCCTTTTCCACCTGGACAGGAAATCAGACACACCTGTGAGCTGGAAGAGACATAAAAACGAACAAAGACAGCATGGAGAGGACAGAAAGGAGTGAGAGCACCAAAAGGAGAAGTTGGAGGTTTAATAACTACGTTCTGGAACAAAGACCACACCTCAGACAGATTAAATTTCGGCACAACAAGCACTTAAGCACATCTCATCTGTTTTCTTACCCTTTGACTCTGTTTTCACATCCCTCCCTCCCAGACCCCCTTGTTCCCTTCTCTCTCTTTGTTAGAATATCAGGACCAAAGGGGTTCCAATCACCAGAAGTTTACAAGAGATGGTACCCCCACCAGTGTCTCAACCCCACCTGGCACCAACCTGTCCTCTGGCCACCAGCCAACTCTGTCATACCCATCCGTCCATCCAACACCTTAAACTCTACATCCTGTAACCCCCACCCCCACATCCCTCATCCTACACTCCCTCATCCCTTTTCCTTCATCCCACATCCCTTTACCCTCGTCCCTCTCCCTCCATCCCACCATTCTACAGCCGACATCTTCACTGGAGAAAAGAAAATGGATACATCTCAAAGTAAACAGAGCACCAGTTGTTCCGGGAACAGGCTGGATTTATTGAACCTTCCTGGTCAACATGATGTTACGGAAATGTGCTGGTCCTTGGAGTGGGTGTGGATCAATCTTGTTCAACTATCTCTTTGGAACTGCATGGATGCAGCATAAGACCTCCTTCTCTGTATTGGAACCCAGTGGCGCAAAAAGTGGGTATGCACTATATGGGCGCATAGGGGCGCTGCGCTAGAGGGGGCGCCAAAGCAATGGGGGAAAATTATTTCAAGTTGGCATTTTCTGTATTTAACAGCTGTTTGTGCATGTGTAAATGACATGATCAATAACAGAGGCACTCACTGATTAGGCGCCCCTCTGCTCCTTCACCTCCCTCCTCTCTGCACCCCCTCGAGCACGCACTGGAGCACAAGTGTTTTCACTTGAAGATCATGTAAATGACGTCACCTCAGCATGTTGGGGCTTTAGGAGACTTGGATTACACCAGAAACTCCAGCAGTGTTTTTTGGACTAAAAAACTAAACCTGACCTTTAATCGGCATGAGGGTTTGTTGACAGTGACTGAATTTTCATTTTCTGACGATCCCTTTAATATATTCATTCATTCATCTTCTGTAACCGCTCATCCATGAGGGTCACGGGGGGCTGGAGCCTATCCCAGCTGACACTGGGTGAGAGACAGGGTATACCCTGGACAAGTTCGCCAGTTCATTGCAGGGCTCCCTTTAATATATTAACATATATATATATATATATATATATATATATATATATATATATATATATATAATTCATCACATTCATATTAAGAGTAGCAGCAGAAAAAATCACCAGAATGCAGGAATAAAGTGTCTGACACGACCCCTAGACCTCCTGCTTGATTTGTTCCCCCTGGGCTTGGAGCGGCTGGCAATCTCCCTTATTTTCCCATACTGAAGGTGGCAACTGTATTGCTCGTCAATGTTGGACTGAAGACCTAAATCTTATACACCTGCGGCTAATTGGCTTTGACCCTATAATATAACCAACCTGCAGTATTGGCAGTACAAATTAGGTTACTTGACCTTCTTTTTAGCGTTTACATGATTTTGATAAGTCACTCAGTGTTTGTCAGTCTGCTTGTTTTTTACCTACACAGATTCAGTGAATAAATCATGATGTACTTGAAACTTTCGACTTAAACATCCACTGATGAGACAAAAACATCAGATATGTGTGGAGTGATAAGGAGACCTTAACCTTCCTCATTAATACATGAAACAAACATATTTCCCTCATGTTTTCTACCTTATTTTCCACAATTTGAGGTTTGATTGGAGTCCTTTAACTACAGTCAAAATTTGCGCTACATTTGGATAGAAAGCTGGCCTTTAATGACTGAAGAAAGGAGAGAAGCTTATCTCCTCTCCTCAGCTCCCATCTGCCTTCACCTCTGCTTTTTTATCTTATTGCCCCTCATCCCTTCACTCCTGTCACCCCTTTCCTCCTTTATCTCCATTTATCTCACTCTCCTCTCCTCTGTCTTTTCCTCCTCTTCTCTCCTCTGCTCTCCCAATTTCTCCCCAGTCTCCTGGTTTTGATTTCTTTTTTCCCTCCTTTCATCCTCCTCTTCCCCTGCTGTAAACAGTTTGGAGAGACAGCGTTGACCAGCGGCGTTGCTCCCGGCGACAACTCCTCTAAACTGACAGGATGCCCCTCAGATCTCTCCCTGTTACCGCAGCAACAGGCTCAGGAGAGGGCACAGGAATGGATTGTGTGTTTGTGTTTGTTTAGCTTAGAGAAACCAGACAGATGTCTGTCTGGTGAGAGGATTCTGTAGACTAAAATGACAGAAACACAAAGAGCAGTGAAGTGATTTATAAATTTGAAATAGAGAGAAACAGGGCAGGGAGATGAGTTATATATAGTGAGAGAGTTTAACAAGAAAGAAGCATGAGAGATAAAGATGAGGAGATATAGGAGAAGAATGAGATTTTTAAACAAGTGAAGAGAGAAGAGAATTGAAAGGAAAATTGTTTAGGAGATTAACAGAAGTGTAGAAAAGATGACAAAACAAATATTTTCCTCGTAAAATATGTTGACTGAAACACTAAAATAGAGCATCTGTGACACATGGTTTACATTGCGAAACACTTGCAGTTTGGTTTAGGAGAAGATCATGGTTTGGGTTAAAATAACTATGTTATGTAAGTTAAATTTAAAAAAAGAGCCTTTTCTGTCCTTGGCTGATGAAGAGATCTTAAATCATGTTTTTGTTTCATCCAGATTGAATGTGTTGTTATCTAACCCATCATGCACCACTACTCTTTAAGTAGTGGTTCAAAATTCTGCAGCTCGAATTTTACCTAAAACCTGAAAATTTGACCATATTTCACCAATTTTAGCTTCTCATCATTGGCTCCATATTCATGTCCGATCAGACTTTAAGGTGCTTCTGATTACTTGTAAAATTGCAAATGGGCTCCCACCTTCTTATCGCTTTGATCTCATTAAATGTTATGTCCCGTCCGGGGCTCTACGCTCTCAGAATACTGGGCTCCTGTGTCCCCACAGTTGAAAAGAAGTTGGCAGGCTGCAGATCCTTTTTCTTTTTCTTTTCTTTTTGTGCCCTCTTCCTCTGGAATGATCTCCCTGCTGTCATTAGACAATCTGACTCTGTTGAAGCCTTTTTTGCTTTCATTTTCAATTACTATTTAAACCTCTCAGGCCTGGCAACTGTTGCCACTTTACTTCCAGCGGTCAGTCTCAGTCTCAATGAATCTATTAATATAACTGCAGATGAGAGTTTAGCTAACAGACTCTCTGACCCTCTGCTGTTTTTGTTTCTGTGCCCTAAAAGCTCCCTGCCTCTCACTCTCTTCCTAGTTTGCATGTTATCATGTCTCTCTCTCCATCTGCATGTTTGTTTCACATATTTTGGACATATAGGAAAAATTCAGAGGAAATGGTGGTCTGTTTGAGCGAGACTCTTAAAAACCCTTTTTTTCAAATGTTGCATCATATTATGTATGAAGAGGAAGTTGTTGTACCTGAGTCTGCCTCTGACCAACATGCAGAAGTAGGTGGTAGGTAGTCTGAGCGGTCATCTTTCAGTAAGTTGGCATTTTTTTAGCTAGTTTTACAGTGTATCTCACTTCTAGTGACCATGCCGAATCATTGTGTACACCACAGGTGCACAAACTCTGCCTGTCAGGACATCGAGTCCACGGTTTTCCTGACAGGAGAAGAGCGGGCGCTGGCTCTCACTCCTGAGTGTGTTTCATGCAGGTGAAGAGGCAGAATGTCGCTGCTGCCTCTGTAACTAAAACGACAGTCTGACTGCCGGCTGACACTGACCACACAAGAACCTAACAAACAAAAAGTTTATCACGGAACTGTCATCCATCTTTCCCTTGCCCCCTCCCCTCTCTCTCTCTCTCTCAGTCTCCGTCCCTCTCCCCTCTCTCTCCTCTCCCTCTCCCATTCTCTCTCAGTTTCTGTCCCTTTGACACGCTCTCCCTCATAGGTGTTTTTACCATCAGGCATAGGTAGGCAATTGCCCGCCAGGGGAACCTCGTGAATTTATCGCTGCATACACACACATTATGTGCTGTGCATCTAGCACCAAGTGCCGGAGGAGACTTGTGGACGCGGGAATATACTTCTCAGCAGAGAGAAAGAAATGGGGCTCAGAGCATGTGAATATGGAAAGAACTTTAAACTTTCTTTGATCATAATGTCTGATGTCTATCTATAATTCTGTGGTGCATCAGAGACATGTATAGAGTGTCTGTTTGAAACAGAAAGATAGATCCATGCTATCCTCTCATCTCCATACATCTGTACTACAGAGGACCATTTCTGCCAATATGATGGGAAAAAAGAAGACCTAATAATTATTGAAATGTGAATCTTTCTTGAAATAACGACTTTCTCTCTCAAAATAATGATTTGGTATTTCAAAATATTGAGTTATTATCTCAAAAATAATGACAGCATTTTCTCAAAATAATGACTTATTAATATAAGTCACTGTTTTGAGATACTAATTCAATATTTTAAAATACTAAATTATTATTTTAAGACACTGAATTAGAACAAGTAATTTTATGAAACACTACTTTGCTTTGTGCTTGTGTGTATATGTGTGTGTGTGTGTATGTGTGTGTGTGTGTGTGTGTGTATACATATATTTAGTATATTTAGTAATTATTTAGACTATTAGTATAAAATAGCAGAGACTGAAAATAGTCAAGTACCTCATTGTTGTGCTGAACACTAATGAGTTAAATAGTTAGTCGATGAGATCAGACAGTAGCCAAACAAGTCAAATGAGAAGAGCTGCCTCCAGTTTAGTTTTTGTTCGCTAATTGTGATTGTGTTTAGCAAAATGGAGAAGGGCCTCATATTGGGTTTTGCCTGGGCCTCCAAGTCTCTAAAACCACCCCTGCTCTCCCTCACCCTCTCCTTCTCGCTGCAGCAGCACTGTGTGTGGATTTATAGGAGGTAAGGCAATGTAAGATAGGACTGATAAAAGCTGATACTCAAACATGAGCTGAACACAGGATTAGCTGTTAGCTAACACTGTTTACTTACCAAGACACCTGCCTGGTTCTCCATTGAATCTTCTCACACCACAGCTCAATTTTTCTCCTGTGACCATTATTCCTCCTAACCCTGCTCTGTTCCTGGCCTCTTTGACGCCTAGCAGTCTCATTATCATAAGCTTGTGGTCCATCATATTCAAAAGAATATACATTTCCACCTTTTTATAGTGAAAACTAGCATTGGGATCCATATTTATTAATGTTAATTGTGATCTAATTCCAAAGCCCTTGATGGATAGATCAAAAATGAGGACATCTACGTCACCCGGATTGGCGTCACCGGGGCCCCACCCTGGAGCCAGGCCTGGGGTTGGGGCAGGCGAGCGCCTGGTGGCTGGGTCTTCGCCGGCGGAACCGGGCCGGGCATAGCCCGAATGAGCGACGTGGGCCCGCCTTCCCGTAGGCCCATCACCCACGGGAGGGTTCAGAAGGGGCCAATTCAATGTGGTTTGGGTGGCAGTCGTGGGCGGGGGCCCCGACGGCCCAATCCCTGGACACGGAATCTGGCTATGGGAACATGGAATGTCACCTCGCTGGGGGGGTAGGAGCCCGAGCTAGTGCGGGAGGTCAAGCGTTACCGGCTAGAGATATTCGGGCTCACCTCCACGCACAGTCTGGGCTCTGGAACCCAACTCCTTGAGAGAGGCTGGACTCTCTTCTACTCTGGAGTTGCCCGTGGTGAGAGGCGGCAGGCTGGTGTGGGCTTGCTTATAGCTCCCCACCTCAGCCGCCATGTGTTGGAGTTTTCCCTGGTGAACGAGAGGGTCGCCGCCCTGCGCCTTTTGGTTGGGGGCAGGTGCTTCACTGTCATTTCGGCTTATGGGCCGAACGGCAGTGCAGAGTACCCGGCCTTCTTGGAGTCTGTGGGAGGGGTGCTGGAAAGTGCTCCGACCGGGGACTCCATCGTTTGACTGGGGGACTTCAACGCTCACGTGGGCAGCGACAGTGTTACCTGGAGGGGCGTGATTGGGAGGAACGGCCTCCCCGATCTGAACCCGAGCGGTGTTCTGTTATTGGACTTCTGTGCTAGTCACAGTTTGTCCATAACGAACACCATTTCAAGCATAAGGGTGTTCATCAGTGCACGTGGCACGAGGACGCCATAGGCTGGAGGTCAATGATCAACTTCGTGGCCGTGTTATCTGACCTTCGGCCATATGTCTTGGACACTCAGGTGAGCTCAGGGGCTGAGCTGTCAACTGATCACCACCTGGTGGTGAGTTGGATCCGCTGGCGGAGGAGAAAGCTGGACAGACTTGGCAGGCCCAAACGTGTAGTGAGGGTCTGTTGGGAATGTCTGGCGGAACCCTCTGTCAGGGGGGTTTTCAGCTTGCACCTCCGGGAGAGCTTTGACCAGATCCCAAGGGGGGTTGGAGACATTGAGTCCGAATGGACCATGTTCTCCACCTCCATTGCTGACGCGGCCGTTCGGAGCTGTGGCCGTAAGGTCTCCGGTGCCTGCCGTGGCGGCAATCCCCGAACCCGGTGGTGGACACCGGAAGTAAGGGATGCCATCAAGCTGAAGAAGGAGTCCTATCGAGCTTGCTTGGCTCATGGGACTCCTGAGGCAGCTGACAGGTACCGGCAGGCCAAGCGTGCTGCGGCCCAGGTGGTTGCGGAAGCAAAAACCTGGGTATGGGAAAAGTTCGGGGATGCCATGGAGGAGGATTACCAGTCGGCCTCGACAGATTCTGGCAAACTGTCTGGCACCTCAGAAGGGGGAAGCAGTACCCTACCAATACTGTTTACAGTGGAGGCGGGGTGCTGTTGACTTCGACTGGGGATATTGTTGGGCGGTGGAAGGAATACTTCGAGGATCTCCTCAATCCCACTGACACGCCTTCCGTAGAGGAAGCAGGGGCTGGGGACCCAGAGGTTGGTTCATCCATCACTCAAGCTGAAGTCACCAAGGTAGTTCAGAAGCTCCTCGGTAGCAAGGCACCGGGGGTGGATGAGATCCACCCTGAGTACCTCAAGTCTCTGGATGTTGTAGGGCTGTCTTGGTTGACACGCCTCTGCAACATCGTGTGGCAGTTGGGGACAGTGCCTCTGGACTGGCAGACCGGGGTGGTGGTCCCTCTATTTAAGAAGGGGGACCGGAGGGTGTGCTCCAACTATAGGGGATCACACTCCTCAGCCTCCCTGGTAAAGTCTATTCCAGGGTACTGGAGAGGAGAATTCGGCCGATAGTCGAACCTCGGATTCAGGAGGAAAAAGGCGTTTTTTTGTCCTGGTCGTGGAACACTGGACCAGCTCTATACCCTGCGCAGGGTGCTTGAGGGTTCATGGGAGTTTGCCCAACCAGTTCACATGTGTTTTGTGGACTTGGAGAAGGCATTTGACCATGTCCCTCATGGCATTCTGTGGGAGGTGCTTCGGGAGTATGGAGTCCGGGGCCCTCCAGGCTGTACGGTCTCTGTATGACTGGAGCAGGAGCTTGGTTCGCATTGCTGGCAGTAAGTCAGACCTGTTCCCAGTGCATGTTGGACTCCGGCAGGGCTGCCCTTTGTCACCAGCTCTGTTCATTATTTTTATGGACAGAATTTCTAGGCGCAGCCAAGGGCCGGAGGGAGTCCGGTTTGGGGACTATAGGATTCCATCTCTGCTTTTTGCGGATGATGTTGTCCTGTTGGCTCCTTCGAACCAGGACCTTCAGCATGTGCTGGGGCGGTTTGCAGCCTAGTGCGAAGCGGCTGGGATGAGAATCAGCACCTCCAAGTCCGAGGCCATGGTTCTCGACCAGAAAAAGGTGGCTTGCGCCCTCTGGGTTGGAGGAGAGTTCCTGCCTCAAGTGGAGGAGTTCAAGTATCTTGGGGTCTTGTTCACGAGTGAGGGAAGGATGGAGCGAGAGATTGACAGGCGGATTGGTGCAGCGGCAGCAGTAATGCAGTTGTTGTACTGGTCTGTCGTGGTGAAGAAGGAGCTGAGCCGAAAGGCAAAGTTGTTGATTTACCGGTCAATCTACGTCCCTACCCTCACCTATGGTCATGAACTTTGGGTCAACGAACGAACGAACGAGATCTCGGATACAAGCGACCGAAATGAGTTTCCTCCGCAGGGTGGCGGGGCATTCCCTTAGAGATAGGGTGAGGAGCTCTATCACCCGGGAGGAGCTCAGAGTAGAGCTGCTGTTCCTCCACATCGAGAGGAGCCAGCTGAGGTGGCTCGGGCATCTATATCGGATGCCTCCTGGACGCCTTCCTGGGAAGGAAGGAAGAGGGAAGAGGCCCCGGGGAAGACCCAGGACATGCTGGAGGGACTATGTCGCTCGGCTGGCCTGGGAACGCCTCGGGATCCCCCCGGAAGAGCTGGAGGAAGTGTCTGGGGAGAGGGAAGTCTGGGTATCTCTGCTTAGACTGCTGCCCCTGCGACCCAGCCCCGGATAAGTGGAAGAAGATGGATGGATGGATGGATGATCTAATTCGGCCTGTCTGCCTCATCACTTCTGGTTTGTCATTTTTAGATGTGGAAGTAAAATTCTCTCACAAAAACAGCTCCAGAAGTCACTGTAGTGTGTGTATGTGTTTTTTTAAAATCAAGTTTCTATATCATTTCACTAAACATTGATTAAAAAAACATTAAATAAACTATTTAACATGTATATGTTTGCAATGACATGCTTTAAGTTTAGTGACAAATAATGATTACATTGCCAATTAATCTGTTGATTATTTTCTTGATTAATCGATTACTCTGATTGGTCCATAAAATGGTAAAAATTACGACAGGTATCTATCTGTGTTTCCTAAGTTCCAAGATGATGTCCTGAAATGTCTTGTTTTGTCCACAATCCAAAGATATTCAGTTTACCATCAGAGAGGAGTAAAGAAACCAGAAAATATTTAAATATACAGTTAAGAAGCTGGAATCTGAGTAATTTGATTTTTTTCCTAAAAAAATAGTTGGTGATTAATTTAATAATCAATTAATCAATTAATTGTTGCAGGTCTAGTTAATTAATTAGTTAATATAAGGTGATGTGCAAATGGCCAGAAACATTCATTTATGCACAAATGAAGTCTTACCAAGATTTTTTCAGAAGGTCTGTTGTAAACTGGGTTGCAGTGGATTGTAGCTTTTAAAAAGTGGGTCCCCAGAAAAAAAGTTTGGGGGAACACATTCAGGGGGCTATAAAGAGATGTTTTTTTATAATCCAAGGGTTTTATCTAGAACCCATCCAGAGGTTTCTATTGAGATCCTTTTAAGGGGTTTATCTAGAACACGGTCGGGGAGTTCTACAGAGACGGTTTTTATATTTCAAGGGTTTATCTAGAACTCATCAAGGGGGTTCTAGAGAGATTTTTTTTAATATTCAAAGGGGTCTATCTAGAACCCACCTTAAAGGTTCTACAGAAAACCTTTTTTATATTATACTACAAAGAACCCTTGACAAACCCTTGATGAAAGTGTTCTTTAAGGATTTCAATTTTTCAGTGTTTTTATATTCCAAGAGTTTATCTAGAACCCATCCAGAGTTTTCTACTGAGAACTTTTTTTATATTCTAAGGGGTTTAACTAGAACACGTTTGGGGGGTTCTACAGAGACGTTTTTTATATTCCAAGGGTTTATCTAGGACTCATGTTGACAAACCCTTGAAGAAAGAGATTTCAACAATCCTTCAGGACAACATGTGGTGCATGGAGTGCTGCTGGGTGTAGAAAAAGTGTGCTTCTGGTGCTCTTCAGTGTGGGGATCAAAAAAGTGATAGAAAGAAAATTCAAAAAACGAGGCACTCAGGAAGTAGAGAAATAAAAAGCCTTTTTAAATCATGGGTTTGTTCTGATTAAAAATGTCGACATGTTTCGGCCGTGTGGGCCTTCATCAAGACAAATAAAGAGACTCTCCTTCAGACAACTCTTAACACTAGTAAACAGTCACATGATCAGCATGGCCAGGTGGAATCTCTTCACCTGATTGGGGTGAGCAAGCAGATCAATTAGGAGCAGCAGAGAGAACAAACATCATAACATCAAAACATCACTAACAGGAGAGAAATATACAATAATAGCAAAAATAACAACAATAATACAAAATACCAAAGATTCTCAAAGATGAAAACATCTCTAAAGTTCTATTTTTTAAGTGTTTCAATTTTAAAGTAATATCTTCAAAGTGTATAAGGCAGAAAAACACTACCAGGTGAAAAAAAAAATTAAGTAAATAATTCATTGTTTTAATTTTTTGAAATTTATACAAGCAAGATTATTAAGATAGAAGATCTGACAATTATTTCTCAAGACTATGACTATGTTCTCAAAAACATCTTTGAACCTTTTCTAAATGACCTTAGAGTACTTATGATTTATTTAGTTGCAAAAAAAGGAGTAAAGAAAAAGTCCTCTGAAATTTGAAAGTGCACTGAGGGAAAACAACCCTCAAAAAATATATACAAAAACAAATAAAACAATATGCCTTATAATACAGGGAGCCCAAACACTTTACAAAAAGGAAGAAAAGTCCAGTTCTCCATTTAAACCTGGATATTGGGTCGCTTTCAATGTATATATCCAAAAAGATTCTCTCTGTAAGAGCCTTTTTAATCTGTCTCCACCCGCTTATAGAGTTTGCAATGTGGTCAATGCCAGAAATCTGTAAAGAATCACAGCTGCCATGGTTAGCTTCTTTATAATGCAGGGCCATAGGGTACAACGGATTACCAGCTCTTATAGCTTGTTTGTGTTCAGCCAATCTTACCTTCAGTTTGCGTTTAGTTCTTCCAACATAAAAATGACCACATGGACACTCGAGTCTGTAAACTACAAAAGAGGTATTGTAATTAATAAATGACTTGATATTATATTTACGTCCTGATGTAACATCTGTGAAAAAGTTAGTTTTTGTCATATTACTGCAGTGATTGCAGTTACCACACTTGTGGTTACCTGATCTAGTACTCAACCAGGTTTTCTGTTGTACAGGGGGAGATGGCTCTTTACAAGCTTATTGTTAAGTGTTGGAGCTCTCCTGAAACTAATGGTTGGAGAATCTGGAAGTACCTCTCTGAGTAAACTGTCACATTTCAATATGTCCCAGTTTTTTTCAATAATTTGTTTAATTCCATTTGCTTCACCGCTATACTGTGTCACAAAATACACTTGATTAGAACTCTGTTGTTGCCTCTGTTTTTTAGCCAGTAGCTGTTCTCTAGTGACACTTTTTGCTTTATTGTATGCTGTATTTATAGTCTTGTGTTTATATCCTCTTTTCTTAAATCTTTGACTCATCTCATGAGCATTTCTTTCAAAATCATCTTCTGAGTCACAGATACGTTTAAGTCGCTGAAACTGACCAAAAGGTATATTATCTATCAGCCAAGGTGGGTGGAAACTATCCGCTTTAAGAATTGTATAGTAGAATATCGTCTATATATCTACCCCACCATACAATCTTGTCCAATAAGCATTAAGGCTAGAGTACACAAACCTCTCCTCCCAGTGTCCCATGAACAGGTTAGAATAGTTCTTGATATCTTTAATTTTATTTAATACATATGTGCTATCTTGAATGAAAGAAGGCAGGTTCTCCACAAATGGCTTAATGTAAAAATCAACAAATTGGGATGCGGTTCCGTAATTGACTCGTTACCGCTGATTATTGGTCTACCAGGTGGATTCTCCAAATTCTTGTGCACCTTGGGAAGCATGTAGAAAGAAAGGATTCTTGGGCTTGGACAAAAAAGAAAGTCATGTTCATTTTGAGAAATCCATTCTTCATTCTTTGCCTTTAGAAGTATTTCTGTCAGCTCAGTCTTAATTTGCTCAATAGGATTAGACAATAAGGGCTCATAGTACTCACGGTTGTCCAGCTGCCGCAGTGCCTCTGTAATGTAATGGTCTCTGCCCCACACTACAACTGCTCCTCCTTTATCAGCTCTCTTGATTATGATGGTTTTCATTAGCTGAAAGCTGAAATGCTTCTGTTTCTTCTCTGGACAAATTAAAATTCCTTTTTCTCTTCGAAGACAAGAGGTCATCCACTTCATATGTTATTTTTTTGTAGAAAGTGTTCAAAGTGTGATTAAATATATTAGGGGTGAAAGTGGATTTTGGCTTAAAAGGTGTTCTTGAGTCCGACTGGACATAGGATTGAAAGGCTGCTTGATTGGGATTAGGTGTGATACCAAACTTTCAGTTGGAGGTTACGGTGGAATTTAAATAAATCCACTTTTGTTTGGAAATCACTAGCTGTATTAGTGGGGGCAAAAGTGAGACCTTTAGAAAGAAAAGAGATGTGGCTGCTTGAAAGTGGGATGCCTTGAGATGTTAATCACCTGTTCATTCTGGACTTGCTCCTGTTGTATCGCCATGGCTTGGGGTTTCTGAGTGACCTGCCTCTGCCTCGTCTGGTCTTCCTCTTTGTCTTCTTCTTATTCTGTTGTCCTTCTTGGGTTGGTGTCTAAAAAATCAGTAGAGGGAAAGTCCTCCATCCCAGATTGGTCCTCATCAGTGCTTGGAAGTTGAAAAGAAACTGCTCTCCTCCTTTGTGGCTGGGCTTTGTGGCTGTATCTTCGCTGCCATGTGTAGACTTTGTTTTCTTTATAGTCAGACTGATCTTTCTTGAATTTAGTCAGTTTCACTTGTTTAAGCTCTCTCTGTAATTTTTCTAGTCCTTCTTTCAGCTCTTTTTCAAAAGGAAGTTGCTCTTCTGTGAATCTGGTTGAGATCTCATCTTTAAGAGTGGCTATTTCAGACTGAGTTTGACCTTTTTGCTTCTTGGCCTCTTCGATAAGAAGTAACATAAGTCTAGGGAGCATTTATTAAGGATGGCTTCCCATTTATGTTTAAACTCAGGATCTTCCGAACCAAAAGAATGGTATCATTTTTTCTCTCCAGTAGTCTGATAATGTTGTCATATGTAACTGTAATTTCAGTTCTTTCTCTGAAGATTTTTTAAGCTCAAAAAAGAGTTTTTTGGCATCTGTAGTCTGTGCCAAACTCTGATCAAACAGAGTATCTGACACTATAATGCTCTCACCTTCTTCTCTTGAGTAGGAAAAATATCTAGTTGAAGTGGCCATTTTGGGTGATGAGCGATAAATTCCCAATGTTCAAAGAACGGAGCTACTCCAGCTTAGGACTGATCCCTCTAGGTCTTTCAATCTTCAGTACAACATGTGGTGCATGGAGTGCTGCTGGGTGTAGAAAAAGTGTGCTTCTGGTGCTCTTCGGTGTGGGGATCAAAGAAGTGATAGAAAGAAAATTCAAAATCCGAGGCACTCAGGAAGTAGAGAAATAAAAAGCCTTTATTAAAAATCCTTCAGGACTCTTTCCTCCAAAAATGGTTCTTTGGATGAGTAGGTTCTTGACTTACAAAGAACCCTTGACAAACCATTTCAACATAAAAGGGTTCTTTTGGAACCCTTGCTTTCTAAGAGCGTAAGGCTTTTGCCAATTAAGAAACAAATGTCTATATACATCTGTGAGAATATATGTTTTTGTCTGTATTCCACCTACTACATAAAATATTGATATTTAAAAGACTATTTTTTTTCCTCTTGTTGGTTCTTTACAGTAAACAGAGATGCAGAGATAGAAACAACAGAAAGTGAGTAGAAAGCAACAGACGGAGACGACACCTCACAGTGAACGTTCCTTTATTATGACATGTTTTCCAGGGCTTGGTTGGTTTCTTTTGTCTCATCAACATTACAGACATTCAGAGGAAACATTCTCCACGGCGATGTGCAAAACAGCGTATGAAAGGAAAACGAGTACATTCTCATTTACTGTTGGCTTCCAATGCGACTGGCTGGCCTTGAGCCAGGGACACAGACACTTTGTTTTTTATATTTTCTCTTTTTTAACTGGTCCAAACACACAAACAACAACAAGCTCAGTTCATTGCATTGATTTTTAGCGCTTAAAAGGAGAAAAATGGAAAGGTTTGATTTACACCACCACAGGTAAAAAGGCCGGTACTAAACCCTCAGTGGGCCAATTATATTTGCTGCTGTCCTCACCAGGTTGTTCTAACTGTCCAACAGCTGGTTGATTTACTAACTTCAGCTCATATGGATGTAAATTCAACTGTTTGACTTTAATAGGAAGGCAAACCAGCTTCTTCTTCTCCTTTCTTCTTTCTTCTTCTTTTTTTTTTTTAAAGAAAAACACATTCTCCACCCATATGATTATTTTCCTCTGAGAATTGTAATTGCGGAATCACACTGTCATTACCCAGTAGACATGATTTTAATTCACAGGTGAAAAGCTGGTCCATACTGATCAAAATCTTTGGATGTTTTCGAGACATGTAGTTTACTTTTAAGCCTTGTTTTAACATCTTTTAATGTTAATCTTAATCTCATCTTTTAAAGATAATGTTTCAATATATAGCCAGAATCTGCTCCACATTGATATACAGTCATTAACACAGTTAAAAGTAAAGGTATATGTAAAACCTGTTCAGCTGTTCAAATTTAGCCCAGTTTTAAGAAAAATATCTATATTTTAGCTTGAAGGTCCATAATTGACCTTAAAAATAGCAGTTTTGCTGTACTCTGAAGTACAAGACATTACTAAAATAGGTCATGTGATAAAAAACCAAACCTTGTACTGAGAATTTTTGTGAAATTATACATTTCTAGATATATCGTCAATTGGTTATATGTTATATTATTATCATTATTATTATATACT
This sequence comes from Lutjanus argentimaculatus, assembly GCA_034769285.1. NCBI lineage: Eukaryota > Metazoa > Chordata > Actinopteri > Lutjaniformes > Lutjanidae > Lutjanus > Lutjanus argentimaculatus. The sequence goes on along the minus strand of JAWZSL010000006.1, from coordinate 1,982,494 downwards.
TGCAATATTGCATATATTTTTTAAAGAAATAAATTTAAAATATCATCATAAACAAAAAGTACAAAATGAAATAAATATGCTAAACTACTACTAAAAAAGACCATATACAAATAATCCAATAAGTAAAAACAATAAAATAAAGTATAATAAAATAAAGTTAGACATTTTGGAAACTAAACTTATTTGCTTTCTTTTTCAATGATAAGAAAAAAATCTAACTCTCTGAAAGGTTATGATGCCAGAGCTATGAGCCCATTAGCAGAGCTTAGTTTAAAGACTGGAGGCAGGGGTATACAGCTAGCCCACCAAGATAGTAATTTATAAGCAAATAAATGTATTTCCAAAATTAAAACTTTTGTCTTCAGATAAAGAAATGACAAATTTGTCAATCAGATTGGATTTCCATGTTAATCAGTCATTTAGTCCATCAGTTAAAGGAATAGTTTGACATCTTGACACTTATTAGCTTTCTTGAGGAGGGACATAAATTATGTTCAGATTGATTCAACTCTCATGTCTGCATGGCCAATATGTGGCTACAAGCAGCAGCTAGTTAGCTTTTAGCATAGCACTAAGACTATGTACACAGTTCAAAATTGCAGACTTTTCCAGACTAATATTTTCTGAGCTCAGAGAAGTTTATTGTATAAATAAATTGTCTTAAAATCCAACTGCTAAAATGTATGTTACATTCTGACTATGTATGCTATTATGTTGCCAAATAACAGCCATAATATTGTAGCTGGGTACTTTAGTTCATACAGATCAATTAACACCAAACCCAGACAAGATCAATGTGCAGCATTGTACACGGGTGAGGTGAGAGGTGAGAGCAGAACTATTCTGCAGGCTGAGATGTACAGGCATCAAAGCAGCTCTGCATAGGAGTGTGCGTTCAGTCATACGCCATACTTCTTGCTTTGCTTTTGATGACATCCAGCCCATGCTTTCTCACACAGTAGTAAATATTTTGGCTACACTGGCTGTCTGCTCCAAACACCATGAAAAACACTGCTTGTATGGTCTATTTCTTTTTAGAAGTTCTGAATTTATATTTTAGTCAACAGAATAGGGCCAATAGTCTTGAAACACAAATATGGAAATCAAATCACTTCTCCAAACTTTTACAGGAACCCCGAGGGAAACAGCTAAGTGACAAAATCCACCAACAAACACCTCCAAATCTCTCCTTTAAATTCTGTATTTCTCAAATTCTGATTTGGATGTTTCAACCTACAAATTATCCAACTGACTCTTAGCTAAGCCCCGCCCTCCGTAGTTACTGTTGCTATGCCTGTCAAGCTTTCCATTCTTACCTTGCACATATGTTTGCAGGGGGTTTGCAGTAATTGAAATTGGGAGTCATTTTTCAAACAATAGGTCTTCAATTTCACACAGAGGGGATTTTGTCAGCTAAAATTGTGACTCTCACCAGCAGATTTCATAACTTTAGCTAGCCTAAACTCCTTGAGTCAGCTGAGAAATCCGTCTGTAGCTGGCTTTTTAATGTTTCCATTTGACACATTTTAAAACAAGAATCCTGTAAAAGTGTATTAAATATGTAAAGTTACTTGACAGCTGCAAACATGATATAACAATGTTAAAAGACTGAGGCTAAAGCTACTTCTCAGCAAAAATCGGTCGGATGGCTAAATATGACACGTATATGTGTACAGTAAGAGAGAAATACTATGGGTGGGAGAATAAATCGATCCTCTTAAGTATTGGGATTCCTTGTTTATGATTGCTGAATCAATTTTATATATGTAAATAACTAGCTCTTGGTCCATTAGCCCAATATTCAAACACATAATTGAATTCTGATTGACATTCTGATGGAAATTAGCATCATGTTAATATTATCTTAACAAATTGATCCAATTTGTTGGGTGTGCCAGGAGAGGGCAGCATATATATTTATATTTTCTATTTTATTCATTCTACTGAACATTTTATTTACCACTTTTATATCCAGTTGGGTCCAGGGTTTTGAAAGGACAGTTTCAAGTGCAGGTTCATGTGTGAAGGATGTTAAATTAAATTGTCACTATGTGCTGTGTGCAGCTTTGAGGGGCTCAGTAAATATTGTTGTATTTATCATTTTCTTTTGGCACTGGCATGATGAACAATAACAGCTAAAGTTAACTTCAAAAAGTATTTTATTTATATGCAGTAGAGAAATTATGTTATTGAAATAAAACTCAAAAACTGATTGACATATGATCTGTTGTTTTTGGAAATATGAATTATGTTATACAGTCTTTAGAAGTGTATGACTTTTTCAGATGGGCTAGTGTTAAAAAAAACTGCAATAAATCGGAATATTGAATCGTAATACATATCAAATCAGTCCCCAACTATCATGGTGGTATTGAACTGGGAGATAAGTGTATCATCCCAGCCCTGATAAATAAACTCATTAATGTTGGAAAAGGAAGTGCAGTGACAACATTAAGTGCAGTGGATCTTGAGATGGTCTCCTAAAAAGTCATAATGCACATACCAGAAAGTACAAACAGCAACTCAGGAGAGAGAAAAAAAAAATTCAAAGCACAGAGATTCTGTTAGAAGCTACAGAAGTACTGAGAGATGAACATAAAGAGACTTTTATAAATGTCTTTCTCTCTGCTCCGCTGCACGCACATGAGCTGAGTATCACAACATTCACTTACGCAAAGGGGAGAAAGGAGGCTTGTCATGGTTGGCCACAGTCAGTGAGACATCAATGCAGCACGCTTGGAGGCGGGTTGGGCTCGCTTTGGCTCCACTCCAGAGTAGGTCCATCTCTGGTGTGGCTCAGCACAATACAAACGGTAATGCAAATCAGGACGGCATGGTTAGACTCAGCGTGGCCAAAAGCAAACAAATGCAGTGCTATTTAACACAAGTTTGTGTGGAGGTAACTTTACTGCAGCTCGTAAGCTAGTTAGCCATACATGCTGCAGTTTACATTAGAGCAGATAAAAACAAAATTTAATCTATACCTCACAAATTTGCTCGTTTTTTTAGTTTTTTTTTAAAGAAAAGATTCCACCCTCCAAACCCAGAAACACTGAGTCTCACTCCTGTTAGAACCACAAACACGCTGCTTCAACATGGAGCAAAATGCAGAGCTTGACAGGCCTGCAGTGACCAAGTTACGGGTGCTACTCTGTGATTGAACAATTGCTGATCAACAGAGGGGCTTAGCAAAGGATCAGAGCAGTCACAAGTCACTTGCCTCAACCTGTGCCACATTTTGGGTGACAACAAGCACCATTAAAATGCCAGCTACAAATAGCGAAGACTTGTGAAATTTTCATGCATGTCAATGTTGGGAATGTAATTAGTTTACTATAACACCACAGTGGGCAGATGACTGAAACATCAAAATTGTCTCTTTAAAAGTGACAAAAGTGATGTCAGAAATCACCTGGAGATTCAATAAGGTACTTGTATATGTCAGGATATACAACCTCTGACCACTTGGTGGAGTCGTTTTTCCACTTTGATGGAGGCAGACACTCAACAATCCCCATTTTTTATTTTTTTTCTATGTAATGATGCCAGTCGTTGATCAGCAAAGACATAACATGATTGCACACCTGACTACCCAAAGGATTTGGGCTCCTAAACTCTCAGCAGTTTTCTTATTTTATGCACTTGAATTGGCAAAGACCTCGGAACTTGTATTGACTGCCCGTCAAAATGATGACGCCGGAGCAAAGTACCTGGATGGGTTTCTCTGATATGTTGATGCCTACTGGGTGCTGAATCATAACAGAAGATTTCACTTTAAATTTCCCCTTACAGACCTTCCCAGGGTTTGGTACCGGCAATATTTTGGCACAAAAATGAAACAAAGACTTGTACACACATGCCCTCACTCAGCTGGCCCTGTGAAGAACTGATCTCGCACACACACACAAGCACACAGTGAGCTCATTAAAATGGGACTGAAGCACAGGCAGATTATCAAAGCAGCAACACCCCGCTTATTCATAGATATGCAACATTCATCTTTCACTTTCCAGGAGTGTGAAACACAGTGATGTGGTCAGAATACTGTTCAAACAACCATAACTTAATTACTCATTTTCACATCTCTTTTTTTGAGTCATTCTCATGTTTGATATTCAAATGTGAAGTGTAAAGTAAATATACTCATTACCAGGAGGAGGAGGAGGAGTGATGAGGGAATTGTGTGTGAACACTGATGTATTTCTGTGTGTTCTGGGGGCAGAAATGAACAGTTTTTACGTGTGAGGGCGAGTTAGAAATCAAAGTGCACACAGTATTGCTTCTGAATGGCCGAGACACCGTGTTTTGTCTTTTTTTTTCCACTCTGGTTTTGTTCATTGAGGTGTTGTACACACAGTCTCATCTGGTCCACATGTGAGAAAACATCCTCACATCGTCTGAGTGGATTAATGCAGGATGTGACAGAGGTGGAGAGTCCATCCCACCTGAGCTGTTCTTGTCCTGGGTTGAAGAAACCGATGATGTGAAGAGGTGAGATAGTCCCAGAGGATAAAAGACTCAACAGCTTCCACCAGAGAGGAAAAGGTGGGGTAAAGTCTTTGTTTGGCCAGTTACAAGTCTTAAATGTTGGCACTAAAAGTCAAGTCCAAGTCCTAAAGTCTGAGTTTCAATTTCTCAACAAGTTATTCTTTTTTTTCCAGCCCATGTTACCATGATTTATTAAAGCTGCATGTTTCTATGAATGATTTCATTGAATGATGTAATCATAAAGTACAGTGATTCCCAAACCTGCCCCCCTTTTGGAAGCCAACAAATGTTTGAGCCCCCCCACCCCAAAATTTCCGATCAACCATTAATAATAACTGGGGGTGGAACTGATTAAAAAGAATTCAAAAGTTGAATTTTAAATTAAATAAAGGTTAGCAGGACAGAATCAGCAAACTCTTGTTTATTTATTTCTCCTACATGAATCATATTCATTCAACTTTGTTTCACTCTTTGTTTCTCCCGTGGTCTTTTTCTTAACAAGCTTCCCTCTATGTACCAAACAGTGGGAGATTTCAGTGACAGGGACAATACATGCAGGGAACTGGAATTAGCGACAACTAAATCTGGGGAAAAAAATGACAAACCTGACGTGAGCCCGTGAAATATGTGAGAAATAAGGCCCAACCCGAACCCACTGGGTTCCGTCAGGTCCAGCTCTAATTGGTCAATGTGAAATACTGTAACTATTTCAATGGTCTCGTCTTGTGTTTTGCAAAATCAACTTGATGCACTGCATCGAAACATTGTTAACAAATCTTGAATTTGCAAGTGTAGAAGACAGTGTTCAAGGGTGTTTTTGCTTTTCACTTTGCATGACAACATTTATTTTCATGCTTTCACTGAAAATACTACTGTACAACCACTTGGCTGCATTAGTACAATAGTATGGTTTTTGGGCATATAGGAAAAAAATGAGAGGAGAAAGAAATTGTTTTTACATTGCATTTCGAGAGTAAAGTAAAATTTTCATTATCAGTGCCAGGTGATTAATGTGTCCCTTAAAGAAGATGTCCCAACCTGCTGCATGCATCAGAGGAAAAACACTCTCCCTGGTTCTTTTTTTTTTTTTTAAGTTTCATGCACTTGCTTGACCTCCAACTTACTTTTATCAGTCAAAACGGATGCTGATGTTTCTGTTTTCCTCTCCAGTCAGGAGTCAGCATGGACAGTGAGGGACTGGTTTATGAGACTGAGAAGCAGCATGTCTTATGTGATCCACAGCAGCCTTTTTATAGAGATATCATCAAAAAGAACAAAGTTTGGAAGGAGCTGTAGAGAATTACAAGTAAATAAAGGAACTGTTCCCAACTACACAGAAACTGACTCAAAGTTACTACAGTAACTTTCATATTGTGTTGATTTTGGATGTCCAAGTGACAAAAGCTGTAGTGTTTCCACTGCCATGAATTCAAAATATAACGTCAAAAATAAAATAATCTAAAGAAAAATCTCCCTTTGCTTGTTTTACATTGGCTAAAGTAACTTTGCTTTGTAAAATGCAAACATGCCATAAATCTTTTATTCTGATTTCATCTGAATTCAAGATCTGGTGGCATGAATAACTACACTGTACATCATCTAAATATTTGATTAGGCAGGTCATATAGAGACATCAGTATTAAATGAAGCTGTTTTATAGTCAGTTGAAAACTCCTTAAAGTGGCTTTAGGAAAATTCCGTTAGTTATGAATTTTAGAGGGAGAAATCACAACTGCTCACTGCTTCATCCAGTCAGGTTCACTTGCTTGTTGTATGTTAGGAAGTGGAATTCTCAAAATGCACATGATTTATTTTTTCTTATGCCTGACCTAATACTGAAAGTTCGTCCTTATTCTCTGCATTTAAACTTTTTTTCTCAAAATGCAAAAGTAACAATCTTATCTCTTATTTTTTTCCCCGTGTGGCTGGCCTTCTTCAATACAATACAATAGGAACAGTAAGAATGAAGTGATTAATTACTATCCAGGAAGTTCACAGTGGGTAATAACTGGGTTTGAAGACACCAAATAACAGTCCATACAGGATTTTAGTGTGAGGTGTGTGCGCTCGCCAAATTTCATTTGCCAACGCAGAGAATTGCTGAATGATGCTGAACTGCACTGAGCCATGTTCAGTGTTTTTTTGAACAACCCCGTCTTTCGCAACAAAAAGATGAACGGGGAAAAAAAGGAGTTAAATTGTCAACAGAAACTTCTCAGATCTCTCCTGTGTGATTTTTTAATAAGAGATGTTTTATCTTTGAGCTTGGGAATGCTATCAAGTCAAAATCATGTCACAGTTCATTGGTCAAAGTCAGATTTTGCTGAGCCCAAAGAAATTACATTTGAGTCTACAACTCTGTTAACATCTGTTATCTGTCTTGTCCCTCCTTTCATCTTTTTTTTTCTTTGTCCCAGTGAGAGTTTGGCTTGTTACTCCAATGAAAGAAAATTTTCATATTAAAATAATTACTGTAAACAAACAGGACTATAGCCAAGAAGACTGTGAGCCTGACTGTCAGGTGTGTAGCACCTTAAACTATTTCTTAATTCAAAAGTATGTCAGTCCACCTAAAAAGCACCCATTCATTATTCTATTCAAAAACATCCTTTCAGATTCTCTTCATTCTGAGCTGCATTAGTCAGATTTCTCCTGTGTGATCAATCAGGAAACAGAAACAGCGTGCCCATCTTGTCCTTTAAAAAATCACAGTATTTCTGTCTAAAAACTAGTTCATAGTGAGTTTTATGCATCAAAATGAACTGGGGGGAAGAAGATGATCACAATGTTTGAATAATTCAACATCAAATTGAAGTATGAGGTTATAAGTAACAATTTATCTTTTAATTTGAATAATAATTCATGACTTCATTACCAAATAAAGTCATGATAAAACACATTACTAAGTTAAGACTTTCTCTCAAGCTCTGGTGTCTGCCTCTGTCTCTCTGTATTTCTTTAAGTCTCTCAGTTTCCCTGAAGGCATCACTGATAACTCTCAGTGTGGCATCATTTATTTCACTCCATCTCTCCTCCTCCACACCTCCAGCTATTAAAGTTCCTCTATTTTTCTCTTCCATACAAAGTGTTCTCCTTCCTTTCATTAACACTGTTTTCCCTCTCTTTGTCAAGGTCACGTTCTTCATTTTTTTTTCCTTTTAACAGCTTTTTCTTCTCATAAAAGTTAAAAATGACCCCTCGACTCTTTGCCTCCACCCTCCCCTCAGCATTATTGTCTCAGCAGTGAAACTTGAAGATGATCAGGACGATCCTCTTGTACTCCTTCCTGAAGTTGTGGTTCAGGACGCCGTAGACGACGGCGTTGAGGCAGCTGTTGAAGTACGCCATGAAGTAGCTGGCTGTGAACAGCCACTCCGGTATCGCCCGGCTCAGCCTCGAGTCCAGTGCCACCGCCAAGCCAATCAGGTTTAGTGGCGCCCAGCAGACAGCAAAGAGCACAAAGACCACGAACATGGTGAGGAAGTTGCGGAGGTCGTGCGGTTTGATCTTTGGCCGCGAGTCTGGCTTGACCCTCCGCCTCACCTGGATGACGAGGATCCAGATACGCAGGTAGCAGTAGGTGACAATGCCGATGGGCAGGATGAAGTGCACCACAACCACTGTGATGGTGTACAGCGAGCTCACTGACTGGGCGAAGGTGCAGGAGTACACCCGCGGGTCGTACTGCAATGACTCCACAAACCAGTTGGGCACGATGGCGAGAATGGTGAGTGCCCAGACGAGCACGACGTAGCACATGGTGTTGCTGTTGGAGAACAGTTTGTCGTACTTGAGGCTGTGGCAGATGTAGCAGTAGCGGTTGATGGCGATGCCTGTGATGTTGAAGATGGAGCCAATGACGCTGAGGCCCATGAGGAAGCCACTGATCTGACAGTGGATGTAGCCGGCAATCCAGCCATCATGGAAAATGGCGGTCAGGACCAGCGGGTAGGGATAGATGGCAACTACCAAGTCAGCAAGAGCCAGGCTCACGACAAAGGCTTCCCTGCAGAGGAGACAGAATGTTATGAGCAGGTGGAATATCAACAGAACAGACTGTGAAAGGTGAGTCATCTCCAATTATTGTTGTTTGTCTTGGAAATACTCTCAGGATCATGTGTTTGAGTGGAGGACTTTACAGTTTGATCTTGCTTTTAGTCTCAATCTCCAGCCTGTCTAATGAAAGAGACAGTTCAAAAAAATCAAAAATCCATATATCCATCCATATAACACCTCTAGTGTGTTATATCTAGATAGTTTTGGTGTGAGTTGCTGAGATTTGGAGACACTGGCCAGAGAAGTGTATATTGGAGAGAATCCAATATAATGGAATATAGATCATAAATCATATATCATAACAAATGTACAAACTGATCTACCAACGGTGCGCACTGAGGATTGTGTCTTTCAGATGTGCAAGACAGCACTTACTGTTCATTTAGTACATTTGCCTTGATGAATATGTAATATGGGACATTTCTACCGTAGTGTGCAAAGTACTGGGAGGAGAAAATGCAAATAGGTTCATTTAGCACATGCACTGTGATTTACCAAGCCTGAAAATAATTTGCAGTGACTGTGACTGCAATTGTATTTAATACATATGAAAGGAAGGTGCTAATCGGTCCAGCAGTGCACACAGATGGCTGCTGTTATTCTGGCGAGGAGGAGACACTCTCATTTAAAGTCATTTCTCATGAGCTGTTTGTGTGATGCTTTTATTTTTATTTTCATTCAATTATGATTAATACAGAAAAATACCATGATTAAACATAAATCTATTGCAGCCTGCTTGGAGCCAAATGAAACTGAAGATTCACAGCCACTGTAGCCTAAAGAAAATTAACACTGAACTTTATTATGTCTACCTTTTTCCTTCTTCTCGGCAACATTGCTTTTTGAAGTTTTCTGGCAGGTTGCAATTTTTCTTTAGTTTTTCGCCTTATATCTTGCCATCTTGTCTTAATTTCATCTGTTGTTCTTGACTTCTTTTTGCTGTAGCTCACTAACACCTCCATGTGATCAAATTTTTTTGTTCTGCTCTCCGTCCAAACTCCCCATGGCAGAGCACACACTGTAACACACGCAAAACCATAATTTAAATACCGTCTCTACAGTGTTTGCACCCTGTTGTCATTAATAGAATTATTGGTGGTTGGTCACCTCAAAATGCGCACCAACCAAACATGCAATATATTAGGAAGCACACACAATTTAGCACTCTTTATCTGGGAATTTCTTCCAGGCAGCCTTTTGGTTGTCCTCTACAATCAACTTGCCAAAGGTGAAACTTGATTAGTCTGGGTAATCCATCATCATAAACATTGTTTTTAAATTGCTCACTGTTGGTGCATTTAATGACACTTCACCAGGCTTGGTCAGAATGGATTGCTGTTATGTGGATCGAAGGAGAAAAGTTTATACCCTTATAGAAACAGTATCTCTTGGTTTCACTTATTGCTTGTGTTTGGTTTTACAACATACAGAAGGTTGTAAATGCAAAAGTGATTCAGTTTCTGAATATGTGGCTGTTCTGGAGTCCAACAAAGAAGAGTTTCTCCTTTGTCTCTGTCAGTTGGTGTTTAGAACTTGAATGCTAAAAACAACTAATACCAGCAGCTGCCTGACATCTCTCCTCTCTACACTTCCTTTCCCTTCAATGACAAAACACAATGTGTCTTAACCTTAAAAAGTAGTGGATAAATAAAATTACAATTATTATACACTTGGACAAAGGTTGGTGGTGACGTAAAGTAGTGCTGAAAGAATTAGTCTATTAATCTAAAAATGTCAGCACTTTTTATGATCCATTAATTATTTCAGTCTTCTATAAAGCAAACATTTTTGGTTCCTGCCTCTCACACTGTAAAACCAAATGCTTACATGAATTAATTGTAATAAAAAGTAAAACTTAAAATTCATTTAGAAGTTCTTCTAACTAAAAAGTGTTAAGTTCCAGTAGGAATTTTCTTTCTTTTGTGTTTTTTAAACTCGTAATTTGATCAATATGAACTTTACTGAACATGAAATAATGACTTATATACTTCAAATTAACCAGTACTGTAAAACAAAAGTTAAGAAAACTCATAATTTTAAGGCAACTGCCTCGACTAGAGTAACTAGACTAGAGTTTAAAAAAAAAAAAAATGTATTTCAAAAATTGTTATTTGGCTGCTTGAAAATTAAATGGTTGCAATTGAAAAATTATATTATTACCCATTATTCACTTTCACTTCAGTGAGTTTACTCAACAATACTATTGTCATGGAGTATATTACTCAACAATTTTTGTTTTTGTTTTTGTTTTTGTTTTGTTTTTTGTTTGCATTTGAAATGCAACTATTTGGGGTTTCTGAACGTTTATCTAAAGAAAAGTAAAATATCTCAACCAAACTTTGTTTTGGGGGGCTCAAAATTCAAAAATCTATTGAAGTAAATTGCCTTGAAATTGAAATGAAGTTTTCTTGGCTTTTTCAATTTTACGGTGTATTAAATTGTTTGAGGTTTATGCAAATTCTGAGTTGCATTTACTGGGAACATTTGATTTGGCTGAATCAGTCGTTTTGATTTAAACGTAATCAAAGAGTACATGTAACTATATTTAAGCTCTGATAACCACCAACTTGTGGACACTGATTGCCTCAATTTTTTTGAGTACTGCTAACTTACTGGGGTTTACGGTGCAGTGTGAACATTTGCTGCTTTTCTCTGTTTTATATCATCATAAACTGAATATCTTTGGGTTGTGGCATGCTGATCAGCTGAAACAAGACATATAAATATGTCACCTTTGACTCTTGGAACTAATTTTTGTCATTGAATAGATTTAATGATGATCAATTGATCATAAAGATAACATGAAAGACTATCTGATGAGGAAGTGCAAAGTATAAACACTTCCTTCACATTCATTTGATAATTTAAGTTCATTTTTTGTTTGAAACTAAAATTCTTATATATTCGTCAGTGCATGTTTAGTGTAGAAGAGAATGGGATATTTTCTGGCATTTTTTGTAAGAGAAATGGAGAGACAGACGAAATGTAAAAACAACATGACAAGAAAGAGGCGAGTGCTGTCAGAAAAACAGCAGAATGTAGCAGAACACAAACAAAAGCAAAACACAAACAGGGAACATCGAGCCTCAGAACAACCGGAACAGGACGTTACTGAAGGAAAGCAGCAAACAAAAATAGTCCCCAATAAACAGACGAATGAGCGAGCGGCAGACATAAAACCATGAACTCCCAGTCGGATCACATCCCTCTCTAACTTTACTTTAATAGTATCTGGATCATTAACACCCTCAAACCTCATCACTGCCACTTAAATGTCTCCACCATCATAACAGGCTAATGAATGAAATGTCCAAAGAATGAAATGTCCTGTACACAGTCAGTCACACAATCTCCACTCAAACCACTTTAGGCGGCTCACTCAAACAAACGCCTCGTCCAAAAACAGCTTCATAATGACAAACCATTGTTGTTCCAGAGGAGGAGGGGAGTAAACACTGGTTTGTATGCCAGTCGCAGCGGCAAGTTGATTCAAGTTTATTCCACTTTTTCGACTCTTTGCTCAGCCAGATGCAGCATGCTTTGACAGTAAAAAAAAAGTTCCCACCCTGCTGGTGTGTTGTAAAGGTCTCTCACATGGGGAAATGAAGTTTGAGGGCCTGATTTAGGAGCTTAACATTTACCTGTCGCCCCGAGTGAACCGTGCTGCATTTCAATTATATTTCCTCAGCCGCTGTACAAAGCTCCCTTTATGAATCTGTCCTATGTCTGTCCTGCATTAGTATGGAAGGCAGGTTTCTATCTCACATATATTTACCCCTGACTCTAATTAAATCAGTTCAGTCTCCAATTCAGGTGCTTTCTTTTGAGTAAAGTTTAGTTAGAAAGGAATTCATCTCTGTATCGCCATATGAATGCAGAATCTGGGCGGGGACAAAAGTTTGGTATCAGAAGTGACTGCTTTCATCATCAAAACTGGGTGGAAACAAGTAAGGTAAAGGCAGTGGTGGAAAGAATACTGAAAATCTGTACTTGAGTAAAAGCACTGTTACTAAAGTAAAATATTACTTAGTTACAAGTAAAAGTACTGGTGTCAGGGCCGCCCCTGCCTACACGCAGAACACGCACAGTGCGTAGGGCCCCGCGATCCAATAGGGGCCCCAAAAATTATACCGTGGGGAGAAAAATATTCGATTTTTAAATCTTTAACTCACGTGCTTTTATTTTGAAAGCGCAACGCAGCGTCATGTCACTGGCCCCCCCGCCCCTCCCTCACCGGCTCAGTTTGGTCACTCAGACGGTCTGATGACAGAATCTCTTTTGGACGAGTTAAAGTGGTCTGTAGGGAACTTGCCATGAATATGGCTTGTTTATAACGTCTTGTTGTTAGTTTATGTTCACATTTAGAAACCATATCTTTTGAGTTAAGTCATCTTAATCCTGGGATGGTCACTCGTCCGTTATTTAACTGCTGACTTTGTCAGTGTTCCCAAGTAACGTCAACATTAACCAAAATGTCCTGTCATCTCATTTCAGCACTATGACATTATATTAGATATTATGTGTAATAATGTCTCATCAGGAGAATGATAGTACACATGTTACAGTGAGGCAGGTGAAGCAATGAAAGGTAGAGAGACTGAGGAAGCTCAGGTGAGGTCTTCAATTGATTATTGAAATATGTATTAGCCCGTTATTACTTTTTAAACACAAAGAGTTTTATCATGAGAAGAAGTGTAATTCATTCAGGGAAAAGATAGGAGAGCCAGGTGGAGCTTCAGGGTGTGAGGTAAGGCTTAAAAATCATATTATTGATTATAATAGATCCAGAAAGGAGAACAGGTGAGGACTGATGTCAGGTTGATTTTTTTAAAGATGAATTTTCAATAATTATTTCATTATTTCCACAGTACTATAAGGGTTTGGGTTATGATTAGGTTATCAGCTGCACTAGAACACCCCACTAGTGTTCTGCACATTTATATGGTGAAATTCTACTCCATAGTGATCGATAAGTGGATTTTTTTTCCCGTTTAGTTTTAAAATGAGCCACCTTTATGTTCAGGAGCTGAACCTTAGACGTGCATCTCTGAAGACATTTTGTATGTTTAGGAGCAGCAATGCAGCAGCATGAAGGAGACAGGAAAGGAGAGGATGGTACAGGGCTTGAGGTGAGATCTTAGAATAAATTAGTGAAAACTTTTACTGTAAGGGTTAGGTTATGCTGTAAACAAGTTGACATCTGCAATCAGTGTTAAAAGTCTTCATGCTGTATGATAAAAACTAACAATACTTTTTTAGCTTTTGTAAGTCAAATGCTGATACTGTATATTACTATATGTAATGTTGTCTGTTGTAAATACATTAATGCCATGCAGGGACATCAAGGGCTTGAGGCAGGGAGTCAAAGTGAAGGAGAGACAGGAGCAGACCAACAGGTAAGAGAGAGTAACATAAACTAGATATTTTACAAGAGTTCACAAAAAAGTGGAAAAATGGGATTACTTGCTTGTAGTACGGATCTGTCAGGTTACAGATATGTGCCCCCCCCCCCAATGTTAAACTCATTCCTCATCCTGCCCCTTGCCCGCAGCTGCTGCTGTACCCTTTGTAATTAGTTTGGTTATAAAAACTTCAAACAAGACTGTTTAAAGTGATCATATAACAAACAACTAATCAGTACTGATACTTTATGCTAATAGATAAGGAGGGATAATAATACAGTAGATGCTTTGAATTTCTTAGATATAGCTGTGCAGTATTCTTAGTAGACCGAATAGCAGCAGATGATAGAAAACAAAATTTCATTTGTTTTTGGCTCGGGGCGGGGGGCCCCAAATATTTTTTTCGCTTAGGGCCCCATTTTGGTCAGGGGCGGCCCTGCTGGTGTTAGAAAAACACTTCAGTAAAATTACAAAATATTCTAAAAAACTACTCTACTAGACAAGAGTATTAGATACTTTTTAACATTGGATGCATTATCAATAACAGAATTCACTTTTTCTTTTGCCTTTTTTTGATTCCTTATTCAACAAATTACTCCGCCAGACAAAACAATGTTAAACAAGGTGGAATTAATGCTGTTTTTATACTACTGATTAGATACTAATTAATACAATCATTCCCAAAGACTGGGTCATGGTTTTATTTGGGTCCCTGAAAAAAAAAAGACCGTAAGAAATTGTGCAAAATTTATGATTTATACAGTACATCTTTTATAAAGCATTAAAATGTGTATATTGTTTTAGTGATGAGAGGAAAAAACAAGAGCCTGTTAATTCTGCCTAAATGCTCTTATTTAGTCTCATTTATAAAGTAGGCTAAAATGCTCTACACTGTAAAAATGCAAGAGTTGAAAATTCAAAATTTCAAGGCAACTTACTAAACTCCTTTTAGAGTTTAGAGTTTTTTTACCAACTAATAATGATTTGTTGAGGTTATTTACTTTTCTTCTTTAGATAAACTTGAATCTTTGAGTTTTACAAACCCCCAAAAAGTGTAATTCAAAAAAGATTGAGATGGCCTGTTAACTCAGCCTGAATGCATTTATTTCTCATTTATATTTAATATAAAGTGATGTAGAAATGGCGACAATGGTCAGGAACATTTATTTATGCACAAATTAACTCCCCAAGATTTATTGATGAGGCCTGTCATGAATTGGGTCAAAATGATTTGTCATTTTTAAAAGGCGGGCCTCAAAGTTTAGGAAACACTGTATTACAGTGTTTATACATCTTAATTGGTTAAATTATTAACAGTGATTAATTGATTAATGATTAAGCATTAAAATCTTTACTCCAAAACTGTGCCACTGCAGTGTTTCATTTTTCGTCTGTGATTTCATATGTGATGGTCTCACTGACTTGTGTGTGATCAGATCACCTTATTGGCTACAAAAACATAGATGAAAGGTTTGGAATTCAAATTGTACTCAGAACTTGGTATGGTATAATCCATACTTAAGTACAAGTATATGTACTCATATAATACAAATACAAAAATTGCAATTACAATTACTACTTAATTGCAGTAATTTGAGTATTTGTAATTAGTTACTTCCACCACAAAAGTAAGGGCCAACTTTATTGTGATCATACAATCATACAGGATACCATTACAAAATCAAACTCTTTCTCTGCATATATAATCCCTCCTTGTATTAGAAGTAGTGAGCAGCTACTGTACAACACACAGGGACCAACTCCAGCTATAAGCCAGTACCTTGCTCAGGGGTACTGACTGGGGACTTGACCTAATATACATGTTTTTGATGGTGGGGAGACACTGGAGCACTCGGAGGAACCCCACACAGGCATGATGGGGAGAACAAAAAGGAAAGGTCATGAACATCCAAACAGGGATTTGAACCCACAGTCACCTTGCTGTGAGACAAAAGTGTTCATCACTGCATCACCATGCTGCAGTTTAAAGAAAAAAACCTGCATTGCCAAAATAATCCCAAGTCTTTAAGTGGCGGTGACAGCAGCCCAGTTCCAATCTTCCACTCCACTCCACTCCATGACAAGTGTGACTCAGTGTGGAGTCACACTCGCCACCGTGGAGGGTCACTTAAGTAAGGAGGAGGGTGTAAATAAAATAAGTTTTAGGATGTTCTCACCTGTTTCTGACAAACAGGAAGATTCATCATGATGGATAGTGTTATTAAATACATTTTAAGATGATAATCTTATAAATAGCACTGACAAAGATGTAGGTGGTGATCACATGACATACTCACTACATTCATGACATAGTGAGCTTGTGAAAGGAAAATGATTAATTGAATGAATAAAAACTCACTCCCATGCTTCTTTGGTCACATCTCTGTTTTTCTGAACAGTTTTTCGTCGTGCCATCCCGT
This sequence comes from Lutjanus argentimaculatus, assembly GCA_034769285.1. Classification (NCBI taxonomy): domain Eukaryota; kingdom Metazoa; phylum Chordata; class Actinopteri; order Lutjaniformes; family Lutjanidae; genus Lutjanus; species Lutjanus argentimaculatus. The sequence goes on along the minus strand of JAWZSL010000006.1, from coordinate 1,966,128 downwards.
CATGTGTATGTGAAAAATGTCTGTTTGAGAAACTCGTTACTTATCCTTTGGAAAAAACACTTGTGGCACAGAACTAACATTTGTGGCGTTTCCGCCATTCTGGACACAAATGAGGTGCTGCACCTGAGAGGAGTGTGTGTGTGCAAGCCTGCATAAATGCAGACTTGGTGTTGGAAGGCTTTATAAAGGCTACTTTACACTGCATGCATTAAAAAATACAGGAAATGCACATATGATTAGAGCTTTAATCGGGCCAGAGCAATTGAGCCTAACAAGGCCCAAGCCCAACAGAATTCTGTCCAAAACCGACCCGAACCCAACCCTGTTTAGCATATTTCAGCTTGCGGTTTTAGGAGACTTGGATTACACCAGACAAGCAGTATGGAGGCTTTTTGTTTTTATCTGTTGTTTTTTATGTTTGAAAACTGGTCACCATCACTTCCATTGTTTGGGAGATTCTGCAACACTGTTTTCCTGTGAAACTCCAGCAGTGTTTTGTGGACTAAAAAACTAAACCTGACCTTCAATCAGCATGAGGGTGAGTATATAATGACTGAATTTTCATTTTTGGATGAACTATCCCTTTAAAACCCTCCAGTGACTGAGAGCTGTGTTTCATCACTTTAGCAGGCTTTTATTAAATTGCGCACATCTTCACAGCCAGAAGGGAACGTGGTTGTTAAGTCTGGAAGAGTTAAACAACACTTTGTTCAACCTGCTAAACTATGTGGAACCATTCAGTTTTTATCACTCCATCATTTTATCAAAAGGTGTCATCGTTATTATTCTGGACAACAAGTCTCTGTCTCTGGTACATCAGAGATGGCTACTTAGAGAAGAACTGTGGCTCAGAGACAGGGGACTTGTTAACTGCCAGCCAGTATGTATTAGTCCATGGTTCTGTCTTTATTACTCTGTTTGCAGCTATTCCCAACAACATCCCTCCTCTTATGTAAGCTGATGCTGTATGTTAATGAGCATAGAGGAGAAATGCTGTCAGGGTCAGAGGCTCAGGTCCCTGTGTAGTTCAGTGATTGAGGAGGACATTAAGACATCCAGGGTCAGTCTCATTAGAGCCCTTCATACTGTAAACATATAAATTCATGGTTCTCATAGGTGCTTCAGCTGCCATGCCCTCAGTTAGTACACATTTAAGCTCTGTATGTTTTCTGACTTTAGCAGTAGTTGAAAATACAGTAAGATCCTTAAATTAAAGGGATAGTCTACCCTAAAATCAAAAATGCATATTTTTCATCTGGCCTACAGTGCCAAATGAGTACCTGTAGGGGTGGGGCTTGTGGTGATAAACACCTCTGATTGGTCGAGAATTTGCAGCATTTTATTTGAACCATCTCCACAATAGCTTGTAATTTTTTAACCTATTTATTTATTTATTTTTGCTTACTATAAGTCTAGCATTTGGTGTTGTGAACCCATTGTTGCAGTAACCCCTGCAGAGGAGTAAATCATGATTTTGGTCACATATGTTTTGCACTGTATGCAAATATCAGGATAATGCACTCGGGTGTACTAAATTTTGGTCCAATGAAACACTTTCTCAGTTATGATGAAGCATGAAAGTAGAATATACCCATTTGCAGACTGGAGTGTTTCTGGGGGCTTCAGTGTACAAAAGCACAGCTTCTGACTTTATTCACTGATGTGAGTGAAACTGGATCATATTTTATGGAGAGAATATTTTCTGGTTTTCCCTCTGATGTTTTCTGGATGCGTAGCTTCAATTCCTGTTGATTTAATCGCAGAGTTTCCTGATAGATAGATAGATCTAGCTTACTTGTTGCTAAAGTAGCTAACTGTTTCCTGGAATTACCAGGCAATGGAACCAGGCTCAGCAACCTCCTAGAGAGGACGGCCGGTCACCAGAACGAACACAGGCTCCGAGACCAATGGAGAATATAGTACAGAGGTTGTTTCCTAATGGAAACATAGCTTTACTTGTTGCTAATGTGACTTAGTTAACCACTAACTGCTATTAGCTTAGTTAGCCATGACTCAGCCTCAGGGTTCCAGGAGCCAAAACCAGCAAAAATGTGCAAAAAAAGGTTTTTCATATTCTGTGGACTAATTTGTCTAATCTTTACGGGTCTTCAAAATGCAGGAAAAACACAGACAACATCAGGTTGAGAGAACCCATTGGTAAAAACCTCCAAAGACAAAAAGTTGGGGTAACTCAGGGTGGAAACATGATTTTAAAGCCACATGATCTAAGGTGAGAACTGGCTTTAAACTGCAGTAGGGAATGTGCCATGATATCAAACTGGAGCCAGGATGTAGTTTGCATAAAGAAGAAGAGGAAAACAGCTTGCCTGGCCTAAAAAAAGGCCTTCTAGCACATCTAAAGCTTCCTAATGAATGATTTGTTTAATCCAGTCATCCCCAAACACTGGGTCGGGACCCATGTGGGCCAGAGAGATTCTGTTTGGGTCCCCAGATAAATACAAGACTATGGAGGAAAAATGAGATTTAAATCTGCAGTACAGCTTTTATAAAGCATTTAAAATGTGTATGTTTTATTGATGACAGAAAAAACAAGAGTCTGTTAATTCTGTCTAAATGCTACTTGTCTCATTTATGCTAAAATGTCCTGTGTTGTTTGCCTAAGAAGAGGAAATAAAAACAATGAGATGACCTGTTAGCCTAGATGGATTTATTTCTCATTTATCTCAGAAATGCAGAAATGGCAGTAAAAATGGTCAGGAAAGTTCATTTATGCCCTGAACATGAACAATGAACTCTTCCCAGAATTTATTGATAAGGCTTATTGTAACGTGGGTCACAATGATTTGTCATTTTTAAAAAGTGGGGTCCCCAGGAAAAAAGTTTGGGAAACACTGGCTTAATCTGTTCAAAATATTTAAATTATGATTCATGATTTTTAAGGGTGTTACATGCTGTTGCCATTTTGAACCTTTGATTGAGCCGTTACCCAGCTGGGCTATTAACATGACTCCAGCTTTGCAGTTAACAGCTCAGGGATGCACATGCTGTATTTTGATGAGACACTGAATGTAAACAAGACTTTTGTTTGTTTACAAGAAAACTCCATAGGGCACCTTTAATGCCAAATGTAGACTCACACAATATGACTTCACAGCTCTTAAAAAACACAATCAAACAACAAGAGGCACTTAAGCTTCTTCCTAGTGATAAATTAAATGCAACCAGTTATGTTAATTAGACTGTCCATTAAGACAAATGATGAGCAAAGATTGCCATCAGTGTGCTGTGATCTTTGCCTCTTGAGTGCACTGAGAAGTTAAAGTAGTTTCAAAGACATTGGTTTTTCAGTATTGAAATGCAAATTTATGCAGTGAGTCACTCCAAAATCTAATCAGATCATCTGTTGTGTGGACGAGCAGCGCTGTGAACTTTCAACGTTCTTATAGACTGTTGTTCCTGAGTTACTGTAACAGTGTGTCCCACACAGACAGACAGACACCGGCATGATCGAGCATCGCGTCACCTCACAGAGTCTCTATTGAAGTGAAGAGACTCTTGTCTTTGTTCTTTCTCTCCGCTCTGTTTGTGTCTCTCAGCAGTGAGTGTATTCAACACTGCAGTTGCTGGCGTTTGTGTGTATATGTGTAGGTGTGTGTGTGTGTGTGTGTGTGATCCTGACAGCAGCTCTGACTGCTGCTGTTTGTACCTTGTTCCAGTACAACAGCAAACACTGCTGTCACCCACAGACAGAAAGATATCGAATTGCAGTTTGTAGGAAAAAATAGACACTTTGTCTGCTGACTCAACCTTCAACTGACATTTCTGGATCATATTGAAATATTGTAAAGACACATGAGGGTATACAACTGGAGTTGGGAGTATTCAGAGGGTCATATTCAGGGCTGTGGTCAGGATTTGTAAGATCTGAGATTGTGAGTTCAAATCTGCCTCCTTAACAACTTTTTGACTTGCCACAAACCAAACTCAGATTAAAATATCATACCTAAGCAACAGAACAGGTCGACTGCCAGTGACTCTCAAAACAACATATATGAACAGTGGAGAGTGCCAGCATACTGCCTACTGCACTTAAGTGCTAAGGTCACATGGTGTAAGTCACGTGACCCTAAACATGCAGTTTAATTTGTGATACAGCAGCAGTTTGGTTACATTTAGGCAACAAGACTACTTGGTTATGTTTAGGAAAGGATTGCGGTTTGGGTTAAAGTTAGGGCAGTGACTAATGATTATTTTCATCATTGATTAATTGGCTGATTATTTTCTTGATCAATAGATTAATAGTTGTTTGATTAAAATGTCAGAAAATGGTGAAAAATATTGATCAGTTTCTCAAAATCTAAGATGACGTCCTTAAATGTCTTGTTTTACTCACAACCCAAAGATATTCAGTTTACTGTCAGAGAGGAGTAAATAAACCAGAAATATTGACATTTAAGAAGCTGAATTCAGAGAATTATTCAAACTAATCAACTGATCATCAAAATAGTTGTCAATTAATTTAATAATCCATTTATAGTCATTAACTGATTAATTGTTGCAGCTGTATTTAAAATATGTTATGTCATGTAAACAAAGTAGCTACATAAATAGTTATGTAACTTGTAGAACTTTAAACAAGTCAATGTTGACTTTTGGTTTCACATGGGACATGAACCCCTGTCTCTCAGGTGAAAGTCCTGTGTTCGTTTGACCCATCCATCCACCCCAGCTCCCTCCTTATGCAGACTCTCCCGCTCTTTATACCACATCACCTGACTTTCTCCTTAGCTCCCATCATAATTACTACCGCCACTAGAGGTCGCTGTTGGGGGATTTATTGGCAGAATAAGACAGTGATGGAGTATTATATTCTTAAGTATATTTAGTAGAATGAGCAGAGGGTGTGTGTCCTCTTCCATGGAGTCTGCCATTTTTCTACAGTAGCCCAGAGAAGACAAACCAAACGCTGGCCTTTAATATTTTTTGCGCCACCGTAGGTTATCCCTGTGAAATGCCACTAAATCCTACACACTGGTCCTTCTAATCTGAAAACAATGTATGTTTTTTTTTTTTTGTTTTTTTTTTTACCATTTGGGGGCAACTGAAACAAGTTATATTTTTATATTTTCAGTTTATATGGCAAACTTGTTCACAAACAGTTATTTATTTCCATATCCAGCAGTTACAGAGCAACATGATCATTCATTTAGAGTCTTGTCTGCATCTTTCTGATGAATTAAGTCCAATGTTCAATCTCTTTTAGCTCTGTAATGTATGCATGTTCAGTACCAAGTCTCTAACTGTGTCTGTCTGCTGTTTGCTGCTGAGCAGGCGGTGTACAGTGGGTTTTAGAGTTTTTTCTCCCTGACAAAAAGCTTCCTGCTGTGGCCAAAAATGACATTATGAAAGCGGGTGAGAGTAAACTGGTTAAAATGCTGCAGATTAAGATGATAATTCTCTGTAGGTTCACTGTGAACACCCCCTTTCAAATGGTCACATTGTTTCCACATTCAGTTCAATATTGATTAGCTTACTTTAAGATATTTTGGCTATAAAAGATAAGAATCAGCCTCAAAACACTAAGCATGTACAGTTTACTAAATATATAGAGCAGTCATTCCCAAAGACTGGGTCCTGACACACAGTTTGGTCACAGGAGATTTTATATGGGTACCTGAAAAGATAAGACTATAGAGGAAATGCTGCAAAATTTAAGATTTATATCTGCAGCACATGTTTTGTAAAGCATTTAAAATGTGTACATTGATGAGAGGAAAAAGCAAGAGCCTGTTAACTCCACTTAAATGCACTTATTGTGTCTCATGAATCAAGTCGACTAAAATGTTCTACACTGTAAAAATAAAAACTTTCAAAATTTCAAGGCAACTTACTTCAATAGATTTTGATGAGATATTTTTAGATTTTTACCAAGTAATAAAGTTTTGTTGAGTTAATTTACTTTTCTTCTTTAAATAAACTTGAATATTTGAGTTTTATAAACCCCCAAAAAGTGCATTTCAAAAACTGAGCAAAATTATTAAGTAATTTGTTGTTTGTTTGTTTTTGTTTGTTTTGTTTTTTGCTTGTTTGTTTGTTTGTTTGTTTTTTGTTAGTTTTTTGTTTTGTTTTTAAAGATTTTTTTAGGTTTGTTTTGTTGATGAGAGGAAATACAAAGATTGAGATGGCCTGTTAACTCAGCCTAACTGCAATTAAATAAATAATTAAATAAATAATAATAAATTCCATTTATAAGGTATTTAATGTGTATATGCATGCGTGAAGATAATATATGGTGATGTGGAAGTGGCGAATTAACTCTATTTTGATAAGTCCTGTTGTAAATCGGGTCATGATGATTTGTCATTTTTAAAAAGCGGGTCCCCAGAAAAAGAGTTTGGGAAACACTGATGTAGAGTACAGCATTAACCAGTCAGATTCTTTGCATCAGCGGAATATCTGTGCTGCCACTGGGAGCGAGTAACCACTGAAGCTTCTTACCCTTTGATCAATGGATAACTTTGCTAATTAGTGATTGTTAGCGGTGGTGCAGAACACAGAGGGCATTGACAAAGCTGATGAGACAGCTGCAGGTAAACCAGGAAGGACAGTGGGTCTTTTTATTGTGGCTATTTTATTTGTGTTTCAAAAGATTTTCAACCCAAAAATCCTGTCGATGTTGCTTCCCAGTCAGATCAGAAGTAAGGAATAATAATAAGGGAGTAGTAAGTGGTGTGCCACTATTAGTAGAGGCCAAATTATTTTGGGACATTGCAGTTGGGTGTGAGGCAAGAAGATTGACAAGATTCCTAAAAGGAGAGAAGGAGGACAAGAGTAACAGTATGAGAGCTCCTCTCAGATGTTTCTGCAGTATGTAAAGGAGTCAGACGATGTGGGAGATGTGGGAAAGACAGTCGCAAGTCGAGTGCAAAATAGATGAATTGCAAACAAAGTGGTGAGGGAAATCACCATGCAGGGTCAGCACAGGGTCCAAAAAGATTAAAGAAGTGAATGTGAATAAGATCAGATCATATACTGAAGCTGCTAAGAGAAAAGGGAAGAACAACAAATGGTAGTAGCACAAAAGGAACTTCAGCAGAAAAGAGAATATCTGCATGAACAAGAAACAAACTTTGTCATTGATTGCCATGGTTATTAATGTGCTGATGAAATACAGGGGAAGTCGGAAAAGATTAAACTGGTTCTAGACGCTACAAGGAGATTCTTAAACACTGTGGACACATGTATGGAGAAGATGTAGCTCAGGTCGATTCAACCAGCACGTGGCAGGTGTGTCTATAAGAATGCAATAATAGTAATACTAATGATAATAATAACATTACTTTAACAATTAATCAATTCTGAAAATACTTGCCCAGTCGGACAAGTGAGCTTCTAGCTATCCGATGTGGTATTTTACTTGCCCTGGGAAGTTGACGATCCTCACTGCTGAGCCCTGGTGGCATATCTCAGATCTACTTTGAGACATGTGAACCACCTGTGGCTCAGTGGTAGAGAGGGTCATCTCCAATCAGAAGGTTGGGGGTTTGATTCCCGGCTCCTCTGGTCTACATGTCGAAGTGTCCTTGGGCAAGACACTGAACCCCACATTGCTCCCGATGGCTGCGCCAACAGTGTATGAATGTGTGTGAATGACTTCTGATCATTCACACACACAAGGTATGAATAAGATAGGAATAGTTAAGTACAGTGAATGACTTCTGATGCACAGGTTGGGTCTTTTGTAGAAGAAGCCACCTGTGTCATTAGTGTGTGAAAGTGTGTGAATTGGGTGAATGTGACTTGTAGTTGTGAAAGTGCTTTGAGTACTGAGTAGTACTAGTTAAATACAGAAAAGCTGCTATACTAAATTACACCAGTGCTGTTCTATCATCTATTTTCACATATTTATTATTTTATTAATGTTTTTATTTTCCTGTTTTCCCCAGTATGTACTACTGCTATGATCAGAAAACTGTCGTTAACATCAAAGAAATAATGTGAACCGCTTCATCTCCGACTTTTAAGAGTCCATCAGAGGAAATTCATGACTGCATATTCCCCATAGGAACTGGTAAGACCAGCCAGCACACAGGCACACTGTACAGCGCTACAGGGGCTGGCAAGCCGGTGCAAGTGGTGGAAGAGAGGACGACGCTATCCATTTCCAGCCATCTGCATGTCAAACATTTGGATGAAGTTAATCTACTTGTATGGACCAATAAAGAATTTCAGAGGAATTCTGCCTTATTCTTCTGTGAAACTTGGCTCCTCACATGTATATACAGTAAACTACAATGCCATATTACAATGGCCATAATGCCATATTATGCCATATCTATTATTCTTAACTTTTACTGTACTTAACTATTCCTATCTTATTCATACCTTGTATTCTTATTTTGTGTAGTATTCTTATTTATATATAGCATTCTTATTTCTACATAATTTACATAATATTTAACTTTTTAACCCCTTAACTTAGTCTTTTAAGTTAGTCTCTGTATCACCAAGTCAGATTCCTGTGTTTCTGTGCTCTATTCTTGGCAAATAAAGTGATTCGATTCTCATTCTGATCATTCTATCTGTAAGGCTTGTATATAGCCATTGCTACTGAAGTTGAAGAGCCCTTTTCTAGCTACTACACTGAGACAAGGATTAGCACCAACTCAGACAATTGGGTGTGGGTTATAGAAGGAACTATGTCATGATCGGGTTCACTTTTAGTGGACACTGTAATTATTTTGCTCTATAAAGCTGTTAAAAACCCATATGGATGCCAACCACCATATAACCCAAAAAATGACAAAAACAGGAACTTCCACAGGACAAACGAACCAGCAGACTCAACACAGTTTTTCTAACCAGATTTCATAAACCAAGCTGTGCACTTAGCCACATTTGTGTGAATATACGAGTGATACACCACAGAAAACCTGTCACTACTGGAATAAACTACAGCTGCCATCAATCCAAGCTGACAAAAGCCTCCATGATCCACAAATGAAAAACTCCAACTTTGTGCAGCCGCCTTTCAAACCTACAGGAGGTAAGTGTTAGATTTGGGATGGTATACAGCAGCATTTTAATGGGTGTGAGGTTGCTGTTCTTCATTCTCCAGACAGAAACAAACGCAGCAGAGAAACTTATAAGAGAAATTTATTTCCAGAGTCACAATTCGAGGGTGTGAGGTTAAAGATGAGACAGGGTGTTGTGTCTCGAATGCCTCCAGCAGCAGCAGCAGTCACACCGTCGCCAACACTGAAAATACAAACAGACAGAATTATATAAAATGATAAAGTATCCGAGCAGTTAAAGGAAATTAGATCAAATAAATCATGGTGCTGTGGCAGCTCACCGTATTGTGGCTGAATCCTCGGGCAGGTGTGCTGCTGCAGGATGAGGTCGGCCAGGTGGTTGGGATCAGGTCAGGCTCATCAGACATGATGTCAGGGGAAAAACGGAGGCCGTGACTTCATGTCACACGCTGCGGCAGAGCACATGCCTCCACAACACAGCAGACATTTGCTGGGTTGTTAAGCTTCCTGCCACCTGTTGCTGCTGTCATAACACCTCTCTTTTGTGCTCCGTGGATCGGGAAGTTTTACTTTCACGTCTCAGGATTTAGAGTTGTTCATGGCTAAAAGTTGTGCTGACACGGATGCAGTGGATGTGAATGTGTTCTCAATTATTATATCTCAAAGTGCTAAAAAATAACATTTGAAAAACTTGAGTGACTTCTCTGTCCCAAATACTAATACTAATAATAGAGACCATAAACTCATTAGGAAACTGTTACTGAGGTCAGGACTGACATCTCTACAGACAGTATCTCCAAAACTCTGCCCACACCAAAACTATCTGGATCAGGGGTCAGCAACCTTTACTATCACAAGAGCCATTGTTGGCCAAAAAAGAAAGAAAAATCTCTCCGGAGCCACAATCATTTTTACATTTTCCTTGGAGGCTTTTTCGATTTGGCACTAGAAAAATTTAGAGGAAAAGGTGCCAAGTCAGAGATTTTTTAAATTATTTGGTATATGGCTTCACATTTTTACTCAAAAATCACAAAAAGCTCAAAGGCACTCTCTTTTAAAACAATGAAAATGCCTTGATTGTCACAGATGATAGATGACAGATGATGATGATGAGATTAGATGCTTAGACTTTAAGGTCTAACATGACTATTTATTGTGATTTTTGAGTACAGAAGTGCTCCTATTTAAACAGCAGCTCAAAATAATGCATTTTAAGTCCAGGAAGCACACAGACATTTTTTTTTTTTTTAATTTACACATTTTTACAGTTGGGGAATGTAAGAATCACTTTAGACCTACAACACTGATAAAAGAAAGTTTAAATGTAAATGAATACTGTTATTTATTTACTTCCATGTTATTTTTTGTCAAAGCCACAGGGAGCCACTGGAGAGGGGCAAAAAGGGTGCATGTGGCTCTGGAGCCAGAGGGTGCAGACCCTGATCTAGATAGATAAATAGCCCTACAGGTGATAGGAAAAATATGTATTTTTGATTTTGGGGTAAACCGTCCATTTAATTTATATAATAATAAATAAAATAGGACTTGAAACACATGAAAGTACAAAAACATACAACATGCAATACTGTATATGGGCATTTGCAGCAAATACGTTATATAAATAATAGCAGAGAGTAAATTATTTATATAACCTATTTGCTGCTACCTCCCCATTAGGTAGGAGAAATTAGGTTTGTCTTGTTGATTAGTTCAGTGCCAGAGGGAATAATAAGAAAAAGCTCTTTGCTGGGTCCAGAATAGACTCTGGAGAGAGAAATAACTCCAACCTGTTACCGGCTGCCTTTCACAGCAGCTCTTTCCCAGAAACCCACCTGTAATCAGTACCTGCACACTGACCTGCACTCTGTACTTTGTTTTCTACTTGGTCTCAACACAAACTTTCATCACAATGACTGCTGGGAAATATTAAAGAGGCACTCAGAAATTTATCTCATCAGATGATTCTCTTTAATTGTCTCATAATATAACCTTCAAACACTGCCAAAGCAGCCATTATGCACCATTACACACCATCAATACCAGCCCTTCATTATCCTGATCATATCAATACAAATATCACTAACTGGTACCACTGCACTCAACAAATATATCAGTCCATTAAAACATTTATGTATGTGAAGAAACCATTTAAAACCTGCAGCTGCTGGGCCTTGCCTAATTTGTATCGCATCCAGCAAATATATTACATTATTATTATAGGCCAAAAAATGGACATTAAAGTGGAGATCAGCCTGAGCTTTATTTCAGCTCATTGCACACTGTTGTAAACTGTTTTGAGGAAATGAGTCATTCAATCTAGAAACCATAGCAAAACGGTGCGCAGGGTTGTCAAATTGAACATGCCCCAGGTGTTTCCAAATCAACCAGGACTGAAATCTTACAATTTTATTATTAAATACTTGGTATTTTAGGCCCAAGTCCAACCAGAATAGTCAGTCTGGACACAAAAATGGGCCTGAATATTTCAACACCTTTAGATCAAGTCAGGTTTCAAGCTGCCAAAATCAGCACCAAATACAGCATGTCAGTGTTTCTGTAGACACTAAATTAAAACTTGTTTGTGCACTTCCTTTCTGTTCATGCAGTGTTCATGGATGAAGTCCCTCCTCATAAACTGAGGATGAGCTAATCAGCGATGTGCAGTGATTACTTGAAGTAACAATACTGTCCATCCCTGCTTTAAAATTCTTTCACTAGAGCAAGTATAGTACAGCATTTTTAAAAGGTGTGCTATCTGAACAGCCAGAGGGGAGTTTCCATAAATATTTCTTTCGCCTGCTGGCCAGATGTGACCTTTCTTGGGCAGTGCAGTCACCCAAGACTGAAGCTGTAAAGGTTTAATGATGTGCCATTACAGTGCACTCCTCATATTCCCTTAAAATCTATAGATAACAAGGATTCATTCAGTGGGACAAAAAGAGGAAATGAACTGTGCCAGATCTGCCATGTATGAAATTAAATTTATAATAGGAGAAATGGGCAAAAAGAATTAAAGTACTCGACTAACTCAGGCACTGTTACCACCTCGGTCAGCAGCCGAAAAAGGTTAAACTGATACAACAGCTGAACAATATATGTCTGACTTTGGTCTTGATGATATATGGCGACTAAGGAACCCAAGCGGACGAGAATATACATACTTTTCACCCCATCACAACTCCTTCTCTCGAATTGATTTCTTCTCACTAGCAACTCAATCATATCAAAGACAGAAGAAATAAAAATCCACCCCATTATCATTTCCGATCATGTCCCAGTAAGCTTTACTCTCACTATGGATACTACTACTAAACCATGCACAAGATGGCACTTCAATACCTCACTACTTACAGATTCTGATTTTACCACATACTTAAATAGAGAGTGGAAATCCTTCCTAGAACTAAATGACTCCCCAACAACCTCACCCATATTACTCTGGGAAACAGCCAAGGCAGTGATGAGAGGAAAAATTAATTTCATACTCTGCCAACAAAAAAAGGGAAGAACAAAAACTGGAAAAGGAGCTTGAGCAGAGAGTAGGAGAATTGAATAGTATTTTAGCTACAAATTATTCTGATGATATTAAAAAAGAACTAACTGAAACAAAGTATAAACTAGACATTAATGAAATAAAAACTGCAATTCCTTATACAAAGGCTTAAACATAACAGCAATGAATACAGTGACAAATTAGGCAAATATCTGGCAAATCAACTCAGGCGACAACAAGAAAAAACCATAATACAAGCTATAAAAAATTCTGCGGGGAAAACTGTGTACACTCCAAATAATATATCAACAACTTTTCATACATTCTATATTAATCTTTACAAGCCCAACTACACACCCAACCAAACAGCAATAAACACATTTTTTGATAATATAGATCTTCCCAAGCAAACAGGAAACAGAAATATCCTAGACAGACCCATCACGTTGGATGACTGTGACAAAGCTCTTCAGGCCATGTCAAATAACAAAGCACCTGGATCAGACAGATTCCCCACAGAATTTTCAAGCTTTTTGGACCACAATTGGACTTTTTTGTTTTTAACATTACACAGGTTTGGCTTTGGGAAGTCACTTATTAAATGGGTTAAAATTCTGTATAGTTCACCAACAGCATCAGTGATTACTAATGGAATAACCTCACAATATTTCACATTATACCGTGGCACTAGGCAAGGATGTCCACTCTCTCCACTGTTATTTGCACTCTTTATAGAACCACTAGCAGCCCCATTCGCCAAGACACACAAATAACCGGAATCACCGTAGGCAATACAACTCATAAGGTCAGTTTATATGCCGATGATTTATTATTATACATACAAAACCCATCAACATCACTTCCTGAGTGTTTAAACTCATAGACAAGTTCTCCTCCATCTTCTCATCTCCTCATCTTCATCTTCCGTTAATTGGTCCAAATCCACCATCCTCCCACTAAATCAATACCATGCAAAGACTACACCCCCCAAACTACCCTCCAACATCCCAACCGGCAACATTCGATATCTGGGCATTGATATTTCCACCAAGCTTCCAGAGTTGTTCCACCTCAATTTCGCCCCCATTCTTAAGTCAGTGAAGATCAGTTAAACCGTTGGAATAATCTGCCACTCTCTCTTGCAGGTCGCATCGCAGCAGTCAAAATGTCAATTCTACCCAGAATCAACTACCTCTTTATAATGACCCCTGTTCAACCAACAACCAACTGGTTCAATAAACTTGATTCTCTAATCACCAAATTCTACTGGAAAAATAAACAACCTCGAATCAAACTCTCAACATTACAGAAAAGCAAGCAGCTTGGAGGTTTAAATGCCCCAAATTACCTGTATTACTATCCGGCCAATCAATTGCAATATATCATGAAATGGATTCATTCAAATGATCACCAAAACCCATGGTTAGAACTCGAACAATCACAATGTAATGAACTCTCCATAAAAGATTATACCATTTCTCTCAACATCAATTAAAAAACATAACTGCTACAAGAATACAGTCATTGCAACAACTCTGGAAGCTTGGTGGAAAATCATAAGATAATGATAATGATAATGAGCAGATAATCACACACTCTCACCGTGCAAATACACCCCAATTTGGAACAACCCGGACTTTTTAAGCAAAGCATACTTTCTTTTCAATTCATGGAAATCCAAAGGAATCACCCACCTAGAGCATCTGTTCGAAAACAATACCATGCTAACACTTAGCATGGTATTGTTTGATCTAACCCCAGAAGTTTGATCTAACCCAAGAACATTTTTTACAATATCCACAACTCAAAAACACACTCAAGAAAAACATGGATATCACACATAGTAACTTAGAACCACCACCAATAGCCCAAGACCTTCTTAAAATATCCACATCCAGGAAGCTGCTGTCCAGATTATATAGGCTCATTTCATCAGCTAAGATTCCACCACATCCATCCCCACCACAGACTCACAAAATGACTTATCAATTCATATAGATACAACCCGCTGGAAACAAATCTGCAATAACATCTTCTCTATGTCAAGCAACCCCAGATTACAACTCATTCAATACAAGACAATACACAGAACACACAAACTCAACACAGACTGCAATTTAATGGCTTCACAGACACGACATATGTTCCAATGCACTCTCGACACACCAACAACTATTTTCACTCAGTATGCTATGTACTATGTACACCAACTCAAAACTTCTGGAACAATGTAATAACCTTCATTTCTCAAATACTGGACCACACAATCCCAATGTCCCCCTCCCCTGCCTTTTAGGGGACCTCACACCCATTAGTCACCTACACAAACACCACAACGCCATACTTCACCTTGACCATTGCAAAAAAGACAATATTGCTCAACTGGAAATACAGACACAAAATAACAACATCACAATGGTTGGACTTCTTGGCTGAACACATCTCAATGGAACAAATCACTGCATCTGATAATAATCAAACAGTTACTTTTCAGGATATCTGTCTCCCTTTTTGAAAAGCCTGAATCTGTTGGTGAACTAAAACCTCCTCACGCTCTTAAGTCTCTCTATTTTCTCTTATTTTTCCTCTCTTTAAAATTTGTTTTTTATCTTTTACTCATTTTTTTTCTTATGTTGAATGCTTTGTTTCTGTTTGTTTATATACCTATGTATATGTATAGCAAATAATATTCATGTTACAAATGCAAATGTGAAGATAAATGACAAAATCTATGGAGCCTGTTCTGTGTCTGCTTGTCTGTCTGTCTATTCGTGTCCGTTTGTTGGTCTGTCTGTCTTGTCTGTCTATCAGCCCGTGTTCCTTACTGTCTGTTGGTCATGTTGTTGAGTAACACAATACATAAGCAGGTGTGGGGTGGGGGCTTTGTTGACTAAATCTGTTTTTTATTTTGCTTGTTTTTATGGTTTTTGTTTTGCTTTTTTTGTTGTTTGTTCTTGTTTGTCTGCTCACACATTGTCTGTAAACGCAGACAATGAATAAAAAAAACTGATACAAAAGGGTTCAGATCTGATGGCTGGTTCCAACTGACCCTTCGCTAAGCCTCAGCCTCCTTAGTTACTGTTGCTACGTCTGTCAAGCTTTCCATTGCCATGCTGCACATATTCAGGTGGCAGTGATAACAGCAGCAGATGTAACATCGATTTTGGCAGTGATTGTTGAATTTTTTTTTTTTTTGAGTGTTTGATTCCACAGAGTAGAAAAGAAAAGCAGCTTCTCATTTCTAGCTGGTGACTTAGTTGGCTAAGCAGTCAGCTGCTGATGACTCTGTTTAGCAGATTTCAGAAGTGTAGCTAGCTAATGTAAGCTAATGCTAACACTGAAACTCTGTGAGTCAACTGAGAAGTCCATCTCAAGCGGACTTTTTAATGTTTCCATCTGACACATTTTAAGCAAGGACCTTCTAAAATCAAATATAAAAATAAATTTAAATATATAATTTTACTTCACAATTGATTGCATAATATGTTAATGCTACAAGACTGAGGCTAAAGCTAGCTACTATCACAACAAACATTGGTCAGAAATACAACACATTTCTCTGTATGATAGATGAGAAAAATATAATCGTTGGTCACCCAGCAGACCAGCCAGACCACTGTCACCTGAGAAAGAGAGCCGCAATAAGAGCTAAGCTAACTC
This sequence comes from Lutjanus argentimaculatus, assembly GCA_034769285.1. NCBI lineage: Eukaryota > Metazoa > Chordata > Actinopteri > Lutjaniformes > Lutjanidae > Lutjanus > Lutjanus argentimaculatus. The sequence continues at coordinate 1,949,979 of JAWZSL010000006.1, read as the reverse complement.
AGTTTAGACCTAAGAGAGCGACAAACTTCTGCACACACGTCCCACACCCTCCTCCTCAACTCCCCCCATATGACAAATCCAATGTACGTTAAAAATATGTGTTTTTGGTAAATGCAGTGGTTTCTAACACAAGTTTGGCTGCATGTATTATTACTACAGGTAGAAAGCCATTTAGCCAGACATGCTCATGTTTACAGCTTATGTTAGTGCAGATAAAGACAAAGTTTAATCAAGGGCTTTGACTGAAATTGCTATTGCAATATGCAATACGATTAATGGGAATGGTCATTTCGCTTTACAACTTTCATTTTTACTGAAAAAAAATTAAAATTGAATCATGCATCTTATATTGGAGCAGATAAAAACAAAGTTTAGTCCAATTTCTCACGTTTGCTCTTGTGTTTTCCATACAAACACAACATCCTTGCAGGAATGTAGTTACAACATAATTTTTGTGACACCTAGCAAGTAAAAGTCAGCAGCATGTTATTTTAAACATCACTGGCATGTTATTTTTTTGGAAATGTTCTGAGGTTTTAGCAACATTGCGGCAACGTCAGTATATGAAGTACAGGAAACGTTATGAAGATGACATTGAGCAGACATTGCAAAAATGCCGCAGAAAAAAAGCTGTAATGTTTCAACAATGTAGTACCAACATAAAAGTAATGATTTAAATAACATTGTAACTGTGATGTTTCAGTAATGTAAATACAATGATACAAATGATACATCACAGTCACAACCTTGTAGGGACATACTGTGTTTACAGGTTAAAACTCATGAGACACTGAGATTCACTTGTCTTGGAGCTTATGCACTTCGCTTCAACACCGTTGCTAATCTATAATTGGACAGTTGCTGTTCAGAGGAGGGGTTTAGTGAAAGGTCAAATTGAAAGACCTTCCTGCAATCCAGTGTCTGTACTTCACCAGCTACCTGTCTTTTGAGCAGCACTTCCCCCTTGTAGGCATGAAAGGTGGCTTTTAAAAGTTTGATGGCAGATTGAATTCACAGTGAATTCTTAATAGTAATTCAGGGTCATGACAAAACTTCCAAAATTTACTGACATTATCCTCTGGATATGATGTCAAGGCTCTGTATAACATTAGCGTTTCAGAAGTGGAGCGTCACTTCTTCAGCAGCTAACATAAATAATAGAGTTTAGAGTTGCTTTGCCCACTTTCTGCATGTGATTCAAGCAAAAATACATATTTGCAAATAACCTTCTCTGCAATCATCACTCATTTTTAAACATTAAAATAGCCGATCTCACAGTTTAATTATCGACAGCTGTCCAACATATGAGCCATGATCAAATTTCACACTTTTTCAGTTGTCTGACGACAGAAAACACATGTTAAAAAACAGTTACAACCCCAAATCACAGAGATGCAAATTCGCACAGTATGATAGTACAATATTATTACAGGACCTGTGTCTTTGGCGAAATATGAGAATTTGTGGTGGAATTTTTACTTTATCAAACTACAGACATGGCAGATTTTCACGGGATTAAGATCCAAGATGACCACTGCAATTATTAGAACTTATTAGAGGTCCACAGGTGGTACTAGTGCTGTACAAATAGGGCTTTAGAAACTTAGCAAACTCCTGCACCATAATCCACTTCTCAGCTATTGAGCTATATGTTTATCTGCAATACTCCTCTAGATAAATGCACCACATTTGGCTCCAAAACGCTGCTGGAAGTATAGCCTATATAGAGTTTTTTTGCTGAAGCAATGATATTGCAACAGCAATTACATTTTTTCATTCTGTCCATATGATGTTTGTCTCAGCATGAGGAAACTGTTAATTAACATATCTGGCAGGTCACCAAATGTTGATGCTTCAAGTATAGGCAAAGTATGCACTGACAGTGGATTTCATTTGTTTCCCTGTTTGTTTATCCACTTATATATCAGCTCATAGCATTGAAAGTGTTCTTAAACATTTTTATGGTTACATTTAGGAACCTATGTGCAGTACAGTAAGCGTAGCACTACCCTCAAGTGAACAAAAACTTTGCCAAGAAACATAATCCTGCCTAGAGTTACAGCTCCTAACAAAATGTATCGCACAATATTTCTTTATTCAGCTCCTTAACTTAGCTCGTTAACTCCTCCTACAAATGTATGAAGCTGAACCTGAATGGACCTGATGGGATTTGATGGACAGATTCACTTCTGCTCTCAGATTTTATAAAATGTTTTAAAAGCCCAAAACTAATTATACCTACTGAACTGTGCTCTATGTTTGTTGTATGTTGATAATCTGACGGTTTCAAACTGGTGAAACTCAGTGTCATCTTCTGCAGAGAGTTCCCTCATTTACATAATTAGTTTAATTAGTTGGGAGCTTCAGGGCTCGTTGAGTCCCTCAAAGTGAACTCTGCTGCATCTTGAGATGATAATAAAGGTCAAAGAAGAATTGTGAGCTTATCTTACGAATAAATCCCCTCAGTGGGTGATATTTCAGAGCGGGCCCCCCCTTCCTGCTGGTTTCCAGCTGTCAGACCGGTTGGTTTGGGATTCAGTGCAACACCCAGAGAACAGCCATCTGCTGGCTCTCCTTCTCATGATGCCCAGAGTGACATCACCTACCTTCCTACGCTTAAATCTGACCAAACTCCATCTGTGTGGCATTTTACATATATAAATTTAATATATCACAGACCTTAAGATTAAGTATAATCCTGTTCTTTTAAAGCAGATTGACTCAGTTATTTTGTTGTGAGGTTATTTGTGGTCCTGCACAGAGAGTACAAGGTGTTAAAAGGCTTAAAAGGCTTAAAACTACTTTCATCATAAGTCTCCACCAAAACATCTGCAGAAGTTTTTGACCAGAACTGCTGTGGAGGAATGTTTTGAAGAGTGGCTCACCAACACACACTTCTTGTGGGTCCATAAGTGATGATTGAAAGGGGTTATGTTCAGGGTGCAATTTGTGAAAAAAAAAAAAACAGAGGGGGGGAACATTTTTGAAACATTTTTAGTCAGTGGGCCTATAGATTATGAAGCCTATGAAGGTATGTTCCTTGCAGACATTCAAGTAACGTTTATAGAATAATTAGGAACCTCAGTAAAACAATTCAGGAATTATGACCTAAACACTGCATTTGCAGGGATGTTTTTAATCCATTAAAAAATTAGTTAATGAAGTAGTGTGATATTTTCACTTGCATGCCATGTGCTTTCCTCATGTGGACACATTGGTGATGTGATAATACACAACAGAACAAAAGGTTAAATGCTGATCTAACATGCCAGAATTAAATCCTCCTTTCCAGAACTTGTTGTTTTGCTGGTTGCTGCCAGAACAGGATCAGGGAGCTCCCAGACTGGGATCGGCACATATTTAATTTGATCCAGTAGCTCCTTTGTCACAATCAAACTCCTTAAATAAATTTTGTGCAATATTTAATGTTATCTGATGATTACTGCAAACCCCATATTGCCCCATATTGAAGTATGTGGGTGTTTGTGCTGTAAATTGGTGAAATGACTGACTAAATTCAGAGGTGTAGTGCTGTTTTTGAAATACCAGAGCGCACTCTGACGCATGTGTGCAGGCAGACATTTATGATGTGACTTGTTTCGTGTAATGTAACCACTGGTCATAAGTTTACATCAGTTATATTATTCAACTATAACTAGCACACAGCTGCTACACAGTTGATACTACATGAGCTAAGGAACACTTTGGAAAACCGTTGTCAGTAAACACAGTTTGTCGCTGCATCTACAAATGTAAGTTAAGACTCGACCATGCAAAGAGAAAGACATATATCAACAACATCCAGAAACACTGCAGACTTCTCTGGGCCCGAGCTCATCTGAGATGGACTGACGCAAAGTTGAAAAGTGTGCTGTGGTCTGACGAGTCCACATGGGCTGTGTTAGTGCCCATTGCATCATGGGTAACTGTTACATCTGTGAAGGCTCCATTAATGATGAAAGGTGACATACATGTTTTGGAGCAACATATTCTGCCATCCAGACAGCATCTTTTTCAGAGACGCCCTGCTTATTTCAGCGAGACAATATCAAGACACAATTGTGCTCGTGTTCAACAGCATGTCTTCGTAGTAAAAGAGTTCAGGTACTAGACTGACCTGCCTGCAGTTCCAGACCTGTCTCTCATTGAAAATGTGTGGTGCATTATGAAGCACAAAATACAACAACAGAGACCAAACAGGACTGTTGAGCACCTTAAGTTGTATATATCAGTCTTATGATCTTAAAATTTCTTTTATCCAAAGCGATGTACTGTACATCTGAGAGCTGATACAACACAAGCAAGAATGAGAAAGAATTTCACTTTATAAACTTCAACAATTAGTGTCCTCAGTTCTCAAATGCTGACTAGCTGGTGTATCACAATGCTCCTGTCCCAACTTTTTTAGTCGGTCTGAACATTAAATATCTTGTCTTTATACTGTCTTGAACTAAATAGAGATTGAAAAGTTTTTGCAAATCAATGCATTCTGTTTTTATTCTGGTTTAACAAAACGTCCCAACTTTTTTGCAATTGAGGTAAACGTGGAAATTTTTTCACATAATTTATGAAGAAGTACATGCAGTTTATACATTTGTGAGGCCTCAGGGGTACACAAAGTGTGTGGTGGTGAGAAACTGTGCATAACAACTTTCTGAATAACATAACTTTCTATGTTTACATGAAACTCCACAGGGTTCTTTTATAATTTAGATGGTACTGATGCATGAAGAGTCGATGGAAAAACATGAAAAGCAAACAGGTAGATTTGCTCTATGTGGCCCAAACATGTCCACTCAAGCATTTTACCTCGAGCTGAAAGTTTTGTGTTATCTGAAGTTGTTTGACTCCTCATCTTCTTTAATGTTTAGAGACAGAAGCAAAAAGAAGAGATTCCAGAGGAAACTCAGTGAATCAACTGAAGCCTGGGTTAAGTTTTGAAATCAGAGCTGCATATAGCACACATGCACACTTCACAGATAAGTAAACGTCTCTACTTTCAGACTGTACACAGACAGTATTGTATTTCTGAGAGCAACTTTAAAGTTAGCACAAAAGTTCTGTAGGTTTCTTCAAAAGTTTATTTGATACTCGGGAAAAACTGTGTGGTGTAAGCGACTGTTAAATTGTTGAAGTAGTTCACTGTATTGTAGCTGTATTGTCAGATAGTTTTTATATGTGAGGAGGTGTACTGTCACCGCTTCATCTGTTATGGTGCAGATTTTGTAAAGAAGGCTAGTTTGTCACTATCTTGGCCTTGTTAATATGCAATAAGCTGCATGTTTTGATTTCTTTCATCCACTACTGACATTAGGTTATACTGCGTCTGATTATGATGGGCAGGGCCAGTTTGAGAATCTTGCACTGGGGCCAGTGCTGACTCATTATGACACTGGTAAATTGCAGAAGTTGACTATTTGATGCAACTTTAACTTAAAAAAAGATAAGCATAACTCCTCCTCATCCTCCACGCCAGCGACAACCAACTTCAAGTTGTGCCAGAAAAACTATTAATATGTTTCATTAAATTCCTTCAAAGTTTTCACTACATATATGAGGGTAGACATGGATGTAAACTGCACCTTGACTGGTTGGTGGAGGCATAAAACCTATTAATTCTTATTATTCTATAGTACTGGTATTGTAATTAAATGTATTAAAGTTTAAAATTCTGGTATTGTGAGGCTTGTCTGGACACCACTAAACTTTATCAAATAAGACAGAAGAATCAGTAGTACTAACGAAGCACAGACAAATTAAAAATGCAACTTCATGAATGGATCTGGGTGACATTTACAGTTCATCACCACAGTGGTCTGCTGTGGATTACTCTGCCCAGGTGGGTCTGTCAGTCGTCTGGCTCTGAAAAGGTTGAGAGCCGCTGATCTACCAGCCTCAGGATCAATGAAAACTGTCTGACTCATTCATGCTTCAGCAAATTGATTTCTAGCTGGACACAGTTTTTACAATTTCAGGGGCAGCAAATTGAGTTCAGGGAGTCTGGGCAATCAGCCAGGAACTGACAATGCAAAAAACCCCACAATGCATCAATTCCACTGAGAGGTCAAACAAATAAAAATGTGCCTCTGCATTGACATGATAATTAGCTTTTTAGATGTAAACAATTACAGCTATTTCCATAGAGTGCCCGCTCAAAATATACTGATAAACTTGTGTTTACAGGTGTTGTTTGCAGCCGACGCAGGTGTATTAAGTCTGTGCAGATTATGAATGAAGGTAATCTCGTGCTGATCTCGTGACATAATGAACTGTGGCAGGACTTCGTGTCTCTGATGGGGCAGATGGAGAGAGGAGATGATGGATGGAGGCGAGGACAAGGAAATGTAAAAAAAAAAAAAGAAGAGAATAGTTTACTGGTAGGAGAAGAGAAGAGGTGGAATTCAGGGGAGAAAATCAGAGAGATGAGAGTCCTGACAGGGCAGCAGAGGAAGGCACAGAAGAGTAAATTAAGAGCAGGGGAGAGTGATTGAAAAGGGGAGAAAAGAGAGAGGAAAGTGGAGGAAAGGTGAGGAGAAGAGTCCAAAGGAATGAATGAAATGGAAAGGCAGGATAGGAGAGAGAGAAGGAGAATTAGAAAGGCAGGAGACGAATTGAGACAAGAGTTGAGAAGATGAGGTGACCAGAGAAAAGAGAGGTGGGGGGGTTAGAGAAGGAGATAAGAGAGGACAGGAGGGGAGATGAGATGAATGAGGAGTCGGCAGGAGGAATAAATGAGATCGGTGAACAATTCATCCACTTTGTCCAGCTTCAATCAGAGATTCCAGGGATCTGCCAGATTGATGGAAAAGCAAGAAACAAATGACTTGTCTTGTCTGTCTGATGCATAGAGGACAGCTTTGATGAGCGGAAGGGACAGCAGAATGTGGCTGTTTATGTATTGATTTATGGCGATGCTAATTTGTCATTGTGACAAGTGTAGAGCTCTGGAGCACGACTGTGACCGGATGATGGGAGGCTGCAGGTTTAGACGCTCAGGTGACAGAAAATTATCTTGGATAGAGATAAAGATAATTAACTTTCCAACTCAACCGACTCCTTCTTGTTTGCTTGTGTTTGCTACTTCTTTAAAGCTGCTAGAAATGAGTCTTAATTGATTATGAAACAGTCTCAGTTTAATACTGACACCTCTATATCAGTCATTCCCAACCACTGGGTCGGGATCCCCAGGTGGGTCACATGAGAGTTTATTTGGGGCCCCAAAATAATTAAAATACTTTAGAGGAAATTCTTCAAATGTAAGATTCATATCTGCTGCACAGCTTTAATTATAAAGCATTTAAATGTATTTTAGTGATGAGAGGAAAAGGAAGCTGTTAATTCCATCTAAATGCACTGATTTAGTCTCATTTATGAAGAAGCTAAAATGTCTGATATTGTTTTCCTGATAAGAGGAAACAACAATGATTGGAATGATTTCAGCTTCTTCATTGTAATGTTTTTTTTTTTGTTGTTTTGTTTTCTTTACTCCTTTATTAAAATAAACTGAAAATCATTGGGCTGTGAGTGAAACAAGAGATTTGAGGACGTCATCTGAGACTTTGATCAACATTTTTCAACATTTTATGGACCAAACAACTAACTGATTAATGGAGAAAATGATCGACAGATTGATTGATAATGACAGTAGTTGAAAATTACAGTATTACCTATTTTTCAACTATTGTCATATAAGACAGAAGAAGAATTAGTTTTGGAATCATCAACATTTTTCACCATTTTCTGACATTTTAGAACAAAGAACTATCATTCAGTTAATCAGGAAAATAATCAACCGATTTTCTCGATTTACTCTATATGACCTACATAAGTGAACAAGACCATCAACGAGAAGATTGGCTCTTTCTATACAATTAATTTCATGCCTGCCACCAGGTCATTTTGACTTTAAATCAGATAAAATGAGCCTGTGTTTACAGTGAGTAGTGCATTAACCAGTTAAAAAGAAGAGAGAGGAGATTTTTATTCCAAAAAAATAAAAATAAAAATGTATTTTTGACATTATATTTTGTGGTTATTGCAGTGGAAAACACTATCACTTTTGTCCACACGGGGCTCCAAAATCACCAAAATAGAAAAGTTCCTTGTAGTGGCTGTAAATTTACTGCTTTCTTCACCCAAGATTTTCTTTATAATCTTGTCACTCTAGAACATGACATCCTGAACATTTTGCAAGAATTAAAGGAACTGGATTTTGGATTTTTTTAAGTGATGATCAGTGTATTACATAACAGCAGCAAAATGTATTTTTGCCACCTTAAAAAGGCTTAAGTGCATGCTATATTCAGAATATTTTCACCACTTTACCTTGCTGTCTCTGTTATATAATCCAAATATTGCTCTTTCGAAACCAACCAAACTCCATTGGCAAAAATTCAAATTTTATGTTGCAGAACACAGGAGTTGCTTGTCTGCCTCAATCAGTCAGCTTGCTTCTGTTATTGTGTGACTTCAGTGTTTTAAAGGGTAAGTTCACATTCACCAAAGTCACACAAAAATGCAAATAAACTAGAGGCAATGGTAGACCAGCAACTCCACTTAAATTACTGTTTTTGCCAAAGGAGGATTTTGGAGAGATTGATATCTTGCCTATAAAACCATGGTTTCCCATCGTAAAAGTCACAAGGTAATGTGATGAAATATTCTTAATACAGCATAGTCTTTAACTGATATTAATTTTTTCAGGTGGCTAAAATACATGTTGCTGCTGACCCTGTTCACAGCACTCCATTGTTTAGCTTTCTACACCAGTTCTCCTGCTGCTTCTCCAAACTGGGGCTGTAAACTGTAGGTAATACACTAGCTGCTTTTACATGAACCCTAAATACTCAGATTAACAGCCCAATCAGAATAAAATTAAGATTAAACACTTAATCTGATAGTTTCTCTCTAGTTGGAATGAATATATTCTGTTGCCCCAGGTGGAGGTTGGTGACGTTTCATGAACATGTTTCTGGAGAAGACAGAAAATCTTGAAAATTAAAAAAAAATTGAAAAAAGTGGAAAGACTTTCTTCTTCTTCTTTGTTTACTGGCAGCTGGCAAACCCAAACTGCTTCTTCTGCTGATATACTTTTGGCAGACCTGACACTTCAAATGTCAAAAAAAGTTCAGATGAATGCTTTGGGGCATGTTCAACACACAAGAACAATTTATTTAGCATCCATGTATACAGTTAAATTGGATTTTCAAATTAAAGTTATTTTAATCAGAATGAAGAAATATTGTCTATGTAAACAATAGCTGCTGAGTGTGGACTTTCAAACTAGTTTGTGCAAGTTAAAGTTTAAATATAGGCTTATTTGAATTGAAAATTATACAAATTCCCAGATGTCTAAGTTAAAATGACTTGAATTAATTTATGTGTTATTAGGAGCTGCTTCACATTGAAATACAGTCATTGAAATGATGTTGAAAGTTATTTACTCCACTCTTGAGGCACCAGTGTACTTCATCAGAACATCTTGTCAGATGGTTAAATAACCCTTAACACCCCCCACACACACACACACACACACACACACACACAAACACGCTGTTGGATTAGTGCACATTGTCCAACAACTTCTATAACTTATTGAAACAACCTTTCAACATTCACACCCACTTCACAGTGTGATTGGTCAGCCGTGCAGAGGTGAGAAAGGGTTTAAACGAGTGCAACACTATAAATATCCTTCAGGAGAGACTGTCTGGAAATGTGCACCAATATCACCAGTATTTTAACCATATTATCGTGTCTCATCTCTTTCTATGACAACCTACTTCTCACCTTTCACTTCCTTCAAGTCTGACAGTTTAGAACAACTATTAACACTTCTGAGCATGTGTGATTATATCAGGCAACATCTGGATGTGGATTTTAACAAAGCTGTACAACTGCAAAGTGTTAAAACTTCATTCTTTTCATAGCATCCAGTCCTGTCAGGTTGAATTTGTCCACTTAATATCATTCTAGAGAGCAGCTCTGTGCACTTAACTCTCAGATGTCAGAGTTTCTCAGAAGCATGTGAACGAACCACAGCAGCAGAGTTTTCAAACCAATCATGCGTTCAAACTGTACAACCATTTAACAAAAACAAGACGGGCAGCGACATAAAATCAAAAATATATATTGTTCCTCTGGCCTGTAGTGCTATCTATCCATCTAGACAGTATTGGTCTGAGTTGCAGAGTTTTGGAGATATCAGCCATAGAGATGTCTGCTTTTTCTCCAATATAATGGCACTAGAATGCACTCAGCTTATGGTGCTCAAAGCATCAAAATAAAAACACATTTGAAAAACTCAACACAAATGTCTCTTTACAGAAATCATAACCATCAGTGAGTGAATCAAAAGATTCACTCAAGATAATCCACAAACCTTGTTGTTTGCTGTTGACCAACGTGCCTGTTGGCCACAAGTGCAAGCGACTCATTCCGACTGATATGTCCATTTATTTTGTTAGGTGGCACCCCCTAGTGAAAATAGCAATTATGACAGGAGGAGTATAAAGTAGAGTTTAAAGAACTATGCCTGGGCAGGGCGAAGCTTGAAGAAACTCTGGTGGAGGCCCGTAGCGGTCCTGACGTGCAAATCGGTCGTCTGACCTGGGTATGGGGCGGTTAATGCGGCTAATGCGAGAAAGTCAGCATCTAGAGGAGGCGGAGTAGATGGATGGTTCAAACATGCATAGTAATTTTATAGTCCTAGAAACAGGGAGACAGAGTGTGGGAATGACATGCAGCAAACGGCCATACATGGGAGTCAACCCACAGCCGCTGCAGAGGACTTACAGCCTCAGTACACGGGGCGAATGCTGTACCAACTGAGCGACCAGGCCACCACAAGCAGAGGACTTTTGTGAGGTACATTTTGTTATATGTGTCACATGACTTTTGTGACACTGATGTTGTGAGCATGAAGTGACACTTGAGTTACATACATCATGGGACTTTCATCACTTCAGTGACCCGTGACATTTGTCACTTAACTTTTTTAGTCATGCTAACACCAAACATGGTTTTATGCTAAACCTAACCATGTAGTTTTTGTGCCTCAACTTCACCAAACTGTTGACCCTTTCACAGTGGTTAAAAACATCTTTCTGACCACGTCAGATACAGCAGCTAAAGGGCACCTTCTGCATCACTATCAGATGCAGAGGGGTGGTGACATTTCGTCGATATGTGACGAATTGGGATGAGAACGTGTTGAACTGACAGAAAATCTCATCTTAAACCACTGCTGACTTGGTTAAATATATATTATGTTATGATGTGTGGCATAATGCAGTTGAATGTAGCTGCTTCTAAAATATTGTACCCTGCTCTCCTGTTATCCAAAACACAATTAATTTTTCTATTTTATTGATTATTTAAAAATCTGTCTAAGACACCATGTTACTGGCTGAGATAACCATGTATATTAGATATTAATGTGCAGGGAATAATTGAATTATACATGACTTTTCTTTGTCCGGTGTCGAGTCTTATGCGAAACTAGAAGTTATCGTAAAGTTATTTAAAGTTTTGAGTACCTTCAACATTCATCACGTCACGTTGGTCATGTGATATACGTGGGGTGGTTATTTTAACCAAAACCACGATCTTTCCCTAAGCCTAACCAAGTTGTTTTTGTGCCTAAACCTGACCAAACTGCTACCATTTTGCAACATAACTGATGTGTAATGTCAAGTGATGTTGTGCAAGTGTCGTCACTATTACACGGCTTTGTTAAGTACTGGATCAGGTCAGTTTAGGTCAGATTGGTCAGTTTCTAAGGTCTGTTCATTTTGAAGAGCAGACAGTTGCTGTAGACACAGACACTTACATCATTTTTGAATCAATAAAATAATTTTAAATGAAAATTTTGTATAAAAATATTGATTTTTACAGTAAGTAACCATGTAGTAAGCCAGATAATGGCTAGTGAGTGGGTCATTATTGCAAAATAAATTCTTTACTTTGTAGCCAGCATTAGTTTCCTGTGCTGGACCTTCCCACTACAACCTCCTGTTGCTGTCTTGAGTCCATTAACATGGAAATTAGGTCAAGTACTTTCACTGAAGCTCATCTGGGCTTTCAAACAGGAGTCGGTTGCCCTTCTCCTTCACATTGCTGATTTGTGATTTGACCTGGCAACCCTTTGACCTTTCAGATACAAGCCTCTCTAACGTCAACAGTTTTTTCAATGGGTTGGGCGGAGGGGTGCTGTGAATTGATTTTCCTGAATGGACTATTAATATTGTAGCTTCACAGGAAGTTCGGTGTGGTTTTAAATGGCAAAGCATCTCATCGATATTCATATATTGTCGTATGAGTGCAAAGATGTCCTCACTGCTTGCTTTTAATGTGATATCTACTTCTTCAGATGGCTCTGCGGCAACATGCTGCTGAGTGAGAGATAACAATTAGGAGCCTGATTGATTTTTTCTCCATCTGTGTGTTTGAGGGGTCCTAAGTGCCTGGATTATTTATGCAGAGCGTTGCTCTTGAAGGCTTGTAGTCCACATCAGTCTGTGGCTACTATCAGATTTACACATCGATTACAGTGAGTCACCAACTACGGCTTCACTACTTTTAGCGTCCAAAAGTCCTTGACCAAGAGCCAACATAGAAATTCTCCCAGACTGCATCTGTAGAGCTGCTCCAAAAGTCCGGATTGTCATTTTCTGACAGCGGCTGTGAGAAATATTCTGCATTTTTATAAAACTATAACAACACGGCACACAGCATTTGGTATCTGATCATCTGCAGCAGGCAAACATTCTGTCATAGTGTCCTTGAATAACACATCAAGCAGTAATCTGAAGTCACCCAGTGTGGCAGCGACAGAAAAATACCAACATTTAGAAAGTTACAGAGAGAGCTCTCGAGGAGTAAAACAACTTCTCCAAAAAGATCTGTACCGTTAAAGGGATAGTTTGGATCATTTAAAATGGGCATTTATCAATAAATGTGTATTAGCTACAGTAGATGATGGTCTGCACATCCCCAGTTAGGAGAAGCAGAGAGGGGCACCAGCATGGAAGCTAAGCAATAAACTGCTGTGGACAGGGTCAGCAACAAAAGGTATTTTAGCCACTTAAAGAAAGTCCACCTAAAAAAACAATATCAATTTAAGTGTACACCATATTTACAATATTTTCACCTCTTAACTTTGCTGCCAGACAGCTTTTTTCGGACAGGAAACAGCTGTTATAGAAGCCAAATATTGCTCTCTCCAAACCAACCTAACTCCAGAGGTGAAAGAGGCTGAGCTTCCAACCAAATGTAGATGTCATTTCTGTCTCCAAAAGTCTGTCTTCATTCAAAGTGATCTTGCATTTGCACTGTTGCTCCCAGTAATCTGTCTAGATTGTTGCATAATGTAATTAGGTTTTTCATGATTAATGTGCTAATATACTAAATTTCCCCTGGTAGGATAATAAAGTTTCACTTGATTTGGAGAAAGTGTCAGAATGTCAAATGTCAAAGACTGCATTTCACAAAGAATCCCTTATCATCAGTTAGTGTAGAGGTTCACTTTGACTGCTGTCAATGGACACTAACTGTACATTTGCCTCCTATAATACAGGACATGAGTACACAGTATATATAATACAATAATAATCCATAATGACATGTTTATATTGACATTTTAATGTTTCTTTTTGAAAATGTGATAATCCTGCAGGCAGTGGTGGATCATAACTAAGTACATTTACTTAAGTACTGTACTTAAATACAGCTTTGAGGTACTAGTACTTTACTTGTTAGTAGTATTCCCATTTTATGCTACTTTATACTTCAACCTCAGTTAAGAGGGAAATATTATGCTTTTTACTCCACTACATATATTTGATACCCTAAATTAGCACTTTGCACCCAACTATTTTAACTTAAAATAGTTGGTGTCTGGGCTACCTTAAAATTTTAAGTTGTCTTAATTTGAAGAGATAAGTTGAGGTAATTTTGTGATGATTCAAAATAAATAAATGTTTCTCAAGAACAACTAAATTTATATCAGGTTTATTTGAGTACAAAGGTTTATTTGTTTTGAGTCAACACAAAGTTACTTCAACTTGTCTTTTCAAATTCAGTCAACTTAAACTTTTGAGGCAGCCCCGAGACTAATTTCTTTTATTCATTACAGTATCATAGCACTGCATGATATTATAAAAGTTTATTATTTATTTTTTATGCAAAAAAAAAAAAAAAACTAGTCGCCATGTCTGTCAAATAAATGTAGTGAATTAAAAAGTACAATATTTCCATCTGAAAGTATTATGAATTATTATTATTATTATTATTATTATTATCATTATTATTACACATTAAAAGGATATTCCACTTTACATGATAACCCACTCAATATGTACTCACCCCTATGCCGATGTGAAGATGGGTGAAGATCTTCAGTTCACAAAACAATCCTGGAGTTTCAGCAGAAAACAGGGTTGCAGCTAAATCCAGTACAATGGCAGTGAATGGAGACCACGGATAAAATGTAAAAAAAGAACACAAAATGCTGCTTGTGTGGTGTAATCCAAGTGTCCGTGAGCTGCGACATTAAAATTCAACCACAAAAGATGCCATTTACACCATGTTTTTAGCCAAAATGTCAACTGTAGCATGTAGCAGGTAGCATGTAAACATGGCGTTGACAGGGTTCGAATTACACAACGGCTTTCGGGGGAGCCCTATTGTCGTCGCACAAAGCAACCATGACCTTAAAAAACACACAAGTGTTCGCAAGTTTTCGTCATTTATGTTTTCTTCAAACTAAGGAAGAAGAGTCTGGGCAGAGTTTCAGCTCTTAAACAATGCATGCTTGGAAGTTTGCTGAAAATATTTAACAAGTTTCAAGGCAAAGGACTTCAAGTTTTGATTTGTTTTTGTTTTTTTGGTTTTGTTTTGTTTTGTTTTACAATGTACTAATGGGTACACTGTAAAAAAATCATACAGTAATTTAGTGGAATCAACTAAACTTTTCTCATTAATTTAACATAAATATACAAGTTTTACTCCTTCGAATGAAGTAAACTTAAAATTTCTAGTCGTTATTTTCAGAACAATTCAGAACTCAAAAACATGAGTTCTTCTAACTTTAAGTCTTTTGACTTGAGTTCAATCGACTCATATGTTTCTAAAGAAACATGATGCACATATTAGCAGACTTCCCAGCATGCATTGTGTGAGAATTAAAACCCTCCTGAGACCCTTCTTTTCTATACTTCGAATAAAACATATATAATGAAAAATTGCTCTGTGTCTCTAATATACTTCAGAAAAGTCATAGTTGCTTGTTTTCGCAGTAATTAAAACACTGTGAATCAGGAGCAGCTGAAGTTTAAATGGACAGTTCATTCCAAAATCCAAAATACATATCTTTCCCCTCACCTGTAGTGTTATTTATCCATCTGGATAGTTTTGGTGAGTTTCGGAGATAGCCGCAGTAGAGATGTCTGCATTCTCTGCAGTATGACAAGACTAAAGGGCTCTCGACTTGTGATGCTCAAAGCTCCAAGAAATATACATCTGAAAAATTCAACAGCAATGTCCCTTTCCATAAATCATGACCTGCTTAACTCTCTAAACTTCTTTCTTTATACTAAAAAATATAACAGTTCCTACATGGAACTGCTCACAACATGGTCTGTGGATTATGTTAAGTAACCGAGTCATGATTACTGGAAAGAGACACTGGTTTTGATTTTTTTTTTTTTTTTTTTATTAATTTTTTGGAGCTTTGAGCCCAACAAGCTGAGTGCCATCTACTCCCATTATGTTGGAGAGAAAGCAGAAATATCTCTATGGACAGTATCTCCAAAACTGTAACTCACACCAAAACTATCTAGATGGATAAATAGCACTAGGTAAGATGAAAAATATGAATTTTTGATTTTGGGGTGGACTGTCCCTTTAAATCCTTGGTGTGAAACTGAGAAGATGTAAAAGGAAATTTGTTTAAGCTCATCAGTGTGACAGTGTCACTCAATATCTTAAGCTTATTGAATATGTTTTCTTAAGTACAACTAAGTTTACATCAGGTTGATTTGACTATAGAAGTTTATTTGTTTTGAGTCATTATAGAGTTACTTCAGCTTGTCTTTTCAAATTCAGTCAAATTGAATGTTTGAGACAGCCCTGACACTAACTTTTTTTATTTTTACAGTATTATAGCACTGCATCATATCATATATCATTTTTTTTATTTAAAAAATAACTAGCAGCCATATCTGTCTAATATATGTAGTGAAGTAAAAATTACAAGATTTCCCTCTGAAATGTAGTGGAGTAGAGGAGTGGAAATACTCAAGAACAAATATGTTAAGTAAAATACATGAGTAAATGTAGTTTGTTACTTTGTTACTTTCCACCACTGCTTTTAAACGTCCATCTCCACACCTGATAAGTCGATAACATGCAGGAGCTCAACACCTGTAGTGTACCTGCTTTCCTGAGTTTCCTGTTCCTGAACACGGACACGATCACCAGCAGGTTCCCGATAACATCCACCACGATGGTCGTGATGAGGACGCCGGCCAGTAGGGTCACCACCCAGGGGAAGGACTGGTGCTGCTGACCCGGAGCCCCCTCTTCCCCCTCCGGCGTGGAGTTGCGGGGCACCAGGGTCCCCTCCACCATGGTGGGTTCATGGTCCTCCAGGGACATCAGTTGCGGGAGGTGCCTCGGGTCGACGAGTCGCATTGGGTCGTAGTCGCGGAAGGTCGGTGGTCCATTAAGCATAACGCACGGCGGTAACCGGAGACGCTGGAAGTCAGTCAGAGTTGAGGAGGTGCTGAAAGAAACTCAGTCCGTTTAATGACGTCACACTACATGCTTGACTACATTTATAGTTTTTGCTTTAAGTAAATAGCTTTTAAATAGTTTTAACAAGAATTTGCAAGTATTTTGGAGTGTTTTACGCACGAACAGCAACTACCTAGACAATAAACGCCGAACTAACGCACAGGAGACATATGACCCATGACCAGGTTCGCAGATTGTTCAGTGGGAAACTTGGAAAACTTCCTTTAAAGCATGGAGAAACGCTCTATCCTGCTGCGACTCCACATCACGAAGACTGTAATGCTGGACTAATATGAAGATAAACGTATAAAAAAACAAAGTAAATTACATATACAGCCTATATTCCAGTAAAAAAGGGGAAAACATTATATTTTAGTTTTATAAATTGTTGTCTTTTTTTTTTAATCATGCCTGGTGTCAGGGGATGCTGCTGCCTCCTCAGCATCCCTGCTTCCCGCGTCCATCAGCCTAAGCGCACTGGGGAGCTGTGCGCATCGCTGCGCGCAATGGCACCAGAGCGACGCGTCTTTTATGCGTTTCCAAATGTGGCATCACAGGACATTTCTGTGACACTAGTCCAGTTTTATCTTTGATTAGTCTGCCTGTGTAAGTTCACTTGTCACTAACGTAAAAGAGAGTATACAAGCGACCGGTATTTACGCTCAAGGAATCCTTAGTGATCAACATTCGGGGTTAGAGAACGCAACAAAAGTCATGTAAATGGAAGAACACGAGGTTTCCAGTCTGTTTCCAGTCATTCAGTTCCCATTTAAACTGGAATAAAAACCGCAGATAAGAAACTTCTCAATTCAGACGCTTCAGTTTGTGAATCGAGTCCTTTCGCGCAGCTGGAGCGATGTCTCCATTCACAAATCCGCTCCGACGATTCCCGCTTCATTCAGATTCTTATGCCACTCTGCAGCCTCTCTTAGTCTGCTCCTCCAATCAGAGCAACTTCAGCTCTGAGCTCTGAGTCCTGGTCGAGGAGCTTTTACGAGCCTTAAAGCATCCGACAAAGATGCGCTCCCTCTCCCCTTCTCTTCTTTTTTCTCCTCTACACACACACATGCAAGCACGCACACGCACACGCACACCACACACACACACACAACCCCATCTTTTTTTCTCTCCTCTACACACATACACACATGCAAGCGCGCGCGCGCGCACACACACACACACACAACACTACCCCCTCTTCTTTTCTCTCCTCCACGGTCTCTCTCTCTCTCTCCCTCTCTGGCTGCTGTGTTTTGTGTAAATGTGAGCGTGTTTCTGCTTCACCCTCTCTCCATATGATCCAACAGTGATGCGCTTTCTTTACGTCCATTCTCTCTTTCCCCTTTCTCCTTCTGTTTATCATTTTTGTCTTTTCTTCTTTCTCTGTTTCTATCATCTGTTCATCCATCCAGATGTTTTTCACCTGCGCGCTAAATGGTTTCATTTGATCCACAGAGATGCTCTCTCGCGCTCAGCTTCTTATCGCCTCTTCCAGATGATGCTGCGTGTGCCTCTCGGGCGCGCGCCTCACGCTCCGTCCTGAAGGCTTCATCGGACGGTTCATCTTCCTCTGTGGTGTGGAGGAGCTCTGAGTCCGTGTTTGATTCTCAGCAGTGAACCTACCCTGACCTTTTAGTTATTTTAGGGAAGAGGAGATGTAGACATCATGGCTAATAGACCAGTCAGAAATGATCTAGGTTTAGTTTTTTAGTCCACAAAACACTGCTGGAGTTTCACAGGAAAACAGTGTTGCAGAATCTCCCAAACAATGGAAGTGAATGGTGACCAGTTTTCAGACATAACACAGACATAAGCCCCAACCAAGTTGACTAAAAAAAAGTTATTAGGGGCCGGGCAGCCTAAGCTGCCAGGACCCTATTGTAATCCTGCATGTTCTTCTTTCTTTCTTTCTTTCTTCTTCTTCCGAGGAAATCCTACTTCCCATGCACGAAAAATGACCAAACTTTGCACAAAGGTCCAGTCCCATGTCAGATTGCCTCAGCTGCAAAAACAGGCCAATAGTCCTGATGGTGGCGCTACAGCAAGCCTCTAAAGTTCAAAATTTTGAAAATTCATAATAAATCAACCATATGTGCTACAGATTTACAACTTTCACCAAAATGTAGCCCCAATACTGAAGAAACTTTTGTACATTTAAACCTATTGCAAATTATGAAGTCCATCACTCTGTTTTTTTCAAAAACTGTAAAACTTATTAAACCTATCTCCTCCCACAATTTTTGCTCAATTGACACCAAATTTGCTACAGAGCATCTTCAGACTGTCCTACACAAACGATCCACACAGATTTTTGATTTATCAAAAATTGAGCCTACAGTGCATCAAAATGTTTGACTGTAAACGGTATTATAAACATATACTTGCAAATTCTTGCTAAATACATTTTCAATGTTCATGAAAAAAATGACAAAATTTTGGAGTCATGGTAGATGATGTTTGGAAAATATCAGAATTTTATCTCAAAAACTGAATTTTTTACAGCATTTTGAATTTCACTCTCATGCGAACAATTGGAGTCAATGCAAAAATGGCATTTTTAAACATCAGTTTTTCACTTTTGGAGCCAATAAATCATTGTTAAAAACTAATGACCAACATCTCCATGCTGTCTAGATGCAATTTGTGTATTTTGGGATTTTTGTCTCAATAACTGAATTTTTGACAGCCATTTGAAATCTGCCTTTACATGCTAACAGCTGCTGTCTTGCACACAGGTGACTGGCTTAGTCAATTTGTGAAGCTACAAGTGGTGTTTCCATTTGCCAATTAGCTCAGTGAGATAGAGGATGGTTCTTGGTGTTGAAGGTTGTGAGTTCAAGCCTCGCCTTGTACAACATTTCCATATGAGAAATCTACCCAAACTTTTCACAAAGGTCCAGTCCCATGCCGATGTCCTCAACTGGAAACACAAGACAATAGTCCTGATGGTGGCGCTACAGCAAGCCTCTAAATTTCAAAACTTTGAAAATTCACAACAAATCAACCATATGTGCTACAGCTTTGGAACTTTCACTTTGAAATTTGCTTTTCCATGGCATGGATGGCTGCTGCCTGGCACCCTGATCCTTGGCTTAGTCAATTTGTGAAGCCACACATGAACTGTCACTTGCCAATTAGCTCAGTGAGATAAAAGACGGACTTCAGTGTCAGAAGTCGTGAGTTCGAGCCTCAGCTAAGGCAGGATGGACTTTCAAATGTGAAAGCCTTATGTTCAGGTATCATGCTATGTGGATTAGAGACTATTAAGGTTAAAATAATTATGATTCAGGGACTTTTGGGAAGAGACAAATACTCTTTATCAACACGTTTCCCTGTTATCCATTGTCTCTTTTCCCTGTTTATTTGGCTTAGCTATCAGTCAATATGCAGAGTCTCTTGTGCCAGAAATTGTGAGTTCAAGCCTCAACTGATGTAAAATGCACATTAGAATGCCACCTTTTTTTCATCTTCCTACACTCTGCTTGTTGCTCAGAATTGCCTAATTTTGCCTAAAATTGCCCGGCCCCGACCATTGCTGCGCAGCAGCTATAATTTACACCTTGTTTTTATCCTGAATCTTCACTGCAGATCCTTAACTTGGAGCCATGTTCATGTGCACATGCACACTGTCTGAACTGGGTGTGTGTGGTGTGATGGTGTGCAAACAACATGTCAGGACTTCTGGAGTATGGAGGCATTTTAGGTTTGTTTCCAGTTGTTTTTTTAACATTTGAAAACTGGTCACCATTCACTTCCATTGTTTGGGAGATTCTGTTTTCCTGTGAAACTCCAGCAGTGTTTTGTGGACTAACAAAATAAATCCGACCCTCAGTCAGCATGAGAGTAAGTAGATAATGACTGAATCTTTTTTTTGGATGAACTATCCCTTAATAGCAGTGTTTTAATTTGTCACATGACTCTCTGGAAGTCATGTTGAATCCCTTTCTGTGACCTTCCTCACATGGTTCAGTTCCATCATCTTTCGCCACAAAAATGATATGAAAATGTCTTTTTGGGTCAGTTTACAATGTACAAAAAATTGGATTCACAACAATAGATAAGCAAAATAAAGTACATTAGACAATATTCAATTGTCTAATGTACTTTATTTGATAATTATGTAATGGAAAGCTGTCAGAATGTAAATGTTGCCTTGAAGTAAGATCGTGCCATTATGGATTTTGTTGGTATTGTGTATTTAGGTTACTGTTGAAACAATATAAGAAAGGGTGTAAATGGATTGATAACCATATTATTTAATTTTAACTCATAATCAGTGAGCCAAAGATATCAGCAACACAACAACAGACTATATGTTAGGAAAGACAGAGAAGCAAACTGAAAACAATTCAGTGTTTTAAATGATGAAACACTGAAATGTGACTGACTGTCTTGTTTTGAGGAGGGTGTTGACAGGTTGGTTTGATAGATTGTTTATGTAAGGTTTGCTGAAATATGTTTACAATCTTAAACACATTCATTCCTACAGGCTGTTTAACAATGGTACAATGATGTCTGAAGGTAACGTTGAGACAAACAAACTTATGAAAAGTGTTCATTTTTTCAACTTCAAATGGCATAAATCTGAAACTGATGAGGCAACTGACTATTTTCCAATTGCAATAATGTAATAATGTAATAAATTTTATTCAAATTTTAAACAATAACTCTTTTTAATTACTTACAATTATGATACTGTGTTGCTTTAAGGTAACACACCCTAAATTTTACCCTAAAAAGTATACTTTTTGAACATTTCTTCAAATTACATTTACTTGGTCTATTTCATGACATGCCTATCATAGACGGTTAAGCTGCAATATATGTGTGTGTGTGTGTGTGTGTGTGTGTGTGTGTGTGAGAGAGAGAGAGAGAGAGAGAGAGAAGAGATGTGTCATCTCTACTATTAATCTACATTAGATTAACTACAGGATAACCAAAGTTATACTTTGGTGTTAAGTGTCAGTGATATCATATATGATTTATATGATTTTATACCATAAATGAACAAAAGGCACCAGTAAAGTCACAGTTCTACACCTCAGATACACTGTGCAGCTGTACCAGGTAATAAATAATGTCAGTGAGGATATTTGGCTGTTGGATACCAGCCAGTCAGTTAATAGCAGATAAAAATGGTAACACTATTATTTAAAAATCTCCTTCACAGTTATTGCCTTTTTGAATTTGCTTTATGGCCGATCAAAGCGAGAGAGAGCTCACACTAGAATTTCTGCACACATACACCTGTTCTCACAAATAGCATTGATTGGCTAAATGACAGTGGTGTAATTTCAAGCAACATTATGTAACTCTTCTACCTTAAAACAGAAGCTTCATAATCATTTTGATGCTACACTGACTCTACATAACTATGACTGATATCACCTTTACTGTTTCTCATTTAGACTTTTTTCATGTCTTTGAGTGTGCACTATACAAATAAAATGTATTATCATTACTAGAAGAGGTCAATCAGTAGAGTGCAGACTCCCGCCAGGCAACGGATGGTGAAGCACCTACTGCAATGTCACCACAACTGTCAGATGCAACCTGCAGATACTCACAGTTTGCAGTGAGGTTCTGCCAATGTTAGCATGACCTCCACAAGTGTTGTCCCATACTGATGGCTGGTCAAGAAGAGTGAGAAGTCAGCTGCCAATGGTTGTTTAAAACACTGTAGAAGGAACTGAGTAAAGTGTATTCTTGGCAAAATGGAAGTTCTCACTACACATGTGTAAGTCTGTTGAATAATTTCCAGGTAGAAACATGCTGTCTACACTTAGAGAATATTTTTACAGAGAAGGACAGAGGACTGATAGAGAGCCGAATATTATGACGTCACAGTGAAGTCGACCTTTGACATTTTGGATATAAAATGTCATCAGCTCATCATTTTATTCCATTATATATTTGTATGTAACATTGTCATAATTATCAGTTCATCCTTGAGTCCAAGTAAACGTGTGTGTCAGGTTTGAATAACTTTCTTAAGATATCGCATTCACGAGAATGGGATGACCTGAAAACATAGAGCATCTGGCCACACCTGTCATCACTGTGGAGGCATTAAAAAAAGTTGTGAATCCCAGAGGTCTTTCAGCTCACAGTAATGAATGTGCACAAAAAATAGGCTGATCAGTCCAGTTGTATTCGAAATTAGTTGCAGACAAACTGCTGGTCTGTGATCACACACATGGAACTGATCGGATGATAATAATAGGGAGAATGGTGCCTGGTCTTGTGCTATGTAACTTGCATTGCTGGGTACAATCTTAGTGCGTAAAGCTTTATGACAGCTTTAAGTCATAAATCACCAAGTTTTTCACTGATTTTGGTGAAACTGGATCATATTAAAAGGAGAAATATTTCTGGTTTTCCTTCTCTGCCTCAACCCTGTGATTTGTGGAGCATGGACGGAAAGTTTTACTTGTTGCTAAAGTAACTGCTAATGGCTGGTAACTGTAAAAATTAATTGCCATTAGCTAAGTTAGCCATGCAGCTAGCATGCAAGACTGGGAGCTCATTAGAGTACCTGGAAAGTATTGGTGCTTAAATCATTACTGCAGAGAGGAGGATTTTTTCAGGCCCAGGATCAGGAGGGGACCTAACCTGACACGCCAGTTGGCTTGTTACACACAACCATCTGGGAAGCCGTCTACAGAAGCTGTTTGGAAAGGGTGGGCACTTTCAAACAACACTTGGCAGGTGATTGGATGAACCAAGTGTCATGTCTAACACAGGCTAACTTCAACCAATCAGATCAACTCACCTAACTGAAGCCGAAGCTGCCCAGAAGAAGAGCGAAAACATCTGTTCTGTCAATCAAAGCCTTCCATGTCATCAGAGTGGGTACTGCCGTAATGGGCAGCAGAATTGAAAATGGGTTCAGCAGCTTCTTCGGACATCATGGCATCAAGGCAAAGAGACCGAAGAGCACACTGACAACACTGAAGCTAAGAAGAGAATGTCCCAGAGTTCTTGCTATTGGACTCATCAGCAATATGAGCTGCTTGCTCTTGTGTTGTTGCACTTGCTTGACATTTGGCTGTATTAGCAAAGCTGTTGACTTGCTAGTTTTTGATCATAATAATGTAATCATAACAGATGCTCATGTACAGCTGTCCATATTCACAGAGATGTATAAGTGAATTGCATGAAGAAGCAGGGGGCACTAAATTGCAAAAAATACCAAATCTTACACAGTGTTGCTTTAAGGCAGTGGTTCCCAAACTGGAGGTGGGCCTCCTTGGGGGAGTGCGGAGGGATCAGAGTTTAGGTCAGAATTTAAAAAGTCTCTTAAAAGCCAGCCAACATTACTTCACTGACCTACTGTGGTTGAAAGGCTTGAAAAATTTACACTCAACAGTGATGTTAAGGTGTGCTGAACACACCCTCTGTACACCTCTTCATCACTGCAGCAAGATCAAGGCTTTGCCACTTGAGATCAGCAAAAACAATATTTTTGAGCTTTTGTAATGCTGACTCAGACACAATTTGTCAAACTTTGATGAAACTTGGAGAAAAATACATTCAGACAACTTCCTGTGAGATTTCTAAAAAAATTCATTGACTGGTCCAATGGTGGAAATATAATGGAAGGTCAAAATGTCAAAACTTGGTGCCAAAACTGCCAGAATCATTCATTCAGTCATGACTCAAAGCCTCTTCCCCAGTGCAGCTTTATATAAATGCTGAATGCAAAACTCCCTCACTTCAAACAAAGAAGAACATCACCTACTTTTTGCCTGAACTGAATCACCAGTAGGAGCACAGAACCTATAAATAACCTTAGATTTAAACAATTCAACACATGATACATGATAGAGTGAAGAAGGAGATGGATCTAGACCATTGGCACTGGTCCAAAACAAGAAAAGAAGAAGAAGAAGAAGAGAAAGGAGGTGGGGGTATACAGAGACAAGATGATGCCAAGAGAATTTAAATGATTAATTTCCACATCAAACACAACATTTGCCAAGTCTTTGGATTTTCATCTAAACAGGCCAAATACTACTCTCTCTCATCTGACATGCACAGAGTCTCCTCTGTGAGTAATGTGACTCAGTTTGTGTTGATCACACGTTAGGCACACACACACACACACACACACACACACACACACACTTAACACACAGAGAATATGCCAATGTACCTGTGCTTCATTGGGATGTTTGACCAAACATGGAGAAGCTGCTTTATGAGTGTTAATGCAGCGTGAATACACAAATTCTCAAAACACATGTGGACACACACTCATGCCCACACACACCTCACATGTAAAGAAAAACACATAGAAGGAGCTACAAACACACACTAGTTGTTTTTAATTTGTTAACACATTCTATCTCCCGTGCATAAATAACTCAGTTTCAGATCACGTTCACACTCAGCATGTTCTGAGAGGTTTATTTAGACCCTGAGGCATTTACTTGCAGAGTTCAGTCAAAAAACAGCACAGAAACACACCTGAAAATGATGAATGGATGTCTGATGATCTGCACTGGAGCGTACTTGGAAAAAGTAGAAAAACTAAATTAAGCATAAACATCGGGACTGATTAAAAGTTCACTTTCAGATCAGAGTAATCCAAAACTTTTCCAAAACTTTTACATTTTTTATTTATTTTGTGTAGCAGCCAATTTACTCTTAGAGGTACAAAACATAACAAAAGGCCCTCCAAACTAAACAAGTGCCTTCCAAAACGGCCTTAATCAGCAGGACAGCCTTCTAAAATAATCACATAGGACTGTGAAAAAAATGATTCATGTTCATTTTTGGTATTTTTTAAATCTAAAATCTATATTATTAAAAGATCATCTTACTGCAGTCTTGTACAGGTGTACAGAGGATGTGTTCAGTACACTTCACTGTTAAGTGTGTTTAGGCACAAAAGTTGTCAAGGTAGGATAGTAAGGTATCTTTTTGAAGTGGGGCATCAATAGGCAGTCGACGCACCCCCAGTTTGGAGAAGCAGCAGGACTACCGGTGTGGGGAGCTAAGCAATGTCCTGCTGTGGACAGGGTTAGCAGCAAAACATATTTTAGCTACCTAAAGAAATCAATATCAGTTTAAGTGTTAATATATGCTCTGCTTTACTATGCTGCCAAACAGCCTTTTCTGACAGGAAACTTACGTGATATAAGGCAAATATTGTTCTCTCCACAGCCACCAGACTCCTTTGACAAAAACAGTAATTTTGCCTCACAAGACACGAGTGCTGCTGGTCTATGACTGCCTCCATATGTTAGTTTATTTGTGTCACTGTGTGACTTCGGTGAATCCAAACTAACCCTTTAAAACACAGCCTGGAGGTTATACACTGTCTATGGATATGTACCTCATACAACCCACATTAAAAAAAACAAAACTATCCCTTTCAGGTTTGATAAATATTAGGCTTCTGAAATGATTTGGTTGTGGGTTAGTGAAAGTTTCTAGTTATAAAAAACAAATTTGTCAAGTTGCAGTGACTTCTGTCTTGTCGTCAGTGTGAGACTTCAGCAAGAAGAGAGTGTCTGAGAGTTCTTGCTGTCGGATTCATCAGTAATATGAGCTACTTGCTGCATCTTGTGTTGTTGTACTTGCATGACATTTGGCTGTATTAGCAAAGTTGATGATTTGCTAGTTTTTGATCATACATAATGTAACCAAATACACAGTTGTCCATATTTACAGAGATGTATAAGTGAATTGCATGAAGAAGCTGGGGGCACTAAATTGCAAAAATACCAAATCTAACCCCTAATTTCCTCCAGGCACGGCTGTGCTGCATCACAGCTATGCCGCAGCACTCAGGGTGATACGCAGCCATTCTAGACAATGCTTGTTTCCACCAGATGCGCTTTGGTGCGTTTCAGTGGCGTCCCAGAAGCGGCTCAGCACTCCGCAGAGAATACGCAGCAAGTCAATTTTTGACGGCTGCCGCGTCAATTAGCACAGAGCAGATCGAACGGGCAGGAAGTCAGACACAGAAAAGGGAGGGGGAATCCGGTTCATTTTCAAAATAAAAGACTCCGTGCAGACTCACGATCATTAAGACAGACAAAAAAAGAAACTATTTAACCACGTCACCTGCTTATCCATGGTAGAAGCACAAAGAGCAAGGAAGGAGGACCATCCATCCATCCATCTTCTTCCGCTTTATCCGGGACAGGGTCGCGGGGGCAGCAGTCTAAGCAGGGACGCCCAGACTTCCCTCTCCCCAGACACTCCCTCCAGCTCTTCCAGGGGAATCCCGAGGCGTTCCCAGGCCAGCCGGGAGACATAGTCCCTCCAGCGTGTCCTGGGTCTTCCCCGGGGCCTCCTCCCGGTGGGACATGCCCGGAACACCCTCCCAGGAAGGCGTCCAGGAGGCATCCGATATAGATGCCCGAGCCACCTCAGCTGGCTCCTCTCGATGTGGAGGAGCAGCGGCTCTACTCTAAGCCCCTCCCGGGTGACAGAGCTCCTCATCCTATCTCTAAGGGAGCGCCCCGCCACCCTGCGGAGGAAACTCATTTCGGCCGCTTGTATCCGAGATCTCATTCTTTCGGTCATGACCCAAAGTTCATGACCATAGGTGAGGGTAGGAACGTAGATTGACCGGTAAATCGAGAGCTTTGCCTTTTGGCTCAGCTCCTTCTTCACCACGACAGACTGGTACAACGACCGCATTACTGCTGCCGCTGCGCTGATCCGCCTGTCAAGCTCTCGCTCCATCCTTCCCTCACTCATGAACAAGACCCCAAGATACTTGAACTCCTCCACTTGAGGCAGGAGCTCTCCTCCAACCCGGAGGGAGCAAGCCACCTTTTTCCGGTCGAGAACCATGGCCTCGGACTTGGAGGTGCTAATTCTCATCCCAGCCGCTTCGCACTCAGCTGCAAACCGCCCCAGCACATGCTGAAGGTCCTGGCTTGAAGGAGCCAACAGGACAACATCATCCGCAAAAAGCAGAGATGAGATCCCGTGGTCCCCAAACCAGACTCCCTCCGGCCCCTGGCTGCGCCTAGAAATTCTGTCCATAAAAATAATGAACAGAACCGGTGACAAAGGGCAGCCCTGCCGGAGTCCAACATGCACTGGAAACAGGTCTGACTTACTGCCGGCAATGTGAACCAAGCTCCTGCACCGGTCATACAGAGACCATACAGCCCTTAGTAGAGGGCCCCAGACTCCGTACTCCCGAAGCACCTCCCACAGAATGCCATGAGGGACACAGTCGAATGCCTTCTCCAAGTCCACAAAACACATGTGAACTGGTTTGGCAAACTCCCATGAACCCTCAAGCACCCTGCAGAGGGTATAGAGCTGGTCCAGTGTTCCACGACCAGGACGAAAACTGCATTGTTCCTCCTGAATCCGAGATTCGACTATCGGCCAAATTCTCCTCTCCAGTACCCTGGAATAGACTTTACCAGGGAGGCTGAGGAGTGTGATCCCCCTATAGTTGGAGCACACCCTCTGGTCCCCCTTCTTAAATAGAGGGACCACCACCCCAGTCTGCCAGTCCAGAGGCACTGTCCCCAACTGCCACGCAATGTTGCAGAGGCATGTCAACCAAGACAGCCCTACAACACCCAGAGACTTGAGGTACTCAGGGCGGATCTCATCCACCCTCGGTGCCTTGCCACCGAGGACCTTCCGAACTACCTCGGTGACTTCAGCCTGAGTGATGGATGAATCAACCTCTGGGTCTCCAGCCCCTGCCTCCTCTACGGAAGGCGTGTCAGTGGGATTGAGGAGTGTTGGCAGGGTACTGTTTCCCCCTCCTGAGGCGCCGGACAGTTTGCCAGAATCTCTTTGAGGCTGACCAGTAATCCTCTTCAACCTAATCAACAAAATCTGAGCAAGTAAACATGATCAGGCAGGCAAAGTACTCCGCTGCTGAAATGCTTCTGAAACACTGCTGGTGGGGCTTGCAGCCGTGCAGAGGATGGAACAAAACCATGGCGCACACACGACGTAACAAAGCCACATCTGGTGGAAAACCCCGGTTACGTGAGACTTTGGCAAGTTACTGCATCTGGCCAAGAAACCATCCTGCACAGAAACTCCAAAAATAAAACTGAAACTTGGTCCTTTTTTGCTATAGCAGAAAAACATTTTTCTTTCTAGTAGAAAGGAAGTAGTCCCAGTAGATTTTACTGCAGAAAGAAAGCAGTTCCTCCATGAAAATCACAACAAGGTGTGTGGATTATCTTTGGTAACTGGATCATGATTTCTGGAAAGAGACAGTTCTATTTTCTATATCTCCAAAACTCTGCAACTCACACTGAACAATCTAGATGGATAAGTTCAAGCTAAAACAAAGCTAAAATTAAAACTGAAAAAATTAAAAAATGAAAGACTAATAGATTTAAAAAAAAAGAATAGAGACAATATCACATAACATCTTATCAATATAAATAACAAGAATAAAAAGGATAAAAAAGACAGCATCCAATAGTGTAATATCAGTTGAAATAAGAATTAAGGAATAAATACAAATAAAAATGTATTTACTCATTCATTCTTATTATTTGTCAATAACATTTTCTCACGATAATGGGTATCAACATTTCAGTCACATAAATCACAATCACTATGAGGAGCCGGCAGCTTCTGGAATCAATAAAATTGATTTATTGGCACATTGCCTCATAGTGCTGGCAACAAGCACATTATATCTACATACATTAAATAGTAATAATGATATGGTAAGGCAGTGCTTCACAAACTTTTTCTGCCACACCCCCCTTTAAAAGCTGAAAAAAGTTCACGCACCCACACCCCACAATTTTTACCAGTCATTAAAGGAGAACTATTATGCTTTTTCCTCTTTTCTGACCTATAAATGTTGTTACAATGTCGGATACTCGTGTTAAACGATGCCAACGCGTCAAATAATGAGGTTCGTGCATTTTTTTAAACAGTGTGGTCCCACTGACATTAATGCGTGCCAGATTTACTTATATGGGAATGTCCCGGCATTTGCTCTAGGCCTGCCCCCTACCCCGCTCTGCTTCGGAAGTTGTATCGCTGTGCGCTGCTCTGCTGTCTACAACGATTTCACAGTGTTAGCACGTTGAGCAATGGCTCCCAGAAAATGTTTGTTCGGGTGTGAGGGAAAGTGAACTTTGTTTAGCTTTTCTAAAGAGGCAAGCACCAGGCAGAAGTGGATAGAGTTGTTTTTTCCCGGCCAGCAAAAGAAAAATACCTCCGCATTTGTCTGTCTACGGCACTTCACACGGGACTGTTTTGTCAACATGGGCCAGTACGAAGCTGGATTAGCCGAAAACGAAATCCATCCTTACGCCACACAGGTAAGCAGGTAATGACATTAACAAGCCACGCCTACCATTCAGAGACGTCATGAAGTAACCTCTGTTCTGGAGAAACTTCAGGCTGTCAAGTCTGTACCTCCGGATCGGATTCGGGATCCAACACATACGGCTGTATTTCATTGTCATTTTTAAAGGAGAAATTCTTAGTAAAGTTTGCTGTTTACTGTCACCGGCAAAATGAGGAGGTGGGGCTCGGAAGTGCTCGGCAGCCCTTCGGAAGTCCTCAGGAGTGTGACCAATCACAGCAGAGTGGGCTCGGCGGGAGGCGTACATGGAGGAGGGCTGGGGGGTGGAGTAAATTACACAGACCGTTTTCGCGGGATGCACGAAATACAAGGAGGAGATGCAGCTAGAGGCACAGCATCCCGAAGATCTACGAAGCTTTGTGTGCGGGTAATCGCGTGTAGCTGCTCTATAGGAGTCCAACTCAAATGCAAAGGCCCGAAAATGAGTATAATAGGTCCTCTTTAACAATAACTGAGGAAGCAATTGATAAAAATTGATTAAAAGTTGAATTTTAGTGAAGTAAAGGTTAGCATGATAGCACCAGAAAACTCTTGTTTGTTTATTTCCCCATATAAATTTATTCAACTTTGTTTCACTCTATATTTCTCCCCTGGTCACCCGCAGTGCAGTGGCCCGCCCCCCAATTTGGGAACCACTGTGGTAAGTTAAGGTAACGTTAGGCATACTTTGTTATTCTACAGGGATATTGGCTTTGGACTCAGTGCTGCTGCGTCACACAACATACTGCAAACACATAAACATAAATCATACATACAGTTGTACTGACATTCTTAAATTCACATGCTGAGCAGGACAATAGCTTCAAATGATAAAAAGTAAGTCAAATCAAGCCAGTTTAAAATGAGATAATAAAACCATGTAAAATCAGTTAGTTTCAAACAATAAAAACAAGGGTAAACAAGCCAGATAATAAGTAATCAGGTTGCAATAACCCAGTCGCTAAATGAAAGTCAAATACTGTTACTTGTTGCTATTGAATATTTTTATGGAGGATGGGATTAATTATTTTTTTGCATGTTTAATCTACAGTTTTGTAATTCTGAACCTACATATAACACATTTCTTTATAAAGCACAGTTTATGAATTAGATGCTTGATACAGAAGAGGAAAAAAACAGAGGAAAAAAATTCAGCCAATCCCCATGAATTCTGTGCAACCTTGCAGTTTTGCCCAAATCAAACCGGCCCCCTGCAAACGTCATACATGTACTGTACGTCTCAAGTGTTTTGTTTTATTATTCACTATGTTTTTTGCATTTATATATTTTTTATTTTGTCATGAGTACTGAAAAGAACACATTTGTTTTTGTAATTGACATTTGTCAACACTCTGGGCACTCATATTTTATCATTTTGTGTCGCTCAGGAGCACTTCGCTGTTTACACATAAAGTAGATTTTTATTAGGGGCCGGGCAGCCTAAGCTGCCAGGACCCTATTGTAATCCTGCATGTTCTTCTTCTTTCTTTCTTTCTTTCTTTCTTTCTTTCTTTCTTTCTTTCTTTCTTTCTTCTTCTTCCGAGGAAATCCTACTTCCCATGCATGAAAAATGACCAAACTTTGCACAAAGGTCCAGTCCCATGTCAGATTGCCTCAGCTGCAAAAACAGGCCAATAGTCCTGATGGTGGCGCTACAGCAAGCCTCTAAAGTTCAAAATTTTGAAAATTCATAATAAATCAACCATATGTGCTACAGATTTACAACTTTCACCACAATGTAGCCCCAATACTGAAGAAACTTTTGTACATTTAAACCTATTGCAAATTATGAAGTCCATCACTCTGTTTTTTTCAAAAACTGTAAAACTTATTAAACCGATCTCCTCCCACAATTTTTGTTCAATTGACACCAAATTTGCTACAGAGCATCTTCAGACTGTCCTACACAAACGATCCACACAGATTTTTGATTTATCAAAAATTGAGCCTACAGTGCATCAAAATGTTTGACTGTAAACGTATTATAAACATATACTTGCAAATTCTTGCTAAATACATTTTCAATGTTCATGAAAAAAAAATGACAAAATTTTGGAGTCATGGTAGATGATGTTTGGAAAATATCAGAATTTTATCTCAAAAACTGAATTTTTTACAGCATTTTGAATTTCACTCTCATGCGAACAATTGGAGTCAATGCAAAATGGCATTTTTAAACATCAGTTTTTCACTTTTGGAGCCAATAAATCATTGTTAAAAACTAATGACCAACATCTCCATGCTGTCTAGATGCAATTTGTGTATTTTGGGATTTTTGTCTCAATAACTGAATTTTTGACAGCCATTTGAAATCTGCCTTTACATGCTAACAGCTGCTGTCTTGCACACAGGTGACTGGCTTAGTCAATTTGTGAAGCTACAAGTGGTGTTTCCATTTGCCAATTAGCTCAGTGAGATAGAGGATGGTTCTTGGTGTTGAAGGTTGTGAGTTCAAGCCTCAGCTTGTACAACATTTCCATATGAGAAATCTACCCAAACTTTTCACAAAGGTCCAGTCCCATGCCAGATGTCCTCAACTGGAAACACAAGATAATAGTCCTGATGGTGGCGCTACAGCAAGCCTCTAAATTTCAAAACTTTGAAAATTCACAACAAATCAACCATATGTGCTACAGCTTTGGAACTTTTCACTTTGAAATGTTCTTTTCCATGGCATGGATGGCTGCTGCCTGGCACCCTGATCCTTGGCTTAGTCAATTTGTGAAGCCACACATGAACTGTCACTTGCCAATTAGTTCAGTGAGATAAAAGATGGACTTCAGTGTCAAAAGTCGTGAGTTCGAGCCTCAGCTAAGGCAGGATGGACTGTCTAATGTGAAAGCCTTATGTTCAGGTATCATGCTATGTGGATTAGAGACTACTAAGATTTAAATAATTATGATTCAGGGAGTTTTGGGAAGAGACAAATACTCTTTATCAACACGTTTCCCTGTTATCCCTTGTCTCTTTTCCCTGTTTATTTGGCTTAGCTATCAGTCAATATGCAGAGTCTCTTGTGCCAGAAATTGTGAGTTCAAGCCTCAACTGATGTAAAATGCACATTAGAATGCCACCTTTTTTTCATCTTCCTACACTCTGCTTGTTGCTCAGAATTGCCTAATTTTGCCTAAAATTGCCCGGCCCCGACCATTGCTGCGCAGCAGCTATAATTATTTTTGTAATTCTGAGCATTTTTAGTGAGGTCAGTTAGACTAGTGCAGTTTTGGGGGACTGGGATATAAAATGAAATATAAAAAAAAATCAAGTAAATACAAACGTACACTGCCTGGCCAAAAAAAGTCACCACCTGCATGTAACTAAGCAAATAGTTAAGATCCCTCTGTGATTGGATAATTACTGCAGTGATTAATATGTTTGAGTTACAACAAGTTATTTAATCCTAACTGATGCAGTGAGCAGCTTCTCACTTCTTAAACAACCATGTCAGAAGACATATCCTGTGCTCGTGGAAAAGATGTTACTCTGTTTCAGAAGAGTCAAATTATTGTCCTGCATCAAACAAAGAAAACAACTAAGGAGACTGATGAGACTACTAAAACTGGGTTAAGAACTGTCCAACACATTGTTAAAACCTGGAAGGATAGTGGTGAACCATCACCTTCAAGGAAGAAATGTGGTCAGAAAAAAATCCTGGATGATCATGATCAGAGATCATTTAAACATTTGGTGAAATCAAATCCTAAAAAATCAACAGTAGAACTTGTGACTATGTTTAATAGTGAAAGTAAGAACATTTCCACACACACAATGTGAAGAGAACTCAAGGGATTGAGACTAAACAGCTGTGTAGTCTTAAAAAAATTATTTATCAGTGAGGATAATCAGAAAAAAAGACAGTTTGCTCTGGAGCAATGGAAAAAGGTCATGTGGTCTGATGAGTCCAGATTTACCCTGTTCCAGAGTGATGGGGGCATCAGGGTAAGAAGAGTGGTGGATGAAGTGATACTCCCATCATGCCTAGTGCCTACTGTACAAGCCTGTGGGGGCAGTGTTATGATCTGGGGTTGTTTCAGTTGCTCAGGTCGAGGTTCAGCAACATTATGTGTCCAAAAACTGAGGTCAGCTCACTACCTGAATATACTGAATGAGCAGGTTATTCCATCAATGGATTTTTTCTTCCCTGATGACACAGGCATATTCCAAGATGACAATGCCAGGATTCATCGGGCTCAAATAGTGAAAGACTGGTTCAGGGAGCATGAGACATCATTTTCACACATGGATTGTCCACCACAGAGTCCAGACGTGAACCCCACTGAGAATCTTTGGCATGTGCTGGAGAAGACTTTACGCAGCGGTCTGACTCTCCCATCATCAATACAAGATCTTGGTGAAAAATTAATGCAACTCTGGACAGAAATACAATAAATGTTGTGACATTGCATAAGCTTATTGAAATGATGTCATGGTGAATGTGTGCCGTAATCAAAACTAAAGGCGGTCCAACAAAATATTAAGTGTGTGACTTTGTTTTGGCCAGGCAGTATATTTTAAATTGGCTGAATTATATATGGCCTACTAATATCTAACACAGAAAGTGTCTCA
Source organism: Lutjanus argentimaculatus (assembly GCA_034769285.1). Taxonomy (NCBI): domain Eukaryota; kingdom Metazoa; phylum Chordata; class Actinopteri; order Lutjaniformes; family Lutjanidae; genus Lutjanus; species Lutjanus argentimaculatus. Next base: position 1,915,307 of record JAWZSL010000006.1, on the reverse strand, counting down.
GTGTAAACAGTAAATCCAGTTTCTCATGAATAAATAGTTAATGTGCTATGACACTTTTAGCAACCTCTCTTATTGATTCCATTTATTCGTGTAATGCAGGCCCATTTTGCTGCAGTAAATCACCTGTTGTTTCCTTTTCATACCGTTCTATAGGTGCAGAACAATAAGGTGCAATTTTAGGCCATATTTCCCAGAAATATCTGCAGCCTGGCATCAGAGGTGTGGGGCTGTAAAATAGGTTTTTTCTGACTTCTGACCCCCTCTCTCTGTCTGCTGGGCTCATTACTGCCCATAGTCACAACAGGATTGTGTGTGAATTGCTCTGCTATTTCCAGCAAAACAGAACAGTGGCAGAGCTCGGCCTCACGTGACGACCCGGCACATGGAAACACACTCACACACAAATACATTCCCACAGAGAACATGTATTTACACACACACGCACATGCTGCTGCAGAGCCATGTTACATGTTACATTACCGCTCTCTCACGTCACATCAAGGGTGTTTCGAGTTGTTGATTTTCCAGGAATCAATGCAATACAGGTAAGTGTGTGTGTAGAGAGACGGAAATGGAAGTTGTCAATACTAAGGCCTCTTCATATGCTGCACACACAAAGTGGCACACACACTCGTACCTTTTGATTAATTTAAGTAGATATTAATGCACATGTTCAAATCTGCATATTTATGAACATTCCTTAACCTATGAACCATACATAATCTATGAATTGAATATATGTAATAAGGTGTGTGCCGTTTTTAAAATCCTACATCTACACACCAGTCACATGTACATACTTATCAGTGATAAATTAAAGCAAAAACTTGAATAAATGAGAAACATAATAAATGCAGATGCTTCTACACAGGTCACAAGGGGTCACTGAAAGGCTTAATGAGTATGGAAATTAGGTGATTCATATGTATGTAATATTTAAGGCCCTCACAGATGCTTAATCTCAACCTCGTAAAGCAGGTTTTGGAACGACACCTCATCAAAATATTAAACGAGGAAATATGTTTTGGAAGAATTTTGAAAATCAATGACAAAAGCAGTGAAGCTTTTCTCGAGGCTCGTTGTGGCCTTTTCTTTTAATTTTTCACCTGTATGAGAGAAGTAAGAGAGAGGTATGATTTGTATTTTGCATATTCGTGCATGCTGTAAATCAGTGGCAAACCGTTACCAGTAGAGCAGGGACTTCAGTTCAGCCAAAACTTAGCCAGACACACCAATTTTGCAGGCCTTTTTTGGGATTGTTGCAGAATAAAATGGCTGCCTAATTCAACAACAATCAAAGGCAACTAGTTCCAGGGAGAACACTGCACTGTTCTAACTAACCCTTCCAAAAATGCTCAGAATTAAAAAAAATTATAATTTTGTTTAAATGAGGAAGTGCACCTGCAGTTTCCAGAGTGCCCAGAGCATTGATAAATGTCAATTACAACAACAAATGTGTTTTTTCAGTACCCATGATAATATATAAATACATTTTAAAAAGTGAATAATAGAACAAAACATTGAGACGTACATGTATGACATTTGCATGGGGGACTGCTGTGATTGGTGGAACTTGTGGGAAGCTATGATGATTGGTCAGATTTGCGGAAAAGTAACGGAGTTTGGGCAAAATTGCAAGGTCGCACAGAATTCACAGGGGTTGGTTGATTTTGCATGAACTGTTGTGATTGCAAAATTGCAACTTCCTGGATGGACTAAAAGATGCAGCAAAATGGAAAAAGAAAGCCCTGACATGCCAAGTTGACTAAAACATGTTATTCACACCATGTTTTTTGCCTGAATCTTCGCTGTAGATCTTTAGCTTGGAGCCACGTTTTAAGACTGGTCAAAACAGTGTTGCAGAATCTGCCAAACAATGGAATTGAATGGTGACCAGTTTTCAAACATGAAAAACAAATGGAAAAAAAACTAGAATGCCTCGATACTACTTATCTGGCATAATCCAAGTCTCCTAAGGTCCTGGCATGCTGTTTGCACACCATCACACCACACACTCCCAGTTCAGACAGTGTGCATGTGCACGTGGCTCCAAGTTAAGGATCTACAGTGAAGATTCAGGATAAAAACATGCTGTAAATAACAATTTTTTATTCAACTTGGTATGTTGGGGCTTTAGGAGACTTGGATTACACCAGACAAGCAGTATGGAGGCATTTGTTTGGAGGCATTCTGTTGTTTTTTATGTTTGAAAACTGGTCACCATTCACTTCCATTGCAACACTGCAACACTGTTTTCCTGTGAAACTCCAGCAGTGTTTTGTGGACTAAAAAACCAAACCCGACCTTCAATCAGCATGAGGGTGAGTAGATAATGACTGATTTTTTTTTTTTTTTTTTTTTTTTTGGTCAACTATCCCTTTAATGTGAACAGCTCGTAAAATAAATAACTAATAAAAATATTGCTGTGGGTATAAAGAAATTTGTAATTGCATTTGTAATAACAATTTAGATGTTAAGAAAAAGGCTTAGAGTCTGGAAATGTTTGGTTTAGATGCCTTGAAAGTGCTGTCATTTTACTCTTGAAATCTGTGAACAATGAAGAAAGATTGGTAAGCGTCATCATGGTAATGGAGGAAATTTAAGATACAGTACATCTTTTTTTTTTTTTTTTTTTACAACTGGAGAGCAAGAGTTGTAGGTCAGGGCATCTCTGCAGCTCTACAGTATTTCATTTTAATGCTGTTTTGTCACATATTTTTCCTTTATCAAAAAATTTCAGCTTCTGTAATTTGGCTAATGCGCTTGGCCATATTGCAATTTTGATAATGTGATTAACCGTGCAGCCCTAATTTAAAAAAAACAATTTTAGACTCATCCTTCAATCAGCAAGTTGTCTTTGTTCTCTGTAAATCTACTTACCATTGACGCTGCTTCAGTATTGACTGAAAAGGACAAACACATCTGTCACTTCTGATCAGTAGATGCAAAACTGTGAAATCATCTCCCCAGAATCAATACTGGATTGAAAACAAAATAAAAAACATCATGTGAATGTTATACCAGTCAATCTTCTGCTATACATGAAGTAAATCTTCATCTTAGGTTTCAGCCCAAGTCATTAATTCACTGATCACTAAGATCAATTTAAAATGAACTCTCAGGGCTGGTTGTCTCTCTCCTGCTGTGTAACAGCAGCAGGACTGTTAACTCATCTCTCATAACACACACACAAACACACACACACACAGGCACACTAGTTGTTCTAAGTGGATAATGAGGACAATACCCGGGGTGCTGAAATAATTGAAGCTGTTTGATGTCTCGTCAAATACTGTTCACACACACACACACACACACCTTTGACACACTCTCTCCTTTTCTCTCTTTGTCACACACACACACACACACACACACACACACTAACCTTTCCTAAAATACACATACCAGCAGGACCACAAATGCAGACTCACACACACCTTAACCATGCTCGATAGATGTTTGATCTCTCATACTGTTCAGGGAAGCTCAATATTTAGGACCCCCTCGAAAATGAGGTGCTACATCTCAAGGGGTTATCCTTCAATAAATTCAAATATACAGGCCTTTCATTAAGCCTGACAGGAGTGTGTGTTTACGTGTGTGTGAGTGAGTGGATTGTATGGTTGCTTCGGAAGAAGAAAGAGGACAAATATGTAATAACTGTGGTGCTCTAGTCTATTCTAAATATTTGGCACCAGATGCAGTAAAACAAAAAGTGTGACAAACAAGACTAAGAGCCTCCAATTTTTCCCAGAGGTCACTCATGGTGTTACAGAAAAACATTCCCCTACGGCCCAAAAAGCAATTTCTCCCATAAGCCACCATCATACAAGAGTTGTCAGTAACTGCAACTGATTAGTAACTGATTTGTCAAACTGCAAACAAGATCAATTATGACTCTTTCTATCATGATTTTTTTATTCATGGAGTTTTTATATTTGTAAATTTTTTCTTGAGCCAAGGAAAGAGATTTAAAAATCAGTGAAGCCATCACAAGATATAGTCTATGGGCTGAGTGGGAAACTCACGGGTGGGGGCAAGGGGGGAAACACTACTGCACTTTTTTTTTTTAATTCATTTTTATCAAGTGTATTAAATTATATACTTGTGGGTGTGGCCCTCTCTTCTTTATATGGATACATTTAGGATAAATGCACCAGTCGGTCAGAGTGCAGTATAAAACAGACTTGGGAGCAAATAAAAAGTAAATATAAAAACATAATTCAAAGCAGTCAGCAGGCTGACTTTCATGGCTTTACAAGTACAACCAGTACAAAGCTTTAGTGCTTCAGTCTGTGTTGTTGGATGAAATCAGTGTATAAAAGCACAATGAAGTAACACTTTTCCCTGCACTGTGCACCGAGCTCCACAGGGTCTTGGTGACGCCGAGTGCTGTTTAATAAAGTGATTTGATTGGTCAGCAGGCAGTGCTTTATGCATATTGATCTCTTATCTGGAACATAACCTGCTCCGGAGTAGGTTAGGTGTTCAGCATTAAATTACCATGGGGATGTACTACTGAAAAGCCAGAATTAATCCTGAAAGTTACCTCACTAACCACAAGTCCTGCTTTGTGGTACAGGCCCCAGGGTTCGTGTCCCATGTGGGGAGGGCCACTTGAGTGTTCAAGTACTACAAGAGAGCACAGCATTTCTGAAATGTTTTTTCCATTACTAACATATTCTCGTCACACTTAATAAAAAATGCAAACAGCAGTTTCTATACATTTTTTTAGTTAGGCATGCATTGGACACAAACTCTGTCACTTTGAATTGGTCATTTATACCCCTGATGAAAATAGCACCAATCAAGCTGTGCCTGTTTAAAATCCACCTCCTGTCATGTTTTAAACAGTGTAAAATGTTCTGCAAGAAGTAATAAATTGTGTCTGATATGTTTTTTTGCAAAATAAGTTCTAATACCTTGTGAAAATGGCTTACATAATGCTCTACATCTTGCCTTCATTTAGTATTCAATGCAATATGCAAATAGTCTCTGTCCCCACCCCTCCACCCCTACCATTAAGTACAGTAACTGCACCTGGCTTCCCCTTTGCCTAGCTAATCATGGTAACTAGCAGCCTTTGGCTTCTCCTGTGAGCTGGGCATCGCCACTAATGACTGAATGAATAGCACAATCGCCTTGATTAAAAGGATTGGTTCCTTAAGGTTTATGATGTCATATACCCAGCTTGACTGAATCACTGTTATTTGAGACTGCCCTTGCTCACTGAAAGAAATGCTCAGACATGGTGTTTACTGCTTATTTTGCTCCTTTCCAACACACGGAAAACACCACATGGACATGTTAACAAAGTTAAATTCATGAGTTTCACTCATTTAAACAATAATACTTTTGCGGGCTACATATTTTTCCTCGCCGCTGTCGCCAAAGTGCTTGCTTATGGGGGGAGTTGTTTCAACTGTCGGATGTAAACAAAATTATTGAGTGTGGTCTAGACCTACTCTATTTGTAAAGTGTCTTGAGACAACTTTGTTGTGAATTGGCGCTATATAAATAAAATTTGATTGATTGATTGATTGATATTAGGCCTATATTTTTTTTACATCATTTTGCAAGCCAGAGGGAGGTTGGGGGTAGCAGGGGCCAGAAATGGCCCTCAGGACAGCAGTTTGAGATCCCTGTGCTGAAGTACCTCTTGCATCAGTATGAGACGCTGAGAGGCAGGGACAAAACATCTGTTGGGATGAGAATGTGTTGGAGGTACTTATCAGGATCACCATCTTAGTTTAGCATGTTAGCATGCCAACATTTGCTAATTTGCACTGAACAAAAAGCACAGGCGACAGAGACAGACAGGAATGTCTTTAGCTTTGCAAGTTTAGACCAGATGGTGGCGTTAGAGGAAAAGTCAGAAAAGGACCATGAATGTCTCTACAAAATATAATGGCAATACATTTGACAGGTGTTCAGATATTTCCATCTGGACCTGTCAACAACATTGCCATAGACCAGCATTGCTCAGTCCTGGTCCTCAGGGACCACTGCCCTGTGTGTTTTAGGAGTTTCCTTGCTCCAACACACCTGATTCAAATGATCAGCTTGTTATCAGGCGTTGGCAGAGGCCTGATGACAAGCTGATCATCTTGCTTCCACAAATGGTTTTCCCGTTTTTACCATGAAAACCAAAAGATATAGGGTTGTGTTTTATATCATATTTCATTTTATTTCAAATATACATTAATGGTGAAAATAATCGGAAGCAGGTAAGCCAAGACGAGCTGAGATGGTGACGTCATCAAGTGCACTGCTGTCCCCATTGCAGAACGACCGTCCTGCAGTCCTCCCGTCCTCGAGAGACTGTACTCTCAAGTCAAACTTGCTAAGTCCGAACTGCCAAATACGTAAGTCCGAACTTCGCGTACTTGGTATTGAGAAAGGACCAGAGACTAAACTGGCCTTGCTGGACATGAATACCCAGGATGCCTTGTGGGAAGACATGCTTCTGCTTTGCTGTGATTGGCTCTGGGCTATACCCATAGACATATAGGCATTTGCTAACCACCAACTCGTCCATTTTGTGAAACGATCGCAGTTTGGTTAGGTTTAGGCACCAAAACTACTTGGTTACATTTAGGAAAAGATTATGGTTTTGGTTAAAATAAGTGTTTTATGTTTCATAAGTGATGTCATTTACAAAATGAAACTTCAGTAACTTAAAACTTGACTTAAGTCAGTGCTGACTTTTGGTTTTACACAAGACATGAACCCCAGTCTCTCACAGGCTTTCTCATTCATTGTACTGCTCCGGTCATAATTACTACAGCCACTAGAGGTCAGCATGCAACAGTAAACGTAAATAAGCTGCATCCCTGAAATTGTCTCCCAAATTCAAGATCTCCTGATTGGACACTTAAAATCTATGATGTGGGAAATTAGCAGAGGTCATCTTTTCAGTGTGGTGGGGTTCAGATCAGACCAATATTAAAGGCTATCTAAAATGTGATAATATTACTTTGTAAAGAGCGTATTTTTGTATTTTCAAATTACTTATTTTATTTAAATACATTTTCCATACCAGTATTTTGAATTGCATTGTAAATACATTTGATGAGCAATTATTTTTCATTTGTAATAAGACTTTTTGATGTATTTGTGCCTGTCTTTGCTCTGTTTTGGTCTCTATTGCCAATTTTCCAATTCATGACAACTGTGAATTTTTATACAACTCACCTATTTAAATTATATTAAGGCTTAAAATTATGCATAATTAGGGGGTCCCATCTCTAGAGCATGGTAGCATCAATTAAACGATAATCACCGTTAAAGTGGCATTCTTGTGTGTCAAAATCTAGTTTTAGTTGATGCTTACATGGCACTTATTCCTTTTCTTTTTTTTTTTTTTAAATCAAATTCTCACAAACTAATTGAGACATAGCAAAGCTGTGGTCAAGTAGTGAACTGGATGTTCTTGAGGCTCTGGGCAGAACATAATGAAGCTGCCATATGTAGTCTGTTGCATAAACTGTATGTGACAGGTACGTGAAGCTACCAGGGCACACACAGTGTGTACACAGACAAAGGGAGGAACAGTGGTCACAGCTCATTTATGGCAAATTAATCCGGTGGTGATGGTGACAGACAGCGCTGACAGACAGTGACGATACAAAGGAAATGCCTCAAGTATATTATGTGCTTTGTACATCCAGACATCCTCTCCTCCTCCTCCTCCTCCTCCTCCTCCTCCTCCCTGTAACAATTCATGATACCATTAAAGGAGCAAGATGTAATAATTCCAAAAATGAGTACTGCAGTCCAAATAGCGAGTCAGAACCATATTAATTCTATCTCATCATTTAAGACACAGCGCTTCCCTGCCAGTGACAAGATATCTCGTCAATTCCTGTTTTCACTGCCAGGCAGCAGGGGATGCTGTGATGGATCGTCTGACAAAAAAGAAGAAAAGAACTGCTGGAACTGAGCAGCAGCAGAAGAAGATGGTGTTATCTAGCATGAAAACATCGGTGCTCAGTGGCAGATCCGCCGGGCAGGGAGCCCCACGACCCATCTACAGAGCAGGGCTGCTCACACTGCAGCCACCGGACCCCCACAGCAGCCAGGACACAGGCTGCTCATACCGCTGCCCCTGGGATTTGCACCGCAGCTGGGGTGGAGAGGGCTCCAGCCCCCGGGCCTCTTGGACAGAGTGTTTTGGGCGGGTGACACACACAGCTAACATTAACCACACAGGTGATGAAGTGATGAAAAACCAAAAATAAAAAAGCGAAGTCGATATTCTGCTAAAAAATGTCTCTTCAACAAAAAAAAAAAAAAAAATTTGTCTGAAAAGTGGATATTTTGATGCAACCAGTCAACATTCAAGTGCTTACTGTATAAAAAGAATGAATGAAGCTTGAACAAAATGTTTTTTTTGTGTGTGTGTCTGAAACTAGAAGATCTATTCTTTTTTTAATATAGTCCATGTTAACATATTCAAATAACTGAATATTCTGTAGGTGTTGAAAAATCAGTGCATTTTTTAAAACTGCTAAACTTTTTTAAAACTTTATGCTGGTACATAAAGTTAAATAGGTTGAAATTCTGTTTAATATACAGTCTATGGTTGAAATGAGTTGTTCACACCCCTGCCCGTCCTCCCCAGACACAAGAGGCAGGCTGCAGGACCACTGCAGGAATGCAAGACCAGCATAACATTATATTTTGACACTGACAAGCAACAGCAAGTTCCACACTGTAAGATTATCAGCTGTTTATGACTGGCAATCATCTGTCATGTAAAGTTAAGCTGGTTGTCCTGAAAACAAAAGCCCACTGCTCTGAAAATGCACACTCTGGACTTTGAGTTCAGTGACGTTCAGTGGCTGCCAAACTCAATTGCTCAGTTTAACTGTTAAACAAATATTCCTTCTCTTAATGATTTCTTACGACTCATAAACAGACACTTAATAATTCTGTGAACACTTGGATTTAATTTGAACTGTGATTAACCTGAAACAGGCAAAGAATAACACAGGTTACAGGTCGGAATCGAAATTTCAAAGGACGACATCGTGGCTGTAGTGTTGTTTATCATAGTCATTTTATGATTTATAACAATACATATATTACAGGTATCTCCTTTAATCTATCACACTTCTTAAAACATAGTTTGGTTTAAGATGTTGAAAGTAAAAACTATGTTGTTGTTAGTCTGGAGAGGACAAATTCCACATTTTGAATTAATCTGAGAGTGGACATTCATTCTTAACTTAAGGGGAAAAACATATGCATATTCATTCACTATTCACTACTCAGGGAATTCTGATTAGAAGACTGTAGTGTGAGGTGGCAGAGTCGAAAAACAGTTTAAATAACTCTGTTCTTTCCTTTCATCCAGCTTGTCTAAATTGACCTTTCACCCTGTCCATGCAAAGCATGATGGTAGTTTTCAGTGACCATCAGGTAAGACTAAGTGCTACAAAGTAACAAATCAATGAGTGATTAATGCTAGTCTTACTGTCAAAAATATCAGTTGAGTGTTTATCTAACATGCCCTTTGTCTGTGTAATGGCCTCCCACAACATGTTAAAGAATCACGTTCAGTTTACACTGATGTGTTTTAATGTGGTTGTTTTATTTTAATTTTACTATATAATTTTCCTGCTTTATGGTTTGTCTTATGTATTGTCTTTAATTGTTAAGTGCATTGGGACCATGCTGCACATGCTGTACTTCACACTTTATATAAAATTTGATTGATTGATTGATTGAATGAATATATACTAAAATATTAATTTTAAAATATCATTAGTCATTACCAAACACCCAATTTTTCTCTCAGCTAAGGACCCCTTACAAAATAGAAAATACTCTATTGGAATTTTAAAAAAATACTTCTACTTAGTTACATGAGAAATTCAACACAAGAAAAATATATTAGACATATTTTTAAAATATTTGCACCCTGTCAAGACAGAATACCCATAATATACATAAACACATCAAGAGAGTGTGTTTCATTCTTAGAGCATACATAAAATTAAATGCAGTTCTGAATATTTTAAATAATATGAAATTATATTTATTTCAAATATAAATAATAGAAAATATAAACAGGCTGCATAAACCATTGCCAGAAACTTACCAACTGTGCTTCTTAGGAGACGGGTCTCTCCTACCACCAGGTATACTGCCAGGATTTATTGGTGCTCTAAGAACATTGCCTCTTTTAAATTGTTAATCACAAGGACTACTGATTACCAAGCTCTATGAAGTCTGGTTTAATTTTTTGATGTGCATAAAAAAGTAACATGAAGGAACAAAAATATTCCCACCTTTTTATTTGCTCTGTACCCTCTTTTGTTCTGTCTCCCTCTTTTTATGTATTTATTTTTAGATTGTCTTGTGCTACAATCTATCTGTTGTGTTTCGCTGTGTTTGCTTTGTTTAAATGTTTTTCTCTGACATACTGAAATGTGTTGTATAATGCATAATGTTTATAAAGTTGAAAAATCAATAAAAAACTCGAATTCAAAATAATAATATATTGTTAGAGTTGGAATGTAATCTATAAACTATTTTTTAGATTTTAATATATGTAGGCTTTTTTTTTTTTCTCCTGCTGCTGTGGATGAAAGAAACATGAATTGTGATAATGGGTTAGATTTGTGTCCGACTTGATCCCGACTTGCTCTGACGTCATGCACACACTGGCAACGGTAACCTCACGAGATCAAGGCAGCCGCAGTTTTCAGAGCCAGGCACCGCAGTTGCTCTCCACAGACTGCAAACAACTGACTGTCACCTGATCGATGAGCTGACAGGCTCTGATTGGCTCTTAATTTTGACAACAAACACCATGTGTTGTATAAAATACTAATTATCTGTGTAACTGTAATATTTATTGCTTGATATATTAGTCTGATGTTGTGCAATGAACTTTTAATCTGTCAACAAGCAGATATCTTGTGGCTCATAATAATAATAATTAGGTTTTCTTATATATGACTTATCAAAAGAGCAGTTTCAAAGTGCTTTACAAGGCAGATAAAAGAATATATGTTCAATGTAACAGAAGGGGGATCTCTTCTATTTCAACTGCAATCAATGATCAAGAACACACTTTATTTCTTCAGATATGAACGTGGTCTGTAAACTTCAGGTAACCAACAGGTGATCAAACAGGATGTTTTTCTTCCTGTATGTTCTCTGAGGTCTGCTGGAAACTGTCTCCACCTCATACTGCGGCCGCCTGATTTCGTCTACTTGCCAGGCGAGTCGCAGTTCATCTCAAACGCTATATTGTCTAGTCTCCAGGTGAGGCACAGTTCATCTCAAACACACCAACTTTTTTGTTCAGACAGTTCAAAGGTCAGCCAATCACAGTCTTATTAGTTTGAGCATGCACCCTCTGCTGGACAGTTCGAGGAAAAAAAGGTTTTAATTCGTTAAAGCGATATTCCACCATTACATGATAACCTACTCAGTATGTACTCACCTCTATGCTGATGTGAGGATGGGTGAAGATCTTCAGTTCACAAAACAATCCTGGAGTTTCAGCAGAAAACAGGGTTGCAGCCAAATCCAGTACAATGGCAGTGAATGGAGACCACGGATAAAATGTAAAAAAAAAGAACACAAAACAAACACAAAATGTCTCCATCCTGCTTGTGTGGTGTAATCCAAGTGTCCACAAGCCGCAACATTAAAAATTAACCGCAAAAGTGGGTTATCATGTAATGGTGGAATATCGCTTTAATAAGAGAGAGTAGGAAGTTGTAAAAGAACATCTTCATGTGGATTTATGCCCTGAAAAAAAATTGTCTATAAAATAACGCAGTTATTTTATAGACAATAGATTCAGTGAACTACAATTAAAAGTACTTACCGGAAGAAGCAGCTTTGTTGTTTCAAGTCGGTGCTCATTAGCACGGTGGGAGGCTAATGTTAGCCTGACGAAGCTAACGGCAGCTGCGTAGAGGGACCGGAAGGAATGTTTACCAACAGGTGAACGAGCTAACAGGTGAATTACAGCATCTTTACCTATTAAGGTAAGAGAACACAGATCAGCTGTTAGTTCCTCATGAGATGAGAGAAGGACTTTTCTGTAGTTTCTGATGCTATCCCATCTATATGATTTAGGACTGTTGAACATTTTCTGGCCCTGTCGGTGTCGCCCCCTGACCCACTTCAGTCTCCATCAGGTAGGAAATGTGTTTCTCTTGCAATGAAGGTATGAAATCCAGAATTGCGACTTAGTGTCGGGATGACTTGATCTCTGTTGGTTCAGCAACATTTTATTGGAATAACATTGTTATTATTATACTATTATCATTATAGTGATTTTAGAGATGCAACAATTATCAGTTATTAAATCAATTGCCAACTTTTGGTAATCGATTAATCAGTTTGAGTCAAATTTTAAGGGAAAAGTCAAAATTCAAAAGTCTGGAACAAAACATAAGGGAATTATGATTTCTGTGTAAAATACTGGCTGTAATTCCATTCTCACTGTAGCCAATAGTTAAGTATTTGGCCACAAGGTGGCTTCTTTGATGTGGAGGCAGTGGTGGAGAATGTTTCAGAGGCCAGGGCAGTCTGTCAAGTTCTCTAAAGCTGCTGTGGTTACAGCTGAGCCTGCTGTCTCTCTCCCTGTCTGTATATATGTATATGTATATTACAATTATAATTATTATATTACTGAATCTGCGCACTTACAGGTTGCAGCAAAGTCTGGTAGCTCTCAAAATCTTTGTTATTTTTGTTATTTTTTTGTCGCTTTTTTTCTGATTTTTTTTACATCTACTGATGGATATTTCTGTGGAGAGAAGAGTTTATTCAAAAGAATAGCTTTTGTCATTGAAATGGAGCAAATCTGGAGTATATTTCCCTATTCCAGCTGAGATAAGGAGGAGCTTTCGTGGTTGCCGTGCTGGTGCAAAGTTAAAGGCAAGGAAATGGAGATACAAGCCCGTTCTGCCATCAGTCATCATGGGGAATGTCAACTCTCTGCCCAACAAAAGTGAGGAGTTGGAGATATTGGTGAAGACTCAGAAAGTGTACCGTGAGTGCAGCCTGATGTGTTTTACTGAGACCTGGTTGAATAATAACATCTCAGATTCCATTGTGGATATACCTGGCTTCACTCTCATACGGTCAGACAGAGATGCAAAGGCTAGTGGCAAGAAAAAAGGAGGAGGACTGGCCTTATTTGTGAACCAGAGATGGTGTAATCCTGCACATATTACTGTCAAGGAGAAGATATGCTGTCCAGATATTGAATTATTGGCAGTTGGAATGCGGCCATATTATGTACCAAGAGAATTTGGTCATATAATAACAATACTTGTGTACATCCCTCCCAAGGCAACGGCTGATGTTCCATGTGCAATTCTGCATGGATTTGTTGCTAGGATACAGACTAAACACCCTGAGGCACTTATAATAATATCTGGAGACTTCAACCATGTTACCCTCTCCTCCCACCTGACTGGATTTACACAATTTGTTAACTGTGCTACAAGAGAAAACAAAACCCTTGATCTGCTGTATGCCAATGTCAAAGAAGCTTACAGAGATACTGCCTTACCACCACTGGGCAGGTCAGATCACAACTTGGTTCTTCTGCAGACCTGTTACAAACCCTGTGTGCAAAGGGAACCTACAACTACACTCACTGTAAGGAAATGGACACCTGAGGCTAGTGAGGCTCTAAAGGACTGCTTTGAACGTACTGATTGGGATGTGCTTCTGGAAACAGATGAGAACAGTATGGACATTGATAGACAGGCTGATTGTTTCACTGAGTACATCAACTTCTGTAGAGACACAGTCATACCTACAAAGACTGTACGCTGTTTCCCCAATAACAAACCCTGGATCACAAGTGACATAAAGGCAATCCTCAATCAGAAAAAGGAAGCTTTTAGAGAGGGTGACAAAGAACGGCTCAAACTGGTGCAACATGAGCTGAAGAAGAGATTGACGATGGCAAAGGTGGAATACAAAAAGAAGATAGAGAAGAATTTACATCATAACAACATCCGTGAGGTGTGGAGAGAAATAAATACCATCTCTGGCTACAACAAAAAGAAAAGACAGCCAATCGTGGGTGATGTGGAAAGAGCTGATGAACTCAATCAGTTCTTCAACAGGTTTGACACTGAGGTCACATCCCATCCCACTGCCGCTCCTCCTCCTCCTCCTCCTCCTCTTCAACATGTGGGCATCTCCACCATGGCTCCTCTTCAACAACATCTGGACATCTCCATCATGGCTCCTCCTCCTCCTCCTCCCCCTCCTCCACAAGTGTGTTCCTCCACCATGCCTCCTCTTCAACAACATCCGGGCATCTCCATCATGGCTCCTCCTCCTCCTCCACCACAAGTGTGTTCCTCCACCATGGCTCCTCTTCAACAACATCTGGGCATCTCCACCATGGCTCCTCCTCCTCCTCCTCCTCCTCCACAAGTGTGTTCCTCCACCATGCCTCCTCTTCAACAACATCTGGGCATCTCCATCATGGCTCCTCCTCCTCCTCCTCCTCCACAAGTGTGTTCCTCCACCATGGCTCCTCTTCAACAACATCTGGGCATCTCCATCATGACTCCGCCTCCACCTCCTCCTCCACATGGGTACATTTTCGCGACTGCAGCTACTCCTCTTCACACACCTGTTCCTCCACCCTTGTTTGTCACTGAGACAGGGGTGAGGTTGGAGCTCGGGAGACTTTGCTCTGGGAAGGCAGCTGGCCCTGATGGTGTGGGTCCAAGGCTGCTTAAAGACTGTGCTGCCCAACTGTGCCAACCTCTTCACAAAATCTTCAACCTGAGTCTACAGCTGGGGCGGGTGCCGGCTCTGTGGAAAACATTTTGTATTGTCCCGGTACCAAAAAGAAAATGTCCAGCTGAACTAAATGACTACAGACCGGTGGCCCTTACTTCACACATCATGAAAACCCTGGAGCGGCTGATTCTACGTCTTCTGAGGCCTGAGGTCAAAGACAAACTCGATCCCCTGCAGTTTGCCTACAAAGAACACATTGGAGTGAATGATGCAGTACTCTACATGCTCCACCATTCCCTCTCTCATTTGGAAGAATCTGGCGCTTATGTAAGAACTATGTTTTTTGATTTTTCAAGCGCATTTAATACCATCCAACCCAACATACTCAAAAACAAGCTCATAGAGATGGGAGTGGTTTCTTCCTTTGTCTCCTGGATCACGGATTACCTGACAGAAAGGCCACAGTTTGTCAGGTTAGGGAACTGTTTTTCTGGGACATTAATGAGCAGCACAGGGGCTCCACAAGGGACTGTCCTGGCTCCATTCCTGTTCACATTGTATACAGCAGACTTTAAATATAACTCTGAGTCCTGCCACATCCAGAAATACTCAGATGACACTGCTATTGTAGCTTGTATAAGGAATGGACAGGAATCTGAATATAGGGATTTGATAAAATCCTTCAGTGACTGGAGTCATAAAAACTGCCTCATACTAAACACCTCAAAGACAAAGGAAATGGTCATTGATTTCCATAGATCCAAGCCCCCTCTTCAGCCTGTGAACACCTGTGGAGTGAACATCGAGGTGGTAACAAACTATAAATATCTTGGTGTACACCTGGATAACAAGCTGGACTGGTCCCTTAACACAGATGCACTCTACAAAAAGGGGCAGAGCCGCCTCTTTTTCCTAAGGAAGCTCAGATCTCTAAACATCTGCAGTAAGATGCTGCAGATGTTTTATCAGTCTATTGTGGCAAGTGTTTTATTTTATGCTGCAGTCTGCTGGGGAGGAAGTTTGGGAAAAAAGCAAGCAAGGAGGCTGGATAAGCTTGTGAAAAAGGCTGGCTCTGTGATCGGAGTAAGGATGGACTCTCTGGAGGAAGTTGTGGAGAGAGACACGATGAGGACGGTGGAGGCCATCCTAAACAACATGGATCATCCACTGCATAACACCTTGATGGACCAAAGAAATAATGGTGGTGGAAGGCTTCTCTCTCTTCGTTGTAGGACAGAGAGATACAGAAGATCTTTCATACCAACTGCCATCAGACTCTATAATTCTTATACAAATAGATGAGACTACAGACAAATGAATTTCCCCTTGGGGATCAATAAAGTATTTCGTATTCGTATTCGTGTATATATATATATATAGTGTTATAGTTTGGAGTTTTGTTGGTTATTTTGTAGCATTATCCCCTTGTGTGTCTTTGTTGTTCCTGTCTTTTACTGTCTTGGTTTGTGTTTTCTTAGTCACTTCGTGTTTTATTCTGTAGTCTTGGTCCTCCGTATGTCTTGTCTTTACTTCCTGTTTTATTTTGTAGCTTTGAGCTTCCCTTGTGTGTCTTTTCATCTTTACTTCCTGTCTTTGTTCTTTTCCCGCTCTTTTGATTACTGATTTCTTTCACCTGTTGTTGTTCTCCCACCTGTGTCTGATTACCTCCTTGCCTATTTAGTCCCTGTGTCTCCCTTTGTCGTTGTCAGTTTGTCGTGTTGTTTTTGGTGTTTCTGTCTGCCTGCTGTGCTCCCTGTGTGTTCCCTTTCCGTTTGGATTTCTTGATTTTCCTGTCGGATTTATTTTCCCCTTTTTGGTGTTTTTTGGTTCACCTGGATTTTGCCATTTTCAGTTTTTGGATCCCTTTGTTTCAAGTAAGCCTGTGTTTGATGTTTCTTTCTGTTTTTTGATTAAATTTTTTGAAGTCTGCTCCAGTGCCTCAGTCTGCATTTTTGGGTCCAACACCTTTGTATTTTTTAGTGACTTTACACCATACCCTAACATATAGAGAGAGAAGAGTAATAACAAATCATGTGTGATGATGTACTGTATGTCACTGTGATCGTCCCTCATGACTTGGTGGTAAACACAGCTCTGCTGGTCTCAGCTCCAGTGCTGAATTGTAGTGAGATCATAAAACTTTTGAACCATCCCGACTCTGGTGCTGCTCTAATGCTGTCTGGTATGATTTTCACTTTGGCTTCACCTGGCATTGGAAATTCTCGAAATGAATTATGATGAGGACAAGCACAGGATATTTTTAAATGTGTGTGGTAATATGTAATAATGGGTAGAGGTGTCAAATTTCAATATTAAATTGAAAACTGATTGAAATGAGCTTTCAGTTTCAGTAATCGTATTGAAAGGCAGAAGCTGTGATTCTCTTTTCTTTTTTTTTTTTTTTTTTTTTTTGCAGCAGCAGCAGCATCCAGTGCACATCCGAAGAAAAAAACAGCATTTATGTTATTTTTTTCAAAGAAGAATTCAAAAATGTAAATGACAGTTGTTAGGGCATAAAACTAATGATCTGTTGATCTTTACAAATCAAAACTCAAATAATGGGTGAATGAATCTTTATGGAACTTTATGCTTTTCAGTTTGTGCTGCAAAAAGATTCAAAGCTTCGGGACATTAAATGCAGCAAGCACTGGTGGCCTGGTAGCTCATTAGGTAGAGCATTCACCCCCCTGTACTGAGCATGTGAGTCCTCTGCAGGGGCCATGGGTTTGATTCCCGCATATGGCCCTTTGCTGCGCATCATTCGACCACTCTCTTGCCCCCTTTCCTGTCATATCTTCACCTGTCCTCTAAAATTAAAGGCATGAAGAGCCAAAAAATACTTGCAAAATGTAGCAAGCACAGAAACATTTGTTGGCTTGCAAAACTTACTGTAGCTCTTCAAGACTGTGGCCAAAGCAGTCGCCAACACCTCCGTGGTTTTCATAGTTCTAGAATATACAGCACCTATGAAAAGTATTCACCCGCTTGGATGTTTTCCCCTCTTATTGCTGTTAGAAATGGAGTAATGGTCAATATAATTGGGCTTTTTTGACAAAAAAAAAAAAGGGTGGAATTGAAAGGTTAAAGTATAAGTCAGTCAGTGATACACTGTTCAGAAGTGCTACATTTGTAATAGTAAAAATAACTATTCAAACAGTCTAGTCATAAAATACTTTTGCTGACACAAAATGTTAATGTACCTTACTGGTGTAGTTAAGCCCCAGTGTTACTGTCAGCTCATATGTTTTAATTTCATGGTTGATGTAACAGTTCATATGAACCTCCATCCTCTAAATATTCAAAGCATTTGTTCAAATTGCTGAATCAGATTTGATTCATTTGTTTTCTGATGTGGATACAGTCTGATAGTAATGATAATGAATCTTGAATCTAAAAATCTTAAATACCCAAAAGATTCATCAGTGTCATGTTTCTTTTCCCAGAGCTGGTGAAAACGTGGTGCCTGAGGACATCATAATCTTCATGAGGGTATCATGGCTCAGGTGTTTTCCTCTGCCATCAGGGCATCAGCCTCCAGCCATCTTCTTATCACTTTCTTACACAATGAGGTCATTCTTTCCAAAACACCAATATGTTTGTAAGTGACTCTTATCTCCCTCTTCCTCTACTGTGGCCATCTGAATATAATACTACATAAATAACAGGGCCGGGCACTATATCAACATTATATTGTGTTGTGATATGAGAGTAGGTATCGTGATAGATTTTGCATGGCATATGGCATAAGTGTTGTCTTTTCCTGGTTTTAAAGGCTGCATACAGTAAAGTGATGCAATTTTCTGAACTTTGTCTATTTGCCTTCACCCACTTAGTCACTATATCCTCATTAATGATTATTTATTAAAAAATCTCATTGGGTAATATTTTGTGGAAGCACCAACAGTCATGCCTACAATATTGTTGTAATATCAAGGTATTTGGTCAATAATATTGTGATATTTACTCATTTTATCACCTCAGCCACTTCCATCCCTGGCAGTACACAACATGTCGTCTGTTACAACCTACATGATCAACAATTATTGATACCAACCGATATGAAACTTCATTATCATGATAGGTTTTTCAGCTATATCACCCAGGCCTAATAAATAATATACATTACTAAGCCTTCCAAAGATTTTTCTAGCATGCACAGGAGAGTAAAGTATGTCATGTGGGATTAGGAGTGCAACATATTTGTAGAGGCATTGCTTTTATGTGATCTCCATAATAAGGGGAGCATGTTACATGTGTTTTGCTTTTTTGATTATGCTAAACATGCTGAGAGTGGAGGAACAGACGGACGCAATGAAGCATGAGCACGCTGTTGACATTTTTATGTGGGAAAAGACATTAATTCCTCTCCCCTATTTAAAGGCATCCCCATCTTTGGGGATATGTTGGATATGAATGTCACAAGTCAGTGAAATGTGAGCTGCTGAAGTCTCAGTGTCTTTTTAAAGCTGTTGAACTATTAAGTAAATACTGCAACTATTAACGAACTTGCTTAAAAGATGGCTTTTGGGAAAAAAATTACAAGCTAATGCTTTAAGATTTGAGCTTTTGTCAGATATTGATAACCCTCTGCTGTCTGTGCTTGACAGATTATTTAGGGTTCACGGTCCAAATGACCTTTTGTGTCCAGAGGCATTATGCCTACAGGATGTTTAAATTTTACTAGTCACTCAGTAGACTCAGTAGTAAATTGCATTTTTGACTGGTAAGTGAAATAAATCTACCAGTCATTTGTGTATTTTACCAGCATTTAGCTGGTGGGCGGTGCTAATTTTGTTTTTGTTGTCATTCTATTTTTATGCCAGGGAAACAAAGAAATCTTCATGAGAGAAAACACGGCACGTCTTCTCCAAAACAGCAGCTGGGTCTGCTACTGGATCCAACACAACATTTAGCGAGCACGAATTAAAAATATCAGCCACTACCGTCACTGGATGCCATTTTATTTGCTGATGGGCTGATTGCAGTCAACAAGGCGAATATTGGTCGACACTGATGTTGAGCCAATAAATCAGTACATCCCGATGGGAAAAGAAAAAACTATGTTGCCTCTACATTAATTAAATCAGTCATAGTACACTGAGTGCACTCTATTTGGTAGCCTAAATTAATTATAAACAAGCATAAAAAGATATTTGCAGCATATTAAATTATTTTAACCTAATTATTTTATACTGAAATGATAACTGACTCAGAGCAAACCAGCGTGCACTAGTCTGACTCACCAGATGCATGCTAAGGGTATAAGTCCTGCCATTGGTCGCTTGCTTCAGGCGGCATTGCGGCCTCCGCTATCTATATCTTCAAAGTCCCTGGGAAACAAGAACAACCTCTGAGCTGCAAACTACACGCTGAAAGAGGGCATATTAGTGTCTGGGATGCTAACAATACGTACATAAACAAGCTAACAGCTGTTAGCTTTTCTTTTGCAGCAATGTAGTCATTTTAAGGCCAGAGTTCGCTTCCCGATGTGCAAATGTTCCACCAAAACAAGTTCACCCTCAACACTACTTTGCAGCATCACTGCCGCTGCATCCTGGGCTTAGCTCCACCCAAGACATTTGTGATACTACTATAGCAGACTTTGTATGCATGGAGCTAGACCATTCTCCAGCGCGGAGCGCTGTAGAGAGAGGTCCAGCTATGCAAGATTAAGCTATTCATTAGATTTTTCATAAGATTTGCAAAATTAGAATAATGTCAATTGGTGCCAATTCTTTTTGTTTTATAATGATAATAATGATAATGATAATAATAAAAATAAAAAGTCCAAATTTGTTGATTTCAGCATCTTAAATGTGAATATTTTCTAGTTTCTTTACTCCTCTCTGAAAACTGAACAGTGAGTCTTGTTTAGAGTAGTGTCTTGTTTTGTCAACTGAGTTGTTGACAAAACAAGACATTTGAGGATGTCATTTTGGACTTGAAACACGTATTGATGTTTTCTGAATTTTATAGACCAAACAACTAATCGATTAGTAGAAAAATTATTGCCAGATTGATCGCTAGTTGAAAAAATAGGTCCAAACCTGTGGTAGGGCCCTGTAGGATTTCAGGTGAGGTTCACATGTGCTGCAGGTACAGTGCTGAGACACAGCCCTCATTTGCATATACCCATGATGCATTGCTGAAAGTTTAAGTTGACTATTTTCTGTTCCAAAATCCAAATGTTGTTTTGTTATGTTGGTAACTGTCATGTCTGTGCTGATTTAGAGATGTTTTAGTTTACACCATGAGTGAGTTGTCTTGTACATTTCACTGCTCCAGCAGGAATGTCTTTATTTAGGTGGGATCAAGTGTTCACAGCGCGCAATAATACTGTAAGAAGTAAAGGTAATGCTACAATTTGTGTTACACGCTGTAGAGAAGGAAAATGCCATAGTATGTGTGGACCAGAAATACAGGTGAAATATACACATACACATAAGTTTCTTTAGCGTGGGAATTGATAGCAGAATTGAAAACACAATTTCTTGATCATATCAGTGGAATTGTAATTTTGGAAACTGGTTCCAAAGGGGAACCGGGTCTTGCTGCCCATCCCTGCTTGAGGGACATGTTATTGCTCCTGTTTCTCTTTTCACCAGTGTTTTTTTGTGTGCGTCTCTTTCTGAAATGTCCGACCGTGTTTTGCGCAGCATGTGTTGAGAGCAGTGTTAATACAGCGCTGCAGGATGTGCCCAGCATATCTGGCCATTCATCTCATTTCTTTTATTGTCTCCATACAGAGTGCTATATTAGCCGTGTTGTCACTTACAATGCAAACTCTTTTTGCTCCTGGAATTGCACTGGGTTATGTACCAGTTGTTTCTGCCTGTGTGCAGCTCTTCCATTTGTTTTGTCTCACGAACAAGACCCTGTAGTTTCCACTCTTTGATAATAAAATGGACAATCAGGTATGATGAGGTTGTCACTAAGTTGGGAGACAACCCACTTTATCAGCAAGTGAGACACGGGGTCTTGGCTTGTGTCTGGAGGAGCTGTAGCATTTATCCACTGACAAAACAGCCAGAAGTATACACAAACAGCACTGCCATGTTCACAGCTATAACCTCACACAATGCACGCTCAGGTACACCCCAAGCATCTTAATTGCTGCCACGTTTCCTTCACTTGTGTCTTTTCCTTGTGTCTTAGTGTCTCCCAACAAGGAACCGTGAGGAGATGCAAAGAAATCATGTGAGGGGAGAGGAATCAAGGAAATATGTTTTTAGAGAAATGAGATGTACTTTGACGAGACGTCAGAGGCAGCTGAGCACAGCTGAGTCAGCACTCAGTCTGCTTTAGAGACTTGGAATTAACTTTATTTGTCTATTTGATACGGACAGTGCATGTTAATGAACATAAGTATAAAAATACAAGCTGTAAATATGTTGAATTATAGCAAAAATGGTCACCTGTAGTTCTTAGGTAGGTAAGAAAAAACATTACAAACATATCACAAATGACATTGTACAAATACAAAAACACAAAACAGTAAAAAAGACAAAATATAGTCAAGTTACAAGTGATCACAGTTTTGGTTTACTTTTAGCCACTGTTTGAGATGGGTGGTAAAAGTGTGAAATGCTGTTTGTGTGAATGAGAGATAAATGAGATTTATAATGATGGTGATCACTTGAGTAGCACTCACCGTTTTATAGCTGGCTGATGATATTGATTAGGGATTTCAGCATACTGACCAGCAAGATACCAGCTGATTTTGTACTGCTGTTCCCAGTAAGCAGGGTGGCTCAGGAAGGACACCTGATGCCTTCCATTAACATTATCTTTTATTTAGTTATGTAGCAATTGTTTGTTTCATTTTCTGAATACAGTTCAAGATCAAATTCATTTCAGTCCCTTTGTCATGACTTTTTTTGCCCCCCAGTCTCTAGAAACCGTACATCAAACTTGGGAAAGAAAATCTGAAAATATTAGACATAACTATTTGTGGTGGTTTCATATTGTAGCAAAACGGAGGGAGCAACCTCGGTATTATGACAAATGTGACACTTTTTTTTTTTCTTTTTTAATCCTTATTTCAACCTGTCAAGACTTAACTCTGGGTTTAATCCATTTTTTGGGGATTAACACGTCTGAATGTGCCCTGATTTATTCAGAGGGATGAGGAGCAAATGTAACAATTCCAACACTATGAATCTCAACCTGATTTTTATGTGGTGTTGGGTAGCTTTTGCAAGCATGCCTCAAGTGAAATATGGGCTGCTGTGTCCTTGTAAATGAAAAGACATAAAAATACTCAGGCCGGTTAAATGTGTGTGTGAATAATTCTCAGATTTTAGACTACCTGTGGCTACCATCCTAAGCTTTTACTAACATATTGCAGTATGCCATCTAGGATGTTGCTTTTTATCGTCTGTCATGTCATGGGTGTGGCTTTGAACTCAGGCAATTTAAGATTTAATGCATGTCAGTGTTGTGGCTGAGTCACAGGCCTCACAGTTCCTGTCAGAACACAAATACAAAACGTGAAAACATGGAGTAGGTTCTGTTCTCTGTCGTCCTGTGTGGTTGTATCACCTGACATACGAATACCCTTGCTGTTGGACACCAGTGATTTCATGTGTTTTCACTGTGTGTGTGTGTGTCTGTATGAATGACAGGGATGGAAAGAGTGATTGACAGCTGGTTGGAGAGGACAGGCAGCTCCACAGCTGGGGTCTAAAGACAGGAACTGGCATTACACACTTGCTGTGTGTGTGTCTGTGTGTGTAAAAGGGCAAAAAAAGAGTGTGAGCGAGGGATGTACCATGTTTAGCTGTGACAGGAAAAAGTAGGAAAAATAAAGTGTCTGAAAAAATACTGTGTATTAAGTATTAAGAGCCATTTGAAGCCGTTAATCTCAGTCTGCAATCGCCAAATTGTATTTTAAATGCCGCTGAAATGTGCCGTGCAATACGAACATTGCACATTAACCCACAAAACATGACAACAACTCACTAAATACTTCACCTTTTCAGACTGAAAAGGTTCATAGAGTCTGCCCGGTAAATGACATTGGGCCTCATGCAAGAACCGCTTATGTGAACAGTTCAGATACAAACATGATTTACGAGTGGTCCAGACCTGTTGAGTCATGTACAGTCAGTCTGCTGGTATCACAACCAAGTTTTTCACTAATGACTGCATGTTTCAATTAGTTTGAAGACATTTTGAGTTTGAAAAAAAAATTACACATTACTCCTCATAATTAAGTTGACATTATTCTGTTTATCTGTGTATTATCATTCATTCAGTGATGTATTATTACATGCTGTCAGGTGAATTGCCCGTCTCTGTCCAGGCGAACATCCTCACTTATTCTGTCCTCTGTCTCCATGATGAAAACTTCCCCACAACTTTCTACTGTCATTGCAGTCATCGATCGCCCCTTATTGTGGCCGTGGCAAATCTTTTTTTCTTTTTCATATTGAGACGTTTCGTCTTTTTTTTTAGTGACAGTCTGACCCCCCGGTAACACGGCACAGCACTCACTTTTTCCCGTTTCTTTGCTTTAGCAGGACTTTTAATTCCACTGCTGACGCTGTTAAAATTACAGAGACTCCAAACTCGTGAAGTTCTGAAGGTCTTTTTTCTCTTTGATGCCATTTTCATGAATGAACACTTCCTGACATATGGAGCAGGAAGCATAGCCTTATATGGTATTATTGGGGTGTTAATTATGCTAATTTACAAATCTCATGCATGTGCATATACACAGGTGGATCATTTACACAGTTTTCTGAAGTTACAAGCGTTTGTTGAATCTGACGTGGCGTGTTCATATGAGTCCTTCATACAAAAAAATTAGAGAAATTTAATATAAAATTAAATTTATATGAAAATGTTCTTGCATGAGGCCCACTGTTTACTGGAGTTGATGTTAGCTGCCAGCCACACAGAGTGGCTAACATTAGCAGTAGCTCCAGTTGAGCAACATGTGATCCAGTTTATTCTGACACAGTTTTACATTCAACATTATTTCCATTTTCTATATCAAAACACTGCCAAACTGTGCTGGTTTATGAGCTGTCATCTGTCTGACTTCACTGATAAAAACAGCCGGGGTTGCCTGGGCCATTGGGCCATACGCGCTGGGTGAGAGGCTGCCGTCTGACAGGGCTGCAGCCTCAACTAGTGGTGGGCGGCTGCATAACACCTTAGAGGCAACAATTAACCAACACTGTACTGTACATGAATAAAATATTTTTTTCTAGTGCCAAACAATGAGGGTTGCAACGTTTAATTGTGTAGTTAACTAATTACGCACATCCCTACTGCAGAGTGAGACAGAGAGTGAATGTGATTATCTTACCAGAAACAACAGGTACAAATCTTGAGAATTTTCAAATTAAGGGTTCCCTTCCAGACATGACAGAGTGACTTTTCAGACTCCCTGAGCAACATTCTAAAACTACCAATGACCTATTCAGACCACAGGGAAAAGGCAAAAAATAATCAAATAGGTTGTTATATTGTAATTCATTCCATGCATGCTGCTCAGATTAAAGCGATATTCCACCATTACATGATAACCCACTCAGTATGTACTCACCTCTATGCTGATGTGATGATGGATGAAGATCTTCAGTTCACAAAACAATCCTGGAGTTTCAGCAGAAAACAGGGTAGCAGCCTCATCCAGTACAATGGCAGTGAATGGTGACCATGGATAAAACGTTAAAAAAAGAACACAAAACAAACACAAAATGTCTCCATCCTGCTTGTGTGGTGTAATCCAAGTGTCTGTGAGCCGCGACATTAAAATTTAACCACAAAAGACGCCATTTACACCATGTTTTTAGCCGAAATGTCAACTGTAGCATGTAGCCGGTAGGATGCAAACATGGCGTCGATCTCACGAGACTTGTATATCTCTTAATGGACGCACGTGCGGAAGTCTGTTCTTTTTTTAACGTTTTATCCGTGGTCTCCATTCACTGCTATTGTACTGGATGAGGCTGCTACCCTGTTTTCTGCTGAAACTCCAGGATTGTTTTGTGAACTGAAGATCTTCACCCATCCTCACATTGGCATAGAGGTGAGTACATACTGAGTGGGTTATCATGTAATGGTGGAATATCACTTTAATGCAGTTCAGGCCTCCTCTGCTAACAGCACCTCTCTCAGTGGGTCTCTCCTCCTCTTGTGCTGTGCTGAGGCAGTCCGGTTGTGGCGTGTGGGGGCAGGCAGGTTTGAGCTTCTTTTTCACTCTTTCACTCCAGAACTCTGGATTGGCGTGTTCTTAAAACTTGCAAATATGCAAAATTCTAAAATCAAATTATTAGAAGATAACTCTTTGAATTGTGTGAAATTCTAACAGGCATCATTCACTATTTTTGTGATTATTTATATTTTTTAAAAAAGAAAATAATGGAAAAATTAGGCTAATTGATTAATTGGGCTGATTAATTGTTCATGAAAATAATTGTTAGTTGCAGCCCTGTATAAAAAACCAGTTTACCGGTCAGAGCTGGTCGCACTAAAAACGTCTCTGGCTGGTCAATTGATGCATTTTTGATTTGTCAGAAACTATTGTGTTTTGTCTTTCTACTGTTGTTTTCATGGTGCTGTTAGAGTCCGAATCAGTTCAAATTACAGGCTTTCCTGCAGTGTCCTGCAGTATATTAGTGCCACAGCTAACAACAGAAGCTGAATGTGATATTTTATTAAATACTATACTTATTGTGCTGCAGTGGAGCTTCATCACAATGTGAAGACCATGTATTTAATGAGTAATGAGATTGAAATGTGCCAGGATTTGTGTGGTTCACATCAGCAGGTGGTTAACCTATAAGTCACATCCTATGTTTTTATGCATTTTCACTGTCTGATTGCTCTGATGGAACCTCCTATGAACAAACCCCAATTCCAGAAAAGTTAGGGCCTTATAAAGCAAACGAAAAAATAATGCAATGATTTGCAAAAACCTTTTGGGGTATATCCAACTGAATACACTACAAAGCCAAGATATTTAATGTTCAAACTGATAAACTTTATTGTTTTTGTAAATATACACGGATTCTGAATTTGTGTGCAAGACATTTCAAAAAGTTTGGACAGGGTCATGTTTACCACTGTGATACATATTTTCTGTTTACAACACTTTGTGAACTGAGGACACCAGTTGTTGAAGTTTTAAAAGTGAAATTCTTTCTCATTCTTGCTTGATACACGACTTCAGGTGCTCAACAGTCCTGTTTGGTCTCTGTTGTTGTATTTTGTGCTTCATAATGCACCACACATTTTCAATGGGAGACAGGTCTGGACTGCAGGCAGGTCAGTCTAGTACCTGAACTCTTTTACTGTGAAGCCACACTGTTGGAACACGAGCATAATGTGTCTTGGCTTCGTCTTGCTGAAATAAGCAGGACTTCTCTGAAAAAGACGCTGTCTGGATGGCAGCATGTGTTGCTCCAAAACCTGTATGTTCCTGTCAGCATCACTGGGGCCTTCACAAACATGACAGTTACCCATGATGCCATGGGCACTAACCACCCTCATACCATCACAGCTGCTGTCTTTTGAAGTTAGCACTGGTAACAATCTGGATGGTCCTTTTCCTCTTTAGCCCAGAGGACACGATGTCCATGATTAGTGAAATGTGGACTCGTCAGACCACAGCACACTTTAACACTTTGTGTCAGTCCATCTCAGATGAGCTCGGGCCCAGAGAAGACTGCAGTGTTTCTGGATGTTTATGATTTATGGCTTTACCTAATGATGTGGGTTTTTAATGCAGTGCTGCCTGAGGGGTCAAAGGTCACAGACATTCAGTGTTGGTTTTCAGTCTTGCCCCGTACGTGCAGAGATTTCTCTGGATTTTGGAATCTTTTAATGATATTATGGATTGTAGATGGTGAAATCTCTAAATTCCTGCAGTTTTGTGTTGAGAAATTTTCTTAAACTGTTGGAGTTTTTCACAAAGTGGTGAACCTCACCCCATCCATGCTTGTGAACCACTGAGCCTTTTGAGGATGTCCCTTTAACACCCAGTCATGATACTGTGACCTGTTACCAACTCACCTGTTTGCCTGTGAAATGTTCCAGACAGGTGTTTTTGAGCATTCCACACCTTTCCCAGCCTTTTGTTCCTCTTGTCCCAACTTCTTTGGAACATGTTGCAGCCATCAAATACAGAATGAGTATATATGTACCAAAAACAAAGTTTATCAGTTTGAACTTGAAATATTTTGTCTGTATACTGTATTCTATTCAGTACAAGGTGAAGAGTATTTGCAAATCATTGCATTCCATTTTTATTTATGTACGCAACTTTTTTTAGAGGTGGGTTTGTTCCTCATAGCTTTGATACCTCTGTAGTTTGAAGGTTTCTCCTTTAAAAAGATCACTGCAAATGTAGATGATGTGATGTCACATCCAGATATTTGCAAGAGCTACAAATAGTTTGAGAGCAGGAAGAGTTGGGTTGTTCAAAGGAATTTGGGAAAACATGAGAAACACTTGAAGCAGAAGTTTGAGGAAGAAGTAATAGTTTGGGGGAAAGGTTCACCCAAATAAACAAAAAATACATCATCATGGTCTGATGATATATTTCAGGCCTCCAGGCAACAGAAATTAGAGCAGTGGAAAGTGTTTTTGATATCCAGTGTGTTACAGCTACACACACACACACACACACACACCACACACACACACACACACAGTTATCAGGTAGCGTCAGGATCTGTCAGAAAGTTGCTGACTGGGTCAGATAAGAGCCGCTTCTGTTGTAATGAGAGTCTGAAACACACAGAGGACTAACTGTCTCACCTTTATCAGCATGCCGCCATCTCTCACTTTCTGTTTCACACAAACACACATTCTTTCATCCTGTCACACTTACGTATTCACAAAATCTCAGACTGCCAGACAAAGGTATTCGCTGTGTCATCTTCCCTTTATTCTGTTTTTTCTTCGTCTCACACGCACATACACACACAGCTGTTCTCTAGTAGTTGACCTGAGCTGCACTGGTCTTGGCCCACCTGAGACCACAGGTGAAATCATCGCTGGACCCTCTGCAGTTCGCCTACCAGCCTCACCTGGGAGTGGACGACGCTGTCATCTACCTGCTGCAGCGAGCTCACTCGCACCTGGATGGCCCCGGCAGCACTGTGAGAATCACATTCTTTGATTTCTCCAGTGCTTTCAACACCATCCAGCCACTGCTACTGAGGGAGAAGCTGCGGGCGATGAGGGTCGACACGTCCACAATCTCCTGGATTACTGACTACCTGATAGACAGACCACAATTTGTCAGATTGGGCAGTGTCCTGTCTGACACAGTGGTGAGTAGTACAGGAGCTCCACAGGGGACTATTCTGTCTCCTTTCCTGTTCACCTTGTACACCACAGACTTTCAGTATAACTCCCGGACATGCCACCTGCAGAAGTTCTCTGACGACTCTGCGGTGGTTGGGTGTATAAGTGATGGACGGGAGGAGGAGTACAGAGCACTGGTGGATGACTTTGTGGAGTGGGCTGGTAGAAATCACCTGTTGCTGAATGTGGCCAAGACCAGGGAGATGGTGATTGACTTCAGGAGAACAGTGACAGCTCCTCAACCCCTGTGCATACAGGGAGAGGACATCGGCATGGTTGAGGACTACAAGTTCCTCGGCATCCACATCGACAACAGACTGAATTGGAAGGCCAACACCGAGGCTGTGTACAAGAAGGGGATGAGCAGACTCTATTTCCTGAGGAAGCTGAGATCTTTCAACGTGTGCAGCAAGATGTTGGAAATCTTCTACCAGTCTGTTGTGGCCAGCGCACTTTGCTGTAGTCTGTTGGGGAAGCAGCATCGGAGCCGGTGAGAGAAACAGACTGAATAAACTCATTAAGAAGGCCGGCTCTGTGATTGGCTGCAAACCGGACTCAGTTGAAGCAGTGGTGGAAAGGAGGACACTGAACAAACTGTTATCCATCATGGATAACCCTGACCACCCTCTCCATCACACACTGGACAAACAGCGGAGTTCTTTCTCCAACAGACTGAGACAGCTTCGCTGTCATAAGGACCGGTACAGGAAATCTTTCCTCCCCCAAGCAATAACACTGTACAATACCTCACCTCTGTCTGACAGACAGCACTCCGAACTCTCCACAGTGGGTTCTTTATAGTTCTTATAGTTCTGGTCCAGCCAGATTTCCTATTGCACTGCTGGTCATGGCTAATGCACATCTGTTAGCTATTTGCACATCTGTATCAATACCTGTTGGTCATGGCTAATTGCACATTTGTTAGCTATTTTGCACATCTGTCTCATTACCACTCTACCTAATTTCTCACCACTTCGTGTATATAATTTATGTCTACTTATATTGATATTTTTCACAGTGTTACACTACTGCGACTGGCGTAGCATATTTCTGTACATTTCAGTATAGTACTTTGTATATTTTTTAAATTTATAATCTTTATGTATACATGGCTATTTTCTTATATATTTTATTTTTTACTTTTGACCTGTTTTTCTGTCTGTCTGATGACAGCTGCTGTAACACAAGAATTTCCCAGTTTGGGATCAATAAAGTACTATCTATCTATCTATCTATCTATCTATCTATCTATCTATCTTGTCATTCCAGAAATGTGTTTGACTAATTTTGTGTTTATTGCAGTTTCTTTAACATCATTGTAATCGTTTTTAGTGCATGATGAGATGTTTTGCAAAGGAAAATTAGAAAATGAAATAACAGCAAGAAACACTCATGATTCTCTGAATAATTCCACTTTTCACACAAAGAGAAGTGACAGGTCTGTTCATGGAGCATCAGGCTGCTGCATAATTTGCTTCTCTTTGTTGATATTCAACATGGAACTTGCTTCATCAACATCCTCAATAGGTGTAGATCAAAAGTACTTTTCAGGAAATTGAATCATACACTTAACCTTAAAGCTTTTAACTTCAAATTCATTTTAATCACAGCCCTTGAGGAAGTTGTTTTCTCTTAGCTGTTACCCTTTAAAGACACAACATTTTTGATGAATTTCAGCCTGGATTCAGAGCTGTGTACAGCGCCAAATTAACACTCAGTTTTTGTTTTTGTTTGTTTGTTTGTCTTGTTTTCTTTTTCCTCTCCAGCCCCAACACTTCAAAGTAGGGATGAGAATTTATAAGATTTTATTGACTTTATTGATTTTTTTTCAGACCAAGTACAAGTACTTATGTTTTGGTACTTGTAGATACTGAGCACCGATATGAGTACTTAATGTCATTACAGTTCTTACAATAACTGTAAAAAAAATTAAATCAGATGTTCCTCAATTTCTAAATGTAACAAATTGTTGTTGCTACTTCCTGCTACAAGTGTAACCATAGTTACGGTACACATGACATATTTGAGTTATTTGTAGTAAGTTACTTTGCTAATTTTGTGTTCCCTTTAAATGTTGTAGTTTACTGTGTTCTGAGTAGGAATAATTTTACAACATTGTTATGGACTTTACTGTTACATACAATTAATTCATTATCATTGACGACACTTTAACTAGTATTTTAATGACACATTGACATGTGTAGTATTTAAGTTTCTTCTTCATGTCCCTCTTGTCTAAGAGCTGATTAGTTCCTACCTGCCATTGTTTATGGGGGACAGATATGAGTGCGGGGCTGTTGTTGACCCTGCTGTGAAGTTGTGTGTAGTGTGCTGTCAGGACGTTTGGTGAAGATTAAGTACACAAAGAGAAGTTGTAGCAGCTTATTATGAAGAAAAGAGGGTCACAGACTGGTGGCAGCGGTGTTTTTTTCTTCATCTTCAGATTAATTAGTCGAGACATTCAAATAGTTTACACCTGCTGGGACTTAATGGACAGCGGCTGGCTGCAGTCTACAGGTGCACTCTGGGAGGTTGTTTCAGTTTTACATGGACTTACATGGAATTTTATACAGTTTCCAAGGTCACTGCGGTCATTAGTGGATGATGTTGAGGAGAGTGAGTCTCTTGCTGGTAATGACAGCGCGACCAAAAAAAGAGACTAAGCATCAGCAAACTGCTTGAACTTTGTGCCATGTTGGTTCTTCAGCTGTTTGCTTGTGTTGAGTGGCTGTTTTTCATGACGTGGTGTCAAGTGTGGGGTATCAGTGTAGTTTTATGAGTACGAGTATAAGTACATGAGTACAGTATCGGACCGATACCTGATGCTGGTATTGGTATTGGTGCATCCTTAGTATTATGTGTAAGGTTACCTGAGGCTGAGACTTTAGTGCTGAAAAGTTCGGTGTCAGAACTGTTGATGGACTGTGTTTGGGAGTTTTTCACCAACTGGGAGGCTTGTTTAATGTTCATGGCTTCCTCTAACCTTCCTTTGTCAAAGGACGTTTGTGGGGTGCTGTAGGATTCAGACTTGTGAGGTTCACGTGTGCTGCAGGTACAATGCTGAGACACAACCTTCATTTGCATATGCCCATGATGCATTGTTGACAGTTTAAGTTGACTATTTTATGTTCTAGAACACAGATGTTACATTTTATTGGTGTTTTTAATGTACAGTTGTTAATTTCTGTTAGTGTTTGTGATGTGTTTGTTCAGAAAATGATAGCTAATTGTAATTTTTGTGCTGGTTTAGAGATGTTTTAGTTGACACCTTTCAAAAATGTAAAATTTAATTTATTTTAATACATTTTATTTCTTTTTATTTTTATCAATTTAGAAATTGCAAAGAAAGCGAACAGAAGAAAAATCTAAATCAAATCAATATTTGGTGTGACCACCCTTTGCCTTCAAAACAGCATCAATTCTTGTAGGTTCACTTGCACACAGTCAGGGACTTTGTAGGATTACAGTCAGGTGTATGATTAACCAGTTATACCAAACAGGTGCTGATGATCATCAATTTCATATTTAGGTTGAAACACAGTCATTAACTCAAACAAAAACAGCTGTGTAGGAGGTTTAAAACTGGGCGAGGAACAGCCAAACTCTGCTACCAAGGTGAGGTTGTGGAAGACAGTTTGATGTCACAGGTCAGACACCATGACAAGACTGAGGACAGCAACAAGACACAAGGTAGTTATACTGCATCAGCAAGGTCTCTCCCAGGCAAAGATTTCAAAGCAGACTGGGGTTTCAACACGTGCTGTTCAAGCTCTTTTGAAGAAGCACAAGAGAAACGGGCAACACTGAGGACCAAAGACGCAGTGGTCGGCCAAGGACACTTAGTGCAGCAGATGAAAGACACATTATGCTTACTTCCCTTCACAATCAGAAGATGTCCAGAAGTGCCATCAGCTCAGAACTAGCAGAAACCAGTGGGACCCAGGTACAACCCATCTACTGTCTGGAGAAGTCTGGCCAGAAGTGGTCTTCATGGAAGAATTGTGGCCAAAAAGCCATACCTCCGACGTGGAAACAAGACCAAGTGACTCAACTATGCAGGAAAACAGAGGAACTGCTGTGCAGAAAAATGGCAGTAGGTGCTCTGGAGTCAAAATTTGAAATATTTGGCTGCAGCAGAGGGCAGTTTGTTTGCTGAAGGGCTGGAGAGCGGTACAATAATGAATGTCTGCAGGCAACAGTGAAGCATGGTGGAGGTTCCTTGCAAGTTTAGGGCTGCAGTTCTGCAAATGGAGAACATAGTGTGCATACGTGCAAGTTTAATTAATGCAGGAATCAGTAGCGAAATCAAAAATACAGTTTCTTAATGATGTTGAAGGATTTGTAATTTTGAGACTGCATGGTCATCCCTACTTCAACAAGACAGTTTTGCACACCATTATAACACACTTGATACCATGTAGACTTTTTTAGAAGAATTTGAAAAACTAAATGACAGTTGACAGGATAGGATAAAACCAATGATCTGTTGAGCTTTATAAGTCAAGACCCAATAATCTAACAATGGCATAGCTGTCAAACTGGGTTGGGACAAAACAAGACATTGGAGGACATCAACTTTAGCTTTGGGAAACACTGATCAATATTTTCACCCTTTTCTGACATTTTATAGACCAAACAACTAATCAATTAATCGAGAAAATTTGGGCTGTGGCTAATAGTCAACTTAAGCATTAACCAGTGCTAAGAGTACCACATTTTAATTTATTCATTAATCACAGAAAAGGAAAAAAAAACACCCTACAAATTCCCTTCAGGAGCTGCACGTTGCCGTTAAGCCTGGGGGATTGTTGCAACACAGACCTTTTTTTGCAGCACACTGCTGCTAATTGTGCTGTAGCTGCCATTAGCAATTTAGCAAATTTAGCAGTCCTATTGGATACGGTCTATGAGATCAGTGGAGGTTGACAGGGAGAGCAGCACCTGATAGGCTTTAATGTTACAGCAGCTCCGACTGGACTCTTACTCTGGGGATAATGAAGACATGGAGGATTCAGGTGGGGAGAGAAGGCATGAAGTCGCCAGGGAACAAGTTTGTAACTCAGCAACTTAATTTAACTTGAATTTAATTTTTTTTTACTTAAATTGATACACAAATGTGTGACATGACTGTTAAATCCTGATTGGTGCAAGTGTAAATTATATCACCTTCTCCCATCTGAGACCCACCCACTTTGAACCAGAGAGAAAAGAAGACATTCATCATATGAAAGAATTAAGAGTGCTTAACTCTGGCTGGAAATGGTGTTTATGAGACCAAAACACACACAGTAGGAAGCTGATTAAAAAGAGAATCATTTTCAGAACTGGCCATTAACTCTCTCCAGATGAACAAACTTACATTAACCAGCCCATCATTTCAATAATGTATATTAAAAAAAACAGGAGAAATTATCTGAATATGTTGAACTTCTTGATTAAAATCATAGTGTTATTTTTCATCCCATTTACCTGCTATTAAAATGAAATCAGTGTATGTTATCTGGATCATAAACAACCCAGTCTTGCCTTTGTTTTTACACCTTGTAATTTAATGTCTTCTCATTATCCTTACTGAGATCAGTTTTCTCTCCTCCAGGGCAAGAACAGTTCGTGAGAGATTTGAAGTGGCAGCAAATAAGCCCCAGACTCTCTTTAAAAAAGTCAGGGTTTGTGAGTTGTTGAGTTAATGGAAGCTTTATAAACTTTGTGAAACACTCTCTACAACAAATTTTAATTATTTGTCTCCTCTTGAAGGTTTAGCAAATGTAAAATAAAGTTATGGCTTTTGTGATGACCCCTCCCACTCTGGTTGTTGCGCCTGTACTGTAGTTTTTCCTGCCTTCTTTCTGTTCCTCTACTGGAGGCAGGCAGAATCGCAGAGGTGTGGCTGGAAGATGAGCCACACCTGATTCAACTCTCCCAGATTGTGCCTGATTATTAGTCTATAAAGCACTGTCTGCTGACCAGTCAAATCACTTTATTAAACAGCTCTGGGCATCACCAAGATCCTGTGGAGCTCGGTGTGCAGTGCACATAAGGAGGGAAAAGTGTTATTTCATTGTGCTTTTATACACAGACTGATTGAAACACTAATGCCTTGTACTTGTTATGGTTTGGACATTTTCGTAGTCACTTCCTGTTTTATTTTGTAGTATTGGTTTTCCCTTGTGTGTCTGTTGTTTTTACTTCCTGTCTTTGTTCTTTTCCCGCTCTTTTCTGATCATTGATTTTCTTCACCTGTGGTTGTCCACCCACCTGTGTTTGATTATCTTCCTGTCTATTTAGTCCCTGTGTGTCTCTTTGTCTTTGTCAGTGCGTCGTGTTGATTTGGTGTTTCAGTTTCTCGTGTGTTCTCCAGTGTGTTCTCCAGTGTTTTTGGTTTTCTCCCCTTTTGGATGGGTTATGTTTCTCCAGTGTTTGTTGGATTTGTTTTTCCCCTTTTTGGATTTTTGGATTTTGGACTTCTGCCTGGCTCTGTTTTCATTTGGATCCCTTTGTTCATGTAAGCCGGTGTTTTTTGTTACCTCTTGTTTTAGTATTAAAATTATCATTTGAACTTGCTCCAGTGCTCTAGTCTGCATTTTTGGGCCCACCACCTCCAGTGTATTCGTTGACTTTGCACCAAACGTAACAGTACGCACTGACCAAAATCATGGACCCAGCAGACCTTGCACTGACCAAAACCATGGACCCCGCAGACCTTGCACTGGCCTCAGAGGAGCTGAAAAGGGCCTGCTCTGAATTTGAGCAATTGAACTCTGCCATCAAAGGTTGCACAGATTTTAAGCGGAGGATTTTTGTGTATACTTTGATGGAAAAGACTCTTTTAGCAAGGCCCAAGATTTTGTTTTTCCCTCCAATAACTCGGATCCTAACAGTGATTGCGGACTTAAAGCGAGAATTACAGGCTGACTTGGATTCTACCAATTCTGAGCTCAGCAAGGACTCGCTAAGCCACCAGCCTCCTGCTAAGCCAGCTCCTCTGCCAGCCAGTTCTTTGCCTGAACCTGCCCTGGACTCATTATCTGAGAAGCCCCCCAGACGCAAGCGTAGCTCTCGCCAACGCCATGCTTCTCAGCTGCCCAGCGCCCTCGAACCCCAGTTGCTCAGCGCCCTCGAACCCCAGTTGCCCAGCGCCCTCGAACCCCAGCTGCCCAGCGCCCTCGAACCCCAGCTGCCCAGCGTCCCCGAACCCCAGCTGCCCAGCGTCCCCGAACCCCAGCTGCCCAGCGTCCCCGAACCTCAGCTGCCCAGCGCCACGGAGGTTCTGCTGCCCAGCGCCACGGAGGCTCTGCTGCTCAACAACCCAGCCTCCGCATCTCCTGTCCCGGTGGGACCGCCGCCACCATCTCCTCTTCCGGTGGGGCCGTCGCCACCATCTCCAGTCCCGGTGGGACCGCCGCCACCACCTCCTTTAAGCGGAGGATTTTTGTGTATACTTTGATGGAAAAGACTCTTTTAGCAAGGCCCAAGATTTTGTTTTTCCCTCCAATAACTCGGATCCTAACAGTGATTGCGGACTTAAAGCGAGAATTACAGGCTGACTTGGATTCTACCAATTCTGAGCTCAGCAAGGACTCGCTAAGCCACCAGCCTCCTGCTAAGCCAGCTCCTCTGCCAGCCAGTTCTTTGCCTGAACCTGCCCTGGACTCATTATCTGAGAAGCCCCCCAGATGCAAGCGTAGCTCTCGCCGACGCCATGCTTCTCAGCTGCCCAGTGCAGCGTTATGTTTCTCCAGTGTTTGTTGGATTTGTTTTTCCCCTTTTTGGATTTTTGGATTTTGGACTTCTGCCTGGCTCTGTTTTCATTTGGATCCCTTTGTTCATGTAAGCCGGTGTTTTTTGTTACCTCTTGTTTTAGTATTAAAATTATCATTTGAACTTGCTCCAGTGCTCTAGTCTGCATTTTTGGGTCCACCACCTCCAGTGTATTCGTTGACTGCACCAAACGTAACAGTACTTGTTGTACTTATAAAACAAAAGTTAGCCTGCTGACCGCTTGGAATTATGTTTTTATTTGGGCCCAAGCACTGACTTGTGCAAGGACAAGGCTACCAGCCATGCTAACAGCCACACTTGCTAACAGCCATCCACACTCACCTGCCTGCACGGGTGAGTGTGAATGGCTGCAGTCAGTCATCTGCAGTCAAACAATTCACATGACAGTTTGATGTGAATCTTGTTAGTTTGTTTGTATTCTCACTTTGTTTAAATGGAGTGCACACATTCTCACTAGTGATGGGTCTGACGACACTGAAACCTCGGCGCATGCGCCAAGCAAACAAGGCGAAACCCCGTGTCGGTGCGTGTATCACTGTAAGAAAAACCACGTGACCGATACAGTTCCTGTGTCATTTGGTTGTGAACGCGCCAAATTGTATTTATAAACAGGAAATGTATCGACACGGTTGTGGGTTTTGTTGGATGGAGATAGTTTGCATTGTTTGCTTTTCATTGTTTTTTGGCTTGTCACCGAATACCATGGATCAACCAAGGAAGAGGAAGTTTTCTCCCGTGTGGGATCATTTTGATCTTATCACGGAGAATAAGGTAAATTATTATTCCATTCTCGTTTCCACTATTGATAATTTTTCTTTCGGGTTATTCCAATTTCTTTCTGAAGAATATTGAATTAGTTTACAAGGATTAACTTTTATTTCTATTGTAGGTGAAATGTAGGATTTGCTCCCAGGAGCTGTCTTACTGTAACCGGAGCACTTCCACAATGCTGAGGCATTATCGTGCCCGGCATGAGAAGGAAGATCCAGTTAACACTCCTGTGATCAGCCCTGGTGTTTCCAGAAAGCAGGCGATTGATGAGGCTGTAGTGAACATGATCATTACAGACTGTCAGCCGCTTAGCCTTGTGGAAGATGAGGGGTTCCGAGAGCTGCTCCAACTCCTTGAGCCCTCATATGTACTGCCAAGCAGAAAGGTACGTGAAACAAACTGATGAATGGGTGATATACATGTTAACAAAGATAATACACGTTATGTGCCTTCATTCATTAATCTACTCCACTTGTGTTGTTAATTTTAGGCTATCAAGACCATGATTAGCCAGAGGTATGAGGAGAAAAATGAGCAAGTTAAAAAAGAGCTGCAGAGTGCAGTTGCAGTCAGCCTAACAGCTGACATGTGGACATCCATGAACATGGAGGCTTACCTGGCTGTGACCTGTCACTATGTCGACAGTGAGGACCATACACTGTGTACATCAATGTTAGGAGTGGAACACTTCCCTCAGCAGCACACTTCTGAAAATTTGGCCCAAGCAAAAAAAAAAACTTGATGGAGGAGTGGGCCATAGCAGAGAAAGTGACATGTCTGGTCACAGATGCGGCTGCAAACATGATTGCGTGTGTCAGGAAGCTCCAAATCAGGCACACAATTTGCATAGCGCATTCTCTAAACTTAACAGTTCGGAAATCATGTGACCAAATTGAGACACTCACTGATATCCGAAATAAAACACGGCAGATTGTAACATACTTTCGAACCAGTACTACAGCCAAAGAGAAGCTGGCACAAGTCCAACTACAGATGGGAGGACCAGTGAAGAAATTAATGAATGAGGTGTCAACTCGATGGAACAGCACGTATTTAATGCTGGAACGCATGGCAGAACAGAAGGAGTCGGTGTTGGTATCCCTGGCCTCTTTAAAAAGTGATATACCTCAGCTAACTACAGATGATTACAAAATCATAGAGGAGACACTCCGTGTGCTTGCTCCATTTAATCAAGCGACAGTGGAGCTGTCTGAGGAAAAAAGAGTGTCTGGATCAAAAGTAATCCCAATGCTTAAAATGTTGCACCACTCACTGCAACGCAATGCATTAAATGTAACCACAGAAACCACGATTACTCTTGTGGAAAACCTGAATAGAAGACTGCTAGAAACTCTGTGCAACCTGGAGTCAATAAGTGTAATGACAATACCAACACTGCTGGACCCTCGGTTCAAGACGATGGCATTCTTAAGTGCGTCAAAAGCCAATGATGCAGTGAAAAGACTAAAATCGGAGTGTGCGGCAGAAATGAGAAACGCTGTACCGACACAAATGGAAGATGCCCAAGCTGGACCTTCAACTCAACCATCTGCTCCCAGTTCAGGTATGTCATGATTGTTAATTGTGTTTATTTGTATTTTAATGTTCATGCAAATCACTCCATGTGATAACAATGAATTAGTAAACCAGATGCTTTTTTTTTTTCTTCAGATGACAACCTGTGGCACCAGCTGGACATGGAAGTGAAGGAGAGCAAGGCCAATTCAAATGTGACAACCGAAGCCATTATCGAGGTACAAAGATACCTCTCCGAGGCGAGCACACCAAGATCACAGGATCCACTACAATACTGGAAAACACAAGACTAAATTACCCTACCTTATACAAACTTGCAATGAAATTTCTGTGTACACCATCCTCATCAGTGCCCTGTGAAAGGGTGTTCTCAAAAGCGGGAGAAATGGTTTGTAAACGGCGCAATCACCTTGGCCCAAAGATGTTAAAGCAGCTGATGTTTCTAAATAAAAACGTGTGAATGAACCTTGTTCAGTCTGTTTTTAGTTTTTATTGAAGTTGCCTGCAATGACTTTTTAAATCCAGCAGATGTCGCCATTTAGTGATACAGCAACACAGTTTCAACACAGTGTCGACACAGTTTGGGAAATGTGCCATACACCCAATGAGGCCTCATCTGCCCATCACTAATTCTCACACTGTGGGGTTAAACAAGCTCTTTTGTGCTTCATGTGTTTCTTTGTCTTTGACTTACTGTGCTTGTTGGGGGCGGTTCACTTCCTGGTTGAGCAAAAGGTGTGTCTGAGGGGTGGAGCCTCTTAAATCTGAAAGCCAGCTCATCAGACCAAACCATGTGCTGCCAAGTCAGAGGGGGATCAGGCTTTAGTTAGTTTTTGTCTGGTATTAGTTGTAGTTGGCGTCCATCTTGTTTCCCCTTGTGTGTTATTTGGTTTGACTTGGTCACTATATATATTCACTGCTGCTCCACAACAGTTTTGTTTCTTCCTCGACCACAGAGACAGCTGCTCCATGAAAGAGGAGCTTTATGGACTCAGGTATGTTCAAGAATTAATGAATTGTATGAATGTTTGAGTGATATGTTGTCAAATTGAGGATGAACACTTTTACTTTTGTAACTTTTACTTTGTAATGTTCCACCATTTCCTGTAGTCCACAATGTCCACATAACCTGTAGCAGCTTTATACATTAATGTCCTGTTGAAACCAGTGAGACCAAATGTCCTCATTTCTACTTCTACTGATTTCTCTGGTTTCTCCTACTTTCCTTTTCCTTTGAAGTAACTTAGGTCGACTGAGGTAAATGTGTGAGGCAGATTCAGCAAATTTAACTGTTTTTAAAGACGCTGCTGCGAACATAAAATTATTCATAGTTAACTCTAAACATTGTAAATGTATCTTTAGCAAATGAACTCAAATTTATAACTTCACTTCTGACTCTTGAATCATGTTTAATTAAATGAGGGGAAGTGAAAAATAACAGATTTAAAGCTTCACATAACAATCGGAAAATAACTGTAATCAAAATTATTTGTCTTTAAGTGTCTCTAACACTGCCTGTTTCAGTGACATCAAAAATAGCATATAATTTTTGTCAGCTGCTGTGAAAGAGGTCTGAAAGATTCTGGCATGAAGAACTGAGCCTGGCCACCATGTTAGCCAATCAAGTTGCTTGAGGGTGACTCCGGAGGCAGCTGCTAGAGGGCTTTATGCAAAAGGTCAAAGGTGAACTTCACTGTGATATAATAATGTTCAGCTCTCTTCAGTCACTGTACTCCTCTGTTAAGTTAGTTAAAGATTTAACTGTCGTTGAACAATGTCACTGTGGTGTGGTGTGAAGTTTTGATGTTTCATCATGAAACAGAAAGTTGTTGTAACTTTGTCCTTCATGGACAAATCCACCCCAAACGTATCATGTTTGATAAGATACTCAGCCTAAATCCATCTACAGGACAATATTTAGTCAGTGTTGCAACATGGCTTCATCATGGCCCCTACAGTATTTCAATGAAGCAGCCAGTACGTTTCATCAACATGTACAAAAATCAGTCGGCACATGTTTCATGTAAAACAAAAAAGCTTCTTTGATCATCTGTCTGCAGATCAGACGACAGACAGATGATCAGTAAATGTATTAAATCCTACATTTCTCTCCCAAGTCAATTTGACACCGTCAGGTGCTGCTGAAAGAATAAAACTAAAACTGGCTCACACACCATAAGAATTGCCTACATCTAAGCAGCACAGTAATTGAATACACAAATGTAATTATAGTCAGATCTACTCGTGCTCTAATGATGGAGCAGTGATATCATAACACTCCTTGTCCAAAGTGTATTTTCTAGCCAAAAACAGGCACCCCTGTGAAAACACCCAGCTGCAAGTGTATGAGAGGCTGTAGAGACACAATGAGAGGACTTTTAATTTATGCCTTTAATTGATTTTAATGTGTGATAAATATTGTGTGTAACAAATGTTTTGCTGTGTGTTTTCTTTGATCATTTTAACTGATGTAAAGTGTCTTTGAGGATCCTGGAAAACACTCTATAGAATAAATGTATTATCATTATTATTGTTGTTTTTTTTTTTTTCCTTTTGCCGTGTATCCTTCCTGTATGTGTCAGCTGCAGTTTCTCTCGGTCTGGATTATGATGGCTCTGATCACCTTTATTATTTGTCTAATATTATGGTTTGCTCTTCATTTGTAAAATAGCCATGATGCCACTGGTCAGATGCTGCAAATGTCAACCCATTCACATGAATGTGCTCGTGTCTAGATTAATGTGACCGCTTATCCTTGACTGCCTTTGTTAGGTTTAGTCAAGCCAGATCACTTAAAGATACCCTGGTTATGTTGAACCTGCTTTGTAGCACAGGCCCCTGACTAACATGGCTTTGATTGTTGTGTTATGATGGTTTGATTTGTGAACTTAACTACATTACACCTACAACTCACCCAAGTACTCACTACACCACTGATAACACTGACTTACATGTTTCACATCATTTTTGCGTACAGTTAAATATCGATTATAAATCGACACTTTCTTTGTATAAAAAGTATCATGTGTTGCAGTGCTGGCATGTAGGCTACTCTGTGACTTGATAAGTTATATGCCTTTAAACATCAGATCACACTGTCACACAGTTATTTCTTACTGTATGTCATTCATTTCCCACCTGTATTGCTTTCATTTTTCACACAGTTGTGTTGAATAATGCATGAGGCAGATCCAATGACATTGTGATCCTCATGCATTTACACCTTGTATTAAATGTGTTTTTCCTTGTCTGGATAACAAGTCCGGATGCAGATTGCATTTTAATACCAGGTGTAAATGGATTCTTTGACTCTGATCTTAGCTTTGATTTGCAAATCAGTACAGTTGTTAAATCCAGTTTTCTTCAGCTAAGGGTAAATTCCAGAACAAAGTCTTTCCTCTGTGACCTGTTGAAAGTTTATCCATGCCATAATTTCTTGGCACCTGAACCAGGGGTGTAAGAAAATATTCATATGATGTTTAAGGTTTAATGCAATTTATTATCACACAGCTGCAGCCTGTCTCCTTTCTGTGACTGTGCAGCTGCTCCATACACACACACACGGGGTGAGGTCAGGGAAAGGAAATGAAAGAGGTGAAGAACCAAGTGGGCAGCATTTCACTGCTTTATTTTTATTTAATTCTTCACCTAATTTTACTGTTCAGTCACAAACTACCTTAATCTGCTCACCTTGCTTTTCTACTCATTTCTCATCTCCTCACATAC
Organism: Lutjanus argentimaculatus; assembly: GCA_034769285.1. Taxonomy (NCBI): domain Eukaryota; kingdom Metazoa; phylum Chordata; class Actinopteri; order Lutjaniformes; family Lutjanidae; genus Lutjanus; species Lutjanus argentimaculatus. Next base: position 1,872,425 of record JAWZSL010000006.1, on the reverse strand, counting down.
CTGATGGTCTCAGTGTGGCTCGCCCTGCTCCGCCCCCATCTGTCTGATCTGGTGACTTTCTTCATCAGTGTCATGGTCACCCCTAAAGACAACTCACGTTTTGGGTTTTTTCCATAGAATATTCACCTGTGATTCAGTTTTCACAGCAACAGAGAGCTACATGCGGAGGAGGCTTGTTGTTTGTAACTATATAAGTGGCCTGTACACTAAAAAGGCAACTGAGTGTGTTTCTGTGTCAAACTGTCTGACCTTCTCACAGCACAGATGAGGGAAGGAGAGGGGGGCAGATTGATCACTAACTAGTTGCGGTTACAAAATATACCTGAGTGTCTGCACAAATAACATCTGTGTGAAACACTGCAGACCATCTTGCTGGTCGTAGACAGATCAGCTGTCATGTGTTGCAGAGAGTGAGAGAGGGTCGTGTCTAGAAGGGAACGGCCGACCCACGAAAGATCGCATGAGTTTTATTTTATCGAAAACAATGGCCACAAATCTCATGAGAGTTTTGTAAATCAAGGGTTCCCTTCTAGACAGAACAGAGAGAGGAGTACAGCTCCTTAGAAAATAATTTTGTGGTGGCCGATGTTTTTAATGTGACGGGCCGCCATAAATAAAACTGCATTCACACAGTCACAGAGAGGAGCTGAAACACTGATCACTGACCTGGAAAAAGTACTCAGATCCTTTACTTGAGTAAAATCATTCATACCACAATGTAAAAATACTTCATTAAGTAAAGATCTTGAAAATCCTACATAAAGTACTAAAGTAAAAGTACTAAGTAAAGTAACTTAACTTTTACTGTAGTACCTTACTTAGTACTCTTTACCCAAGTACCAAGGTAAAAGTAGGGGTATTTATGTTTGCAGAAAACATGAACAGAAGATGCAGGTCACTCTTTTAACTAAAACAGAGTGCACCAGAATGTTTTGTTTACATGTTAAAATCACAACATTGATTTAAAAAAATGCTCTTAAATAAAGCAAAAGTAAGTTAAGGTAAAAACTTGCAGGGCATGCAATATTCTTATCCCATTACTTGATTAATTGCCAGAATAATTGATAGATTACTCGATTACTAAAAGAATCGATAGCTGCAGCCCTAATCAATACACTTAAATATTGTAATATTATGTTTTGTTATACCGTATCGACTCTCAGTTCTGTTTTGTGATATTGTGATACATGCAGAGATTTGTGGTAGTGGTACATTTTGTGTTATGCTAAAACAACATTAACTTTTTAAACTCAGAATGCACCACAATATAACCACATAAAATCTGACAGGTCATCTCTGACAGTTTTCCTAAAAATAGATAAAAAAAATAGCAATATGTCACTTTGCTTATAGCATCGCAAAATACCACAAAATATTGACTCTTAACCTCTGTATGGTCGTATGTATCAGATCGCCAGATTCTTGCCAAAACACAGTCCTGACTAGGGATGGGAATCTCTGGGTACCTCACAATTCAATCATGATTCAGAGGGCTATGATTCAATAAGAAAACAATTCTTGATGCAGCATTTAGAACTTTTAAGCCATGAGGTGTGGGTTGGATTGCATTTATCTGCAGCTGCTTGTGTTCAGCCATCCTCACCAAAACTCAAGAAGTTTATAAGTAAACATGATGCACATGTTACATTTAGAGGGAAATCTTTGTGTCTGATTTGACTCAGAATCTGTTTTTGACTCAAGTAATAGCAAAGGGGGAACAATATCCAGTCTTTTGCTACAGTTTCCCTGAAATACAATATGAAACAAAACGGGCAGTTAAATGTTCTGCAGCCTTTTTAATTTTATAAAATTAACTACATTAATTAATTAATTTGAAAGAATCCTACAGTCCCCTGCATGTATGAGAATAAAAAAATGAGTGTTTCACAGTGTGTGGTGTTCTTCACTTTGTGTCTCCATCAGTGGAGAGCAGCCTCTCTGCTGCACTGTGAGCTCTGAGGACAGACTCACTGTCCAACATGCAGAGCAGGTACAGAGTTTTCAGGCTAAACAAACTGAGCAGAGTTATTTTCTTCATCCAAGAGTTGGTTGAAGTTGTTAAATGCTGTGGTGTGTGACGCTCAGCTGCTCTCGTGGTGTCGCTGCTCCGCTCACGTCTTAATGTCTCTGGGCGATGGTAAAAAGTTTTCACAGTACACTTCACATTTGTTTTGCAAATGCAATTATTCAGACACTAAATCATGATTGCAACCGCTGCCTTTTGAGAAGATGAAGTTCATCTCCCTGTTAACTGCTGACAGAGTGTGTGTGCTGTAGACCGTCCGGGTGCTGCGCTGCCCTCACATGAGTTCCACCCTCTTCACTCAATCAACTTCATGTTAAATGACATTTAGAAATCAATTTTTGACATTTTATGAATCTAAACTTTAAGTGTAGCTGCTATAAATGAGCTGCGTAATGACCAACTGTGTGACATTTTAGTGAGTTTCCTAATTTGTCCTTTGCACAAGCCCTTCAATTAACTAGTGCTGTCCTCATAGTCGCTGTATGTATATTTTTTATGTTTATAGCATCTTTCAGTTTGTTCTGATGGCACTTTTTGTCAGAAAAGATGTTGTCAGTCACAGTGGATGGGCCCAGTTAACTTAAGCTTCTCTCCCTGTTTATTTATTTTTTAAATGGACAATGCCTTGATTAAAGTGATATTTCTGCTATCAAATATCACATAGTCTGAAAATGCTGCAATAGATTAGTGGTTAGATTCTTGTTCTCTACTTTAATGTTTGCTTGGAAACAGTAATGGGCACATTCAGAACAAAATGTATCTGTATATACTGTATAATGTCTCAATCCTCACTTATTCAAAGTTACATTTAAGTACTGCTTGTTGTCATCATCTAAACTATTTGTAAAGTACCTGTTGATCAGGCTTCAGACTGTTTGGCCCAGTAGATCTCTCAGTTGATGAGACTAACCCAGAAAATTACTGTCTGTGTGACTTACGTCACCAATGTGCACGGGCAAATTCAAATTACCCGTGATTTCATGTGATAACACTAATCCTGTCTGGAGAAGGCTTTAAGTTTTTTCACTTCTTTCCAGACAGTGATGAAACCCACAGATGTGCTTTTTTTCATAAACCTTGTCTACTTTAGCAGATGCTGAAAACATGAAACAGCAAGAAGTCTGATATCTCAGTGGTCATAGAAGATAATATCTTTATTCATATTCTCTTTACAATATTGAAAAACAAAACAGAAAAACAGAATCTTAATAAAAAATCTCTCACAGAGAAACAACAGAGCAAAACATGGGGAGGCCCACATTGATACAAAAATAAACTTTATGAATGAAAACAAATGCAAGTTACATTCAAGTGAAGTCATATTCTGCACAAGCAACAACCTACAACAGCAACACACAGATACAGACAGTATGTACAACACTATACCTGCAGATTATTATTAGTCTTTTTTTGTACAAAGGACTGAAAAAATGTTCTTTTCAAAACAGCAGTCACAGTTAAACCACCAGTGATAAACAGACATCGCACATTAACCCATATTAACCCATTTAGGCAGCTGGAGCAGCCTGGTTAAAAGTCGCCTCTGGTTATGATACAACAAGATTTCCCTGATCTTCAAAAATTCTCGGTTCTTGCTCACAAAACTGCGTCACAATGTTTGGACTGAAACAAAACAGGCAGCAGAAACACTCAAATTTCTGATGGAAAACAGAAGTTTGATTCAGCACAGCATATTAACTTCAAAAGGCTTTTTTAATATGCAAACTTCTTATTTTTTCATGACAATGATTTGTGTTGGCTCAGTCTTTTTTAAAGATTAGGTTATTGCTGTGAGCTTTTTCTCTATTATTCAAACTTTAAAGTTGTCTCTGGCTAAGCAAGAAGAGATTAGTGTAATTGTTTAATTCTGGGAAAATGTGTTTTTCTTTTTGTCTTATTTGCGTTGAACTTCAAGACATGGTTATTTAAAGGAATACTCTTTGGAATTCTTTTTGGAAATTTGCTGATTTGCACTTAGCAAGAGTTGGATGAGAAGTCAATGTCAGTTTTGTCTCTTCCAGTCAATACAGAAGAATCACTGTGACATGCTTTGCTTAGCGTAAAGCAGTGTTTCAGCGGCCCCCAGTTTGGGAACCACAGTGGGAGACCAGTGGGGACACGGAGAATGAAACAAAGTTGAATGAATATGAAATAACCAAACAAGAGTTTGGTTATTCTATCGTGCTAACATTTATTTCACTAAAATTAAACGTTTGAATACTTTTTTTTTTTCATCAGTTCCAATTTCCTAAGTTCCCAATTGACAAAAATATTGGGGCGGGGTGGGTACAAACTTTTGTCAATTTTGGAGAGGGGGGCATGCTAGAAAGTTTGGGAACCACTTCTTTATCACATCATTATTACTATTTAATGTATGTAAGTATTATAATGTGCCTGTTGCCAGCACTATGAAGCCATGTACCACTAAATCAATTTTATTGATTCCAGAAGGTGCCAGCTTCTTGTAGTGATAGTGATTTATCTGACTGAAATGCTGATGCCCATTATCAAGAGAAAATGTTATTGACAAATAAGATCCAGAGGCTGTAGCGTCATCTTAAAAGTCCCATTCTCATTGAGAAGCTTAATAGATGGTGAACAGCTAACTCACTGTGATATAGGGTTGTACTGAATAGTTTGAAGCTACGTTCATAACGTTGACATTGAAATCCTAAATCAAAGCAGCTTTTTCTCATTTTTTGGAGGGCTATTCATTAATTAAAAGTTTAAACCTGGTATTTCTATAATTAGTAATATTTGTAAAATTGGATTCCAGTAGTGACTGCGAAAGATTAGTGATCCAACGGCTTACAATAAGTCAAAATTTACTGAACAAAACCATGTGATCGGTTCTAAATTTACAACATGTTTTCATCTATATAAGTATTCTGCTTCAATCCGTATTTGATGGTGTTTATAACTGTTTGCTCTCAGACTTGCTGCACATGAGGGGAGACATGCCTCAAAAGAAGCTTTGAATGGAGAAGAAAATGACATTTGGTACAGCCCTTCTTTGATACAACATGGATACTCCCAATTTAATATACACATCATAAAGCTACAGGTCTTCTTCATTGAACTTGAAGAGATGAAATTGATATTGATCTTCTCACCCAACTAAGTAAGACTGCAAATAAGCAAGGTATTCCATCAATATTTCAGGATACTCTGGTTGGATAATTGGGATTTTTATTTTTGTGTAGTCCTTTGTTTGTAAAATATGCTTTGCTGGAAGACAGATTTCCCATCTCAGACAAGAAAGATCTGGCCTGTGTGTACCAGATAAACAGATTTATGAAGTGATGATCATCTGAAATCTGTCAAACTCCATGATACTGCACGTACAGTGGAAGCCATGCAAGTCTCTGTTAAAGCATCCTAAATTCTGCTTCCAAACCCTAATTTCCTTCAGTCCTCATTTGTCAGAACAGTGCCAAAACTCAGCAGCAGCTCAGCAAGACTGCAGTAAAAACAGCAGTGACTAAACATGTATTAATGTTTGCAGAGTGTGTACTTTAATTTAGTCCATTATGGTGCCAGATGGGAGAGAGTTAGGACATTAAGAACTGATGACAGCGTTACAGTGAAAACATTTTCTCTGTGACTGACAGCCGAGCCCTCTCTGAATCTCCCTGACGTCCGTTAACACCCACATGCCTTTTTGTAGTAGAGCGGTGCCCTCATGACTTGTTTATCCCCGCAGCCTCCGAGAGCTGTGTAAAAATTCAGTCGATGCGAGCTTTGATATTAAAAGCATCATCTGCATCCCCAACACGCTTACATGGAGGCAGCAGCAGTAAACACTGTGTACACATTCACCCTGCGCTCCATCGTTTGCCAAAACACAAACTGTCCAAACAGCTGGAAAATCCGATTTGTCTTTTAGATCTGATCTTTGTAGCCGTCTGCCTGCGCTGGAATTCACAAACCACCTGATTAAGGTTTTGTGTTGTTTGGATTGTATAATCATATGCTGACATGGGTTGTTATGCTCACATGTGTATGTGTAGTATCTAAACTAAGTGCACAGACTGTCATACTGTATGTTTGTTTGATTTACTAAAAGGAACAATCCATGGCTTCCACAGTAGGCTTCCCTTAGTGAGTTGACATAATTAGAAAACACTCAATTAATTCTTTAAGACCTGAAATGATTATTCAGTTGATGTTGGATTGAACTGATTATGGGTCAACAATAAAAAGTGAAAAGTCCTGTTATAAAGTAAAATTACCAAATGTGCAGATAACAATTCCTCAAATTTGAATGTTTGCTTGTTTTTCTCCATTTAAATGATGAATTATTTTAATCTTAAAATAAGGAATTTTGGTGTAAGCCATAGTTACCATTTTTATTATTTTTCACTTTTGTAGACAATCAGTTGAAAAATAAGAGCTGAAATGAAAAGTTGTTGAACAGAGTTGAACAGAAATTAATTCAACAATTACTGTTTAAGAACTAATTTTTCATGCAAAAATGCCAAATAATTGCTAGTTCCAGCTTAACCAGAGTAATGACAGTCATTAGTTGTTGCTCTAAATGATTTATAATTTAGTTTGAAGTGATATTTAATTGAGTGTTTGGCTCTCAACTGTCAAACAGTTGATTTTAGAAAATGCAGTTCAGGCTGAACATTGACTCTACTAGTCAGTAAAACACATTCAATTTTAATATGCTGCATTCTGCATAACAAGTTCCTTTCCTGACCAAAACAAGCATTTCTTTTATCTGAGGCTTGCATATTTACACCATTTAAAATGGCTGCATAGACACTTCTTCACTGCTGCAAAATACTACTCCACATTAAGTGTTCCCTTTATCATCGAGGGCAGCAACAGTGCAGAGCTTAACTTAATCACAAACATTAACATCTCCTCCAAAGAAAATACTGAAATCTAGTTCACACTAATTAAAATCCATGAGGACAAATCTACAGAATTTACAGTGATGGAAACAGAATCGATACTAGCAACACTGAAAGATAAAACACATCTATTTCACAACTAACATCACCTTGTCCCTCTTGTTTATGGCTTTCATCATTTTTTTATGAGGATCCAGCCCCCTTCATTGTAACAGACAGCAACATTAAACAACAGCAACAGTAAGCAGATTAAAGAGTTCAATGAAATGTTCACCTTGCATGAAATGTGACGTTTTTGATTTGAAATAGTGAGCCAACGTTAGACGCACATTAAACATGTGTTTTTCTGACATTCTTGCAGTTCTTTTATGACCAACTAAATCACATGAACACAAACACAGAATGCAGAATCGCAGAATGGGAACACGATAAACCCTGTTGGTGATTTACCTTTCATACAATGCACCAGGCCAAATCAAAGCTGTTTATCAGGATTTCATCAGAAAGGCATTTCTGAATGAGCGTTGGTGTCTGAATGTCACGCTGGCCACTGTCATGGCAACTAAGTTTTCCTCCTGTCTGCAGTGGCATGTTCAATCACATCGTATAGTGCATAGTAAACGTACCGTTATCAACGTTTGGCAGAGCTGAGACTGATGTTTTCAAAGTGGTCAGCTTGTTAGACAAGTGTTCCAGAAGTGAAATCCAGGAGATTGCAACAGTTTTTTGGACATGTTTCGAAAGCAGATTCCTCTTCTGAGAGCCAGTTTCTCCCATGTCGGAAAAAAAATCTTGGCTTTTGCCTGATTTTGATTTTTTACAGTCAAGTTAGTAATACTGTTCATAATCTCACAACCCTAACAAGTTAATGAGTGCTCTCGGCAGCGTCTCTTTGACAAAGGGATGAACTTCTGCTGAACTTCTTCAGCAGAGGCAACCGAGGAGTCCTGATTTACCCCCGTCTGGTCTGGCACAGCAAGACTACACCACTTTCAAAAAGTCAAACAAATGAAAGACATCTGAACTATTGTTTCACATGGTGCTTTCATCTCCATCAAAGTGGAAAGAAGACTGAGATCTCACACTGAGAGACTGCTGAGCTGCTGTTAGTTAGAGTTCCATCTGAGAAGTGTACTTCTACACAAAGCTGCCTTAGAATGGAGTTACTTGCACTGTTTACGTTCCCATATAAAACTAAAAGTGAATTATCACTTGAAAGGACGCAATTTGCCACAAAAGGCTTCAAACCAAAACTTTTGTCTTAAAACATCACCTCCTCACAGCTCCCGTAATCGCTCTCCACCATACTCGAGCCATCGTAGCTGCGCGGGTTCTGTCCTGCCGGTCTCGTTTGAGGCTGGGCGGGGTTTGGTGCAGGTGGTGGACTAGCCTGCTCTGCGTACGATGGCATAGCCACGCTCAGACGCATGCTGAGTCTCTTGTAGCCTCCCGAGACGTTATCGAGGCTTCGGGTGTGCTGGGTGGGGTAGTAGCTGATGGCGGTGTATTCGTTGGGACACTGGGAGCTGGGGAGAGGAAGCCCGTCGGGACCCAGGAAGTCGTCCAGGTTCTGGTTGCTGTAGCAGGGTGGTAGGGGAGCACGGCGGTCACAGCGCTCCAGTGGGAATGGGAAGCCACCAAATCGAGAGTTCCTCCGCGAGTCCATGGTGGAGGTGGAGTACGTGTCCTCCACGATGTCAAACTGGGGGAACTCCTGGACTGCTGGACGACCATAGTAGTCAGGGTCTGCCGGATAGACTGAGGAGAGAGGACAGATACAACAGACGTGATCAAAATCCATGTTGTTAAGATTTACTGGTTTATCTGTTGCTCAGTAAATGCTATGTATTTTATGATTGAAAAAAGTAACTTATCATTGCTGTTGCTGGCAACACTAAGTTATCTCAAACTTATAACTGGTACTTCTGTACTAGAGCTTGAGATCTGTGCCCAAACCCAACAGGACCAGACGGGTTTGGGTATTCTGGTGCCAACAAGTGAGGGTAACAACTTTTTTATCAACCAGACGAGTAATTGTGCACATCCCTACTTTGCACAACCTCATAATCTACATGTAGAGTAACAGAAAGCATTTTAGGTCAAATATTTTCCCCTGCTTAAAAAAAAACAGACATCACTGTATGCCAGTCCACACCCACCACAGTGAAAAGTTCACTAGTTACAGTTGTGAATAGCAGCCACAGAGTCAGATCAGCTCTCAGACTGAGCAAACAACTCTAATCAACACTTGCCATCACTGAAAGATTAATACTAATAAACACTGGGACGGTTGTTGCTGTCTGGATGGATTTGAGAAAGCTGAGGGGTTTAAAAGATTTGACTACTTGCATATTAAATCCTTCACTGTGGGTTTGATTAGTGGAACAGGAGGAGGGGAGATGTCAAAAGAAGGCTCAGTGCCCTAAAGTCACCACATTTACTGAAATATTTAAGACAAATGACTGATCCAGACTTCTAATGACTGCAAAAGCAGATTAATCTCTTCTAGGATCAACAGAATTATAATCAACTTACAATTCAAGGGTAACCTTGATGATAAGCTCCTGTAGCCTTTTGTACATCCCTGTGTGCTCTTTACACTTAATCACATATATTTTCCCTAACCTTGAAACACTTATTTAATGATAAATTATGTCCTTGTCAATGTGCTGCCCCTGAATAAGAAGTTACACCCAGTAGACCTTTTAATCCTCTTCTGCAAGTTTAATAACAGGAGTGTGTGGCAGGTGAAGAGTTTGATCATGGAGGACGAAGCTTGTTGATGACCTTGCAGTGATTCATTCTTTTGTTATTTTCCTTTTCAGAGCATTATCTCTGCATACAATATTGTTCTTCGTCAGTGAGAGAAGCAGTAAACATGTTGTTGGCTCTTGAACTTACTGACACATGCCAGACAGAAAAATAATCTGCAACCCTTTTGATAATCAAGTAATACTGAGTAATGGTTGTGATTTTTCATTAAAAACATCCCCTTGCTGCAGCCTTTCCAATGTGACTATTTGCCTCGTGTTTTATATCATTGTAGCTAGAGCTGGGTTAAAAAAAATTGATTAATCCATTTTCCTTTGCCTGGTCCAATACTGATTCATAAATTCCCCACATTGATCTTTTAATATATGTCTTTGCTCCTGCAGATGTGTTGTACAGCTTGCAGTTTTAACTGTGACTCTCGTGTGACCAGCTTTTGTTGCCAGATTTCATAGTGTAAGATCTCATAGCATGAGATTTTGCTAGTTTTGATGTGTTGGTCAGGTCATGTTCAATAAAAAGTACATGATTAATGTAACTACTGGGATCAACTGTTAATGAAAACAATATTTTTAATAATGCACCAGGTTAGAGGGCTCCTTGTACAATTAACAGCATTTTCATATCCAAGCTAAATTGGTATTGTAACTGAAATATCCTCAACCGGAGTGATATGGAATCAAATCGGGACCTTGTGAATCGAATCGAATCGATACCCAGCCCAAATTGTAGCCTAAATTAAATCTCTTTAGGGTTTGAACGTTTGGTCGGAGGTGACAGCCAATAAGACGCTGACTTGAGAAATTGTAATTGTTAAACTATTTTTCAAAATAGCTGCAATGATTAGTCGATGAGTTGGCAAATATTAAATTATTAGCCATCTGTTTTGGTAACTGATAAATTGTTTTGAAACCTTTACAGCTGCTGTGACCCGACTTCAAACTGGAAAGCTGTAAGTTTGTCGTGTTTTGTGTTGTTTTAGTGTTTGCTCTGTAGCTTATCCTGTTGAATTTGGCACCACTGTGTTGCTAACATGGCTATTCCCAGAGGTTTTGATCGCTGTCGGACCAATTGTGTAACACTGGGCGACAGTTAAGAGACATTGTATTGTTGCTTCAAACGAGGCTTAACTTTCACACAATGAGAGTAGGTGCTCAGATGCTGTGGCTGTTTTTTCATGTTGCTTTTGTTTACACTGCAGCACAAGCGACTTTGTTTATATATGCAAGCCAGTGTGGCCTTCAGCTCCGGCTTGTGCATGTATGTGCGTTGCAGCTGTGTGTACATGGGTGTCTCTATGGTTGGGCATGCATGGGGGGGGGGGGGGGGGGGGGGGGGGGGGGGTCCATTCTTTGAATAATTATTGAATAGTACCTGGGGAATATTGGAAATGGCCATCCCTAGTTCATTCATCTATTGATGGAAACAAATCATCAGGCAAACGGAGTAATGTGTGTCTCCATTAGCCACTGTGGCCTAAAAAAAATAAATAAATAACAGCAGAAATAACAATAGAGTAATATTTATAATCAGGAGTAAAATTCCAAAGGAGGGAAGGTGTTACAGCTCAGCTCCCGCTGCTGTTCAACTGACTCTGAGCACCCTGCAGCGCTGAGCGCCTAGCAGAAGAGATGGGAGGCAAAATCTGAAAACAAAATGAGGATTCTTGAGGATTACCTCTTCAAATTTCCACCCCTCATCCTTGCAATCTCAAACTAACAAGGCAGACACATTATACAGTTTGTTCAAACAAAACGACATGAGGAAAGTCTCCTGCTGTCGCTTGAGGTACCAAGAATACTAAACAGACTCCCAGCCGCTCTTATTGTGAAAGAGAATGGGAAAGTGAGACAAAGTGGCAGAAAGAGTTAAAAGGAAAGAGTGGAAATAAGACAAAAAAAACAGAGAGAAAAAGAGCTACTTAGAGGTAGGGCTGAAAGATGGATGGTGGAGGAAAAATATACAAAAAAAAAACAAAAAAAAAAACAAGGGAGTAAAAGATGGAGGGAGGAAATGAAGGGGTGAGGGACAAACAGGTGAAAATGACAACAGACAAAAAAAGAGAAAGAAGCAGGCAAAGACTTCAAGAGTAGAGAGAGAGTGAAAGATGGAGTGAATGAAAGAGGTGTGAAAGGGAGATAGGAGTCAAAGAGAGAGGTAGGTAGATAACAAGAGGGAGAGAAAGAGAGGCATATAAAGGAAGGAGATAAAGTCAAAGTATATGCACACTGATGAAAATGTTTCCAGGCTAAAGAGATGAAAAACTGGCAGCATCTTTAAATCTCGCCCTGCAGACTTAATAGACATCAAATGGATTCAACATTCAGCTCAGTCTATAAATCTTCGCTTGTTATTTCCACACTGTGCACAGTTCAATAAGTAGTTAAGAACAAGAGCAGTTTATTTTCTTATGCTGGAAAGAACAGACAACTGAAACATGGTTGATTAATGGAAGAAGCACTTTGTTAACTTAAAAGATTCAGATTGTTTTTACAAATCTATTTTAATGCACTTGTCACATGCCCATATGTGCTGTATGTTACTGTGTTGTCTCAGTCTTCGCTAATCATTCTTCTTCTGTGGTCTGTGACTCAATTATCTTACAATTATCTTTACAAGCCCACTTCAAATAATCCGAAATATCCCTTTAACCAAGAGGTGTGAGTACCTTAACATTAAAAAATACTTTAGCTGTCACGAGCTGGTATTATCAAAAAACAAAAGACATAATCTGGACGTTACGTTTTTTAGACATACTTGCTGTTGAAAAATTAGAAGCATATAAGGGTAACTGTAAGGATTTAGAGTTGTAGAGTCACACACCACAGAGGAAGAATGATTAGCAAAGCCTGGGACAACACAGTAACACACAGTACATATGGACATGTGACGAGTGCATTAAAATAGATTTGTAAAACCAATCTGAGTCTTTCTTTTAAGTTAACAAAGTATTTCTGCCAAAACAGAAGAAAATGCTTCAGCTGTCACAAGTCGGTATTATACAAAAAACAAAAGACATAATCATATCATAATAGTGGGGATTCTGTCCCCCATCTCTTACACTGAAGTCTCATTAAGAAGGCATATCTTTAGGATCAACATGGACAGGAGGAATTGTTACAGTGACCAGTTTTGTACTTAAATAGTCTTGAAAAATTCCGAACCTATCCTTTAAATCTGCATACCTCTCTAAACTTAAACGATAGACATCAAACAGGAGATTCAGCTCCGACCCAAACTTTATTTCCACACTTTAGTAAGTGGTTCAGAACTTGAGCGGCTCTATTTCTAAAGCGGCAGAGAACAGAGGGGTAAGTCTCGGATCACCGCTGTGGGCTGCAATATTGATAATAAATGGCAGAATTACTTTGTTCCCTTTAAGCCTTTTTATACCTAAATAAGCTCTACTTAGAGGTAACTTTTTTACCTGAAGCTGTTTTTTTCAAACTCAGGTCCTAGTGGGAGTACAATGTCCTGAAAAGTAACTCAAGGCCTTGTGAAATGTGAATAGAATAGACTATTATGCAAATATAATTGTATTTGTTATGGCCTTTTCATTTTACCTGTGAAGGGATGAATGTTTGCAGCCTCTGGGCCTCTCCCTTCAATTTACCAGTGAAACGGTGCGTAAAAGAGAAACTAAAAATGGGGGCTCACCTCAGTTTTCGTTGGCTGCTGAGCCGGAAAGATTTAAGAACTGGGGACGTACAATTTAGCAAACATGCATTTATATTCACCAGCATTTTCCCTCTAACAATGTACGCCTCTAGTCACCCCGCCCCCCCAAAAATTGGTATTTAAACAGCCTTGAAAAGAAAAATTAAATACTCTATCCTTTCTGTAGCTGAAAGGTTCAAGAGGGATGAACCAAGGGCAAGAGCAGAAATCTGATTTGAGAGCTGAAATTAAGCTGCACTTGATGTTGTGAAGTGGTCATTGCATGGGTGGGATAAGATCTCAAAAATGAATCAAAAATATAAAATGCAAGTCTCCCTCAAAACCAATTCAAGCTTTTGTGAAAAATACATATTGCCATGTAAAAAATAGGCAGTTTATTTTTACAAAAGCCCTACAGTGTGCCTTGAAACATTTTTGGAGACTTGCATTTTTGATTGAGACCATGTTTCACTCATGCATTTAACCACTTCTACTCCACTGTCTTCATGTTAAGTTGCTTTTAAGCAGCTCTTGAGTCTGCTGTATGTACCTTTCTGCATGTCTTAACTACAGATCACTGTGGCTTTCAGTTTTTGGTCTTTATCAGAAAATGAATTCATCCTTCTGCCTGCACATACTTGACTAAACAGAGGGATTGTGAGCAATCATGACTTTGACAGGTCACAAGTCAGATACATCTTTTCTAGCAAGTAGTCAAGGAGGATAAGAAAAACCTTAACAATGGGGAGTCAATGCAGAATAATGCCTTTCAGCATGTTTAATTGAAAGTTTTCAAAATTGTATTAAAACAACAAGTCCAGAGGGCTGCCAGCAGCAGTCAACTGAAAAATTAATAATCAAGATAGCTGCACAAAATTTTTATAAAGTAAATAAAATAGATAAAACTAGTAAAAATTAAATTTGCACTGAAATGCCTACAGACAGAGGCTACAGCATCAGAATCAAAGTAGCGCATTTTAAATTTTTTTTCTTCTTATTGCAATAAAAAGTTTTAGTATTTTTGTCGCGGGATTCGTCGTCATCTCCCTGCGCCAGCTTATTGCCAAGAAATGATGAGAGCCCACACTGCTTTGTTTTGAAATGAAGAAATGCACAGTCAAGCTGGCATACTGTGCTTGTGTAAAACATGGCAGCAGTAGATTAGAGCCTGTGAACAGCGCAGACTATAATATTCAGTCCCTCCAGGAAGTTGTGATTGCAACAATTCATGCAAATTCAACAAATCACTATGAATTCTCTGTGACTTTCCAATTTTGTCCAAATGCCGTAACTTTTCCGCAAATTTGACCAATCATCGCTGCTTCCTGCGAGTTCTCACTAATCACAGCAGTCCCCCGCGCAAATGTCATACATGTACTTCTCAATGAACTGACCCCATGTTTTGTTTTATTATTCACAATGTTTTTGCATTTCTATATATATTTTTTTATAATTTGTCAGGGCTAATGAAAATGTATTGTTTGGTTATTGACATTTATCAACACTCTATGCCTTTTATTTAATAATTTTGTGCTGTTTTTGAGTTCGAGCTCCACAAAGATTTTTCTTCTTTGTGGAATACCCCTCAGGTGCACGTCTTCATTTACAAATAAAACAGATTTTTTTTTTTTTTTAGAATTTTTGTAATTTGTTTGGTGAGGTTAGTCAGAACACTCAGAACAGACTGTGGTTTTGTTCTTCCTGGAACAAGCTGCCTTTGATTTTTAATTAATTATATGAAAAAAATAGCAACTTTCTTTTGCAATTTTCTCTTGGTCCCACCATTTCATTGTAAAACATGCCTAAAAAACATTGCAGTTTTTTAGAAAAGGAAAGAAAATAGGATAGAAAAGGTGCATCAGGCATTTCTGTGAAATCCTGCAGGGACTGAATACTGCTTTCTTTCTTGTTCACTGTCTGTACTGCGGCCCCTCTGCTGACTTTGTGTGTTTGTTTGGTTTGTCGTGGAGCTCAGTCTTGACACACAGAGCAGTGTCATAAGTTACTGTACACTGAAACGTTTTAAGTAAAGGATTATTTTGGAGCATTACCACATTTTTACATGACAAACTAAGAGACTACATACAGACAAATTTAGTTTTAGCTTGTTTGAAAGAATTCAGATAATGAGAAGAAAACGATAATCTGCTAATTATATTAGACTACAGTAGTGACAAGTGGTGGTAATACTTGATATACTTGAGAAAAGGCTTCGTATTTTTTCTATTTATTATTCTAGTTTAGCACATTAAATGTTCTTAAAAAACCTCTTTGCTATGTGAAATTTAAAAATCGTAATACAGATGTATTTCTCAGTCCCTCCAGGATTTCACAGGCTTTTTTGGGGATTGCTGCAGCTTAAAATGCCAATTTCACAGCAGCTTTTCTTAAAAATTACAATGCATGTTGCAGTGTTTTTAGGTGCTTTTTGCAAAGAAGTTACAGGAAGAATTGAAAATTGCAAAAAAAAAATAAAAAATTAAAAAATTTAAAAAAAATTTTTTTTAAATTTTTTCATTCTTTTAATTATTTTTTGTATAATTCCTTAAAAATCAAAGACGGCTTGTTCCAGGGAGAATGAAACCATACTCTGTTCTGTGTGTTCTAAAAAACCTCAACAAAAAGGCTTAAGATTACAAAAATCCTAACAAAATATTTTTCGAATGTAAAGGACAAAGTTCAGTTAGGGGTTATTCCAAGTAGAAAGGGGCAAAAGCTCAAACTCAAAACAAGTACAAAATTATCT
The DNA here is from genome assembly GCA_034769285.1 of Lutjanus argentimaculatus. Taxonomy (NCBI): domain Eukaryota; kingdom Metazoa; phylum Chordata; class Actinopteri; order Lutjaniformes; family Lutjanidae; genus Lutjanus; species Lutjanus argentimaculatus. Next base: position 1,856,365 of record JAWZSL010000006.1, on the reverse strand, counting down.
AAAAATAAAAGTGCACAGAGCATTGATAAATGTCAACAGTGATAAAACTTGTGTTCTTTTCAGTGCTCATGACAAAAAAATAAAAATACAACAAAATAGTAAATAAAAAAACACAGAGTTGGTTCACTGAGATGTACAGGAATGATTTGAGCGTGGGGAACTGCTATGATTGCTGGAACTCCTGGGAAACTAAAATGATTGGTTGAATTTGCAGAATAGTTGTGGTGAGTCGACACAATTGTAAAGTTACGCAGAATTGACGGGGATTGGTTGAATTTGCATTAACTGTTTAGATTGCAAATTCCTGGAGGGACTGATAATATATTGGAATTTTAAGATGTACTGTAATACTGTTATCACACATGCCACAAATTATAGTGATATAAATTTTAGGTCATACTGCCCAATTGGTCAACCTCTACTGAAGATGTGCAATCCTGTAAATGACTGCCTACTGAACCTGAGGCACGTTCCTCTAGAGATACTGTCTTTGTATCAAAGCCTGACACATATTCTTCCTCAGTGCCATCGAGCTCCATTGTTGTCCAGAAACAAACACATCCATGAGCCACACTGTTGCACTATCTGACATGATCCTTCATTACCTTGTAAACACACACACAACTTTATTTCACCTCAGTTCCACACACCACACACACACACACACACACTATCCTGCTGCCCCAAATAGCCACTGGAACACCAAATGTGGATTAATCCACCACGAAAAGTAGTCCCCAACAACTACACTATTTCCTCCTGTTTTTGTTATAAACTACAGTGACCAGCAGTGTTAGGAAATTTCTATGTCTTCTCCTTTTTCAAAATAGTAAACTTTGTATTCATGATCTGTTTGTGAAGATTTATGTCTTTGAAAAGCTTTCATCTCTGTTTGAAGTTAATCCCTTTTCATGCCCTTTATACACAGTTTTATTTAATTTGATTGTGTTTTGTTTTATCTCTTTGTGAAGCATGCATTACTATTATGAATTCAGTAAAAACCAGTAGGCTTGGGGCTGAGAGCCGCAGACAGGGTAGCAAAGTCATAAAGTATTAAGAGACAGCTAACATTGTTGGCTTTGGTGTTTTTTTTATGGCATTTGGTGATAGTAAGACAAATATAGAATAGCAACAACCTCATCCTTTTATAAACAATGAAAAAACGATGTGAAAAGCTAATGCAGCAATGTAAATATAACATCATCTTCTGGCAAGTAAGTGAACTTTCAGTTGTGGAGGGTTTTAAACAAAGCAGCTTATTGGAGGTCTTGAGCACACATTAACAACAGAGCTATTAATATTTTATTGTTGACAGTCTTTAAGAAAATGATTACTTTCTACAAACGTATTCTTCTTTGAAACAAAACCAAATCTTATTTTTTGCTTGTGCATTCTCTTTTTGCTTCTCTTTCTCTGCAGCACGGTGTAATTTTACCATCTTGGTATTTGATAGCCATGAATCGTCTGTCATTCGATGTTTCATCACCAATTTAATAATGGTGCTGGTGACAGAGGACAAATACTCTCTTTTATATGTTTTTTCAGTCAGAAATTCTTTTTTACAGATATACAATCTTTATACAAGAATTTTGAAGTGATTTTGAGCTCAGAACATGTGTGATCAGGAGCCATAAATGATTTAGATGTAGCACCAGGGTCACAGGGGGAACAAAAAGCGAAGTGTAGAGGATTCAGCTGCCGTCCCCTTTAACGGGGAATCTGGATAACAAGTGAAGAACTACAGGAATGTGTCCTTTATTCTCTGTGATAAGGTCAAGCAGATGAATGACCTGCCAGGCGGGTGTTGCCTGGGGAGCGATGGCATGACGAACGCCTGATCTGCCTCTCTTCATCTGTCTCCAGAACATAGCAGTGGATGTATGAGTCATGGCTCTGCTGTATTGATTTCTTACATAAAAAAAAAAAAAATGCACACAAAAGGCGAGAGAGACAGAATGTGAGAAAGGCGAGGAGGACACAGAGAGTGAGAGCATGACAGAAGAACAAAAGAGGAGAAAGAAACTGAGTGAGTGTGATAGAAGGAAGGAGAATGAGACAAATAGACCGGGGGGGGACAGAGGGAGGGTGGGAGAACAAGGAGAAAGAGTATAACAGAGAAAAAAGTGAAAAAGACATAGTGGATGAGGGAGAAGAAGAGAAAGATCGGCAGAAATGAAAGAAGGGGAATGTGGTATATGGTAGATTGACAATGGGACTCATGCAAGAACATATTTGTCTTCTGAGGGTTGCTTGTGTATTCCAAGTCAGATTCAGCAGTCCCTCCTAACTCACTGTGTTTAGAGTTTTATTCATTCACAAAAATATCACCTAAGATTAAAAAGAACTGAACTTCATGGAGGGTGAAATCCCGGGCCTGTGTGAATAAACAAGACGCATGCATGAACTTAGTATGACATTTAGGGCTGCACACCGAACTCTGCACCTGTAGGGGTACAGACTGTGTAAAACATGGCAACACGAGATGAGAGCCTGCAGCCCCTCACTTTTAGGGTCCAATCTGAATTACATCAGTACTGCAAAGTACTGATTTATGTTCAATCAGGTTGAGAGAGTGAAAAAGACAAAGAGCAGTGTCACAGTGAGTCAGGGTAACAGTGAGCCGAAAGTGTGGTTATACTGTTCCAAACTTGATACAGACAACACTTGCTGTATTTTTAATCCAGAATGCAAAGCTGGTGAGGGCTGGCGATGTACCAATACCACTTTTTTCAGACCAAGTACAAATACTTTTGGGTACTGGCCGATACTGAGTACTGATACGAGTACTTAATAATGTCATTACAGTTCTTACAATAACTTTAAGAAATGTTTTATTTCCATCAGATGTTCCTCAGTTTCATATCATTGTTGCTGTTTTCTTCTGCTAGTGTAACTACAGATTAAACATTTTTGGGTTATTTGTAGTAAGTTACTTTTTACTTATTTTGTGTCCCTTATTAAGCTGTTGTTTACTGTGTACATGATATGTTTCAGTATAATAATTCCACAACATCACTATGAACTTTCAGCATTAACTTTACTGTTATAAATGGTGTTACATGTGATGATTATTTCATTATCACTGACGACACTTTAACTAGTATTTTAATGACACATTGACGTGTAGTATTTAAGTTTCTTCTTCATGTCCCTCTTGTCTAAGAAGCTGATTAGTTCCTACCTGCCATTGTTTATGGGGGACAGATATGAGTGCGGGGCTGTTGTTGACCCTGCTGTGAAGTTGTGTGTAGTGTGCTGTCAGGACGTTTGGTGAAGATTAAGTACACAAAGAGAAGTTGTAGCAGCTTATTATGAAGCAAAGAGGGTCACAGACTGGTGGCAGCGGTGTTTTTTCTTCATCTTCAGATTAATTAGTCGAGACATTCAAGTAGTTTACACCTGCTGGGACTTAATGGACAGCGGCTGGCTGCAGTCTACAGGTGCACTCTGGGAGGTTGTTTCAGTTTTACATGGACTTACATGAAATTTTATGGACAGTTTCCAAGGTCACTGCGGTCATCAGTGGATGATGATGAGGACAGTGAGTCTCTCGCTGATGATGACGGCGTGAGGGTAAGCATCAGCAAACTCCTTGAACTTTGTGTCATGTTGGTTTTTTTAGGTGTTTTATCGATTTGCTTGTGTTGAGCGGATACTTTACATGATGTGGTACCAGTTTGGAGTAGTTTTATGAGTACATGAGGACAGTATCAGACCAATACCCAATGTTGGTACTGGTATTGGTGCATCCCTAGCGATGACAACATGTCTAACCTGAGGAAAGACACAAAATAAATCTAAAAGCTGAAGAGTGTATTGTGTTTGATAGCCTGAAAGCCCCCACAGCAGCTGCAGGTAACATTAGGCATGCTGCACATCTGCAGCCAGCGGCGACTTTGAACCCTCCAACCTTAGATAAGTTGCTGTAGATAACTGGCCTTTTTTCACTTCCTTGGTGGATATTAGCTTAGCATTTTTCTGGCGTAAGCAAACTCTCAGCCACTGGCTGCATCTGAAATTGCTTACCGTAGGTGACCCTACTAACCCTAACCTGAAACCTTAGTATGAAACTGTTGGAATGTGAAGTGCAGACTATTCAGGGGGAAATATTACAGCGTGCAATCACTCCGGCAGTGACAACAACAGGAAGGATATCACAGTGCTTCCTCTGACACAAACAATAGCGTTAAATGTCCTGGTGACGGACTGACAGGCTGCAGGTTGTAGGATGGATTGCAGTGTGTAAAATGTTCAAAATAAATAATATAATGCTCTAAGATAATAACATTTTGTTATTACAGAGAGAGTAAAGTACCAGAAAAAAGCACCAGTGGATGTACATTCAAATGTGAACAGTGAAGATGCATTTATAACCTTAATTATGATTAATTACTTTAGTGTGATCAATTTTATCATTCTTTTTATTTACACTGAATACACCAATTTCATGTGAGGGGCTCTCACATGAGACCCAACAAGACGGATTTAGAGAAGGGGTGAGAAAAAAAGATTAAAAGAAAATATGTGGGAGTGAGAACCAAGAACTACAAAGGGCAAAACAGAGGGAGACCAAACAAAGGGAGATATGTAGAGAGGGAGACAGAAGAAAAGAGCAAAAGACAGCAGTGAATGAGGGAAGGTATTTGGAATATAGAATGAGACAGAATAGAATATGAACAAAGTCATACAGGAAAAAGAGGAGCGATTGAGATGGTAGGAGAGAGAATCGACGGCAGAAAGAGAAAGTGGAAAATAAAGACGCACTGAGAGATGAAACAGAGAAATCACTTTGTTATATTCTGATGTTATCGCATCCAATCGGCCTCGTCTATGAATGTTTCATCTTCCAGAGTTTAATCAGCATTGTGTGTTGACAGATGACTCTACAGGCGATCTGGTGTTTCCCATGATGCACCGCTCCGCATGACAATTAAATACTTGTTTACAGTGACCTTGAATGACTGAATAATTCAGCCTGTCCTGACCTTTTGTGTTACTGTGCGCCGGCTTTGCAGCATGACAGGAAATGCCGAGTGATTTGGTTTACATGTCATTTACATTTTTTTTTTCAGTGCAGTTGACATTTTCCCAAGTGGTTTTTCAAAGAGTCTTGCAAGTCAAATTATTTTTCATCACTTACTTCAAATGAACTGCACAGCTAACAAAATGCTAACAGCGATGCTACGCATGAAAATACATGTGACAGTACAGTTATCTTGTGTCTCAATTACAGGAGATACACTAATTTTCTGTTTTCAGTTTTATGTTCACATAGCAAAAAAAAATTCAAAATGAGTTGAGAAAATGTCAGTGTACAGGCAGGATAAAATCTGATGAATGACACAAAGCTACTCACAGTAGGAACAAAGTGAAAGACAGTGTAGGCAGTTGTGTGATTGCTGCAGCATCTCCTGACTAAGGTTGTCAAAAGTATCAATTCAACACTTTTTCAGTACCAAGTGTTTAAAACAATATGATACCCATTAGTTGGGCTGTAGTTTCTAAAGTACTGAAGCTATAAAAATGATGTAAGTGCTCATTCAGACAATCATTTTTTCATAACCCTCTGACAGACACATTCTTTGATAAGGATCCTTAAATTTCCTTCTGTAAAGAGCTGTGGCAGTGATATTTACCTAATGGGACATTTTATAATTGAAAAATCAACTTGTCAGAGATCTTAAGTTACACATGTAATGTTGACAGCTGGCATTTCTGCACTGCAATATCTTGTTCCTTATTTATCAACATATGCACCAATATGGATATATATCTGAAATAAGCTAATGCCACCTGCTATATTGGCCTGGATGATATGTTGATTAAGCTATAATAAGATCAACATCAAGAGTTTAGTGAACTGTTCATCTTTATGTGAATCATGTGAGTACATTCATGGAAAAAGTAAATAAAGAAAGACACCAAACTAAAAGTGTGCTAATTAGTTGTCACGGGAACCAAAACTTTGGTGCCAAGTTGATGCCAAAATTTTGAAAATGTGTCAGTACTCTTTTTTTCAAATTGATTGATTGATTTATTTTTTTTGCCACTACGTAGGTACCGGAGATGCAATTCCTGTGGACATGACAGGGCCGCATAAATGCTGAAAGGTGCTGTAGTCTGCTGTTAAATGCCAGAGACAGAGAAGAACCCCTACCAGGACTGAACAACAACAAATGCACGTGTAAGATAACGTGCAGCTGCAGCAACTGCTCTGCTTCCAAAAAGTAGTGATGCACAAACTAGGTTAAATCATGAAACTGTCGACTCGTTCTTTTTCTACACACTGCAACTGAACACCAGGTTATAAAATACAGACCTATAGATGTACTACTAGTCTGTAAAAGTTAACTGTTAAAATAAGAAGGGACAAAGAGGGAGAGAAAAAGCAACAGCCTTAATATTTGAGCAGAAATCAGACCAAACCAGAAAAGACAACCTGCTCTCCTGACAGTGATTTGTGGCAGGCTCAGTAAATCTCCCCCTCTGTCTTTTGTCCTGGAACCGAGTTTTTATTCCAGGAAACCAGGATGAATTTTATTTTTGTGTTTGTATAGGTATAGAGAATTTGTGGAAATTCACTAGTATTGTTAACGACTGCTAAATTCCTGGCATTGTGACATCCCTCGCGCTAATGCTCATCATCCTAAAGTAATGCAAACACACATAAATACCTTCGTAGTCCATATCCCAGTGGTTCTTCCTGATCGAGTCGTTGTCGGAGCTGGACGGTGGCCTGGCAGGAAGGTTGGGGGCAACGCTGCACACAACTGGCCCCTGCGTCTTTGGAGAGGAAACCCCACCTCCTGACGAACTGATCTGGCTTCTTGGGCGAAGCGACCTGAACGGCGAATGGTCGAGGTCATTGATGGGACCAACCAATGAGCTCATCTCGATGGGGTTGACTTCCTGGTTGTCAGCTTTGAGGCTCTTGGCCAAACTGGGCTGGAAGTAGCTGCGGGTGTGAAAAAACATGCGTTGGTTTCAGTTAAATGTCAGTCTTTGTGGAGTGATTACAGATACCCAAATTCATGCCTCCTTTATGAACAAGCTTCTTTTATTTGGTTTGTTGTGTCTGTTTACAAAAATCTGGACAGAAACATGATTCCAAATGGATGATTGCGCTGCTTTGTGACTGCTGGAGGCACAGTTGTTTGTGAAAATTAATTGAGTGTCAGGGTTATGTTCCTGTCTGCTAGTTTAGTACATACTTGGCCCTCTAGTTACTAACAATCGATTAATCCAGCTTTCACTAGATGTTTGGGATGCTGGACGAGAATGGAAGAAATGTTTTAAAAATTGGGGGGAAGATCAATTTTTAGCCTGCTGTGCTGCAAGTAAAACATGTTTCCAAGGGAGAGAAAGTTTCTTCACACTTGTATAATTGAAGAAAGTCTGTTTTGGATGTAATTAAATCCTCAACTTTCTTGCTCCTCCTAGTCAGCTCCTTCCCCTTTGGACGTCCGCTGGATGCACAAAGGCTTTATAACAATACACAGTGCAGAAAGTCAGGAGAGCTGCAGAATGAATTTTGTTCTTTCTGCTGTTGGAAAAGGGTTGTTATAAGTTGTTTCAATGCTCTGTGTCAGTGTAGTTTTGTCTTAAAATATAATCAGGACTGATGGAATAAGTTGGAGACTTTTGAACTCCATTTTAGACACACAAATTTGCTCTTACCCATTAGAGTCCTGCACACAGACAGGCTTCTTCTTCTTGTGCTGCACATAGCGTTTCCTTATACAAACAAAGATGGCAACCAAGCAGAGTAATCCGAGCACGCTGGCACCAATCTCTATGATTTCCATATAGCCAACAGATGGAGATACCTGATAGACAGACAGGAAAAATTGATGATGGATTAAGTATAATTTACTTTTCGAGTGGCAATTCCCTCGATAGTTATCTCAAAAACTATAAATTCTGTGCTATTTTCAAGAACTGCAAAACAGCAGTAAATAAAATCATCATATGTTGTTGTGACTCACGAGAGGCAGCGGGTCGCAGTGGATGGAGCCGTCAGTGACTTTACAATCAAAGCCTTCAGCACACGGGTTGGGCGAACAGACTTCTATCTGATTGTGACACCTATAAGAGTAAAGGAAGATGGATTTAGGACATTAGATGATGATAGGAATGATTTTTGTAGTTTGCATGTAGTGTAATGATATTTGGTGGATGCAGGACAATGTAACTTGACCCCCCTGGCAGTGTCTGTCCTCTACTCTAAATCCTAAGTTTAATAAGGACTAAAATAAGCATGTTAGCAGCCTCTTGAGGCTGTTATGCTCATCACACATCAAAAAACAAAAAATGTGGATCTTTGAGCTACTAGTTAAGGGGCTGTAAATGATTCTGGAGAAAGATATTGTTTCATTCCCAAGTCATCATTTACCAACACTTTGGGTTGTTGGCTCAAATTGTCTGTATTTGGCTCAGGTCTCCATCAAAAGCTCATTTGTCCAACAGCCCATTATCCTGGAAACAAACACCCATTGCTTTGACAACACACACTCTCCCTGCAGTTTTATGTTAATGTGTTACTGCAGGGATAGTGGCTAGTTTTTTTTTTAGCTATGGGCTGTCAGAACAATAGCACAGCACTGTTAGTATGCTAACAGAGGTATTACCTTCGACAAACTTTAGATTTCTCTGGGTTTGACCAGCTTTGGAAAAGCACACTTCAACATAATATGTACCATGGGTTTAGCATTTTTAAACAGTTTTTACGTGGAAATGTCACATAATGTAGCTTTAAAAATGTTGAAATTTTGGATGTGGCAATTATTATGCTAGCCTGATAGCTTTAGCATGTTAACATTCTAACAAATAGTACGTAACATTGAGCCTGTTAGCTTCTCAGTGTAGTATCATGCTTACAGTTTGCATATTGACATAAAAAATTAAAATACTTGCAGTTAACATGCAACATTTATTATACTTATAAAGTTTCAAGCAATGAACATCAGTCAAACTTTATTTCTAAAGCACTTTTTATACAGGTCAACATGAATATACTGATAAATCTGTTGTAAAAGGTGAAATGCAGTGAAGAGCTTGGTGAATGATTAAGTTCAGAAAAAGCTTTAAAAGGCCTGAAAGTAGTGGATTATTTTTGTCAGGCTACACAGAAGTCAACTCATCCTTCATCTGAAATTAAAACATGATTCAGGATTAAAAGTTGGAAACTACAGACAGAAGCAACATGCATGCACATTTTTGCATCATCACTTGGACTGCCCAGCTCATAAAACTGTCCAGATTGTGGCCAAAAATCAAGCAGTTTCTCTCTGAACAGTCAGTGTTTATGACCAGCCTGCTGTGGACTGCTGTGTCTGTGAATATGGAGTGTGAACAAGAGCGCTACAGTGAAGAGCAGCACAAAGGATGCCACCATGGCCCGGGAGTGAAGGTTAAATTTGGCTGATGATACTGAAAGCTTCCATCTTCCAGGCCCTGGCACAAAACACAACCCTGGGGACCCACTGGCAGAGCTCTGATTGCTAAGTGCCGCTGCTGCTGCGATACTGACAAAACATTACAAACATCATTTTGTTTTACATAAAACTGCCTGTTGTTCAGCTTTACCCGCTCATTTCCCAGGTGTTGAATTCCCTTGCTGTACAGCACTGAAGTATATTCCAGCAGTTACAGAATAAAATACAGCATTCAGGATTTTTTCTTGGACTGGGAGTTTGGTTTTGGAAAGTTTTTTGATTAAATGAGTTGTCAAGTCTGTATTTTTCTTTGTATTGGATATTTTGATTAAACGCCGTCCACGTGAATCAATTGTATCCATTCAAACAGCGGATGTTGTATGTGCTGCTATCAGCTGCATGGACTGATTACAATATGACGCAGATGTTAAGATAATTATGAGAATGCGTCAGAAAACATTCGCAGCGTGATAAAAACATCTCTCTGTGTGTTTTACAAGTGGCACAGCAAACTCCCACTTTCTGCAATTACGATCCTCCGGTGGTCATTTTTCATTCACTGACTTAATCAAAAGTCTATCTGGAACACAGGCCAGTGGGAGACCGCAAGGAGAGACGCTATTCCACAGGCGACCTTAATGAAAGGAGGAATATGCAAATGCTGCTGTAATTTCATTTGAACGTGACTGTTCTCTTCTTCAGCCGTTGGAGGTGTGAGTGGAATACAGTGAGCTGCAGGCTGATGAATAAAGTGTGACTGTGTGCATGCAACAGTGTGTGTTATAGAGCATGTGTTCAGTCACATACGCATGCAAATTCAAGGCCATGCACGGTTTTACGGACTGTGTGCATGTGCTTCAGTACAAGTGATGCCGCATATAATGAGGGTTGTGCTGGTTGGCCTTGTTGGAATCATGGTAATACCTTTGTGTACCTAATTATGATTGTGTGAGTGACGTGATATGTTTAACCACAATACATTTGGGAGAGTTGCAGCTGCGGGTAATTATTCACTTAATCTTAATTTTGAATTAGGCCTATTTGATAAATTATTTAGTCTACAAAATGTTGAAGGGAAGTCTGGTTTATTGTACATTACAGTTCTTGGAAATTGCAGTGTTGTTAACTAGAATTACCATCCAAATTCACATGTAGTGAAGACTTTAAATGGATTCAATAAAATAGACTCTGGTCTACATGTCGAAGTGTCCTTGGGCAAGACACTGAACCCCACGTTGCTCCCGATGGCTGCGCCAACAGTGTATGAATGAGTGTGAATGACTTCTGATGCACAGGTTGGGTCTTTGTAGAAGAAGCCACCTGTGTCATTAGTGTGTGAATGGGGTGAATGTGACTTGTAGTTGTGAAAGCCTTTGAGTAGTCTATGACTAGAAAAGCACTATTTTTACAGAGGAGGACAAAAATGATAAAGAGCTGAACATTATGATGTCACAGTGAAGTTGACCTTTGACCTTTTGGATATAAGATGTCATCATTTCACCATTGCGTCCTGTTAGACATTTGTGTGAAATTTTGTCATAATTAGTGTGTGAATTCTGGAGTTATGGCCAAAAATCTGTCTAGTGAGGTCACAGTAACCTTGACATTTGACATGCAAAATCCAGCCAGTTTGTTTTCAAGTCCAAATGGATGTTTTTGCCAAATTTGGGGAAATTCCCTCCAGGAGTTCTTGAGATATTGCATTCACAGGATAAGGATGGACAACCCAAAAACACCTCTGGCCACAGCTATCACTGCCGCAGAAGCATAAAAATATATCGCAAAAGTTCAGAACACACAAGCATCAGACGATCACTTTATTATTAAGTCTATCCAGATTTATCTGCTTTTTATGTGAAGGTAAAAATAAGAGTTGGTCTGTAAACTGTGATGAATGTGAACAAAAGACGGTTTGAGTAATACAGTAACTGCACAATTCAGTGTTATTTTTCTTTCAAAAAAAATTGTTAAACTGTTCATTTCCAACTTCTGTCATGGTAGGGACATGCAGGAGGGAGAAGTGCTGCCTGGGAATCAGGAATCGAGAACCAGTTCCAAACTGCCAAATCCATCTGAATTGTATTTATCAGTGCCAGCATGTTGTTCTGACAGTTGCACATCGCTAAACAATGATGTCAAACTCCTCCTTACACTGCTGGGAACTTAAAACAGGATGGAGGCATGGCAGAGAAACATCAATCAATAAAATCTTGTCACTTCCCATCCCTATATGCCTGCATGCATCCTGTATATACAGTGAAGCTGCTGCTCTGTTAACGTGCTGCTCTCCTCTATGGATCTGCTGTCAGCAGAGATGCTGTGACAAACTTTTTCTCTTTCAAGTGTGGGCAGAGACTGCATCGAACCTTAACAATCTGGAGTCAGCCACTACATGCCGTGTGAAATATGTGTTGTACGCATTGCTGCTGGTACATGTGGTATTTTGTTAAGTGCTGCATGCAGCCATCATTTCAAGTCAGCATAAAGTGTGTTGTAAAGAAATGGAGTGGAAACAAAGCCCCAGCAGCTTTAAGCGGCACTGTGCCATGTTATAAGTAATTGAAATCATGGATAAGAGCCAGAGAAAAAACCCAATTTGTTGGCCTACAAACTATAATTTCCCTTTTAAGAAAACCTGTATAACACAAATGATATGCAACCAGAGGCCATAGTGACGTGGACATTGATGTTATCGTATTTTTTTTTTTTTTTTTTTTTTTTTTTTGCATTTTTAGTTGACCAGTGACTTAAAGTTATTATTTATTATTAAAGTATTTATTAAACTATTATTTGTTGACCAATAATAAATGACTTCAGCACTGAGGATGGCTGATGTTGCAGATGCTGAATCCTGAGATTTTGTGCGTTCAAGAAATATTTTGAACATCGAACATTTTATTAAATCTAACGCCAACTATTTTCATAGTCAGAAAATCAGTTTGAGTAATTCTTAAAGAAAAAAATAATTAAAATTCTCTGATTTCAGCTTCTTAAATGTGAATATTTTCTGGTTTCTTTACTCCTCTCTGACAGTAAACTGAATAACTTTGAGTTGTGGACAAAACAAGACATTTGAGGACGTCATCTTGGACTTCGGGAAACACTGATCAACATTTTTCGCTATCTTCTGAAACTTTATAGACAAACCACTATTGATCAATTAATCAAGAAAATAACTGACTGAAAATAATCATTAGTTACTGCCCTACTAAAGTTAATTGTCATGTTTAATCTAGAACTGCAAAGTCTATAAAACGTTGTAGTGGCAGACATTTGAGGACGTCATCTTGGACTTTGGGAAACACTAAATGATATTTTCTGGAAATTATTGCCAGATCAACATTTTTCACTATTTTTCACCAACAGGTGATCGATGTGAATTTAATGGACAGATTGATTGGCAATAAATTATCTACACCCCTAATCTTGATGCATGTTATTGCAAACATATGCAAAACAATATAGAACATTTTAGACTACTGAATTACAAGAATATCATTAAGATACCACTAAATTTCTTACACAGTTTTCTTTCTTTGTGTTTTTTTTGTTTACTGTGTTGTTTTATTTTATTGTGATATGGATCCCCCTGGGTCTGAAATAAAGAATAAAGTTATTTATTTGGCGACCCAAATAAAATCTCCTGTGACCCACCTGTGGGTCCTGAACCAGTGCTTGGGAATGACTGAACTACAGCATGCAATTAAAGAATAGGTTAAAAATACATCACTGATCAAAAAAAAAAAAAAAGAAGAAATAAGATGTGTATGTGCGTATGTGGGTTTACCGTGCATCAGCGTTGTCCAGCGAACAGTTGCACACGTAACCTTGAGCCTTGGGTACACACACCCTGCCGTTGGCACATGGCTGAGAGGCGCACGGGTTGTCGGCTAGCTCGCAGCGGGTGCCGTGGAAGAGTCTTGCACACCTGCAGCGCGGCTCTGCAGAGTAAATAAAACACGCCCAGACATCTGAGACAAGAGCTACTGATCAAAGCCACAGCCAGTTTCCCCTACAGGCAGTAAATAATCAAAGCAAAGGTCAACCTGATCCAGCCAGAGAACACCAGAATGAGTTTGATATTTAAAGAGAAAAAAATCAACCCAAAAAACTTCAGCTTTTGTTGTTGTTTCTCTTCTTCCTGTGGATAACTGGTCACAAACAGACAGCAGCTACAAAGGACTCTGGAATAGTTTCACTGAAAACATCAACATCACGTTTTGTCAGTCGCCCAGAATCAAACAGTAAGAGCTTTTTTCTCAAGCCACCATTTTGCATTCAAGTTCAACAATCACACAAGAAAAAAACAACTGAGAAGAGGAAAGAGACCAATTTACCCCCATAGGAGCTGGAAACAGACCAGAATGCAATGCAACAAAGACACAAACTGTTTTCTGACTCTTATTCTTATGTTGTTACTTTCCATTTTCAAAAGTGGAGACTGATAGCAATGTTTTGGAAATGCAAGAAAGCCTCTAATGAAACAAAAGTAAATCACACCTTAGAGTTTTTAAGTTAAAGTTTTTTGTTTACCAGCCAAATGACTACTGAATATTCAGATTTTACCAGCTACTAAATAAATACAGAGTGACAAATTCCTGTTAATATATAATTCCTCCAGTATCGCACATGTTCCTACTGATATCATTATTACCTTTGACACTAATTTTTATGAGCGTGACTCATGATGAGCACCTTCATTTTGCAGGGGCTATATGCATTATTCTTCATTTGGAATTACTGTCACCATTCATTTTCACTCTTACTTTGTATGGTGGTATTCTTCATTTCGAACTATTTTTTCCTCTAAAGTTCATTTGGGTTTTACTATAAAGTTTACACTTTTGTACATCTCTGTTGTTAAGTCGTGCATTTTTTTTTTTTTTCAGGTGACTAGGTCACTGACCACCTGATAGTTATACAACACCTGTTCCTCATTGGCACTTGTGCTCGACTTGAGTTTGAAACACATTAGTGTTTCCACAAATTAATATAGGATTTTTTTGTTGTTGTTGTTTTTAGTTTTATTTATTTATTAAAGAACAAAAAGAGATAACACAGTGAAAGGGAGCAGACAGAAAAAGAAGAAAAGAAAGAACAAACAAACAAAAAAGCCTTCCAGCTGAAGTTCAAGCTACAAGATTTTTTAGGTTCACTAAAAGCGACTGCCACATCTGTATTGTTCTTTCTTTTGCCCTGTGTACCTGGGCTGTCGATAGCTCTAGGTACATGATATCTAGATATGTTAAAAGCCACACGCGGACGGAGAGAGCGTGGGGAAGCTTAATGTCATCCATTACTTTACACTTTTGTCAGTAAGCTGGACAGTCGTGTTTGTTTTATTTTCATCTCATTTTTGGCCTCAACCTTGAAGAGCACAAGATTTTTTTTTTCATCTTTTGCAGTGCTGGTACTACTTTTTTCACCCAGTGCAGCACTCCCCATTTTTTCCTCAAACTACCACTGTTTGTTGGCTGGTCAATGCAAAAGAAGCAAAGTTCAAATTTCCCAAGAAATTACCCACAGAAATGTTTTTTGATCAATGGAATGACACCTCCTTAAGATGACAGTATTTGTCACATTAAAGAAGCAAATTATTGTTCCATTTCAGGTATGAGTCACTCTGCACCGTTATATGGACACTTGTATTCTTTTTTGCTCTGCCTGTAAAATGACTGTACTTACAAATTTGACCTGTGAGGATAATGCTGAACAAATGTCTCTAAATGTGACCATTTTGCTGGTGGTTTGTAATGAAACCAGTTATTAACAGTTTTATCACTGATGTTGCGCTGGCCTGTGGGATTCTCCTGCCTTTATTTGCTATTTGTCTTGACGTTTTGTCCAAAAAGGCTAACTTTTACACTCACATACACACACACTTTGTAGCAATAAGTGCCTCAGTGTCTTGCACAGGGACACTTTGACAAGTGGGGTTGGGGATGGAACCACCAGCCCTGGGATTGTTTTTAAGGGTGGGGTGATGTGCCAGTTTAGACACTGGGTATGAGAGCTCATCCCTTGGAGATTTCCACATTTATCCTATATGTATATCTCCTAATATGACTCATGACTTTAATATTAACCTGTAACCTGCTGGGGATCACAACTAATGTTTCAGAATATTTAGATCAACTATTTTCATTAAAACATGCAAGTCCATGCTTGATCTTTGGGGACTGTATGTAACAGATTACTCTCAAGCTTAATAGTCTACTAATTGGCTTCCGGAGCACTCAACACAAACTGGACTGATAAATGTTTGGTGCATGCAGTCTTTCAGCCTGTACTACATAATTATAGGATGATAAGTGACAAGAATAAAGCAGTACAGAAAAACGTCATGATATCGAGGTCACAGTATTTTAACAACACTCTTCACATCTGTGTCTTTTTATTACATTTAATTCTCCCCAAACACACACTGCGGCTGCAGAAAAAAGCTCTGGTCCTCATTTGATGCCATCAAGATGCTTTCAGTGTGTTCTGCTGTTCAGAACAATGGGTGTACTTCAAAACACGAGCGTCAGACATCTTTAGTGTGTTTTGGTCTTAAAATGCAAGGAAAAGACACAAGTGAGGGAAACATGGATCCATTCTTTATGCAATAATTCAAGTGTGCAATACTGTCCTGGCATTACACTAATTTGTTCAATAACTCAGCTGGGCAATACACACAGTATTGTTATTTACACCATTTTATACTGTAGCTTAATGTACATTTTGTACATAATTCTTACAGTTATTTCATTATTTTTATTTATTCCTCCATTTTTCCAATATATATATTGCTGTTTTGACATTTATGTGTTGCAGTGATATACTGAGAATATGGCACATATTGTTTTCATAATTCTTATTTGTATATATTTGGTTATATTATTGCTCTGCTCTGTCTCTGCTATATATTGTAGATGAATGTAAATATTTTCACATACTTCTTATTTTCTGTTGTCTTATTTCTCTGTGCTTATGTATTTTTCTATTCTTGAGTGGGAGCTTCTCTAATTTCCCCCCGGGATTCAATTAAGTATTTATGATTGTGATTCTAGTGAAGAGACTTGGGATGTACCCTCGGTCTTCTCTCCACTTCACTTACTCCAGTTTGATGACCTTTGACCCCTTCCAAGTGAATGCTGTGACCAGTTTTGGTTTGAGGTTTACAGATAGTGGATGTCGTCTGGGGTCCGAGGTTCTTCACCAGTGTGGTGTTCATTTCATTTGTTGTTGTCTTCCTCAACTACTTCACATCCCTTTTCACTCAGAAAGTAAACAAAAGTGAAGCCTCGGTAAAACAGCAGGGGAACAACTTCATATTCTGGAGTAAAAAGAAAAAAACATCCACAGCCCTCATTGTTTTTGCCGCCTGTCTGATTACATTAGCTTGACCTGGAAGGATCTTTTGGGAAATGTTTACTCGCTGTTCAGCGCAGCAGCTGAGAATTTGTGCCTGAAGCATAACAGAAATGTGATTTGACGTGATATGATGAATACAGCCCTGAGAAAAGTAATACCTGGCTGTGACCTTCTGTCCTGTGTCCACTGGAGGCCACAGCAGACATTTTCTTATTGTACAAAATTATGTAGCTCAGTGACCTAACAGGTGAGGCCACAGTGAAGAAAAACCAACAGGTGGCAGGTTTTTGATAACAGCTATAGCTTTGTTTGTTTTGTTTACACTGTTCTTCTAAAGCACAAAGATCTATATCTTCTTCATAGCTTTATGTTTGGATTCACATCCACCTTCCTAGAAAAAGAAGAACATATTGCTCTCACACTGTCTCACAGACTCATGACAATATTACTTTAAAACTCCTGGTCTTTTATCTGTAAAATTGCTGTGTGTTATCAGCTGCTATTCTAAGTAAAGAATAAGGCAAGCCGCCAGACATCCTCGTCCTGTGATACATAATGCAAAAAAAAAAAAAAAACTACGACAATGCAAGCTTTTTTATCTTTTGTGTTTTGCCAAAAACTGATGCATTTGGCCAATTAGTGATAACCTAAACGATAATAAAGCAAGCAGTCACATAAAGGGCCATGGGTCAGATAAGCATTTCAGCCCAAAGAAATCTTTCAAGGCAGAGTTGTGGTTTGTCCCTGACTGAGAGGGAGTACTGCTGCTTTAGGGACTTTAAAATATTTTATACTAGAAAACTGCAGTATGTTATACTCCTTCCTTCTATAATAATAAGAACCTGACATTACTGATCTGCATGGGTCTAGCTGAGAATCCCTGGCCCTGGAAAGTACGGGTAGGCAGATCGATCCCAAAATATCAATACTTCCGATATGACATCTTGTTTTTGAAGATTGATTCTGGCGTCAATAGGATCGATCCCGTCTCACTTTTTGCTTCTATGTTTTACTGTTTTTATTTCATAAAAAAGCAAAACTGTGCAAACAAGGTTGAGTTGTGTAGCGCATGCACCATAACAACAGTCAGACCAGTTTGATCTGTCACATAGTGACAGGTGAATGAAAGAGGAGCTTCATTTGGAGATATTTCACAGCTGTGAATGAAAACGTGTGGTAGGAAGAATGTTTGCTATAAATTTTGTTCAAATACAGAACAAAACATCAGGAGGAAAGAGGAGGAGGAGGAGGAGGAGGAGGGAATGCCTCAGCATCTAGACCCTCGACACAGAGGAAGAGCTGACTGACAGTCTTTGTCACAGAGGCTCAGGCAGGAATAACCAGGTATAAAGTGGTTTAGTCAAATCAGATCTTCAGCATTGATTGTTACATTTTCAAAACTGTAACTGCCATCAACAGCTGTTACTTTAGCAGACCAGTTAAATATCAGATATTGAAATAAATATTAAGCCCACTGAATATATTTTATATATTTCAGTGGGCTTAATATTCATATATATAACTGAAATATAAACCTTTTTGTGTAACAGTGAAAGGATGTCTATATTGAGGCATATTCAGCATATTAATGCACTCACCTCATAAATAATGGCACATCGATCTCCTCTATATGAAATACATAAGCTGCTTTTAATAATAAAAAGTATTGGTATTGATATCTGTGATTCTGGCCTTAAACTGCTTGGTATCGGCCACCCCTACTGGAAAGAATATCACCCTCCTCTTTAAAGGACTGGGCTGGTGTTTTTTATATTTATCTCATCATTAAGAAATCCTATTTAAAGACCAGAAACATCTTTAGTTAGTTGGTCAGTATGTTAAAGTCTTCCAGTGTGCCTCTAGCTGTCAGCTCCAAGTCCACTGATTCCTAATGAAGAAGTAAATCTTAAAAAACACTCACAATTCTGTAGTTTCATTGATTTTTATAGGGCTTGTTATTTCTTATTTTTTTGGTAAACGTTTCTTGAACAGGAGGCGTTTGTTGGGGACTGTTTTCAGCGGCAGATTGATTCACATCTCAACCATCCCACTGGAGACACCAGTGCTGCTTTGAACAGAACATGGCTGTAGGGAAAATTATGCAAGAACATCAGATATTCTGAATCAAACTGGTCAGTTTGACCCTTCTAGGGTTGAAATAAATCTGTTTAGACTGCAGTAGATGCTGCCAGACATGAACCATATTTGTCTTTTTGAGCTGTCATAAAAGGTCTTTGTATTCCTGCACATATGATTGCAGCTAATTGTGACTGTGACTCTGCTTTACCTTTTTTTAATTTCTGCAAGTTTAATTTATCCATAATTTATTTAGTGGCAGGTTTAAGCCTTAATGTAACCATTATGTTAGCAAATGTTTCTGAGATGCACTAAATTAACATCAGTTGAGATGTAAGTGCAGATTTAAAAAATCTGGAAAAGTGTTGTACAAGAGGTGTACGAGGATTTGCTGTTACCTAAATCAGTATGTGTAATGTTCAGAGTAGGTGGGCTGGAAGCAGACACTTGATACTTTTGTGTGGATCTGTTTTCCTCTTGTTTAAAGCTTTCCTACCAACCTGTTTTGTTTTTAAAGCGATATATAAAGTAAGTTAAAGGCTCAATTAGCTATCAACTTTCTATGAACAATGTGCTCTTACATGAACAAAGTTGGAGCAGTTTTGGATTTTTTTCACATGAGAGATTTCTCTATTTGTGTTTCTGTTTGATCTCCTCTGGTTTGAAGTGGGCGGGACTCAGTTGGAAAAAGGTGATGTCATAACATTGGTGCACCAATCAGAATTTAACATTTGACTGAAATACAAAAGATAGTTGTGGGGTTTTTTGCTCATGTTGCCAGGCAACAGTCAATCAAGTTTCATCCATCCGTTTTCACACATTCCTGATGAAGCAGGTCAAGTTTCTGAGTTAAAATCTTAATAAGTAATAACTTGTGTAATATTTAATGTTACGGGAAAATTACTAAAATTTGAGTCAAAGTTTCAAGTCTTCAAACTTAAGTCAAATGACCTCTTTGGTGCACTCACCTCCACTGGCGTCCTCCTCGCAGACCCCTTCGTTCTGACAGGGGCTGTTGTCGCAGGCTCCTGCCCTGTTGCAGCACTGGTACACCCCGAACACTCTCCTGCTGCCCAGCCCCGCCCACTCTGCTGTGTCACCCACTCTGATTGGCTCCCCATTGAGCTCCAGGCCTTCCAGGCAGCCGATGAAGTTACGTGGATGGTGGTGGACCTCCGGCGTAGACCCGTGAGTCACAGAAGCGAACAGAAAAGCACCATGTGAATGCATCATCCGGCACGGCTCGGTCAGGGTGGTGACGGCTGGATGTTGCTGGTCAAGGGTCAGTCTCAGGGCAGTGGAGTTGACTTCCAGCAGGACGCTGTGCCACTGGCCGTCTGACACTGGATCAGATCTGATCAGTAAGGAAGCAGGGGATGTGTTTCCACAGCTGTACCTGAACCGCAGCTCGCCATCAGTCAGCTGAGGAGGGAAAAATAGCAAAACATTCATAAGGCTCAGAATCTTTAGAGCTACAAGAACCAAAACTTTAAATTTACAAGAGGAAGCTCTCATCACATCAAAGTTGTGGCTTGGACAGAATTAGTTAACTTGATACAATGAAATAAGTCTAATAAGGGTCAAATTATTTTCTAAAAATATGCTCGACCAACCGTTTCATGTGTCATTTTATATTTTCCATTAAATAAAAAAACAAAACAAGCTTCTGATCATTCACTGCTGATAATGATACATTTAATGTTATTCATTATAAATGAAATAATTATAATTTTAAAATATATACATTAAAATGCACTCAAAATTTTTATAAAATAATCTAATGCTAAAACATTTGTGCTGTTGCACCACCACACAGATGAGCAAGTCTGATTTATTTCTTTGACAATTAGCTTTTTATCTGACTTTTTCTAAATGTATTTTGCTACTTTTACCATGAAGTGACATCTCAACCATTTATTAGAGGTTTATGTATATACATTAAAAAAAAGAAACTGCGGGGTTTGTTGAAACACCTGATTGTTGTCATTTTTGCCCCAAGGAAACAAAAAGGGGCGAGGACATTAAAAGGTTAAAGTCTCTGGAAATTTGGCTTGAAATAGTGAAAATGAACACTGATAACTATTTAAAAAGTTACTAGTTTACGAAAAAAAAACAACAGCTCATTTTTCAGTTTAGACAATTTCCCAGGAGTGTGCAGGCATCAAGCTCAGCAATGTACAAAGTAAAGGATATTTTAGCCACCTAAAGAAGGATCATCTAAAAATATCTATCAGTTTAAGTGTGCGCTATATTTAGATCATTTTTGTCGCTTTACTTTGCCGTCACACAGCCTTTTCTGACGGGGAACTGAAGCCGAGATCTATGCTCTCTTTAAAGCCACCAGACAAAAACAGTCATTTTACACTGCAGAAGATGGGACTTGCTGGCCTACCGCTGTCTTGATATGTTAGTTTGTGTTATTTTGTGACATTGGTCACAAAAGTAGTAGACCAGCAGCTCCTGTGTCCTACGGACTAGACGGTGGCTTCAGTTCCCCATCAGAAGAGGCTGTCTGACTGCAAAGTAAAGTGGTGAAATTGTCCTAAATATAGCATACACTTAAACTGATATTCATTTCTGTGAGGTAAATGACTGCTCTTGTTAAAGGAGTCTGGAGCAGAACGATTTCACTTCCCTGTTGTTGAGCTGACTCAGACTCAGAGGCAGACTAAATGAAGGCAGAGAGGTTTTCTTCCACCTGTTTGAGTCTGACAACTGTCATGGATTTTTTAAATGATTGGTAAGTGGAATTAATTGCTTAATTAATATAATAAATGTATAGTAAATTTTGTAATAAATGAGCATAAACATACTCCTATATCAGGAAACTGTAATCAAAATGTTACACTCTTAAGAGTGTAACATTTAGGAGGATCTATTGGCAGAAATGGAGTGTAATGAAGGTATGTCTTCGTTATTGTATAATCACTTCAATTCTTCTACAAGCACAGCGGACTAATACTTTTTAGATGCTACTATTATGTACATCTCATGGTTAGAAGGCTATTGTGGATTTGGGTTTCGGGAGACTTTAATACATGTATTGAAGCACAATACCTTGAAAGAGTTAAGCTCTTAAACTTTCTGTTTATAAAAACTTGTAAAGTTAAGATCAACTGACCTCTTATCAGCTAAGTAGAGGCTCAAGATTACACATTATGTAAACAGTTTTGTCTCTGCTTATACACTCTCTCTTTTTTATGAGAGAGAGTCTGGGAGAGTGGGGGGAGATAAGGACAAGGTTCTGTTGAGTTAGAATTTTAATTTTAAGTTATTTGGCTTTTAGAGAACAATAACTGTAACTTCAATATACTTTGCATTCAGTGCATTTTTAATAAACTCAGATTAATCTTTAAGGTGATATTGTTTTTTACTGAGTCATTCTAAAATACAACAAATGATCATCTAACCAGTGATATTGTTTTTATGTATACATTCATAGTTTATAGGCTCCAAGTAATGTTTTTATGGTTGTCTGCCTTCAGGGTAATGCTGCTGCCCTAATGAAAAAACTGAGGCGACAACTTTGGATTTAAAAATCAAGTGAAAATTCTTTCTTCTCAAAGACTAAAACCCTACAGATGTCCATTTAAAAGTTTACATATCTGGGTGTGTTAAACATGCCATCATCTGTGTCACTACAGTTGGGATTTTAGACTTTGTTGTTCTGTATTTTTGCATCATACTGTGATGCTTGTTTTATTGATTTCTTTGGTCAATTATAGCAATCTTTGCTGGTGTTATTAGCCCTCCGGAAGCATTGATTTGGTGGTTTGAAGGTCAGAAGACGCCTAGACATCTTGGTTAAAGCTGGACCAAAGTGAAAGGTTCTTACATGTTTAGATTATTGTTTAAACAGTTTTTAAAAGGCTTTATTTCAACATGTAGTTAGAACCTTCTCTATGCTGAAATAAAGTAATTTAAATGCTGCTGAAGCAACGTTTAGATGGAACTGTTTTAATCTGCAAATCATCAACTCTGCACTTCTGTTTTGTGTTTGGACTGGTCTAAGACATAGACTGTATAAAGATGGATGACACGGTCCACCTCCTCCCACTGTACAAAACTGAAGCCAAAACCGAAGTTTAATCTAGAGCTGCAATGTCTATAAAATGTTGTGGTGAAAGTAGTGAAACATGTCCATTGTAGTTTTTCAAAGTCCAAGGTAATGTCTTTGAATGTCTCATTCTGTTAGATCAAAACCCAAAGATATACAGTGTAATATCATAATAAATGAAGAAAGGTGGCCAGATTTACTGTCTCAACATGAGATTTTACTGGCCCAGGTCAAGCAGGCAGACTTTATTTTTGAGCCTTGATTGAGCCTAAAATGACAAAAGTCATCTTTGGGAAAAATGTATTTTACATGTACTCTGATGTTTTAATTTGGCTAATGTCCCATCTGCTAACATGGAGGGGGGCCTTTACTGCAGCCAGCCACCAAGGGGCGATCAAGATGTTTTGGCTTCACTGTTGGGGAGCTGTCATCTCGTCCATCTGTATACACAGCCAGTCGACTAAACATAAAATCACTGCTGCAAGCTTGGTAGTTAGTATGGAGTACAACAAATAAAATCTGCACTGTGTTAAAGATTCAATATTTATGCACCAAAGTAATAAATAAACAAGTGAAGTATGTAAGTTAAGCAATAGGATCAAATGAACCACTGCCAGCAGCTGCAGTAATTTTAGTTTTTTACAGTCAGCCTATGGAGGCTTTAAGAAGAAGACAAACATCTGTGATTTTGTCCATTTTGTCTTTTGTGTTACAAATAAAAATCTGCTTTCACTGTTGGCTCCCCACGTTCTCCCTGTACACCACCATGCAGGGCGCAGAGTCACACACATTTATTCAGCATTTCATCAACATCAGCGGGAGCCTCTTAACGCTTCTGCACGCTCAGCGTTCCCACAAAATAACAAGCCAGCAGCTTTTTTTATTCATGTTTTCTTTATGTAACGGAAAGCTCCTCATATCTTCCCCATTAAATATACAGATGAAGTGTGTATTTTGCAAATTGCCAAGCATCACCCCATCCCAACGCTGAAAGCCGCAATGCATTATTGATACCAATCTGCTTGGCTCTTGCTTCTCTAACTGCTGTAGGACACTGAGCTTTTCTCTCTTTATTTTGCAGATCAAATTTTTGTCTCGAGGTTGTATTTTTCTGCTTTCTATTAAAACTCTTTAAGTAAAGCATGGACAGGTTGCTCAGCATTCAGCCTCTGCAGGACGTCCTCTGGGCGACGCTGCTCTGCTTTCTGTCTAATTCCCCGTGGCTGGAATGATGAAAAATACCAACAGGAATGATTAATTTTGGAGGAACAGACCTGCAAACATCTTCCCATGGATCACTGATAGCTCACAGCAAGGGGAGGGAGATGAGGGCTGCTCTGGCTTTGGCTTATCATGGAAAGATGCCGAAATGCTCCCTGGCACAAGAACAAGTGAAGACCTCGAGACATCCGAGGCGCCTGTCGCTTGTCTTTTAATCTATTTTACATGACTTGGTGTGACTTCTGGTGTGATTTATGGTGGATATTTGAAGGGAGATAGCACAGTTTGAAGCTCTCAGGATTTTACAATATCAGCACAGGCGGTGTAGCGCGGGCACCGTGTCAAGTCTTACTCCACAGGGACTGAAGCTCGACAGTATCAGTGCTTCATGACTCCATAAATCACTAACGCTGTGAGCTTCCTGCAGGGAGCTTTAATACTGCTGGGCAAAGCTCAATATTCAACATCGGCTGCTACACTCATGCATTCTGCTTACATGTGATGTATGTGCACACTTACACACAAACACAAGCTGGGAGCATGCTGGAGGCAGCGCTGCGGCTTCACTGAGTGCACTCACTTGTTTGTTGTGATACATAATAGCATATGGTAACATGGGAATAGCTTTGTCAACTAAGTGAAAGGTCACATGTCCTATTCTCTTAAAGGGATAGCCAGGGTTATTTGAAGTGGGGTTGTATGAGCAACTTGTCTATAGATGAATCTGGCCACTGCTTTGTGTGTTTCGCCATCTTGCGGCACCGCCATTGCTGTGGTGGCACATCATGTCCGTTACCATCGGTGTCTGCTGGCTGTGTCTATAAGGGAACTCCAAATTTGTGAGACTTTAGCAAGATCTTGCGGGTCTGGGGTTTCCGTCTAGACACTGTGTTCTGTGTTCCACAAGGTAAAATTACTGATTTCATGGAGTCTGGTGACTTTGGAGAGAGTGATATTTGGCTTATATAATAGTGGCTGCCCATTAGAAACTGCTGTTTGATGGCAAAGTAAATCTGTGAAAATATTCCGAATACACGGTACACTTAAGCTCAGTGTTCCTGCACTTTTACCAAAGTCAAGTTCAAGCACTTTTCAAGGTACATTTTGAATCTTTCCCAGCACCTTAGAGCTGTGCAAAATGATATTTAAATAAGCTCAAAGATTAGGCCCCAGTTCATGTCATTAAATCAGATGGTATTGTGCAAGCAAGACCCAAGCAGAGTCATCTTCATTTTGTGACTTAATCTAACACTCTTTAGTCCTATCTGAAAAGCATTCATTCACAGAGTGATCTGTTTTGAAAGTAATGCAATTATGAATTCAAGCAGTTTCAAGCACTTTTCAAACCTTGAAAATATGACATTAAATTTGAAGGAATTTCAAGGATTCCAGTACCCACAAGAACCCTGTAAGCTGATATTGATTGTTATACCTGTTGTTCCTGACCCTGTCCACGGCATTAATTGCTTCTGCATACTGAGGGTAAGTACCTCATACAACATCACTTCAAATAATACGAACTATCCCTTTCACTCCTGTACTGTGTCCTTGAGCAAGACAATGAACTCCTTCCTCCTCATAGTGAGATAAAAGCCTGAATTGGCTTGAAAGTCAATCCATTTGTGTGTCTGCAGTGAGCATAAGAGATGTTGGTGCACTGATTTCACACTGGTGTGTATCAACATCTTTGTTCACTGTCGAGACCGCAAACTGCTCTGCTGTCAGATCTGCGCTGTCACTCCTCATCAAGGACGCCATTTTCCTTCCACTGACAAGTCACCTTTACTTCTTCTGCTCGGCTTACCACGGCGGCTTTTCATTCCAGCGGCTACAATTTCCATTTCAAGGTGACGACTTAAGAGAGATGTGTGCAAACATAAAAGAGAATTAACAGCAGCAAATAAGTCTGAACTTTAATTTGTATTTTCTTTTTTCAAAGGCGCGGCTCTTGACGGAGCATACTGATGAGATTTATAAGAAGCCTCTGAGACATGCGGCAGCTCATGTCCCCGAGAGGAATGAAGCACACAAATGGTGCCTTGTATCTCTAGCAAGTTTCTTGGAAGTCATCACAAAAAAACTGGGCGAAGGACTTCTCAGATGACCACATTCAGAAATTCCTTTTGAAGCCATTTGTGCTCACAATGAATCAAGGCAGGGACCCATTCTTGCACGTGCCAGGCGAGAACCAAAACCCAGGAGGTAGAACCTTGGGAAAGACTGAATGCTGCTTTTGAAGTTTTCTGAGAATCAAAATGATTGAATATTCCGCTCGAGTGCACACGGATGTCACACAAATGAGAAGAGCCCACAAGGGGAAGTACTATGCTGCATTTCAAGTCCATAGAAAGCCTTTTTTTTGGTTATCTGTTTAGAATTATTCATGTCTCTCAAAGAATACAACAATTCATTATTCTCTTTCAACATGCCTGTTTAGTATGGTACAGTAGACCTTGTATTGTAGCACTGGGATGAATCCTCCTTTCCCTTGACAATTCCAAAAAAGCACGTCAATAAATCTTGAAGCTTTTCATTAGGGCTCCTGCAGAAGCCTCGCTGCTTTCCTCAGCATGTATTTTGAGGGAAAAGGGCAACATGTGACTCACGTGCTGCGTTCAGAGCCAGCAGTTCTCACAACTCCAGTTAAAAGGGTACTGATGTGCTGATTACGCCGGGAAAGCAGGGAATAATAAACCCAGACGTGTATCGCCGGCCTCATAATCCGATGTGGAACTTATGAATGTGGGCGGGGTGGGAGTTCACCGTCGCCTCTGATATTCAATCAGGCATTTAGAGCACATAAACACATGAAACAATCTGCCACACAGAGATAAAGCAGAGGCATTCCTGATATGCTCTGTCTAACTTGTGATCATCTGCAGGATTTGGCAAGAGAGAACCAGCAGGGTTTGGACAGTTCAAAAGAAACCAAACAAAAAAAAAAACAAAAAAAAAAACAAACAACAACAACAAAAAAACTCGACAATAAACTCTCTCATGCTGGCTTTTCTTGTCAGCACAGCGAATGTGAAAAGGCCCAGGACACAGCTGGTATTTCACGGTGAAGAAGGGCACGTTGTCTGAAATGTCAGCGTTGCCACAATACAACAAGTTGAAATCAAGTTGATTTTATTTGCCAAGTTTCAGGGTGTCAACAGGTGCTGTGTGATGCTGACAGTGCTGACCCAGATACAGAGCGGAGAGCTCTGCTATTATGGGATGTGTGTTTGCAATAAACACAGAAAAGGACAAACAGATTAGACACAAAATGTTCACCAGATATCAAATATTTCAAAAAATGTGACACCTGTGCTGATAACATGACTGCTGGCACAAAGTAACAAATAAAATATTGACATTTGAGATGGTATCAGTTGGCACAGTTGGAGTAGAACATTGTTTGTGAATCTGAGCTGGAAACATTTTGGATTGAAAAGCTTGGCGTTCCCCAGTGAGAACTCTTGTAGATTAAATCAGCTGCCCTCAGATTTTATCATTCTCATGCTAAATCAGTGTCAAACAACAACATTACACGAACAGCATATGAAAATTAGGAGGAGACTTAATTGCTCCACAGCAGCTATATTCCAAGAGCAAAATAAATTACCTGCCAGCTCAGGAGAGAACACAACAAATATTTACACCTCCTTCAAATGACTGAAAATAATGATTTTCTTGTTCGTTTAGTTATAATTGAATTGCAGTTTTTTAGCATCCTGAGCTGTTGTCACATTTCCAACCGCCAGCTTTGTGTGTTGTGAACAGAGCATGTCTTTCCTTCATTGGTTTGTCCTTGGTCCAGTTTGTAATAAAAGCTGTGGTGTTGCTGAGAGCCAACACACACTGAGAGCCCACATTGTTTAATCAAGCCAAAGTGTGTGTAAACTTTTAAATCACTTCAGAAAACACAATTATTTCAGTTAATATAACTGCATTTCATCTTCACTTAATATTACTGTCAAAAACAAATATAAACCCTTTAGTAGTGAAAGATGCAGTAAGAAATAAATAAATTATATTGTATCGTTATTTTTCTTTTAATTTATTCATTAACCTTTATTCATTGTCATTGGGTTATCATTACTTATGCTGATATGGTGTAAATTTTAATGTTTTTGCTGGTTGAGATGGGAAAAAAAACAATGATATAGCAGGGGTATTTATAGAACAGGATAAGTACAGAACATCAGAGTAAATGTACTTAAAAATAGGGATGTTCCTGGCGACTTATTTCCCTGTTGATTAAACGAAAAAATTGAATTTAAACTAGTCAACAGTAAGAAAACAAACAGCAGTTAAAATGAGCACAATTTATTATTTGATGTCAAACACTGTCTGAAAAAAATACAGTGAGTTTTAGGAGCCATTTGAAGCTGTTAATCACCATCTACAATCACCAAATCTTATTGTAAATGCTGCTGAAATGTGTGACACTTTGCTCTGTGCAATACAAACATCACACATTGACCTGCAAAACATGACAACAACTCACTAAATGCTTCACCTTTTCATACTGAACAGGATCACAGTGTCAGCAGGTAAACAACCTGGAGCTGCAGCCTGCTACACGGTGTGGCTAATGTTAGCAGTGCTAGCAGCAGCAGCTCTGCTTGCAGTTTAATGTCTTTGTCTGTGCTGAATGTGGTCACATGTTGATCCAGTTGAGTGATTATATACCAGTTTATTCTGTAGGTCCACATTCAATTTCTAGAGTAAAACAGTGCCAAACCGTGCTGGTTTTATGAGCTGTCATCTGTCTAGCTTTGCGGATATAAACATCCAGAGTTGCCTGGGCCATCGAGGCATATGTGCTTATGGTGTACACCGACTAGCACCGACTAGTGGCAGGTGGCTGCATAACATCTTAGAGGCAACAGTTAACTGGCATTGTGCATAAATAAAATATTGATAAACAGTTTAACTGACTAGTATTTCGTAGTTGATTAATCGCACACATCCCTTCTTAAAAATGCATGAAGTTACTGCCCACCCTTGGATTAGCTACACTAGCTAAACATCATATACCCAATAGCCATGTTTCCATCCAAACGTATCTCAAGTTTTAATACAATTTTGAGTATATGTGCAAAACAAAATGTAAATAAATGCTTGTTTCCATCCACCATCATTATACTGTTCAATTATTAGGAGTTGGCTCATTGAAATAAGCGAAACCCAGCATTTGTGTTAGTTTCATGCATTAATGTGAGGAAAGATCCATCTAAACTGTGTGGAGCAATCATGGATGCATTATAGAGCTATGAAGAGTCAAACCAGGAACAGCTGATCAGTCATGTGAGTTAAAATCTTGTAAAACAACAAAAAATGTGTGTTTTGAGTTTGTCACACCATAACCAGCCACCCACTAACCACCCAGGCAAATTTGAATGATTAAGAAATCACTAAATATATAAAATTAGATCTCAAAATCATGAAAAAAATTAGGGATGTATGCAATTAGGAGACTGTACAATGTTAAATGTTGCCACCCTAGCTAGTCATCACCAGAAATACTAGCTGGTTAAACTATTTATCAATATTTTATTCATGCACAATCCTGTTAACTGTTGACTCTGAGCTGTTGTGCAGCCACCCACTACTAATCGGTGCTGCAGCTCTGTCTCACCCAGCGTGTCTGCCCCGATGGCTCAAATGTCGTTATCAGCAAAGTGGAACAGATGACAGCTCGTAAACAGGGTGGTTTGTCAGTGTTTTGATGTAGAAAATGGAAATAAGGTTGAATGTAAGCTGTCAGAACTGAAGCAACTGGAGCAACATGTGACCACATTCAACACAGACACAGACGTTAACCTGCAAGCAGAGCAGTTGCTAACTTCAGCCACACTGTCAGCTCCAGGTAAACAATGTTGTTTACCCACAGACTCTGATCCTTTTCAATCTGAAAAGTTGTAGCATTTAGTGAGTTGTCATGTTTAGAAGGATGATGTGCAGTGTTCATACTGCATGGCGCAAAGAGGCACACATTTCAGCAGCATTTATAATACGATTGGAAGAACATGATTAACAGCTTCAAACGACTCTTAATACACAGCGTTAGCGACCATTGTCTCCTCCTTGTACAAGACACAGAGGCGGGAACCCTCCCGTGCGTGGGCGTGGTTTCAGCGCCTCCAGCGGACACGCCCCCAGCCTCTCATAGCAGAGAAAACTGATCATTTTCACCTAATTTTATATGCATAGCGTTTTTTTTAATCATTCAAATTTGGCTGGGTGATTAATAACACATGTTTCTGTGATGTGACAAACTCAGAACACACATTTATTGCTACTTTACTGTATGTTGCTATGTATGTTTTCATCCCACACTAACTCTTCTTAAAAAGGCAAAAACCACCTTTCCATCAACAAAAACAGAACAGCTGTAGGAGGACAGAACAGAAACAACATCCAGTAACATACTGAACTTTTAGAACAAACAAAAAGAGGCTGCATCTGTTTATAAAAACCATTTTAGAAGGTTTAGGAAGCCATGAAAAGAATAACATCTGCCACAAATGGTTCAAAATAAATCCTGTCAGCTGTTGCTCTTTAAATGCAACCTTGGAGAAAGAAATACCTGTAGAGTCCCCCAGTCCTTGGTGCTGTTGGTGGACATGATGAGGCCTTGCTCCTGGAAAGTCTTGAACCTCAGTGACAGTTTGAAATCCTGGTTGTCCTCATCCATCCCGTGAAGGTACTTCAGGTAGGACTTACCATCGAACCTCACTGCCGACTCTGAAACAGAAACATAAAAACAAGCAAACGGTGAGCAAAGATGGCAGTGTGATGATGAGGGGCTGCCAGGGATTTGAACTCAGGACCAGAATACCTTTGCACAATATCTTGGATAAACTAGTGATATTTCAATTCAAGTAAATCATGTAACATTCTTTGCAAATCAACTCATATATTTAAGTTTTTAAAGATTCTCCAGCTGACTTTAACAAATCATACATTTTTTGGGCACCACGCTCCTGAAGAATAATCACAACCAAATGAACCTTTTTCACATTCTAACTGAAGTCCACAAAATTCTGAGAGAAAGAAAAAAACCTTCAACTAAGCTTTATCACTCCTCAAGGCAGCGCTGTTTTTCCACCTTCACTCTGTACTAAATGTGACAGCTGAGTCTGCAGATGAAACGTGCTGTAAACTGAATGTAATGTGTGATCTCAGATCTGACTGACGAGACTGAAAAGAGAAAAAAACATGTTCTCATAAAATTTGTTTGATCTTTTTAACTAGAAAATTGCAAAAAGCTGAAAAACCAAAACACCCCTCAGGAAAAGAATAAAAAACGAACAAGAACAAAGTCGTCTGCGACCGCCTAGGTCTGGCAGAGGTTTGAGCATCAACAAGGACAGACTGAATGAACGAGGGGTGAATTCATGAATGGATGGATCAGTGATGATCCCAACAGCAACGCTGAGCACATTAGTGTACAGACAAAACTTGTTCTGCTTCTTTAGTGGTTCTCAGATGAAACTTTAATGATGCCTGTGGGGAGGTTCAGTAACAACACGTTCTCAAAGTCTGCTGGTAAAAGAAAAAAACAACTTTCCTCCTTTCTTCTTGTATCTACTAACTTTTTATTTTTTGACCTTGTGGTTCACACTGCTCTCTGAAGGAAATTTAAAAAACACCAGTTTGTTTGATGAAGTTTGTGTGCATCTCAAAGTGCCCAGTTTGAAATCCAAACTGGCTTTGTGGGGAAGGAAATGAGTGCTGTTCATCTGCTGCTGCTGCTGGAAGTGTGAAACAAAGTGTTGCTGTATAAACACGACAACGGCCAATCAACTTTGAAGAGATAAAAGCTAAAAAAAGAGCTTACAAACAACTAATAAACACTTAATTTAATGACAAGTGCAACTTATTAATCAAACTTTAAACAATTAAAAAGGTCAAAAATTCAATAGCTGTCAGTTTCTTTATTTACATCGTCAAATTGGCTACCCTGTAGAATCAGAAAAGCAGAAGCAGAGTCTTTGGCATGTTTATGCAATAAATGACTCGATTAATTAGCCAAATTGCGGTAAGTGAAAATACATTTTAATGCAATGTGTAAATGCATCGTGATGGTAGAATGTGATTGGATCTGCCTGACCACATCTGGACGTAGTCTGGCTCACATCACGTCCAGATCATAGGGAGGTGTAAAGGCAATTTGTACACAACACTGAATTGACACAGATAGTTTTTATATTCGCTGATAGTGCTACTGATCTG
Organism: Lutjanus argentimaculatus; assembly: GCA_034769285.1. NCBI lineage: Eukaryota > Metazoa > Chordata > Actinopteri > Lutjaniformes > Lutjanidae > Lutjanus > Lutjanus argentimaculatus. The sequence continues at coordinate 1,823,995 of JAWZSL010000006.1, read as the reverse complement.
CTGATAATTTATCAAGCCACAGAGGAGCACACTGGGACAAACTGACACAGTGTGTTGTACAAAAAAAGGAATAACTTAATGTAGAACATCTGCCGAAAGTTTATAAAGTGTCCTCTAACTCACAGAATATTAATTTCAAAATTCCACATGCAGACTGTATATCAATCGCTGATGATGTTCACTTAAGTGATTTATTCAGCATTTAGTGTAGCAGGTAAAAAAAAAAAATATTTGGGTTGGTTTTGATGATTGCATTCTTTTTAAATAAGACAACTGGATTCTTTAGAACAGTACTACTACTACTAATGATAATAATAATGATAATAATAACAATAATAATAATAATAGTAGTAGTAATATTTGATCATTTTAAGTAACTGTATTCTTTTTATAAAGAATAAGAGTAAGTAAGTAAGTATTATTTATTTATTTATTTATTTATTTTTATCTATTCATTTTTATCCCTGCTGTTCGTTTTTTTCGAAAAGGAACTTTTTTTTTTCTTTGTGCTTGGCAATCTACATGGATTTCCTATTTCTATATTTTGTCAATAAATTATTGATCAAAAAAAAAAAAAGAGTAAGTAAGAGTAGTAAATGCAACATTTAAAAAATCAAATTATTTGGTAAATCATGGCTCATGGTGATGTGATAGTTTGTATGATTTTGGTTATTTGAAGAAAAAAAGTGGACTTTCAAAATCAGAGCACAAACTGCAGTTAAACACCAGGGGTACAAGTGCTTTAAGATGTTTTTCTTTCCTGTTCTCCGTCCTCACACGACATCTCCTTATCAAGCCTCTTAAGACCAAAGAGGTATCCGATATAGTCAAAATATGGTGGCGATAACACATTCAGAAGATGTTCCCGAGGGAAGAAGACACTAAACAAGCTGATAATGAGTACATATCCTGGAGAGCCCCTAGCTGACTTTTATTCTGTCCTCACACCACTAATCCACACAGGAATGGCAACACAAATCACTGGGGACGCTGCGACGAGGCGGCGCCACTGCTCAATGATAGAGATGTTCTGTCGGCTGTGATAGAAGCTAACTGAGGGCCCACATTCACGCTCAATGTGTTCTGAGGGATCTATAGGAAAATCTATAGGAAATCCTGTAAATCCTGAATTTATACCCTCACTTCACTCTGTTTTAACAGGGAAGAAGAAGAAGAGAGAAGAAGAAGAAGAAGAAGAAGAAGGCTCTTTGGCTCTTTATCCAGTTGTCTGAAAAGGTCTGTTTAATCTGAACCAAGTGATGGAAGATGGGTGTTTAAGGCTGGAGAGTCCAGCAGAACTGAGGGGAAAACACACAACAGGCTGATGCTCATAATCATTTTTTCTTCTTCTGTTCCAAACTCACCTCATCCTCAACCTCACAACAGAAATGTCAGTGTCACTGGCAGGTTACCAAAACAGTCCAAAAACACTCAAATCTGAAGAGAGTGAAGACCACATGGTGCAAAATAGCACGATAATGGGCCTCATTTAAGAACATTTTCGTATTCTTTTTCGTACAGTGGACTTATAATAATCCACCTGTGCATATTTGAGTGTGAGCGCATGAGACTTGTAAACTAGCATAATTAACTCCTAATGGTTAGGTGTCATTGGGTTAGGTCCTAACCCAATGATACCATGCCTCCTGCCCCATATGTCAGGAAGTGTTCATTTATGAAAATGGCACCAAAGAGTAAAAAGAAGAAGTGCTGAGACTGAAGTCCTGATTTCAGAGATCCATAAAGTCTGTAATTTTAACTGGGTTAAAGCCAAAGAACGGGAAAATGAGTGCTGTTAATGCTGTGTTACCTGAGGGTCAGACTGTCACTGGCTTAATATGAAAATGACTCTTTTTAGAAACATCTTGCCACAGCAAGGCGATCAATAACAGAATACTACGTGATGTTCTGTCTGTCTGGCAGTGCAACAGAGGATGTTCCCCTGCACAGAGACTTGTATAACCTGAATGTGAAGATAAGGCCAACAGGCCTGACAGCTAGTAAAAGCCAGTTTAAATGAATGATGATATCATTAGGCTTTATGTGTAAATTTAGAATTACGATATGATTGGAAATGCAGTCAGCTATACTTTTGCTAACATAAGCTAACTTAAGATGTGACTATATGTTTGTCGCTTTAACAGAATAACATATTTTAACCATCTCCAAAATGTGGTTTTCTTTTTAACATAGATGAGCTTAGCACATGGCATATCCAAGCACAGAAGAATGGAAAGGACAAATCTGACTGATGTTCTGAAAAGGGGTGGGACTCCAGGCCAGGCCACACAACACAGAAATCATGTCACAACCACTGGTATGCAGAGCGAGAGAGAGAGAGAGAGAGAGAGAGAGAGGGGAGAGAGAGAGAGAGAGGAGAGAGAGAGAGAGGGGAGAGAGAGTGAGAGAGAGAGAGATGCAAAGTTCGCAAAGTATCATAATCGGTATCAGGAAGGAAAAAAAATGACATCGTAACATTAATGTTTATGGTTTGTGTGTTGTTGTGTAGTACAGTTACTTCTCAGGTACATTTCTGTACAGCATGAATGAGCAACAACTGTATCTGTGTCTGTTTCTCCCAGTTTCTTTTGATTTAGTCCCCTAATTACTTTTCTATTCTTTAAAATAATATATGTAATGAGTCTGTCTTGTTTTTATCCTTCCAGTGAGCGCTGTCTCCTGCTTTTCTTTTAATTTACTTAACATCCTCTTTTATGAGTCTTGTACTTTTATGTAGAAATAAATAATTACCAAAAACCTCAAAGATGAAAATGCCTATTTTTGCAGAGTGCCAGTGTAGGTGGCTGTAAATCTGTCTCCACCTCAGTTTTCACAGTTTTCCTTCCTGTGGTTTTCTGTTGCACAACTCTATCCACAGTTGGTTGAGATGTCAGTCATGCAGAGTGTGCTCACTCTGCTCGGTGTGGATATTAACAGTTGGCTGAAATGACTCTGCCAGAGCGCATGTATGGCTCGTTAACTTATTCAACGCTGTAGTCTTGAATCGGCTCAATTGTCAGGGAAGCGGGAAGACGCTGCAGATGCTCCTTCTGCTCTTTAGAAGAGATGAGGATGACGAGGTGTGTGTTCCACTGTTTGTGAACCCCTAAGTCGTCATTCCTGCTGATAAAAGGCTACCGCTTCTTCCACGGTTGACACACAGTTACATCAATATCCACGTGCACACTCCCTCATTAATCCTCCTCCAAAGCACAGGAACATGCACACACACACAGACAGACGGACGGACGTACCGTTACAGGGGCAGACGCTCTCCCAGGTGTGCTGTGGGGTGATGTAAGCGGCTCTGGCGGTGGTGAAATGGCTCAGTCTTTCTCCTGTCAGTTGGATGGCGTTCCTGCAGCCTCGCGGTGGACAGCCAGTGCCCAGACACCCGTTGTGGCTCACCCTGAGGATGCTGAGGCCCAGAGAGTCCTCGATGTCCGATATAATACCTACATCAAAGAGTTCAACTTTCAAACCGCACATTCAAAGAGATTCTTGGTCTCACAGGATTATCTGACTGACTTTGTGTCCAAATTAACGGCTGCCAACATTTTTTTCAAAGAGTCGAACTCTACTGAAGAACTGTACCTGATATTTATTGCTCTGTATTTCAGCATAGTTGATACCAATTATGTGTTTTGGGGCTCAATGTCATTGTTTTAAATCTGAAACTTTATTGCATGCCATTCCCAAAGAATGAATATGATGACACAAATCTAAGTTTGTACCTTTTGTGTTGTTTCTTATTCAAAATGCATCATATGTTATATTTCTTCCATATCATGTAACACTAATTGGGATGCACAATAATATTAGTACGTCATCAAAATCGGGCGACAAAGGTATAAAGAACCATTGTGTAAGATTTAGTGACATTTAGTGGTGAGCACTGATGGCCGTAACGGGTCAGAAGTAAAGCCTTAATGTAATCTGAATACTTCTTTCAAGTAACGTAAGGGATTACAATTGCAAAAACAGTAATTAGATTACTGTTACTTTCCCGCAAGCAGGCTGCGTTACTGCGTTACTAAACCATGATTTTGTTTTGTGAGACTGTCTCGTGACAATGACGTATGAGCGGCGCAACGTCAGTGATCAACAACAGACACGTGTAGTGATCAACAAGAGACAACATGGAGCACAGGAGAGAGCAGGACCATGCAGAGTTTAATGCTTGGAAGTATCGACATTACTTCAACTCGGTAAAAGGTGACAAAAACATTAGCGTCCGCTGTACACTCTGCGTGGGAAGAAAACTTTTATCTACAGCGAAAAATTCCACCTCAAATCTGAGCAGGCACCTAGCAAGCTGGCACAGGAATGTGAAAGTCACTGAGAAACCCCTGGTTATATTATATTCAGTTTCTGCGATATTCGGCCACACTGGACCTTATATATCTTATCTTTTTTACTTTTAAGTGATTTAATCCTTATTTCTTACTATTTTACTGGTCGATTGCCGGCCTTAATTTGTCTTATTTTGTATCCTAATTGTTTTTAACAATATTTTTTATGCATCTGTTTTTTGCATCTGTTCTTGTGGCTGCAACTTTTGTAGCTCACTCTCTGTGCAGGACATGCATGCATCTGGAATTAAGTGTGATATATAAAATAAAATTGTGTGACTCGAGTATGTTTGTGGTGTGAAAGTTTTATCAGCGTTGCCGTTTGCAATAATTGCTCCACATTGGTCATGCGAGGAGGAGCCAAATCTAATCCCTGGAACTACTAGTTTACTACTAATTATTTATTAGATTTAGGGGTGTCACAATGTCATTATTAAAGCAAAAATCAATCGAAATGAGCTTTCAGTTTCAATAATAGAAATCAATGGCAGAATTGACGATTCTCCCATCACGTTTTCTTCTCCCCAAATCATCTACTTGTGGCCAATGGTGGAAACAGTACTGAAAATCTGTACTCAAGTACAAGTACTGTTACACAAATTAAATATTACTCGATTACAAGTAAAAGTACTGGTGGTAGAAAAATATTTAAGTAAAAGTATTAGTATTAGTAAAAGTATTAATTTTAAAAACTACTTGAGTATTAGTACTTTTAAACCGTTGATGTTTGTATCTTCCAGAGGGTAATCACAATTGGAGTAGGCATAATAATATGTTAAACTGGCAATTAGCCACAATGAGTTGATATATCTTATGATATATAAATATCAAGATATTTATATACATTAATCCCAGAATCAGTTCAGAGGATGCACGTATTTTATCTTACGGGGTGGATGAGGGTTAGTTAGGGCCCTCATTATGACAGCCAATTTAAATCACTCAGTATGTATCTTTATTAATCACCTGCGAGTCTGTTGGTGGGCAGAGCCTGGACTTGTCCACTCTGAGGCCTCCAGACCAGCAGGGCCTCCAGGACCTTGGTGTCAGGTAGGTGCTGCAGGCTAGCCAGATGAAGCTCTTGTCTGGGTAAACTCAGAGCCTGTCCCAGGCTGCGCTGGAGGCCTCTCCAGTGGTCACCCAGAAACTCCTCCGGTGACAACCCAACCAGCTGCAGTGTCAGGCCAGAGTCCAGCGTCCTTTGGTCGGCCGCCCACACATGAACCCTGACCCCTGTCCAGACGCTGAACTTCCCGTCAGTCACGCTGACGTTGAGGGAGTAGGAGCCCTCCTCCAGGTTTTCATCTGCCCAGATTTTGCCATCGGTCAGGTCGACGGAGAATCTCCCCTTGTCTGGATTTTCTGACACCAGCTTGTAGGTCAGGACATCCTGCAGGTCCTGGTCTGAGGCGTGGAGCTTTCCGATGACCCGGTTGGCAAACAGCCCGCCAGAGGTAGTGATGAAGACCTCCAAAGGCACCACAGAGGGAGGATACTTGCTCTGTTCGGTGACGTTAATGTTGACCACACAGATGGAGGAGAGGGGAGGGTGGCCGCTGTCTGTCACCTGATTGGTACATGGACACCACAAAATACAAAGATTAGATTGATATTAGAATATCAGGGTTCCTACTCATTTTCCACAAGATTTTACACAAAGTTTGCATCTAGCTTTTTTTCCCTCATTTGGAATCCTTCTGAACTGACTTTCTATTTGAAATTGGTACGCCAGTCATCAGAAAAATCAGAAAGGCAGAAGTCTGGACACTGGCACACTGTCAAACATCTCTGACCAAAAAGGAAGTGAACTAACCGGTGCTGCCTATACTTCTTTTTTTACCTTAACATACTGAATAAATATATTCTAGTTTCTTTTAAAGTAAGAATGGAAAGTGAGTTTAAAATACAGGTTGGATCATTTAATTTCTATGTTTCCTACACAGCCTTGTTTAGTGATTGTGTCCATGGAAACAACAATGAATGCAGCCATAAGGGTACATTGCTATAGTGAAAGTGTTAGTGGTAGAAATGCAGCTTATTGTGCTGTAGCCAGCAGCAGCTTAGCTCAGTGGTTCCCAAACTGGGGGGGCGACTATGATTTGTGAATGAGTATGATTTATGTAGGGAAATATAAACAAACAGGAGTTTGCTGATGCTATCATGCTGATCTGTATTTCCCTAAAATTCACTTTGAATCCTTTTTCAATCAGTTGCTCTACCAATTATAGTTAGTAATTGATAATAATTGTGGGCCTGAACTGTGCCTGAACTTTTTTTTGGCTTTTGAAGGGGGACATGCCAGAAAACATTTGGGAACCTGGCTGGTTGAGCTTAGCTGAACACAGAATAAAGGCTGGAAACAGGGGGAAACCGCTAGTTCAACTCACTGCTCTCTGCCAAGAAAAAAAATAATAGGGGTGAGAGAAAAGATCAGTTGTCTTAAGTATTATAATTCAATTTTTTAATATTTCCTTGACCTATATATATGTGTATATATATATACATGTAAGGAAAAAAAGAAAATAAAAATAAAAAAAGAACGGCAAACCAGGCTCTCCTAAATAAGAGAAAAATAGTAACGAGGATGAGCTTTAAAGCTCTGATAAAGACCTACAGTGGTTCCAAACATGTTTGTAAATGATTTAAATTGAACAATCTGAACACAATCACTCATGCACCTTATGTAAGGGCTCACAAGCAAAAAAGTTTGAGACTGACAAGGCATAACGAATATGGTGGAGTTTGTTTAATCACTTTTATTGCTGAACTGAGTTGAGTGTTAATTATTAATATTTATAACCTTAATGAACAGTTTATGTCCCATGATGCCCTAGATGCTGTGTGTGGATTTTTTACACTGACCAGAGGCTGGCTATAAACAGATTTTTTAAGCATGGGAAAGGTCAAATTAAAAATTCTGTTATCTGGATCAAAATGTCATCCATCAGCAAGTTAAACCCAAAAAAAATTTGTACCAGCCTACAAAAATCCAGGCAATGCAATCCACTAAATGCAGATTCAGCTGGACTCAGAAATGCTTTCAGTTCATAATCCTGAACTGCCTCAAAGCTGTAACCTCACAATAACCTTTAATTTCTGCTGGAAAGACATAACAGGGTAAACTTTATTAAAACTTGATGGTCATTTTCCATATTATTAGCTACTCTGAATGTTATTAAAGGGATAGTTCAGATTATCTAAAGTGGGTTGTAAGAGGCACTTATTCATGGTCAGTGTATTTCCTACAGTAGATGGCTATTGGCACACTCCCAGTGTGTAGAAGCAGCAGGCTGGGTACAGCACTTTGATACTTTTGTGCACTGACCGATTTTGTTTCAATACGATCCGGTACTGAAACATGCCTGATCATTCAATACCACATTTAATACTTAACCCTCCTATTATCCTCAAATATTACTAACACATTTTACCCTTGGGGTCAATCTGACCCCAGGGATATTTGCCTCCAGAAAATGATTTACAGAAAATTGTTGACCAAGTTTTTGTGTCAGACACTTTGCTTATTTGTTGAATACATAAATAACCCCTTGATAATGAATCTTTGACCTGTCCTCTAGCGCCACCATCAGGTCCAAACTTTTAAATTAGAATTAATTTATCTTGAAAAGTTTTCATCCAAATCTTCTCAAATTTACTGACAATATTAATGACCACAAGAGTATGAACGCTATTGGTTTTGGTGATGATATGACCTTTCCTGCAGCGCCACCATCAGGTCAAACTTTCAGTTTTAGAGTTAGTGTATCTTGAAAATCTTTCATCCAAATCTTTTCTAATTTGGGGTGCACATTCATGACTCTCACAGAATGAACCATATTGATTGATGTTGGTGACCCCCCTTTCCTCCATAAACATATTTATTTACTTATTTTTATCTCCTTTTTTGTAACATATTTGTGGTTAGTTACTATAAAGTCTCACTCACCCCTCCTCTTTTGTTATCCGGGCTTGGGACCAGCAGTGGCAGAGTTAAAGAGGTTTTTTTTTTTTGTTTGTTTTTTCTGTTTATGAATTTTTTTGTTGTTGTTTGTTTTTTGTTGTTTGTTGTTTGTTTTGGGTTTTTTGTTTTTGTTTTTTTTTAGTTGTTTTTTGTTTTTTTAGTGTGTGTGAGGGGGTTTACATGTTTGAAAATTCGCCCATTTGTGAAACAGAAAATCATAATGAGAATATCAGTCAGATAGTCAGAACATGGAACAGTTCTTTATGCCCACAGTCGAGCTTCGAGTCTGCACTACTTTACACAGGATGTGCAGAGAGTGTGTGCATGCTCCTTGCCCCCACGTCATGTATCAACTCAAAAGTATCAACTCTGCACCTGCAGGTGTGGGGATGTTAGGTCACACATGGGTCACACAGACAGACAAGTTTTACACAGCTAAAACAGCTTGGGGTCAAATTGACCCCAGAGGAACACCAATGCGTGCAATATGTGTTCAGCACATTGAAAAAATATCATCATGATAATTTTATGCTTAATCAATTGTACCCTTCAAATTAGGAAAAGTCATGAAATATGAAGCAAAAAAAAAAAAAAGTCAACTATTATTTATTGAATGATAAACATTGAATGGGGTCAAATTGACCCCAAGGATAATAGGAGGGTTAAAGGAGTAAATCTAAAAACTGTGGTTTATTTTTATGTTGTAAAACTGCTTTGAGTAGAAAATGCCAAAAAAAAAAAAGAAAAGAAAACTAAAGACTTGAAACAGACACTTAAGGTTTAACCATATTGTGCTAAATGGGTCTATATTTTATTATATGAAAGTGCTTCAAGTGTATAAAAAGGTGCTGAAACTAAACTAAAGATTTGTACGATGATGTGTAATGTAACTTTTATTTTATTAAAATTGATTTTATGGAACTGGTATCAAAAAAGTATTGCTCAGGAACTGATGTGGAAGTCAAGGTACCACAACCTTTTCTGATGGGAAACCATTATTACATTGTTATAAGCGAAATATCGCAAATATCTCCTTTGGCAAAAACATTAATTTACCTCCCAGAACACAGGAGTTGCTGGTCTGCTGCTGCCTTGATCTGTTACTTTGTGTTTTTGTGTGACTTTGGTAAATCCGAACTAACCTTTAAAAACACAGAGTAAACAGAATAATGGCACAAAATAACAAAAACAAACTAATTAGCTGAGGCAGTGGTAGACCAGCAACCTCTGTGTTCTACAAGGCAAAATTGCTGTTTTTGCAAAAGGAGTCTGGTGTAGATAAGATATCTTACCTTGCCTTGCAGAGAGGGGTATTTGGGTTGTATAATGGCAGTTATACAAGAACAAGCTGTTTGAGAACAAGGTAAAGCAGTGACAATATTCTGAATGAAGAGCAGACTTGACTGATAGTGATATTGAGCTGACATCTACTATACAACCCCACTTCAAAACATCCAAACTAACCTTTTAAATTCAAAGCAGTAGACTTCATGAATAATACAGCTTGATATTCACAGGAACACATGCCTGTCTGTATAACTCTAATGGTAACATGCAGAGGGTGTGACCCCACGTCCAATAAAAGCTGAAGGAAATGCTACTGCTGTGACTTTCTGGCTCATTGCACAGGACTCTCAGCTTGTGAGGTCAGTCCTGAACCACAGCAGACAATAACAATTACCACTTCTTCTGTTTGCCCGTGTGATTGCCACCTCTCCTGACAACTCTGTCAGCAACACAGCAGCCGAGGCCACGAGGGACTCTGCAGTGCATCAGCATTTTATCACTGAAGCAGGACTACAATAAACGCTTTGTAATTTCTTTCATAGTGTGTCAGAATGTGTCAGAATTTCATTTTCTGGTCATGACATTCCATCAGAAAGATGAAGATGTGAATCTCAGGGGTGAAATTTGAGATTTGGCAGATATGACAACAGATTTTTATCGTCCCGCTGGGTGAAAACAGCACAAGAAATCAAAGTTATTAATGTCACAGTAGAGTGAAAAACAGCTGAGCAAGCAGGGACTGAACTTGTATGTGAATCAAACTCTGGGGGAACATGTCCTATAATCACATACTGTATTGTTACCTGAATCTTGAGCTGATGTTGGGGTTTGACTTTCTTTCTCAGTGGAGCAGAGAGGGACAGCAGGCCGCCCTGGTCGACATGGAAACGGCGGTCCTCATTCCCGCTGACGATATGAAAGGAGAATGGCGGGCCGTTCCTGGGTGTGTCTTTGTCCGTCACCACGAGCTGGAGGATGCTGCTGCCGACCGGCTCGCCCTCCTGCAAAAGACAAGGTTCATTAATTCTAATTTAAATGAATTTTATTAATTTCTAGTTTAATGCAACAGCCCTTCAATAAAACTATGGGCATTCGGGTTTGGTTTAAACTGTGTTAGAGAGGTGTTAATTAAGCTTTATGGTAATTTTGGAGCCTGTAGCTTGTGGTGCTGTTGAATTCTACATATTTAGAGATATTTAGTCTGCCCTATTTCATTTAAATTTGGTGGTTATATTTGAATAAAATAGAAAATATGAGAAAGACTATATTAAATTACACTGTAATTGTTTCAAGGGAGCTTACTGTGGCCTAGAGAGCAGGGCAGGAATTTCATGGCTGCCGTGTTCCCTCAGAAAATCATCTGCCCTGCAGCCACAGTAGTTTTTGGATGCTCTGCCTTCTTCCTTGTCATACGGTTTTTAGACACGGTGTCTTTTGTGAGATTCTGAATTCTTATTGGCCAGCATCAAGGCAAATACTGCACGAATAACCAGTGGATTTGTAGCCTCTTGTGAACCGCAGCAAAACTGGCCTGTTTGACTACAGTTTCATAAATTTGCATTTGATGGCCTTGCTGCCCCGTCATTTGGCCTTCATGCCCTCAAAAAATTGACAAGGACATCTATATTACCACTGATCATTTTCTATAGCATTTGATTAACTTCTTAGATCAACTTCTAGTCAGCCGATATCGGCCTCATTGACTGCTCAGCCTATTGGCAAATAAATACCGCATTCACCGATGGCAGTTGCCGACGTTTATCTGCTCTGTCACATCAGTTCTGACCTCACTAAATAGCTGCGTTGGTTATTTGTGGTTGGACTCAGCAACAGTAGCTAGCATCTCCAGCTGTATGACCTAAGAAAGGAACAGGTGGCCTGATTTTCATAATGAAGATTTCTAAACATCTGTATTGGCCCAGACTTTAACAACCGGTGCATCCCTGATTTCCATTCATGTCAGTATTCTATGAAAAGTCGCGTTAACAGACACTAAAGCTCTCTCCAGCTCTAATATAACTGATGCTATCACAGTATCTATGTTAACCTCCTCAGGAGCCACCATTGTTTGTTCCAGACAGTCATTTCCATGGACACTTCTTGCTGTCGTCACACCTAAAATCTCACCAGTAGCTGCCAGTAGTCCATCCTAGGATGCTGACTGGGTGCACCTCTTTTGGTGTGGACACAAACAGGTAACTTGAAGCCTGGAAAGATGGATTCTCACATGATCTTGTAAATCCAGCTGCCTCACAAGGTAACCCAAGTTCATTAACCTATAAATTACACATTAGTTATTTTATCTTTTGTATACCTTTTCACCAACATAGCTCATTAATTCAATACTTTGTTGTACTGAAGTACTGAACCACCAACAAAAGTTTGGAAAATGGTTCCTGCTCGCAACTTTAGTACCACAGGACAGTGTCTGACTAAAAAAATAATAAAGTCCTTAAGTTGTTCACCATGACTGATTACCCATCCAAAGCCATCTTAAGAGGCTCTGTCTGCTGATTTTCATAGCATACTGAAAGTAATAGAAAGCAGTGTTTCCCTGAAGGTGGGTTATCAATCTCAAAACATATGCTTTGGGAGGAGAGCATCAGTGTAATACAAACAATTTGGAGTTAATGGGCTAAAACATACAGCACCTCCGGTGTGGTCCTTCAAATTTCAATTAGAGCACGCATCACAAAACACAATCCTGTTTTGGTGAAGAACGGCTTCATCAGACTGTGAGGAATGTAGAGGTTTTTTTGGCCAGTTATACTAAACAGTATGTCGGGGTAGGAGGATTCCTTATGCAGAGTTAATGCTGGAGGTGATTCACCTTCTCACACTTGATACACTGTTTTTTCAGGTGGATCCAGTGTGTTAAATACAGGACTGACAGGCTGCAGTGAAATTAGATCAATTTATGTCCATTCCTGCATCAAACTGTTTTTGTGTCTGACCACTCTGTTTTTCAAGCATGGTTTAATTCATCATTCTGTGTCACCTCGTGAACCAGCACTCTGCCCTCTTTGGCTCGAAGCACATCTCCTCTACACAATCACAAAATAACAAATGAAATGATTAACGCAATGTAACATACTTAAGTACTGTAAAACTTTTAATAATGCACTGAGGGAGCAGTCTTGATGCTAGCAACACCAGTGATGGACAGTGAAAGCCTAAAATTGCAGTTGGTTTTTTAATGTTGGTTTATAAAGGTTGTCTTATAATCGATAGCATTTAAAGTCACTGTGCATATATTCTTTATGGGATTATAGAATTTTTTTTATCTATTCTTGTTGTGGAATCTCAAAAATTTTCATTTAAACAAATATCTGTTAAGACACTATCACCATATAAGGTAACACAATGGTGATTGAGTCTATGGGCCTATTAAAGGCAGTCTGGGTGAATGCTCTTTTCTGATTGGCCAGCAGGTGTCTGTTAAAACCATTTAAAGCACATGTAGTGCAGCTCAAGTTTAATCACCGTTTGAAATTCATCCGCTGCCCAGCTTGTAGTCATAGCAACAATAGAGCACAGCTGTCAAAGCTCACACCGCTTCCTAACTGGAGGTGATGCAAGTGAATGATGTCCTAACCTGCTCTGTGCGTCAGCGACCAGGTTGGATGACATATTGCGTGTTTGAAAAATCACTCATTTTGGCTCTATTTCAGTGAAGTTTCACAACTTCCAATCTGTTTTATCTGGCTGTTACGTCCCTGACATTTCTCTTTCCCCTCATCAAAGCAGTCGAAAGGGAAGACGAAAGACTAATTAATGAGGCTGGCTTCTTTATAACAGTAGTTTGTTTTGCTGCCCTCAGAATTATGGGACATGTAGTATTATGCATTAGCTAGTACAACCAATAACCAAGGGTGTCGCCAAATCAACCAGGACTGAGATCTTAGAAGTTCCCACTTGAAAGCTACTACAAGAAACTGTCAGATTTTGTTGATCTTGGGTGTTTCTGTGGACAAAAGCGGTAGTGTTTCCACAGTAATAATCACAAAATATAATGTCAAAAATGATCTAAATAAACATTTCCTGCTTCTTTTCTTTTTTAGATGTTTAAAAACTTTTTCAACCAAATTTTGTTCACTTTTAACCAAGACAACTTTTGACCTGCAAATCACTCAGTCAAAGCTTTTATAAAATCTAAAACCATCACTTTGTAAGTGACAGAAGAATGTGACAGATGCAGCTGAGCACAGAGCTGAACAGATCACTTCAGTGGAGTTAAATCCTGTTCATGGTATTCATGTGTCTGTTTAGCAGTCTGGAGTGAAGACAAAACTTCAGTATTTGCAGTAAATCAACACAGATGCAATGTGTTGTAGCACTTTTGCATCCTTTGAGGACGTTCTGCAGAGATACAGAATCACCTGTCCATCTGCTGCTCTTACTCAAAACAGGCAAATTCTACTGCAGTGTAACAGCTCCGACGCGTCACTAAAACAGATGTGCCAGTCGTAAATGTGGCGAACAAAGGCATGTAATGGCTACAACAGAGAGGATGCTGCCGCTGCTGTTGACCTGCAACACCTGTCTGAAAAAACAGGACAACTCTGTCTTCTAGTTTCAGCAACATCCATCTGCTTGATGCAATCAGGGCTTCCTTCACGGGGCTGGCTGTGGAGACATCAGCAGATGGGATGATATTACAGAGTTTGGATTCATCACCACACAGACGCAGACGTTTTGCCTCGTGAAGCAGCTATTCTGTGACTGGATGGGAGTTTCTGAGCTGGCAGAGCTGCAGCAGGGTGAGTGATGGAGAGCTGGCAGAGAGAACTTAAACTGTCAGTGAGCAACAGCCAGTGTGTCTGCAACAACACTGCCCATGGCACGAACACACACACACAGACACATATGGGACTCAATTATTGAATGGAGTTACAATCAATTTTGACCTTAAGTATGAATTGAGTTAAAAAAAAACAAGTATAAGTAGTTATTTATATTTTTTTTTCTTTGACATGGAAATAATAGAAACTTTAAGATAAGTGTAGATTTGACTTAAATCAGTGTTCCTCAAACTTTTTATATCGCAGTAGCACCTCAGCAAACATGGAGCTCTCCAAGTACCACCTAAATTGTTATGTGTTATTTGGTACTAGCAGGCGCTGTCATCCACTTCATTTTCAACACAGCAGCTTCAAATAATCTCCTCCTGATCTGCACTCCTCTCTGTAATAGTTCCCATTCGGAGCCATGATTGCAGTGTTTTTGAAGCATTTATTTTTAGTCCCTTTATTTTACCTCTGCTGACTATTTTACCATCACAGTTTAGCTCGTAACTACTGGTAATCATGGATGACATATGAAGCATGCTACGTGCATGATTGTGTAGCAGGTAAAAAAGTCAAACCTAATTTAATTTACATTTTAGTTATCTCTATTTGTGTGTTTTCAGTGAAAATTTTGCAGCATTTTGATTCAATAACACTTTTAAAATAATTCATTTAATTTAAGAAAATATTTCTGATATTCCTCCACATACCACAGTTTGAGAATGTAGGACTGTTGCACCCTGTGGTGAAATTTTCATCAGCTTTATCAACAATGTGATAGGAATGATCAGTTAAAGGTGGAGGAATTCATAGTGTCTCCTGTACCATCGCTGTGATCTCGTCTTCCAAACAGTTCACTTTTCTCTTTTGGTCCGTGGCTATTCACTTTAAAACTTCAAGGCAACTCTTTACTAAATTTTTGAGTTTCTCCTATGCTTCTCTTTAATTGAAATAAGCTCAAAAAGGTTTTGTCAACCTATAATATTTTATTGTATTAATAATTTATTGTAATAATTTAGCCATTCACTTGCCTAAATGATGCAGCAGTTGCCTGTTTACAGTTGGTTCAGAACACAGCAGCAAGACTCCTCACAAACACACACAAACACATCACTCCAGTCCTCGCAGAACTACATCAGTTCCCCATCCGGTACAGAATTCAATTTAAGATCTGACTGATTACTGTCAAGTCCCTTCCTGGTTGAGCTCCACTTACATTTCAGAACTGTTAACCCCTTATGTTGTCCCGAGACCCCTCAAGTCACAGAATCACATTTTGTTAAAAGTGCTGAGGTCCAGGCTAAAAACAAAAGGAGACAAAGCTTTTACTGTTTGGCTCCAACATTATGGAACAAAGTCCCCTTTCACATCCGAGCAGCTGAATCAGTACCCCAGTTAAAAAAGCTTTTAAAAACCCAGACTAGCATTTTTAGAAATTTTATATAAATGTTTTCATTATTCATGACAAAACCCTCATCTGTACTTCATTATTGAAGGGAAAAATCACTAATTGTAAGGCAGGTGCTATCAATAAGTTGTGTTTAGTTTTTTAGTCCACAAAACACTGCTGGAGTTTCACAGGAAAACAGTGTTGCAGAATCTCCCAAACAATGGAAGTGAATGGTGACCAGTTTTCAAATGTAAATAAACAACAGAATAAAAACATAAAATACCTTCATACTGCTTGTCTGGTGTAATCCAGGAGCCACGTTCAAGTGCACATGCACACTGTCTCAAGTGTGTGTGGTGTGATGGTGTGCAAACCATCCAAACTAAATTTTTTTTCTTTAGGAGACTTGGATTGCACCAGACGAGCAGTATGGAGGCATTTTATGTTGTTTTTCTTTGGTTGTGTTTTTCCATTTGAAAACTGGTCACCATTCACTTCCATTGTTTGGGAGATTCTGCAACACTGTTTTCCTGTGAAACTCCAGCAGTGTTTTGTGGACTGAAAAACTAAACCTGACCTTCAATCGGCATGAGGGTGAGTAGATAATGACTGAATTCTTTAGTTTTGGGTGAACTATTCATTCAAGTTACAAATTTTCTTCTCGAAACTGCTTAAGCAAAGTTTTTTAAGTTCAGTACCTGAATCAAACTCAAGAATACTGAGGCTCATGTACTCACAGGCATGGGGGCAACTACATCACATTGATGTATGCAGCGATATACACACACACACACAAAGTGGAGGTAAATTTCCTAAAAGTTAAAAGTTTTTCCACTGCAGCACACTTCCCCCTGTAATTAGAGGTTGGAGGTGAAAGGGTGACACTGATGTCCTGCACCAACACACACACACACTATCTCCAGCAGATCATGACAACTGATCTTCCTGTCTTTGATCCAGCGGAGAAATCTCGCTCTGATTTTGGCTCTCTGAAGAGTTTCGCTCTTGAACTCTCGGCTCACAGTTTTAATGAGCTCTGGGCGCCGCAGTTATGACGGAGCAGCACTTACAGCTCAGCATATTTTTACTTGAGTGTGTTTGAGAATGAGAGAGCGAGTTATAATGATACAGAAAGACAGATTGATTGATAGAGGATGACTGATCTTTAGTGATTTCTCTTTAATTGCCTTCAGTCATTAGTTCATCTGTCTTCATTATCAGCTTGTTAGGCAGTCGGGAGCAGAGCAGGTGGACGTTAACAGTGTTGCTTTGGGAATATTTGGCATGGCTGGCAGCTGTATTTCCAGAATACCTTAAAACTTACAAGCTTTTTCAGCTTACTAACACATCATGACCAGATGAACTGAACTGGATTCTCATGAGCAGTTGGATGTTCTGCTCATATCTACATAAAGGGGGTCCCTGTGCTCATATTTTTCCACTGAGCTGTCAGATTTCACACATGACTGCGACTGCTGCTTCCCTCCTCGGGACACCAGAGATTATTTGTGGGAGCTGATGAGCAGACGATTCTTAACAGAGTGTTCTGGGTGATTTTTTTTCTTTGACATTTTGTTGATGCAGTGGTTTGAGCAAAGTCTGTGTTTTCTTCTACTGCCAGCAGCATGGTTCCAACATGTTTTAACCGCTTCAGGCTCTGAACATGGTTGGTTTCTGAACACAAAATCTAGGCACCTAAACACACCACAGAAGAATCTCTCAGACTTGCCTATGGTGTCCCGCAGGGTCAAAAAAATGAAAGGCAAAAAGGAACACTTCCAATTATTGGAATACACATTTTAACTTGTAAATGAAGCCTTCTGATGCTGTCTGGGATGAAAACAGAGAAAAGATAAATGTTATAAATCAAATTTTTGTTGGCTATAGCACTGTGCCAACACATCCTCCCTGCTGAGCAGACACACTCACATCCTGTTGAGAGGAATTTAATTGCATGCATTATCTTGCATGTGTGTTAGCACTTTAATCATGCCTGAAAAGTTAAGCCCATTGAGGCCTGATGCCGACAAAATTCTGTCCAAAACCCTGTCTAGAACCTGACTCTCATTAGCATATTTCAGCCCAAAAGTGGTTACAGCCCGACATTTTTCTTAACAAGCTTCCCTCCATGCACCAAACAGTAGGAGTTTTCAGTGACAGGGACAATACATGCAGGGAACTGGAATTGGCAATTACTAAATTGGGGAGAAAAATCAAAATAAATAAATGAATAAATATAGTACAGCCTGAACCCAATGTGAGACTGTGAAATATGTGAGAATAAGGCCTGATCGACCCAAATCTGTCAGGTCCCATCAGGTTCGGGCACAGATCTCAAGCTCTTAGCCTGTGTGACCAACAGACCTGGAGCTTGTTGCCCTTTGTTGTTTGTGTTTCCATGCGGTCTAAAGTCTAAATTAGTCCACTGACATATGAAAAAGCCAGCTGTTTTTACACGTCATTTTCATGCATGTCTATACAACAATGATGTTGCCATCGTCTGTTAGTCCATCAGACGTTTCTTCTGTAACTCTATGATGATCAGTCGAAGCAAAATTAACAATTACAAACTGGTTTACGGCTACAGATTTTTAAAAATAATGGCTAAAACAAAATACAGTCAGTACTGGACCAATCAAAAATAATCAGTGCTGCAGGCTTCTTCCTTGAAGTTTTTTAACTAGGGGTTACTAAGCTTTTTATGTCATAATAGATGCATATTAGATCACAAACCCCCTCAGGAATCCCCACAGAGTCATTGTTTTATTTTTAGCTTTGGAGATATACAAGTCTTCATAGTCAATCAGTGCTCAAACTAGGATAACTACAAATTACATCAATCAAAACAACCAACCCTATTTCCTCCCTTGCTGTTCCAACTTCTGAAAAATGTGATTAAAGTTTACATATTCTATTCTATTATTTTGCTGTGGACCACTGATTTAGACCTTCGTCCCTGTGGTGGAAATGCATGGAGTTCCTCTAAAGGCTCCTAATCCCTGGAGAACATTCCTGTAGTGGAAACAGCTTTACATGCAGAAGTAGTAGCCCAGGTAGTTCAGCCTGATTTAGTGCCAATCCGTGGAGCAGTTGTGATAAAATCCTTAGCTTGACGCTTGTAGACGCCATTGGTGTGTGGGATGTTACATTAAAAAAAAAAGTGGAGGCGTTTTGACACTCATCTTATGCTGCTGGCTACAAAGCTTTGAGTTGTGAGTCACTTCTATTCCACAGAGGATGAATAGAGGTGTCACTGTACTGCGTTAAAACAAAGCTTAAGTTAGCTCGCATCAGTGTCAAACTGAAAACACAAGCACTCAACTCACCAGAGTATGAGGACACGCAGTCATACATGACATGAATGTGTGTGTGTGTGTGTGTGTGTGAAAGTATGAGCTGTTCTCATGAAGACAAACATGTCGTGTGAGATGTTCTGGTTGTCATACCTGCAGAAGCATACTGTGGTTAACCTGTGAGAAGACAGGTGGGTTGTCGTTGACATCGGTGACCGTGATGGTGATGAGAACCGCAGAGGACAGAGGAGGATCACCTTCATCTGCTGCCTGCACCGTCAGAGAGTAATGAGGGGTCTGAAGAGGAGACAGAGATTAAATTCAGTATGTTTTTGTGCTTTATGTCAGTCTTCTGCTACAGTTTTTTTTTCCCTTTTCATTTGTTTTTTTTTTTTTTTTTGTCTTTTCAACAAATTAATTATCCTTTATTTCATGTGTTTGAGAGTTTAAAAAAATATAATTAATCTTCATATCTTCCTTGTTCGTTTTTACGGATTTAACACACACAGAAACCCACTGACCTCCTCTCTGTCCAGTGCAGTGCGGACAGTGATTTCTCCACTGCGAGGGTGAATAGAGAACTGCTGCAGAGGGTCTCCGCTCACGATGGAGTAACGCAGCAAACTGTTGATCGGGCCGTCCAGATCAGTGGCTGTTACCTGAAGGTAAAGACAGGGAGGAAAGGTGAGCAGAGGAATAACACTTCATTTTCTCGTCTGTCTTAAATCTTCCTGAGAAATGTTAATGATCAGGGAGAAAGAGGACGAAAAGATCCACACATTATTCTGGTAGCACCCAATCCAATATGGTCAGAGGTCATGGTCAGAACAGCATCTCTGAAGACACATCAGAGGGCTGATCTTTCATTCAAAGATGTGAATGCAGATCCTTGGGCTGAAGGACTGACTGACAACATTTACAGCCACAACAGCGCTGGACACCACACACTCACTGTACCGACATATGGGTGCAGGTACAGGTCCATGAGGTGCAGATGGGCTGAGGCTGTCTGTCTGTCACTGCTGTGTGATGATGTGTTTTCTCTGTGACATATAGGCCTGTTAAATAAAGTCTAACTAACAAAGAAATCAGCTTAGTAAAGCAGAAAACATGAAAACCTTTCTCCAACACCTGTGTTTATGTGCAGTTTTTCATTGGTTCTGGTTCACAGTTCTAGCTTGCTGTAGCCTTCTTACTAGCTTGAAAAGAAAGATATTATCTTAACCTTTATATCTGACACGGACATTTTTGTCCGTTTTTGATTTTCATTTTGTGACTATTTCTTAGTGGTTTTAGCTAGAGCCTTCAAAATTGGTAAAGGTTCATCATTTTTCATATATTTTTTATTCCAAACCCGATCCTGTATAACACCTTCACACTCTGAGAAAACATTTTTTCCGGCACATTTACCACATTGGACAAAAATGTCCAACGTGTTTGATGCCATAAAAAAGGCATATTTTACTATTTTTTTTTCCTTTTTTTTTGCATGAATCTTCTAATCCACTTCTCCTCTATTGATCCAAACCATTGATTTAATTAATTTCAGACTTTTAACCCCTTCAATGCCAGAAAATAGAGTCCCTGGAAAAAAAGTGGTGAAAAAGCACATAAAAAGGGGTTATTTATAATATACTGAATGCAAATTTGTCAGAATTTAGTTGCCGGGGTCTTGCTGGACCTCTATGTAAAGAAGGCCTTACTTCAAAGGCACAGGTGTTCATGTGTACGTGTGTGTGTGTGTGTGTGTGTGTGTGTGTGTGTGGTGTGTGTGTGTGTGTGTGCGGGTGTGTGTGTGTGTGTGTGTGGGTGTATGTGTGGGTGTTTGTGTCCGCACACGCATGTGTCTGTGTGTCTGTGTCGTGTGCGAATAGCCATTTTACTCCATTTCCCCAAGGACTTGAATTCATTTTTTTTATAATGGAAGTCTATGGGAGCCATTTCTTTAATCTGACACTACAGAAAAACTACAAACCCCAGGAAATCAGTGTTGCTACTCATCAATGACATATCCAAGACTGATCTAATCCCCCCAAACCAAATTCAATTTGCATTCAGTATATTAATAAAAAACCCCTTTTTATATGCTTTTTTCACCACTTTTTTTCCAGGGACTCTATTTTCTGGCATTGACGAGGTTAAAAGTCTGAAATTAATTAAATCAATGGTTTGGATCAATAGAGGAGAAGTGGATTAGAAGATTCATGCAAAAAAATGGGGGAAAAAAATGTAAAATATGCCTTTTTTATGGCATCAAACACGTTGGACATTTTTGTCCAATGTGGTAAATGTGCCGGAAAAAAATAGTAGGGTACAAAGGTTAAATAAACAGAACTCCCTCTGCACAGCCAGTATCAGGGATCAGGTGCTGGTAAGTCACAGGAACAATTACAACTAATTAAATCTGTTAATGTGTTTGGCATGAATGTTTTATTGCAACAAGATAATATCTTTGGTAAAAACATGAACACAAACCACCACACACTGAACTGAGTTACTGTGATTTTATTAGAAGCGAACAACACGGTTCGCCCGTGGCTTCTTCAGGTTTGCTCAACAGAATCGCAATAGCAGAGCACAAAATTACATAAATCAGAAAGCATAGCAAGATCCATGAAGAGTCACAAGAATAATATTTTCTATGTGATTTAACCTCATGCCATTATACAACTGACTGAGTTGGAAATCTTAAAAAATAGACTACAGGTCCTACTTCTGTCCCTCTACACTGACAGAGTGGTGGACAGGGGGAGTGACAGGGGACCTTACATTTCCTTCCATTGCTTTGCCAATGATATTCAGATCTATTTACACTTAGAAGCTAATAGCAAAGAATCTATATAGCCATTAGTAAACTGCTTAAATGACATTAAAACTTGGATGTCTTTAAACTTTCTTAATCGTAATCAGACTGAGACTGTCATTGTTGGACGGCCTGACTAACTGGACGATTGTCTTCACACTCTTGGCCCCCTGCATTTAATCCACCCACTGCTAAACAGTGCTTTTAAATTCCACAGATTAGTTAGTTCCAAACAGATTAGTTCAGCTGTCAAAACTAGCTCTTTCCAGCTGAGACTCTTGGCTAAGGTAAAGCCCCGTCTCTCTTCTAGAGATTTTGAGAGTGCCACTCACGCTTTCACTATGTCACAACTGGACCACTGTAATTCTCTGTATGTCGGGTTAGAACAGTCGTCTCTTCCTCGACTTCAGTTAGTCCAGAATGCAGCTGTTCGACTTTTAACAGGAAAAAGGAAGCACGATCACATAACACCAGTTTTGGCCTCCCTCCACTGGCTTCCTGTCTGGTTCAGGATCAATTTTAAGATTTTATAGCTTGTTTTTAAACTTTTAAATGGGCTGGCACCACCATATCTATCTGAACTCTTGTATCTTCAGACTCCAGTCACAGTAACAAGATCTTCTAACCAGTTGCTCCTGGTTGTTCTTAGATCCAGATGCAAAATAGAGGTGACTGAGCCTTGTGTGTGTGTGTGTGTACATATATATATACACATGTATATGTATGCATGTGTGTATATATGTGTATGAATGTGTATGTGTTGACATAAATATATGTAGATATTTTTGCTTTGATTGGTTGTTTATCCTATTCTTATTTTAGGCTTATTATGCTCATTTGCTTTGTATTTTAAGCTTGTAAAGCACTGCTGTGTTTCAATGAGTCCATATGGTTCAAGCATCTACCATTCATGGATCCAAACTGCCTTCCTTCTTAAAGGTTGGTTAGAAATCTTGCTAGGTTTTCTGATAAATGGAAATTTGTGTAAATTATTAAGCTCTTCGGATGAATTAGAAAATTATTTTTTGAAAAATGTTGAAGAAAAAATGAAATGACTGTGATAATAAGTCATGTGATCCATGTATATTAATGACACCTGTGGGTGCTCATGTGATTCTGTTGAGTCACGGGTGAAACGCGTTGTTTGCATCTATTAAAATCACAGCATTCATGCCAAACACATTAACAGATTTAATTAGTTGTAAATAAAGCCACCATAATCAAGACATTGTCACAGAAATGCCATCTTTATTAGTTGGAACACAGTGAATTAGCTTGTTTTACCAGTTTTTAACCAAACTACATCACAGTTTTGTTTTGTGTGGATTTTGTCATAGTGGTAAGATTGACATTGTTTCAAGAACTGTGTAGAATTAATATTTTTCTATCTTCTGTTTTGTGTGAAGGCACTGAGTCTAATTGTTCATTAAAAAACACACAAAAAAAATCATGAAACAATTACACAGGCTGTACCATAATAATTTTTAATGGCAGACTGTTCAATTTGTTTTCAGAAACTAATTTTGGGCTCAATAATAGATAAAGATGGCTCATTATGATTGAGATGTCATCCTGTCTTTGTTTTCCTCTTCATTGATGCGGCTTTAGCTCATTGTAACAATGAATCCTATTATTTTCTCCGCTGACAGGCGACACTCTCCCCCAATCATATGAAAACAGCTAAAACATCTTTAAACAGCGACATATTGCAGTTAAATGGTGAAAACGGAGAGATGGAAACAGGAGAGAAACGAGAGAACACGAGAGAAGAAAAATGTCAAATATGAAACCATATGATTACAGACTCATCATCCAGCCGTGGTTCAACCATCAGCGAACCACTGAGCTGTGTTATTGCTGTGTTATCTCTGCTGCTGGCCTGACAGATGACGGCTGACATGTCGGATAACAGGGTGTGTGTGTTAAATCTGTTTTTTTACACATGTACGCCATCAGTGGGCTGCCAGATCATCTCGTACTGCCATGCTGTTAGAGTGTGTATGGAATTATAAACATATGTGAGTCAAATTCTCCGTGTTTGCCTTACACTTGTTGGTATGTAATCATTTTTTTCCATTACCTGAATCATCAGTGAGCTGCCAGGTGTCAGACGCTGTCGTACTGCGTGTTTGTGTCGGTGTGTCTGTGAGTGAAATGAGATTATCCAAGTGCATTTGCTTGTATGATCAACAAATATTTGTATGTTACACCTCTGATATGTGTGTGCTGATGCATGCTGCTCATGTGCATTCTGCTCTGAAATTACAGATAACAGAAATGTCCTTTAGTTAAACTGAACCTTGGAAATATATTTAATTTAAAGTCCAATTCAATTTAGTGATTCAATTAAAGATTACTGATGTTGTGTCTATGTTGTATCAACATGCACCATATTCTGTGTGTGTATGTGAGCATACCTGAAGAATTTATCATAAAGTAATTTATATAATGTAACCTTCACTTCAATTTATCTTTTCAGAGTGCAACGCTCTGAAGACAACAGCTGTCACTTCACCTGCTCAGTTTCTGGATCCTTACATGTGAGCAGTAGGAGCTTTTAGAGCCACAACCTGAGCTTTCGCCTCAGTTTGGAACATTTTCCCGCTAATACTGTTGTTTCTGCTAACATTTTTCATAAGTTGAAGTAAAAAATCTTTTCATGACTTTTTCTACAAACAGAAAAGTTTTTTTTTTTCTCCAATTTTGTTCATAACTTGTGTAGTATCTGTGTTTTAGAGCAGTGTTCCTCAAACTTTTTATACTGTGTACTACCTCAGAAAATACTGAGCTGTCTGCCATTTGGTGCTAGCAGGTGCTGTGAACACTTCACTGGCGCTTGTTAAGCAGCACTAGTGCAAGGACAATTTGAATTAATTTATTTAAGTCTAAGTAAATATTTCTGATGTTCCTCCACGTACCACTAGAAGTAGGTTAGGTACCATGAGCGGAAGATGTACCACAGTTTGAGAATCTAGGTTCTAGAAATGCAGATGAAGGATTATTGCACAAGTAAGCATTGGACTGGTCACTCTGAAATATGCAGTTTGATCTTGAAAAAAGACAATTATTAGGCCATTTCACATCAGGCAACAGATTTTTCCCAGGAGGGCAAAATCACAACCCACCCTGCTCTGCCTATGATTGGCTTACCTTGATATTCTTACCCTAACCCTAAACAATCACTCCTCATGCCTAAACCTAGCCAACCAAACCAATGAAGGCAATGAGAACTAGCCAGTCAGAGGGGTTTTACTTTTTCCACATGGGAAAAAAAATGTTATCTGTAGCCCTGTGTGAAACAGCCATTGTTCAGTGAGCCTCAGTTGGCTCATGACCCTTACAATATGATATATACTCACACTGCCCAAACTTATTTTTCCATTTTCTCTTTGCATCTTTCCTCTCAATATGTTTTTTAGACATCAGTGTATTTTGCTGAGATTCTGAAATCATATTGGGCACATATATTTTGCTCTGTAGCATGAAAACATTGGTGCTCAGCTGCAGAGATCATCAATGTTTTCCGGTGCACAGAGGCCCAGCACAGAGCGGGGCTGCTCGCACTGCAGTCCCCGAAATCCACAGCAGCCGCGGACACAGCGAGGCTGCTCACATACCAGCCCCTGAGACTCACGCCACAGCCGGGGCAGAGAGCACTCCAGCCTGGGCCTGGGTTTCGGCCGGCGGGTGGAGGACACACACAGCTAATGTTAGCCACACTGGTGACAGTGATGTCACACACATTAACATAACATGAAGTGATAAAAAACAAAAATAAAAACGTGAAGTCGATATTCAGCTCCAAAATATCTGCAACCAACCAACATTCAAGCGCTTATAAAAAAAAGAAAGAATGAAGCAAGAACAAAACGTTTTTTGTGTGTGAAACAAGAAGATCAGTTCTTTTTTTTGACATATTCCATATTAACATATTCATAGAACTGAATATTCTGCGGGTGCTGAAAAATCAGTGGATTTTGTCAAAAATGCTGGTGCTGTTGGCAACTTTAAAAAAAAAATGCTGGTGGAGAAAGAGTTCAACAGAAAAATGCAACCAATCACCTTCTAAAGTTCTCTGATTGACTAAACTAAGATTAGCTTTAACTGCCTTGTTAACTCTGTAAAAGACGCTTTATTTAACTCAACACACTTCCTAAAATGATAATTTTCCAGGGCTGATATGTACAAACATCTGCATCATAAAGGTGCATCCCTTTCTGTACATCTTTCTGTCTTACTACATTTGTGCGTTAGCTCTTACCTTCATTACCAGGCCTCCAGGCGTCAGATCCTCTGATATCTCTGTGCTGTAGTCGCCTCGTCCGAACACTGGTGTATTGTCATTCACGTCCGTCACGTTGATGATAACTGTGGTGATGTCGCTGAGGGACGACTTGCCACGACTTCCCTCTACAGAGAGATAGTACTCCCGCGAAACTTCAAAGTCCAGCGGTTCAATGAGGGTCAGAAGGCCTGTAAAAGCACAGAGAAAAGACTGAATTATTGAAAAGTGTGAGAGGATGTAGTACAGATCTGATCTAAGTTTGTACAAAAAAAGCAGATAAATATATAAAATAAATTGATCGATTCAGCACAAGAATCAAAATTGAGAACCAGAGAAAGCGAGACCCACTGGAGTGAACTTCTTTTCCTTTCTACTTCTCTTTGGTTTTCTTCATTTTAAAACATCACACAGCAGGTTGCTGTGTGCAGCGCTCTGATGTAATGTTACAGGATTTGTTGGGGGTGATGAAATATTTGATTTTTAAACAGTTACCACAGAACATATCAAACATGAGTACAAACTTTGTAGTTTGTTCTTTGTACTACAAAGTGCACTAACTGGACCAAGCTGCCCAGTTCACCTCATGAGCAAAACACTGTGGATTCATAAAACGTTTTGATTTTGTTCCGTGTAGTTCTGCAGCCTCTTCACTCCTGTTAGACTCACTGGTGGGTCCGTCATTACAAATACATGTTTGTATTGCTGCACACTCTTCAAAGTCACTCAACTTGGTTGTAAATTCCAGTCAAGATTTCAAAGTTTTTCTTAAAACTACAACATATAGTAGCCTGAAGTCTAAAGGGTGTTGCCAAGCCTGGACAGATTTTTTAATTACCTCCAAATTATTCTTTTATTAACCCTCCTCTAATTGAGCGTTTGGATGACAACAGTATAGTAATTTTGTATCTTCAGTAAATGCAACAGAGGCATGACCTATATGTTGAAACACTTTCAGTCCAAATGCTAGCTACCTCACACAATCAGTGTGAGGAAATAATAGTCAGCACGATTTGTTACTGGTCAAAGGGTTGAAGCTAAAGCAGCTGCACAAACATCCTCTAATGCTGAGCAGGAGAACGAGGTGTGTTAATGTCTGTGTTGAGTAACTTGAGTTCTAAGTTAGGTGAAAATGATATAAGTAGGGCACAAGTTAATTTTGTTTCTGTATGAAGTGTGTTTTCAATGAGTAATGAGGCAATTATGTTAGTCTTAGTTTGGTAAAAGAGGAAAAACTTGAAATCAGAAGGTGTACAATTGTATATGTCTGTTTAATAAGCAAAATAGGTTTAATAATAGGGTGTTCGTAACTAATTTGGAAAGTAAAGAACAGTTTTTAGGGATTTTAGGGGCATTACAATTTTTCAATGATTATGATGTGTACTTTGAGTGTAAATAAGGTGCCAGAGTGAGAAAAAAAAAGCGAGGTGCAAAGCCCTGGATGTTCTCAAGCCCTAGAAACACCCCTGGTGAAGCCATATAGAACATGGAATCTTGGGTTTGAATATTTGAGTCTGTAATGCTCATTATACCCCAGGCAAAAAATGGATGGATAGATGAAAAAGACTGCCAACACCATTGGGAGCTTTGTCCATCTTTAGGTCCATCAGTGTGGCAAACAATGTCAAGGTGGCACTAAAATGGAGAATGGCTGGCTGAGTCTTTAAATTTAAACAGTCTTTAAATTGTAAGCAGCTCCGCCTCGTCAGACTCCACTTTCATCAGTCTGGGCTGTAACTTGTGTTTCAGCTCCGGCTCAGTCTAATTAGAATGTAAACATGCCTCAAATTAAGCATGTTGACACGGACATGTGTAACATGTCATTTGAAGCATTAAGGTTGCAACTTTGACATTTTTGTCTAATTGGTAAATTTAGTTTAAGTGATGCCTTCCAATTTTTCATTTTTTGTAACTTACAGTATGAAACAAAAAGATTTTCAATTCAGAATTGTACAAGAGTGAGAAAAGATGTAACTCTCACTTGTAGGAAGCTGGGACTAGTATACTTTGACACTGTTGTTTGATAAATGACTAGATTATAATTTACTTGTGAAAATAGTTGCCAAACCCTGACATGCCGTTTGCACACCGTCGCACCACGCAAACCCAGTTTGGACAGTGTGCATGTGCATGTGAACATGGCTCAAAGCTAAAGATCTACAGTGAAGATTCAGGCTAAAAACATGGTGTAAATAACATTTTTTAAGTCATCTTGGCATGTTGGGGCTTTAGGAGACTTGGATTACATCAGACGAGCAGTATGGAGGCATTTTATGTTTTTATTCTGTTGTTTTTTACGTTTGAAAACTGGTCACCATTCACTTCCATTGTTTGGGAGATTCCGCAACACTGTTTTCCTGTGAAACTCCAGCAGTGTTTTGTGGACTAAAAAAACTAAACCTGACCTTCAGTCCACAATGTTAGTAAGTAGATAAAAACTGAATTTTTAATTAACTATCCCTTTAAAAAGCCACTTACAGGTCTGTACAGTGACAGATTTTAGCCAGAAAATCTGGTCCAGATGAGTGACTCACAATTCTTATTCACACTTTATTCAGTGCATTTCCATCCTCACCATCACTGCTTTTCAATCTCAGCTGTCATCACTCCCTCTCTGTGTAAAGTACTGGGATGCTGATCTGCCCAAATGCACATCATGTGAAATGCAGAAAGTACATTATGTAGAGTGACAGACATAATGCATATTTAAAATGGATGTTCTTGTGGTACAAAGTGCTTTGGATGAAAATACCCACCATAAGTCAAACACACTGTGTGTGTGTGTGTGTGTGGTATCATGTGACATATCTGGTGAACTCTCACTTTTGTCAGCTCAGTGAAGCTGTGAGTTTAACCTTTCAGGAACCATAAATCCCTCCACAGCTGGCTGCTGTCCTCATGTGTTATCTGTCATCCCATGTGAAGTTTAACCTCAATTTATGGCGGCGATAAAAGAGGCGTCAGAGTCCTTACAGGGGATATACGGTGTCGTGTTCGCTCTCTTGTCTGTTATGGAGTCACTCCCTTCGGTTCAGTTTGAAGTGCTCATTTATCTGACCTGCTGTAAACCTGCTCAGCTTTAACAGATAGACCTTTTCACCTCTGCCTCTCTCCTCCTCTGGTCATTTCATCAACAGGACATTGTTATTGAATGTTTGGAGTGCAGTTTCTAGTAGAAATGACTGACTCACCTCCAAGCTGGAGGACTGACGAAAACAATACATATTTTTTCTGTTATTTGTAAAAGAGAAGAAAAGAAATCACAGGAGAATGGGTCAGTTTGCTAATTACTAGAGCTGAAAAGCTGATCGATCAAGAAATTACAGCTTAAATAATTAACTGGCAATTATTCTGATAACTGATGAATCAATTTGGTTTGGAATTTTGATGCTTTTCCATGTTTTTGGTGGTTTTTAAATAAACGTATTTGAGTTTAGGACAGAACAAGCAATCTGAAGATGTCACCTTGAGCTTCATAAAAAGAAATCCCCACATGAATTTAGAATCTGTATGAAAAGGGCAAGATTTTGGTATTGGTAGTATAACTGCAGTAATCAGTCTTTCGAAACAAATTAGATAGTTGAATTAAGACTCTTTTGATAATCGTTTCAGACATTTATTAAAGAAAAATGTCAAACATAAATGTGAGGATTTGCTGCTTTTATTAGTTATATATTACAGTAAATGAAGAGTCTTTGGGTTATGGACTGTTGGACAAAATTTACAAACTTTCTCAATATTCAATAGCATTGAAGCAATTCGGATGGTGCCATAAAAGTATTGAAATTCACTACTTTGTTTTTTGTTTTTCAAATGTATTTTTTGGTGCTTTGGAGACCACAGGCTGAGTGCTATTTAGTTCCCAATAAGGTGAAGAGAAGGCAGACATCTCTATGGCTGATATCTCCAAAACTCTGCAACTCATACCAAAAAAATCTAGATGGATAAACAGCACTACAGGCCAGGGAAAAAGCATGTATTCTTGATTTTGGGGTCAACTGTCCTTTTAACAGTCAATCTGAAGAGCAAAACACATGGAATGCATTGGTCAAAATACAGTTTCAGAACCTGCTATTGTCTGACTGTAAGTTAGCTTTTTATAAACTAATTTTAAAAAAAATTATCTGCATTTATGCAGAACTTAATTTGGTTGAAGATGTCTCTTGGCTTAAACTCCATTCTTACATCTCAAGTTGCTGATTAGACTGTAAACAATAACCGGCGCTCTTAAGTCTTGGCCTGGATATCCATTATGTGGACATCCACTGGCTACACTGGAATCCCCAAAACACTGGCCATTGCCCCAAGAGACTAAATCACTGTTAGATGATAGCCACTGGTTTCAGAGATCGACTCTTTTTTGACATGGACATGATGATTAATCATAAAAAATCAGCTAAGTTGTCAAAAACAAAACACAAAGAGAAGTTATAAAGTAATATTCTATTTATGGCTTTATATCCATCTCAGTCTTCCTGTGTCCCCTTAAAAACACAATCAACATGTAAACTTGTAAATCCTAATCACCTGTCTCAGTAACCAACAAAAAAGATCTAAACATGTAATAATTTGTGTTCAGATGAACCACTGCCAGTTTTTATAGATATGGTTGTTTGGAGACAAGACAACCGTAAATTGTTCCAACTTCATGTTTATGACACTGAACATGTCTGAGGAGACAGGATTTCTCTGTTAGTGATCTTATTATACCACACAAAGCCTGTGTGTGTGTCTGTGGACTGCAGCGCGTCCTCTCCAGCAGAGTGTGTGGGTGAGACACACAACCTATTTTCTTGGGCTGCCAGCTTGTCTGCTGAGCCGCACTTCATTAAGATAAAACAAAACGGGATCCAACAACAACACACATCTACCATTCCCCTCAAACTAAACACCTCCAGGTTTCAAAAAGTAAATTATTTGTACCTTGTACGCTCACGGCACAGATTCCACTTTATTGATTTTTCTAAGATCAAGGAGATTTGTACAAGCAGCTTGAGTCTGACTGATCCAAGCTGTGTGATTTATTTATTTGTTTTTTTGTACCTTTTTCTACAGGGAGAGAGTTGGCTGAGCTCTGTTTTTTATCAATGCAACACATCTCATTCATGCTCTCCTTTGCATTCATATGCAACCAGCACATCCACAGTCTTTACTTTTCATCACAGAGAAGCTTTGCTGCTCATTTCTACACATTCAGACACTAACCAGGGATCGAGTGCTTCACTCAGGGGACTTTTGATGGCGTTTGATGAGAAAAGAATGGTTGCTTTCTACATTTATAATCAGATCTGAGTCAAACCTGAGTCACATTTATGAGGCTCTGATCCAAATGAACTTGCATCCTGTATTATCTGTGTGTGTATTTGGCCAGCGTTGGCAATTCTGCAAATTGACAAGGATGACCACTTTATGGCACTATTAGATTTTTTACAGGATGGACTGTTGCATCAATGGCCCCATTTACAGGGTTTTATTTCATGTGTCTCATCTCAATCAGTGCGGTCACATCTGCTGAAAACACTGCAGCTGCTTTCTTTATTTGGCTTTAATGGTGTAGGGACAACGACAGCTAATTACAGTGCAACGTCAGCTGACATTATCACTGGGACTGTCCCAGACCCAGACCCACTCAGTGTGCCACACTAAACTCAGCCTACATGAGTATGTCCAGTGTCACCTGTCCTGCATGCTCTGCATTTATTAACATTGTGAATTAAGGATTTGTTTCAGCCAAAACAGGGATCCTTTCCATAACATTGTGCCCGACCAGACCCATGTCTGAACCCAGGATTCGAACCCACAACCTTCGAACCTACGACCTACTCTTCCATCCACTTTTCTCCATTGTCCAGCTACTCCTACCCCTGATTCAAGATCTATGTGCCCAGCCAGGCCCATGTCCGAACGTGGGTTCAAACCCACGACCTTCTTGCTGTGAGGCGAAACTCCTAACCACTGCTCAACCATTCTGACTGGTCCAGCTACTCCTCTCCCTGATCCAAGTCCTTTGTTCCCAGCCAGGCCCATGTCTGAAACCAGGATTCAAACCCACGACCTTCTTGCCACCTACTAAACTACTATAACACTACTACACAATTACAACAATCTGAGCCTGTCAGTGGTAAAATCAAGCAAACAAGAACGCGTCACCTGCCCTGCACGCTCTGCGGTGCACTCTGGTGAAGTGACTGCTGCAGTGCATCACCTGCACGCCATTTTTATCACTCTCTCTGCTTCCATCACTCTTAGTTTTGTTGTTTGTAATGATTCAAAGGCTCTGTTTGTAAAGTACACAGCCTGTCATATTGTTGCATTTCTCTGAGTACAGTGATGCAGCTAAATAACATGAGCTGAAACTTGTTTACTGAAAATGAATCTGTGCCAAAAACTGCAGTTCCTGAAAAGGCCACTTGACGCTGGCTCCTAAAGTGAGCCAGTCCCCACAGAATCTCATATTAAAATGCCCAGATTTACAGCAGGAAATAGTATGTTTACAGCTTAGTATAAAATGGTTTTGGTCTCTATAGCCAATCTCCCCTTTGGTGACATTCGTTTAATTTATATCAAGACTTAATGTTATATTTTATTAAGGGCAGGACTGCTTTGAGTGACAAGTGCGTGCCGTCACAAGTGGCCGGTTCATAAGCTTGCTGCAGCTCTACCTCTTTGCCCTTTTTTGGATAAGCTGAGAGTTAGTCAGGGTCAGGCACTGCCAAGATGGCTCTTCAGAAACCTATGGGTGACGTCAAAGAGACTACATCTATGTTTTATACAGCATATTTGTACACCAGAATATTTGAAACAGTTTGCTCAGCAACCTAGCGAGAAAGTGTTCTTAAAATTCACTATCAGCTTGACCTACTGACCTATAAGTAAACCAATGGTAGAGTGCATTATAGCAAGTTAAGTTGTGCTGATTGGATAATCACAACACTGAAGCATCTGAGCAGCAGTGTGAGGAAGTGTTCTGGTTTCTAGATGGCACAATTATCAACAAAGAGGAGGCTGCTTTAATCTACAAACACAACACATCTGAGGAATCAGCTGCCAGCTGCAACCCATGTGAGGCAGTGGAGACACCCGGAACAATATTCAGCCAGTTCTAACCTCTAGTCAGTCTGTTACATTGATCCTTCTTGTTCTAATTATGTTAATTATTCACTTGATGTCCCAACAGCTGTACATAAAAGGATTTATTGCATCTTGATGAACTGGTTGCAATCTGACTGTGTGAGCACTAGGCTTGGGCGGTATAAAGATATCACAGTATACCAGAGTATCAAGAAATCCTGACAGTATGATTTTCAATACCATCATAAACACAGATGCTCCTCTTTATATTAAAATGATACTGAGATGCTGTATTGTAGTGTGCATCTTATGCCACCAGGGGTCAGTATCTGCATGGCAGCACAGCTGAGCAGACAAACAGCGTCCATGCAAAGAAGAAACATGACATTTTGGGAATAAAGTTACAGGACTAACTAATTAAAAATAAGAAAAATACACCTGCCTCTGTTCTGGATTATGTTTGATTCAGTCCAGATGAGAAAGGTAAGCTAACTGCAGACTGCTGACTGCTCAGAGTTGTGTTTCATCATAAGTGTGTAACTTTAGTGAACATCACAGAGGGCGAGGAGCAGGCTAATAACTGGTGACAGAGCTAAGGTGAATGCACGCTGAGCAGAGGGAAAGGTAAAGAGTTAAGCTGTCATTCTGGCAGAATATGTAGAGATGATGCTGTAAATTTACAGTTGAGGTTTGAGTTTCAGTGACTGAAGGCTGCAGTTTCTCAAGACTAAAGCAGAGCTCCTACCTATGTTGTTCCCCTCCCGTTGTAAGAGTATTAACTGCAGTGGAGTACGGTGTGGTTGAGTCGGTTTACACAAGTTTTACACAAATACCGCCTAATACCATACATCCCAGTAAACTGTCAGGAGGGTATGAAGGTATGAAAAATACCACCCAAACCCAGCAAGTACATCCACATAATTAATTAATTTTTTATTTTTTCTCTCAATTTTATTGCACCTTATTGTATTTTTTTCATTGTATTTTGTAAGTCTTAAAGCAATATTCCACTCTTATATAATCATCCACTCAGTATGTACTCACCTCTATGCCGATGTGATGATGAATGAAGATCTTCAGTTCGCTAAACAATCCTGCAGTTGGAAACAGGGTTGCAGCCAAATCCAGTACAATGGCAGTGAATGGAGACCACGGATAAAATGTAAAAAAAAAAAGAACACAAAACAAACACAAAATGTCTCCATCCTGCTCGTGTGGTGTAATACAAGTGTCAAGTGCCAAGATCGACACCATGTTTACATGCTACCTGCTACATGCTACAGTTGACATTTCAGCTAAAAACATGGTGTAAATGGTGTCTTTTGTGGTTAAATTTTAATGTCGCGGCTCACGGACACTTGGATTACACCACACGAGCAGGATGGAGACATTTTGTGTTTGTTTTGTGTTCTTTTTTTTACATTTTATCCGTGGTCACCATTCACTGCCATTGTACTGGATTTGGCTGCAACCCTGTTTTCTGCTGAAACTCCAGGATTGTTTTGTGAACTGAAGATCTTCACCCATCTTCACATCGGCATAGGGGTGAGTACATATTGAGTGGATGATTATCTAAGAGTGGAATATCGCTTTAACTCTGTTAACTCTCTGTTGTGCTGGGTGGGTAGGGGGGCTCTGAAGGAGAGGTTGATTTTACCTATGATCATGTTGTCTCTTTTGTTTGTTTTAAAAAAATGAAAAAAACACTGAGTTAAACAAAAATCCTTCCTGTTAACCTCAGTTGTGAACCTTGCAAAAGTTCATTAAAGTTAACTTCCAGCAAATTGAACTTAGGTTCCATTTTAATATGCTCAAACAAACAGGCAGACAAATCTTTGCCTCTTTGGCAAAGAGGTGAACCTTCCTTGTTTTCCTCCTTGAATAAAAGTCTTGGCTGTGATTTTTCATCAACCTTTAACTCCTTCCACCACCTGCCAAATTCTACAAGCTCAACAAGCTCTTTTTGTTCTATCAAAACAAAACCTTTTTGTACTATTAGTGTCAATAATTCCCCAAATCCAGCAGATTTCCCTCCACATTCACACTATGTAATCATAGAGCAGAAACCACCAGAGGCAGACATTCTTCTTTGTAACAGTCATGTTGGTGCAGGTAATTATGCTAATGTCTCAGATTTATTGTGGCACTGACTTATTGCTGTTAAAATCCTGCACATTGTGTCTGTAATATAAACGGTGATATGGTTTATGTGCTGAGCCACAGCAGCTCATGCTTCCCGCTGCCAGCTTTCTGTCAATAAGGGTTCGTATCTGTGTTTTGTGTTTTGCTCAAAGCAGTCTGAGCTCGTTCTGCACAGCGTGATTCGACTTCTCAGAAAGAAGAACCTGGGTGAAGGTCATTTGTCATTGTCAAGCTAAATGACTCTGTTTCCCACACGTCTCATTGTACACACACACACACACACAACACACACACACACTCCCCCCCCCCCCCCCCCCTCTCTCTCTCTCTCTCTCTCTCCTCTCTCTCTTCTCTCAGTGCAGGTTTCAGAAAGTCAAACTGAATGTTTAAAATGATGTTTTAAATACTGCGGGTAACTTAATTTGACACTAATTTAAAACTAGAGGACAGAAAGCTTTTTCTTGGACTGTAATTGGGCCTTACTACACAAACAAACACATTTATATGTGTACTTGTGAGGACCCTTAACTTAAAACCAAGTCTTGATCTTGAAACAACCCTTTGAAGAAGTGAAGACTGACCACTTTCCATAAATGTCCTCGCTCATAACTTTTAAAACCTAAACAAATCCTCATGAAGAAAACAGCTGGTCCGGCTGAGACGATGCAGTACAATCCAGAAAGCCCAGTTTAAGTAACAGATCCACAAGTTTAAAGGGATAGTTCACTCAAGAATGAAAATTCAGGTCAGATTTAGCTTTTTAGCCTGGAAAACACAGGAAAAACACGGGAAAACAGCATTGCAGAATCACCCAAACAACTGAATGGTGACCAGTTTTCAAACGGAAAAAATAACCAAAAAAAAAAAAAAGCCTCAATACTGCTCATCTGGTGTAAATCAAGTCTCCTAAAGCCCTGATGTGCTGTGCACATGCACACCATCACAACACACACACCCAGTTCAGTCGGTGTGCACGTGAACGTGGCTTCAAGCTAAAGATCTGCAGTGAAGATTCAGGCTAAAAACATGGTGTAAATGATGACTTTCAAGTCAGCTTGGCATCTCAAGACTTGGATTACACCAGATGAGCAGTACAGAGGCATTTTATTTTTTGTTGCTTTTTTCCATTTGAAAACTGGTCTCCATTCACTTCCATTGTTCGGAAACTGTGCTACACTGTTTTTCTGTGAAACACCAGCAGTGTTTTGTGGACTAAAAAACTAAATCTGGCCTTCAATCAGCACGAGGGTGAGTAGATAATGACTGAATTTTCATTTATGGGTGAACTATCCCTTTAAAGGTTCAGATGCCAAATCACTGCACAGAGGTTTTGATCTCAGCTAAACAACATGTTACACAACAATCCACCAGGGACATGTATATGCATGTATTTGACTGCTGCACCTTGTCAGAGTATGTGAAAGTTGAACAGTGTTCATTTTGTTTGCCAGAGACTTGTGTGTTTGTGTCCCCACTGAATTAACAGACAGGCCTCATTGAAATGAATAAAGAGGCAGCATTTTTGTACAGTTCACGTCATAATGAATGAGGCTTAAAACCAAGCTGATTAGTCTGGGCATTTTAGTCTTATCTTAGTCCAAAGGTCTGCAATCTTTACTATCAAAAAAGTCATTTTGAGCCAAAAAAATCTGTCTGGAGCCTCTGTTTTCCTCTGAGACCTTTCTGTTTTTGGATTTGGCATCCATAGCTGGCCTAGAAGGACTCAAGAGTAGCCACTGGCAACATTTAGAGGAAAATGCGCCAAGCCGTAGACATAGGCTATGATGCACATTTCATTTCAAAATTTCTTCCCTTGTGATAAAACAATATATTTCTTTTTTTTCCAAATACCACCCTGTTTCTTTCCCCCAAGCCCTGTTACTGTTAACTTCAAGTAAGTGCTGCATTAAAAAACAGCCATAAAAAATATCAAACACAGCATATAGTTAGTAATACTGAATCATAAACAAATTCAGAGGAAGTCTTCCCCCTCCTTGAATCTAATGTAACAGTGTGTGTATATGTGTTCACATACAAGGAACCTGACAGTGGTCTTTCATTACTCTGGGATAAACATAACAGCTAAGAACAAGGACAACAATGCTAAACAAAAGAGGAAAAACCCTGTGCTGTGAAATGACAATAAATGATCTTGTCACCTTGATAGATAGTATACAGGACTGTTATGTACATGAGAATTAGCAAAAAAAAGTGTATATTGTCCAAAAAATATATATAAAAAGCATTAGTAGCCAACAGCATAACTGAAAACTCTGTATATATGTGTCAAGTGTTTGTAAGTTATAAACAATGCAAAGCAGATGGAAAGAGGGGTTGCTAAGGAAATATACCTATAATGAATGAATATACATGTAGTGGATGACTGTGTACAGTATATGGATGTATTACTTTGTAATATTCAGGAGATTAGAAGATTCTTGTGTACAGAGAAAAATGGTCAGTTGATATGTGGCATAAACCAAAATTCCAAACTTACTGTCTCATAAAGATTTGCTTTGATGTAGGAATTTATGTGGAGCATAATTTTAAACAAAGCACAAAGATGGTTATGTGCACAGTTATGTTCAGGAACATTACCACTGGACTCAGAGAGCAGCAGGTTTAATGCCACTCCAGAGGAGGACACACTCTGTTCGCTGTGTGAGCTCGGTGAAATTGAGAGTGAGGATCATTTTTTGTTTTGCTGTCTTGTGTATGAGGACTTATGGGCTATACTTTTTACTAAAATGTCTTCTATTTATGCTGACTTCTTTTGGTTGAATGAGTTTAAGAAACTTGAGTTATGCATTAGAAAGGGAACCTTTTTTTGTAGCAGATTTTATTTCTCAAGCTTGGGAGGGAAGGTATTCTGTTTTAGACTGAGCTATGAAATGAACTGTAATTTTTCTACTGAAAGGAAAATGTTTGAGCACTGCAACTGTATATGGTGTCTTATAAACCCACGAGGACTGGGCACTGACACGAAAATAAAAGGAAATCAATCAATCAAAAAATATACTACGTCTTTATAAACTATATACAGTATAATATTTCTTCTCCCCTATTTTTTTAGTAAAAAAAATAAAGAGAAATTAAAGAGATTAATAAAGAGTTCTTTATTTTTTCAAACTACATTTTACTCTCGTCTTTTTTTGTCAACAATACTGCATGTTGATGTGGTCACAGTTAGTGTTGGTGCTTGCCTTTAGTGTCTCGTCTCAGTTTTTGTTAACAAAATGTACCCCTAAGCAGATAATACAAATGTATCCCAAATGTATGACTCCACAGACACAACAACAAACATGTGAACATGTTCTGTGTATTGAGGAGTATATCTGAGTCTCATTAGTAGAGTTAAATCCCCTAATGCTATTTTATTTAACACACTGATATCAACTTGACACTACAGTAAATTGCATGTTTTCTATTTGTAGTCCACACACAGTGACACTTTTTTATCACAGAATTTTAAATGCACAGTATATATCACTGTGTTTGTGACAATGTTTCCGTGTCACTCTTTGTCTTGTTGACACTTAACTTTCAAGCACAGAGATATGTGGACTGTCAGACACTTTGCTGTGATTCACTGACACATTACGCTGTCACGTTGGGTAAACCACCGTACATCTGGCACCTGCAGGAAGATATGACAAACTGCAGTACGTCAAGTGTTCTGATCCAGGGTCAGTGTGAGATTTACTGTTTACAACTGCTTCTTTCACGGCATCCTTGAGGAGGCTTACTGATAACGCATGAGCATTCATAATTTATTCGTATAATTTTGAATCATTCTGTGGACATCAAAAAACCAAAACTCATAAATTATCAACTGTGGTCTGAACAAGCTGGTGACTTGTTCTCTATTTTGTCAAATCATTGATGAAAACAGAGAGAAAACTACTGATTAAAAATTTACTTACAAAAACAAGGGAAACTTTACTTCATACTGTTCAGTTATTTCACTTTTTATTGAATCCGCTTACCAGTGGTTTAAACCTGTGCTTGATTTCATACATTTCCCGGAATGACTTTCAACACAACCCCAGAGGGGCGATGTGTGTTTTACTTTGTTCATTTCAGGGTTGCAAATTTTATGCATTTCTCTTTACTGATAGTTGAAAACCCTCGATTAATCATTAATATTTAATAAGATCCAAAACTGATTAATCATAAACATACCTTGTTCAAGAAAATGAATGAGCATTTTTCTCAAAAGTGTGGTAGCCTGCACATATCAATTACATTTACCTTTCAAAATAAAACATAATTGTTTGATTTTATTCATCAAAATTACAAAAATACATGATGGTACGATTTGACATAAGAGTCGCTGCCATTTCAATCATTTTGTCCACAGTGATAGTGGATAGTGTGTCGATAGAGAATTGATAATAGGTAAAAAACAGTAGTACTACAACAGTACCAAGATCAATCACTTCTGGAACCAGGTTCACAGCTGGGCTATGAATCAATTTCTGAGCCTGCCGTGTGTGTGTGTGTGTGTGTGTGTGTGTTGTGTGTGTGTGTGTGTGTTTGCTGGTTATACTGAGTTCTGTATGAATTTTCATTACTTTCACTGACACGTCTTTATACAGATGCTGACTCAGCAGGTCAGGCCAGTTGACCCCTAATACAGAGACACAATACAACCGGTTTGAAGATGTACCTGCACAGCGACAGGGAAGTAAATTGGGTTGAAATGGGTGTAAATTAGAAACAAACACAGACGACGCAGCTTTAAAGCCCTGTACACGTCGGGTAGTGGTTGAGCTCTCGGTGTAATTACATACTGAGAGAGTAAACAAAGAAAAGCAAGAAGAAGACTGTGTGTGATGTGTGCAAGGCTGATCAGAGGACTTATTGATCAGTACAAGCTATACAGAGAGAGAACAAACAGGATGGATCAGCAGGAGACTGGATTAGATTATAAATTTTACCGTCATGCTCAGCTCACCTTCACTTGGCTACACATTTAAAAGGATCAGTGCAGCTTTCTGATGAAAGTGACTACTAATACATCCATTTAACTAACCGGTTACTACATTTGGGGTTGTGATCCAGACCCATGTTTATTGGTTCCCCATTTGGCAGAGGAAAATATATAATAAAGCAATCATACATGAAAAGATGTTCATGTATGATCTCTGTCCATCCCCACAATCTGTTGTGACCATGCAGATTTGTCCATGTGGCCACTACAGATGCTGATCTACAGCTCATATGTGAACCTGGCCTCAAATCACACTGTAACAGCTACAAAATGAAACCAAGATTGTATCAATAAACACTAATGCAAACTGTGCATGTTGTGCATTTTTTTGCCAGTATGGACATGAAATAAGTCTTAAATTACATTCACAATGGTCTTAAAATGGTCACAAAAAGCCTCAAATTTGATTTGCTGAAACCTGCAGAAACCCTGTAAACAGAGAGCTGATCAGCGTCCGTCGAGGCGGCAGAGTACGATCCAGCCCTCTCTCTTTTCATCAACCTGTGAGCGCTCACTGGCTGAGGTAACTTTAAGTGTAACTTCTGTAGACCTGCACCTATTGATTATTTTTTAAATGATTAATCTAGCAATATTTTTTTTCGATTGATCAAAGAATCTATCAATTAATTTATAGATTATTTAACAATTATTTTTCTTATTCAGTTATATAACAATTGATTTACCTAAAACACATATCAAAAATTTGTCTCATTAATATTTCAATATTTTATTCAATCATAACCCTGAAAAACAGACACATAAAACACATTAGAATAATGATAATAGTGGCATATTTTAAAGTTAGTCTAATTTCCACCCTATTTAATATATGTCAGATATCTGATCAGAAAAATACTGGACCTCAAATCAAAAGGAGCTGTGATGCTTATTAATTTAATCACTAATCACTGTGTCAACACTTCACTGAACTGGACAATCAGTGTTTTGAATTCAAACTTAAACTGGTTATGACATGAAGTTATTTCATCTGTGGAGTCATGTGCAGGTAAGATGATCACTGGCAGGGTAGTTTTGCATCAGTGTGGGCTAAGTACAATAACTGAAATTAATTACATTTGAATCAGACATCCTGTAACATTAGTTTTAGCCATTTCTGAATCATACGTGGCTGATAAAGTTAACAAAAAGTACTAAACAGCAGAATAATACCATTAAATGACATATTGTGTAAAACTGACAGCAGCAGTGCAGACATCACTTTTAACACAGGGGTGATGAAGAAACTTCAAGAAAATCTATCTTAAGTGACTTCTACTAACAGAAACATGTTCCACTTATTGTTAATCTGCATACATTGAGCCTGGGCGCTGACAGGAAGTAAACAGGACGATGCTGCTGTCTCGCTGCTGCCGCAGCAGCATAAATACACTTAAATGAACAAAGAGTACAGACAGGAGCGGTGCTTGATTAACTTTTTTCCTAAGTGTGCCTCAACTGTCCTAGGCTTTATAGTAGCTGATAGGACTGGGCTGCCTGCAGCTCTGCTGCTGTTAGCATGTTGGACCTTCTCTGAGCTAAAAACAGCACAAAGATGCATCAAAGCTGCGTATTTTTAAAGACGTCATTACAAAAGGTATCATGTACACATTCAATGGTGAGGAGTAACTCACATTACATTTCTACATCATATGATGTTACATGTTACACAGGCGGTTTGTGGAGTGAGTGAAACTTCAGAGTTGAGTCACGTTTAGCTAAACTGGTTCCTGATCACATATCAATCAATCAATCAATCAATCAATCAAATTTTATTTATATAGCGCCAATTCACAACAAAGTTGTCTCAAGACACTTTACATATAGAGTCATTTAATAAACTAGCAGTCATATACATTCGCTCTAGGACTGTTAATATGTCACTTTATTAGGGTTTAATATTTTTCAGGCAAGAAAGTTACCATTTAGATTCTCAATATACAGCCAATTTATCCAAATAATGCATTTTTGGATTTTTTTCTCCATTTGCCGTGTTTTTGTATTGAGTTTC
This sequence comes from Lutjanus argentimaculatus, assembly GCA_034769285.1. NCBI lineage: Eukaryota > Metazoa > Chordata > Actinopteri > Lutjaniformes > Lutjanidae > Lutjanus > Lutjanus argentimaculatus. The sequence continues at coordinate 1,781,626 of JAWZSL010000006.1, read as the reverse complement.
TCTACTGTCCAAGAATTGTTACAGATACCATATCTTTGTGTCCCAGGTGGTATTTTTATTATCAATGGGACATTCTTACTTTTGAGCACAGGACAAGACGCTCCATCCAAACCTATATGCCTGTCTGTGATTTAGTATCAAGAAGTCTTCTGTCCCTGCAACATTCTGTTCCTGTTTCATGGGTGTGTGTCTCAGGGAGACACCAAATATCTCTTTTGGGTCTCCGCCTGATAAAAGTTTGGAAACCACTACTCTAACTCAACACCAAAACCCTCTGGAGAACTGATTGTGATTACTTTTAGTCTGGGGTAGTTTCTGAGCCAAACTATTTAATTTCAAATGTTAATGTCAGCACTCTGCCTGAGGCATTTTAGTTTTGTTCTTCTATCTAGCTCCACATGTCACATGAATAAATGAATTTTCTATGTCCCAAGAAGCTCAACAATATTGCAGAGCCTAACGTATTCCTACAAGGGCCTGTTTATTTGCCCAGTTTAGTGTTTCTTCTGCTGCAGGATGCTGTCTAAGATTCTGATGGCCACATCTCGGCTTTTCAAACTTTTAAACTCCCTGCTCTCCCCAAATAATGAAACCTAATGCAGTGGACAGTGATCAATGAGAGCAGTTCTTCTGACCAGCTGCCCTTTAATGATTTATTGGCAGGAAGCCGTGAGACGGTCCCACACAGTCCAAAGGGCAGACTGAAGTTCACTCACAAACTCTCCCAGTTTTTAAATCCAGCAGGGGACGAAGACTGTGAAAACTCAGGGTACTTATCTGAAAGTCCAACTCTCTGACTAGAACTTTTCAAAAACTTTTATTTCTCAAAACAAAAGGGTGACAGGTTCATTTTGTGTCAGAAGATTTGCTCAAGTGTAAGATAGAAATCACAATACTGAATTAAAGCTGGGGGGGGCACTTTAAAGGGCGTTGCCACCCTTTGCCGAAATTCATATCATATGTGCAAGGCAGAGAACTGGTAACAAATGTGTGAAGTGTCATGTCGATGTGATCAAGTACACTGAAGTTAAGGCCACTTTGTGTGTTTTGGCAAAACATTGACCTTCGCCGTGCTGTCAGGGGTACGCCGTTTGACGATAGGTCATGGTATTCATGATATAGGATCACCAAGGTCATAAGGCTTTTCTGACCAGATTTGATTTTCAAAGTGTAAAACATGTCATTTCCTGTCGCCAGTGTCACCAAGCTTTGTAAAGATTTCTTTGGCAAAAGCTCCAGTAGAAAACTGTTATCAGTGTGCTCTGGGAAATATTTTTGACGCTTTGAGCACCGCAAATGACATTCCTTTCACCTCAATTGTATTGAGACCGAGGAAGGAATCTCAGAACATCTCAAAAAGTGTATGCATGACTGAGTAAAACTAGAGGTACATTAAATGAGGAAATATGTTGTTTTGTTTGACCAAAAAAATATTTCCATATGAAGATGGTTCAGTTGTTATCACAGGGTACAAGGTTCATTTATTTATCATTCTACAACACAGGACTGTGCAACGAAATACAAGTTGTCGTCCCTTTATGTTCCTCACAAGAGAAAAATATATAAATGGATGAATACATAAGTCATAAAAATAAACTGTTATTTATGGTGGGGTACTGAGGATGAATTTAAGAGTCTCACAGCCTGAGGGAAGAAGCTGCTCTGTAGCCTGGTTGTACGGCACCAGATACTTCTGTATCTCTTGCCACATGGCAGCAGGGTGAACAGGCTGTGGTTGCAGTGGGTATTGTCTTTTAATATCCTTTGACCTAATACATGACCTATACATGACCATGAGTATGGAGTTTTGGTTACAACATCACAGAGGATTCCATGACAACTGAGCATAATCCATCCTCTGACTAAGGTCACAATATAAAGTGGAAATTTTTAGCAAATGGACCTTATGATGACATCTTTTTGTCAAGCTGCCATTTATAACATCAATAATGAATGTCAGGGGCAGAAGAAAATATTGATATCTTTGAATATTGTGATTTAATGTATTATGATACTGTATCAATTCTCAAAAACATTGTTTTGTGATATCTTCATACATGCAAAGATTCGTGGCAGTGGTTCATTTCGTTGATGTTATCTTCACTGTTCTGAGTGCATAAAAAGGTAAACTTTTTAAAAACTAAAAATGTTATGCATATGGTGGTGTGTTCTTTAAACTGAGTTTTCCTAATATTTCATTTTAAAAAGCAATAAATCACCTTACAGTATTGCAACTCCTGTATCGTGATATGTATCATATCACCACATTCTTGCAAATACACAGCTCTAGAATTCTTAAGTGTAGCCTCTTTTGTAATTTCAGTGAACTTAGCCTTTAATACTTGGTAGCCATGGCAACATAATGATAATATGACCATATAAATAATAGATATTTTGCCAGAACACTAACAAATACACCATTCGGTCGGTTTGCAGCTGCAAATCATAACATAGATGTAATAAAAGTCTTTCACACAATCTATAATTGGTCAAAATAGAACAATGGATGGACCAAGCTGCTTGCAGTGTGAACACACCATCAGTGCGTGTGTGTGTGTGTTTTTAATTGCTGTAATGCTTCTTCATTTCAAGTTACAGTGGAGGGACTCCTGCCAGTGTGGTAGGAGGTGGTTGGTTTCATGAACAAATATGATCACAGATGCCATGCCTTGTTCTGCTTTTTAATCACAACCAATCAAAAATACATTAGTCACACACACACACCACACACACACACACACACACACACACACACACACTCACACAAAACACACACACTCCACTCACACACACACACACGGCCACAACTGCACATGTAACAAGGCATCAGTCAGATGGCCTGGTGCTTGGTACACGTTTTGAAATGTGGGTTCAAAATCTGTATGTCAAGGTTCTATACAGTTATTGCCTGTGTGATTTTTTTTCCTAGAACCATTAGTCCAAACCATATTGTTTTAAGACCTCTGGAAGCTGAACATCCTATAGTTTTAAGAAATCTTGTCAAGAAAAAATCACACATGCTTGTTTAAACCAAAACAAAACTCATGTCTTAAGTGTTTTAACTTAAATGTATAGGTCATATTTAGACTTAGAATGAAAAGTCCACTCAGGTGAATCAATTGGATGTGGACTCATTTTCATCATCTCTTTTTCTCTTCCTTAATCCGAGGAAGTGGCGAGTTCTTTTCCAGAAAGACAGATTTTTCTTCTTCTCTGCAGCCTGCTCCTGACAGACCTTAGCCTTTTCTACAAGTTCTGGTTCTTGTGAAATACAGAGTGACTCCTCTTGAATGAGTTCTGGGTCCGGTGAAACAGCAGAGGACTTGCCCTTCTCATGCTGGCAAACCTGGTTGTTCAACTCTTCAATGAGCTGGTCAGATTCTTTGTGAAAGGTCAGACTGGCTTCTTCCTTAGCTTTAAGCTGGCATAACTCTTGCTTCAGGTCTTGGATCAGCTGGTCAGACTCTTTGTGAAAGGTCTGACTGGCTTCTTCCTTAGCCTGGAGCTGGCATAACTCTTGCTTCAAGTCTTGGATCAGCTGGTCAGACTCTTTGCGAAAGGTCTGACTGGCTTCTTCCTTAGCCTGGAGCTGGCATAACTCTTGCTTCAAGTCTTTGATCAGCTGGTCAGACTCTTTGCGAAAGGTCTGACTGGCTTCTTCCTTAGCCTGGAGCTGGCATAACTCTTGCTTCAAGTCTTGGATCAGCTGGTCAGACTCTTTGCGAAAGGTCTGACTGGCTTCTTCCTTAGCCTGGAGCTGGCATAAATCTTGCTTCAAGTCTTGTATCAGCTGATCAGACTCTTTACGAAAGGTCTGACTGGCTTCTTCCTTAACCTGGAGCTGGTATACCTGTTGCTTAAGGTCTTTGATGAACTGGTCCGATTCTGTGCGGAAGGTCTGATTGTCTTTTTCCTTAGCCTGGAGTTGGCACAACTGTTGCTTCAGATCCTCAATCTCTTTCTGATTTTCTTGCTCCTTGTACACCAAGTACTCCTCCCGGCTCTTCTGCTGAGACAACTTTGTCTGCATTTCTTCCAGTTGTTGTTGAAGATGAACCTTTAGAGTGTACAGCTCTTGACTTTTGACTAATTCTTTCTGCAACAGAGCTTTCTGCTCTTCTGTACAATTCCTTTCCATGTGGAGGTCTTTGGTCAAATATTCCATCTGGTACCACAGTTGTCCATAGTCATAGTTCTGTCTTTCCAGGATGTTGGAGAGCTCAGCAATCCACTGCTCCTGAGAGATGCAGTATTCCTCTGCTCTTTGGAGCTGAGTGTTCATCTCCTCCACCTGTTTGACAAGGGCGTCATTGTCAATCAACAGCATCTCAAAGTCTTTCTCAAGTTTCTGATTTTTTTTGTTCTCTCTCTCCAACTTGGTGGAGAGTGCAGTGTAACTCTGCCCCTGAGAGGTGGAGAGTTCCTCTGCTCTTTGGAGCTGAGTTTTAATTTCTTCCACCTGTTTGACAAGGGCCTCATTAGCATTTGAGAGCTTCTCAAGGTCTCTCTGAGTTTCCCTCTCCTTGCACACTAAATATTTCTCCTTGTCCTTCTGTTGACACAACTGTGTCTGTATGTCTTTCAGTTGTCGTTGAAGATGGACCTTTTGACTGTACAACTCTTGACTTTTCACTAATTCTTTTTTCATCTGTTTGACAAGGGTGTCATTGTCAATTGAGAGCTTCTCAAGGTCTTTCTCAAGTTTCTGATTTTTCTTGCTTTCTCTCTCCAGGTTGGTGGAGAGCCCAGCATTCCTCTCCTCTGCTTTTTGGAGCTGAGCTGTCATCTTCTTTATCTGTTTAACAAGATCCTCATTAGCAACGAAAAGCTTACACACCGAATACTCCTCCTTGTCCCTCTGTTGACACAACTGTATCTGCATGTTTTCTAGTTCTCGTTGAAGACGGACCTTTTGAGTGTACAGCTCTTGACTTTTCACTAATTCTTTCTGCAATAGAGCTTTCTGCTTCTGTCTACAAGCCCTTTCTCTGTGGAGCTCGCTGGTCAGATACTCAATGTGGTCCCACAGTTGCTCATAATCATCCTCTGATTTTAGGTACAGATCCTTTAGCACCTCCACCTCTGTGTCAAGGGGCTCCATGGAAGACATATCTTTGGTCTAGTTGTAAGGGCTCTGAATGGTAATCTCAAAGACTTAGTTTCAAGGACTTAGTGTCTGAAGTTGTTGTTTATCTCACAGTGATGTATCTCCTGTTCAAAGGTGCAATGTTCCTGTTGTTGATGCTTGATTCAGTTATTCTGCGTACAGACAAACAAATTTCATCTACTGAGTACAGTGAAGAAAGAATGTGTATTTGAAACTTAACTGGCTGTCTTTACCCTGGTAATGATGTCACTGTATGACATCACACAGAATGGAATTCCTTTATGGCTGTGATGATGTCACTGTATGACATCACACAGAATGGAATTCCTTTGATGGCTGAGATGACACTTTTTTTTTCTATTCAATTCAATAAGCTTTATTGGCATGAATGTACAAGACATTATTGTCAAAGTGTATAGTAATAATGTAACATTACAAGCAAAAAGAAAGAGGTACAATTAATAAAATAAAGAAAATAGCAGAAAACACTTCGTTCGTGAAAGACTGTGGTAGTGTGTGTTGAAGTTGTCAGTGTGTGTGTGTGTGTGTGTGTGTTCACCCAGTGAGTATCACTTTCAAGAGCAAGAAATTATTCAAAATGACAGTATTATGATAAAAATATATACCAGCATAACTAGATTATAACAGCACAATGTAATTATCAAGTTATTTAAAAACTGAATAAAGTACTCTATATCAGTTGATAAATTATAGTCCTACCTATGGTAAATCCTGTAGGAGGAGTTCGTTAAAATACAACATGTGGAAAACGGCAAAAATGACCACGAAATTCAAAATGGCCGACTTCCTGTTGGATTTAGGCTATAGGTTCCCCACAGACTTTTTTGTGCATCTGGGCATGATCTATGTGTGTACCAATTTTCTGCCTGTTGGTGAAATGTGCCCGTAATGGCAGTGTTTAGAGGGTGTGGCCAAGCCATTTGGCCATGCCCATCAACAAAAACCATATGACACGTAAATTTTCACCAAGACTGATAAGTGTGCCAAATTTGGTGAGTTTTTGAGTATAAAGCCCCCAAAAATGCAAATCATTTTTTGGGTAGTCTGAGCGAAAACAATAGGGTCCTCGCACCGGAGGTGCTTGGGCCCTAATTAAGACAATCAATTCTTCAACAAGGAAACTGGCAGGAAGGTGTTAAATAGAGAGCATCTAGTCTTTTAATCCTCTAATTACCTATTAAAAATCAATAAATGATGTGGCTAGTTACAACTGGTCCTCATTTGGGATGTTAAAGATGTTCAAAATTAATACCCACAATACACTGACATTATTATTAATTAAAAAGACTTAACAAATTACTGTGAGCCTGTGACTAAAATGCTGGCAGACTGCAGCCACCTTGGAGGGAAGTCAATTATAACATCAAAACTTAAGTCGTGTTTGCTGTGCAGGCAAAACACATTCTGTGTTCAGAGTTTACATACGAATGTACTGCCGACTACAAACTCAGTCAGTATCTACTGCATACTGACTATTACATGAAAAATGAAGTCTGCCATTACCAGCAGACATTTAACACTGAAGTATACTCGAGCAGTATGTTTCCTCTCCATACATTACTGGTCCGAGCTGCTGTTTAATATTTATTAAATATTTTTTGACCGAACGTTATACGTGTGAGCTCCTGTGTTTTTCCTTTTGACTCAACCTTCATGTCCTGAGAAGCTTCTGCTTCACATTCTCTTGCCAACATTCTTAATTATTTTATCCTTTATGCCTCTTATTAGTGTACATGCGGGCACTTACTCAATTTACAATTCAAACAATATGAAAATTTCATTCCATGATTATAGTGAGCAAATTATCATGGTCATTAGTATCTCTTTTTAATATATTTTAATCTCATTCTTTTATTTGTACTTATTTACATTGTCTTATTTCATTCTTATTATTTATCTATATTGACTAGAAAACATCATGTAATGTCTCTGTAATCTCCTCCATCTATTTTCATTTATTCCTATTGTCATATTTTTCTTGTTTTCCTGTTCTTATCCCTTTTACTGTTCTTCTATTTTACTATGTATTAGTGTCTTTTACTTGCGTCTTAGTTTTACTTTTTTACTTTTTAGATGAATTTTGTCCTGCTCCAGTTTGGCCTCATTGTGTTGGTCTTCTGTTGTTATTTTGCCTCTGGGGTATCCTGCTCTTTTGCTTTATCTGTCAAAGCACTTTGTAAACTCTTTTTTTAAACTCATTTTTAAAGGTGAGATATAAATTAAATTATCATTATTATTATTATCATCAATCATGGTATTGTTAAAATGTGCTGAAAGTCTTTTTGCCAAGTCTTATATTGAAAACCTCTAACTAATCTGAAATAGCACTATGTCCTTTGCATTGTGAATGTTTGATGCAAAACAAACTTCAAACAGAGTTACTGTCTCCTTGTATTGTGCAGTCAAGCAATAGTACAAATATATATATATATATACATATATATACACACACACACATATGAGACGTTGTGTCATAGAGGGGGGGACATCCCCTCCTGATGGCTGCAGCAAGGACTACAACCCATGGCAGCAATTAAAGGACAACAAAACCCATAGTGAGGAGGGTGGTCAGGACAAGGGCTGCTGTCCAGCTGAACCAGACCTACTGATTGCCCCAGTGAGGGTGCAGAAACTGCAGAGAGCAGTGTTTGTGAAGGAGAGACAGCTCTGAGGCAAACAGAGAGGAGCAGTCCTTTGGTTTTGTTAGAAAGAAGACAGTGAACTCCAGTTTTGGTTTGGTTTATCCTCTGAGAATAAGTTGTCCTGTTATGACTCAGTACACTCAATTTAAGTTGCCTGGCTGTCTTGATTCCCTGCACCAACACCTCAAAAGCTCCAAGAGAAAAGCTCCCAACCTCTCAAGACATCATATGATCCATAGACAAGACATATGATCCATGATATCAGACCGGTCCATAGACCAGATACTGCATTTTAGCCAGTATCAGAGACATCCAATCCCATACAGTTATCACTATAGCAACAACCCTGAAAGGATGGCTGATAAGTTTTGAGAGTTTCTTGCAATGATTAATAGTGGAAGAAAAAAAGACAGCTGAATTGGCCCCACAACACAGAACTGCAAACCAGCTCTGCTAAACCCTCTGTGCGCTACCTGTTCAGCACCAAGCACAAACACTTTACAATCAAATGAACACATCATGTCTTTTTAGACTAGAAAAGACTAGAGGTATATTTAATCCTAAATACAACGCAACCTTTAAGTTGCTGAAGTCTGTACAACAATATTAAATGTCTATCTTAATTTGAGCAGTTTAGCAGTCTTCTCTGACAAACACAACACAGAGTTGCACATCAGTAAGTGAGCATTGATGTAGACTCACTATTGGAGGGTTTTCTAAATGGTTTGGGATGGCACTTAATGTTGTGGACCCTCCACGTGAACATGTAAACAGAGTGGGAGTGAGCAGTAAGAGGGTTAAGGCATGGGTTGAGTAAGACCCTCTGACACAGAAGAAAGAAAATCCACAGCATTCCTCTCATTTGAGCCCTCAGAAGGCATTACGTTTATTTTACTTATTCATTAAAACGTGGACACTTTTTTCTGACTCTGCTGTCTTTCTGAGCAGAGTTAGTTTGGCTGTCAATTTTGCGCACACAGTAGATACCAGGGGTGGAAGTAAGATTTCTTTTGGGTGCCTATACCTGTAGTAAATTTTCAAGTCTGTAATTTTACTCATACTTACGTATGCATTACAGCATGTCATCTACTTGGTTACTTGAGCAAGGCACCAAACCCCTAACTGCTCAGGGTGCCTGACTATATGTATGTGTGCAGCCCCCTCGCTCTGACACCTCTCTCGGATGCATGTCTATAGGTCCTGTTTGTGCATGTGTGTGTATTTCGGGCCTGTGTGTGTATGTACAAAAGAAATTACAACAGAGTGAAAAGAATGTAATTTCCCCCTGGGGATTAATAAAGTATGTCTTCTTCTTCTCCTTCTTCTTCTACTTTTAAAATCATTGTAGAGTACTGGGTACAATTAGAATTAATATACAAACCTTTCACCTGTATTTCTGTAACCAATCAAGTGATCTGATCGCAAACAGGCCAATGAAAACCAGGACATACAAAACAAAATGCTGCAGCAGCACAGGTTTTCAGTAAGGATGTTAATGATCAATCATTAATCAATTAATTACAATTGGAATTTAAGTGGATTCATGGACATTTGATCAATAGTTATGGCAGTACGTTGCACCTCGTTTGACACTGTTTTGTCTGGTGGAGCCATTTGTTGAATAAAGAAAGTTCAACTTTAAAATGACAAAACATGAAAAAAAAAACAGAAAAAAAATATAAGAGGGAAAAAAACATGTTTTGTATCTTGTTAATTATAAACTTATTACTATTACTTGTAATTGAGTCATATTTTAGCAATGTAATGGTACTTGTACTTGAGTACAGATTTTCAGTACTCTTTCCACCACTGCTAGATACACAAAGAGGACAGTAAAATCTTATAGATCACAGCAGGTGTTACAGCTGTTCTCAGAGAATGAGTCAGTGTTCCCCATGATGTGTTCAATCATTGAGATACAAGAAGTAAAGTCATGAATCTTGTGAAACTCTGTCTCATTTTTTAACCCTGTATCACAGAAATGTTTTTTGAATGAAATATTGATTTTATTTGACTGTGTAAAGTGCAAAAAAGCCATTTCAAAACTTTTCTGACCTGTTCGCGAGTCCAGCAGGAACCGTCTGTCCTCGTTGCCAGACACGATGCGGTAAGACACAGGATCCGGCCCCCCGCCGTCTCTAGTCAGCGCGGAGACGCTCAGGACCTCAGACCCCACTGCCAGGGATTCTGGGAGCTGAGCGGTATACTCTGAGCTTAGGAAGACTGGCTGGTAGTCGTCCAGGGAGACCACGTCAACTGTCACTGTGGCGACAGAGTAGAGGTGGCGAGGCAGGCCGCGATCGGTGGCCTTCACCTTCAGCTCAAAGGTGGGCGGGGGTGTCAGGAGTCAGGGGTCGCTCGAGCCGCAGGATCCCCGAAAACTCGTCCAGAGAGAAGTAGCCGCTGTCGCCCGCCAGGAGGGAGTACTTTACCTCTGAGTTTATACCTGGAGGAGGTGAGGAAGGATAGATGTCAACAACAAACTAACTGAAAAAACAAAAAAACAAAAAACACTTTTCATATGTCATTGAGTTTGCTTTCAGTCATGTGAGTATAAACTGTATATTGGTGCTGACAGACACGCTGCTGCATGACACCTGGATTCTTTTCTCTCAGAGAGAAAACAAATTAGCCAAGAAATTGCAACTGTTATCAAAACCACATCTAGATTTCCACTAGGCGTGTTTATAATTAAAAGTGAAGACATGATGTCAAAGCACAGAGAGGGAAAAGACAAAAACATCATATAACTTTCATCTATGTGATCAAAAGATGGAAAGATTTTGATGTTAAAACTTTTATATATGTACCAAAAAACACAGTGATAAAAAAATAAAAACTATCATCAAGTGTTTAACGGGACAATTTGTACTGTTCTCCTGACACTGTGAACAAGTCCACCACAGTGGCATAAGAAGTTTTCAAATCCTCTTCTTAGGTTAAAGTGCCAATAGCACACTGTGAAAATACTCCGCCAGAAGTAAAAGTCCTGCACTCAAAACCTTACTTAATGGCATAATATGCAACATGTTCTTTAAAAACAATGTATAGACTCATTTAAACATAATCACTTTCAATTAGAGCTGCAACAATTAATCAATCAATCAATCGATTATTACTTGATAATTAAATTAATCATCAACTTTTTTGATAATCAATTAATTGGTTTGAGTACTTTTTTAAGAACAAAAGTCAAACTTCTCTAATTTCAGATTCTAAAAAGGATAGTTCACACAAAAATTTAAATTCAGTTATTATCTTCTTGCCCTCATGCCGAATGAAGGTCAGGTTTAGTTTTTTAGTCCACAAAACACGGCTGGAGTTTCACAGGAAAACTCCCAAACAATCGTAGAGAATGATGGTTTGATGGATTTCAAACATGAAAAAACATCAGAATAAAAACATAAAATGCCTCCATACTGCTCGTCTGGTGTAATCCAAGTCTCCTAAAGCCCCAACGTGCCAAGTTGACTAAAGAAATGTTATTTACACCATGTTTTTAGCCTGAATCTTCACTGTAGATCCTTAGCTTAGGGTCATGTTCACATGCACACTGTCTGAACTGAGTGTGTGCCTGTTGGGACTTTAGGAGACTTGAATTACACCAGACGAGCAATATGGAGGCATTTTATGTCTTTTTTTCCAGACTGGTCACCTTTCAATGTAAGTACATTGTTTGGGAGATTCTGCAACACTGTTTTCCTGTGAAACTCCAGCAGTGTTTTGCAGACTAACAAAACAAACCTGACCTTCAATCGGCATGAGGAGGAGTAGATAATGACTGAATTTTCATTTTTTGGTGAATTATCCCTTTAAGTTCTCAATAAGAAATGTTGAATGCACGCCTGTTCTTATAACGGGAGTCAGAATGGTTTGTTCTGCTACAGGAAAGCATGTGTCGTTAAAATCAAAGGGGTTAATCTATTTGAGATCATAAATATGGTCCGCAAATTTCATGGCAATCTACACATTTGATATTTCTTGAGGACACACAAATATTGGTGGTGGAACCAGAAGAAAGGGCAGGGGAGCCACCAGAATACATAACAATGATCAGTCTGGGACCATATGTATCCAGAGCACAGTTAATAGCAATCTGGCCAGTAGATGTTAAGATGTCTTGGTCTATACCAAAGCGTTGGACAGATGGAAGTATAGACTGATGGACCCACCAAATGATGCACATCGCCATCTGTAGTCCCCTACAGATATGAAGCCAATTAACACAGAACTGGCAACACAAGACCAATGATGTTTAATTAAAGAGTGTATTTTTAAAGCTGAGGTCAGGACCCCTCAAAACGTCTCAACATAAAGTTGTAAAGTTGGCTAATTTTACCACTTAAGTCCTGTAAAATTATTCAAATGAAACAACGTTTAAAAGAAAAATGACTCTGTATTACACTGCAGCCTGTATGGTCACATCAATTCTGACTACGACAAGTGTTTGCCTTGTTATTATCATGAGTGATGAGAAACATGATAACAAACCACACAGGTCAATCATCACCTCTATCTGCTGCCTCATTAAAAATGTTCCACTCGCCCCCGCGCCTAACACAAACATGGATTCTGTGAGGTTGGCTTACAAGCAGACACGGTTTTGTTTTTAAGAGGTCACATGTTAAAATGTTCGAGAACTGTTGTTGTAGGATTATTACATGGACTAATAGGGGTGCCGTGATTAAAGGTCAACATTTTTAACTCAAACAAAGCTTCAACAAACAGCTGGTTTGACAAGTTCTGGAGAGAAGGTGCATTTTTGTATTGTGTCAATGAGTTTATCAAAGCAATGATGGTGCTGCTGTTGAAAAGCCATTATTTTAAAACTTGCATTACAGAGGACGAGTGGTTTAACTCTTTCTGTCTAGTTATTTTTATACCTAAATGTCCTCAAGAATTCACATAAATAAAAAACATCAAATTGAAATGCACAATTTCATTTTCATTTGAATAGAGTTCAGCAGTGACTGCCCACTTTTTCAACAGCTTTCGTTCGTGTTCAGGAGGGGAATTTCTCATTCATTCTACCCACTGATGTTTCAGAAAATCCTTATATAGATAAATAGATACAGACTTTTAAACCTGGAATCAAACAAGCCAACTATGAGATGATTTGTGACTGAAATACTTTGTACTGTAATAATTTGATTTGGAGCCAAAAGGGACTGGAAAACGTGATAAAGGCAAAAGTACTAGACTGTGTGCATAATTTTAAGAGTGAAGGAACTACTCATCCCATGAATTATTGTGAATAATACTGCTTATTCTTAAATTTAACTTTTGTCATGTTTATAGTGTTTATATTGTTAGTAACTGTGTTGTAATATGTTGTAGTTTGTGTTGTGTGTGTATGTGGCATGACTATGTTATTAGTACAACTCGTGTTAGCTACCAAACTAGCCAGCCTGCTAACAGAACTACCCATTGGAAGGGGTGGTAAACATTTCCATAGTGACGGCAAGGTCCACCAATCAGAGACATCCCTGTCACACTTTTAAATTATGCAGACTTGTGGCCTCTACAGGAGGACATACCGTCTTTTCACGTTCTCATACTTCATGGTAAGTCTACTTTGGATGGTTATGACCCAGCATGTGTGCAGATAGACTGCGGTTGGTGCTCAAATACCTGCCCCTTTTTGCCTCTGACTACGTCAGTTCCCTTTTGGACAACATTTTTTTCCTACATCTTTTACTAATTTTATATTTTACTTTTTGTAATTTGGAATGGATTGGCATGTATTAATATAATGAAAAGAAAAAGTAGCAAATATGTGAAGGTGAAACTACAAAATGTTTTACATGAATAATAACTTAACCACTAAAAATAGTTTAAAATTAATTTTCTGTCAATTAACAAATTGACTAATCAAAAGTACCCTTTTTTTGCCCCCCAAAAATGTCAGTGCAAGTCCCCGGTTAAGACATTATCACTAATAATCTACATCCTGTATTCAGAATATGGCTGGAATTTTTGCTTCAGGAACCTCACTCATCAGCTCTTCATCACCACACCAACAACACAAGATCATGTAGAGACAAGTGTGTTTTGGCACCGCTAGCTCGCCAAAGTTCCCTCAGATGTGACAGAAACAGTTCGGCTTGTGAAACTAAAAAATGGTGCGGGAGAAAAAACATGTGGTGAGGAAATATGACCCTCAGTAAATGAAATTCAGATTCACACTGACAGGCAGTGATGCTGAGCTTTCTTCTTTTTTTGGCATGTTTTTTTTCCTCATCTTCATTTATGTGGGAAGTTCTAGATGAGTCATGTAGATCCTATATTCCCTAACTGTGGTGTGTGTACCACTGGTCGTAGGCAAACTCCCTCTAGTGGTATGGGGAGGAATTTGAAAATATGAATATGAAATAAAGTGATTTATAAACATATACAACTCAAAATAAAAAAAATGAAAATACATGAAATATGAGCTAACTGTAATGTAATGTAAAATAGCTGAATAGGGCCTATGCCAGGCCCTGGCAATATAACTAAAAAAATCTATCACAATGGCGCAATTTCATATCAGTCTATAATGATAATTACTGATAATGTAGGTTGTGAGAGGCAACGTGTTGTCATGTTGACAACACTCAAAGGCGTGGGAGCAGCCGAGGTAGTAAATGAGTAAATATAATATTTTTGACCAAATACCTCGATACTGTAATAATACTGTAGGAGTGACTATTGGTGCTTTCACAAAGCGAGTAAAGGCAAAGTTCAGAAAATGACATCACTTTACTACATGCAGTCTTTAAAATCAGTAAAATACAACACTTATGCCATATCATGATATAATGATATGCAAAATCTACTGTATCACAATATTTAGTCTCATATCATGATACAATATAATATCAATATATTGCCCTTTCCTAGCGTATACTACTGTATTTTGACATTAATAATGGTGGTACTTGGAGAGCTCAATATTTTTTGAGGTGGTACACAGTGTAAAAAGTTTGGGAAACAATGATTTAGATGTATCATACCACAGATCTTTCTGTTTATTTCTCTGTATCAAATTCATATGATCAGTTTTTTTTATATCATAAATGGGTTGGAAACATGATCTACTACATAAAATGTATCTTGATTTCTGTCTTCACCTTTTGTGATACCTGCAGTTTTTTTCTGAATTTGTCGAGGTGTTTTTGATACATTCTTTGACATTTCTTTGGCAAATAAAACTTCCAATAAAGAGAAACAACATTCATTAGTCACTGATGTCTGTGAGAAAGTTGCCAGTGTGGAGAAAGAGAACAAGCTACTGCACATCTGAAGGAGTGGCCGACCTGTTTTGTCTGCTCCTGTTTCCCTACCCAGCTCTGTGTGTGTGTTGTGTGTGTGTGTGGTGTGTGTTGGTGGTGTTTCATCTGTGCATGCAAAAAATGTGTGTGTAGAAGTCTTCGTACAGACAGAACATTTGTATTTGTGGGCGTCTTTGTGCATTTTTATTGATCCTTGTGTTAACTGTGACTATTCAAGTGTGAAGTGTGAATGTGTGTGTAAATATGTGTGTGTGTGTGTGTATGCACACAAGAAACTTCAAACGCCACGCTGACTGAGCTCTACAGCTGGTTTCAAATGAGAAAACTGTCTGTTTCACTTTACTTTTATCTGACTTTTACTGCTCCAACAGCTGAAAAACAACCAACCATCAAAGGAAACAAATAAATAAAACGTTCAAACACAGCGGTGGAAATTTGTACCAAACTGCGTCAGCAAACTAAAGCCAGAGGATACTGGTTCAGATGTACTCGGGAATGTAATCAAATTGTGTGCTAAAACACAAAGACAGAATGACAAATTTGTTTGAGAGAGATTTAAAAAAAACAAGAGGCTTAAATAAATCATACGTAAGAGAAAAATAAAGAAAAGTCATTTAGAAGTAACACAAAGGAAATAAATTCAGCTGGTCAGCAGTTTCACTACAGAACTAAACTTGGAGATTTGTGGGTTTGCTTCAGTCGTCATGTTAGCCTCCATGTGAGAAGAGAATGTGAAGCCTGTGTGCTGCGTTCACACTCCAAAGCCTTAGTGCTGAATTCAGATCTATTGCTCTAATCTCATTTGATTTGTTTGGTTGTTCACATTACTTTTAAAATGTGGCCAATATGAGATTCCACTGTGAACTTGGTCACAGTCTTGCAATGACCCACAGATGCAAAAAAACAATAAAAATAACAGAAGTTGTACAGAAGTAAAAAAAAAAAAGCCAACAAATAGCAGGTATAATGATATGATATAATTCCATGTTTAGCATCTTAATCTGTGCTATATTGAGCACGTAACATATGTAGAACGCACACAGAAACCACAAAAGCACAACTGAACAGTGAATATTAGAATCTGGCACTGAACACTACATATCCAAACAATAAAAAGAAGCAAAATGTAAAATTACTGTGACTTAATAAATAGAGCGAAACACTAATGCTACCAGGGTGAAGGGTTAAAATCCCCATGCAGCAAACTTCTCCACCCACAGCACAGCTGGAGCGACACGGTATCAGGTGGGTGTTTCAGAGAGCCAGACTCTGTTGGCTCTCTGAAACACCTGGCTTAGTCTTTATTATGTGTAGAATTAGTATTACCATGTTCATTCAATCACCTACTTCTCAAACACACAAAGACAAGCCTGTCCATTAGGCTTTAATAGTATTAAGGATCACTGATACCAGGACTACAGTGTTGTCACAACATGTTCTGACCTGATAGAAACTATTTAAGCTCTTTATGGTTTTATTGTGTTGTAACTCTCACTTGCACGTTCACAGCCTCCATAATGACATTAAAAACTCAGCCTACCAGGGGTCTGGATCCTTGGCGTAAATGACAGCGACGGGAGTTCGGACGGTCGTGTTGTCAAACACGGTGACCTCTAGTGGCTGGAGGAAAAGTGAGGCGGGTTGTCGTTCATGTCCTGGATCATCAGCAGGATGTCTGCCTGACATGACCGCCCCCCGCCGTCCGTTGCCTTCGCCACCAGGTTGTACTCGATCTCCCGCTCTCGGTCCAACACAGCCAGAGTGAACAGCTCACCTGGGGACAGATGGGTAGAGAAGTCATCATGATATTCAAAATAAGTCTGTCACTTTGTTTGAAATTTTTCTACAGATTAGAAAAGAATTTACAAATTGTATTTTCATTTCCAGGTTTAATTTAACACAATACATGTCCATTTATTTGCAGTTTCCTAATTTAAATTTTTTTTCATTATGTCTAGTTTAGTTTATTTGTTCAGTTTATTTGCATATTTAACAAGACAATATAAAGTTTAAAAATCTTTGAACATCAGGGGTGGAAGCCAAAAATGGCTTATGAAGATACCTACCCTCTATAAATCAGAATTAGTTAGATTTAAGAACAGAAAGAAAGATAAAACCAAAGATACAGATTGTATAATTCATCAAAGTCAAACTAGCGATGAGAAAAAAAGCAGGCTTGGCTCTACATTATCACGTCTTTTCTTTCCCTCTAATGTGCTAATGTTTTAACATGATAACTTCTGCTAGCATCCTTACATGCTAATGTTACAATATTGCCTTCTGGTTATTAAAAAGTTTTTTTGTATAACATTTAGCATATTAACCACATAATGTCAGCATTTTAACTTGAATTAGCTTGTTAGAATGCTATATGCTGACATGTAGCTCAGGTTTAACATGTTAGAAATGAGGAGAAAGCCACTAAGATTAAAAAATAAACATAACAAATTGAATTCTATGGGTGAATGAACAGTCATACACATTGTGTCAGGCAGATGATTACTGGTTTTCTACTGTAGAAGATGTGCTCAAAGAAACATTTTCCATCAGTTTTTCAATACAAGTGAGCATACAGTTAGCGCATGAATTTGACCAATATACAGCAGGCTGTTAGCTGTGTTTAACCACAGACTTGTACATGTAATCCTGCTCTTCCAGGGGTTGATCCAAAACAGAAACCTTGGTTTGCAGACAGTCAGGCATATTAGGCACAGGTATGTTAGCAGTTAGCTCAACAGGTCAAGTAGTCTTTTTTTGTTTTTTTGTTTGTTTCTTGAGTATATGCAGTTTAAACTTTGCTGTGCCACTTCCTGCTGTGACCACAGTGACTGTAAACTAGAGGTATGTCTGCTACCGAGAACACAGCGCTGAGAACGTTCAATGCAATCCAAAATTATTTGTAGAACACATTTAAAAACAACAGTTGACCAAAGTATTGTACAATAAAATATATAAAAATCATACAAGCAAAATGTAAAACAAGTGAATCAAAACAATAGAAACATAAACCCATAAAAGCAGAAGAAGAACATCGCAACTCTCGCAGTGAGTTAAAAACCAAAGAATAAAAATGTGTTTTCAGACTGGATTTGAAAATGGGAGACTGGTCTTCTTTTTCTGGGTGAAACCAACTTATTTTGACTCACACCTTGATTTCTTTCTGTTTTACACCATTCTTAAATGTCCCTCGACTGTCACAGGAAACTGGCATTACTCTACCAAGTTTAGAACCAATCACATTGCAGTCTTTTACATACTAATTAGGTAGAGTTAACATTCTTCTTATTAGATTCAGCATGATACTTTGTTACAGCTAAGGCTAAATTTAGTGTTTAGTATTATATGTGATATGATCGTGTTGGTCAGCTGGGAATTTTGACCAGTGGTGGCTCTGAGTGGGATCACTTTACTGTACAAGATTTATCCTTTGGGATCCAATAGTTGTGAAGATATTTCAGTCTGCACCAAAGTGTTTAGCCCAGCGACTGACACACTGATATCTTACAGGCAATGAAAACACAAGAGAAAGATGTTATGACAGACATGGCGTGTGATGGGTGTCAGTGAGGCCCTCTTCAAAAATGTGGAAAAAAAGAGATGACAGCAGAAATGTTTTTGGCTGTTTGGAGCACAGAGCCTCTCTGAGCAGCTGCTGAGTGCCGCTGGTATCACCAGCTCAAACACTCAGCACAGTTCACTTAAGAGGGAGCACTCGTGTTTTGACCCCAAACAGACACATCAATACCTGTCCTGGGGTCGAGATGGAACTTGTCTGCGTCGGGACCATGCAGGGTGTAGGAGATCTGGCCATTAGCTCCCACGTCTGGATCTGAAGAAGAAACCTTCAGCACAAACATGCTGGGGGGCGAGTTTTCCATCACCGCCTCCGTGTAGACCAGCTGGAACAGGAGGATAATAACAATAATCAGACCTCCATTTGCATAGCACTTTCCTCAGTCAGGCTACTAAGTGCTGGATAAATAAAAAGACACTGCTACCGGGCACCAGTAATGAAGAGATTGAAGGGTGATTTAAACATTTTAGGACTGGTCAGAATATATTATTTGAGCTGAATTTGAAGGAACTGATCTTTACATCAAAGGTTACTTTCAAAAGATGCATGTTTTAATATTCAGAAGGTTGTTAAAGAACCAAAAGCTGTTCCCACAAGGTGGTCTGTGTCACACCGCAGCAGCACAATGGGTAGAATGGGCCACTAATCGTAGGGTTAACGCTTCAGCCCACACCTCCTCATGTTCTCATGTTTAAGTGTCAAAGTGTCCAAGATCAGGACACTGAAACCTAAATAGCTTCCAATACAAGGCGGGGATTTTTTTCAAGGGAGAAGTCTTGATCATGGGTCTTCAACAGGGGGTCCACAGTCCTTAGGGTGTCCTCATAGTTACTGTAGGGGGTCAGCTAAATTATTGTGTGATCATTTTTTTAAAAAGTTTTTTTCCCCAAAAGTACCACGATCATGAATCCAGCATCTTATTAGCAAAGATATATCAGTCTATCTGTACTGAAAACCCCTAAATATACACAACATGAACAAAAGATAGCTAACCTACTAAATCACTGTACAGCACCTATCCATGATGGCAACTAGCAGCTACATACTGTATTATTGAGACATATACCAATTAGCTGTATGATATCTTTAGTGCAGCCTTCAGACACTCCTGTGAGCCACAAATCATTTCGTAACTTCACAACAAGACACTCTGACATACCCTCCACCTCAAAAACCAGTGGCCAAAGTGCAGAGGGTGATGCTAAACACCTAGCCACGCGCTGACTTAGCAGTGACAGTAAGCGCAAATGAGAGAAGGTCAGAAATATACTCAGCATATTTGTGGTATAGTGGTGTGGTATGGTGTGTACGATCCCTGTTTGTCTTAGATTAGCTAGAGACAATAGCTTGATTAGGTTAGAGTCCTGAAAAACTCCTGCCTAATGCATGTAAGCCTATTCTTCGGTGCATTTCATTCATTGAAAGTCCACACTTGTTTGTCAAAAAGAAAAGAAAGTTAAGAAAGTAACATAATCTTGGTTTGTTTCCTGTGAAGCTCTGAGAGGCTAGTCTGATCTATATGTTTTCTCTCCTGTGTTATGGCTAAAACAGGGAAAACAACAGTTTGACCAGATGAAAAATAAAAACTTTGCACACTTCTTTTCCTATGGTACTTTTTTCCATCTGTGAACGTGAAAAAAAACAGACAGGACTATCGCCTTTTCACACAAGATGCAGTTTTTCCATGTGATTAATTTACCTCTGTAAGATTTTTTTACCTGAATAAAGTCAACGCAAGCTTTCACACCAACAGCGGAAGACTGAGGTCGACTTTTCTGAAGTTTCGCTTCCGCAGTACACTGACCAATCAACTGCATGTTGTTGATGACTCACGTACAAAACATCCAACGTGATGGATCACTTGTTACCACAGAACTCTGTTGTATATGATAAAAGGGGAAAAAAACTACAAAGACACATTGCAGAGGAAGAACAATGAGCTAATATGACAGTGGTGTGTACATCTAGCCTTTCAAATTACTGGAATGTTTTGTTAAATACAGTTGCATAATGACCAAAACTGCACAGCACGACAGCTGGAATGTTTACACATCAAATTACGTTACTTCAGACATATGGCTGGTGGCTGCTCCGAGTTATTAGCCTCTGAATCACTCCTCTGCTTCCTCAAACTTGTTCCATCCTGAAATTGTTCTGAAGGGCTGTGTTACGGTTTCAGCTCCTGAAACCGTAACACAGTGAAACTCACCGTTTTCCTCTCCTTTATTTGTGGTGTACCGAGCTATGTTGCTTTTACTTTTACAATTCAAAAGATAATACAAGCAAAAAGGCTCCTGCATGCTGTCTTCTGCGCTCACAAATGCAAGATTAACTTAAATTAAAATCATGATGGTGATCGCACTGAAATGGTGTTAATACATCTTGAATTTGCAAGAGCAGAAGACAGCATGTGGGAGTTTGATTTTTATTGCTCATTATTCCTCTCCGCACCTGTCTACTTATAGTTGTGCAAAAGATTTTCCATTTGATGATTCAAAAGATAGAAAATAAACTCCTCTTGGCTCCTGCTGCTGCTGTGTCCATGATTTTGTGACTGTACGTAGATTTACTCACGGTGGAATGCAGATATTTGTGTTGGACTTTTTGTTTTTTCTTTCATTTTTTGTCCGTTTAGACTGCTATGTGAAAAAGCCGTAAAATCATTCATGTTTTTCTTATAGGTAAGTTTTAAACAACACGTAAGTTTCAACAAACATTTTAAAATCATCCTGACAAACAAAAAAACATCACCTGCCAATTTTTTTTCACCTGTTTTAACATAAAAAAGGAGTAACTTGGAAAAATGATTCTGGAAAACTTGTCATTTCATGATTAAGTTGTAGTGTATGCAAGAAATAAAAAATCAATAAATTCTGATTATTCTAATTATAATTATTCAGGTACTTTTTGACACAGCACCTGTCTGTGTTATACTCCATTAAAAACCAAAGTTTTTTATATTATTATTATACTTGACAAAATCACAAAGGAGCTTCATATCTTATTTGGAGTGAAGAGACTTTCCCTTCAGAATTGATACTGACATGTTTTTGGTTGTGTGTGGGGTTGCAGAATAAAATATAAATGGAGAGGAGGGTGTGGATGTACTGTATTCAGGTCTGTTACTGAAGCTGCAGTGCTCTCTGTGTGAGACTACATGAGGGGGTTTATAGTTTGGAAGGAATTCTCCTCTGATTTCATCCAACAACAAATTATTTCATGAAGATAGTAAAGTTCTTACATTACAGGTTGGTGGAGGTTAACAAATATAGTCATAAAGTGTAACAATTGTCTTGCTAAAACCACAATTATACAGCGTGTCCTTAATTTATTCTTCACCAAAACACTCACTCTCACTCGGAGTCCAGACTGATGAGATTCTTTATCAGTGGAGGTTTTAGAAGGCACCGTGAGGCAGACAGGCTGTATTATTACTGGTCAAAGGAGATTTAATTTACTGAGAAACATTACTGGTTCAATTAAAGGTATAAAAAACATATACAAAGAAAATAAAATTTAATCTCCGTCAACTGTTCCCAGTAGGCAGAAAGACCATTGTCTTGTACTGAGCATCTCCCAGGTGGGAGTGTGTCTGACAAGCTGTTGTTAACTTTTGAAGGATAAATAAGGACAATGTGATGCTCTGATGAAGATTATCTGGGAATTAAAGGGTGAAAAAAACTCCTGTCCTTCCTCACCTGTTCACACAGTGGACTGTTGTCATTGATGTCCAGCACGTGGACGTCCACAACAACCGGAGCCTCAAACTTCCCGTCTGTGGCCGTGACTCTGAGCGTGTATCTGTCCTTGGTCTCTCTGTCTAGATGTTCCTTCACGATCAATCCCCACTCGCCCTCGTCTGCCTGGATGATGGCAAACTGGTTCAAAGGGTCCCCGTCTGCATGAGAGATGAAGAAATCAGTTACTAGATATACAGATGGTTTAGATTTGACAGCTGTCATGGCAAATTCTGAGGTCATGTCACCTGCATCGTTTCTGGGAATAATGGAAACATTTTTGCAACCCAGGGGGAGTTAGGGCCGCAACTAATGATATTTTTTATTATTGACATCTCATAATTCTATTTTAGGTCTATAAAACATCAAAAAACTGTGAAAATGTCCATCATATCTCTTGTTCTGTCCAATAAACTGTATAAACCCCAAAATATTCAGGCTACTCTAACAGCAAAGTCTCACAGTTTAGAACCCAGATTCATTAATACTTCCGAGCATGTAGGAGAACCTGCAGTGACTGTGCAAAATGCAAAAGGCCGTACATTGAGACAGTGTTTGGTTTGTCCGTTCTGGGCTGCTGTAGAAACATGGTGGTGCATCCTCTGTTGATATAAAGAGATCATTCTAAGCAACAAAAAACACAATGATTCTTATTTTTAGTTGCCTATACACTAATGAAAACCTAATTATGCAATGGTGGACAGCCCTAGATCGGACTCATAGCTCCTCAATGTGCGCAAGACATGGCCTCCAACTATTTAAGTTAATACATCGGTTGCACTGGTCTAACCAAAAGCTAAAATAATTTCCAGGAATCAGCCTTTCCTGTGATCACTGTGTGCTTTCACCGGCATCTACTGGGTCATATGTTCTGGAGTTGGAGGATATCAAACTATTGGAATGATATTTTCCAAACCATATCAAGAATTTTGCACAGAACTGTTGATTCAGACCCCCTGATGGCGTTTCTAGGAATCATAGACATTTCTAACACTTAAGCTGTCAAACCACATGAAAGTTCTGAGTGATTTAATCAATTTAACATGTTGCCAACAGCTATGTTACCGAGGTTCAGGGGTTAAAGGTGTTGACCAGAAATATCTTTAATGTGTGTGTGTTGTTGTTTTTTTTTTTAATAATATCTCAGCAGTATATATTTACAGTTCATTTGAAAAAGACAGATTAATGACATTCTTCCTGATCTCAGATTATTGGTGCTGAGTTTGTGCTGAACATAAGCATACTGTATGTAGCACTTTGGGATCAGTGTGTTTTAGACAGGTGAAATATATAAAAATGTCAAGGTTTGTCAATTTGCCTAAAAAGTGGCTGACAAGTCTCAAAATAGTTGATTTTTATTTATATTTTGATTGACTATTCAGTAGATCTATCAATATATAAATAAGAAATGCATACATTTTCCCACTGCAAATCCACTAAGTGCATTTAGACCTTCTGTTCGGAGATAAAACTTACTAAGAGGGAAAATGGACCATATTCATCATCATGAGTTTTGTATACAAGGACCACATGTAACACTACAAAACAAATGTGTTGAAAACATTTAGATGCATAACAGTTGATAAAAATGAGAAAGAGAGGAAACAAACATGATAGAAACAAGTGTCACCTTCAGAGTCACAAATGCAGAACAACACTTTTAACACTGGAGTTGTTAGTTTTGAAATTATTGACGATAATCTTTTCGTGTTGTACCTGCATCAAGATGGAAGGCAGATAAAAACTAATGAATTGCAAATTTTCAATCTACAATAAATCAGCAATCAGAATGTGCATGTAAATGGAGTGTGAGGCAGGAATTCAGCAAGTTATTTCCTACAATTTACATGTATGATGTTTTCTAGTTCATTTCCTGTGCTGTAATGTTTGTTGTTCACATAAAAGAGATTGGTTGTGCTGTTTGTTTTCTGCTTTTGCTTTTATTATTGTCTTTTTAACATTCTATTACCTTCTGAGTAATATAAAGTTTTTTTAAATTCACAGTTTTCTTTTTTAATACAGCAGCGTGTTTGATATTGAGTTTTGACTGTGTGTTGTTCCTGATGAATAATTCAATCAATTTCTGTTTGGCATCTACATTTTCTCTCATTTGTTGTATTGTGGGGGAATGCTTTAACATTAGTCTGGCTCACCTGGGTACTTTGCATTTTAATGTTTTCTTCTCTTTCCTTTGACTTTGAGATGAAAACATAAACAGTTTTTTTCTTGGGTGAGTACACCCATGTGTTTATGTTACAGCAGGCTACATCACAGCCAGTCAACCACCTGTTTGACAGGTGTCACACACTAAAGGAGCCGTTGTAGAAGTCTAGCCTGCTCACTGAACGAAGGCTTCAACCTCAAGGAAGAAAACATTTCAATTATTTATCGCTGTTGAAAGTTGCCACACTGGTCCTGTGACTGAAGTGTTGAAGTGAGACGTTGGTTTTCTTTGTCAGTGACAAAATACGATTAGAGTGCTACTATTCATAAACAGCCTGCAGCACTGTGAGAGACAGGTGAGATAACTTGAAGGTCCAGACTGTCAGATTTACAGGGCTTCATTAGCTGAATATGGTAGAAATAACATGTTTTCATTAGTGTATAACCACCTGAAAAAATAAGAATTTTTATGTTTTCATTAGAGGTGCACAGAGGTGTCATGATTTGTATCCGTATCTGTTCAAACAACAAAATGATCTGTCTTTGTGTTCAGACAGAGGACCAGAAGTGGCCATGGTTAAACCAGAAGCTGCATTTTTTTTTAACTATGCTGACATAATCATGGAGCTGACTTTTTCTGAACAACAATGCCCGATATTCCAATAGAAAAGTATCTGTTTGGATTATCTTGTATAATATAGTGGCGGCTGTGGCTCAGTGGTAGAGCAGGTCGTCTCCCAATCGGAAGGTTGGTGGTTCGATTCCTGGCTCCTCTGGTCTACATGTCGAAGTGTCCTTGGGCAAGACACTGAACCCCGCATTGCTCCCGATGGCTGCGCCACCGGTGTATGAATGTGTGTGAATGAGTTCTGATGCACAGGTTGGGTCTTTGTAGAAGAAGCCACCTGTGTCATTAGTGTGTGAAAGTGTGTGTGAATGCGGTGAATGTGACTTGTAGTTGTCAAAGCGCTTTGAGTAGTCTCTGACTAGAAAAGCGCTATATAAATACAGTCCATTTACCATTTTACCATTTCAAAGGGCACAGGTCCACTTCCACAAAGACCGCCACATTGCACTGCCATATTTCTGCAGTAGCCAAGAATGGACAAACCAAACCTATGGCCTTTCGAGTTTTTCACGAGTTTCACAGCCACTGTAGTTTCTCCAACACACTTGGAACAGGAGAGTGAAGCAAGCAGAGTTCAGTTGTTTGTAATCAACAACTTCACTGCTAGATGCCACTAAATCCTACGGACTGGTCCTTTAAAAGCACATGGGCAAATTTTTATCAATTTCCTCTTTGCATTGCAAAAAAGGCTATGAAACTTCATTTATATCATCAAAATGAGAAAGGCAAAAAAAAATTTTTTTCACATCTGCATGGTTATAGCAGATCATCTGGAAAATGTTTCCCACAATATATTTTGCAATTTCTAAGTTTGTTTTCTTTCATACATGTAAAGGCACATTTTTTGGCAAAAGGTAAAAGTAGAATTTATCATCAAAAAGGACTGGAGAAACAAATCTGAAAAATATCTCTTACACCTCTTATGGCTGAACCTGTTTTGAAATTTCATGCTGTAAAAAATATCATGCATGATTTTTACTGTGAAATCAGAATAAAAATCAGATTTTAGCCAAAATCTCAAGATAAACGATAAAATTTACAGCAAATCATAAAGCATAGGCTCACTTCTTCTGAAGTAGTGCCACAGTGATAAGGTGAATATTACTTTAAATATGAAGGCATTTATAATCATGGGAAACTTTTTTATGTGTTACAGGATCAACTTTTGACATTGTGAGTCATGTCCTCTGTTACTACATGTTACACATGTTACGTTACATGTTTTTAAGGCTTACTCTGCAAATTAATAAATAATATTATATTTGCTTTTTTGCAGTGTGGACAAGTTGCTGAAAAAACATTTATTTCATAATGAGAGTTTATGTCACTGAACACAACATAAATTGAATAACTGAACAGGAAATAATGAATGAAATGTGTAAAAAAAACATACTGAACAGTTTTAAAACCTTGCTTTAAAACCTCAAAAATGTTGGGAAGGTCCAGGCTTAGATGTTTTTAAAATCCTTGCTTCGGCAATGATGAAAAACTGCTGAAAATCACAGTAATGAATTTTGAATTTTGTTGTGTGGAGCAGCTCTGTTGTAAACAGACAATACTGAATAAGTAAAGTCCTCACATCAATCATACAGGTGGTGGGCAACTTTAATATCTCATGTGTGTTTCTTTTTGACAAGCTGGTGTCAGCATCAACAAGCCCCTCCATTTAGAAATAAACCCAATGCAAATATTCCTCTGTTACACTTTATAAAACAATATTGTGACAGCGAGCTCCTTTACAGCAGTGTGGCTTTAACTGTCTGGAGGAAAATGGAGGATTTGCATTAATATGAGGTTTTGTTTTTGTTGTTAGCTGCAGGGCATCTAGTTGGTATTCCCGTCTCGTCAGCTTGTAAAACTGCTTCTCTTTGTGATTAATCTGTTGCTGAATAACATAATATCAGGACTCAGCTGAGGGCGATTAACAGAGATTTAATTTCACCTCATTAATGTCTTGAATAAAGCTCATAATGTCACCAGTCTTCAATGGGACAGCAATTTGGTAAACACAAACACACACACACTCGCTTTCACAGAAAAACACACAGATGCATGATCACAGGTGAGTATGTTGACACACAATTACACTTTTGGTCACACATACCTACAAACTAGAGACACACGGATACATCAGTCAGCTTGATATTGGTGGCATATATACTGGCCTTTTTTTTTTCAGAACATAATGCAAATATCCTGTAGGCAGCACTTTATGTATATTTGATCCTTTCTTTAATTCAAGTTCTTCTTTTTGTGTTTTTTATTCACAGTTGTTGCTACTTATTTAAAAATACCAGTGAAGACATACTGTTTCAGCACCTTCTTGTCATTTTGGATCTCATCCCAACACCTGTCAGACTCTTTAAAACCAGCATGACTTAATGTAGCACTCTCATGAGACATCACTCATTCACTTACCTCACCTTGTCCAATACATTGTATATTTATACTGTTATACTCATTTTCTGTGCAATATATATTTTTCTACTGTAAATCATCTGCATCTGTGTGCAAACTGCTTTTAAAAGGCAACACTGTTTACATTGTATTTTTTTTTTCATTATAATGCTACACATCATGTGTGTACTACAACTTGCATGCAATTATCCTGCACAGTTATCCATGTATTCCTGTGTATATGTCCATATATCCAAACATTTCCATATATCTGTATAAGTGAAAGGTGAATATAGTGTATATAGTCTTGAGTGTGTAATTTTGTCAAATTTAGTACTTAAAATTTTTAGATTCTTTAATATATATTTTTTCTATTTTATCTTCATTTATCTTATCTTTATTTTATCTTTAACTATTCTATTGTCACTCACTCCCTTTTCTACCTGTACTATTTGAGCTGCTGTAACATGTGAATTTCCCCAGTGTGGGATCAATAAAGTTTATCTTATTTTATCTTATCTATACATAACACCCATTCTTGAGAATTGGGACAGGTTACGTCCTACTAAAAAAAACTTTAAAAATGATTTACACCAACACTCCAATTCTATTTTTTGTGATTTTTTTTCTTTTTCTTTCTTTTTTTCTTTCTTTTATATATTGTTTTGGTTTGCTTTAATTTTTTAACTTTCTAAACTTGCTCTGTGTCAGAAAACAGCTTTGTCCTAGACAAGGATTCACAATTTCAAACAATTAAAAAATATGTTAAAATCCTTCAAAATCTAAAACAATACCTACCAATAATATAAGGGCAAAAAGGTGCTATTGTGATCATTTTTGTTTATTTTTTTTAAAATAAAAATGTTGGCCCTTTAAAGTTGTGTCCTGAATTTCCTACAACGCTAACAGATTTTTATAAAAACATGATTTAATCAAGAATAAAAAGGGTCAGCTAAACCCTAAGGACCCCTGTCTCACTTCCTGGTTTAAAAAAGGTGGGAATATTGCTCAAGCACTGATTAACTTTCTATCTTTAGACAAATTCATTCAATAATATTGCTATCAGATGCGTTTCAACCATAACATGTCAACTCTGTACCCCTCTAAATCAAAGCTAAATAATAATTATGATTTAAAAATTTGTATTTTAATTAGAATTAAGAGAACTCTGAGACACTTTAAAAATAAAATGGCTGCTCACTACAATTATGCTGTGAAATGAAAAAAATTTGCCAACTCTGTAAGATCAAAAATGTAAAATCTGACAGAGCTGATGTCTACTTTAATAACAAATTTAATCACTAGGAGGTTTGATATCCAAGAGTTTGATCGTTTATAATATAATTCCAGCATAATTAAAGAGTAAAAATCAACCCCCCCTCAAATACGTTTTGTCCCAGTTCTCAAGAATGAGCGTCATAAAGAAAGATATTGGAATTTTTTACTTCCTAATTTCACTATCAGAAACAAAAATCCAGCATCGGTCAGGCTCAAATACAAACTTACTGATTTGCACAAATACACACAAAAAGAGCAACGCAAACTCACAATCACAGGTTCAAATCTGTGAACACGCTCATAAAAAGACTCACCTGTGATGTAACATGTCACAAGGCGGTTCTCTAGTGACACGTCAGCATCCGTGGTCGTCATGGAGACAATGACTTCACCAGGACTGCTGTTCTCCACCACCGAGCCGCGGTACACATCATCAGAGAACTTTGGCGGGTTGTCATTCTCGTCTGTCACCGTCACCTCCACCAGGACGCTGGACGACAGTTTGGTGTCGCCGCCGTGGTCCGTGGCGACCACGTTGAACCTGTAAATCCTGGTCGCCTCACAGTCCGTCTCCCGTACGGTGGTAATCCAGCCACTCTCTCCATCGATGGAGAAGACCTCAGTGATATCCACTGTCGTGTCGTCAGGTAGAGACTCCAAGCTGTAGGTCACAAGACCGTTGGTGTCTGTGTCCGGGTCATTGGCGGTCACCTGTGGGTCAAGATAGACATTTAGTGGAAATAAACTCGTTTGCAGTGCTCTCAGTACAGATAACTGTCTAGGCTGTTGTAAGCCTAAAGCATTAACCTATAAAACACTCGTCATTCTGATTTTGGATCATTTTCATGCATTATTCAAAGATGGATACCCTCATAGCCAGAGGTGGGACCTAATCATTGTTTTGTAAGTCACAAGTAAGTCTCAAGTCTTTGCACTCAAGTCCCAAGTCAAGTCAAATAAAGAACAAAATTAGAAGTTGTTGTGTTTGTAATTTTCCACCTGCAAGTTCTACAAACTGCAATTTGGTTTTTGTCGTCCATTGCATAGGTTTTGTACCCAAAGGAAATTCTCTTTGGTGTAAACCAACTGGAGCTCAGCAACATTACATTAATTATCCAAGTTTCTCTCCTACAGCTTGATTGGATACTTCCAGATTTGTTCAAACAAAGTGGATCGGGAGAATTATGTGTCGACTTGCTGAGAATGAATAGCGTTACTTGAGGTAAGTTGAAGGGAAATGAATTGACTGTATGTGTAGCTTCGCACATTATCAAGTATTTTCAAGTTAAAAGGCTCAAGTCCAAGTGAAGTCGGAGTCATTCGTCGAGTTGCAAGTATTTTTTGATTTTGTCAAATCAAGTCTAAAGTTATCAAATTTCCAAAATCAAGTCTGACTCAAGTCTAAGTCGTATGACCGAGTCCACACCTCTGTTTGTTGCTGTACTCGTATCAAACCAGATGAATGGTCATTTTTATTTGAGCTTCAGATCTGTGGTGGTTGTTAACAAGTGAAACCAAAAAAACATCCTTTTGAATTCGCTAAATCAACTGAGTGTGTGTTCGGTTTTATTGATTCACTTCCAGCAGTGGTTTTGGTTGACGGTTGAGAAAGTGTTCTGAAGTTCACATGGAGTCAGTCGGACTAGCAGCTTGTCTTCAGTAACTTTGGTTGTGCAACTCTTCTGTCTTGTCTTTTATCTCCACAAGCACTAAACATGCAAAACACAATGTTTAAATATCACTTTTGGAGTTGATGGAAGTTACTGGAGGGCATCTAAAACCACACTAGGCACGTTTCACCCTGCCTCCATTCCTCGTGTGTGATAAGCTAACATTTGATGGAGTTACCTCTTTGTTGGACCAGCAAAGATAAAACTGATCTTGTTCATCCTATTTAACTTCTGATGATACCACTGACCACTTCCAGTATGTCCCAGTAAAAGCAGTTAGTTATTTTACTTTTTTGCTTCCCAGTCAGAATGTAAAACAAATTTTAAATACCTGTTACCGAACTAAAAAGTACAAACCTTGCACAGTTACAGTTCCTCTGTTCACAATGACTACGTATCAGCTAGTTCCAAAGATAAAGAATGAAGATTTTCCTGATCTCACCTGAATAACGGTGGTTCCAGCAGGCATGTTCTCAGCCAGGAAGGCTCTGTAAGGGTTTGCATCAAACACGGGCTGGTTGTCATTCACATCTTGGACCTGGATGTTGACTGACACCAGTGATGCAACATCAGTCCCATTGTGGTTCCCCTGAGCGATCACATCAATTTGATACCATTTTGTCTTTTCATGATCGATTGTCTTCTGCAGAAGCAAAGTTCCACTTTCTTTGTCCAGAGTGAAGACTTTGTCTTTGTTGCTTTCCACCGTGTTCCCATCTACCAGGCTGTAAATCAGGGGCATGTCAGAGTCCGCCCTCACAGAGCCTATCTCTGTCCCGATGGGGATGTCTTCTGCAGCTGAGAAGGTGTAGAGAGGCTCTGAGAACTTGGGAAGAGGAACCTCAGGAGGAACCACTTTGACCTGTACGGGGACTGTGGAGTTATAGAAAGGAAGGCTGCCATCACGAGCTTTGACTTTGAAGTTGAAGATCTTGTTCTCCATGCCAACCAGACTTTCTCTGACACTCACAACTCCAGTGAAAGGGTTAATTTCAATTATGTCTTCTGTCACCTCTTCAGCTTCATCTACCGTGTAGGTGACATCAGCATTTTTGCCATCATCTGCATCATAAGCCATGATTTGAATGACGGGAGAGCCTTTATTTACAGTTGACTGGATTGAAACCTGATATTCGGACGCTTTGAACTGAGGTACGTTGTCATTTTCATCTGTGAGAATAATCTTGACCGTGCAAAAGGCCACTCGTCCGCCGCCATCTTTTGCCATCACTTTGATAGCTATGACTCTCTGGGCGGGGTTCTCTCTGTCCAGTGGTTGTGTCGTAACAATCTGGCCATCGTTGTCGATGGCAAATTTCTCATCAGCAAGCTTATTTATGATGGTGTAGTCAACGCTGCCATATGGCCCATCATCGGGGTCAATCGCTGCCAATCGTATCACTCGAGTTCCCGCTTCTGCATTTTCTGCCAGCTCTGCTTCATAGATGCTCTGCTTAAAGTACGGACTGTGCCTGTTGCTGTTCATCATGTCTATATTGACGGGTGCCGTTTTCTGAAACACTCCGTCAGACACCGCCACCGTCAAGTTGTAGTAAGGATCCAGATTCCTCTTACAGACATTGGAAAAGGAGATGATTCCTGAGGATTCGTTGATGTTGAAGTACCGGCCTTCATTCCCTGAGAGGATTTTGTACTTGAGGTTGTTCACGTCCCCGGTGTCAGGATCTGAAGCTTGGATTTTGATGACTATATGGCCACATTTTGCCATTTCATCCAGTGTGGCTTCATACTGGGAGGTCACAAAGTCTGGGGGGTTGTCATTGATGTCAGTGACATTTATGAAGACGTAGGCTTCACTACTAAGAGGAGCAGTGCCATTGTCGGTGGCTTTGATTTTCAAATGAAAGTGTTTTATGCTTTCATGGTCCAGCACCTGTTTGGTGACAATTAACCCACTGTGAGAGTCTATCTCAAAGAAATCAGTCTCGTTCTTCTCTGTTTTCTCTATCTGGAAGGTAAGATCTTTATTTCTGCCAGAGTCCCTGTCAGAGGCAGAAACTTGTACCACAGAGGTGCCGATTGGGAGCCCCTCATTAATGCTCACAGAGTACGTTAGCTTTGAGAAAACTGGCGCATTATCGTTCACATCTTCTATTTCTATTTCAATTGAAGCCTCTGAGAAAGACCCGGTCACAGAGTCAGTAGCTCGAACTGTCAACACATGCATGGTCTGGCTCTCGTAGTCAAGGGGGTTGGTGATGGTCAGCACACCAGTTTTGAAATCAATGTGAAAGTGTTTTGAGGCGTTTTCCTCTTCGAGGTTGTAAATGAGCCGATAGCCCTCTGGATTCCTCGCCTGGACATGTAAGATGGTGGTGAACGGGGGGACATTTTCTGGGACTTTCAGGGGATACAGAAGAGTTTGGAAAACCGGATTGCTTTGATTCCTCACTTGAATGCTGAGCTGTGCTGCTGTGGTGTGACTGGGTTCACCCTCGTCTATAGCCAAGACTGTCAACACGTACTTATTCAGAGCTTCAAAGTCAAGAGGCCTGTGAAGGGACACATCGCCTACATCAGGATCTATCCTGAAGAGGTTGTAATCCTCCTCCAGTGTGTACATAATGGATCCGTTCTCTCCCAGATCTCTGTCGATGGCGGTTGCTTGATACAAAACATCTCCTGGCTCAGAAGCTTCAGAAATCATCATTGAAAAAGGCAAATTTAGAAACTGTGGAGAGTTGTCATTGACATCATCTATAAAAACCTTGACTTGAGTTGTGGCTGTCCTCGGGGGTGTTCTCATATCTTGTACTTTCACCACTACGTCATAAACATCTTGTTCCTCTCTGTCAAAAGGGATTCCTGTTGTTTCCAGTATGCCTGATGTCTGAGAGATCGCAAACTTTCCCATTGGGTTTAACACAGAATATAACAGAGGCTCATTTAAGTAACAGCCTATGGTTTTGAGAGCTGCCAAAGTTTTGACTGTCTTTAGGTTTTCTGTAACGCTAGCTGAATATGCTTTCTGCTCAAATTCAAGATCGCTAGCTGTTATGTTTGTTATGTTTATTTTGACGGTAGCCAAGTCTTTATAGAGGCCGTCAGAGGCTTTGACAACCAGTTGGTAAAATGGCCTGAACTCAGACACATTGCTCACGGTGATGACTCCAGTATTGGGGTGAATTGAAAAGACATTGTGAAGATTCCCCTCGGTGATGCTGTATGAGACTGCCGAGTCGGCGTCATGGGCCATGACGTGCACAACCTCTGTATCTCTGACAGCCGGGAAGATGACGGATGGCTCGTACACCGGGGAGGTGAATTGTGGCGGGCAGTCATTCAGGTCCAGGACGCGAACGGTGACCTTGGCATGCTCTGCTGCATACAGCGATGGCTCCCCAGAGTCCTTTACCTGCACGCTAAAGTGATACTCTGCCTTGGCCTCAAAGTCAACTGGTGAAATTAAAGAGATGGTGCCCATGCTGGAGTCTATCTTGAAGACGTTCAGGGCCTCCTGTTCGAGGATCTCATACACCAGTAGAGAATTTGCATCTTTGTCTGCATCTGAAGCCTGGATGACCAGAGGGGTGTTTCTTTCACCCATGACCATGCTGTTGATGTGAGCTGACTCACTTATTTGCCCCAGGTACTCCCTCTGCTGGAAGACAGGAGCGTTGTCATTCTCATCAATCACATAGATGTAAACGAGAGTCTTGGATGAGGCTCCAGCTGTGGTGGAAGCTGTAACTTTGAGCTTGTAGGAGGCACAGTTCTCAAAATCGAGGTGCTTTTGGACTGAAATCAACCCAGTGTAGGGGTTGATATGAAAAGTCCCATTAAGGTTTCCATTTTCTATCCCATAATGCACTGCAGCAGGGCTGGAGGCTGAGATGGTGACCACCGATGTTCCAAGGGCACTTAATTCACTGATCTCTGTGAGGTATTCCTCTGAGGAGAAGGCAGGTGGGGTTTGGTCGGAGATGCGGATGTGGATGTGGACGGAGCAGAGGTCGCTGCGCTGAGGGAAGCCCTGGTCAGTGGCCTTTACTGTCAGGTGGAACTGGTCCTGAGGCTGAAGGTCCAAAGGTTTGGACACACTGATGGAGCCCAGCTCCAGATCTATGGAGAAGATATTGTCGATATTCCCTGAAAGAGAAGAAATAATGTGTTACACAAATCAACTACTCCAAAATGCTAACGATGTTATCATTTTTTTCTTGGTACTCTCTTCATCGACCTTTTTCATAGACTTAAACGTCTATGACTGAAATGCTCCTGCTACATTAATGCTTTTCTTCTTGTAGTTTTTGAGGTGGAGTCCACCACTTTGATTTTATCTCCTACACACCAGTCTTGAAAGCATTAGATTACTTTCAGTTTTGATAATAACTGGGGATGGAATAATACAAAAACTTCAAGGCTCTATAATACCATGATAAGAAGTCCACAACATGATATTTATGGCAATATTAAAAAAAAAAAATCTGATACCTAGAAAAAAATGTCCTTTACTAAATAATAAATCTGGTGTATATAGCACTTTTTGTTCACACAAAGTTTGTTTTTCCTTTTACCTTGAAGTTCCTCTGCTTTCCTTCTTCAATAAAACAAAATAAAAGTAGCCCAGCCATTACCTAGACTGGGGCCAGGCAGTCTAAAGTTATGAGAGTTAGAGAGATAGATATGATATGGGAGTGGTATTGATCATCTGATTCGACTCTCACAACAAAGGGAAAATGTTTGATTAGCCCTTTGCAAGTAAAATACAATTAATCTGATAATAGTTTCAGATTACTTCTCCATTTTTCAACATCAACTTCCATCTTTCATAGATTAAAGTGCCATTTTCTTGGGACTTTAATTTACTGCAGTAATTCTTTATGATTTGAAAGTACTTATGTCATTTACTCTCCATGTTCTTTTTCTCTAGTTTTAAGGGAAAAACTGTTAAACTGTTAAATCTGAAACAGTATTAGTTGTTAAGGCGGGTGTTCTTTGCTGTGTAACACACTGAGCAGGTTGCACTGCTTTGATCATACATGATCAGCAATATCTCCGGGATAAATCTAAAGCAAGAGGATGAAAGTTGTAGGGCTCAGCTGTTCCACAAATCTTTCAAAAGGTCAAGATGTTTTTCATCATAATGTGTGATGTGAGAAGAAAAAACAGAGGCAGTAACATTTTAATTTCTCAGATATCATTGTGCCCTTGAACCTTCGCTGCAGAGGAGATACGTAGCCTGCATTTGAAGGCGTGGTTGTATGTGGCATTAAAAACCGGCAGCAGCTCCTATGTGTGAAAATCCATTCATGAATGGATGTAAATCAGAGTTAAGCTAAAAAG
Organism: Lutjanus argentimaculatus; assembly: GCA_034769285.1. Taxonomy (NCBI): domain Eukaryota; kingdom Metazoa; phylum Chordata; class Actinopteri; order Lutjaniformes; family Lutjanidae; genus Lutjanus; species Lutjanus argentimaculatus. Next base: position 1,745,828 of record JAWZSL010000006.1, on the reverse strand, counting down.
GAGCAAGCATGAATGAAAGATAAAAGTCTCCCCCGTGCTGTTCACCTGAGTGCAGAGAGTAGCTGATGTCGGCGTTGCTGCCCATGTCCTTGTCCAGGGCTTTGACCCTGATGACCTCGGAGCCTGTGGGGGCCTGGTTGGAGATGCTGGCCTCGTAGCGGGGGCTGAGGAAAGCTGGTGAGTGGTCGTTACAGTCCTCCACCTCAACCACCACCTTCACAAAGTTCCTCTTCACTGGGATCTCCTGGTCACGCACCTGAAAAGGAGGAAAGAAATGTTCAAATTTTTGTGACAGTGGTGGCAAGAGACTAAAGCAGGCAGTTACAGTCATAACTGTGGGAGAAACTATTAAAAATGATAAAATAATAAGCACTGCTCCAGTTTTGCTTGTTGATACATGCAATTTTTACTGCACTTCATTTTGTATGTTATTTTATTTTTTTTTTATTTTTACTCCACTTTTTCAATGCATGTATTTTGTTGTACATGTAAAGAGTATCTTTTTTTTTTTAATGTATTTGTGTCACGTTTTTTCATCTTCAGTCTTCATTTTTTTATTTATCTTAGAATTTTAACTATTATTTAGTAGTCTGTTTTAATTCTAATAATTTTATCAGTTGTTTTTTCTTTCTGCAAAGTCAATGTATTTTTGAGCATAAATGCTGGTCAAAATAATTTTAGAGTTACAATAGATACAATCAGATAAAATAAAATGGAAACAAAGAAAATACAAAATTATTTGACATGCATCTCTTGTATGGTTTGTGCTATACAGATAACATTTATTATTACAACTGAATATTAGTTTGAACATTTTTTTAGTTGATGAGATGCATTTGGGTTTATTCTGTCAGATCCTGTCTCCAACTCGTCTACATTACAGATATCTTCATAAGATTTATTCTACTGTATCCTACTGAGATAACTGTGTTGTTACCATGACAATGAGGGTATGAACAGAGATCATCTCGTAGTCGAGCTCCTCCGTCATCACCAGGACTCCACTCTTTGGATCCAGGTGGAAGAACTTGGTGCTGTCTGGGTGGAGGCTGCTGTGGATGGAGTACACCAGTTTGCTGTTGGTGTCAGCATCCTGCGCGCTGATCTGCAGTATGTCCTTCCAAGGAGACGTGTCCTCAGGCACCCTCACCTTAAACACACAGAGACAGAGGAGGACATGGGTGAAGTTTTTTTTTGAAGTGATGAAAAAATAAACAAACATGGGGAACAACAGGGTTTGAAAAATGGATAGAAAACTGAATTCCTCGACTTGGACATTTCAATTTAAAGACAATTTTTATTCATAAAGGTGGTCTGACGAAGGACAGAAAACATTGTGAGGACAAGAAATTGTTCTGTAAGAGCAGGACAAGAGAGGACGTTGATTACTGTGATTTAGAAAACAACAGTGATGCAGCAGTTTGCACTGTCTGACAGATGCCCTGATAATCACAGTAAAGAATGCCTGCAGAGCTTAATAATAATTCTCAACGTGTGTCTAAATTTAAATTAGTCTCTACCCTGTTTCATGGTCGCCACAAAGGCTCACAAAACAGACCAATCAATAAAGCATGGCCTATTAAGCCTTAATGTGAATTATCAACTACTATAGCTATAAGTTCTGGTTAAGAGTCAGAATTCTTGAAGGTAACTACCTGATATACAACTTACAATACAGAAAAACATACTTCAGGTAGGTGGGTAGGCTATCAAGTGGCCATTTTACTGTCAGACTTAAATTAATCATAATTCCTATATCTAAAAACTAAAATGAACTAAAATAGATAATCCAGCATACTTTTAATGCCAGTTTGAACCAATACAGGCTAAAAAATGGGGCTCAAATATCAGCCCACAGCTCACTCACTGACTCCATGGCAACATTAATGTCAATTTAATTAAAGTCAATTAGATTTATATGGTGCCACATCCTAACAGGAGTTATCTCATATAGAGCAAGTCTAGACTGTACTCTTTGTAATATTTACCCAACTATTGCCACCAAATCTACATTCCCAAAAGTCCCTCCCAAATTATGGGAACTGCAAAAAAAGTGCAAACAGTAACAGAAGTTATTGTCAGCAGTATCAATTTAATAACGATGCCTCTACATGACCTATGTGAGTTAACGAGACCATCCACAAGAAGATCCGCTCTTCTACATCTGTACATACCAAGAAACAACATTTGGTGTAGCTGTCCTGCTGTCCATGTGAAAGCCTTCAGAGTCGCAGGGCTTATACACGCTGGTCAGAAACAGGTTGTGATATCAAACAAATAAGAAAAACCAGTGTGAAAAATTGTCAGAAATCAGGAGAATTGTGAACCCCAGAGGAAACTGGGATAGGGCAATGAAAAACGGGAGTCTCCTGGGAAAATCGGGAGGGTTTGGGAGTATGCTTTCCACACCTGGTTGCTTGTCTGACATACCCATAATTATCTGTAAAGAATGTAATTTTGGGTATCACTGCTGTAATAACTACCACTCTTTCCTGAGATTCTGAGATAAAAATGAAAATCTACTGGCCCTTCTTTGACCCTTACCTTGTACAGCGGCTTCAGGAAGACGGGACGATGCTCATTCATGTCCAGCACTCGGATGTAGGCCTGCAGTTTGGAGATGGAATACACAGGGTTTGAGAAAATGGATGCTCAGCATGAACAACATCAAAAATGGACGACAGTGTGTCAAAGCTGCTTCACACACACAGCACCTGAGCCACTGCTGCCTGCAGGACTTAAGATTAGATTTTAAACCAGAGACTTTCAAACTCAAACGAGGAATATACCATATGTAAAGGTGCTGGATGTTTCTGATTTAAAGCTGCTGGTGCAGCTCAGTGGGCTGATTTGCACAATGACTTCAAGGTGTCAGCACATGTACGGCTTGTTTTCTCAACTGTGGTGGAAAAGGCTTCTGTAGTTTATTTTGTAAGGTTTTGTGAAGGAATTTTCCTACTTTACAGCTAAAGGCAATAACACCAAGTCACATTCAGGGTCAGTTAAAAATTTGGAGTCGCAGTTTGGAGAAGCAGCAGGAGTAATGGCGGCAGATGCTAAACAATGTACTGCTGTAAACGGTCAGCAAATTCAGGCACCTACAAAAATCAATATCAGTTTAAGTGTACACTATATTTGAAATAAAGGTGAAGCATCAAAACAACATCTACTGTAGGTAATTCACTAACATACCACCCCACTTCAAAAACCTGGCCTATACTTGTTATTTTTTATCTAAATCTAAAACTTGGAGAATAAATTAGTCTGGTTTGAACACAGCAAAGGTAGATGTCATGATCTGATGCTGAATTCATACTGTTTTTGGCTCTACAGTTAGTCAGAATTTAGGATTCTCTGATCCTGCACACTAACAGCTCAGTTTAAATGATTTAGATTTACAAATTCCTGGATTGACCTCCATTAAGACTCACATCAGCACCCAGGAAGCCTTTCATGGAAAGAATTTAGGATTCTCGGATCCCTGGAGGGGTTGAGTTCCTACTCAAACCAAAATCCAATCCTGGCATCAGGGACAAAAGTATTCTCATTTGGTGTATTTTGCATATTTTCACAACTTAATTGTCTTAATCCTCAAATAAAAGGATTTTCAAACCCTTCTTTCCTTAGTTCCTGGGCCATACTACCTGTTTTCCTTAATCTTTCCTTATTTTTTGCAAATATGTGGCACGTTTCTGTAAAAGTCATTTCATGTTTCTAACCTGTGTGGTGGCGATGTGGTGGCCATCGTGACCCGCACGGTCATGTTGTAGTTGGAGTGTCGGGCTGCATCGAGCCGGCGGGCGATCGAGATAGTTCCTGTATTTCTCTGGATGTCAAAGTCCTTTTCCTCATCGCCACCTATAAGAGAGAGACAGATGAGGGAAAGACACAGACAGACAGATGGAGAGAAGAGAAAGAGGATTATTCCATCAGGTGTTGATGCTACAGTACGTGGGGGTTATGAATCAGGCCGTGTCAAGCTGTCAGATGTAATATCTCAGATGATGTGTCAGACTCTGCAGGTCTGATGTTGCCTGGTTGCAGGAATGATGCATGTTGGCATCATCCTCCAGCAGCTGAAGAATTGCAGTGATTTCCCTGTGGGGGGCGCTGTAATTAATGATCCACTTTCTAACTTTGAAAGGCCCAGACTCCTTTGGCTCCGTCCCATTTCTGAAGAAACTTTGAGGAATTATTATTGTAACTACCTGTTCTTCATTTAACTATTTATGTTTTTATAAACTCAATTGTTGTCAAATTATGAACCGACTTGGCTTGAAACCAAGCCAGTGAAAACATCATCTCATCCTGGCCCAATTATCTAAACTGAATTTTGAAAATGTGTGTTTTTAAGTATTGTTTGGTTGTCAGTGTTTCTGATAAACTCTTCCTGCTAGAATTACTGAATTAAAATTGAACAACAAAAAACAATAAAAAAAAATACAGAGAAAAACAGAGAGAAAATAGATTTTTCTTTCCTTCATATGAATCCATCCATCACAGCAGGACATTTTGATGGCCTCTTATTTACAGGCAGAGGTGAGAAACCAACTGAGACATCCAGACCAACAGCAACAACACTGTCTGTCTGATCGCCTGTCTCACTACAAGTCTGTCTGTCTGATTTTAAAAGAGCTGTCTGAGTTTAAGTTTAACCTTGACTGGTTCTCTTTCCTGTTCTGCTGCCACAATAGTAGAGGCAGATGGTGTAGGGAGAATGAATTGATTATTATAGATAAAAGAATGGAGGGTTCAATATACATTTAGTTGGAACTGAAGTCAGGTCAGCAGAAAGCTTTTTTCTTGTCTTTGTCTCGTCTTGTCTAGTTTACCTTGACTTTCTGCCTGTTTTCTACTGTGGATCTTTGGAAAAGTGAAACTAAAATCAATAAATCAACACAAATACTGATGCACATGCTTGGACAAACACACCACTCATCAAGCCAGTCTGGGAGCTTCAAGAAGCAGCAAATGATATCATCTACAGACTCTTAGTTGACTGGTCTGACAAAACTGGTCAGTGTGTTGTTATCCAGACTATTTCTTGGTCTGTGGAGTTGAGGAAATACTGGTGGTGCTAGAGAGCAACATTTAATGAGTAGTTTTTTATATTGTTTCTACAAGGATGATATCATTTACATTTCCTCTCTCTTCAAGCAAACAAATAGTGTTTTGTTTTTTTTTTACTTTTTAGCTAGGTAGAAAACCATATAATGTTTTGTTAGCTTTTTAGCTAGCCGGCAAACAAATAGCATTTGATTTTGTTTTTTACCTTTTAGCTAGCTAGCAAACAATGAAACATTGTGTTAACTTTTAAGCTTTCGTTAAAGAATACAGAGCAGCTGTTTTCTCCCCCACTTTTATACATGCTAGTTCCAGGCAGCACCCAAATTTATTTATTTTCTTAATGTATTTTAATTTGGGTGAGCAGGCATTTTCATACTCACTAATCTATTTATTTTGGGTTTCATCACTACACTTGGATTTGCTAAACTTAGTTTAATTCTGTAACAGAGCTTGGTTTAATTTTGAATATGGATTTACTCATTTAAGACCTAAATTTGCAAAACTCTAATTAGAACTATTCTTAGCTTAAATCAATCCTTTACTGATGCAACCCAGTCCAAGTGTTCCAGAGTAGGTTTCCTTTTTTATATGCTTCACAGTCATCCTGTTTCATCCAATTATTTACTGACCGCACACCATTGTTTGTCTTCTTTGTTCCAGAGAATCATTCTGAGTTTTAAATCTGCAGTAACACTGACTCACTCTGTCCATCTGTTTCCCTTCATCCTCTCTTCCTTTTCTTTCTTTCCTTCCCTCTGTCCTTCGTCCTTTTCTACACTTCTCCCTGTTTTAGCTGCATCCCTTTGTTTTTTTCTTGCTTCATGGCTTTATTCTCTCACTCTCAGCAGGTTGTGCGCATGTATGTGAGGAAGGTAAACCTCATGCCTGCTCAGCCAGATGGTGTTTGTTATTAAGATGTCCACCTCGCAAAGGGCTAAACACACACACGCCCCACACACACACACACAACATTTATACCTCTAAATATGTTATTACTGTATGTGACTGAGGCTGCACTCTGTCACCATTTCCTTTTAAATTAAGTCATATTATGTTTGCATTTTTGTGAAGAAAGAGGGGGAATAAAGCACAAATACATTTGTCTAATTTTCTAGCTCTTGGTCTTCGTTCCTCTTCCCTTTTCCTTACATTATACACAATAACACATATTCTGCACACTCTGTTTGTTCTCGATCGATAGATAATTGGGTCATCCAAAGGTCTATTCCTGTCGGTTACGCCCTAATGACTGAGCTGAAACACCACAGGCTAATCAGCCACATTGACAGCTCGGTTTAACTGATTTAGATTTACAAATTCCTGGATTGACCTCTGGTAGGACTCACATCAGCACCCAGGAAGCCTTTCATGGAAAAGTAAATGGCTGAATCTGTTGTCTCAGCACAGACAGAGGAGGATGTCCTGCGAAAGCAATTTTTCACTTTACTGATCATCTGCAGGAACATATGACATATCTGCCAAGGTTGGATGTTCCATTCCCTCTGGAGCCAGCCATGTAAAAGATTTTACACATGGTATCGGGAGAAAAATAGTGTACGCTAAATGTCATGTTACACAGGAAGAAGGATCTTCTATGCAGGAATTTCTCTGACATTTTGATCTATCATTTCACTCTTCCATCCATCTTCTAGATGTTTATCTGGGTCAGGGCTGCAGTGGCAAAAAGGCAAGCTGAGTGACCCTGAGCCCATCAGTCATTTAACAGGCCATCCTTGACTTTCCCACCATGCTTTCTTATATGTAGCTTAACATGTCACATAAGTGGAAATCACATGCAGAGCAGAAGGAAAGGAGGTCAAGGTTTTTACAAAAACACAAAACCTCTTAAGTAAAGCTTCTCTTTTGTTCATTTTCTTTTTCCAGCAGCTGCAGCAGGAAGCTGTGATGACAAAGTTAAAGATTAGCAAATGAAGGAAGTGGTACATCTAGTCGGTGGAGACCAAATCAGAGCTAAAAATGAATACAGGTCTGTGAAGATTCTTAAAGCAGGCTCAGCCTTGTTTAGTCAGGTTGAACCAGGTGCAGTTCCTTTGGGTTGGTGTGAACTCCAGACTCGAACTGGCTCCCTGGTCTGTCATGAAGGGGTGGTCTTGAACAGCTATCAAGTGAACTCTGGAGTGGTTCATTTCTGGTATGAACACCATTGACAACAATCACAGGAAGTGTACCGCTGTGTGTGTTATTTCATTGGTTAAAAAAAGGTTTCTTTTTTTTACCCATCCATTGTGATAATGGAACAACATTTCCACCACCTGACTTGTGTTTGCGATTTCTGGACCATTTGAGTTTTGCCTTTGTGAATACCAACAGGACCAACCATGCACCTGTGTTGAGGTTTTTTGTGTACTTGCAACTGAAACTGAGTGGATAATGTTGGAGTTAGAGCAAATAAATGTTGAACAACAGTTAACTTGACAGGAATTACTGCAGTACAGAAAAAAAGAGAAGACATCAGAGGTGATGGTGTGAATAAACATTGAACAGAGTGAAGCAGAAGAAGAATGAATTTTCTGGGCTTGTCCAGCCACAGAGTCATAGACGAGGAAACAGACCAGCTACAGCTGTTTTGGTCTGCAGTGCCACAGTGGATAGTTACATTTCTGAGGAGGCGCACATCAGGCCACAGCACAGCATGGCATATAGTCAACACAGAAGTTGCTGCTGCAGAAGCAGTATAGACTTTACTGGGTGTTCAGACATAACATGAAGCAAATTTTGGTTACGCAATTTCATATAAAGTCAACAGAGACAGGACGGAAAATAAAGTAGCCCAAGTCTTTGAGTTCTCAGTTTAGTCAGAAGGTTAGCTGAACACAAATTGCTGACTAGTTCACAGTTGAAGTCTGTGTATATTTGCCCCAAAAAGACCATAGATCCACCGTTCAGACTGAACAAATGCTCCAGCATTCAAATATGCACAAATGTTGCAAGAGAAAATCAGCCTAGTTTTCTGAACCCACTTTTACTCTAGCACTGAACAATTAATTGAAATATTAGCAAACTCGCCACGATTAATATCGCACAAAGGGTAAAATGTGTCTGAACATACCATTATAAGTGAAGCACACCTACAGATAAGTCCCAGCCTATGAGTCATATTTTCTAGTTTCATTCATTCATTTTCATGTTTCAGTGAAAATTAAATGCAAGTATTACCATTCACACTAATTCACACACCAACTATCAATCCAAATTACCTACAAATGCTAATGTTAAATACAAGGCACCAAGTAATGAAAATATGAATATGCTCTTTCTTTAGGTTTGAGTAATGATATAGCTCATCCTCTAGTGCTACCCTCAGGACAGTTTTTTGGCTTCTAGAAGAACAAAGAGCATGTTGTTTGTTTTATGTGTCACTTTTCTATTGCAGAGTATAATGACAACTACAGCCTTTGGGGACATTAGTGTTATTGTTTTTTCTTTGAGGAAGCTTGTGGTGTTTCCTTACAGAGTACAGGCTGGGTAGTAACTGCTGTGTGAGACATTTTGTATTATACTGGTTGATACAAATACATTTGACTTGTATGAATTATTCTCATATCTCCCCATAGAGGATCAGTACATAAAATGATAGAAACTGCATTCTGCAGAGGATATCGGATGAGTCAGATATCATCGCTGACTTGCTCTCTTGATCCACAAAGGTTCAACCTTTGCAGACAGCAGACGTTCCCTTCAGGGCAAGTTGAGGAGGTGAAGTTGAAATGACCACAGAACAGATGTCCTTTTTTACTGCAACTTCCTCCAGTAATTGCTCCAAGGTATAATGCAAGCTACTTAAATTTCTCAACTTGTGCTGCCTCAAGGCCTCCTCCAGGTACCTGACCCACCACAACAGCTCTGCTCAGGAGAGGACCAACAACCACATGTTGTCCTCACCGTGTACACAGAGAATCAGGTCAACTTTCCTGCAGAGAAAACATAATTTCATCGGATTTGATCTGCAGTTGTATTCTTTGAGTCACTGCTCAGAGGTTGGAACAACAGCTGAGGGTCAGAAATTAAGATCGATTGAGTCCTTCCTGAGACTCTCTCTTTTCACCCCCACTGTGCAACACAGTCACAAAAACTTGTATCTTTACTCTGAATTCCTAGAAAAGTTAGGCCAGACTTGCACTAGACATTTCCTCAGAACCCTCACATCACCATAACACAGTTTCTTGCCGCCTTTGGTCAGACTGACAGTCACAGATGTGATCAGGTGACCTGATAAGAGCATGTTAGGGGCCTTTAAAACAAGGTGGACCAGGAAAGTAACGGGGGGTAAAGCCAGAATACCAAGCTTGGTGAATTAAGGGTTTATTTCGACTAAACCAGAGTTCGAATGAGGTTTATTTTTACGATGATAAAAATGACTGTTTCTGTAAATCGAGTCCGTTGGCTTTGACAAGAATGATACATCAGCTACTTCTGGTCAAACAAAAAGGATCTCACTTTTTAACTAACAGTTCTGCCTCTGTCTCAGGTGACAATGTTGTCAGTGACCCTTAGAATAACAATCTGAGCCTGTCAGTTGCAAAATAAGTACTTTTAGTGAACATACATGGATGGTGCACAATTCCACATTACACTGCAACCTGTTTCACAGCTATCAGCTTCGGCTCAATACTGAACCGGTTTCAAAAATTGTTGTCCCCATTAGTCACGGCCAAAATACATTGGACACAAACACAATGCAACACAGCTGCTGCAGCATGCCCACAGCTAAACGCATGAAACAATCAGATGAAGCTGTTAAACTGACCATCTTTACTTTTATGCAGCTCGTCTATTTTTTTCCTCTGTAACCTGGCTATGCGGTGCTCCAACTGGTAAAACTTCATATTTCTGTGTAAAAAAACAAAGACAGATTTCACAGCTGACATGCAACCACACCGTACCAAGATGGAGTCTGTGTAGCAGGTAAAATACAACTATAATACATGACATACTGTGTCCGTCCAGCATGTATTTTGGCTGTAGGACACAAAAAGATGCCAAAATATGGCCAAGGTTGAAAAAAAATTAACAAAAAAAACTCAAGTTACCTCTTAACTGTGAGGGGTTTGTTTAGGTTAACAATAAAGAAGATAAAACCGGGCTAATTTTTGTCTTGTTTTTCAGTCTTTTTGCTAAGCTAAGCTAACAGGCTGCTGGCTGTATATTTACTGGACAGGCACGAAAGTTGTATAGATCCTTCAAATCCACACATTTCCAAAATGAACAGTTCCATCAGTTACATGGCAATCCAATCCTTTAAGGCTACTACAAAGAATTTTCATATTTTATTGATTTTGGAGCCCCCTGTGGGACACAAGTGGTAGTGTTTCCACCATAATAACCCCAAAATTTAACGTTGAATATAAAATTATCCTAACAAAAATCTCTTCCTGCTTCATTTCTACTGGCTAATGTACTACTCACTGCACCTGTCTGGGAAAACATAAAACTGGCTTGTTTCAGTCAATTTATGGAGAACTCAACCCAGTGGCAGCCATCAAGAACAACATTGCAGAAATGGTCAGTCCTCTCACAGAAGGTCTTGTTAACTTGTGTTAGATAAAAACTCCTTGTAGTGTCTTTAATGAAGGGGAAAAGAATTATTTTCATGCAAGTAGATTTTCATTCTCGGTGTGTTCATACCAAAAACTATCAGAAAACACTGCTGGGTTCAGAGCCAGAGAGGCCTGAACTCGTCCACTCCAAGCAGATGCTCAACCCTTCCCTGTAGGGGACAGACCTCATCCTCCAGCAGAGAGCCACGGCCTCAGACCTGTAGGTGCTGACCCTCATCCCAACCACATCACACCCAGCTGGGACCCGCTCCAGCACACAGAACACGGCTCACAGTCCACCATCCACACACAGCAGAGACGCAGCCCTCGCCTGCTCTTTGATATCTTGTTGCTGATTTTGTGTTTCCACTTGGCTTTAAGCGTAGCGTGTTGTTTTTGTGCAGATTCACAGGAGCCGTTTGAGTTATTTTGACAGCGAGGGAAGTCTTCATTTGTCTCTCTGAGTTCTCACGGCCAGAAAGGCTTGATAGGCATCTGGGTTCTGCTGCTGGAGAGGAGGAAGGTAAAGTAGGGCAATAAATACCTGATCATATCTATGTGACTGAGAAGTCCTGTGACAAAACAACATTCCCTCATCTGCCAGCGATGAGATGAGGGTCAGTGATAGACGACTGAGGGGCAGGCTGGGAAGAAGAGAGGAGAACTGAAATACAGTGGCTAGTCTCCAAGTCTAATCATTCAATCCTCAAAGAAAAGTTTAAACACTGAATAAACTCTCATATTTCCCACGATTAAATATATGAGTTGAAGAGAAGAGAAGAAGGTTAATCTGACAGTTGACAGGCTGTCTGATAATTATTGAGTTTGTTCACAGACCAGAGGCAGAAAAACGCTGCACAATTACCCAACATTACTTCAGCTCTGAGTGACTGAACACACAGCTGTCAGAGCTGCTGCGAACAAATAAAAAACACTGCTGGGGTGAAAACTAACCTAATACATTTACTAAACTGTACATACAGAACAAATTCATACTTGAACTTCAGGATTTTAATCCCATGAAACTTTATACTTGTCTTACACTGGTTACATGACTACACGTCAAATACATTTTTCTGGTTTCTGTCATTTTAGGTAATTCTTGACATACTGATGTATGTTCAAGCATTAATTTTTCTAATAATTCTGGTTTTAATTAGTTATTCCATAAAATAATAGTGGGGCTTCATGTCATGATTGATGGCTGAGCCAGGACCTTGAAGGAACCTCTACTACGCAGAGTCAGCAGTGCTCATAGTGGGAGGAAGTCATCCATCTTTATGTTATAGTCGATATACAAAACAGATACTTCCATAAAATATTGTAGTTATGTGCTGGGGTCGTGGCAACGTCATAAAATAGCAGGAATGCACTGATCGACTGGCTAGTGTGTGTGTGTGTTGTGTTCAGCAGCTGTGCGCGCTCCTGTCACCAGATTGGTCACACATGATTCTCAAGTTGCATCTCATATCTACTGTGGCGAAAATTATTGTATAAGCAATCACTACATTACAGGCACCTATGAAAACACCAATTTAAGAAAATATAATATTTGCAAGATCACACTGTGCTGGTTTCTATCTCATTTCTATCTGTTTATCTTAGAAAATAATCCGAATGCATTAACTGACAGCAGTATCTCAAGGCTGCGGTCATACAGACATTCCAGCCCCATACAACACTACACATTATAACAAAAAAATACTTTGTCATAATGTGTACAACCGGTTAAAATGAAAACCAGATGGGATACAACCCTGGTCAAATTCACACAATGCTCTGCATGATGGTCATGTCAAGCATGCAGCGAGACAGACAGTAACATCACAGCCACACACACTCAGACACATGCTTGCATTGAGTCGGTGTTAGCAATAGATTCCAAGAACAGGATAAAGACAGGAGAAGACAAACAGTCTACAAGGAGACGAAGCAGCTGAGCAGCTGATGGAGTCACCAACAACAGTAAACTTTCTAGCTCTTCAGGCTAGCTCTTCAGGCTAATGTTAGCCAGCAGCAGACTGCTGTTAACAGACTGTTAAAATCTCACCTCCTGTTCTGGATGAAGAATAAACAACTTGTGTTGATGCGTCTCCTCAAACATTTTCTCATCCAGACTCGTTCAACTTCTGCTTCTGTTTTTCTCACTGCAAAGCTTTACTACAGCAAACTGTTGCACCACGTCTGTCTCTGGTTTGTTTACATCTGCTTCCACCTGAGATCAATCAGGTTCCTATGAGACCTCACAAGATTGTGCTCCCCTCAGTACACAGTCTTTATATAATAATATAATAAGGCCTGGCTATATATAAGTAAGTCCAAATAAGTCTGCCTGCTATAATGAACATCTAATTTAATTTTACGTTGAGGAAAAATTACAAAAATGTTTGTGTATTTTGTCAATTAAAGTTCTTGTAGTAGCTTTAAGGTTCGGCCATTTTTTCAGTCTTTAATAATTTACCAAACCATATTTTTTAGAGACTCATGCGGTAATGTGCGCTCAGTCTCCTCAGGATGGACAGGACTCCTCTGCTTCGTGACATAACGTAATACACCAATGTCAAACGACGTAACATCCCACGTCAACAGCTATGAGACAACTGAATGTCCCCTCAGGGATGCAGAGAGTGTTCTGTTGTGCTCTGCCGAGTTCTGGCACGGATCGAACTTGGCACTGCAAACTGAACAGGAGGAACCTTGGTCTTTCTCGGCACATGCCGCCCAGCCTGGCAGGAAATGGCCTGGCAAACCCTGATGTGTTTTCCTGAGAGGCTCTCAAAGGGAACGAGTCACCAATACCTCCGGAGTCACGGGGCTGATTTCCACTTCAGCTAAAAATGTTGTTTAACACCGTTTATTTTTCATAAAGCTCTCTGTGACCGTCCTTCTCGTGATTTTCAGGGCTGAGAGAAGCCGGAGCGGAGGGAAAAGGAGAGCGGAGGATGAGAAGTGGAGAGCTGGAAGAGGAGGAATGGCCAGTCGTCCCTCCTGTGGGGATCTGGCAGGTGATGAGAGGAGGAACGCTGCTGATTTATCCTCACAGAGAGAAAACGTCCTGCTGATACCACTGACACCAAGACCTTTTTTTCCTCTCCTCCTCCCTCTTTTCTCTCTATTCATCCATCACTCTGGGAACACTTTCACTTTTGTGGTGTCAAGGTTGTATTATTTATCCACCATTTGTTTGCACTCATTTAGGTTTAGTTTTGTTTATCTATTGATCTAACTTCTAAAAATGTATCTAAAATATAAAATTTCTGCTCACACTGCAAAATTACCTCAGGAAACGTCAAGGGGTTAGCTGGTCATTATGTATTATCAGGATTTTACCTGCCAGTCTAACTCAAAGGTGGGCAACCTTTGTTGAAATGTCCACCAAAAATGCAAAGACTTTTATTTCATACGCCAATACTTTTGTGCTTGCTTTCCCGTATTAGTAAAATTATGATTAAATATACTAAACTGGGCATATTTAGCACACTTACTTTGATTGTTAATGTGTAATTAATTTATTTTGCATAAATATTTCAATAGGAATAATAGAAATGGACACTTTTCCCTATCAAATTGCAATTCTGTCATCAAAGCACACTGAGTACATTGTGCATGCCACACGTTCTTCAGCCTTTGTCACCTTGTCTCAAAAACATCTAGGAAAAACTCTGATTATACATATTTATAAACTGAGCTCATAACTATATACTAGGGATATAATAATACCAAAAATTCACAGTATGATAACACCATAATAAAAGTCCACACTACAATATTTATCTCGATATTAAAAAAACAAAGAAAAATTGAAACTTGATGTGTACAGAATTTTTTGTTTGTATAAAATTAATTTTCCTTTTAACTTAAAGTGATTTTGCTTTCCTTCTTAAAAAAATATAATAAAATAAAATAAAATAAAATAAAATAAGCCAGCTATGACCCAAGCATGTGCAAAAAAATTGAATGCAAAATCAAGTAGGGGCGCCTAGACTGGTTGCAAAAATAAGTGCAACTGTATGCAAGTTTATGAGAAAACGATCCCACGTCTCACCTGATTTATGACCTCAGTAACCAGTTTCCTAATGAGTTTATGGTCCCAGTTGCTAGTTTCAAGTCTTCAGTTAAGTATGATGTTCATATAGCAAATTATTGTCCCGTTTACAATAAAATTTGTGAGAAATTAAAAAATAGCCAATAATGATCTAAGCATGAAAACTGAATAAATTGTCTCTGGCAATCAATGCTTGAATTATGTCTTTGCAACAACAAGACAAACACAATGCAGCAGTCAGTAGCAGCCCTTTTAGAAAATAAAATAAAAATAATTAAATAAAATAATAAACTATGCAATATCTCAGTAGATATCGTCACAGTCCAGTTTAGAGACATTTTTTAAAATTTCACTATCGTGATATTTAATAAATTGTTATATCCCTACTTTTTATAATCTAATATATATGTCTGTGCATGTAGACTCTTTAAGTTGAAGGTGAGGGGAAACTCGGATATCCAAGGTGAACAAGGTCAGTCAAAGCCAGCGGTCACACCCCACCTCCTCTAATCCTTACATACATGCCTCTGAGGCATGTCAAAAACTGTCCTGTCCTTTCTACGGATTAAACAATCACCTCT
Source organism: Lutjanus argentimaculatus (assembly GCA_034769285.1). Taxonomy (NCBI): domain Eukaryota; kingdom Metazoa; phylum Chordata; class Actinopteri; order Lutjaniformes; family Lutjanidae; genus Lutjanus; species Lutjanus argentimaculatus. The sequence continues at coordinate 1,730,577 of JAWZSL010000006.1, read as the reverse complement.
GTTAGCTTTCAAACAGAAAACATGCAGCTTCACTGTCACTTCAAAGCATTTTGTACATCCTCAGAGGTTTTTCACACCACTCTCATTTTCTGCCATCCCTGGTCACCTTGTTTGTTTGTTCTTTTCCAGCTTCAGCCACAGGATATGAGAGCCGCCCAGAGAGCAACTCCAAATGCTGAGTGAGAGAAAAGTGTTTTAACCACAGACTGTATAAAAGACGTGGACCGAGCTTTCAGGTCTGAAAAGTAAAGCCAATGCTTAAAGCGATATTCCACTTTGCCAGAATAAGCCACTTAGTATGTACTTCGAGACTTCCTATATCTCTTAATGGACGCACGTGCGAAGTCTCACGAGATCGACACCATGTTTACATCCTACCGGCTACATGCTACAGTTGACATTTCAGCTAAAAACATGGCATAAAATGGCATCTTTTGTGGTTAATTTTTAATGTCGCGGCTCGCGGACACTTGGATTACACCACACAAGCAGGATGGAGACATTTTGTGTTTGTTTTGTGTTCTTTTTTTAACATTTTATCCGTGGTCTCCATTCACTGCCATTGTACTGGATGAGGCTGCTACCCTGTTTTCTGCTGAAACTTCAGGATTGTTTTGTGAACTGAAGATCTTCATTCATCATCACATCGGCATAGAGGTGAGTACATACTGAGTGGATTATTCTGGCAAAGTGGATTATCGCTTTAAATGCCTTAAACCTGCATTCTTTCTAATGGCCAGCAGGAAGCGACTCCACTGGTTGCAAAAAGAAGTCAGATTATAAATGACTCTAATTCTAACTTGATTTATGACCTCTGCAAACACATTTCCTGAAGAGTTTATGGTTTAAATCACTAGTTTTAAGCCTTCCTCAATAAAGTGTGACGTTCCCATTTAGAGTAAAATAGATAATAAAGCAAATTATGTTTTAGGGCGGGGCTACCTTATGACTGACTACCACCTAGCCTCAGACTCTTGGGTCGGCTCCACGCTCTCCAAATATGTACCCAATCCCAATGTCTACCCTAATAGACATATACACTTTGAGGCACGTTTCCAATAAGTCCACAAGGGTTTAGGGCTGTCCCACTGTCAAATGGAGAAGTTGACGAGGGCTTATGTGCATACTTTTTGAGCATATCTGCAGAGGGAACTACCCAGAGTTCATAGCATTGTATCATTAAACACTGGGGAACCCCGGAAGCATTCAAAAACAAAAAAGGGGGGAAATAAACATTTTTACATGTAAGTGTATGATGCTGTTATGACAAAACTGAGAAGATTTATTATTTGAGAGTTTTGCATGTCTGACCAGGATCAAAATATTTCAGGACTGAGGCAAATAAATCTGGCAATAAAAAATAATGCACACATAAAAGGAAGTTAAACCTTTAACAACAAAGATAATAACTAATAATAAAATAGATCCACCATGTTGACGATAAAATGTGTGCAATAATTAATATTTTCCTGAAATATGTTGTAAAGATGTGTCAAAAACTTCTGTTCCATTCCTGTTTATACCATTTGGAGCCCTTGTAGCCTCACACTTACACCTAATACACCTAACACTACCAGGTGATGTCGGCTAAAGCCTGTGATGGTTCAGGGTTCAGGCTTTAGGAAGGACACTGGGACTGGGCCATGGTCCAAAGTAGGTTCCAAAGACAAAATAGCGACGGCCTTCGAAACAGCAGTCCACAATGTAATGGGTGGTGTCACAGTGGGTTTGCACTGTTAGATGATTTGTCTTTTTCCTATTTTTAGACCCAGTCTCTCATTCTAACAAAAAGGTAAAATGATAACCATCCATAGTTACATTGTTAACCAGCTGGCACTGCACACAGCCTGGAGGACTGGGCTGTTTTTGACATCATTCTCCCAGTCAGCACAGGGAGGAAACACTTAGTAACAGACAGCGAGGTGGTCCACACATAACCATCAAATGGCGCCCACCATGTTAGTTGAATCTACGTTATGTCGATACAGTATTTGCTGCACTGCTAGTGGAGTTTTAAACCAGAAAAAGTTCAATCAGTGTGAGTGATTGACACATTGTTCACACTTTTGTTTTCCAGGAAACTCTCATTGCTGCCCAACACTGCTGCAATCTTTCTAACTTTCCCCAAAAGAAACTGAAAGTCACACAAGCTCTGGCTGAAGTTTATGAGGCTGATTAAGGAAAAGTGGTGTTGATCAAAGAAATAAATCACACAACTAGTCTAGACACCACAGAAATTCTCAATTGATGATATATAACAGTAAAAATATCAGAGTGTAAAGTTTCTTCCTTTAACTCACACTCATATTGTTTGTCCCTGCTCTGCACTGGTATCATCCACTGTTGCACTGACTTTGTTGACCTTTAGAAAATAACTTGTCTGCTGTTTATATGGAGGCTCATATGGATGGATGATGGTTGTAGCCTGTTTGTATTCTCGAGTGCGAACCGGCACTCTACAAGTCAGCACTTCAGTATAAGTGGCAATATGGTGAATGTCAGATATCATTTGCTAATATTTTATGCTTTTTGCCTCGGCTGCAGACAGAAGCAGAGAGTCTGTGTGATCTATGAGAAGTCATTACGCAGTGATCATTGAGTTCTGACTTCAGGTGCTTTCTTCTGCCCATTCCTGTCAAATTGAGCATTTTGTGGAAACAAATATTGATAGTTAATATCCATCCTTTGTCTTCTTTTAGAGCTCATTACCCTCATTTGTGCAATGCTTGTTTTTCATCCGAGCTTGAAGTTTATTCTGCTGTCCTGACCTCACCTGCCCGATAGATACTCCGCTCAATAGCAGAGTGCAGACGCCAGCGTGTGCGTATGTTCGCGTATCTGGACATGTGCTCATTTGCCCTCACCTGTGATGTCGAACCACTTCAGGCCGTGTGTCTCCGTCATGATGATGCCCACCATGTGAGTGACGGGCTCCGTTTCCATGACAGCAAAGGTGAAGTGGGGCTCGTCAAACGTGATTGGCTCGGCAGAGGGCGGTGGGTGGGCGATCCACTCGATGTCGAGTCTTGCCGTGGATGAGCGTGACGGGCTGCCCTGGTCTGTAGCTTTAATCTGAAAATTAACATAGCAATTAACATTTTAATGAGGTTTTTACTAAAAATATAACTGGGAGACAATACTAGAGATCTTATGGAATAATGACACCTCATCGGGCTCTACCTACCTCTTTCTTTAAAAAAAAATAAATAAAAAAGCTTGTAGAGAGAGCCCACAAGATCAAATTTAAATTGATTTGATGCCCAAGCGTATGAATCATAAAGCAGAGCTGAGTGGACCAGTAAATGTAATATCAGATGGCTGCACAGCCAGGCTTTTCTTGATGATTTTCAGCCTTTTTTGTTTTGTTTTTTAAGTTTCTTTTTAGTCTTTTGCTTCAAGAAAAGAAGATTACTGCCAGTCTGTTTGCTCTTAAATACGACAGATTGGTCAGTGTCCCTCTGCTTCAAATATAAATACAAAATAAACTTTTACAGAGGGATGCCACCTTTTATAGAGGCTGTTTTGCTCAGATATGAATACAGGGTGCCTGGAGATTTTGGCTTGCCCTTTGGTGTGCCTTGGGCAGAAAAGTTTAAAAGCCACTGAATAATAATGAATAAATGCCACTGAAATGATGAAGTTATTCAGATAAAATATGTGATTACATTACAGTTAACTAAACACAACGACGTTGGTGAATACAAAGGGATTACATATGAATATTTTCAGGCTGCCTGACAAGTCTGCACTGCACTGAGTGACCTCTTCTATTTCTCTGTTTATGATTTTTGTCAATTTTTCTTCAATGTCGATTACCAAAATGTTTTTATTTATAATCTTTTTTTTTTTTTTTTTTTTTTTGGGGGGGGGGGGGTGTTTAAACTTTAAGCCTTGTTAAAAAAAATCATACATACATTTATGTGTCGATAACAAGAACAAGGCCCCATCCATTAATTATCTGTAAAGCTGCTCAACACTGAGATAAACACACTCTGTTCTCTATGTCAGCAGCAGAGGAAAAAAAGAGTTTTTTGATGTTTTTGAAATCCTACAAAGGCTTTTCTGCTGCTGATTAACCTCTCTGACTTCCACAATGCAGAGTGACGACAAGGAGTGAGAACACTCATTGGTGTCAGAGCAGGTGTTAGCGAGGTGCCTTTCAGAGTATTAAGTACGGGTAATTTAGTCTCTTTAGCAGAGCTGGTGGGCTCGGCCAAGACTTTAAAGTCTCCACACCTTCTACAGAGAGACACAAATGAAGCACAGCTCTTTGGAGAAAGTATTTATCGCAAACCTGTTGAAATACAAACTCATTATCACTCTTATTGAAAGACAGGAGACACACAACTCCATGTGGGCATTTGATAACATACTAACAACAAGTCTAAACAGAGTTGTGGATACCTACCGTGACAATACTGTAATTTCCAGGCCAGAAATCACCGTGCGCTGTCACCACACCCGTCACTGAGTCAATCTCAAACCGCTCATCCTTGTTGTCTTGGAGCTTGTAGGTCACCACGGCGTTTGAGCCCTCATCGTCGTCACGGGCAACCATCCTGCACACTTCTAGTTTACCCGCCTGCTGGTGCTGTTCAGGCAGCTTGACGTGGAAAAGTTTGTCGGTGAACTTTGGTCGATTGTCGTTGGCATCGAGAACTCGGATCACAACGGTGGCGGTAGAACGCAAAGATGGAGATCCATTATCTGAAACTATAACCTAAGAATTAAGAAGACGGGTTAATATCACAAAAATCAGATTATCTGGTTTTCTGAATGTTTTTTTTTTTTTGGCTAGATGAGTGAAATAAAGTCTGTGGTTAACACAAACTTAAAAGGGATAGTTCACCCAAAAATGAAAATTCATTATCTACTCACCCTCGTGCCGACTGAAGGTTGGGTTTAGTATTTTAGTTGTTTAGTGTAGTTATGTTCAAATGTAAAAAAAAACAAATGGAAAAAAAAAAAATGAAATGCCTCCATACTGCTCGTCTGGTGTAATCCAAGTCTCCTAAAGCCCCGACATGTCTTTTGCACACCATCGCACCACAAACACAGTTCAGACAGTGTGCATGTAAACGTGGCTCCAAGTAAGGATCTACAGTGAAGATTCAGGCTACAAACATGGCGTAAATAACATTTGTTGGTCAACTTGGCATGTTGGAGCTTTAGGAGACTTGGATTACACCAGATGAGCAGTATGGAGACATTTTATGTTTTTATTCAGTTGTTTTTTTCTGTTTGACAACTGGTCACCATTCATTTCCATTGTTTGGGAGATTCTGCAACACTGTTTTCCTGTGAAACTCCAGCAGTGTTTTGTGGACTAAAAAACTAAACCTGACCTTCAATCAGCATGAGGGAATTTTCATTTTTGGGTGAACTATCCCTTTAAGAAAGTTTCAGGTCTTTTTCTACAACATAAAATACGTCAGTAATTTTTTTAAGCTTTTATGTGTCTTAAAAATGGTGGTCACAATGGTGGTCCAAAATTTAATGGAAAAATCCCTGCAGCAGTTTATAAAAGTTGAAGAAGAAGAAGAAGAAGAAGAAGAAGAAGAAGAAGTGGAAACAGCTGATCAGTCATGTGAGTTTAATGTTGGCTACTTATTCAGAATTCAGATTCTTCAATCTTCCATTAAGTGCACTGACTCTTTTCTTAAAATGGCAAAAGAAAAAAGAAAAAACACCCCAAACAAGTGTAAAAATATTTTTGCAGAATTTGGGACTTTTTTTGTTTGTTTGTTTGTTTAATTTTGCCATTTCCAACCTTTCAACCTTTTCTAATGAAATACTTCAGAATATGCATAAAAAGGTGTTGATGGAAACACAGTTAATAATTTGTGTCATAAAAAGTTTGTTTTAGGATTTGTCCACAAAGCAGACTCGTATGAAAGCATTTGTGTGGAGTCTGCTCCCACAAGTTGAAAGTTAAGAACACTGCAGAAGAAGAGCGCAGTGAATTCTCACGAAACTCCCTCAGTGATGGACTCAAATGATTGCTTATCATCAAGGCTGATATTTACCATCACATAAAAACTTGAGAAGGGAAGATATATTTGTTTAATTCACTGGCTGTTCTTTCCTTCTTGACTTTCAGCGACATTAACGGGCAAACTACATATTTGGTAGTCACATTAAACATTAAATCAAGTGACGGGATGTTTTGTGATTTACCCAGAAACTGCTGCAGACCTTATTTTCACCTATACTTGTACAGGGGGAAGACTCTTGTTCCTATAATTTATGAAACGCAAAAATACATAAACAGATTTTCAGACATTGCATGTTAAGATTTCTTCTACAACCCCAAACAGTGGAGGTGAACAGAAATCCATATGGTATGTGAAGAGGAGGGAATCGGCAACCATTTCAATAAATCAAATAAATGTTTCGAGGAAAAATGATGAACACTCTCTGGTTTCAACCTTTCAAATGTGAGGGTTTGCTGCTTTTTTTTTTGCCATTGTGTGACTGTAAATTAAAATCTTTAGTTTTGACTGCTGGTTGGACAAAAGAGTCACTTTAATTGCCTGTAAGAGACTTAATTTCACTCATGCCAATGTTGAAACAGAAGTGCTATAAAAGCCATGTGCATAACACATATGAGTTTCCCTTAACAGGCTGTAGAACACACATTGTTATGGATTTATTGATACTCTGAACCTCAGATGCACAACAAAACAGCTGGATTTGTTTTTCCCTGTTTCAGCATCAATCCGAAGGGAAGTGAAAATGTTGTTTTTAAGAGTCTCACCTCCACACTGTGTTCTGGTTTATCCTCCCGATCCAAGGCTGAGTGAGTGCTGATAACACCTGTGCACACACACAAACACACACATAGAAAGAATCAATGCCGTTAGTGTGTGTGAGTCTCATTCTTGGGAAGTGAGAGTGCTAATTACCCCTAAACAAACAAAAACAGTCAGGAGTGCTACTGCTACTGTTATTATAGGCGTGCTGATGTGTGTGTGTCTGACCCAGAGCAGTAACAGAGCTGAATGCACCTAAGCAAACACATTTTGGTTTATGGATGTTGTTTCTGCTGTTGTTGTTACTCATATATCTCTGTGTATTTGTAACCTTAAAGCAGAACCTCCTGAGTATACAGAATATAAGTGTTAATGTCAATGTTCTCATGAGTGACTTTTTGGATAAGTACACCAGTTCTCATCTGCCAAACACTAAAATTCGATGTCATCCAGATCTTGTTTAATTGAAAAAACAAACAAACAAACAAACAAACAAAAAAAGATAAACAACTAATAACAATAAAGTAAATGAATATAATAATGATAATAATAAAAGCACATTTATCTAGCAAATAAAGTTCATATATTAGAGCAAATCAGGATCTCAGCAGATGGAGTTTGCTCTGTTATTTTTATTTTTATTATTATTTATTTTTACTATTTATATTTATTTATTTATTTTTTTTTTTCATTTCTTTTATATCAATATTACAAATCACAAATTTGCTTCAAGTGTCTCTAAAAGGGCAATCTTGGTGATTTCTTTGGTGTGCAGATCAAAAGTGAGAGTAGGATCAAACAAAGACTCTTGGCTGAGACCACACAGTTGTGTTGTGTTATTGATATTTGATCAAACTGGTGTCTATACCAATAACCAGCATCTCAGTTCCATCAGAATTTAAGAAGACTGCGTGATATCCAATTTTCCCCAGAGACAAGCAGCCCTCTAATTTAGAGGCACATACAGCATAGTTGAGAGAGAAAAGCAGTGGGAAAAGAACAGAGCCCTGAAGTACTCCATCTTTCCATATCTGAATTTTCTGGTGCAGAATTAGTATAAAGAAACACGCTGATTAAGACTTTAACCACACAAGAGCCTGGTGAGAGACACCTAAGTGATTTTGCAGTCAGTCTAGAGGTATACAATGATCAGTGGTTTCAAAAAAGACGCTCTGAGATCCAGCATATCTGTTGTTGTTTTTGAGCAAATATATTCCTGTTTTGTTCGTTTGTTTTTTTTAAAATTTCTATTGTTTTATTTCTTTTTCTTTCTTTTTTTTACATGTTCAAAAAATTTTTATTCATTCATTCATTATTTCCAAGGTAAAGAATAAAGTTTAATTAAACACCATTTAAAAACAGCATATTAAACCAAATAGTTTCACCACAAAGCAGATCATTATATTCAACAGACTTGATTCTGGGGCTGAGTGACACTGAAGCAGGGAAAATATACGTATTCAAGAATACTCACATAATGATTTTGCCATTCCAATACTATCACAACGAATGAAGCTTCGAAGCATTCGGTACAGCCCTACTTGATTCACGTCAGTATGATAGCAAATCTCCACATATTTATAATCAAATACACATTTATGACAGACAAAACAAACTACCATTTTTGACCCACTGTGAATAAAGTTATGGTTATTATATGGTTTATCACAACACTATTGTACACTTTGCATCGTCACCTTTTAGTGAAGGCATGTCTGATGATAAATATTGTGTAAAATTATTCTAAATCAAATGACAGATTCACCAGACTGAACAGCCAATAAGAGACTGACTCACTGACATGTACCGCTCAACCACAGCAGCAGATGGCTGACCAGCGGTTGGTGAATCAACGTTTCTGTCTGTATCTCTAACGGTGTTTTTGTTTCTGATACAGGATATAAACTATGTTGCTCAACAGGTTATTCTGACAGATTTGGCTGCTGTACAGCTGCTTGTTAGGGGGTTTGTTTATGTCTGAAGCTGTCAGGAAACCTCAACCTTTCCCTCGCGTCTGTCATATAACCAGCTGGGAACGCCCAGCAGCCCCCTGGAACACTTGTAATTATTATGTCATTTCTCGTAATGTTTATCACACAGATTTTACATGTTTTTATCGCTTTTGTATTTTTTGTTTTTGCTTTGTGTGTTCTAATCTTGTTTTGCACACTGCAGGACCTGTAGATTAGTTGACAAGGCTGTCATGGCTCTTGTTTGGTTTGGGAATTATTATGGGGACTGGGCTGTTAGTTGTTGGTATTTACTGGAAAATTATTACATCTCCAGCATCACAATAATAAAAAGTAAAAATAATAAAAATAAAAGGAATAAAAATAAAATACAGGCAGAGGGGTCCCCTTCAAATCTACCAATGAAGAAATAAAACTGAATAAACTACTGGACACATTTTGTCAATTAATTCTTTTTTTTTAATCTATCCAAGGACATCTAATACCAAATGAGTGCTATTTTTATGTTTAATAAACAATATAATTGATCATATTTTTTTAATTAAGACACTTGTTTGACTCCCACACCCCACACCCCGATGTACTGTGTTTGAATTTGGTCTGTCCTCTTTTTTTTCTACAGCAGTGAATAAATTTCCCTGTTGGGTTTTTGACCTCATCTCATCCAATCTAAATAAATTAAGTGAAGTGTTTTGGGGCAGCTATTAGCTCTAATAGGGACATCAGAGACGCACTGGCAAGGGATAGCTGGTAACGCTGCTGGCAGCATAATAACAGGGGTCAGGTGGAGGAGTGCGTAGATAAGAGCGAGATCAGAGAGTGTGTGTGTGTATGTGTGTATCCCCTTTCACACCAAAGCAAAGACCAAGGAAAACCCCATGTTTATCACTGGTGTAAAATGGTTACAGATCCTGCTTCACCCAGGGTTTGATGAGAATGTGATGCTCGTCAGCTTTAGAAAAGATGAACATTAGTTTTGAGTAACAGGAGGATCACAGCAGAGTTACTGGTGTGACCTTAAAACTTAGATTTGTACAAAATCTATCCCCCCCAGACATGACATTCACATGATCTTCTTTATAAAAAACCAAATCTCCCCATTTTGTGATTTGGCTGCTGTATCTATCTGAAAATGTTATCTGTTATCTACATTTGAGCTAGCAGCACTTTTGATTTCCAACATGATTGGACAACAAGTCGTATGAACCAGTTTTTGCAACTAGCATAACCTGATGTTTACACTGAAGGGTGACATGAGGCTGTATTATGAATGAGGATCACATATGTGGGTGACATGGATTTACTGTAAGAGAGCTGGGAAGCAGTTAAAGCCTCTGACAGACAGCAACACGCTTATTGAGTTTCAACTTATCAATGTTCCAACTATTAAGGTGGCACATGTGTCACTGTTTGAGCAGGTTGAGCTCTGTTGCAGCGTGCACAGGCGTGAAAATGGGCAGAACTCCAAGTACAAAGCAAATTCTTCCACTTCACTACATTTTTAGAGCAGCAGCAAACTTTAGAGAAGTAAAAAAGATGACATGATACAAATCATACCAGAGACATTCTCCCCCAGAAGAAAACTGTACTGATTTTAATATGTAAATTCAGCCTTTTCAACATTTTGAGATTATAACACAACAAGAAAACATCGCCTTGTTTCAACACACAAATAAGTTTTATAAAAGGGAGAGCACATATCATATTTCTTTTTTATTTTAAAGGTCTCTTTGCCTGTGCAGAATGGTCATGTCAGAATGATCTGTTATATTCAATGTGAAGCTGATTTTGGTTTATTTTACATATTATTTTGCATTCTGTTGGGTAGGTTGTGAATTTCTCTCTCAGGACCAAGAAAACATTTTTGATATTACAATATCAGAATTTATTTAGTGATCATATTTTATCATTTATTTTATATTAATCGACAAATGACAAACATTGATGAAAGACTTATTAGACTTGAGACAGATGACTTGAAAGGACTTGCTTTTTATTCAATATATGCATTTTTTCAAAATGTTGAGGAGTTACATTTTGTTTATGAAACATAATTGAGTGATTTCTAGTGAATTGTGTGCAGAGTCGGTAGGGAGGTCTGACTGGGTTGTGGCAACCTTTCCACAGTGATTTTTCTCATTTAAGTTGCCATAAGCAGTTCATGCTGCCACATTACTGTTGTTTGCTCTTATCTAACATACCAGAGTTTAAAATGAGGATTCTCAGTGAAATGCAGCAACATTTTAGAATGTTACTGGGGTCTACAGGGTTAAATGTGGATACTGGGCAGGATAATAAGAATGTAAGATTTTTTTGGGACACCCCTGTAACTCAGTTGGTAGAGCATACAACCCATGTACTGAGGCTGTCAGTCCTCTGCAGCGGCTGCCAGTTCGACTCCCATCTGCAGCCCATTTGCTGCATGTCATCTCCTCTCTCTCTACCCTCTTTCCTTCAGCTGTCACCTATCAAATAAAGGCAAAAACCCAGAAGATAATCTTTAAAAAAAGAATTTCAGAATTTTTTGACTTGAGACTTGCTTTACTTATAGCAGGGACTTGACTTGACTTGCTTGATTCTCACCACAGCAACTTTTTTTTTTTTTATTACACTAAACGAGTGGCGTTCCAATTTCATTGTGCACTGCAATGACAAAAAAGGCTATTCTGATTCTGAGACTTGCTGGAGACTTAAAGGTTAAGACTTGAGACTTGTTTGTGACATGTGTGACTTGTTCCCGCCTCTGGTAACTAGTAACTAATATTATCAGATAAAAAGTGGGGGACTAAAGAGTACAATATTTTCCTCTGAGATGTAGTAGAGTAAAAGTAGCAAAAAAGTAAAAAAGAAACATTCAAGTGAAGTACAAGTACTTCAAATGTGTACTACTTCAGGAAATGAAGAAGTTGCAGAGAAACAACAAGATTATTTTAAAATTAGTACAAGGACTGCACAGTCTCTTGATATTTGTATGATTTAGGTAGAAAATCCGCCAGAGAGATGCGTCTATTTGTTAGGACAGGGTGAAAAATGCAGACATGAGGAGGTGTGGGAGCTGCTCTCTGTGGACAGAGCTGGGGGACCTCAGTGAGGCGAAAGACCCTGCTGAGGGTCGTTTAGTCCTTTTTACGACAGAGCAAACAAGCCCTGCTGGGAGGACATCGTTAGGACAGGTGGGGCACATTAGAAAGTGTGTTTTTGTCATTAACGCAGACATGGGAATCAGGGGTAAAGCCTCGTCTCCCCCTTGTCGCCTGTTTTCACTCAGCCGTGCTGGACTGCTGTCAAAACCAACGTGAAGATAAACAGCATGTCCATGTCTAGCATGTCCAGGCCCGGTTTGTTTGTGTCCTCGTCTTTCTCTCCAGATTCACTGCCAGGACAGCTATTCCACAGTGGCTACTTCCCATCATTTTTGTTTTTGTTTTTTGTTTGTTTTTTAATGTAGCCTTTATTTTACTCACTGAACCTTGGCAAAATCAACTTTTAAAGGGAGGCACCTTAAATTATGTGGCATTTCTGAGCAACATTTCAGCAATATCAATGAGGGAGGGGGAAGAAGACTCAGGCTCACAGGAGTCAGAGTCAGTCTAACGTATCAAGATTGCTAGGCAGGAGTCCAAATTCACCCGGGTTGGATTAGGAGGGGAATTTCTTTCCTCAGCTAAGAATACAAAATTACCTCTTCAATCACAAATGAATGTAAATGAAGTCATGCTTGTAAACAAACCCCTGGAAAGAGCAGCAAACAGCCCAATTCATCGCTAATTGAAACAGCAAATCCAGCAGGCTGGCACCCCTGGGCCTTTAAGTGCTCCCCATTATCAGATCATATCAGATCTGATCTGAGATGGAAAACTCTCTGCCTCATTTGCCCAACTTGATATCTGATCATTGCAATCATTATGTATGGACAAACTTTCTCAAGGTGAGTTCAGATACAAAATGTGAAACTGTGCAAATGTTAAAAAACTCAGTTGAAAGATGCAAACAGTGGAACAAACAGATTTGGTCTATGTGGTGCAAATTAAGGTGGAGACATGAGTTTCAGATGGTTGAAGAGAAGTGAAACATTTCAGTTATTCCAAACTATTTGACTTCACCTCATGGATTAAAGGTGCTATAAGCGATTCTGGAGAAAGAATGTTGATTGGTATTCAGCCTCAGTATCTCACGACCTGAGAATGATACTCAACAATCAACAGTCTTTCACCTGAATCACTTACGGCACCTTTAGCCGAGATAGATGCAAAACAGCCTGGAGGTAAAAGAGTTAAATAAGGATAAAACTGGGGTTATTCTATTTCTCCTTATTGTAAACAATCTCATGAAAAGATCAAAACCAACAATGTGCTAGGCCCTCAGCTTTTATTAAACAAACAGGAGTAGGGGACTATCTTCAGTAGCAGATTAGTACACACTGGTGCTCTAGTGCATCATTCCCAAAGACTGGCTTGGGACCCACAGGTGGGTCACAGGAGATTTTATTTGGGTCACCAAATAAATAAAAGACTATGGAAGAAATTCTGCAAATATAATATTTAAAATCTGTATATTGTTTTACTGATGAGAGGAAACAATGAGAGCCTGTTAATTCCACCAAAATGCGCTTATTTTGTCTCAGTTATGAAGCAGGCTAAAATGTCCCAATGGCCTGTTAAATCAGCATAATACATTTATTTCTTATTTATTAAGCATTTAAAATGTGTATGATTTCAATAACATGTGCCAAGATAATACAAGGTGATGCAGAAATGGCAGTAAAAATGGTCAGGAACGTTCATTTAAGCACACATTAACTCCCCAGATTTATTGATAAGGCCTAATGTGAACTGGATCGTGATGGTTTGTCATTTTTAAAAAATGGGTCCCTGGAAAAAAGCTGCTCTAGTGAGTTTTTATAGCAGCGGGACGGAGTGACTGAGTTAAAATAAACATAAAAAGGTAATGAAGGAACTAGGGCTGGGCGGTTAGTTGAATTCTATTTTAAATTACAATTTGGCTTCTACCAATCATGAAAATAAAATATGCCGCATTCCATTTTACAATTATACTCTTGTTTTGTCTTGTGTTATAAATCCACCCCTGTTCTTTCCAGCGGTGCACTTTTATCCTTCCATAACAGCCTAAACCCACTTTCAGCGAGGCTGTGGCATGTTTAGTTCAGCGGTCAAGTGAGCAGTTGTTTACAGAAAAATTGTCAAGTCAGCCTCTGCTTGGATTTTGATGCATATGTTTTCTGTACTGTTATGGCATTAGTGCTTAGAGCATCAAAAAGGACACATTTTATATACCAAATAAAAACATTATAATACACATCATATATTAAATAAGTCTTTGTATTTATTATGATACAATTTTATTGTTATTGTATTATTATTATTATTATTATTAAAGATATTTTTGTTTTTCAGTTGAATCAAAATTTAAGTTCAAGGAAATCTGCTGTTTAAAAGAAAGGTTTTAGAGTTTTAAAGTAAAATAAATGCACATTTCCAAAGTTAATGATCAAATAATTATAATTAACTATAATTATAATTAATAATCATGATTATGATTTTTACCATAATCAAGACACCCAAGAGGGAAGTGTCACACTCATGTGTTTTTAATAGGTTTTGGACAGAGAAGCAATAAGGATGACTACTATCAGATTTTGGCTACTCACAATATTTGGTAAACCAATTTATTGTTGGTTTGGGTCTCTTCAGAGAATCTGTTGGCAGTAAGAAAAATGTAGAATATCACCAGACTTATAACAAGTTCTCAGATTATGGCTGGTGAACAATGTGTAAGAATAGAGAAAAAGATAAAGACAAACAAATGCTTTACCATACATCAGTTGAAGGATCTTAAAGGCTCTGCAATAATTTGGGGGAATTTGCTGGTGCAAAATACATTCCTGACTTGCCTGGCCTTGCAAACAAACAACCTTTTTTGTGAAACCCATAATGAAAGCTACCCTGAACTTACATAACAAAGAGATGGTGATTTTCAGTCATTTTGGTAATTTGGCACACCCTTGTTTCCTGCACAAACCTGTTACTGAATCAGACAACAACTTGCTCAACAGCTCAACAAAAACAGATTCAAAGTACACTCAGCACACATTCTTCCCTGCTGAAACTTTTGAAACTAATTCTTGTTGGTTTAATCACACACAGAGTGCCCCAGTGAAACATATGCACTCGCTTCAGGAGATAAAAGTTTAGTCAGAAATCTGTGTACAGCCATGAGTCATCTTCATCCTGTCCAGACATGAGAGGTTTCTGCAGCAGGCAGCCTGACTGTACATTAGTAACAGCGTTCATTTGTGAAATTAAGACAAGGTGGATCATGTTCTAAAGATCAGGTTTCAACAGCACGTTTATGACATTCAGGTTAACACAATCATCCTCATTTACATGGGTTAGCTGGATGAGTGAATGCTGGTATCAGAGCTCTTTTGTATTTGTCGTTGTCTGATGATTTTTCATTAGTATAGTTGGAGCCCTGCTGCCTTCAAGTAAAATGTCACATTATCTGTGTAAATGTCACCATATCCTCTTTATGGTTTTCGTACCTCGCGTGAAAATTCCCCACTGATTTACATGGCTGAAAATATGAGGACACTTGATATCACATTTGATTGATTGCTGAACATCTCATAAACAAAGCTTGAACATTTATTTGCTGCTCTGGCAGACTCAACTCTTCTGGTTCCAGTCTTTTAACCAGATGTTGGAACCTGACTGCAGCTGGATTTTCTCACATTCAGCCACACTAGTGAGGGCAGACACTGGCGAGGAAGAACTTGACTGGTCAGCACAGAGCCTCAGTTGGACTGAGCCAAGACCTTAGTGCTCAACATTGAACTGGGAAACTATTTATTCATAGGGCTGGAATGAACATAAACTGTTGACACGAAGTTGTGAGAACATTTCATCTAAAATATTTTATGCTTGAAACATTAAGATTTCATTGGCTCCGAATGGCCAAACCAAAACATAAAGCAGCCTGAGACCAAAAGTACACAAGCATGTGTACAGGGTTGTCCACATACTTTTGGCTCTATGTTTTTTGGTGCTTCTGTTAAGTTACAGTGGCACATCATGTAATTTTGCATGTAGGTGTCTTATAATCATTTTAGGGGATATTTTCACTTTCTTTTTATTTTTTTCACAAATTTAGTATTATTATTATTATTTTATTGTATATACTTTCATTTGTGTGATCATCTTTAGAGGTTTTTGTGTGGTTAGTCTTTTAACAGTGATTCCATATTATTGTAAATGTATTCATTTTTTTAATCCTATATTTTTTATTATGGCTGCTCCCTGAAAGTCAATGAGTCAATTCACACCTCAATCTAATGAGATTCTTGAAGTCGAGCAGTTGTTATTGTTTTGTGTGCATTACAATTACAGCATAAAACACAGCTTACACTGAGGTACAATTTCAATGAGGAATTACAAATAAGTGGAATCATAAATCTATTTTTATATTAGCTGGCTCAAATGCTAAAAAAATCCATGTGACAACATGTACTGACAGTTTACTGGTGAGAAAATGTGAAACCTGAGGTGGTGTTGGTAACAAGTTTCTGCTCGTACACGGAGCAATGTGGCATGACAGGCTGTAAACGTAACAAAGCTCAAAATTACACACAAACCACAAAACTAACTGTGAGGGAAGCAAAGAAGAGTGACAGAAAGGGAGGACAGCAGCTGACAGCGCTGTCAGCCACCCAGCAGAAGAGAGGCTTTCTGGTGTGCTGGGATCTTATACCTGAACTATGAGAAGGATGCACACGTTTACCTTCTCTGACTGTGTGGAAATCTGATGTTACAATCACAGCTGACGAGAGGTGGGCTAAACCATGAGACTCATGGAGGCTGATGTATGAGTAAAGAGTGGCGCTGAACGGGTAAAAAAGGAACAAATTGTCAAATCTTCATACTGAACAACGAAATCCAGTAAAATCCAGTAAAATCTGATTCGACAGCCCTAATATTTTTATATATGAACTACAGAATTACGGAAGACTTTTTGAAACTAATGGAGATATAATATGAGAATTAAGAGCTTTTTTACATAAATATAGGTCATCTACATTCAAAGCTCTTCAGTCTACAGTCACTACTTGACATTCAAAAAAATCCTTAGAGTATAAAAAGTACACATAGCCACAATAAACCTTTTCAGCTAAACATATTTGACCCTGTGCTTCTATGCGAGTAAATGAATATCAAATACAGCTGCTTCTGCACAAAAAAAGTCTTGTTTTAATATGACATGCTGCGGCTGTTTCAACACCTCCTGTCCTGCCTGCCTTTGTGTGACGTCTCTCTCTGAGCTGGCCCTCCCCGTCTGTAATCCTTCAGCATACTGGCCTCTGGGTGTGGACAAACACCAGAACTACCTGGGGATTATATGAAGAGAACTGGGCCTGTAGCAGCTTGTAGCGCAGGAGCTAATGCCGCACTAATGTGCCTGAACATCAAAGTCCACATCAGATGACTCAGTCGCAACTGTCAAACATGAACACTAACATACCTGAGTGGCTTTTTTTCTTTCTACTACTTCAGTTTTTTTCTCCACTACTGCAGAACACGCACGAGTGGGTCTGTGAGTGACCTCTGAAGGGGTCTCTCATTATGAAGTTTAATTTTCAGCTCTGCTCTCTCTGCTACACGCCCAGGTTCTGCGTGACTTGCTCTGCTCAGACTTGCAACAGTGCATTAGGAAATATCAACCATTTTCAACCCTCTCATGAGAGAAATAACTCGCTGTTAGGTTTTACAGCTGCAGCAATACCCCTGGATCAAAATGTAAATCTGCCACGGGGACATGGCGACATACATACAGATATGTTGAAACAATTTGCAAAAGAGAAAGAACAGTGGTCCTCCAGATGTCTTATACTCACAGGGGGTGTTTGAATCAAAATGTAGATCAACCACAAGGGAGCGAGGAGCCTGTATTTCTGTCCAAACTGCTTGTAAAACTGGAGGATGACATCGTGCAGGCTCATCCAATTACATCCTATATCCCAGAGTGAATGTATAAGCGCCTGCCCATCAATGCTTGTCAATACATACTGTCACAAAGTAATCTAAATTATTTTTTTTTTATATGTCACAGGTAGAAAAGGGGAGAAATGATGGAGTCATATACCATTGCCAATATGTACCATTTCTGTTGGATCATCCTGAGAATTAAAGTGACTGCAAGAACTTTCATATTGTGTTGATTTTGGGTGTCCCTGTGGACAAATGTTTCCACCACCACGACCACAAACTCCTGCTTCTTTTTAACTTCTTTTTAAAGTGTAAACACAGGCTCTTCTGGTCTACGTGCCGTAAATCATCTGGTTTCAAGGAGAATCTCACCTAGTGGCTGGCATTAAAGAGATTGTTCACCCAGAAATGAAAATTATCATTTTTTGTCAGTCATTATCTATTCACCCTTGAGCTGACTGAAGGCCAGGTTTAGTTTTTTAATCCACAAAACACTGGTGACCTGACTTGGATTACACCAGACGAGCAGTATGGAGGCATTTTATGTTTCTTTTTTCAGTTGTTTTTTCTGTTTGAAAACTGGTCACCACTCACTTCCATTGTTTGGGAGATTCTGCAACACTGTTTTCTTGTGAAACTCCAGCAGTGTTTTGTGCACTAACCAAATAAACCCAACCTTCAATTGGCGTGAGGGTAAGTAGATAATGCCTGAATTCTCATTTTTGGGTAGACTATCTATTTAAGGATAACTAATAGAAATTGTCAATGTTCTCTCTGATGGTCTCATTTGCTTATTAAATTTAGACTGTTTCATGACCAGTTAAAACACCTTGTAGCAAGTTAAATAAAATAATAATTATTATTACTATAACTACATTTTTTAGGTTATTTTAACCTGTTAAACCCCACCTATGTACATATTTTAAAACATTTTACCTGATGCTATTGCTTCAAGGTCATCAGCAACTCTTTCCCCAAATTTCACTTTGAAGATCCCAGCACCAAATGCCCTGTGATGCCCACTGCCTGTCAATTTGTAGTAGAGTTGTAATTAATTTTACAATGGGCATTTTTGGACAAAACGTTCTGTGGACTCCTTGAAAAGAACTGTCCACTGGGAAGCATCTGAGAACTTTGCACTGCCGACAGGAGCACTGAAGTGACATTCACCAACAGTACTTGCCTCATTTTTTATTTATATTCTAGTATTATGTTTGTATGCACCAATATGCCACAAAAAATCCTTGTAGGTGACAACCTACTTGGCAATAACACAGTTTCTGATTCTGATTCTGATAAGGTTGCCAACAGTTGGTATAGCAATGTCATTCTATGTCTGTCCATATGTATATGTTTTGTTACATTATTCTGTGACAAGCTGTTGTTTACATGTATAGAGTTTTCCATTGTTTTTTAAAAATGGTGGTTGCCAGTGCAATCAATGTACAGTTATGCCACTTATAGGTCCTTTCGTGCTGAGAGAGTTCCTACTCTAAAACAGGAACTAAAAGGATACTAAACATAATATCCACCCCAATCTGTTCACCCTGCTGCCACCTGGCAAGAGATATAAAATTATCCAATATAAGATACCTTATATCTTGAAAAAGTTCCTCAGAAAAGTGCAAAAAAATGATCCTGCCCACTTCTTGCAGTGCAGATGCAATAAAAAAGGGGGACTAGGGAGTCTGTCCTCAAAACAATGAAAAAGCTTCTCTAATCTGAAAACACCTAAAGAAAGCCTTGTGCTGTATGAGCGCCATGTCAAATCATGTTGATTCCTAGCCGAATATTTCAACAAAAGAAGAAAGAAAGTCTACCAATTAAATGAGATTTTATGTTTCATCTACTTGTGTTGTCAACGATTTTAAAAAGGTGACCTTAAACACCACTGGAAATCAGTATAATTATTTCTGGTAATTGTTTTGCATGTTCAGTGAAAATGTACTGCTTTGTAGTGGACAACATTGCTGCTGATTCACTCTTAATTACCTGTTTGGGGATCCACATCAAAGTACGTGCGATGAGATTCCAGCATTTGGAATGTAAGTCTCCCATCCGATGAAGTGTCTGCATCTGTGGCCGACACCTGGACGACAGACTTGACTTTATCCACGTTCTCCAGGACAGAAGCGAAATACACCGGCTGAGAAAGTTCTGGGGCATTATCGTTAACATCCAGGACATCCAGGAAGACATGAGTCCAGGAGACCAGAGGCTCCGTGCCAAGATCAGTGACGTAGACAGAGAGCCAGTAGTGAGGCATCATCTCACGGTCCAATGTCTCTGTTGTACGAATCACACCTGAGGCACACGAAAGGGTGGGGAGTTAGTTTCTCCACACTGTTTTCATTTGTGATCAGAGCACCAGTATTTACTTGTTTCAAACCTGCTCTTGTGCCTCAGGAACTAATCACTTATCAGTATAATTAATTTTATCCCTAATAACTGTATCCACCCTGGAGGTGAAACCAATCACTATGACTTTCATCTAGCTGAAAGTGCTTGTTTGCATTTTAAAAAGTCTGGATTGACACCCAGAGGCTCAGCAACACGGGTGACACATTTGTTGCCAAAACTTACTCAAATTCTTATGGTAGGGTAGTTATCATGTGCTGGGATTCTACAAACAAGAGAGATCAATTTTTCTGCACACAGTAGCCTTCAGAAGCGGTTTAAATTTGGATACCCTGAGGGAGAGCTAAAAAACCAGCAACACAGAAAAAAGAGACATATTTCAGGACGGTTCCATTATGACAGCGAACTCTATTTGCCCTGATTTTATCTGAGCCCTAAGTGCAACAGCGGACCAATGGAATGCACAATGATATCTTGAGAGGTCGGAGGGCATCCTCTGCAGAGGACATGCTGATGTGAAAAAAGGAAATATCATGTTTTACAACTATGTACATGTCCCCTCTTATCGTAAGCGAAGGGAAACTACATGAAGAAATGTGTCGCCGAAGTCTGAACATCTAACATCTGCTGACAAAGACTGTGTGATACGATCACAAGATAAACAACAGCTACTACTAGCTGTGGTGAAATTGTTTTGGCAAATTAAGATACGATCTGTAATGAGCTTTTATTTCAGAATTCAGTCTATTAGCACAAAAGACTTTGACTAATGCTTTACTTAATAAATTCCATGGTAAAAGATTAGCCTGATGTATTGATCATGAGTGATGTGGGCTACTGTTGCTCTCTTGAAATAAATCTTTATCTAACTAAGGAAGGAATCTCTGTTTTTTGGATCTCTCAAGAATCGTTCATCTGATCTACTTCACACTTGCTGGGTGTATTGTTGGGGACCCAAGGACATGCAGTGTTACATTTCGGTGCATTTTGGACCAGGGCTGCACAATACTGTATATCATTATGAAATCCATATCGTAATGAGACTATAAGAGATATTTCTTAGATTTTGGATTTTATCTCATGACATGACATACGTGTCGTCTTTTTCTGGTTTTAAAAGCTGCATGATGTAATTTTCTTACTTACCAAACTGTTTTAGCTGCTCTATTATTTGAGTTTACCCACTTAGTCATTATACCCACATTACTGATGATAATTTATCAATAATCTCATTGTGTTAATATTTTGTGAAGGCACCAAAATTGTCGATAAATAATGATTTCGAGGTGTTTGGTCAGAAATATTGTGATATTTGAATTTGTCCATATTGCCCCGTCCTAATTTGGACATGTGAATCATTAAATATTAATAAATAAAAACCTTGAACAAAAAGGTAAACAGCGCTGTGTGCAGAAGCGTGGGTGGGGCTTTAGGTCTGTGCAGACAGAGGTGAGCATGTCTTTATCTTAGTCTGCAGCGAGCCTTTACAGGCCGCAAAGAGACCTCTGTCAACATCACAGTTGGTAAGTGTACAGTATTGCTCTGGGCCCAAGGGAGTCTAGTGTCAAGTGCAAAGTTGATTGAACGAGCGGTCTCACTGCAAGCAGTTATACTGAACTTTTCAGCAACGCTTCAAGCAGTACTTCGCTCCAAACGGCACAGTGTGCCGACTGGGCACGACCCCCAACAATGACAAAAGCAGCAGTACCAGGAGCCAAGCAACTGGCCTGTTCCAAACAGCCACTGTAATAGTTTGAGTTAGCTGAGAAGACTGATATGAGACTGAGACTGATGTGGCTGCTTTGTAAGCTAAATATACAGCCACATCAAGCAGCCAGCTGACTTCACTTAGAACAAAGACTGGAAACATGGAAACAGCTTGTGAGCAGAAGAGCTGCAAAGATTAGCTGATAATTCCATTAGTCGATGTAAAGATAATAATTGCCAACCATTCTAATAATCAATTCATTGTTTCAGTCGTTTTCAAGCAAAAAATTACAAACATCTGCTGGTTCTAGTGTTTTAAATGCAAGAATTTGCTGTTTCTTTGTCATTTATGATAGTAAATGAAGAGTCTCTGGTTTGGACAAGAGAAGCAAATTGAAGACGTCACTTTGGGGTCCAGGAAATTGTGATAAGCATTTTTTTTTTTTTTTGTTTTGACATTTATAGACGAAACAATTAATTGTGAAAATAACCCGCAATTTAGGTTTTTTGATCATGAAGATCATCAACTGCAGTCCTAATAAACAGCACTACTTCTTGATCGGGACCAGTAATGTCTTTGTTGGTTGCCCGGCAATAAAGTAAGAAGAAGAGGAGGAAGAACATTAAGGCTGTTTGGCAACTTTTTACCAGGCAACAAAAGTAAAACAACATAACAACAAACCAAAGTCTTCCATTTCTACTCCTATTATCTCTATGGCCAACAGAAGAACTAAATCCGAGTCAAACTATGTCAGCTCTATAATATAGTTTAGGATCAGTGTGTCCAAATAGTTTATTTTTAAAGAGTCCTCCCTTAGATCAAGATAAAGAATATTCTCAGGTTCTCCTTTTTACCAACAATATAACCACTACAAATAAACAAAACAAAACAAAAACAAAACAACAAAACAAACATACAAACAAACAAACAAACAAAAAACCACAGTGTTTTTACCTGTTTCCTCATCAATTGTGAACACTCCAAGACCAGAGCCTTCATGGATGTGGTACCTGACAACTCCATCTCTGCCCAGATCCTTGTCTGAAGCTGTAAGCGTGACCACTGATGTTCCCACTGCTGCATCCTCCATCACTCCAGCTTCATACACAAACTCTGAGAACACAGGCCTGTGGAGGTTCTCGTTGACGTCCAGAACCTGAATCTCCACAAAACAGGAGGAGGAGAGGGAGCGAGGGAGGCCATGATCGACAGCCCGGACTGTAAGGTTGTAAACCGGCCGCCTCTCAAAGTCCAGCTCCCTCTCGAGGGTCAAGCCACCCGTGGATGAGTCGAGATGAAAGATGCCACCCTCCGTATTCTTGAGGTTGTAGGTGACGAGACCTCCACTTCCCAGATCCAAGTCCACACTCTCAACCCAGACAAGGAGTGTGCCCACAGGTACATCCTCTGGAACTTTAATTTGGTAAACTTTGGGTACAAACTTGGGTGGGTTGTCATTTATGTCTTGCAAAACCACCACAAGGTCAATCGCGGAGAACAACTGAGGGCCAAGCTTGGCTTGGTCTCTGGCTTCGATCTGGAGATCATACCTGGGTGAGGTTTCTCGATCCAAACGCCCCATCACCGTCACCTCACCAGTCATTTCATCAATCCTGAACATGTCAGTGGACGTCAGCAGGGAGTACAGGACATTACCACTTGTATCTGTGTCATAATCTATCGCACGAGCTGTGAAAATAATGGAGTCCACTTCTGTGTTTTCAGGCACATGTATCACGTATCTTGGCTGACCAAAAACAGGGGGATTGTCGTTGACGTCCATGATATTCACTGCAACAAACTTCCACGCGGATGTTTGCGGTGTTCCCAAATCATAAACAGTGATGTTCAAAATGTAGAACTCCTTACTCTCCTTGTCTAATGGGCAAACTAACTGAAGGTCACCAGAGAAAGTGTCGATGGAGAAACAGCCGTCCTCATTCCCACTTGATATGGCGAACACCAGCTTACTATTAAACCCAGTGTCAGCGTCTGTTGCCTTGAACTGAACGATAGTGGAATTCAGTGGATGGTCCTCAGTGAGGTCAATTGAACTCGGAAGGCTAAAGTCAAACTTGGGAGAATGCCGGTTGGTGATGTGAATATCAGAGAATATGTCATCCTCCTCTTGATTGGTTAAAATGGGTTTAATTGACTCAATCAGTTTATCAGTCAGCTGTTTGAAAATGCCTGTTTCTTGGCAGTGCACTGTTGCCTCATCACCTCTGTTGGTCACAGTCACCCTGACGACTGAAGCTTCAGAGCGATGTCTGCCATCAGTGGCAACAACTTGCAAAGTGAATGAAAATGCTCTCAGGGGAATTGGCTGTTTGAGGGTGATGGCTCCTGACACGGGATCGATGCCAAATACTTGGAGTTCGTTTCCTGACTCGATGACATACCTCAGCTGCTGCAGCTCATCTAAATCAATAGCTGACAGCTCAGCAATTGTGTGCCCCACAGGTAGATCTAGAGGCACAGTGGTGTTGCAGCCCACCCTCTCAAACAGAGGGATGTTATCGTTGACATTGTTCAGGGTTATCGTTACAGGGCATTCGCTGACCTGACTGAAGGGGCTGCCGCTGTCTGATGCCCAAACTCTCAGGTGATAACGCCGTTTCATCAGCTCATAGTCCAAGTGTTCGGAGGTTGATATGACACCTGTAAACGGGTCAATTGTGAAGGGTAAGGGGCCTGAGTTGGCAATAGCGTAAGTCACAAAGCCGTTTTTACCTTTATCATTGTCTGTGGCGACTACTTTCAAAATGCTGCTGCCAACGGGGGAGTTTTCATCCAGCGTGGCCTGGTAGGAGGTCTGGCTAAACTGTGGGCTGTTGTCGTTTTCATCTGTTACCTCCACCACTATGTGAGTCTCAGCCTCACCATGATTGGCCACTACATCAAACTCATAACGATTCTTTTCTTCATAGTCAAACTTCTCTGTTGTTATGATAATTCCTGTTTTGGGATTTATCTTGAATTTAGTGCTGTCTGGATTATTTTTGATACTAAAGGTAACATTATAAGGTACTGAGGTGACAGAAACCTTAACTACATGAGTTCTAGGGGGGGAAAACTCACTCAGTGTGACAATGTAGGTGTCTTCAATAAATGCCAACGGGCTGTAATGATAGGCCGGAACATGGATTTGTGTAATAGGTGAGAGCAAACTTGGGAAGCTCCTGTCTTTAGCTTGAAGGGACAGATTCAGCCCAAAAGGAGTTTGAGACCAGTTAATCCTCTTTGTAGAGATCACTTGGAAGTCGCTGCCCTGCGCCCCTAAGGGGATTATCTCAAAACACTTGTGGGGATCCCCTCCAACAATATTAAGGGATTCCACAGGCTTAACTCCCGCCTCCACGTGGACATCGATAGTTATTTTGCCGTCTGTGGAGACTGTGTGTTTGGGAGGTGGTGTGATAACTGGAGACCCCATGGACATCTTTTGTACGTTTACTGTAACCCTTGCAACATTACCAAATTTCTGAACACCAGATATCTTCTTCGTCCTGTCCTCAGCTAAAACAGTGAGGTCGTATCTGTCTGTGCGGCTGTGATTGAGCTTCTTAACAAGGCTGACTGTGCCTGTGAAGGGGTCGACGATGAAAGGATGAGCTCTGCTGGTGAAAGAGTAATAAAACTCAGCGTTGCTCCCAATGTCGGCGTCTGTAGCGCTAACCCTGACCACACTTGACTTAAGCGGAGTGTCCTCCCTGATGGCCACATTGTATGAGGCAGGATAGAAGAGAGGCTTTAGATCGTTGGTGTCAAGTACCTGGACAAACACCTTTGTCTTCGTCTGGAAGTCAAAAGTGTTTTCAGTTGCCTCCACAGTGAGAGTGTAAGTGTCTCTGACCTCCCTGTTAAGGAGTGCAGAGTTACTGCTGCGCGTTTTGATCCTGAGGAAGCAGAAATCCCCAACTTTAACTGCCTCGGCTTGGAAAAGGCCATCATCATCACCTGAGACAATATTATAATTGATTTCCCAAAAGAGATCTGTCACTTCAATGCCCATCTTCACTGGCGTCTCAATGTACGTCCGCGGGGCAGAGTTCTCGTTGATGGTGGAATTGTAAAGATGGTGTGTGAATCTAAGCGGTGAGCTGTCTTTTCCCTTTCCCATACTCCCCTGACATCTCGGCACATGCAGGAACACCGCTGCTAAAGTAAGGAGAGTTTTTCCAAAAGATGCCATCTTTAGTAACTCCATGAAGATCCTCAGACCTGTAAAAACAGAAAAAGAGACATGTAATATACCATAAAAATCAGGAATAGGAGAAGTCTTGGGCAGATGCACTGTACTGCCACATTTTCAATTTTAAAAGAAACAAAACGCATACAAGCAAAACAGCATTACATGAGAAACACACAAATACAGACATTTCCCCACTTCCTACTCCCATCCCCACTCCCAGCCTTCAGCTGTTGTACAAGGGAAATAAGAATTGGATACAGTGACCTGGATAATAAGTCAATAACATCAGCACAAAGAGCAGTAAAAGTTATGACATATTGACATGACCAAGTTGTTTTGAGATGAGAATATAAAGAAGTCATCTCTGCCCAGAGAGGAAGTTAACTAACCAGTGCTACCCATATCACATATTGAATAAATAATATTATATTATTGTTTCCCTCATAATTCCTAGTCTCTTTTATAAAGAAGAATTGAAAATTTCCAGAAAAAAGTCAAAAAAATTTGCACTGCACTTTTAGAAAAAAGTACCAAGCAGCAGGGGTCCAGGGGCAAAAAACTGGATGTAAAAGCCCAGCTTTGGCAGCCTCTTGCACATCCCCATGGCATAATTTCATCACACATTGATCATACTGTACAATCTTCAGTACATGTTTACAGACTGTAAACATGTACTGAATTATTGTCAATAAGAATTAGGCTTCTTTAGCCCACACAGTCTGTAAATATCTATCAATATTTAAAAACATTCCTGACCTGTAAACTTACAGCATGAGACTGAAGCAGAACCTACATTTTCCTCATATGACAGTCACAGGGGACAATTTGGGGTTCAGTATCTTACCCAAGGACACTGGTAATGGAACAGCTGATCTTCTGCTTAGTGGATGACCCACTCTACCTCTGCCTCACCTTTATGGAAAATAGCTGGTACCCTGAAGTAAATGGTCTTGTCTGTATCATTTTTATATCTGCAGAAAAAAAGTATGCTTTTTTGTAAACAGACAATCATTTCCCCCTAAGTTCCACAAAGAACACAAAATGGACACAGAAGACACAATGACACAACAGTAGAGGGGAAGCCTGTGGTGAGGTATCTGACTCCTGTCCCAGCATGTCTCGACTTAAAAAAAGAAGGCAAAGTAAAACAACACATTGTTTCGGGACCAGAAAGTTGCCTCTGAGCCTTTTCAGACAGGTGGCAGCCAAAACCGTTCCCCATAATTATTCCTCTGGTGGTGAAATACTAGCAAAAAGTACTCATCGAAATTATTACTTCTAAGCCTTTGTCATCACAGAGCTATGAGGAGGGATTTGTAGTCTGATGACTAAGTATCATGCAGATGACAGTGGGTGGTTCAGTCCTGATCCGAGTATAAACGGCTGCATGTGTAATGTAGGTCTGCGCTGGTGATTGGTGTGTGTGCATTAGACCTTCCTGGAGGCATGAGCCACCAAATTGCTGCTTTTATTATCAACAAAGGACCACAGATCCCACACTGCTGGAGCTGCAATATCTCTGTTACAAGGGAGACCAGGCCACAATGGCAGCATGAAATGTAAAAAATAGATACACTGAGACAAATTAGATCAATAACTATTAAAACCACAACCTTCATCATTTAAAGACAAATTGCTCATAAAACATTTGTTGAATGCTGCATTTACATACTTAATTAAATGGCAGTTTTTCTTATGTTATTTCAAATATGCTATAAATATGTTCTGAATAGATGTTCTCCAAGTAACCCCAGATGCTTTGAAATGAATACATGCTAGACTCAGATTAGGTTAAAATCATTTAGATTTATCTCTATGCTTTAGAGGGAAACTGAAAGTGACACTTGACAACACAATGTATTTTAATTAATCTCTAAAGTGATTCAATGGTGAGAAAATGTCATGTCACATTCCAACAATCCTCCTTTTAACCGGATCTCTATCTTAATCTGTGTTATTCATACTTCAGTTTTGTATCTCAGACAACATAACTGATGTTATCAAAATCCCTGGAATCATTACTTTGATTTTACTCAGGCTTTAGAAACCCCGGTTAAGAAGACAGTGTGCAGAGCAGACGTTTAGCTCAGTTGGTAGAGCGTCCGACCCATGTATGGAGGCTGTTAGTCCTCTGCAGCGGCCACTGGTTCAACTCCTGCCTTCAGCCCTTTGCTGCGTGTCATCTCCAATCTCTGCCCCGTTTCCTGTCTGCTCTTCACCTGCACTGTCAAATAAAGGCAAAAAAAAAAAAAAATGGCCAAAAAAATAACTTAAAAAAAAAAAAAAAAGAAGACAGTGTGCAGCCATGGTTTGTCAACACTGTACACAACCGTGATGAGACAGATGCAGGAAAAGTAAGAGTATGTGCAAAACTGGCAGTTGACAGATTTTTGATTTTGGGATAACTGTCCCTTTGACAGGACAGCTTTTACATAAAATAGGAAATGGGGGAGCAAGATGGGGGATGGTTGGAATCAAACCCACAGCTGCTGCTGAGGACTCTGTACATGGGACACATGTTCTACCAACTGAGCTACTGCAGCATCCCATTATTTCAGACACAAGGATCAACATTAACCACTGCCTGATGGCTTGTGGCTACAAAATATCCCAGTTAGGTGGCCACAAAGTTTTATCCTTATCTAGAGAACCAGAAACACCAAAATGTGAATAATGAAAAAATAGTTGTATAAATAAGTATACATACATAAAATACTGTAAGTTGCATTAAATTGCCTTTTGTGTATTGTTTGGATGACATGGATCACCAAAAATGTTCTCTGGCCACCACATTTAAGGTCATGGTGGTCCATGATGGCAGTGCTTAAAATATAAGCATTTCCAAACTCTTGACACCAAGAGCCTCGTCACCAGGTTTTCTGGGGTCCTGTCAATCATAAATAATGAGTGTGTAGGTTGAATCAGATCTCTCTGAGAAGCTGGTTTTGGAGAGACTATTGGGAATGGTGTGATATGAAGTGGGAGAGTTTCTGGTCATTTATTTACCAACAAAGCTTGGGAGTTGCAATTTAAGCTTATGTATAGGCTCCAGATTACCCTAATCAAACGCAACAAGTTTAATCCTTTGCTTTCAAAATACTGCAACAAATGTAAAACTTGTGAAGGGTCATATTTCCTTTGTATCTTTGACTGCCCCCTATTAATGACTTCTGGGTCAAAGTATGTAAAGAAATTGATATTATTTTCAGGACAAACCTATGTTCTGCATTTGAGGGATACAATCATCAACACTATTCAAATGTTACACAGTAGTTAGACGTTGGTTGTGACAACAGCCAGAAATGGATAATGGAGAAGAGAAAAACTGGACTACCTACCCCACATTTAAGTGATGAATTTCTGCATAATGTATATTAAAAATCTATGAATTCACATTTTTCATCAGGTATTCAAGATTTCCATGAACAAAGTTCCTTTCTGTTAATATTTTTGATCCACTGTGACACATGGTGGTCCTCTGTACACTGAATCTATGCAGGTTAGAGTGTCTGGTCTGTGTGGCAGGAAGTAAGTAGCTTGAGTATTTTGCATTCTGTTTTTTTCCAAAGTTGAAATTCAACACTTCTGTTGGAGCAGCCGAACTGCACGGGCTCTTTACATAAACATCACATAAAAAGTAAGTGTAAAAGTAGAAAATTCTTTTGAAGGCTCGCATCCATTCATGCTCATACTGTAGGGAGATGCCGCTGCAGCAATTGCAGCTTGTTAACTTCCAATACTTCGCTAAAATCATTCAAGTTTATATATATATACATATATTATATATATATATATATATATATATATATATATATATATATATATATATATAAAGGCAAAAGTGGTCCCAGTAGTGATCGGGGCACTCGGAGCAGTAACCCCAAAGCTGGGAGAATGGCTCCAGCAGATACCAGGAAGAACATCTGAGATCTCTGTCCAGAAGAGCGCACTCCTGGGAACAGCTAAGATCCTGCGCAGAACCCTCAAGCTCCCAGGCCTCTGGTAGAGGACCCGAGCTTGAAGGAGGCACAATACCGCCCCAGGTGGGGCGAGAAGGGGATTTTTTTTATGTATATGTATATATATATATGGGACCCCTTTCTGGACTATATCGGAAATGATGGGGCCCAGGCCCTTAGGAGTATGGGCTAGCATCAACTGAGATCTCGAAATACATCATCATGTTGGTCTTTGTGCTTCATATCCACTATCTCTTCATTACGCCTAATCACCCCTGCTGAATATAATTCTATGATTGATCCTTTGAGTTAAATGCTTTTTTTTTACTAAGTGTGGACAACATGTTCTGTGCTGAGTCTAAGTTAGAAAGAGTGTGTGTATTTCTACTGCACCTTTAATTAGCAATTTTATGATCCTCAAAAAATAAAAGAATATAATCCTTAAAAAATACTAGCATCTGTCTCTGGATAC
Source organism: Lutjanus argentimaculatus (assembly GCA_034769285.1). Classification (NCBI taxonomy): domain Eukaryota; kingdom Metazoa; phylum Chordata; class Actinopteri; order Lutjaniformes; family Lutjanidae; genus Lutjanus; species Lutjanus argentimaculatus. The sequence goes on along the minus strand of JAWZSL010000006.1, from coordinate 1,700,164 downwards.
AATATGTAATTCAGAGCTCAGTTTCCATATGGAGCAAATCAAGTACAGCATGCAATACAGAGGTGCACCTCCACTATAATGTTCTCTGTATGTATGCATTGTGTGAAATGAATATGACTATTAAAGCGTGTGATGATGAGGCAAGTAATGTTGATTTGTGGGATTCATTATACGTCTGCCGCAGCGTTCATTACATTCAAATGGAATTCATTATATTTCTGTTTTTCAATCAGCCTGTAATCCATCCTCATCTCCCACTTAAATCACCCTCCTCTGGCTGCTCACTGAAGGTTTTAGCTGCTGATTTACCTTTTATTTCAGAAACACTACATGAGCAAATATTTGTGGAAGGATTTCTCATGAGTTATGATGCTGTATATTCTAAGCCAGAGCAAATTACACAGAGCACCGAGTCATCTGTAATGTCTCTCAATAAGACTAATGTTTTCAGATTTTTTCCGTTTTTTTCATGGTTGATCCAGTTTCAATACGTATTGTAATGCTTCTATTACCATTAGTAAAATGTTTCGTATTATGTATTATGTTTTGTATTATGTCCTTGAACAGATAAATAAGATTAGAAATGTAGCGTTTCTGCATTGCCTTCATGATATTTATCAGAAACAAAATAATATGTTGCCAGCTGAAGTTCATGTTTGATCATTTCAGACCAGTAGCTTGTATAAAATATGTGAAGATACAAGGCTGTGTGCATAAAAATATAATAATAATATATATAATAGTCGATTACTCCAAGTTGAAGTTGGAAACTAATTTTCTTCCAATCAACTAATTGATTCATTGATTAGTCATTGCAGCTCTAAAGTATGTTTTCACAGTAAAAATGTTTTTTTCCCTTCACCACCTTTTGCTAACATCTGATTGTGAGTTTCTATTTGAAAAACAAAACAAAAAGGATGCAGTCAGAGTGACCATTTAATTATTCCCTTTCACATCCTGGCTCAGTTTTTTAACCTTTAATCTATTTTAAAGCTGCTATTACTGCTGTTTATCTGTTTCTGCTTTTATTTATGTTTTATGTCTATATTTTTCTGACGCATAGAGAGAAGCCACAATTTTATTGTACCTGAGTATAATGACAAAAATCTTTCTGAGTCTGATTCTTTACCATTTTTAACATTATTTGGCAAACTTCTGTGTTTCAATGTTGAGAAAATCATTCAAGGAAAACTTGAAAAATTTAAATTGTCATTTAAACTAAAGCACAGAATGATTCCTCCACATGTGTGTCTAGTGATGACCTAGCTACACTGATACTCCTGTCTTGAAAATACATTTTTGTGATTTGTGTGAACTGACTCTTTCAGAACCAGGATAGCACAGCTAAATCCCTGCTTCAGACATCTGAATTTAGACAGATTTGTTCTGTCCACAGGGATAAGCATATTCAAGCGTTTTTCAAAGATGGAATCTGTCTTAGATCTGTAATTATCACACAGAAGATTACATTATACCTCATTATGCCAATCCTGTAGATCCATATCTTACAAACAGAGATCAATGTGAAATTTGATGTATGTGCACATTCGAACCAGACCGCAAAATAAACAGCCGTCCACCTCTGCACACATCCACGCAGTGAGACCTGCCATCTGTCAGGTATCTATTTTTATTTTGGACATTATAAGAATACACCCTCTGGTAGCAGCACACATGTGAAGTGAACCAGCCCCTAGACTAAATTATGCTAAAACTATTTTAATCCAGCCTCGCAGATGAAAAAGATACCAACCCCAAGTAGTGACCCTGACTGTAGTAATCTGATTATCTGTCACCAAGTGCCCTGACTGGAGATAAGACCCCACATACCTGTCACCCTCCACTGAAACCGCCAGCGCCAGTCTACCTGGAGACACGGACCTGAACTTTCAGAACATGATACACATGGGGAGAGCTGTTTTCATAAACCCATATGAACTGAGAGATAGTTTATGACACTGGTATTCATAACTTTCAACTCTTTGTGTGTTCACTCTCATTTGGACTCACTGGTCTAATGATAGGCTCAGATGATTTTGATTTCCTCTCATAATACTACCTGAACAAGCTCATTTTTGCAGCGGAGTGAAAGAGGAAAAAGCATGACAGAGCGCTTTTCATCGCTGATCTCAGGGAGCGACATTTCTGCCCTGCAGATTGTTCTGTACAGATTGCTTTTAGCTCTGTCAGAGTGGCAGTGAAGGGCAAAGTGTTCTGCCCTGCGGTTTTTTCTGCTGTCAGTTCTGGGTGTTGTGAAATTTGAGATGGCATGGTGTGGCTGTGCATCAACTGGGCTCACGTTAGCTCATGTATTTCCATGTTTCCTGTGCACGTTTGGGCTTTTGGTTTCCATTAAAAAAGCATGAAATCCACATGCAAAGGGTGCACCCGCAAGCATGTGTCAAACCTGAATTAAAGCCTTCTTGCACTTCATATCTTTTCTTCTCCCCCATTCAGCTCAGTGATTCTCATTTTTTTTCTAAGCCCCTTACAAGACAGAGAATATATCAGGGACCCCCTCTGTGTCTCCCAGAATAATTTGCCTTGGCATATTTTTTACACTTCTGTAGTGTCATTTATGTGAAAGAATACAAGAGAAGTGTATCAGAAAAATGTTGGAGTATTGTAAATATTTGCACCATCTCAACACAGAATAACACTAAAAATGTGACTGACATGAATACAATTAGCTGCAAACATTGTACGTAAACAAAATACTGAAGGCAAATCAAGAGAAAAGGCCTAATTTGAAGTGCATTTCAGAACATACACAAACACACATAACAAGAGAAATGTGACTCCTGGGGTTTACAAAAGCTAAATAAAAATCAATGAGGCAGTCTTGATTGCTTCACTGAGATGCAAGATGCTGAAGGCATATAAAACATTTTATATGGCCGACAAATTAAATAAAGACATACTGGAGGTACTCATCGTGTTTTCATGCTTCATTGTACTTCTTGTTGTTTTAAAAATCTGTCTCTCTTCGTAACAACGGATCTCTAACTGACAACATTGTTGTTTCCAACAGTTGACGCATGCTTGAATAGCAGAAGATTCTAAGAGTTCTAGATTTGTTAGAGTCCAACATTATCAATGAACTACTTTAAGTTAAAAAATTAAAGCTACAACAAGGAGTTTTTTGGTTATGAAACAGTCTCATTATATTATCGATGTCTCTATGTAATTTAACAAGACAATCTATGAGAAGATTGGCTATTTCTTCATTGCTTTTCTTGCCACCAGGTCAATTCTCCATAAAATACGATGAAATGAGCCTGTGCTTGCATTTTCTTTGGCAAAGTTACAGTGAGTAGGATGTTAAGCAAACTGATCAGTGTTGTGATGACGCAGAAGATTTTCAGATCTCATATTGGTCCTTTGGCATTCTTAAGTTTGGAATAGCTGATCTATGGCTGATGGCTGATCTCTGAATGAACAGCACTACAAGTAAGAGGAAAAATATGTATTTTTGATTTTGTGGTGAACTGTCCCTTTAAAATAATCCAAAGTCTGCATGAACAAAACTGTGCAGTACTGATTTTGTTTTCCTAAACTGAAAAGTTGGCTTTCTACCAAGTCACTTACAAAATTTAACACTGATGTTGCCATTTGAAGAAAAGCTTTTCATTCTGCTGTGAAAGTGAGTTTCTGTGGAGTCTGTAAACTCGACTGAACCTGAAATTGAGACTGAAAGGAAACGTTCATGTTTTCATCCAAACATCCAGTGCTGTAGGGAACAAACCTCAGGCCACTACTGCTGCCACTGAGGTCAGCTCACATCTCACTAACACCCACATCATCACACACGCTCTCACACCTCCCTCCCGGTGTGTGTTCCAGGTTGCAACCTGCAGCCACATGTTCAGCTCCAGCTTCCTGGATCACATTTCACCATCACCCCTATGGTTCCCAGTACAGACCGAGAACAGTGTCTGCAGATTCTTTCATTCCTCTGTCTGTCAGTGTGAGTCTCACTGAGTTGTCATCCTCTACTGGAAGCTCTACAATGTTGAAATGTACTGCAGATGCACACGGTTTTAAACACACCTCAGGGAAGTTTTACTGTTTCATGTGTGCCGGCTCTCTGCTGCAGGCTGAGACCATGTGATCACTGCTGCTCATCACTTCTCCAAGGAGTGTTACTAGGTGAATAAATCAGCATATCTGCTGATACTGTGAGCCTAATAAAGGTTGTATGAGTTGTTTTTTCTTAATTGTTTAAAATAATTTGTATTTTTGCATTTATCTATATTTTTTGCATGATTATTAAGTAACTGTTATCTTTACTGTTAAGGCTGTTAAATAATTGACACAAGGGGTCAATGGCAGCCCTGCTGGCCTATCTATGACGTAGGTTTCATTTATAATTCAGTGACAGGTTTTACCTGTTGATAGCACCACTGCAATCACTGCCATCAATCATCCTATAATTACATCCACCACAGTAATTTTGTGTACATCTGACATTGACTTTGTGATACAGAGTAATGGTGGTCTATGCAAACACTGAAAACTGGAGTTACAGTCAGGTCATTTCTATTTTGTGTCATCCCATTACTGACTGGGAGAATATTGTTGTGTGACCACTGTCCTTACATTAGTCCTTTTTCACTGTGCTAGAATGGTGATCAGGGTGAGCAGGGGGTTTGTCAGCTGTGTGTTCACAAAAAGAAAAACACCACTGAGGCCTTTTTCATCTTGCTTCACATTGTCTTTAGTCTGACTCACCAGATATACTCTGTGGGTATTTTTTTGTTTTCTAATTTATCCTTTATTTAGCCAGGAAGGTCCCATTGAGATACTAAATCTCTTCTACCAGGGAGTCCTGGTCAAGACGGAAGCACATGCAATTTCACATAAGAGACAATTCTACAACTCAGAACATAAAAAAACAACACAGTCAGTGGTGGAAAGAGTACTGAAAATCTGTACTCAAGTACAAGTACTGTTACATTACTAAATAATAGACGACTACAAGTAAAAGAGCTGGTGTTAGGAATATTCTTAAGTAAAAGTACAAAGCATTTACCACAAAAACTACTCAGTATTAGTATTAGTTATGTTTTACTGTGATGTCACAGTCACCTCTCCAAATGAGCTTTTCGCTTAACCAATGGTTGAAAACGCTAAGAATTCTTAAGATACAAAAAATGTTTTTTCCTAATTTTCTATTTTTTTTCTGGGTTTTTTTTTTTTGTTTGTTTGTTTGTTTTTGTTTTTGTTTTTGTTTTTGTTTTTTGTTTTTTTGTTTTTTTTTGTCACTTTAAGTCAAAGTTTAATTTAGTTTATTCAACAAATGGCTCCACCAGGTAAAACAATGTCAAATGAGGTGCAAATTACTACTTAATTGATTAATGATTAATCATTAACATCCTTACTCCAGACTTGTGCTGCCGCAGCATTTTGTTTAGTTTTTCGTTTGTATGTCCTGGTTCTCATTGGCCTGTTTGCAATCAGATCACCTGATTGGCTGCTAAAATGCTGATGAAAGGTTTGGGTATTAATTCAAATTGTACTCAGTAGTCTACTATGATTTTAAAAGTAACTAAGCAGATTACATAGTGTAATGCATACTTAAGTGTGAGTAAAAATACACCCAAAGTACCCAAAAAAAAACTACTTAATTACAGTAATCTGAGTATATGTAATTAGTTACTTCCACTCCTGGATATAGTAAAAGATACAGGCCACAGCAGTGATATCCATATCACATGTCCCCACAGGTTAAGGATTATGTAAAGCAGCAACTTGTTTCCTTTAGGGCAGTTTCTTGAAAAGCCTTTAAAGCTATTCAAACATGTGAATGTTTCTATTGGATGACTGGACTGCAGCACCTGCTACCTGCGTTTTCAAAGTCCCCAGGAAACAACAAAAACCTCAGAGACAGCAACTTACACACTGAAACTGGCAAATTAGCACACAGGACACTAATGGTTGGAATGTAAACAAGCTAGAAGCTGTTAGCTTTTCTTTTGCAGTGATGTTGTTATTTTATTGGCAGAGATCACATCCCAACGTGCAAATGTTCCACCAAAACAAGTTCCCCCAACACTATTTTGCATCCTGAGCTTAGCGTCGCCTTAGACAATTGTAATTGGGTTAGAGAAATACAAACAAGCCAGAGCATTTTTCCCTATGGCAGAATTACAATGTGTCAACCCAATTCAATTCCAATTCGTGTTTGTCTGTGTTTGATAGGGTTTGGTTGGTTTGTCTGCTTTCAAACGGACAATAAGAGACAGCAGACATGTAGTACACGTATCCATAGCAACACATGCCCAGTATTAGCAGTAAACTTCTTTTTCCAGCAAGACAAAGATCCATTGTGTTGTTTTCTTAAGCAATTCTTGCTTAAGATTTTCTTATATTATATTTCTTGCATGTTTGAAAATGTCTTGCCACATTTAAACACATTAGTCCAAGGACATTAGATTTTTAGGTCATTTGAAGTCAACTGTTTGACCTGTTAAGTCTGGTCACCTGTTTGGTTTGGATTTGTTTGATCAGTGTGCTATGGGCAGTTAGCTCTAAAAACAGATTCTAAGACACCTGCCAACATTAGAATGTTCCCTGTTGTTGTAGAATGTTTGATTGGTGTATCAGTCTCGCAGAGCAAAGCCCAGGGAGCTACTGCAAAGTAGTGTCGAGGGGGGATCGTTTTGGTCAAATGTTTGCATGTTGGGAGGTGAGCTCTGCCATTAAAAAGACTACATCACTGCAAAAGAAAAGCTAACAGCTGTTAGCTTGTTTATGTTTGTACTTATAGTACTTAAACCTGCAGTGTGTATCTGGTGTGCCATGGGCTTTATGAGTATATTCTGCACACAGAACATACTGCTTCTTACACATAAACATGAAGTATCTCAGCCATTAATATTTGTATTGGCTCAAGAAATCCAAAATCCTTCAGTAAACCAGGCTTTCTTGTGAAAATACATGAATCTGGTTACCTGGCATCGAATCTCAGTTCGTTTTTGATTTCTAAATGGCGATATCAACAGGTTCCAACCAGAATGTCTCTTGTTGCAACTGGATAGACCTACAACCAATCAGAGCAAAGAAACATGTAATGTAGCAATGAGTTCTGCATGTAAGCTGGAGCGATCCTGGGTCTGTTTTCAAGCAGGAAAAAAACTGTGGCCTGCTCATAAACTTTCTCAAATTAAAGCTAAACAGAACGGTACACTGTGTCTCAAAACACTGATTCAATGCAGCAAATGAATCTTGATCCATATTTTATCAGCATGCCTGACAGTCTGACAGCTTGATCTGAGTTTTGGGAGCCAGAGGAGCTGCACTGGAATTGTGAAATGTGTGACATTTCAAATCTGGACCGGTGACTTTCCTCTGTCAATCACTGTATCAAAGATGACCCATATTTGATAAACAGCTGTGATTGGCCCGACAAGAGCCAGGACAGGTGGAAATCTGTCTGTACAGTAGGGTGGCTGGATGAATCTGCCGGAGCAAATGAAAGTTGAGCTCACAGATTCATGTGGTTCCCAAGCTGTTTATCAGGGGCTGCATCAGAGACAACCGTCTTATCAGTACTGAATGAATTCATTCATTCTCTTCACTAAGAGAGTTAAGTAATATCAGTAATAGCAAAATCAATAAGGAAATAATGGTGTGTGTCAGTTCTTGGGCTGATTATCACAGTCACTGTCCACTTACTCATCAGTCCTGCATGCAAATTTCTTTTAACCACACGGAGCACTTCACACAATGTAAAGGTCGCCACTCGTTTCCTGTGTGATGACTATTGCAACACAGACAAGTTGAATCATGGATCCATACAGCTGCCAATCTGGCTTTGTAAACCCCCAGGGCTTTTTTATAATGGGAGGGCAGGGAATGTGGTTTGATCTGAGACAGCCAGCAGCACACAGCAGGCCCTGTCAGGCCCATTGGCATACAAGTAATTATCTCCATATGTTTGTACAAAGGTTTTACACCAGTAAATTGTGGTAAATGGTAATGGTAGAAAGTGGTCTTACGGAATTAAAAGATTTCAGGGTTTTTCTTTTTTCACTGAAAACTATAGACCATTATTCTCCCTCCTACTCAGTCTCCAATTGTATTCATCACATCAACCTGTTTCCTGGTTTTTGTGAAGTGATTACACCCCCATTCTCCAGAAGAAAAGAAAGGAGCGGGAGCTGACGGGATTCGGCTGAAATATAATATGTAAGGTGCTGTTTCGGATTTGGGTGTTTTAGAGGAATCAATAGACCAACGTACCGTTCCGTGGATGAAAATACGGGTTTATTTATCTGTCAAACATTTTTTTGACATTAACATTTTTGCAGAAACTGGAGTTACAGACATTAATGTTGTCCTACAGAGCAAATGAAATGATAACACTACAGTTCAACCTACACAAGTTAGCATTTATAAGCTGTACATAAAACTTTATGATTACGAACAGCAACAATAACACTATATCACTCAAGTAATTATCAATAACTGGAATGAGAAATTCATTCATTATTGACAATATGACACAACAGTAATCATAAAATATCACTTCATGTTCATGAAAACATTCATATTAAAATATATAATATTAACTATATGTACAGCATATCTTAAGTGAATTATTAATGAAGAAATTCAAGGACCCGTGTGTGAGATTTAGTGGCTTCTAGTGGTAACAATGCAAATTGCATCACTTTGATTCACCCTCCCCTTCTAAGCATGTAGGAGAATCTATGGTGGCCGTGACAAAGGGCCAGTGGTGGAAAGAGTACTCAAGTACAAGTACTGTTACACTGCTAAAATATTACTCAGTTACAAGTAAAAGTACCAGTGTTAGAAATATACTTAAGTAAAAGTATTTGTCGCAAAAACTCCTCAGAGTATTAGACTTTGTGACTTTGATGTCACACTCACCTCTCCAAACTAGGGTTGCAAATATTCCTGAACCAGTAGTTGATAACGATTAATCATTAATACGAGATAAAATGCAAAACTTTTTTTACTTTAATTGGTTACATTCTTAACATCGATTAATTGATTAATGATGTTTGTATGTCCTGGTTGTCATTGGCCCGTTAGTGATCAGATTACCTGTTTGGTTACTAAAATGCAGATGAAAGGTTTGGATATTAATTCAAATTGTACTCAGAACTCAACTATGATTTTAAAAGTAACTAATTAGATTGCATTTTGCAATGCATACGTGAGTACAAGTACAGGCTTGAAAACCTACTCATAAAAGTACAAGTACCCAAAAAAAAAATACTTAATTACAGTAAAAACATCAATAATATTTGTGATTAGTTACTTCCACCACTGCAAAAGGCTCATGTTAAGGTAACAAAAACGCAACAATTGTTATGTTCAGGTAATTCTACTCTAAAGAAAACATTCTCATTCCCCTGTACATGTTACACACTGGACCTGTATTTAGAAATACTTCATCACTCTGTGTGAATACCACAAAATGCAGCTGAAAGCTCTGTAAGAAATCTAGTAAGTGGACTAGACGCTGACACATTTTTCATGAATTCTTTCAGATTCCAGCGGGATGGGAGTCAATTTTACTATCAATCATGTGCCTGGGACAGGACAGCGGAAAAAAGTCAATGGGAGCAGGTGGGACAGGAATCATAATAACATTCTAAAGTGGACTAGGAGTATTTTTTGTTCAAACTATTAACACTTCAAGCTCAACATATCTTCATGAGTTCATTAAGTTTTAAAATCATTTGCAAATGATTTGTACACATGTATGAACAGTTAATAAATGCTGTGTAACACATGCAAGGATATGCTCATGTTAATTATATAACATTAAATATTATCACAGCTATGCTATCAGTTATTTATTATTGTTTCATACAAATACACAACTGCATTATAGCTCATTAGAAATAATGATAAAGTGATGCCCTTAAATCTCATTGAGGGCATTATGACTGTCCTAACTGGGCCTTACAGAGTCCAGCACATTTTTCTCCACATGAAGCTAAACTTACTTTCAGACTGCTCCTTATTTGCATAATTGCAGAGCTCAATTTCCTCCCTATCTTTAAAAAAACATCCATAGTCTGTACTTTGGTACAATCTAGCACGGTAATGAGTCTGTGCTGCAGTATTAGGTTGTGATGGATGGGGAGGCTTTACCCAATGTCAGTCTATTAAGTGCTCACTCTTGTATCTCGGTGAAAAAAACACTCCACATTTGCAGACTACAAAGCACAGGTGATGTTCCAATCCTCCTTTAAGATTCACAGAGTGAAATAACCCCAAAATGTCAAATTTGACAATTAAGTGCTACAACAAGGTGTCACAGCAGCTGGTCCCATTCAGATAAAAGGTTGTTTCCAAAGACACTTGGTGAGACGTGCAGGTCTTTAGCATTTCAAGCCCCGTTAAAGTTCTCTGGGGTTTGAGAAAGTGTTTTGCAGAAGTGATGAGCAACAGCAATTACAAGACCAGAGCAGGTTGTGGAAAACTGGTAAACTGGCAGATAAATGAGACTAAAAATTTCTGAATGTCATGGAAAGAGGGAGGTTTAATGTGACCTTATATTTCTTGTCAATCTAAGCCATCTCAGCTATCATTATAGTGAAGAATTGCTAATTAAAACTGAAGCTTTTTCAGTTTCAAGACCCTGCTGACCTACGAATATATCAAACTGAATAAAAACTCAGTTAAGGGGCTTTGTCCTCCACCTCATTGTTAAGAATAACATTCTACAATCCCAACTAATCCCTCTGTAGTTGGAAGGTTTCTGTAAATTGTCGGCAGTTATTTGAATGGCCTGTGGGCTGTGCAACATCCTGTGTTATCGTCTGCACAATGTGAGCTGGGAATAATGTCCATTTCACACTATATGATACCAACACACACACAATACACTGCAAGAGATTACATTTATCATTCAGGCATTTATGTTCTTAAATTTTTGTGAGGCTGATAAACTTTCATATTGTTGACTAACAAAAACTGATGAGGATCAAGTCTGGAACACATCCACGGACAATCCACTGAGCCTTTGATTGATTTGTGTCGGACGACTTGATGATGTGGCTTAGAGACTTTGGAAACTTCTGAACTCTAAAGATTAGTAAACGGAAAATTAATCACCAACTGCTTTGTTAATCTATTTATCGTCAGTCATTTTTCAAGCAAAAATGTCAAACATCCAGCTTATTCAGTGTGAGGATTTGCTGTTTTTCTGATTTATGACAGTAAATGAAGAGTTTTGGGGTTCTGGATAGTCGGTTGGACAAAACAGACAACAGACAAGCAATTTAAAGCTGTCACAAAACTTGTGATGAGCATTTTTCACTTTTTTTTTTACATTTTACAGACCTAACAATTAATCGATTAATCATGAAACTAATCGATAATGAAAATAATCATTTGTTGCAGGCCTAATGAGCAGCAAATTTTGTGACATTATTATTTCTATTTTTTTAAATCAAATGGTGAGATTCCAACCCCTAATGAAAATATATCAATGTGTTTTTTTTAAGGAGCAAGTATAATATGGCCACCTGTTGGAAGGTACCTCCAAACAAATATGGGGCAGCATATCACAGAGTAAACGGCCATAAAGAACTACAGCTATAAAAATATGATTACAAAAATTTTATAGCGTAAGGCCCATAACAGTTACAGCAGAGAGTATACTGAGCTAGTCAACTATCTTTGGCGCTGACTAGTAGCCGCTGTGAGCTTAGGGCTGAGTGATATGGTTTGTAAACAATATATCGCCATATACGAAATGCAGCTGAAAGCTCTCAAAGAAATCTAGTAAGTGGACTAGAGGCTGACATTTCTTTCACAAATTCTTTAGGATTTCTGCAGGATAGAATTCAGTTTCAATATTAGTCATGTGACTGGTACGGGACAGGAAAAAAAAAGTCAGTGGGAGCAGGTGGGACAGGAATCATAATAATATTTGGTCAGTCTGGGACTGGGACAGGACAGTATTTTTGTGGAAGTGGGATTTGACAGAGTGAAAACATGCACATTTTCACTAGAATAACAGACTAAATTCAATCAAACAATGCAAACACATGATGATCTCATAGAATATGATGCGTATATTAGGCCTGGTCGATGGGGATAAGATCAAATGTCACAATTAGAGTTGCAACGATTAGTTTTTAAATATTAAATTAATTGCCAACTATTATGATGCAAGTTTCAAGAATAAAAAAGTCACAGTTGTCTAATTCCAGCTTGTTAAGTGTGAATATTTTCTGGTTTCTTTGCACCTCCATGACAGTAAACTGAATATCTGAGGACGTCATCTTGGACTTTGGGAAACAGTTTTTACCATTTAAGGACCAAGCAACTAATTCAGCGATCAAAATAATTGCCAGATTAATCAACAAAGAAAAGAAATGTTATTTGCAGCCCTATTCACAATAATTTTGAACAAATGGTGAGTTTTATTTTGTTTCTGTTGCATTTGAATGAAGCATCTTTTAGTGTTAATTAGGCAATTAAGCTTGTCTTAATTCCATTAAACAGAGAAAGTTGAATTTATAAGATATACAGGTTATCATGGATAACAGGTACAGGAATATTTCCCTTGTTGAAAGTTTGTGAGTTTATTTTGTTTATTTATTAGACTAAACAACCTAAGGAAGCTTGTGAAAGCAGCACCCTCAATTATTGTCTCTTGAGGCACAAAGTAGTATTACTGGCCATATCTTACACATTGCACCTTTAAAATATTGTTGCACTGCCTCAAAGTGGCCAAAAAATTAATGACTACAAGTTTAAGAAAACTGCATTCATCCGATCAGGTGAAGGAACGGTTTATGATGCAGGGATACCCCCGGGAAACTGGTTAGCGGAGGCTGTAAGAACTGTTCGTTTTTCCTGAAGCTTAATAATAATCTTATCTGATGTCAGTGGGGTCGCTCTTTCTGTCAGGTGAGAGGCCTCCACTGTAAAATGCCGCAGGAAACCCTGTGTTGATGTATACAAGGAGGGAACAGTCAATCATTTTTACAGCCTGCTCTAAATAGCTGATTCCTACTGAGTCTTGCCAGACCACCATGAGAGAAAGCAAACTGTGGGCTGATGTTTCTGGTTACATTTAAAGGGAGTAGAAAACATTCACTTCTTCTCCCTGACATGTCCAGATACAATTTAAAATCGGGTATTGGAGAGTCGGGGGGTCAGAGGTTGGACTAGATGAACCTGGACGAGCCTCCATCTTTCCCCTGTCCTCGCTCCGACTTGTTCCGATTGGTGGAAAGTGCCTTCTAGCACTCTGCTCTGCTCTCACTTTATTACTTCTTCCTGCAGGACTCTTATCAGTGCTGACACTTGACCTCTTTACAGTCGTCTCTTTTGATTCATACATTAGCTTTGGGCTACATAATTCATAGGACATTATTCCTACATTTCATAAAACGTTAGTGACAGAATTAGAGGTGTGAGTTTTATGGCACAGAGCCAGCTTTTGATATGATCTGCAAAAGCCCACTTTACCCACACTACTAATTTGTTTCAAGTCTAGCCTGACCTAACCTAACCTAACCTAACCTAACCTAATCTAGCAATTATAATTAATCGTAGTAATAATGAACTTTATTCATAGCATGTTTCATACAGGGCATAGCTATTGGCACTATCTACAGGGGGCCATTGGGTTTGATGCCCCCCTCAAAGTTCAAGATGGGTACATCAACTCCTAAATCCTGAGGCAAATCAGGAAAAAGCAGTTGTAAAATTGCCACAGACTTAAAAATGTCATTGGCTGTTCAAAGGACCAAAAATAAAAGTATTTACAAGATGAGGCATAGTGTGCATCTTGTGTGTTACAGGCCAGACACACCAAGCGCTTTAATTAATTAGCCAGCAAGTACAAAGTGCCATGAATTCAAACACTTCTGACCATTAATGCAGTTAGTAAAGTACCGTCTGAATTAGACACAACAAAACACAGTGTCTGTCACCAGCTTCGCATGGAAATACCTCAACAGATTTAACAATGAGGATGCAATTGTGTGCAGCGCTCTAACGAATGACAAAATGCGCTGGACTGAGGTTTGCTATGACATTTGGAATATCAGACAAAACTGAAGTGAAAAAAGTGAAGCCCAAAGCTTCAAGAGCACTGGGTGCATACTTTATCCAAAACAGTTCTGGGTGAAATACTGGCAGAGATGGCAGCATATGACGGATTTACCTCCAACAGTTGGCTGCAGCTAAATGCCGTGAGAGTAAACTTAACTCTGAACTCCTTCATAATGTGATCTGCAAAAACTCTCACAGCTCATGCCTTTGCAGGAGAGTAATTTAAGATCAGACCTCTTGGATTTTTGTAAGGGTGGGGTTACAATGCTAACCCCCGTCTGGAAGGGTTCGGGGGTTGGGAAGGGTGTGGCCTCCAGCCTAACCTCTCTCACACCCACAGCATGAAGCCGCAACGCGGAGGCCTTTAACTGGAGCTGAGTGGTTATATTGGGATGCACTAACAGCCCTGAGACACTCTGGTCTGAAGGTACTTAACCCTGTCAGGACAACAGAGGAACCCTGAGAACAGGGTGAGAGTCTGTCTGAAATAAATATACACTAATGTTTGAGGTTTGACAGCAAACTTTGACTTGTTTCTTCATGTCAGCAAAGTCTAGATGGTCCACATTGCTGATATGGCAGTGGTTGAGATTAGAGACCAACTCAAACTCAAACTTCAGTTTTAAAAGATTTACAAACTAATGATGTTTTGTTGAGATAATTAAGTTTTCTTTTTTCGATAAATTTGAATCTTTGGGTTTTAGAAACCAGCTAAAGTTTGATATTTCACAAATTGCTGGTTAAGCTCATTGATGTTAAAGTGAACAATGGTTAATAATTTATTAAAACGCAAAGATTTGAGTTTTTAACAGTACAGTTGGTGACATGATAAAAACTGTCATTGTATATGTAAATTTAATATTGCAATATCAGATTGTTTTCTAGAACTTCATTCAAGCTACTCCTTATGCATAAAATAACCAGACAAGGGTGCCTGTTTCGGCCTAATCCAGCCAATTAAATAACTTGGGTACTGCATCATATTGTTGTAAAAATAACAAAAATACAAAATTGCTGTAACACACTGTTTGGCAACATAGCTCACAATGCCCTCATGCAACCAAAATTTCTGCAGGTAGATAAGTGTTTGTTGTCGAATGTCAGAAGTCAGAGATGACAAAAATATTAACTGACCTTTGCCAACTGAAGCTTTTTGTCTCAGTACAGTGGCTCCTCCCAACCTCGCACAACAACTTTTATGTGTGCTATTGAGCAAAGACTCTGGATAACACTTCAAGCTCTACTCTTCAATAACAGAAAATTTTACAGTCACAGCATCTGTTAAAGTTGCAGTGGTGCACCACTGTTGGCCGTCATAAACACTGAGTGTGAAGTCATGGAAATGTTCTGGGGTGAGATTCAAGAAAGAGTGGGAAACACTGGGGCAATAAAACTGCATTAAGACTTGGACAGAATTTATTTAATCCCCTTAAACTCTTTACATTTGTGTTATAAAACTATAACATTTAGAAAAACAGACTGCCTGAACAACTGCAGTAACATTCAACACTTTAACTGATTCAAACTCTGCAATGTCAATATTTCCTACGTGCAATGGTGTTAATCCAACTGTTCTTTTTTATATTTCTTTTTGTTCATAGTGTTCTTATTGCTCATCTCTCTTTTTATTTATATTGTTCCTATTATGTGCAATTCATCTTGTTTATATTGTTTGTACTGCTGAAATTTCCACTTGTTTATACTGTTCCTATTGCTTATATTTTCCACGGTTTATATTGTTCTTATTGTTTATAGTTGTATGTTTATGTTTTTTTCATTTTCCATAGATATAGTTTTGTAACTCATATTTTTTTTATATTTTTTACATTGCATTTAATTTCTTTTGTATCTGTATTGTGTTTTTTTTTTCTCTCTCTCTTTTTTCTGCCTGTACCATCGCTCCTTGTTGTACAGAGTGAATTTCCCCAGTGTGGGATCAATAAAGTATATCTTATTTCCTCTTGTTCACTTATTATTCACTGCTTTTTTTTGCTATCCCCCTTGCTTTTGTAATACTGCAAATTTCCCTGTCGTGGAATTAAGAAATGATGATGTTATTATATATAGTAAGGCCTGTACAGTGTCCAGTTCTTCTCTATAATACCATACAGTACACTCCTACAGCCTGTATTGCTGTCTTTTTCTAAGCATCTCCTCTCAGAGCCGCAGCCTGGAGGGTTAGGTCATGTCATGGGTGAAAGGTTGAGTGGAGGGGTCGGGGGTGTCCTTATAAGTTAAACCGCCCCTCCACACACACACAGACACCCACACCCAAAGGGTCACTCAGGCCTCACAGCAAATACCATAATTACAGGGAGGGTCAGAAATGCCTCAGCAGCATTCCCTGTTAGCAAGCTCAGCCTGTCAGTTACTCAGACGGTGTGATGGTTCGTTTGGATCAGACTGTAAGGGATGGACAGTTGGTGGAGGGGGTAGACAGGTGAGTATGTCTTTTGGAAGATGCATAGGTGTGTGTTTGTTGGGATCAGGGTGGGCTGCATGTCATTATCTACTCATATCACTCTCTTTTTGATAGCGTTTTCTAGTTTTCTCTCTTCTTAATATCATAACTTCCCCTGGAGATTTAGTGCAGCTTACACTCAGGCAATAAAACAGTTGGAGAGGCCAACAGCCTAATGGCTTAAGGGTAATATCCATCTATCCTTTACAGCAGGCAGTTCCAGCCAAGTCTAGACTTTATCTGAACTACACCAAACAGCTGTGTTATCTGCACTGTCATTAATGAGGCTCAGCTTTGGCCAAATTGCTCATCAGATGATTTAAGAAGCTCTCAGTCCAGATTGAATGGCTTGTTCGTGACTGAGTGTAAAATTTCAGCATTTCTACAAGAAACCTATGCTTTCAAAAAGTTTTACTTCATAAAAACTAAACTAATTTAATCCTAGTTTAACAAATTATATTTCTTTCAAAGATACAACATTTCTCCAGGGTCATAAAAACAATTACGTGCCTATATGCTTTAAAATTAAAGCATCAACTGAGAGTAACATCTAAACATGATACAGCTTCAGGCAACTCTCAGGTCAAATGAGGTTCAGGAAAATGAGTGAGTGGTTTTCTTTTCACACAAAAACAACAACTTGCGTGTCGCTTTCCATTATGGAAAGTCATCTTTATAAAGAAATGAATTGGTCAGTCCTTTAAGGTTATCTTGGCAGCCATCCATCATAAATGCCATCCTCCATTTCATCGTACATACAAGTTGGCCTCACTGGGAAAGTGACAGCACTCAATGGACACTTTTTGAGCAGCTCCTGACTTAAGCGCCATTTGAAAGAGAGACAGATGCTCTTTTTTTCCTGTCACTGAATTGCAAGAGAGTACAAGTACATGCACCATCACTGCCAAAATTATGATTGAGCAATTTCACCCCACACAAAGGGAATTAGCTCTAGGAGAAAAAAATAAGAGAAGGGAGGGACTCTTATGACCAAAGCTTCAACGTCAAGAGATCAGCTGCATGCGTTGACATGTGCCTCCTGCTGCTCTTTACCTCCACTCCCATGCTAACGCTCCCAGCTAAAACTGTCAGAAAATGAGAGCTTACAAATCGTGTATGAAACTCTGATAACAACTCACACACACAGTCATACACTCACACTCTCTGAAATAAAGTAAATTACATGATTGATTACATTTCAAAGCTCTATTTAGCAACAGTTGGTGCTCAAAACACATTATAAAACAGCATGGGAAGCTCACATGCACATTATTAGTTTATAATCATAACTGGAACATGATAAGAAACATAATATGCAAAACATTTATTCTTTGCCAGCACTTCTGATTGACACTTCAGTCTGATTTATGCATTCCAAGAAAAGTTCGTCTGAGGCTCCTCTCCTCTGTTTATATGTACTCCTTGGCAGTGTTATTAATATTGCAATACTAAATAGTGGTGTTATTCTTCACAATAAACAGCAGTGTGAAGTGGAGTGAAGCAGCATGCGGGAAAACTTACCTCAGGTCCTGTTAGGCGACTCTTGCAGCCTCTTTTCTCTCCTCACGCTTCAGGACTTTTAAAAATCCTTCGACAGGCCGGCAACAGCCGGTGTATTTCCATAGTGGTTTGGTGTAATGTAGTCCATGAAAACAAAGAGAAAAGATACAGTAAGAAACACACACACACAGAGTTTGTAGGAGTGTGTTTCAACTGCTGCTTACTTCAACTTCAGCGCCTTCAAAGGCTCTGAACCAAAGTGCTGCTGAGACACCTCAACACTCCCTCAGGAGTCCCATCTCCACCCACTTCTCACACTGTCCCTCCTCTCTCTGTCTCACACACACACACACACACACACACCATGTGCCCAGATTGTGGGCTGTGTCCCCCCCTCCCCCCCAACTGCCTGTGGGCTCAGGCCTTTGGGCCTTGGCCAGGACTGTGCTTCTAGGGTGTGTGCATATGTATGTGTGTGTGTGTGTGTGTTGTGTGTGTGTGTGTGTGTGTGGCGGTGTCTGTTGATACTGTAGATAGAACTGTATTGTCTCTCTGCAGTACATTTAAGTCAAATTTAATCAGATTCAATTCAGAACTTTTTTTTCCCCAAAGCAACAAAACATAAAATAAATGCAACAAGAGGGAGTAAGAAAAACAAAACAAACCACATTTACCACACACAGACACACAGACACACACACACAAACACACACAGACACACACACACACAGTACAGTCATAAAACCCTCATCCATGCTGACCAAAAACAACCCTCAAAGCACCATTTGTGACCTATGAGGGAAATCTAAGAGAAACCAAAAGAACGGCAACAAAAAAAAAAGTAGATTAAAAACAAATGACTGTTTATTCATCCCTCAAGGGGCAACTGAAGTCAAACTGATGGCAAATACACAGAGAGACACTATTAATTTAAACACATAAAAAACTATCTAGAAATACAAAATATGACAGTGCAACATCAACAATGTCCATGGCAATAGCACACTATGCCAAATGTTGAGGTATCTCAAAGTCTGAATATTCTGCTGTCACCTCATTACAGTGGATGCACATGGAATTAGATCTGTGGTGCTCTCAGGCTAAATCCACTCTATTATGTTTTCATTTTTAAAACGCCTAACTTTTTCTACATTTACAGCTAGCATGCACACTACTACAACATTTTTGAACACCTGACACAACAGCAAAGTAGACAATAGTCTCGTTCAAGATGAACTGCACTTCGCAATCAGGTGGCTGCAGCAGGACGTGGTGACAAAAAGCTGCAGTCAAGTCAGACTATTGCAAGTCAGACTCCAGAGGCCTTCAGAGAATATATAGGAAGTGACATTCACATCTCATCTGTAGGCTGCCTGTAGTCTGCACACCATGTTCATAGCCAAAGAAATACAGAATGTGTTCTTGATCATTGATGAAGCAGAGCGATCTTCCTACTGTCCCATGATCCTCTGTTCTTTTGTCTGCCTTGTGAAGCACTGCTCATTTGAGTCTATGTTAGGGCTGCACAGTTAATCACAATTGCAATAAAATCACAAAATGGCCAAGTGCAATATCCACATCACAGAACGAGAACCAAATCTCAGTTTTTTTAAAAAAGGAAAAATGTGTTAGAAAACAGCATTATAATGAGGTACTGTGGAGCAGAGATGAACTGACCTAAAAATCTTTTTTTTTTCCAGATGAAAGAAAACATGTTTGTTTGCTACAGACCTCAATAAATAAATAATTACATCATCACAATGTTAATAGGTTTTTTTCAGTGAACAGGAAAATTGTAATACCTGATAATTTTCACTAATCATATCGCATATCACAATTTCAGTCTAAATAATTGCAGTATGTTTTTTTTTTTTTTTTTTACCATATTTTTTATATACACAGTAGTGTGCAAGGGTTTTAGGCAAGTGTGAAGAAATGCTGTAAAAAGTAAGAATGCTTTCAAAAATGTAAAATTTCATTGTTTATTTTCATCAATTTACAAATTGCAAAGTAAGCGAACAGAAGAAAAATCTAATTCAAATCAATATTTGGTGTGATAGGCAATATTTGCCTTCAAAACAGCATCAATTCTTCTAGGTACATTTGCACACAGTCAGGGACTTTGTAGGATCATAGTCAGGTGTATGATTAACCAGTTATACCAAACAGGTGCTGATGATCATCAATTTCATATGTAGGTTGAAACACAGTCATTAACTGAAACAGAAACAGCTGTTTAGGAGGTTTAAAACTGGGCGAGGAACAGACAAACTCTGCTACCAAGGTGAGGTTGTGGAAGACAGTTTGATGTCACAGGCCAGACACCATGACAAGACTGAACACAACAACAAGACACAAGGTAGTTATACTGCATCAAACAAGGTCTCTCCCAGGCAAAGATTTCAAAGCAGACTGGGGTTTCAAGATGTGCTGTTCAAGCTCTTTTGAAGAAGCACAAAGAAACGGGCAACACTGAGGACCGTAGATGCAGTGGTCGGCCAAGGACACTTAGTGCAGCAGATGAAAGACACATTATGCTTACTTCTCTTCAAAATCGGGAGATGTCCAGAAGTGCCATCAGCTCAGAACCAGTAGAAACCAGTGGGACCCAGGTACACCCATCTACTGTCTGGAGAAGTCTGGCCAGAAGTGGTCTTCATGGAAGAATTGTGAAAAATTCTGTGCCAAAAAGCCATAACTCCGACATGGAAACAAGGCCAAGTGACTCAAATATGTATGAAAACAGAGGAACTGTGGTGCAGAAAAATGGCAGTAGGTGCTCTGGACTGATGAGTCAAAATTTGAAATATCTGGCTGTAGCAGAAGGCAGTTTGTTCACTGAAGGGCTGGAGAGCGGTACAATAATGAGTGTCTGCAGGCAACAGTGAAGCATGCTGGAGGTTTCTTGCAAGTTTGGGGCTGCATTTCTGCAAATGGAGTTGGGGATCTGGTCAGGATTAATGGTGTCCTCAATGCTGAGAAATACGGGCAGATACTTGTCCATCATGCAATACCATCAGGGAGGCATCTGATTGGCCCCAAATTTATTCTGCAGCAGGACAACGACCCCAAACATATAGCCAATGTCATTAAGAACTATCTTCAGCATAAAGAAGAACAAGGAGTCCTGGAAGTGATGGTATGTCCCCCACAGAACCCTGATCTCAACATCATGGAGTAGGGGTGGGCAGTATAAATGGTATACGGTAGAAACAATATGAATTTGGCCAGCAGTAGAGATTTTGACTATACTGGCCTACCACAATATAAATA
This sequence comes from Lutjanus argentimaculatus, assembly GCA_034769285.1. Taxonomy (NCBI): domain Eukaryota; kingdom Metazoa; phylum Chordata; class Actinopteri; order Lutjaniformes; family Lutjanidae; genus Lutjanus; species Lutjanus argentimaculatus. The sequence continues at coordinate 1,678,875 of JAWZSL010000006.1, read as the reverse complement.
AGTAATCAGGTTAGCAGGAAGTAATTGTAATGTTTGTTTTATACTAGGGCTGTCAAAGTTAACGCATTAACGCAAATTCCTTTTAATGCCACTAATTTTTTTAAGGCACGTTCTGTTTTATTGGCCTGATCAATAGTTTGAATCAGCAGCTGGAAATTAATCAGCTCGCAGTTGCGAAGACGCAAGCTTCTGTCACCTTGCCTAGTATTTTTTTTTTGTTTGTTTTTTCTGTTTTGTACAAGCTTCAGAGATGAGATAGTCTTTTGCGATATTTATATTTGATATATGCCTGTTTAACCTTCTGATACAATGTATAGGTAAATATTATTTATTAATTTAAAGAAATATTTCAAGTAATGTTGTCACATGTAGCCCCCAGCCTGTTTGCATCCCTGAAAATCATGGCGTTTTCCACGCAAATTCAGAAGTTACTTGTCACAGTCAAGTTATGTACAGTGATAGATTCATTGCAGGTTATATCAACTTAGTGTTGTTTCTTTGAAATGTGTAAATTTTGTGAAAACTGATTACTTTTAAAAGAACACAGTAAAGCCAATATAGGTCAGCCGTATCTGATAATTCAAATACTCTATCCACAACTGAGTAATGGTGAACAGTTAGTTAGCCACATATAGGCATAAATACTGTAATTTCATTTATCTAAATATTGGGCTAATTTGACTGTGATTCTGTCAGAAACAACTATCTGTTGTAATACATTTTTCCAGAGGATAGTTTACACAACACTCAAATTTCAATAATTGGAACTGTCTTTGTGGTTTATGGCTCTATGCTATATTTTTCACATGCCCTTCACACCTCATCCTCATGTTAATTATAGTAAAGATTAGTCATGGTTGAGATTAGGGACGATAACAATTAATTGATGGTCGATTAACCGGTTGTTAAGAATTTGATCAATCAAGCAAAATTTAATCACGCTACTATCAAATAATAAAATGTAACTAGGACTGCAACTTATGATTATTTTAATTGTCAATTAATCTGTCAATTATTTTCTGGATTAATCAATTAATTAATTTGTCACAATCTTGTCTTGAAAAGCAGGTCCAAACCTGTGGAACTCGACATGTTTGGACCTGCTTTTCAAGTCTTTCTCGTAATGATTATTGTCATGATCAGTTAATCTGTTGATCATTTTCTTGATTAATCAATTAGTTGTTTGGTGCCTAAAATGGTGAAAAATGTTGATCAGTGTTTCCCAAAGCCTAAGACGACATGCTCAGAAACCAGAAAATGTTCACATTTGAGAAGCTGGAAACGGAGAATTTAGGCTTTTTTTTTGCCTAATGACTCAAAATGAATAATTGATTATAAATATAATTTAATAATTGATAAAAGATCAATTAATTGTTGCAGCTCCAAATATAAGAGATTATTTTTAAAGTAAATGTATAGTACATGTATTAAATATGTCGACCTTTACGTCTGTATGTTACGTCTGTGATGCCATTAGAGAATCTGCAGCATGTTGCTGTGGAAATTAAACTTTGAGGGGGGAAAACACTGTGCTGTATGTAGGTTTTAATGTCTATGTTTTTAAAAAGTTGTTCTACCTGTCCCTCATTCAGGCTCAAACAGATGGTGACCAGTCCACATATTCCATAATTCCAGCAGTAAAAGGTACTTTCATTTCATGTCCATACACTGAACAATTAATCTCTCAGCATTTGTATTTGTTTCTCGAGCTGGAGTAAAAGCTATATACTTACACCACTAAAATTGGATTACAACAAGAACAAGTCCATTTAAAAAAATCATTGGTTATCTATTTTGTGACTGCTAAAAAATTAAGTGCACATTTTAGTTTAAGCCATCCTCCTTATTCATCTTAAAATATTTAAAAACATAAAAAAGTGCTGTTAAATGCAGTCTAAATCATGTAATCAGAACTTTGCCTACAGAACTTACCTAATGTTTTCATTAGTTCATGGTGCATAAAGTTAAAATTATTATGTTTTCTTTCTTCCCAGATTTACCAAGATGATCAAAGACTTCAAATGCAGTGGACCTGTAAGTTCTGCACATTTTGTGCTGAAAAGAGGGGCTACTTACTTAAGCATTATAGTTTAAAACATGGAAGCCACACTCGGATATCACCACTCCCATGCCTTCATCAGGAATGTCTATGCACATTTAAATCATTTAATGCACTTAAAGTTGCTTGTCAACATGGCACACTCAAAAGGATCTTGGGAAAGCAAGTGAAACTGCATTCCATTGTCAGCTGTGTGACTTTGTGGAGCCTTGTACTGAAGCTGACCTTTTAACTCATTTGCGAAGACATCTGAAGCTGAAGCAAAAGGTTACTTGTCCATTTCAAGGCTGTAACTTTCAGAGCAATGTGTATTCCACCTTTAATGCACACAAAAGCAAAGAACATCCGATGCACAACAAGACTGCTTTCAAACCTGAAAATGTTTCAGAGAACGTGCTTGAGGAACCTCCCCCTAATCTGAATGATCAACCTGAGGAAAGTGTCCCTGAAGCTGATGATGGTGAGTTCGAGGTTACTGAGGTCAACGAAGATGTGGAAGACTTTGAGAGTCAGTTGGAACATAATGTAGCTGCTTTTTTTTTTTTTTTTTGAAAATGACATCAATTCTTAACATCTCTGAAATTGCCCTGCAAGAGGTCATAGAACAGATCAACCAAGTTTATTTGCTGTCGCAGTCATTGTTACATTCTTCAATTCAAAGAATACTAAATCAGCATGATGACTCTTTAGTGAATGAGATAGCTAGAGTGTTTACTGAGAATAATGCATTCCTGAAATTCACTTCTACGGGGGGATCATTGTCAACTGCTAGCAAGCGAACATCATACATTTTAAGAGAATTCCCTGTGGTATTGCCTGTTGAGTTTTGTCCTAAAGAACACATAGATAGTTGTGTATGTCCCCATACTAAAAATACTACAGACATTGCTAAACAATAGAGATATTTTAGATAAGGCCATGTCACCTGAAGCAAATTTGTCAGAGGGATACAAGTCTTACAGGGATGGTTCCCGCTTTAAAGACAATTCTCTTTTGACAGAGGAAGAGTTCAGGATTGCTCTTTGTCTGTACATAGATGATTTTGAGGTGGCTAACCCCTTGGGAACCTCCAAAAACAAACAAGCTGTGTGCGATCTACTGGGTACTTGGCAATCTGCACCCTAAATATCGCTCCTCTCTTCATTCCATTCAGCTTGCTCTGCTTTGCAAGGTCAGCAACATCAAAAACTATGGCTATGGTGAAATTCTTCACCCTCTCATTCAGGACCTTGTTTCTCTTGAGCAGCATGGTGTTTATGTTGAACAGTTAGGAGCCAGTGTAAAAGGCTCTGTATTATTTGTCACAGGAGACCATTTAACAGCCCATTCTTAGGGAGGGTTCTTTGAGAACTTCATGGTTAGTCAGATGTGTCGATTCTGCATGGCCACACGGGAGAAAATACAAGAGTAGTACAGACTGGCTCATTCCAACCAAAAACTAAGGAGAATCATGAAAGACGTGCAAGATGTATTGCAAGATTCAACCATGGCTCAACAATATGGTGTAAAAGGAAGGTGTCCACTTACTTTCATGTTGTTGATGGTTACCCACCAGACATTTTGCATGATCTTCTGGAGGATGTAGTTCCAGCTGAACTGGCCTTGTGCCTGAGGGCACTGATGTCAAAGGGATACTTCTCACTTGAAACCCTGAATGTGGCTATTAAACAGTTTCCGTACACATATTCAGACAGAACAAACCAACCCCAGCTCATCGCAAAGAATTTTTCCACCAAGGGAACAATCGGAGGAAATGCCCATGAAAATTGGACACTTCTCCACCTCCTGCCACTGCTGGTTGGTCATCACTTTCCTGAGGGGGATGAAACTTGGGAAGTTTTGATGAACTTAAAAGATGTAGAGAAATTGTCAGTGTTTTACAGAGGAGTCTATATACTTTCTTGACTACAAGATTTCAGAACACGGGAGTTTTTTTCAGAAAGTCCCAAGTGAAAAACTACGACCGAAGCACCACTACATCGAGCACTACCCTCAATCAATTCAAACTTTTGGTCCATTATGTGATGTGTGAACTATGCGCTTTGAGGGTAAGCACAAGTTTTTCAAAGATGTTGTGCGTCACACTCACAATTTCAAGAACATACCCCTTATGTTAGCTGTCAGGCACCAGAGAATGGTGGCCTTCCATTTAGCCACCGCCTCTTTTTTCAAGCCATCTATTGAAATGAACAAAATAAAGTCTGTGATGGTCGCGTCATTTCCTGAAAATGTACAGAACTCTCTCTATCAAAGGAATGGCCTGCAGAACACAGTCCTTGTAGCATCCTCTGTCTGCATAGATGGCATCAAGTACAGTGCTGACATTAGGGATGGGGCCGATCTGATCCAGTATTGGTATCGGGTTCCGATACTAATACTGGATCGGATCGAAGATGGAGCAAGCACTGCTCAGGGCATCAGCTGATGAAGCAGGGCAACGGAGGCAGAGCCAGCAGAAAAGGTTGCTTGCATGGAAGCTGGTCCAAGCACTGGTTGTCCTCCAAGCACAAGGAAGAGCAGCTTCAGCAGTCTGTACGACAGAATTCTGGAGGAGCATGATGAACCTGCAGGAGGTACCCAGGCAGTGGTTATCCAAATGCAAATGTATTTGAAAGAACCAACGATAGGTGAGAAAGACAGCCCTTTCCAGTACTGGGCAAACAACCATGCTCGCTTTCCTCTCCTTGCTGCTGTTGCGGTAAAGTTCCTGAGTGCCCCTTCAACCAGTGTGGAAAGCAAAAGACTGTTTAGCACAGCATCCAATATCGTAGATGAAAAGAGGAATCGTCTGACAGCAGAGAGAGCAGAAATGCTCATATCCCTCAAAAAGAACCTGCCAATGTTTAAGTGAGATTTGTTGAACACTAGATCACTCCCTCAGTGTTTACTTTTTGAGGAGTCATTTACTTTTTATTGTTTTCTTTTGAGAATAGTTACAGACTCTGGCGTTAAGCTTAATCCAGGTCACCTTCGATGCCAAACCTCCTACTGTACTTGACTTGTGCTGTTCACATGCACACTGTTTTATTGATAGTGTGTGTGTAAGATGTTTACACTTATTGCACTTTTCTTTTATTTCAAATATTTGACATTTGAAAACCTTGATTTGTTGCTGCTACATGAGCAAGAATGTACTTAATTTATGCTGATCAGATGCATATTGTTTTATTGATAGTGTGAATGTTCACACTTATTACACTTTTCTTTTATTTCAGATATTTGACATTTGAAAACCTTGATTTGTTGCTGCTACAAGAGCCAGTATACTTAATTTGTGCTGATCAGATGAAGCAGCCCTTTGTATTTTATTTGGAGAGGGGAAGTGTTAGAGAAGTTTAAATCAAATCAAATCAAATCAAATTTTATTTATATAGTGCCAATTCACAACAAAGTTGTCTCAAGACACTTTACATATAGAGTAGGTCTAGACTACAATCAATAGTTTTGTTTACATCTGACAATTGAAACAAATCCCCCATAAGCAAGCACTTTGATGACAGCGGCGAGGAAAAACTTCCTTTTAACAGGCAGAAACCTCGGACAGATCCATGACTCATGGTGGGCGGTGATCTGAGAGCACCGGTCGGGTTGAGAGGGAAAGAGGAAAAGGGGAGGAAAGAGGGGAGGTGGGAGGGGTGGAAGAGAGAGAGAAAAGAACAGAGGCAGAGAGAACAGTAGTAACAGAACATCAATAGTAAATCTACAGTATGTGTAGGGAAAAGTAGTACATATAAATATGTAAGCTGTATGTAAATAATAATACTAATACTAGATGTTACAATAATGATAATAAAATAATAATTATAATAATAATAATAGTAGCAAAAACAATGTGATGAATGTTTGATTAAGTGAGTTATAATAATCCACAGTAGAAGGTGCAGCAGTGATCAGCGATCCATGCGCGGCCACAGTCCATGGGAATCTGCAGGATGACAAAGCAGAAAGACTCCGGGGAAGGAATCAAGTCAGTAACAGGCATTAATGGAACATAAACAAACATCTGGGGAGAGAGATGAAGAAAGAGAGGAGCTCAGTGTGTCTTGGAGTCCCCCAGCAGCCTAAACCTATAGCAGCATAACTAGGGGCTGGTCAGGGCAAACCTGAGCCAGCCCTAACTATAAGCTTTATCAAAAAGGAAGGTTTTAAGTCTACTCTTAAATTGGAGATGGTGTCTGCCTCCCGAACAGAAATTGGAAGATGGTTCCAGAGGAGCTTGATAACTGAAAGCTCTGGCTCCCAATCTACTTTTGGAGATCTTTGGGAGCACCAGTAAGTCTGCATATTGAGACCTAAGTGTTCTAGTGGGATGGTAGGGTACTATAAGCTCTTTAAGATAAGATGGTGCCTGATCATTAAGCGCTTTGTATGTAAGGAGAAGGATTTTGAATTCTATTCTAGATTTTACAGGCAGCCAGTGCAGTGAAGCTAATACAGGAGTAATATGCTCTCTTATCCTAGTTCCTGTTAGTATACGAGCCGCAGCATTTTGAATCAACTGCAGGCTCTTTAAAGACTTATTGCTGCAGCCTGATAATAATGCGTTGCAGTAGTCTAGTCTAGAAGTAACAAATGCATGGACTAGTTTTTCTGCATCCATTTGAGACAGGATGTGCCTGATTTTTCTTGATATTGTGGAGGTGAAAAAAGGCAGTTTTTGAGATTTGTTTAATATGGGAGTTAAAGGATAAATCCTGATCAAAAATAACCCCCAGATTCCTTACTGTAGTGCTGGAGGCTAAAGTAAAGCCATCTAGTGTAGCTATATCACTGATTAGTTTGTTTCGATGATGTTTAGGGTTAGGGTTAGGGTTAGGGTTAAGTATGATAACTTCAGTCTTATCTGAGTTTAGAAGCAGAAAATTGTGGGTCATCCAGGTCTTAACATCCTTCAGACATGCTTGCAGTTTGTCTAACTGATTTGTTTCATCTGGTTTTATCGATAAATATAATTGGCTATCATCGGCATAACAGTGAAAGTTAATGGAGTGGTTTCTAATAATATTGCCTAAGGGAAGCATATATAAAGTGAATAATATTGGCCCCAGCACTGAGCCTTGTGGAACTCCATAACTAACTTTACTGTGCACAGAGGATTCATCATTAACGTGTACAAACTGGAAGCGATTTAACAAATAGGATTTAAACCAGCTTAGTGCTGTTCCTTTAATGCCAATTAAATGTTCTAGTCTCTGTAGTAAAATATGGTGGTCGATCATGTCAAATGCTGCACTAAGATCTAACAGGACAAGTACAGAGACAAGACCTTTGTCCGATGCTAACAGAAGGTCATTAGTTACTTTCACCAGTGCTGTCTCTGTGCTATGGTGTACTCTAAAGCCTGACTGAAATTTCTCGAATAATTCATTGAGATGCAGAAAATCACACAGCTGATTTGCAACTGTTTTCTCAAGAATCTTAGAGAGAAAGGGGAGGTTCGATATAGGTCTATAGTTGGCTAAGACCTCGGGATCAAGAGTTGGCTTTTTAAGTAGAGGTTTAATTACAGCTAATTTAAAGGACTGAGGTACATAGCCTGCTGATAAAGAGAGATTTATCATATCTAGTAGAAAAGTGCCGACTAGGGCAAACTTTCCTTAAGTAATCTAGTTGGGATAGGATCTAGGAGACAGGTGGATGGTTTTGATGAAGAAATTGTTGAGGTTAATTGTGGAAGATCAATGGGAGAAAAGGAGTCTAGGTATACATCTGAGTTTGCAGCTAACATCTTAGAGCATATAAGCTCTGTGGCAGCCATTTGTCTGTCCATGCTGTCACTCAGTTGTCTGAACTGAATAACGTTTTTCCCCTGTCACTTTATAGAGTCAGAGGGAAACAGCTTATTACACTTAAACGGTACATATTATGCTGAGTGATGTAAACACGAAATGTTGGAATCTCACAGGAATGTCTCCTCTATTCTCAGGATGAGTTATCAGAATGGCCCAGAAAGATGGAACACATATGACTCTATCAAGAGATATGATGCATGACATACTGGAAAGCTCGTTGAGACTGTGTACAGTTTTAAAGCTTATCCTGAAGATGACGACTTCAGCAGTGTTGCAAAAGCACTGATTAGCAATCACCCCAGCGTTTCTGAGCCTGGTCCTCAGCCAGGATGGTATGGCTGGAAGAACAGCCTCAAATTTAAGATGGGCAACTATCGCACCAAGCTTCGAAAAGCTAGATGTGAAGATGTAGCTGTCAATAGCAGTAAAAGGAGTAAAAGCAACCCAGCCAGAGAATCATCTGATGAAACATGATGAAACAAGCCTTGAAAATGCCAGAAATGTTCTTGCAGAGGACATGAAGTAAAAACGACCAAATAGCACACTCATCTCTCAAATGATGGACCAAACGTTTCCCTTACGCAGACGAGAGATAGTGAAAAATGAGCCTCCCATACAGAACATGGTTGAACGATGGCCAGCACTTTTCATGGAGAGACAGGTATGCTACTATTTTTGTCCTGAATTGTGCTTGGAAAAAAAAAACAAAACAGAATTTGATGGAATCAAATTTATGTCATTATAATTAGACACTTATTCAATATCAAGCAAAAGTAAGAATTTGCATGAAAATAAAATTTACTAAAGCAAAAAATAAAATAACAGTATTTTTGCATGCTAGAAGTGTACCTTGTCTTTCCATCTTACAAGCTATGAGGTTTGCTAGTTGCAGCTGTTTTACTGTGAAGAATTAAAGGGAAGTCTAATTTAGCCCTATGAGCTAAATTTCAGCATTTTTGTGATTCTGCGTATGCGCATTTGAAACCTCACCAGTCACTTATTTTTGACTGGACTGGGCTCAGATTTGTCCTGCACATCCTTAAGGCCCTAAGGAAACACATGCATTCATTTAAATATTTATTGCTAAATTGTTACAGTTAATCAAATTAATAAGAGTAAGCTTTTTTTTTTTTTTTTTTTTTTTTTTTTTTTTTTTTGTTACCAGAACAAAGAACAAGTCATTGATCATCAATGACTCGTCAATGATCACTCTGTGTAGTATACAAAGAGGCCAATTTCTGTCGGGGTTGATCATACATTGATGCATCTTGTGGTGAATCTTCTCAGGTTCTGCAAGTGAAGTCTTCCGTTGATCGTTGAAAAGGAAATATGTCATGCTGGAGAACATTCTTCCCTTGCTGGGCAGTCATAAAGGGTCCTTTTTTTCATTAGGAAAATAATTTTCTGCTCATCTACTGAGCTCTGGAGCTCCATGGTCTATCTTCTTGCTTACATTATTTTAGTTTTACTCTACACCCCTGCTTTCTTTTTTTGAGTGCACACAACTACTGATTTTGCCAGTCAAACTATTTTTCGTGTTTCTGATAGATTTTAGTCTTTTTAACATCACTATTATCTTCTTCAGTTGCATGGTTATCATGTTCTTGTGCATGGACTTTGAAACGACGCACAGGTACCACAGAAACATTTTGTAATAGTGTCCACTTACTTTTGAACTCCTAAAATTTGGACACTGTGTTTAAAAAGCTGCAGAGTTACAGCAGAGATATGTCATTTCAATTTATTTAATTTCAAAGTGAATGTGCTGAAGCTCAGAGCCTGAAGAGCAAGAAATGTGTAACTGTTCAACTATTTGCGGTCTTAACTGCAACTTGTTTTTCTCAGGACCATATGTGTTTCTTTGCAGGATACAATGAGAGATGAGGCCCTTGCATCTGTCACAGTTGGTGTGCTGACGGTTCTTAGTGAAGAAGATCCTCGGCAGGATCCAAACTCAACACATCTCCAGCCCATCTCCACTGCCATTGTTTTTGAGGGAGGTATTGTCATGGACAATATTAAGAACTTTCCTCAGGCAGTTTGCTATTTGGGCTTACATACACTTTGCATTTGGATTACCTAAAATGCATGGCAAATACACTCAAGTTCATTCAAACAGTAATGCTTGTGTTGGGAACCAAAGCTCTCCCTCCAAAACTGCTCACTCTGAAAAACAGTCTACTGAGTTAGGCCAGTAAAGAGTCATCAGCTATCCAGAAACACTTGGTGAACTTGGCAATTATTATTGCACTGTTGATATGAGACAGAAGTTAAGCTGAGTAATTAAAAACACCCTGCGTGGGTGAACAGGGGCTTTAAATCCCTTTGTGAAACTGCTGTTTTGTTTTGTTTATTTATTTATTTATTTATTTTTTTTTTTTTTTTGAGAAAAGTTGGGTACTTTTGTGAAACGGCACCCCTATTTGTTACCAGAGAAGAGTAAGATACTTTTGTACTTTACTTAATTTTTCTGAGGCAATGAGTTTGCATATTTTTTTTGAGTTCACCCAACTTATTAGATTTTACAGTGTACCAGGCTAGTTGGTTTTCCCCCCAGTTGGGTTACAGTTATGATTGAGGCTGACAGGGCATTGAGTTCAGCAGGCTCAATAGCTGTGACTGAATGTCATTTCAATTTATTACAAATGGGCTGAAACTGTAACTCAGACAGACAAAATATGCCAGGGATGAAGTCTCAGTTACTCCAAATATTCCACAGATTCCTCCGAACAGTTCATTCATAGGGAATCACTTTCTGTCAGTAGTGTGGTCTTATGAAAAGTATGCCTGCAACAAATATTTTTTAGGGCTGGTTTGTTGGTCAACTGACTGGTCATCATGCTCTTGTTCAAACAAATTCTCATTGGTCAGACAGTCACTGGTGTTACTTTCATAAGGAGAGAAGTGTTTCTTTTTTCATTATTGTCAGGGGCAGGACATACACAGGTGATACATGTGAGTGATTGGCTTTTTACTGAACATTTACTGGCTCCCAACTAACTGACAGCATGTAAAAGAACTAATTGCTACATCAGCTAATGTTGTTACAATGAGGGGCAGTTTTACTATAGAAATGAGAAATGAAAGATTCCCACCACATGTTCCCACAGCCCAAGGCGGCATCTTCAAATTGCATGCTTTGTCTGGGCACTAGGGGTGGGGGAAACAGATGCATGCATCGCAATTCTCTCTTTAAAGAGTAATGAAATTTAAAAACAAATTCAACATTATGATCATGAAACTAGACAGATATAAACATGTGCATCATGTTTATTTAACTTATTTAACTAACTACTTCTTGAGTTTTGAAGGGGATGGTTGAGCATGAATAACTGCAGATGGATACAATCTGACCAGCAACACCTAGTTAAAAAATTCATTTTGATGCATCAAGATGCATCAATAATTGTTTTACAATTTTATCATAGCCCTCTGAATCAGATTTCAATTGAACTGTGAGGTGCCAAGAGATTTCCACCCCTGCCAGGCACAGTACAAAACCAAAAGATATTTATTTTAAAATGATACAAAACAAAGAAAAAGCTCTAACAAAAACACATTTGCAGTATATGGCCTACATTTTCCACACAAGATGTTTGGGCTTTTAAGGATAACTGTAAGCTGAACCCTTTGCATCTTGCCTGTTGCTTTGCTGACCAGTCTGGGCATAACCATGTGACTCACCAGTAACTAACAGCAGGCAACTCCACCACATCACCCTAATGGAGGGATTAGCAGTTATGGTTTAGTAGTTGTAGCAGAAACTTAATGAGCTTTGTGTTGCTTATTGTGTAAACACCACAAGTCAACTCAATGCATACAGCTCTCTAACTACTGGCCCGGGCCATGAATGTGGTTGGAAACGAGCAAGAATAATGTGGGTGGTGATGGTATGTAATTTATAGTACGTGACTGAATTAAGAGGCACTAAGTGATTTCTGTCTTATCAAGATTTAAAGAGCAAAGAATTGCAAATCGACCGACAAGCCTCAGGCACAGCTTGCAGTGGCCTGTAAGCAACAAAAATCTGAAAGCTGTCTGATAACTCACAGATTTAAGCAAGGATCCTGAACAAAGTTATAATAGAGAGGTCATTTATCATCATGGTTAAGACTGGAATAATAATAAGGATTTGTCGTTTGTTTGTGGCTCTGTCTTCCATCACTGAGCAGAGGGAAATCCACAAAGGATTGTTGTGTAGGAACCTGATCAACAGCCAAATAAACCTGCTGCAGATGCTGTGTATTTGAGTCATTTGTGCAGCGGGGTGAGAAAAATCTTGTTTGATACCACTTTTATGTTTATGCCAGATGGCTTTTGACAGAAGAAGAGATTTCTTCAATCTTTGGAGACCTCAGAGACCATATAGCACAGGCTGTATGTGCATTATAAATAGTCTGGTAGGGAAACTTAAGTGAACTTTAACATTTAACTTTTCTACCTCAGTTGAACCCACAGTTGATTAAACTTCTTCTGATTATGAAGAATGTGAAATGCAGTCAAGAGCTCAAAAATAAAAAAGGTAGTATCTTTTGTTTCGGTTCAAATGTTCAGATTCATAGTTTGGTCGGTGGTTTGGTTTGATGTCCAAAATTTTGATTTTGTATGTTATAAAGTCCTTTCCTTAAAATTCCTTATTAAACTACATTGAAAGTATCTATTTTTGCATGCCTTCATACATACCTGTCAACTCTGTTTTTGCCAGGATTCTCCCATGTTTTTCTCTCCTCTCCAGCCACCCTCCCTTTTAAATATTTTCCCATAAATCTCCCATATTTTTAACCTTTCTGTATAAAAAATGTAGGCATAATGTGTTAGCTTATTGCAGATGCAAACCGAACATTTCCTGCTGCTGCAATTTCACATTAAAAGCATTTCACTGGTGTAATAAGCGTTGAATTGCTATTGTTAATCAAAAGTGTGTCCACAAAACAAGACTATGGTTGTTTTCGGCATTTTTTAAAAAGCGGATCAATGTGAAAAAAAGCAGAGTAATGGAACAGTCAGGAGCAGCCTCAGTGAGCCGCTAGATGAAGAGCTGCAGGCGACAGGCTGCAAACAACCTCTCTTAGCCAAGTAACCAACTCCTTTCACTATGCACTACTATGTACTGACTCATGCTGTGTGCAGCATTAAATCAGATCAGGAAAATTATTGCCTGACTTCTCTATTAAAACCACATTACTTTGTTTTGACGCATCCAGAATTCTGTGCTCTGTAGTATTAAACCACCATTATATACAGGTGTCACATGCACAAAACCAGTTGAAGTTAATTAATATTTGCGGCCAATCAGGATTGCATTCTGCAATTACAGATTTTAACCATCACTCCTCTGAGAGCATTTTCTAGTGAAGATTCTACTTATCATTATGGATTTGTCATGTTTTTCATTAATCTCTTTACATTGATATAGACAAATAAAAATATTACAAATAAAATAAGTTAATTAGGCTTAAATATATATATGTTAATTTTTATATTTGAAAGGGACAGGGCGGCAGAAAAATGACCCTTATTTTCAAATCCCAGTGCTGACAAGTATGCCTTTATACCTTCCTGACATTTCACCAGGGTATACACCGATCAGGGCTAACATTATGCCTAATATTGTGTCGGTCCCCCTTTTGCTGCCAAAACAGCCCTGACCCGTTGAGGCATGGACTCCACTAGACCTCTGAAGGTGTGCTGTGGTATCTGGCACCAAGACGATTAAAAACCATCCCTTCTGCATTTCTAAATATGCTGGTATGCTGTAACACCTTCACACCATCCAAGCCTGATATCTACTACTGACCAAGTTCAGAATATACCAGATGTGTCCTCTGATTGGTCTCCTTCATTTAAGCCCTTTTCTCCAGCAATGTTAACTGGGCTGAAATGATTCTTTGAGTAACTCTAGTAATTTGATTACTAAAATGCCTTGAGGCAAACTTTTTCTTCGTTTAAATCTGGATATGGTGTTTTGCACATAAGGATCAGTACTAAAACTTGGTATTAAATGGCCCGGAGCTGAATTATTAAAGATTAGAGTATTGATAAGCTCTGACGTTTAAGGTTTGATGTAATTTATTATCACACTGCTGCAGCGTCTTTCATCTCTGTGTCTATACAGCTCTTCCATACACACATACACACACATGCACACACACAGAGCAAGATCAGTGCCTTTCTCTCTCCCTGTCTGTGGCTGATCTGTTGACTTTCTTCATCAGCAGAATGCTTTACAAAACCAGGGGAATAAAATGTATTTATGCAATGGACAACAGAGGCTAAAGTTATAAAGTGAAAGTGTCTGCTCCATACAGTAGCATCAGCTGTAGCACAGAGTAGCAGGAGTCATACTTCATTTGGAAAGCTGTAGACTGCGGTGAAGTTAGTTTTAAGCTGAATATTCGACAGACATTCACTCCACATCTGACTGGGTATAAGGAGTCAAATATCCAATTTGAAACTAATTTCACCAAGGTACACTGTAGGCTAATGACAGTGGTTGCTTCATGACATCTCGATATGGTTGTACAGACTGAAATCCACTGGAAGGACAGGTATACAGAGCCTCAGCATCACCAAACAGTTGTGGGGTGCATGCAGACATGAAAGTGAGTATTCTGTTGTTCAGTACATTACCATAAATGTGTTTGCTGATGCTAATAAGTCAAAACTTAGGCTAACTTGGCTGAACCAAACTAGTCTTCAAAAGAAACTAACATTACAACCAAAGTGTACTTCACGTAAGCATTACTTTACAATAGAGTGGCAATGATCGATTAGATCATTATTAATTAATCAATTATTAATTGATTATAAAATTAATAGCCAACTATTTTGATAATTAATTGGTTTGGGTAATTTTTTAAGAAAAAAAGTCAAAATTCTCTGATTCCACCTTCTTAAATGTGAATATTTTCTGGGCTGTTGGCAAAGCAAGACATTTGAGGACATCACTTTGGGCTTTAGGAAGTATTTTTCACGATTTTCTGACATTTATAGGCAAACAACTACTAATCGACTACTCGAGAAAATAATCTGATAATCAGAATAAGATAAATAAACAGATTAATCAACTATTAAAATAATCGCTAGTTGCAGCCCTACTTTACAACTCTTCTGTGGACATCAGCTACAGTTGTTGAGTTTGTTTCATTATTAAGTTTCTGGCTGTCGGGTCTATCAACCTCCTTTGTTATTCAAAGTAAGGAGAACATCTAAAGATCCAAGTAAGCGCTCTAACAAGCATCAGCACTCATATCTTTACTTGTCCGGTGTAATGTTGTTACAAGTTTATTAACAGTTGTGAAAATTTACTCACTATGACATCCCTATCATCATGTAAAAGAGACACCTTTAAATGATTAGCCATGCTGTAATAGAGATGAAAATCCTTGCCGCTCTGGGATGACATGCTGAGTCAAACCGAGTCAAGCCAAGCCAGCACATGTGTATGGAAAAGGGGCTAAGGGGACCATCTTATAAATGTCAGTACTGGATACTGTACTATCCCTTTAAAGCCAGGACAGAAGGAGAGCAGAAGCCTCCCTGAGGCTCCATGTCCAGTGTTTCCAGGCCAAGGTAGAGAGACCTGATGATACAGAGGAGAGAGAGAGAACACATGGACCTGTGGAGAGAGAAGGGGGGATGGAAGTGGAGAGAGGGACAAAAACATGGGCAACAGGGTAAATGGAGAGAAAAGCAGGGACAGAGGAAGAGGGAAAGAGAAAGATCAATGGAAGAGAAAGAGGTTCGGAGGCGTAGAGCAATTCAGGAAAGGAGGGAGAAAAATAAATGTTGTGGGTGATTATAGAAGAAAAGGAAGGTAAGAAGGTAAACAACATGTGAAACAAATGCTAATGAGGAAGAAGTGACTATGAAAAATGTAAGGAGGTAGATGGAGGGAATTACAAAGAAAAGAAAAATTGGAAAGAAGGACGAGGTGAAAAGATCGAAAGATACAGAGGGGAGCAAGATAGATAAGAAGAGGTGGAGCAGGGACAAAATGAAAAATGAAGAAGCGAAATTAATCAAAAAAATGTCTTACAAAAGGATGGACAGAGAGGGGGTGATAAAGGGGCAAAAGGGAGAGGGGGGAAGATGAACAGAGAGAGGAGAAAAGGAGGGAGGAGGTCTGGTCTAGAAATAAACATCAACAGAAGGTGGGCATTAAGCCACCAGCAGCAGGTGAACCTGAGCAAAGAGCAGGAGAGCCTGGAGGAAATGAAAGCTAAAATCCACCTTATGTAACCTGCTGCTGCTGCTGGTCTCATGCTGCTCATCCATACTGCTCAACGTTTACATTTACACTGAGGGTCATTAGGCTTCTGTCCTGGCTGACTGACAGAAGAACAAAATGTCTCTGCAATTTAAAACATCAACATGTAAAGGTCCAACTTTGGTGTTTGTCCCTCAGAAACAATGAAGTCTGAGTGTTTGTTTTTTATTGTCAATATTCAACCATTATACAAGGACAAATCCATCAGTGAAGAGGAAACGCAGACCAATTTCTAAACCAATAGGCAAAGGAAATAGACTAGCTCGTATTTATTGAGCATGTCAGAGGAAATGCCAGACGTTTCTATGCTGCATATTTGGTCTCACTTAAAAAACATTTTTATCATCTTTCTTAACCTTGGAAAGTTTACTTGAACTGCCTGTGCTGTTCTAACCTGTTAGGACAAGCAATTTAAACTTACAGGAAACAAGGAAATAGCCTAAAGTTACAGAAGCAATGATAGAGGTGGATAAATGCAGTCACAGCCAGTACATTCCCAGAGATCCATACCATGAACCACAAATATTCAGTGAATCTCATGCCAACATATAACATTTAAAACAAGATTCAACACATATTGGATATGTCTGCATTAAAACGTCTTGATCCTGTGGTCAAATGAGCCAGAGGCCTTCACCACATAACGAGTTCAACATACACAGGATATCTTTTTGTCATCTGGCTTCATTAAGCCCACCAACTAATCACACTAGCTGCTCCTGCTCATCAAGCTAGTGCCATAACAAAGTATTGAGCCTAAATATGATGTCAGGTCAAAATGAGTAGAGCCCCTGACAGCTGCACACAGAACAAATGTGAGCTTTTAACTGAACTCGTTCACATATGAAAGTGAACTTTTGAGTTTTGAAATTTGTGTTCTGACATTCTAAGGTTGCTGTAGCTGACCAATGTGTAGTACTGAAGCTGGAGAAATAGAGTTAATACAGTCAACAGCTATTAAGTTTGTTTCAGCGGGGCAGAGGAAATATATTCCTGAAAGTAGAAACACACGTGTCGCTTTATGTTAAGCATGTGAAGTAAAATGGATCAGTTTGTTATGATAATATTACCGCTGTATATAAATCGATTCAGCCGTCAAAATGGGTTGAAGACCGTGTTAGACATTAATGATGTGGCCATGACATTTTAATATTTAATTGCAATGTTAATAACTCTTCAAAACACTATAATGTAGATATAAGGAGATTGGAAAAGTGTTTATTAATGTAGTATCTTGTCAACAATCATAACTTAACAAGACATATTTCATATTATTACAAATGACTTTTACTATATTTTCATTAATCTTCAGTTAAATATGCCAGCCTCCACTTATGGGTGCCCACAGAAGGAGTTACAGTGGTTGAAAAAAATATTAATAAACTGGGCAGCTCACTGGGTACATCGTGCACCCTGTGCACTAAGGCTGAGTTCTTGGCAGCAGTCCGGGTTCAATTTTATTTTTTATAAGTCATTGGTTAAATGGTTACATATTTTTTGTCCTGCAAAATACAAGATGTATATATTTTACCTAACTGCTAAACATCACATTTCTCGATTGATTTCTGACCCTCCAGTTGTGCAGAATGTTTTGTGTGTGGTTTGATTTTTTTGTCAACTTAATTTTTATTGAAGGACAGATTCAAGTCAGTCCAGATACTTTTTAAGATATTTCTCCCTCCTTTATTTTTCAAAAACAAAGACCCCTCGCACCCATCCCCTCCGTCTTTGCCTTGAATGTCCAAGGTACAAGGTCAACACAATATAATGTTGGTTTCAAATGAAAAAAGTTTAGCAAAGTAGAATTTTGAAAAGGGCTTGGAATTAAATTAGATTAATCCTTGCTGTCTTCTGCTTTGACAGTTCACCAAATATATAATTCAGTTCAACACACACAGATTCAAAAGTAAATTTAATATTTTCAAGTCACGGCGCTATTCAAGCAGGAGCCCATCCCATAGCCATTTATCAGATAAGAACTGACTCTGTCATATTCATTCAAATTGGGACATTAAAAAAAGCATAATGTTTAATTCTTTATTTCTGGCGCTTGGTGCTTTGAAACATGCGTCATAAGAGTCACCAGCACACTACATAAACCTGCAGGTGGGAACAGCAAGGCACGACTTAAGACTGAATGAACAGTGTGACAAGGGTTAATAAGCTCGCTATTATTACATCACTTAGTACTGAGGCCTCTTCAACCTTAACTGCAGTGCACTTCAAAAAACATATGTACACACACATGCACACACACACTACTGATGGCACATAGCTGCAGGCATCCAAACCACAACTTTTCAAGTCCAGACTTGTTAGATTTGCATATAGGTTTCAAACCACAAGATCCACCATGTATGTATGCATGTGAAACATTTTCCTATTGGTGTTGTTTTACTTCCAAACATTGTTTGTTTTGGGTCACAAATTGTCTCATAATTCATAACATAACTACATTTGAAGCCAAACTTTCACTGCTTTGTACATATATTCATTTCCTATATATTAGGTGTATGTGTATATATGTCAATATTTTATTCAGTATTGTGTGTTTCATTTTAAAAATACACATTTTATTTTATTACTGTATATTTTTATCTTTTATTTTTATAATTTTTTACTTCACTGGTTATTCTGTTCCTTGCTTACTATTATTTTCTATTATTATTATTATTATTATTATCTATTATTATTTTCAGCTACAAGCTGACTGAAAGAAAACATCCTCAATAGACACAGTGATGTCTTCGATAATTTGTTATTTGCTAAATTGTCAAATTATTAAATAAAATAGCATGAGAGGATCTACATTTTGACAGTAATTGTATAATTCACATTTAAATGAGTGAGTCTGAAGAGCAGTGCACAGTGTATTGTAACCACGGGTGCAACAACACTGAACAATGTAGATGACAAAACTAGAGATGCACCAGTTCCAATTTTCTTGGCCGATTCCAATTTCCGATTTTTTTAAGGGTCTGATCTGCCGATTCCGATTTTGGCTGATTCCGATTTTCAGTCTAAGAAATATAATTGACAGCATTCACAAACATTTTTGCAATTTTTCATGTAAAACTAAATTGGATGTTCATAATAAAACACTGACTATTAAAGGAATAACATTAAATAACATATTTTCTCCAGACGTACTCCAGATTACAGCCAGGCCTTATTATATTATTATATTAAAGTTATGTATGTAATATTATGTATGTAGAGGGAACGTGATCTCGAGGGAACGTGATCTTGTGAGGTTTCGCAGGACGCAATTTCACGTGATCTCAGGTGGAAGCAGATGTACGCAAACCAGAGACAGACGCGGTGCAACAGTTTGCTGTAGTAAAACTTTGCAGTGAGAAAAAGCAGAAGCAGAAGTTAAACGAGTCTGGATGAGAAAATGTTTGAGGAGACGCATCAACACAGGTTGTTTATTCTTCAGCCACAACAGGAGGTGAGATTTTAACTGTCAGTCTGTGAACAGCAGTCTGCTGCTGGCTAACATTAGCATGAAGAGCTAGAAAGTTTACGGCTGTTTGGCGACACTGTCAGCTGCTCTGTCTCATTGTAAACTGTCTGTCTTCTCTTTATCCTGTTCTTGGAGTCTGTCGCTAACACTGACTTCATGCGACATGTGTCTGATGGTGTGCTGTTGTGAGTGTGACATAATGGTTAGTTTGTCTGCTGCACAATGATGTGATCATCGTACAGAGCATGTGTGCGAACATGAGCAGCACTGACTGACTGTCACGCAGAAAACAGTCTGGTTCTGGTCTCTGGCCGGTCATCGGTGCATCCCTTGACAAAACATTACAATATTCTCACAAAAAGACTTTTTCAACATCTCAGCATGTTCTCTTGAAGCATATGTAACATTTAACAGGTTAGCATGTTATCTTTAGGATTACATCAGACTTCTGAATCACTGCCCACTCTTTCACTTTGTTCAACAACTCAAATTACTCCCATTGATGGCTGTTTCCCCTGTTTGGAGAAACAAACACAACAAAGCTTTACAGGCAGGAAAAATTACATTTAGCAAGACAAATATGTCACTTGCTGTTGATAGGTTGGAGCGAGATAAGACAACGCCCTTCCAAACAGAAATCAATGAATATGAACAATGTCAGGCTGAACCAATGAAGTGAAACAAAATGGGAATGTGGTCTGATTATCAGGCTACAGTTAGCATGGTCACATGCTAATTAGGGGTGTCACAATTCTCAAAATCCACAATTCTATATGACTTTCTTAATTTGATTCAATTTTTCGATTTAAACATTTTGTACTTTTTTGCACTGACGCTTACACCATTGTTAGATTTAGGGATGATAACGATTAATCGGTGTTGATATTCAAGTATATGCTTTAATATGTAGGGCTCTATATTTGCCATAGGTTATGTAACACTGTCAAAGAATATTCAATAAGTTGCTGTGGAATTACAGCTTTGATTGAGTAGGGAAAAGATGCGTTTGGTATGATCTGGTATAACTGGTTTAACTGTGCCCAGGAAAAGGCTTGTTTCATCTGATTTCACTGAGAATCCAACCCAGTGGGAGCCATTAAGAACAACTACAAAGAAAGAGCTGATCTGACGGCCTGGTTGCTCGGTTGATAGAACTTTTGCCCGTGTACAGAGGCTGTGAGTCCACTGCAGTGGCTGTGGGTTCAACACCTATGCTGCATGTCCTTCCCCCATATCTTCATCTGTCATAAAAGGCATGAAGCCCCCCAACATAAGAATAGCTACAACTCATGGATGGCCTTGTTAACCTTTGTAGGTCATATAGAGGCGTCAATATTAAAGTGAGACTACTTCATAGCCAATTAAAACTCCTTGTAGTAGCTTTAATATGAGTAAATAAATGATATCACTTAAATTAAGTGATTGGGTTTAGCATTTAGCGATTAACAAGTTTTGTTTCGGATAGTTAATTGACTTTGCTAAGGTAATTGTTATTAATGTTGCAGATGACATAAGACAGCAAAATACAATTCAAAGACCGAATGAAGACATTTTACAAAATGCAACTGGAGCTCCTTCATCACTCACACTCAGTCAGGTAGAGCACCCATCATCCGAGCTGTTCCTAATCGAGTGCAGGTCAGCTCTATTCACATCGTTCAGCTACGTACCTGTTCATGTGTCAACCCTGTCACCTCCAGACGACGGATAGTAAAGGAAAATGTCGCACATAGTCGGCAAACCAGTTTCAGGTGCAGTAAATGGACTAGGACTGCGGGCTATGAAATAAGTCCTCATTGCCCTTGCACAACTTCAATTATGTCTTCAAAAAATTCACTGCATTTGCTGTCTCCCAACGAGGAATTTAGGTCAGGAAAGGACATGGACCAAGGGAGAAAATATAATCTGAGTCAGTCAACAAATGTGTTGCCCCAAGTCTCAGAGATTTTGGATTGTTTGGACATATTTTCTCTTTAACCCCTCCCCACACCACCTCCTCCCCCTGCTACCTAACTTTTCTTTTTTTAAAGGGGTAGGTGCTTTACAGGGAGACAGCCAGGTCATCAGTGTACGTCACTAGATACATCATCTCCAAGATGGCAACCTGAAGATTATTAAGGACTTAGCAAAGTTTCTAGTCATAAATTGTAACTAACATTGTGTTACTTAAGGCACCTATTCCACCTTTGACACAGTAAACGAGTTTGAGGGTCTTAGAACATTAATTGAAGTAGACATTTCAGCCATTTCCATGCTAAATCATGTCTCGTTAAGTTTTAGCAAGCAGTTTTTGTTGATATCATTTACACATAGAATTGGAGCACACTTAACTGTTTTTAATTGCAAGATTTGCAATCTACGATTGAATGGTAGAGCAACCTTGTGTTCAAAATTGCTCGAGACTTCTTATTGACCTTTCTCACTACAAGAAATGCTACATGGAGACTAACATCATCACCACTACAGTTAGCTCATGAATCCATTAGAGCACATTTCAAACTCAAGGTTCCAGCGGGCCAATCTGGCCCGCCATCTCATTTTATGTGCCCGCAGAAGTTGCAAAATATAATTTCACATCCATAGCCTAAACTGGATTACAGAAGTATGGTGTCCATAATACGTCGAGAATGCATCCCTTTACACATACTGAAGTCATTAGTAGCTAGATGCATCATTAGGGGTGATTAAAGTCTGACGCATCAGACTTTAATGTGTAAGATACGAGGGCATCGGTTCAGACGACCTGTGTCGGTAAAAAGCTGAACATGAATTGGAAACAGATCGATGCACCACTAGCGTATTGATATATCCCATTAGAACGCACATATGTTTAATTTTTGGCATCAAGGAGCTGCCACTGTAAATTTCCTCCGTTTTCTCTCTCCTCCTGTCTCTGTCTGCACCGCTCTTACTGGACACCTGCTGCCGCGCTCACACAAAACAAGCGCTCCCTCCTCCCTCTCCTGTGTCTCCTCCTCATTTCATCAGAGTAGACTGCGATGAAAACAGCGACAGAAGTGACATTGTACCGCGTCCACCACCAAACTTTCATAACACGCAAGTGTAGAACAAGTCTGGAGTTTTTATGAAAGATGAGAAACTCTGCTGCAAATCATTTATATAAAACATGTCTGACAGCAGAGAACAGAGACACGAGTCTGACCCACAGAGACGTCATGTGACTGTGAGAGCAGGTAACACGGAGCATCTCTGTTCCTCCACACTGATCAGAACCACAGAACTCTTCATATGAAACAGAGCAGCTGATCATCTTACTGAAAAAATACTCATATTTTAAACAGTTTTAAAGCTTGTTCACAGACACAACTTTGTCGTTTCATTTTTTAATAGTAATTGTTGCACAATTGAATGTCTTCTTGCCATTTTTTTCCCTAGATTTTTGCTATTAGAACTTATTATTATTGTTATAAAAATCAATATTAATCAAATGCAGAGGCAATTATGTGATATAGATACAATTGTATTGTCTTACATTTACAACTGGCCCTTTGAGGGCAAACCTGACGCTGAGGAGCCCAAGATGAAATGAGTTTGACACCCCTGTGTTAGAGTCTCAGCTTTCCAGTCACACCCAATTTATAACCCATGTTGATATGCAGAAATATTCAAATAGAAAAGGTGAGAATAACACATTAATACTGCCTGCAAAAAAATGTGATTAGCATTAAGTGTTAAGGGGAGACTTTTGGGTTTCAAAAGAACCCTTTCATTCAGATAACTTGAGGTAGGGGTCCCATGGACCACTATGAAAATATGGCCTGCAGATTTTTCCACATACGCAAAATTTGCTTAACTCTGGAGCAATTTTTTTAGCCTGCTACAAACATGGACATGCTTGTACACAACATCATTCTTATCTTCTATTTCAGGTGATACCAGCATCTTCTATTAGTATCAGCTTTAAAAATGAGCCCGCTACAGCCACAGATAGAGAATTATATCAGCCGAGGATGTGGTTGTCGCCACTGAGTTGAACTAAAAGATTGCTGACTGACAATTAATTGTTTAATTACATGGACCAAGTGGTACTGTCGTGTCAATCACAACACATTTCTCCACTTTCCCTTCAGAGCTTAAGTTTTTTAGTAAGTGATGCACAGCTTTGTACATTCTAGTTCCTGTTCTTCAGCTGTTAACTTCCATGAGATATAGTGATAAACATCAGAGTGGCGTTAACCTGAATTCCTCCAAACAAAAGCATATCATGATAGTCATAGTATAAGTTTAGTCTGTTCAAAGTTCAGCGTTCTAGGTGTTTGATGTGCAAATAAACTAAGATAAAATGCAATAAAAAACACAGAAAAGGACAAGCAACCAACATATATTTTACTGCTATATTTTAAATACACACACTGTGTTATTTAAAGCCCTCCTAAAACACTTCACCGTACTTAATGTCAAAGACAAATCAAGTCAAGTTGCAGTAAATCAACACTTCATGCAGAGAACTCTGCGTTTTCTCCCTCACTCCCTGAAGGTTGTAAAGTTATAACCCCCATTGGGGTAGCTTTGATTTACAGCGTTTGCCCCCACCTCACTTAACGCCTGCCCGGGCTGCCTGATAAGGATCATACAGGCTGCAGCAGGCTCAAGTGTTCTGTTCACCTAACATAAAGACAAAGCCCTCTAAAAACGCACAGCCTCCATCCATTCATGGAACATTTGAATTCTGCCATTGAGGTGACCTCACTTTCAAGATGAATCAACTTCTGCACAAACCAAGGTTTGATTTAGAACAACAAGAAAGAACTCATAATCATTTTTTCCATTAAACTTGCAGTTTATTTCCAGTGTTAATTTTGGCATCTAATTATAATTTAGTTTCAGTCTTTTGACAAAGCTGCATATTAGTTTAGTCAAATGTTTTAGCTTTGTTGATCATTCTAAATGACGTGTTTAATAAAGGTTTTCCTTGGTTACAGGTGTCATTCTCAGCCTTTGTAAGGTTAGCAGACAAGGTTCACACACAGTGTCCCTGTCACTGTGCTCTGCAGTAATACAACAGAGGAACTCCACAGTAAATTAAGTTAACATTTCCAAACTCTATTTCTCTCTCTTAGCTATGATTAGCATTAGAATTACAGCAGCTAACATTTCCTGTGCTTTCCACTGCAGAGAGCGACTCATTCAAAAGCTGGATTCACTCACTTCTTCAGTAAAATATTCAGTCTGAGTTTAGCTTGAAAGGATAAGCCACAACATCAGTGATGTAGAGATATTTCTTTAGTCAACATCTCGAGGAAGATGTAGATGGTGGACTGCTGACATCAATCCTGTACTTTCTGACAGCAATTCATGGGATAGGCAACTGAAATTAACGTTACATCCTCAACACTTTATGTTATGTTAGGTTAGCTTTTTATAAATGTTAGCGTCTGCATGTTTTCATAGTTGGTCCCAGTTTGTTGTGCTTATTGTCTAATCTCAACAGCAGACTGCAGATTTTGGTTCAAAGTAATGTTCAAAAATCGATATATACTGATACAGAATATTTGGAATGCTTTCAATAAAATAGTACAATATTTTTTGCAGTGTTGATACTCGCTGCACTTTCTCAATCTTCGTCTCTGACAGCCAGTTGACACACACTGCTGGAGCGTCCAAAGTAGGGCTGCACAATTAATTATAATTGTAATAAACTGTAGTATGGCCAAGTGCAATATCTAAATTACAGAACCAGAACCAAATCGCAATTTTTGAACAAAATGAATATGAAAACAGTATTATAATATAATATAGGTACTGCAGTGTTGCAAAGATGACCTGGCCCAAAAATCTTGTTCTCCTGATGAAAGAGAAGTTTGTAAAAACCTCAAAATTGTGATGATGTGATATTTATGAAGTTTTTTTTTCCACTGAACATGAAAATAGCAATGCAAAATTGATCATTTTCATTAATCGTATCACAATCGCAGTTTCAGTGAAAATAATGTCTACATGAATTTTTTTTACCAAATTGTGCAGCCCAAGCACACATCCCAGTCTCCTGTCTTCCTCTCATCATTCATCTCATTTTCTATATTCATATAGCCTTATCATCTTTTATCATCAAATCAAAGGTATCAAATATACAATTTTTTCAAAGCAGTTTATCGAAATGAGTAATTCCAGTATCGTGACAACACTACCACCTAGATCTGTTTCTTTTAAGAACAAAGTTAACATTCCTAGGGTTGTCCAAAACTGTCAAACACCAAAATGGGACCTTCCTACTTCCAGGCAGCGTCTTTTAAGCTTTCTGTTTTTCCCCAGGATGGTGAAGTCATGTTCTATGTCATTTATTTTCTGTATGTAGGATATTACTTCATGTTTTACAGTTGGTTTAACCTGAGCCAGGCCATAACAATGATTGAAATCATTGTCACATCCATACAGGTTACCAGGTTAAAAAAAAATGAATGCATTGGTATTGGATTGGTACTCAGCTGTGAAGTTCAGGTACCTGAATCTGTATCAGGAAAGGGAAAATGGCATCGAAACATCTCTAAACATTATTGTCAACAAGGGTCTACGTGTGTAAATTTCGTCATTGGGGGATGCAGGCATAGGCTCTGTGCAGATATCTGCATAACCCTTAATTTGTTGCGCCACTAAGCCGATCCTCTAGACACAAATTTACTGTGCATGTTTGGAATGCATGCTCCAAGTGGACTCCAGAAAGTAAACAAGCGCTACTACAGGTCTGTGTTGTCCACAGCTGTCCATGTAATGTCCGCTTGGGAGTACAATCCAGGCTTCAGTTTAGTCCTCTACCTGACATTAAAACCCAACACAAACCCACACTTACACCCCGAGACTGGGGCCAACCAGCCTGCTTGTATGTAGAGATTCAGACAGCTTTTGTCCTCAAACCCTCAGAGTCACAGTCTACTTGTGACACAACCCTCACAGCTACCACCTCTAATCACCACAGGGGCTCGAGCCGGGCAGTGCATCAGCCAAACACACCTCAGGATAATTTCACTTCAATAACTCTACATAAATTTTTGTAGCCTGCTATGTTCATGTGGGTATGTAGGGTTTCCCTAAGGCTGAGGTAGTATTCAGTTCATAGATGATGGCCTCATTAAACAAAAACGGAAGAAACCTGATATTTTATTGACTTAAACTTGTTCTGTGTTGTCACCATATTCTGTTTCTTATTCATTCCTGGCATTTATACTGCCCATCCACCTATCAATCCAGTCTTCTATTAATCTTTTTATCCATTTGAAAGTTAAAATACTGATGACTCAGAAGAAAAAAGAAAGGGAGGAGAAATGAATGGAGAACAGGCAGACAGAGGCATGCTGGGACAGATCGTGAGCTGGTTTCTCCAAACAGAAACATTATCACTGTTCTGGCTACAGTAGGGGAAAGGTTACTGACTGAGAACAGAGGAAACAAAAATTCAGTCACTTACCTGTGCAAATACATTTACATATGTACACACACAGTACACCCACTAGTGCTGCCACATACACACATCAAGAAAAAATGATTTTTTTTACTAATATTTGCATAAATATTGTTTCCATATTTTTTATCCAAGTGCTTACTTGTATTTGTATGCATTGTGCTCGTGTGTATGAATTTGACCCTCTTGTGTTTTATGCAGGAAACTGGAATTTAATGTCTCTGAGGCTGTTAAACATGTTAGTGTGACATACAGCTGTAATCATCGGCAAACTGGATGGATGTTGTCTGATAACAGCTCTATCAACCAGATCACCACCAACACTGCTTAAAACAAGCTAAACATTTAGGACTTTTCCATTGTCACTTTTGGCCACAGCGAATCAAACCATGCCAAGCTGATTCTGAATTGCCATTATATATACATATTATAACACGCCAAAGGGTCACAGCCAAGACTCAAAATTAACTTTTCCTCAGTGTCCCACAGCTGTCCTGCATTCTACTTTCAACTGTCCCAAACTTAAAAACATTAAGTTCCTTTGTTTCATTCTATATAATATAGTTTAATAACTTTGTGTCATACAACTGAATGTTTGAGTGTGTTTCTACATACATTTATGGCAAAGTGTGGAAGAGGAAATCAGGTTTGTGCAGGTGTGCCCAGCTTCAAAATGATTGAGATTTATACGGGTTGAGCTCGCTTTGGCCCCACTCCAGAGTAGATCCATCTTGGGCGCAGCTTGGCACAGCTTAGCATAGCTCGGTGTGCTAAAAGTGGTCATGAAAATGCAAATCAGCACAGCATGGTTTGACTCGGCACAACCAAAAGTGCCAGTAGAAGAGCACCAATATTTTGGGGGGGGGGGGCATTTTTTGTACCACAACCGTTTTAGTGTTCTTTAGGCTTAAAATTCTTACACAAATTAGGGCGTGGTTACGTTGAGTGACAGCTCTATAGACAGGCACTGGCAATTAGCTCTTTGCTAAAGCATCAGCTGGGCTACGCGGCTACATCCAGAGGCCTCCGGCTACCTCCAGCGGTTGACAGGGGCTGCAGTGTCCGTGTTTGTTTGCCAATGTTCGGATAGGTTTTTGTAACAATAATTTCTCACTATTTTACCTGGATGTTTGCACTAATTAGCATGTATTAGCATATTTTGCCGCTGCCTTATGACTTAATTGCTGATTTATGGTCGCTGCTGATACAGAAAGAGGACCGGAGCAGCTAATGTTAGGAACGCTGTTGCGGTGTGTTCCGTGCTCTCAGAGTCCGTTTATTGTGGGAATGCTAGGCTACAATTTTATTTCGTCTCATTTTTCTGTCCGACATTGCATGGACAGAGCAGCTCCGTCAGTAAGCAGCTGCTGTTGTCTGTGTGCTGCTGTAACTGTAAGTGGATAGTGGATGGAGGCAGCGGTGAAAGCCGGTAAATATTAAATATTAAACATTTTAATATATTATTATTATCATTATTTTTATTGTTATCATTAATAATAATGACAATAATAATAATGTTTTAACGTTTTAATATATTTTATTAATATGAAATAATAATGATTGTTCCACAGTTAAATAATAGGCTAGAAATAAATTTCCCCCCACAACTCCACCAAACCCTGCAGCTCCACCTAAAACCTCTCTATCTGAAACAGTCATGTTTAAAACACAGCAGCAACATTATGATCTCTGTTTTTAAGAGTAGTTAGTGTGGTGGATGTAGGTGCGTGTAGCTGCCGCTTAGCTTGTTAGCCTAGCTGATTAGCTGATTACCCTTAGGCTAGCTCGGCTGCTCTGAGCTAAGTGAGCGGGTTCTCGGCCGGCTGACCCGTAGAGTAACCACCTCTCCACCAAATATGGAAAGTACACTCCCACTAAAATCCAAGATGGCGCAGCTCAAATGCCCATGGTTTGGTCACAAAACCTCCCCGAAACCAATGGGTGACGTCACGGGTGCTACGTCCATGTTTTATACAGTCTATGAGTAGAACCAACGAGATTTCGGTCAGTACCATTAAAAGTACCAAGTTCAGTACCCAACCCTACCCACCAAGATGTCCGTGGCTTCTGAAATTTACACGTATTTGGCACTTTGCAGTTGTTAATTTTGGACCTACACCTGAGTGAGATACTGATATTGCGCAGCATGAGATGAAGTGAAAAGTTGAGTTGCAGAGTTACTCGCCGACACGGCATTTTACTCACTCCTCACAAGCAAGCGAGCCTTATTGATGAACCCTGATATTTGAGATATCTTAGTTTTACTTCAGTCAGCCAAGTGTGTATATGTGTTCAAGTTGCTGCCTGTTGTGTTTGCCACCACTGAAAAGAAATAAAAAGAACCTGTTTATGTAATGGTACAACAAAAAAATAGAGTAAAAGCAATAGCTCTGCTTATGTGCCAATAGCACATCATAATATATAATACACTAGATGATCGTGTGTTAGCGTGTCAGTGTTATAACATCAAGGCCATGGAGGCCTTCAGCAGACAGAAGTCTTGTGTCCCCACAGGTTCTTCACTTTTTCTCCCTGCTGTCTGTTCCAGTTTCAGACAAAGACGCTCTTTCACTTGTTATCATGTTTTCGCCATGGCCTTGTGCTCCTCCACAAGACAAGGTTTTTTTTTTCACTTATCTCCAACCCACACTTCAAACACCTGGACACACAACGGTAAAGTTTCAGTTAGAAATTCCACAGAGAAGGTGGACAATGTTCTTTGGTCGATACACTTTTATGCAGAGGCTGCAAAATACCTCCATATTCCATGATAAGACCACGAGTACTCAGTGATGCATTTTCAGGATAGAGAAGCCTCTGAGACAAGATTTAGACCATTATCAAACACTACAACATCAATAACAATTCATCATCACCAAAAGTTTCAAAGTCTAACTATGGGTATGTGAACATATACATTTTGCTACTAATGGAGACGCTTAAATTAGGGCTGCGCCATATATTAATTAAATTTGTTATTTTAGAGTACGAAATAATGCGCAGTATAGCTGATGGTGATATGGCCATATTTGAATTTTCAGTGTTTCCACTGGTCACTACTAAGGGGAAGCTGCTTTACTTCAGCCAGTCATAAAGTGTGTAGATGTGTTCAGGTTGCTGTATAATGGTTACTGAAAGGCTGTATGTTGTTTGCTGTCACAGAAAAGAAATAAAAAGTTCCGGTCTATGTAATGTTACAAAAGCATCTTCCTGGACTCTTCACAGCAAAGCTGGACCATGAAAAGCTAATTTAGCTAGTTAGAAGCTACAAGTAATTTTGATTGTTTTTTGCAGAGGTGGGAGAAAAAAATCCCTAGAAAATCTGATCAGTCATCTAATTCAAGTCTATTACTTAAGCAAAATTATGAAAACCCTGCCTTGAAAATACTCCACTGCAAGTACAAGTTCTGCATTCTAAAACTGGCCTCACACTACAGGAGCTTTAAAATCTTGACAGACTTTAAAATCTGGTTGCACCACACACATCAGGAGAAACCTCACAGATTTTCTTTGCAGTCATCTCAAATACCAACACAGTACAAGATTTGAACAAACCACGTGATTTCATGGGGAAGCAGATGTAAACAATGGAAGCAGATATAGTGGAACAACTTGCTGTCATAATGTTAATGCTTTGCAGTAAGGAAAAACAAAAGCAGAGGTTAAACAAGTCTGGATGTGAAGATTGGATCTGCAAACTCCTAACATTACCAGATAATCTTGGCTGAAAATGGGTGCCAACCCGAGGTCTGGCCCAGATTTCTTCTCCGGACTTGTGGGAGGGTTGACTCTGAGGAAAATTGGCTGGTAACTCCTGTAGTGTGTAAGTATTAAAGCAAAGTGCACTTGAAATGTCAAAAGTAAATGTCACATTAGTCATTGTGCATGTTTTTGGATCAATATTACAACTGCATTGATGTATATGTTGCATTTTACTGCTGTAGATGTTTAAGGTTGAGTTCATTTTAACGCTTTCCTGCCATTGACAAGATATTTGTCAATCCAAGAAGAAGAGAGTGCTGGAACTGAGCAGCAGCGGAACAAGATGATGTTCTGTAGCATGAAAACATCGGTGCTCAGCTGCAGCTCCGCAGGTCAGTGAGAGCACCGCAACCCAGGCACAGAGCGGGGCAGAGAGCGTTCCAGCCCCTGGGCCTCTTAGACAGAGTTTCAGGCACACACAGCTAACGATGACGGTGATTTTGCCTTTTTTGATGCAACCAACCAACAACAGCTTATAAAAAAAAAGAATGAATGAAACATTTTTGTGTCTGAAACTAGAAGATCTGTTCATTCTTTTGATATACAGTGGTGGAAAAAAGTTTTCGGACACCCCATGCATTTGTGAAATATTGCATTAAGACTCACTCTTAGGTCTTCAAGTGCAATTTCTTTTAGTACAGTCACAGCCAAAATACTAAACCAGGGGTCGGCAACCTTTTTGACATGGAGTGCCAGTGTGAAATTCTCTTGTCAATGAATGTGCCATGATCAACAGTAGGCTAAAACAAAGTTAAATTACGGTATGACACAAAATACAAAAACATTTCCAACACACCTGGAATTTTATTCCATACAGGCCACATGCAATCATATTTTAAAGATTTTTTTTTCTGTTATTCACAACAGGGGCTTACAAATTATGCATGGATACCATTTCAAAACACTGCTTTCAGTAACTCATTTAAAACATATTGCACTGGGAGAGTAACAAAACAAAGACTACAGTGCATCAAAAAATCTGTAAACAGCCACATATTTAGACTACAACCAAGTGTAGGCTGAGGCAACTACAAATAGATATTTTCCTGTTATTCACAACAGGGGCTTGGGATAAAGTCAGTACAAATTAAGAAAAAAGAAAGAAAGAAAAGAAATTATGCATGGATCCCATTTCAAAACACTGCTTTCAGTAGCCTAACTCCTTTAAAACATATTACACTGGGAGGAAATGTCAAAAACAGAGACTACAGTGCATCAAAAAACTGCATTATATCATAATAAAACATCCACATCAACATTTTAAGGACGTGGGCAAACAGCCACATATTTAGACTACAACCAAGTGTAGGCTGGGGCTACTACACATTAACAGGTGCCTACCAGTCAGTGTGATCCTTGGCCCTGCTTTGCTTGGCTGAGCTCCATTATCTGGGGCTTGTAGTTCGTCACTTTAAGCTGCAAACATGCCTCAGAGTGGTCCGTTTTGTTGTGTCAGGCATTGGCTTTAAGCAGCAGAGTTCCTCTCTTACAGATGAATCACAGTACCTTGCCATGACTGCCAAACGCGGGATGTCGTTTACGTCCACACTCTCATCAAGTGCAATGCTAAATACCGTAGCATCTTTTAACCCCGCTGTTTGCTGATCTCTGACATTTTCTGCCATTTCATCGACACGTCGCTGAACACTTCTAGCTGACGTAGGAATGTCCTTGATTCTTGACTTGATTGTTTCTTTGTTTGGCAAGTTTTCAAAAAGCACATCTGAGCAACTGAGAAAAGCCTCCTTAATATATTCTCCATCGGTGAACGGCTTTCCATGCTTAGCAATGCAATGAGCAATGCGATAACTAGCTTCAGTGGCATGATTTTTAGCAGTGGCAAAGTCTTTGAGGGTGCTGGCTTGTTTCCCATACCTGGACACGGCACGTTTAATCGACTCTGCTTTATCTGCTTGGTCTTTGAAAGCCGTCTCGTGCTTCGTCTCAAAATGTCTCTTAACACTTGACGTTCGGCACACAACATTCTCAAAACATAAAGTGCACACGGCATGGTCCTTCTGAGACACAAAACCAAACTCCTCTGTCCAAGAGGGCTGGAATGCCCTAACTTTAGCTTTTTTAGCAGGCAGCGTTGCCATCAGCAAGCTAACGTTACGGTTACCACATCTGAAGCGTGGGTCTCTGTGGTAAATGTGGGCAGGGCAGCAGGACAGCGGCTGCACCTGCAAGCTGTGTTGTGTGGGCGGGAGTTCGCGCTGTCACTCAAACTCACGCTGTCACTCATGAGCTGGTACCATGATCCTTGAGGGGTGATTTTAAATGATAGGCCTACCGAGAGGGCCTTTGCCAGTGTGCCAATGATTACACTGCCGCGTGCCAACCGTGGCACACGTGCCTGAGGTTGCCG
Organism: Lutjanus argentimaculatus; assembly: GCA_034769285.1. Lineage (NCBI taxonomy): Eukaryota > Metazoa > Chordata > Actinopteri > Lutjaniformes > Lutjanidae > Lutjanus > Lutjanus argentimaculatus. The sequence continues at coordinate 1,645,742 of JAWZSL010000006.1, read as the reverse complement.
ACCCCTGTACTAAACAAATCCTAAAAAAGCCATTAAAAACTTAAAATTGATTGGTTCCAAAAAAATATCCACTAATGAAGGTCAGGCTTTTTATTAAAAGACACAATTTTTGTTGCTGTGCTTCGTGTCTATATAAAGCCAGCACATTTGAAAGTTCTCCAGAGACAAAAATGGCTTAAACAAGGAACCTAACACAGGAAACACGCCTGAAGATACAGATTCTCAGCCAGGAAGGGTGCAGCTGCCGCCAGATAGCCAGGAAGTGCAGATGCAGTCCTTCAGCAGTTGGATACACTCTGCAGAAATACAGACGAACCAACAGGTTGGAAGACAAACCAAGATCTGGGCTTCCAAGGGTTTCTTCAGCAAGAAATGACCGCATCCTGATCCGCATGTGCAGGAAAAACCGCCGAATGACATCACAGGAGCTTCAGCAGCAGTGGTCAAACCAAACTAGTGTCCAGTGTTCCACCCGCACTGTACGTGGCCAACTTTTAGATCATGGCTTAAGGTCCTACAAGGCTGTCAAGAAGCCCCTGATCAATGAGAGACAGAGGTTAGCCTGGCGTCGTTGGGCCCAAGCACACAAGAACTGGACAGCCAGGAACTGGAAGAAGATTCTGTGGTCAGATGAGTCCAGTTTCCAGCTTTATCTTCCTCCTGCTAATGTGAGGGTACGCAGAAGGCCAGGCGAAGCATTATCTCCAGCATGTACAGTACCTACTGTCAAGCATGGTGGAGGCAGTATCATGGTTTGGGGATGCATGAGTGCTGCTGGTGTTGGTCATCTCACTGTCTGTGATGGCACATTGAACTCTGCCAAGTATTGTGCTATTCTCGAAACCCACATGCTCCCTTCTGCACGTGCACTGTTCCGTCGAGGTCAAAACTGGATGTTTCAACAAGATAATGTCCCTTGCCACATCCAGGGCCAGTAGAACTTGGCTGCAGGAGCACAGTATCCAGGTCTTAGAGTGGCCAGCTCAATCCCCGGACATGATCCCCATTGAAAATCTGTGGTGGATTATCAAAAGGTCTGTTTCAAAGCGTAAACCAAAGAATTTAGAAGAATTAAAAGCAGTAATTCAAAAAGAATGGGGCAAGATTACCCCTCAACAGTGTGAAAGGCTCGTGGGGAACATGCCAGCCAGGATTAGAGCTCTACTGCGTGCTAATGGCAGGACTACTAAATATTAATTTGATGATGTGATGGTTTATTTATTTTTTGTTCAGTTTTGAACACATTCTCTGTTATTTGTTGACTTTGATACCGACAATGTTGAGAACTGACATATTGAAACTGTCAAGAATTTAGTTTTGTTAATTTTTCTTGTAAACAATAAACAAAAAAAATATCATTTGTATTTGTTTGTGTCTGTCTAATGCAGCCACACCTTTTGAAACACAAAAAATATTTTTCCACAAATATTTCATGATAATATTTGAGTTTGTGTAAAATTTTAAGGGTGTCCGAAAACTTTTTCCACCACTGTATTCCATGTTAACATATTCATAGAACTGAATATTCTGTGGGTGTTGAACAATCAGTGAATATTGTCAAAAATGTTGGTGCTGACTAACAACTTTTTTTTAAATGCTGGCAGGAAAAGAGTTAACTAATTTATTTACTGTTTGTCAGTTAAATCTACAGCGATGCATAATGTTCACAATTTTGAGAACTTACAATATGTTATTTTTGAGAAAATGTGTTTTTCAAGATATACTGTATAGTGCAGAATAGTTTAAAAATACTGAAATATTTTTTAAGTCATATTGCCCAGCCCAAGCTTCAATGACTTTATTTAACAAAAAGATGGGCCCTGCAGGCAGTAGAGCCTTAATGTCTGGCATCATGCAGAGTTTATGTTTTGTATTTTTCTATGTATTTTAATCTCGCAGGCTAGACATTCCCAGTGTTTGCTTTGAGAGTACAGTGAAACTGATGGTTTTTTGGCTTTGCAAGGGTTCACATCAGACTGGGGCTCCTACATTTAGGCTGTTGACAGTAAGGACTGAGTCTGCTGGAGTGAAACTCTGCAGAAATGTTTCAAGGCTTTAAGGCCAAACCCTGACAGTCTGTGATATGAACAAAAGCATTGTTTTGCTTCAGAACAACACATCCACTGTGGCACGAGATTGCGGAGCTCTCCACATTTCCCCTCATGATAAGAACTCAGTGGAGAAAAAGAAAACAAAGTACGTTTTTTGATCTTCTCCTCTCTGCTTTTGCTTTACTGCCACAATGCATACTCTGTACTGATAAAAATTAATCGCAACTCAGTTTAAACTGTTCAAAAACAACGAACACTACTATTATTCTTCCTTTAGAAAAGCTGCTTATTTCCCCTTGTGTGTGACGGCAATCAACAAATACTGCTGTTGTAAGTATACATTCATATTTGTGTATTTCAGATCCTTTCAGCAACTTCACCACCATTGTTGTAACTCATGAACAATACTACTAAATCTGTGCTGAAAAACCAAAACAGAAAACTTTTAGAAAAGTTTTAGCACTCTAGAGACATAGCCCGAGGATGGTGGGTTTTGTTGGTCTACCCAGCACTCAAGTTCAGAGAAGGAAAGTTACAGGATCTCAACAACTAGAGGCCATTTTTTAATGAAATCTGACACCACCCTCGGGACTAAACTGACAGTTTTAACCTCAAGGTGAACTAAACTCAACACACACTCTTTTCTTGTGTTCAGTATGACACATTCCCCTGAACCTGTAAAGCTTTAAGCGATGGTCATAAATCTGAATTTGGTTGAGTCTTTCTTAGAGTTTCATCCAGAGAACGTGCACATGTAATTGGACCCATAATTGGTCCAAAAGTCTGAACTATCCACAGAAAAAATTAAACCAGAGCCAAACTGAACAATGATTCAGTTTAGGGGTGTCATGATTCTCCAAATCCATGATTCAACATGACTCTCAATTCAATTTTTTCGATTTAAAGTTTAAAGTTTTATTTTTCACTGATGGTTAGGCCATTGTTAGACAACTGAGTTTTAATTTGTAAAGATCAACATCATTGGTTTTATGCCCCGACAAGTGTCATTTACATTTTCAAGTTGTTCTTTCTAAAAGGGGAAAGTACAGCCAGCAACACAGGTGCACTGGGTGTGCATTTCTAGTCTACTACTTAATAGGAGTGCAATGGATCACAGCTGTCCTGTATGGATCGCTCCCCACGGTTCAGCACGCTGGTAACCATCATAGTGTGAGACTCAGTTTTACTGTCTCTATTAACTTTATATACCTTATAGTACCTGAAATCTCAGTGCAGAGTTTGTAGTGAAAGACAGGATAGATGCTGCTGCATTGTACTCTACATCTAATCTCATCTCTTTGAGCGACTGAAGCCGTCACATCGCCAAAGACACAGATCATAAGATTGTGATATTTATTGAAACTTTGGCAATATCTGCTGTCTTAACTTCTACAGCTCCTCTCTGCTCGCCAGCACAGCTCTGTCTCTGCCTGTCTGTGACACAGTGTGACTATTGTATACACATTTTTAAAATATTATTATCATTACTATTATTATTACATTACTATGATGATAGCTAGAGACATAGAAATCAAAGCCAAGTGCATTTTTTTAAACAACTTAACCATAAACCTACCTTTTGCTTTTTGCAGATGTAAAAAATGATCCGATCTGTGACTCTGATCCGTGAATTTTGTGACCCATTGCACCCCTATTACTAAGTACTAATACCCCACATTGACCATAACTCCACTAAAAGTAAACTGCATTCTAAACTTACCTAAAGTTGGCCACAGATTACAGGAGTTTTACAATCCTAAGAGATTTTAAAATCTGGTTGTAAAGAATCTTCACAGATTCTCTTCTCTCTAATCTCATAACACACAAACACTACAAGATTCAAAAGAGAACGCACACATGTAATTGGACCTGTAATTGGTCCAAAGGTCTGAACCATCCAAAGGAAGTAGAACAAGTTATAAACACAACACAGTTCGTTCATCTGATGAATGTGGGTCCAACATTCACTCTCCCTTTAGCTCTGTTTAGCTCTCCACAAAGTTAAATGTTACTCTTCTTTAACAGCAAGTCATTAACTTTCTGCAATTTGGTGCTGGCTAGGTGGCATCATTATTCTTATTATGAGTGAAAAACATATTAAAATTACTATTTTTTGCAGGAATCTGAACCAAAATGAAGATGCTTTTTTTTAAGTCTGGAGAATCTGATTTGTAGGACAGGACATGGCTGCCTCACAACATTCATTCATTTATAAAAAAGTTGAAAAGGTAGTGTAGATTGGAATTATCAAAATTAGTTCATGTTCCCATCCAGACATGTTTGACAGTATGTAAAAATACTCTGCTATGAATAATATTTTGTTAACATGGTTTTCTCACATAAAAAGTAATCAAAGTGTGAAAAGTTGCTGGAAACACATCTACTCTCTCTCCTTTACTAAGAGATACTGGACCTGACAGATTCAGCCATACATGTTTGAGCTTCAGTCAGACCCAGACTCAGATGAGGAGTCTGTTATGCACCAAAATTGGCAGCTAGCAGATGAATCAAGAGGGTAAGTGTAGTAAGCATCTTCAATCTGATTGTTGTTTGTTAGCTTGTTAGCTTGCAACTGACAGTGGCTGACACAGTCACTCCCCCTTCATTTGACAAACCTCTCTAGTGACAAACTTTGCACAGATATAAATCAGTACTATCAGACATTTTTGGGGATGTAAACATAAAAACACATTTTTTAGTGGAGGGGATTTGTAAGGATTAGTTTGTTTTGTGCACTTTCATAGTGTGAGGTTCATGGGGATTACTGCCTCTGGGGGCCATGAGTGGGCCTGTAGGCCTGTAGTTATACACACATTCAAACCACATGAAGACTGATAAAACTATTTTGATTGATAGTTCTAATATTAGTATACAGCAGCACAGTGCATACTTGCTCTTCCTATAGTCCTGTAGTTTCCGACAAGATAAGATAAGTTAAATTTAACTGATCCCACACCAGGGAAATTCACAATTTCCCCACTTTTGTTATGATTCTGGTTTTCTTTTTCAGTCAGAAAAAACACAAAGTTTACCTGCCTCAGTCACCTCGTTTTCACATACCAGGAATCTGCTGTGGTTCGTGGTGCACAACATGAATATACAACAAACAAAAATATAAAGATGAAAAAGGTACTGCAAATATGTATATACACACACACAGTGTGGAGTAGTGGGGTGACAACAGCTACAGTGTGTGACAAAAATGTTAACATCAAACTCATGGGAACTTCCTAAAAGCAGTAGGACCAGCAGAACAGAGAGGAGGGAGAGGCCATGAAACATGGAGAAACGTGACAGAAAAACAGACAAAAATTAGGCAGACAGAGAATCAGAGACACACAGGACAGAGAGAGAGACAGATGGACGAATGGACGGTGGGTTGTGTATATTAATGGAGCATAACTGTGCCTGAACCAGCAGATCTGCTGGGAATATGCTCCTGTTTCCTGGGACCTGCTGGGTTCTCACACACACACATCAAACACACACAGAGTACACACATACATGCAAGCATGCACACACACACACACACATACAGGCACATACATACATACAAGACTTTTGGGCGGTCTTGTACCTCCTGCTTCAGCACCATCTGCCTCCTTGATATATGAGCATACCAACACCCACCTCCCCCCCCACACACACACACACTTCTGTTCTTGTGTGGACCTTCATTAACCATGTTAATCTCCCTCTTCTTCTTCTTCACTTAAAGGGAAGCCTATCTATTTTTAAACCTTGAATGCAGGTCATAAATTGCTCCTACAGCACATTAACCCTGGTTAAAGGTCCAGTGTGTACAATTAGCACTTTATTGGCAGAACAGAACAGAATATTTTTGTGTTTTCATTAGTGTATAATCACCTGATAATAAAAAGCGTGTTTTTGTTACCTTAGAATGAGCTGTTTATCTCCACAGAGTCCGCCATGTTTCTACAGCAGCCCAAAACGGACTAAGCAAACTTTTGCTCAAGATTTGACCCTTGTACTTTTTTTTTTTTTTTTTTTTTTGCAGCCATCGTAGGTTCGCTTAGAAGTGGAGAGTGAGGTGTTTGCAATCTGCATGCTTATTGCTAGATGCCATAAAATCATACACACTGGTCCCTTAAAGCGATTTTAGGGTGTTTTCACACCTGTAGTTCGGTTCATTTGATCCAAACGAAAAGGAAAAAAGGAAAAATTGTTGCACTTTAGTCTTGGTGCAGTTCTTGTTCACATTGACTTTTTACAAGTGAACCAAGAGGCGGAAACATGCAGTTTTACTGACTAACAGGTGACTCGAGGTTTACGCAGCACATTAACGCTTCGGATTTGTATATTTAAGCTCACAACCAGCGGTTCTAAGCATTATTTAGCAAACTGCAGCTTGTTGTGAATAATGACTGACAAATAGAAACGTGATGAAAAGAGGCGTGTTGTTGTCGACAGGACAATGAGCACCTGTGTGCACCTCACTGACCTGCTGTGGCTGGTACGTGTGTAATGTCCACACAGAGGCAGCACGCTGCAGCGCTGAGTCTGACAGCCCGACTGTAGATCTTTAAATATTGAGTTTACAGAAGTGGTGCGAAAAGAAAAGAGTAAGAAGAAAGCACTGGGATTTTTGTTTCCCCTTGGTCAGACACAGAGAGAGGGAGGGGACAGCACATCTGCCCTTCACGTGACTTTTTCATATAACTGTGGAATCACAAAACACACAGAGTAGGATACAGCAGGTTTAGCAGCTTTTGACCTGTTGATAAGCTACAGTTTAATACCTATAAATATCTTATCAATTATACAATCGTCTCCTGAACAGATTTCACAATCAGCTGGTGGATTTATTAGCAGTTTAGCTTTTTAAATCATTTTTTAAAAAAGCATTTTTTAAAATCACATCAGCTATCATAAAATCCTGTGGTTGGTTCATTTGCTTTCACATCACAAACAGACAGCATCAGAGTTCACTTTGGCACCAAGACCCTGCTTTTCAGGCAGGCTCTGTCTGGTTCTTTGATTGACAGCTTTAACACCAGCCCAAACAACCAGACTAAACAGGCAAACGGACCACAGCCTGTTTTAACTGGACCAAACAAGGCAGGTGTGAAAACGCCTTTAGAGATCATCCTGATTCTGGTTGATGGGGGTATGAGATCGGGCTTCCATCAGAACATACACAATACAATAAAGGGCAAGTTAGTTGGGCTAGCTAGTTAACTTAACACCTGGCAAGGGTAATTCCCAAACAGGCTAATTACTGAAACAAGTCTTTACCAACATTACAGCCATATAATAAACACACTGAACATCAACCAGACAGAGCAACACCATGAACCACTGAGAGAGAATTGAGCTATTGTGCAACCTGAACCTGGCAGCAGTGACTTCTGCAGTGTAACACTGGCAGAAACATAACAGAGAGAGAGACAGAGTGAGAGACAGGACGTGGAAACAAATGTACAATACAGGTTAGACTATACAGCTGTTAAAAAGTAATTCAGGAAGGAAAAAATGGTATTGGAATATCTTAAAAAGACTCTCAGTCTCATTTCAAATTGTTTTATGCAACACTTTCTTTCTGCTGTTTCTGTCAAACTGCCCTACAGGCGGATTTCGAGGTCACATAAACTGCTGTATTTTATCATGCATCAGTCTTTGCTGCCATCAAACAAGAGCCCATACCAGCATATACATTATTGTCTGATTATTTAAGAGGAAAAGTCAACACTGACACTGATACTGTGTAATATGTCTGACGCCACTTGTCTGAGTCAAATAATACCTGGAGACACGATGCATCTGTTTACTACTTAGCTGAAGAGCTGCCCGCATCACTTATGGAAGAGAACATGTTGGCTTGTTTTGTTTTCTGGCAACACTTCAAATATTTTGCTTCAGATTTTCTTCGCAGTCCAGTGGGAAATCACTTTCCCTCCATAATCTCTTTATCAATTTCATATCATGTTACAACCATTCCTTTCTCCTTCCCAAACACACAAACACACACACACACACACACAGCGTGCTCTTGAGCGCTGACCAGGCTTCAGCTGGCCGGAGGATGATCAGGGGATTTAGCGTTGACGTAATGTTGGTGAAGCGTGACTGTCCCTCCTGACCACACATGTACAGTATGTACAACACACAAACACCCACACCAACCCTACCATTTACACACTCCCACACACACCTGTGCTGCAGCCACAAAAAACCTTTTGACAGTTTTTATTGGGGGCTCTGTCTTTTAAATGGGATATTAGCTCATATTTTAACTCCTCATTACATCAGAGAGCAGAAACAGTTTCCTCCATGCAAATGAGCCTTTTATGAGACTCCTGAACTCCCTGCTCTACACTAACTTCTTTATCTTTGGTTCATAATATTATTTCCTCAATTACTTTTTTTTCTCTGACAAACTCAACAAAGAGCAGAAAAACTAACTACAGCGTGGAAGTGTTTGACAAAAAAAAAGAATCCAGAATAGGTTATTTTCACAGTCAGCTTCTTCATTATGAGGACTGTGAGGCTGGTTTTCTTTGCTCTATATAATTGTACACTGACTACATTTGCTGCATTGAACTAAACAAGCAAATGAGCCTTCGCTAAGTCCCTCCTCCGAACTGCAACTATCCAATCATAGCTTAACTGGGCACCACATCCCGTCAAGCTTTGCATCTCGCTACATGTTGAAGCGGTGCACATGGGGCTCCAAGAAGAGCGATAATGTGTGTTACATGAGTTTGGAGAGTTTGTGTTCTTTCAAAAGCCTACAACACAAGAGCAAACATGTAAGGAATGGATTAAACTTTGTCTTTATCTGCCTTACCCCTAATTTATACCAGGCGCGGCTGCGCCGCGGCACTCGAAATGGTACACAGTGGATGCTCGTGTTTACACCAGATGTGGCGCGTGTTAGCAGCGTCCCAGAAGCAGCTCGGCGCTCCGCTCTGCAGAAAATAAGCAGCAAGTCTATTTTTGAGGGATGGCGCGTCAAGCTGCGCAGAAGAGATCGAACCAGACAGGAAGTCCCGACACGAAAAGCACAGTGAATCCGGTCAATTTTCAAAATAAAACATCTCGTGTCGATGACGGATCGTATTTCACTTCATTCATTCAACATTACATCACACCAGGCGACAACAGGTATGTTTCATTATATTGAGATGATTATAGAGATGTATTTTTTAATTAAACAAAGCTCCAGAACTTTGATCCATGACTTTGAAGACTACAGCACAATAAAGAAGGAAATAACATTAAACACAATTAAAACATACAAAAAGAAACCACATAACTACACTGACTTCTTACCCATGGTAGAAGCACAAAAATCAAGGAAAAATGACCAAAAACGACGAAGTAAACAAGTCAACAACAAGTCGCAGGTATGATGGAACAAAACCGCAGCGCAGCCGTGACGCGGCGCAGCCGTGCCTGGTGTAAATCCCAGGTTAATGTAAGCTGAAAACATTAGCATGTCCAGTAACTAGCTTACTACTTGCAGTACTGTTACCTCCAGCCAAACTTTTGTTAGATGGCTTGTGGTGTTGGCTGCAAGCAAAAACCTTTTCTACTAAAAAAGAAAGTGGTTTCAGTGGATTCTGCAACAGAAAGAAAGTAGTTCCTACAGTTCCAACTGCTTACAACAAAATCTGTGGCTTATTTTGAGTAACCATTTCATGATTTTTGGACAGAAATGCTGATTTTTCAAATTTTCAGATGTATTTTTTGGTGCTTTGAACAGCACAAGCCGAGTGTCATTATTCCCATAATTTAGGAGAAAAGACAGACAGTTCTATGGTCGACATCTCCGAAACTCTGCAACTCACATCAAAAAGATGCAGACAAATAAAAAGCACTACAGGCCAGGGAAAAAATATGTATTTTTGTGTTTGGGGTGAACTGTCCCTTTAATGGTTAATGTTTCCCCAAACCAAACCATTGCTGCTGCCAATGCATCTGTCTCTGGCTCACTCTCTTCCAAGCTGGGTTAGCTTAGCTCTTATCCCGACTCTCTTCCAGGGTCCATCGTGGTAAGGCTGGGTGGCTGTTTTAAGAGCCGCTGTGCCTAATCTAAAACCTGCACATCCTTCTCTGATGTTAAAGAGCATTTATACATGTGTAGTGCTTAACATCCCATGTTTGCTGGATATAGCTTTAGCCTGCATTTTTCAGCATTATTGTTATATCATGTATGCAGCCAGTCATTAAGTTTAGATATTTAAGACTCTTTTACAGGGTTCTTGTTTTAAAATGTGTCAGTCACCTGGAGAGGGACTTCTCAGTTGACTCAAAGAATTTAAGCATTAGCATTAGCTTACATAAATTAGCTACACCCATGAAATCTGCTCACAAGAGTCATCATTTAGCCGACAAAATCCATGGTTATCAGCTAGAAATGAGAAGTTGCTTTTGTTAATTCCTAAGACATAATGTTTCAAGAACTGCTACCAGTTTCGATGTTAAATCTGCCACAGTTATCACAGTAAACACAAGTGCATATCTGCAGTCTGAGAATGGAAAGGCTTACAGGTATGGCAACAGTAACTAAGGAGGGCGGGGCTTAGCGAGGGGTCAATTCAAAGACTCAAGTTTATCATTCAGTGTATTTGAAAAAAGAGAGGATTTAATCTGGTAATAGTTTTTTTGCAAGATCTTGTAAGTTTATAGTTGTTATTCAGAGCTCTTTTTGACTCACAAAATGTTGCGACTTATTATTTTGAGTAATGCTGAAAGCCATAACCAGAATGTACGTATTGTTTAGAATACTGCCCACATGGCAGGGTCCAACATCAACGGTTGCCCGAATGCCTGGGGCAACTAAGCTAGTTACAGCTATTTACAGCTAGTTACAGCGTGCTGCTGTCTCCATTGGCTGAGTGTCTCTGATAACGTGCAGACATCAGTCGTTCATTCAAACATCATGGCGGAAAGCTCGCAGCCAAAGTTAGCTAAATTAGCTTATGAGACAGAAAAGAGATGCGGAAGGTTTTCTCCCTTCGTGGAAAGAAATATCTAATATCTGTGGGTGGAGTATGATGTTATAATACCAGCTATGTACTGCACTGTCTGCAGAGAGTTCCTGGCTAAAGCCAATAGAAATGGATCATTTTTCTGCGGCAAGAACAGCGTTGAACAGGTGGCTCACCTGTTCAGAGAGGGCACAGAGGGTTGGGCGATATGTTAAAATTTTTCCAAACGATCATCATCAGCCCATCCATCGGATTGGTGATATCTTCGTCCCCCCCTCCCACCTCCTCCTGTCCTCTTGGGTCTCAGCTGGGAGATGTGCGCAAGTGGCAAATTCAAAATGTTACACATGCTGTGTACGTTCACTACGTCCAATAGACAAAATAAACTCACAAACTGTCTAGAAATTCCATGTTCTCACACTTATTTTCCATTTTAAACAGAGAAATACGACCGCACACATTCTGAATTCAAGTTTGACTCTTTTGCCAAACTAAGATGACCTTAATTGACTTGTTAACTCCTCGGAAAACACACTTAATTCACAGTCGACAGAAAAACTCACTAAAACCCATCTTTGTTAGTCTGTCCACTCTTCCAACAATCACCAACTCTGATTTGGTCAAAATAAATCCTTAATTCACTGTGTGAAAACAGTGTAAAGAGTCTGACTCTGCAGGCTGTTTTCCTCTCACTCCTCACCCAGCTCAGAGCGCTCATGGTCGGCTGAGTGGGTGTGAACTGTGCCGCTGGATGAGAGCGTGGTGCAGAGCAGAGGCTGTCACTCTGCAGACTATTACATTAGCAAAATAAAATGACAAATATCGCCCTAAAAATTGGCCAATAAAAGCAATTGGCAATGGATTCAGCCCATCATCGATTGACGATATATTCGTCCAATCGCCCATTCTAGTAACCGGTACTGTTTCATTACTGTGAAACAGCACTTAAACATTTCACTGATCTGACTGCACTGATCTGTACAAATTCACGGTTAAATATAATGTTGAGTTTTTAATGTCTGAAGTTTACTGAATATGTTAAAATTATACAAACAAAATAAAAACAAGCTATAAAAAAGAAAAAAGACAAGCAGAATCCTCAACAGCACATTAACAACAAATAATGAACATAAATAATATTGTTCATGTTCAATATGGGTAAGAGGAAGTTTTAAAAAAAAACTTTTCTGGTCCTACCCCCTCTGTTCTTTACAAGTTATTTATCTCTTTTATCCCTTCTTTGTTGGCTATAATATAGCTAATAAATACAGCTCTCTAAAGAAAGAAGTGTTGTGTAGTGTTTTATACAGTCAACAGGCAATGGATTTTAGTTAGAAATAAGTTGTGAGCGAAAGTATGCACCACACAGCCAGAAAAAGAACCTCCTAGGCAGGGCAAGTAGGAATTTAGATGGGGCAAGTAGATTTGAGAAGTACTTGACATCTTCACTTCACTTTTTTTTTTAATTTTAGCAATTCATTTATTCATTCATTTATTTATTTAGGCATCTATCCATCCATCCATCCATTCTCATGAATTCACTCACCAAGTTCAGTCTTGTACAGCCATGCGCAGTATCTTAAGTCTGACAGCCATGCTGGATCAAAGCCAGACTGACGGTGGTGACCCGTCTGCAGCTTCTTACTACGTGTCTCGGTGGGAGGGCTGGAACAGGTGTGTTTAGTACTAGTTGTGGCGATGTTAACCGGGGCAGGGGATTGGCAAGCGCTGTGGTCGGGGCTGGGAGAGATGCTCTCATTTAGGCTAGCACCCACCGTAGAGTTAGCTGCGCTCCCCGCCTCGCCACGTACGGTTCGTTTAAAAATGCAGAGATTTTTGCCTGGGGGGCGAAGATTTGGGGAACCTCCGGTCATCCATTAATAATTTGTTTGTTTGTTGATTTTTTTTTTACCGTAGGTAATGTCAGCTACACTCTCTCTCCTCTGCTCTCTGAGTGTGGGTGGGTGTGTCTGTACTGGTGTGAGTGCACGTGTGTATGTTGTGAGAGAGGAGTGAGGGGGGAGCCCCTCCCGTCGCAGAGGAGAGAAGAAATGCATTTTAATGAATGTAATGAAACAACAGCGACGCATTAGAGTTAGCTTTTTTTATTTGATAAAAAGAACGCCTGTTATAGGCCCTTTTGATTAAAATAAAAATTAAATGATGGAATTTTTTTTAAATCTATGACTTGAATTTCTGGGTGGGGATCCTGTTAGCAGGGCAGGGGTGTCTGTTGGGGGGGTGGGGTGCCCTCCCAAATAAACTATAGGAGAAACACTGCATCATTTATTATTTCACTTTAGGATGTAGCTCAATGACTGGCTGTCACTCAGATGTGACAGCTCTCTGACACGCATCAGTTTACATTGAGTGGCAGCTCAATTTGGTATCTACTTGTCACACTCGCCCTCTGATTCATTTACATGTTACATTCACCACTTAATTGGATTCATTTAAAAATATCCTTAAATAGGAATGTGCCATTATGTAAAGAGTAAAACAAAATTAAACAGCATTCAATTTAGACATGTCTTCCCTGTCTTCATGCGACACATATTGGTGTGATATGATGCAGAGCAGCTGCAGTGGAGCAAAATCATACAGATGTTTTGTCATTTTCTTTGGTCTTTAGAGGATAATTCCAGCTTGGAACAACCCAGGTCATATTTTCAAAGCTTTGGCAATTATTCCTTAAGGTAATAATAACACTGTATTTACAATTAATTGCTGTAATTTGCAAAATTGCATGAAATAGGTCTGATAGGGTCAGACACATGAGCAGTGAGACCATCAGACAAACTGTAAACAAGCCTCCAGGTTAAACAAACAGAATTAGAAGACAAATCAAAGGTGAACCATATAATAATTAATACTCAATGTCCAATTTGAACATCCATCTCAGTTTACAGACAGACCTCCTTGACCTACTGTACTGGCTGCAGTTGTGTTAGTTTTCTTTTACAATGAGGGATTTTTATCATAAAATTCATGCCAAACAGTTTGCTTGTTTACAACCTGTGTGATCATTTGAGTGCTTGTGCCTTTCCCTGAGTGCACAAAAAAATAAAAAGATGAAAAGAGTGAGTAATGATTTGAGATGGTTTATGAAAGCGTAAATGACAACAAAAGCCTGTGTCCCTGAGCCAAAGCTGCAATGCCTGACAACCATTGACCACTGAGCCCTCTTCCACCATAACATCAAACCCCCCCAAATGCCAAATCCAGGTAGACTGTCTGTTTGACAAGTAAAATCTTGTTACTAAAAGTGCAATGAATGAAGCTTTGTGAGTAAGAAGCCAATGAGAGTCACTTATCAAACAATTTAGCACCTCAGAACTAGAGATGCACCGATTCCAATTTTCTTGGCCGATTCCGATTTCCGATTTCTTTAAGGGTCTGACCTGCCGATTCCGATTTTGGCCGATTCGATTTTCAGTTTTTCTAAGAAATATAATTCTGGATGAAAAATGTTTGAGGACACATCAACACAGTTGTTATTCTTCAGCCAGAACAGAGGTGAGATTTGAACTGTCAGTCTGTGAACAGCAGTCTGCTGCTGGCTAACATTACATGAAGAGCTACAAAGTTTACCGCTGTTTGCGACACCAGTCAGCTGTTCTGTGTTGTTGTAGACTGTCTGTCTTCTCTTTATTCTGTTCTTGGAGTTTCTTGCTAACACTGACTTCATGCGAGCATGTATCTGAGTGTGTGCTGCTATGATCAGCACTGTGGTGGGTGTGACATTACGGCCACGTTGTGCTGGCGCATGACGCGACCATCGTGCAGAGTATGTACGTGAAATATGACCGGCATAGAATCAGATATGTGGCGCTGACGCCGGTCACCGGTCAGGGCTGGTCACGCTGAAAACTGGCCGGTTCCGGTCTCTGGCAACGGTTAAAAGAGTGACCTACATCTTCTGTCATGGTTTCTGCAGACATTAATACCTTTACTTTTACTTTTGTGTTTCTGTAAAAATTACTAACAAGGTACTACAGTAAGAATAAAGTTACTTTACTCAGTACTTTTACGATAGCAATTTATAGTTGTTCATTTAAGAGACCTGTCTTATTTTCTCTTTTGTATATTACCATTGTTCTTGAATAAAGCAAAAGTAATGTAATAGAATAATTGCAGAACACGCAATATTTCTTATCCGATTACTCGATTAATCGCCAGAATAATCAATAGATTACTCGATTACTAAAAGAATCGATAGCTGCAGCCCTACAACCCATGTCTCACATATTGTGTACTTAATCAATCCTACGTTGAAGTTATTTTTGTCTGAGGGGAAACATGAAGAAACATTACATTACAATACATACAGCAAAGAAGTAAAATTCTGTTTAGACTTCAACAAAAATCAGTGATATGAATTTGTGTCAGATGACACAATGGGACTGCCTAAAGCTTTCAATTTCAGAAAACTTACAACCCACTCTTCTCCCAAATCAAAAGCCATCTTACTGTTTTTCTTTTTCAAATAAGATCCTTTATCAAAGTAAAAGAAAATTTTATGGAGGAAGTAAAAGACATATTTCACATTGCTCTGTCTGCTATGAATAACATCAACCTCCTCCACATTTTCTTTCCTCTAGTCTGTTCCTGTCATAAGGTCATGAACAGGAGAAAAAAATCCATTCATCCACAAATGAATGACCTCTAACCACTGACAGAAAAAGGATTCAGCTACACACATGGCAAGTTAACCACATATGATTAGAAGAATGTAAAATGCAGCTGATATTCTCAACATCAGCAGAACTGTCTAAGAAGAGATCAACTATAGATTACTCTCTAATAAATAGTCCTAACAGTATAAATCCAGCCAAACAAAACATCCAACAGTTGTGAAACGTTCATTGTTGTTCATGGAATCATGAGTTTCGTGGCGTGAGTCACCAGTTCATGACTCATCCCAGGCAGATAAGGTAAAACCTTCAGACCATCAGATGCTGTGGATGGGATAAAGCAGTTACAAAAAAATAAATAGAAAGTGTGAAATATTTACCACACCACAAAATTAATGATTTAGCAGTATCATTCAAATGTCCAGTACTGATGTATAAAATCCAAAATAGAACTTTCCAAATAGGTCCACAAAATGAGTCCAATGAATTAGAGGTGAGATTCAATTCAATTCTGAGTCGGAGGGCTACGATTTGATGAGAAAATGATTCACGATGCATCTTGGTGTGGTTGGATTATATTTATCTGCAGCTGCCCAGGTTCAGCCATCCTCACCAAGATATAGTCTAGTTTATAAATAAACATGATGCATATGATGCGTTTAGGGGGCAAACTTTGTGTCTGATTTGATTCAGAATCTAGTTTTGACTGAATGAATAGAAAAGGTGCTACAATTTTCAGTCACTTGCTCCAGTTTCCCTGAAATACAATATGAAAAATAACTGGCAATTAAATGGTCTGTAGCCTTTTCATTAAAAAAAAAAAAAAAAAAAGTTCAGTAATAAAATAACCAACTTGAAAGAACCCTTCAGTTTTTGAGGTAAAACAGACTGAGTAGAATGATTTTCTTCACTACAGAGTTGGTTAAAGTTGTTTAATGCTGCAGCGTGTGACGCTCAGCCGCTCTCATTTGTTCAAGCTGATTGCTGCTCTGCTCCATTAACATGTTAATGTCCCAGGGCAATGGTAGAATGTTTTCACAATATACTTCACATTCGTCTTACAAAACCAATTATTTAGAAACAAACTAAATCAAAACATGATTGCAACTGCTGCCTTTGTGAGAAGATGGTACATCTCCCTGTTAATTGCTGACAGCTCTAACATCTATGTGCTGTAGAGTGTCCGGGTGCTGTGCTGCCGTGACAGCTGACTTCCACCTTTTTTACTCCATCAACATCAAGTTAATTAACATTTAGAAAATCGATTTTTGACATTTATGAATTGATTCAGACTCTTCCACATCGCAGTTTGCAAAGAGTCAAGTATTTCCCCACCCTTACAATAAATATTTCAACAAGATTAGCCCAAAGACAAGAACAGATTCATTAATGAGTCAAACCATTTTTCACATTGCTCAAAGACAAAAGCTGGTACATTTGGTCTATAAATGCAAGAAAATAGTAAAAAAAAAAAAAAAAAAAAAAAAAAAGCTAGTGAGTGTTTCCCAAAGCTAGGCCAGAGCGATAAAACAATAGCAAAATCTATCAGTGATAAGAAAGTAGTTCAATAAAATTATTTACACTTTCACTTGAATGCATTAAATGACAACCCACCATGAAAACACCCTGGTTCATATACATTCTGTCAATGGAGCAAACTATGAGTGACACATGAGCAGCCAATCATTTACCCGTTTATCATTTCTGTGCTGTGACAAAGTCAGAGCACACATTCATTGTTGCTTAAAGCATCTTTAAATAACTTAATTACGAGGAGAGTCAAGTGGAATTCAAGTGAATAAATAAATAAATAAATAAATACATATATATAATACATAATATATATATATATATATATACACATTAGAGTTGGGCAATATGCTAAAATTTTCCAAACAATCATCATCAGCCCATCCATCAGCAATTGGCGATACCATCGTCCCCCCTCCCACCTCCTCCCGTCCTCTTGGGTCTCAGCTGGGAGATGTGGGCAAGCGGCGAATTCAGTATGTTATGCATGCTGCATATGTTCACTACTGCCAATAGGAAAAATAAAATCTTAAACTGTCCTAAATTACAATGTCTCACATTATCATTCCAATTTATTTAAAGAGTAATATACTAACCTTCCACCTTATGAATCATAGTTTCTCTCTTTTACGAATAGCAGACCTTATTGGTCCATAAATCCTCGAAAACACACTTAATTCAAACTTGTCATAAAACAAACTCGCAAAACGGTCTGTGTTACGTCTGTCCAATTCTTCGACAACATCACAACTCCTGTTTGGTCAAGATTAAATCCTTCCTTTTAACGTGAAAGCTATAATAGTTTGCTCTGCAGGTGTTTTGCCTCCATCCTCACCCTAGCTCTCACACTCATGGGTGTGAACTGGCGCCGCTGGTGAGGCACGTCCAGAGAGAGTTGTCACTCTGCAACTTTTATCATTAGCCCCAATTAATATGACAATATCGCCCTGTAAAATCTGCCCAAAAAAGCTATTGCATTGGATCTCAGCCATCTCTGAAGGACATTATAGTCGCTCAATCACCCTGAACTCCTACTATATAAACACACCTACACACATTTGCAATAATTTATGACAGATATGTGATTCGATTCACGATTATGATATTTTTACTTGAAATAACTATTAACATCATAGGGTCTGTATATACTACAACATTTTACTTAAATCTGGAGACAAAGAGTTTCAGGCCTAGGGCATCTCTGCAGGCTACGTTACAATTCTTAAGTTGCAATTGTACAAATATTGCATTCGATTTACATGTTATTGCGATTTCTGACCATTAAAAGCGAATCACACCTTGAGCACTAGCCCCAATCTTATCTCCTTTTCCTAAAACTTGTACACATGCTGTCCAAAACTTCTAAGATTCGGAAAAGCCGTCGAATCAGCACGTCCCAGATCATGAAAGCACATATACGTGAATGTTTAGTCTTACAGACTAGGTTTGCCTTTCATAACGTTGAATTATGCTCCTTTCCTCGTCCTTCGTGACCCGAAGTCGTTCCCCTTCCGCATGTGAGGATTTTCAATTGATTAAAGCACTGAAGGATATGAGGATGGCGAGATAGAGTGAGCTCCTAATGGAGATCAGAGCGAAGATACACTGTTGTATCCTACGGCAGTCTTTATATCAAGAGATTGATTTGATTGAATTTGATTGATTGAATAGGACAAAATAAACTCACAAACTGTCTAGAATTTACATGTTCTCACACTTATTTTCCATTTTAAACAGAGAAATATAACCGTTCACCTTCTGAATTCAAGTTTCTCTCTTTTACTGAACTAAGACGAATTAATTGGCTCATTAACTCCTCGGAAAACACACTTAATTCAAACTCGACATAAAAACACATAAAACTCGCCAAAACGGTCTGTGTTTTGTCTGTCCACTCTTCCAACAATCACAAACTCTGGTTTGGTCAAGATAAATCCTCATTTTACCACGTGAAGAGTATAAAAAGTTTGACTCTGCAGGCTGTTTTCCTCTCACTCCTCACCCAACTCCGCACACTCAGTGGGTGTGAACTGCGCCGCTGGATGAGAGCGTGGTGCAGAGTAGACGCTGTCACTCTGCAAACTTTTACATTAGCAAAATAAAATGACAAATATCGCCCTAAAAATCCACCAAAAAAAGCAATTGGCAATGGATTCAGCCCATCATCGACAGACAATATAGTCGTCCAATCACCCAACCCTAATACACACACAGACACACACACACACACACACATTTTGCAATAATTTTGACAGATATAGTGATTGCGATTCACGATTAGTGGAATTTTTACTGAGAAATAACTATTAAAACTCATGGGGGTCTGTAGCAAACAAACATTTCTTAAATCTGGAGACAAAGAGTTACAGGCCAGGGCATCTCTGCAGGGCTACAGTACAAATCTTAAGTATTGCAATTGTACAAATATTGCAATTTGATATTACAATTTATTGCGATTTCTGGACCATGTAAAAAAGCAGAATCATACACTTTGAGAGACTAGCCCAAATCGTGAGTCATTTTTCTAAAACTAATGTACATCATGCTGTCACAAAACTTCTGAAGAATTCGGAAAAAGCCCGTCGAATCACGCACGTTCCTCAGATTCAGACAACGCAACATATAACGTGAAATGTTTCGTCTTACAGACTATGGGTGCTTTTCATTACGTTGAATTATGCCTCCTCGTCTCCTCTCTCCTTCGTTGACCCGGAAGTCGTTTCCCCTCCGCCATGATGAAGGATTTTCCAATTGCTTAAATGCACCTGAAGGAGACGAGGAGAGAGGAGGCTCCTGAAGGAGATCAGAGCGAAGATACACCGGTGTAGCCTACGCGGAAGTCTTTTATCAAGAGGAGTGATGTTGATTGGACAGTTTCAGCAACTTTCATCCTGCATCATCAGGACACACGCAGGGAAATCAAATCTGACTGACACAAGTTTCTGCAGCACTTTAATGATTCTGATGTGAATATTTACGTCCTTTGGTGTCATAAAGAGCTCATGAAGAAATAAGTGATTATAAGCATTATTAGTATTATTAGACTGCAAATCGCCGCACGTTGTGAGAAATGACACAAACGGGATGAAAAGTCGTCTGGTACAGCGATGACTCGGAGATTATTACTGTGGAATCGCTGTCACACACTTAATGGACTAATCAGGGAAAATACCCACGGCAGTGTGTTTACTTTGTAGTGTCATGTACAGGATCTACAGATAATAATACATGATGAGATGTGAATGCGCCGTCATGTGTCGGCATCTCACACTATAAGCTAATTTCATTGTAGAGAGTTGCGGCATCACACAAAGCAGCTGTTTGTCTGTTTGTTTTTGTTTTTTAACTTCACAATAAAATCGACACACATTCTTACATAGGCCTAGTTGTTGTATTATTGTGCAGATGACAATGATGCAATTAAATAAATAAGTAAACAATATCACTGATCCGTAGCCGATATAATTTATAAATTATTAAATGATGATTAAAATCAGCATCAGGGAGAATACTACTACTAATCATCTATTTTAAACAGTTTACAGATCTAATCAAATACTGTCAGCTGTTGGAATAGTTAAATAAGTGTTTCTGTGGACATTCGTGCCAGTCAGTTTGACAGCTGATTCAGCTGTTATCAGCTCGTCATCAGTAATTCACATCACTTCAGACTGACGCTAAAAGGAGCCGAGGATTTTTCATTTCGGGAGTTTCGTCTCCTCCGTCCTCGCGTCTCTTCCTTGCATCCCTCTTTCATTTCCTCGCTGGGTGGAGCTAAGACGCGAGGAGAGGAAGCGAGTGGAGGAGACGAGGAGAGCAATTTACCGAATGAAAAGCACCGTGTATTTTTCTAAGCTTTCTAGTAAACAAAATGGATGTTTGGTGAACCGCCATCTGCAATGGGAAGATGAGGTAACAACTTAGCTGTTTTCTCCATTCTGATAAGTTACGTGGTCATTTGCTTATTTTGTAGTCATAACATTAAATACATTGTGTCTTTGAAACTTAAGATAATATGAATATGACTAGTCAAATGTTCAGCAAACCTTGGTATTTATTTTATGAGTGAAGGTTCAGAGCAACGCTGAGTTAATTGATAGGCCATTTATTTACAAATGTAGCATCAGATGAAGACAAAATCAATCTTAGATGGAAAAAAGCATTAAAAATCGCCATAATTGAAAAATCACGGCAGCAATAATCGAATCGAATCGACAAACATTATAATCGCTATAATCGAAGAATCGAGGCTCCCATAATCGAAATCGAATCGAATCGTGAAATACCCTTGATGGGGCAACACTAATAAATAGTAACCTTTTCCTAAAATGCTGCTGGTATTCTGAAGCCTGCAGTTCCATAGAAACTTCAACTGACTTTTCTCTTTAAGTTTTTAGTGCATTTTGGCCTTAATATTAAATGGAGCAGGGCCCCGTTTCTCAGTTTCGATGTATCTTAGCACTCTACAAAGGTCTCTAAGATATATCTTAGCAAACGAACTTCTTTTCCTGCGAGTGTTTCCCAAACTGTCTCTTAGCAGGCGCTCATAAGGAGAGCTGCTAAGGTACATCGTAAGTGTATTAATCGATGCTGCACGCATCGATTGATCTCTTATAAAGGTAAATAAATGATGTTGTAACATAACAAGTGTTGCAATAATAATTTTACCACCATCAAATATTATATTATAAATGAGGCTACGCCTTCTAAAGATCATCTGCTGAACTATTTGAAGCCTAGTCCACGTTTTTTTTTAAAAGCAGCGCTTTAAAACCAAATTTCCGTCTAGATGAGTGTTTTAGCAGCGTTTTAATCCTAATATTCTGAAGCATATCACATTAAAAAAAATGACTTACATGCCATTCTAAACAAGGAGACTAATGATGAAGCAGAGAAATGTGATTACTGCTCACCCATAATGATTTTGTTATTGAAACAACAGCACCTGTTTGTCTCTTTTTCCATCAATGTACTTCCAATGCCCATCTTTGTCAATGTACAGACTCAGATACTCTGCAATGTCAAAACACAAAACACATATCACCATACACGCTCATAATCTACCAGCTGGGCTGTCTTTAAATTAAAATATCGGCACATATAATGTGATGAGGTGAGGGGTAGGGATTCATATTTTCCCGAAATTACACATTTCGAGGAAATGACCACTTTAGTCTATTATCTGGTGGTATTACTAATTATTACTGAGGCGGAAGAACATGATTTCAACATTAATCAACATTATAATGAACGTAATATAAACTGTGAGTGCTGCAGCTGCATGTAAGGATGAAATGCCAAATTCACTGTCTGTGGTCTCTTATTGTCTGACTGAATATAGGCTCATGGAAGCAATATTTTACAATTCATCACATTTAAAACTAACGAAATTCGTTAAATCAAGTCATTTGGTGTTTTTAAAGTCATGATATTGAGCCAAAACAGATCCCACATTCCGTTTGCGTTCAGATGCGGCTGCTGAGCGCAGCAGACATCTCCCACCGTGCGCACTTCACTGTTCAACATAGTCGGCTTAATAAAGTTTATGGTCAAAGTTAAAAAGTAACAACAAGTTCTCACTCACTTTGTTTGAGGCTTTGGATGGATTATTCAGGAGAATTTGGCGTCACAGCCAGCTTCTAAAGGTAAATCTATCAGATGCTGCAGTATTTCACCCAGATGTGTTTTGGATAAAGTATGAATTCAGTGTTCTTGAAACTTTGGGCTTTCACCTGGAAATGTCAGCAAAAATCAGTCCAGCAGATTTTATCCCTCCAGCTCAGCGCACAATTTGCATCTTCATTGTTTCGAATTTTGAAGTATTTCCACACAAAACAGGTGGCAGACATCGTGTTGTGTGTCTCATTCAGATGGTAGAGACACAAGTTACTGTATTAAGTGCATTAATGATCACAGGCGTATGACTTCGTGGGTCTTTGTCCTTTAATTAAAGCCTCGATGTACTTGGAGGAAAACACATAAGAGCAACAAAACACACACCAGCCCGCATGAAAATTAAACCTTAAGAATAATATAACAACATAGCCTACTCAGAGAAAAAAAAACATATCCTCAGTTATTTAGCCCAAATAAATAAAGAAATAAAGAAAAGAAAGAAAGAAAAATAATCACAATATGCAATATTAATTATTGTTTTTCATGAAGTTAATTTTAACCTAATGATGTAATTTGCGCAAGTAGCCTTGATGTGCACTATACTAAAACTGTCCATTTGAAAAGCATAATTTTGGCCTAATAAAGCTAAAACTGTGTTTGGATGAACGGAGCACATCACTAAGAGACAGCTTACGAGTGGTTCAGACCACCCTTCTTAAGATATACCTTTCAGAAGCCATATCTTAGCTAAGGAGACTCTGGGAAACAGCCCGTAAGCTTAAGAGAGACTTTAAGATACAACTTAGGAAGCACGTAGCACTATGAAGGCTCTGGGAAACGGAACCCAGGTCAATATGCTCACCTGTGTCTGATAGACTTGGGTTTGTCATGTTTATTTGAGCTTTTTTATGCTAAATGCAGTGCCTTTGAGGTTTTCTGGACAATATTTGTCACTGTTTTTAGTTAATATCCCTTTGAGGTACATTTTGAACAAATAGAAAATGTGCGATTAATTTGTGATTAATCGTGATTAACTACAGACACTCATGCGATTAATTGCGATTAAATATTTTAATCAATTGACAGCACTATTTTTTACATTTAGCACTTCATTTTAAACAATTTTGAATTTTGTGCTTTACTACCATTTTACTTCCATTTTTTTATTTAAAATATATGCATCTTTATTTATGTTATTTGAGAATTCTGTGTCACATTGGAGAAAGATCTGTTACATGGCTTCAAAATTATTTGAAAAGTTTTGTATTTTTTTAATAAGTTTTGCACAATAAATGTTCTTAAAGTGGTATTCTGTACTATTTTGAAGTGTGTTTATTCTGCTGCAATGTATCTGCTATGTGAGAATGTTCAGAAACAGTCATTTTGTCATATATATACAGAAGAAAAGAACATATCGCAATCGTTACCGCATATGCTTCAAATTATACTGCAATATAAATTTTAGGCCATATCGCCCAGCTCTAGCGTCTTTGCATATATAGCCACCACTAGTGGGTCATAAGTGATGGCTGAAAAGGATAATTTAATACGAATATATAGGGTTTTTTTGTTTTTTGTTTTATTTTGAGAATGTTACAGATTATACCTTCTTACTGTGTCTGTTGTCTAGTCATGACATGAGCTTTTGTACTGCGAGATGCACAGATCATGTTTTGGATGTGCAGTTATGTTCTGGGCCACTTTCTTGGATAAAATTTAACTAAACTTTGGCACCATTTTGCACCATGTCATCATCAGAAAGGAAAAAAATGCTTTTCATTTAATTAAAAGGCTTAAATGTTACCTTTGAATGCAGTCAACTCTTTGCCAGCTTTCAGTACTAATAAGCTTCAATCTGTATCCTGTCCATTTCCGTTTTCAACTATTATACTAGATTTACTTATGGTTAGTTTATAGTTGCATGGCAACTAAAAGTGCAATATACAAAGAACACACCAGCTGAGTTCTCCACTTCTAATGCAAGCAAATCCATTACAGGCGGTAATTTTCCTGCTCCATTAATCTTGCCATTACATTCTGGAAGGACAACATAAGTAGGTAATGGCAGCTAAAAGCTTAGAAAAGTAACAGGAAGGTTCACAGTTTCAACTTCTTGTAACTTTCCAAGCCCAGCTTTTACCTTGACATTACTGCTTGTCAGAATGATTTAAAATGTAATTTTATGGTGGAATGTTACATTAGAGAGCGTTTGCTTTGGATTGCAAAAAGCAGTCCCTAATTACAGCTTTTCCCAAAGAAGAATGATCAGCTTTTCAGTGAAATGAGTCTCATTGTTCTTTGTTGATGCTCTGTGGAGAAAAGCTTAGAAGTCGACAAGTTGGTTCTGATCCTCAGAGCTCAGAGACAATATTGACAGTAAGTATTTTGGCAGCACAGTTTTAGCAGGCGTGACGGGTTTGTTCAAACCTGTTAAGTTATGGGAGCTGTCTGTTTGACATGATGAAAGAAAGTGATTTACCACGTTCCCTTGATCTTCTCTCAGTCTATTTCCTCATGTTTCTGTCTGTATCCACACAAATCTCTCCTTTTTCAGGTTTCCTTGGACAGCTCTTTGAAATCGTTATACCTTCCAGCATTCATTTCGCCTTCAACAACATGTATTTCCTGGGACAGTATCTCTGTTACTCTGGATAATCCATAACACAACTATCAACAGTTTTATTGGAACAATGTTCTACCACAAAATGTGGTGTTGGGATTTGGAAAGTCCCTCTTTTTAAAGAACTGTGGATGGCATCGTCCTTTAATGCCTTAAATTGCATTGTAGAACTTGTGATCAACAGATATCCGGTTCTCAGTAGAACTAACTTAAGAGTTGTGTTAAGGAAAAAGGCAGCTTTTCTTCTGAGCACATCATACATGTTAGAACATACTGGCTGAGAACATGAAAAGACTAAGAACTATGTAGTACTGAACTGTGGAGTTAGACCAACATGGCTCGGTGACGTGCCGGAACCATGGTTCCCCAACACTACATAAACCCCATGCACCAACATATGAACAACACCACCTCCCCACTATAGCTCACTTCAGTTCCAACAATCCAACACAGAAGGAAAAAAAAATATCATCCTGTCATAGAGCATCCATTTTTTAGGTGGTTTTTAGGTCATAGTGGTGTTTGATAGAGAAGAGAAGCATAACAATTTCTGTGGTGTGACAAACTCAGAACACATATTCATAGTTGCTTTACATGGCATAACTAAGCATAACTTCATTGCTAGGAGAGTCAAGCGGAGGGCAATATAATGTAAAAAAAAAAACATATTATATCAAGTAGTGAACAATAAATAAAATATTAAGTATAAGTATCTGTGCTGCCCTCTCCTGGCACTTTGAGTTTTGACCCTTTGAGGCTGCTCTAGCTGGTCAGTGTGAAGTGTTGAGGTCAAAGTTGCAGATTGAGTTATCAATGTGCAGTCAACAGCTATTTGTTTGTTTCACTAGAGCAGAGGAATTAAATGCCTTAAAGTATGAGCACACATCATATTGTGTTAGCATGTTAAGTAAAATGGATCAGTTTGTGAAGATAAAATCATCATCTTGCCAATCTCCGTTTGCACGTCTATGGGAATGTGTCAGCAACAAGCCAACAGACCAAGCGCTACTTATTTACATATATTACAAAACAATTCAGGAATCAGAGACATCATAATTAGTGATGCACCTGATTCCAATTTTCTTGTCCGATTTAGATTAGGGATGTTCCTGGCGACTAATTTCCCTGTCAATTAAATGCAAAATTTAATTTAGACTAGTTGACTAGTCACAAACATTAATTTTATGTAAATTAAATTGGAATGTTCCAGTTACAGAAATGACTTAAATATGTATTAGATACTATTTTACATTTTCTCCGAAAGTGCTCCAGGTTACAGCCAGGCCTTATCATATTATTATATTAAGATTATGTACTTGTGGGAACACATCTCGTGAGATCTCATGGAATGTCGGGGACTCGATTTCACATGATCTCACGTGGAAGCAAATGTAAACAAACCAGAGACGGACGGTGCAACAGTTCGCTGTAGTAAAGCTTTGCAGCGAAAAAAACAGAATCAGAGGTTAAACAAGTCTGGACGAGAAAATGTTTAAAGAGACGCATCAACAGAATCAGTATGTGACACTGACCAGCTGGTCACCAGACAGAGACAGTCACCCTGAAAACCGGCCAGTCAATTAGCGCATCCAGAATTATAATGCTGCTTTGTCACAAAATTTCAGCTTCTGCCATTTGGATATTGCATTTGGCCATATTTCGTTAACATCTGATTAATTGTGCAGCCCTAGTTGATTGGACACATGATGCACTGATGGAATTAGCAATGTAGACAGATTAATTGACAATGAAAATAATCGTTAGTTGTAGCCTTGACAATATGGTTAATATACAAATGGTCTACATTGCAAAAAAAGATTGGAAACCTGTGTTCCAGCTGACATACACTGCAAACTTTTCTGATGTCTGAAGACTTCAAAAAGTTCATTATTTCTGACGATGTCAGACAATCCTCCTGTCAGAAAAGACAAATCAGTGAACTAAGAGTTCACAGTCTCTGCAGGTCACTTTAGTCAAGTGATGTTTTCAGCAGCGTCAGTCAGCTCATGTGCTCCAAAAACACGTGGTCCTCACTCTGACCCCTGAAAATGAAAAATAAAAAATTTTCCTCACAGAAAACCAATTTTATCCCTCCCCCTGTGTTTTCAGTGGGGTTTTGTTTGGTGAAAATGGCTATCTTAATTTTTTTTTCCAAAATGGGAACAACAATCATGCTTTATCCTTTGGAGGAGCGCTTTAGGAGATACGACTTGAAAAAGTGTGCCTGATCATTTTTTTCCCAGTCAAGCTTTCAAAGAGGACAGACTTCAGAAATGTCTCAGGTAAGCAGTCTTTTCAGGCTTCAGCTTTCAAACAGGAAGAAGAGGAGAAAATATGCATTATTTTCACAAACGTGCATGGTTTCTCCTAAAAACAGAAATATTGTTACATCTCAAAAGGTCTTACTTGTACAAAATAGTGATTAAATCACTGAGGACCACACAAGTCTCAACTTTTCATTACTTTTCATTCAACACATTCGCCCATTTCGTGTTCCGCACTTGCATGAACACATATTTTTCCCCTCTTTGAAGGCACACACACTCTCACTCAGGAGGATTACATTCACACTCAATCATTCAGCAGCCCCCCCCTTATTGCCCCACCACTCACTTTCCCTGCAGCAAAGCTTTTTGTCTCCAGCATGGTGAAATCAGATGAAGCCTGATGGGATGTTCCATCCTCCCACCATGTTCCAGTGCTTATAAAGTTACACTTACTGGCCCAAATTAGCAAGCTCATGATTATAAAAGACTGTTACACTTCTAAATATCTCTTCCTCATTATTTTTGCATTTTGTTGTGTTTGTATTGGTCTCTTCCCTTCATGTTTTTTTACATCTGCTGCCCAGTTTCACTTGCATCTGTTTCATAATTTTCTTCTTTTCTTGTCATCATGTCATGGTTGGTGTCTTTGAATGATAGTTTTTAAGTAATTACTTTAGGCTACCTAGTTTTAATCTGTAATGGCAGAAATTAATGGCCTAATCACATTTTACAGTAGAAGTGACTGATATGGAGACAGTCCATCACAAGTACGTAATTTAACATTGTAATATCAATAGTGATAAAGTTAATTTTGTGGAAAACGAGCTGAATATGTGTTCATGGATAATATCAACTTGCTCGATTAACCAAAGTACTTCATTACATCGATACAAAAAATATAGAGTCCAATAAAGCTATAAAGAAATCTTGCTCATTGATTTACAACATGGCCACAATGGACTACTACACCCTGACATATTAAAGAGATAACTACAGCAGTATAAACAGCATGGCATGATCTCTGATGGTTGACAAATTTATGTTGTCTCATGTTCTAGATAGTTACATCCCTCAACTCTACATAACAGGTACATTCTATTAGGGGTGGGCAGTATAAACGGTATACGGTAGAAATATATGAATTTGGCCAAACGGTAGAGATTTTGACTATACCAGCCTACCGCAATATAAATAAGTAATCAGGTTAGCAGGAAGTAATTGTAATGTTTGTTTTATATTAGGGCTGTCAAAGGTAACGCGTTAATAACGCGTTAACGCAAATTCCTTTTAATGCCACTAATTTTTTTTAACGCACGTTAAGGCACGTTCTGTTATGTTGGCCTGATCAATAGTTTGAATCAGCAGCTGGAAATGAATTAGCTCGCAGTTGCGAAGACGTAAGCTTCTGTCACCCGACAATGTAAACAGGCTTGTCTGTTTAAGCAACTGGCTCAGCGCAAAGAAACAGAAGTATGTGAGGAGGGAGACGAGCGACTGCTGATCGAGCTGCAGCTCCACATGAAACCAGGTAAAAGTTAAAATAAAGCTGACCCACAGCAGAGACAGAGAGAGAGGAGAGAGTGAGCGAGAGCGAGAGAGAAAGAGAGAGAGAGAGCGTGAGAATATGGACAGATGTGTTTTACTCCAAGTCCGATTTATGTACTTTTAAATACTTTATTATTTCATGCCGATCAATCATAACAGCGAGGGAGGAGAGACGAGCTGCAGAGAGGAGGGAGGGAGGGAGGGGGAGCGTGTGCATGAAGTACCGACCAATATAAAAACTTTGCTGATGATGAATCCTGATGTTACTGTACAGTTCTGTGGTTTAAACACTACAGATAAAAATATCTGTCGACCAAACTGACAGACGCTCATCTCCTCCACAAAACGTTTGTCACTGCGCTGCATTATTATAAGTCATGATGAAGAGTCCAGACTCTGTCTCTCCTCTTCATCTCCTCGGTGTGTGTCTGTGTGCAGTTTGTTGTCTGCTGTGGTCTAAAACATCCTCACTGATGTAAACTGTCAGAGTGACACTGATGTAAATGATCCTGCTAGCATTAATACAAAAACATGAATATCCTGCATCGTTTGATCATTACATTGACTGAGCTGAATAAAGGTGAGGATTTTTCTCTCAGAGGACAATATTTTAGTAAAGAAATAAACATTATTAAAGCTATAGTTGGTAATGTTGAGAGAACTGTTGAAGAGCTAGCAAGATTTGAAAGTGGCACCTCCTCTAAGCTCCTCCCCCTCCCGTCAGTGCTCCGTCCAAAGCCACGCCCCACGTCGAGTAAAAACACTCAATGCTCCATGCAGGAAGCACAGATCCTATAAGTTAGATAAGCAGTATGTACCCACGACCGGCTTACACCGACAGAGAAGCTAATGTTAGCATTGGGCTAATACGAGCTAAGTTGGCAAACGTTACATATTTCATGAAAATAACAAATCCCCCTGAAGCAAAACAAATAATGACCTGTCCAACAGAAAGACAGCAACCTCTGCATCACTTTTCAGGCCCTTCAGATGCCTCAGTTGTCTCCACAGCTCAAAGGCTGCACTGATGTTGACTCTGGTTTGTCCTCTAGCTTTATCCAGAGTCTTTTTCATCGCAGCCTTTTCTGCCTCCAGCTTTCTTTTCTTTGCCTGTTTAACGGGCGAGCTGTGGTATTTTTGGCTGCATTTTCTCTGCCATTGTACCCTTATGAACTTATTCTCCTGCTGACTTGGTATTTCTGCTGAGGACCGTGCTGAATATTTCTGGCAACAGTGAAACGTGATGAGTGTGCACGGGGAGGAGGGAGGGACAGAGGGGGGCGTGGGCAGGACGAGACATGAAGGCATCTGATTGGTTCTTTCCATTCGGACCGAATGGCAGGGATTGGTCAGAGTTTTTACAGGCCTGCAGCTGACACAGAGGTCTGATTCTTTTCGTTCCTTTTTCTGAATACATAATGTATTGATTACTCTCAGGATGGAAGGACCATTTCACCCAGAATAACAAAAAGTGTTTCTGAACAGGATTACCAACTATAGCTTTAACAATAATAATGCTAAATAAATAAATAAATGCATACAAATATTAACCTTTTCCTAAAATACAGCTGGTTCTGTGGTGGTGAAATTTTAAATCTTAAACCTGCAGTTCCATGGAAAGTTCAACTGACTTTTTTATTTAGGTTTTTAGTGTGTTTTGGCCTTAATATTAATTTGAGCAGGTCATATGCTCATCTGTGCCTGATAGACTTGGGTTTGTCATGTTATTATTTGAGCTTTTTTATGCTAAATGCAGTACCTTTGAGGGTTTTTTTTTGGTTAATATCCCTTTGAGGTACATTTTGAACAAATAAAAAATGTGCAATTAATCACGATTAACTGCAAACACTCATGCGATTAATTGCAATTAAATATTTTAATCAATTGACAGCACTATTTTTTATATTTTGCACTTAATTTTAAACAATTTCGAATTTTGTGCTTTACTAACATTTTACTTGTATTTTTTTATTTAAAATATCTGCATCTTTATGTATTTATTTGAGAATTTTGTGTTTGGAGAAAGATCCATTACATGGCTTCAAAATTACTTGAAAGGTTTTGTATTTTTTTTTAAATAAGTTTTGCACAATAAATGTTCTTAAAATGGCATTCTTCAAATGGCTCTTAATATGCACAGTATTTTTATGGACAGTATTTAACATTATAAATGAATAAATTCTGTTCAATTTTAACTGCTTTCTGTGTGTTTTCTTAGTGTTAGACTAGTCGACTAGTCTAAATTAAATTTTGCATTTAATCTTCAGGGAAATTAGTCGACGGGAACATCCCTACTCCAGACTCTTGCTGACTGGCGGTGCAGCGTTAGCCGCAGCAGTCCTCTCATCCTCATACTCTCTCCATATACCGTTGTTTCGATGGTGAAACTTTTAAGTGGCTAATAAGGTTGGATGTGTTGAAACTGGTAGACTTTTTACCTCCCGTCGGCACTTCGGCTGAACATTTACTGCATACTGAATCACGTTGTCTTTTTCAGAAACAGTGAAAAATGCCCACACTGGTGATGGCGGCGCCATGTTTATGTTTGAGGTGGCGCATCAATATGACATAACATATATCAATATGTTATGCGCGTGACAACAGCAGGCACCAGCAACACAGGGCAAACAAACGGACTGAAAATGAGCAAAATCAAAGCAATGTTGGCTATTTATAATTGGATGTAGTTATCGGCAAAAAAAAAATCATTATCGGACTTATCTGTGTAACGTCATTTTTTCCAATATCGGGCCGATAATTATCGGTACCGATAGTTATTGTGCATCCCTAGTCTTTACTCACTTTTACCTCCATGTTCTGAGAGGGCCATTTTATTTTGTAGGTACGTGGTCCTGGATCGGGGGGCTAAAAATGTTCATTTTAAAATTAAATTATAAATTGTGTATTTACTAGGGATGCTCCTGGCCACTAATTTCCCTGTCAATTAAAGGCAAATTTTAAATTTAGACTAGTCGACTAGTCTAACAGGAAGAAAAAACTGAGACAGCAGTTAAATCTGAGCACAATGTAATAATTTATCACGTTAAACATTGTCAGAAAAAAATACTACATATATTAAGAGCTATTTGAAGCTGTTAGTCACACTCTATAATCGCCAGATCATATTTTAAATATCAATGAAATTTGTGTAATGCAAACAATGCACATTATCCTTCAAAGCATGACAACAACTGACTAAGTGCTTCACCTATTCGGACCAGAAAGGATCACAGTGTCTGCGGGCAAACAACATCATTCAGCCAGAGCTCATATCAGTTGCCAGTCTGCCATACAGTGTGGCTAATGTTAGCAGTGCTAGCAGCAGCAGCTGCTCTGCTTGCAGGCTAATGTCCATGTCTGTGCTGAATGAGGTTACACATTGGTCCAGTCGAGTGGTTATGTAGACAAATCTGGCAAAGTACCAGAAGTTAACAAGCTGCAAAATGTGAATTTCTATATATTTTTAATATATATTACACAGCACTTCATCACTTAAATGTGGTGGAGGTGTTCCATTTTTTCTCTTCTCCATTATCCATCTCTGGCTGTTGTCACAACCAGCGTCTAACTACTGTGTAAAATCTGAAGAACATTAATATCACCATCAAAAAAAAGCTTTCATCAGTTACTGAGGAGCTGCTGTTTAACATCATCAAACTATCCATCTGTCACTGTCAGCAGGCAACAGCAGACATGTTATCTAGAAGGGAACCCCAGACCCGTGAGATTTTGCATAACTGGACATTTTGACCGAAACCATGAAAAATCTCATGAGAGTCTCACAAATTTGGGGTTCCCTAATCATATAGTTGACTTAACATGCACATCCCTAGAATTTGCCTGAAAACTGTAAACTTAAAGCTTTAGTCGTCTTTCACAAAAAATAATGCAAAATGTAAATAATACATCATGTTGAATTTTAGAGTCTAATAACTGTGTACATGTCTACCTCCCTCTGACTGAATCTCAGAGTCTTGCCCTTAATCTTCCTCAGTATTATGTTATTTACCTTGGGAGGAGTTTTACTGCATATTATGGTTTATCCAGTTCTACGGTTCTTATACAGTTACAAACAGATTCAAACTGAGAGATGTGCAGTTAAACATGAGGCAGCACTTCCCTTAAAGAATCCCAGGTCATTGTTTCAGCTGAAAATTCACTCAAAATTTGTTATATTTAAGAATAAAAGCACTAAAAGAACTTTAATCAATATTCACATTGCCGTGGGCAACAAGATGCTCCAACTGGTAGTGTGGTCTGAGGATTTTAATCCGACACTTTTTCCTACCTGCAGGCTACCATGGTTCCGCTAAACACATCAGTCAGATTATAGTAATGTCAAATTCAATGTCATACTTGGTGCCAAGTCATCAACAATCTCTCATCAAGTTTAACTGAAGAACTTTTTAGAGGAGATTGGCGCTTTGATCAATCTGACAGGCACTGGCATGTTTGAACTCACATGTGAATACAACTGTTAATGCCACCCAGGGAAAAGTTGTTTTGTCACCTGACATTCTGATCTCTAATGATGTGATGTGGCAAATACTCAAAAGATTATACAGATAATTTGCATAGATCCACTGCAAGTTGAAAAACTAGAGTACTGTATCAGTCAGATAAAAACATGTTTAGCACCTGTCATCAGGCTACAAAACCAGGTTGAAATTCAAAATATCTCAGCTCATCAACTCATTACTCCGTGTTTTCTTTAGCTTTAGCCTGGCTCAAATACTAGCAACTCAACTCAACAATGGGGAAATACATTGTAAAACTTGACATTAGTGGTAACCTGAGCCAATGGCTTGTGCAGCACAAAAAAAAAAAAACAGCATAGAATTTTTAACAAAATAACTGAAACTCCAAACAGCTCTGGAAAAAGTTGTTAAGTTTACCTTGAGTTAAGATTGCTTTGTCAAACTATTATTTTCATCTGGGGCATTGGTGTGTGCGCAACATGTGCTTTGCCAACAGTTGAAAGTTGTCTAAAAGGTCCATTTAAAACTGAGCATGGATTATAAATTTTACATACAGTACACTAGTAAATTATTAATTGTTCTTGAACTTAGTACATTTAAATTGCAACCCAAGGTGAACCTACAGTTTAAGCCACACATCAAAAAATGTAATACCTGCTGCTGCTCAAGAAAGTACTGGAACATCTCTACCCTTGCTGCTACATGACACGAGGCAAACAAACAGAGCCAAATAAAGCCAATGCAACTGTTGGAATATTACATGTGAACATTTGATAAGACTTGATAAGACTCTGCATAACAAGGAAAACCAGTTCAGTTTTCCCAAAAACTGAAATCAAATCCTAAGACATGACAAGACATGTTTAGGAAATCAGGTTCTGTTGGTGTACAGAATCAAAAAATAACCCAAAGGCAGATGCTATGACAATCTTTCCACACACTACACTGAATGCATTTAATCTAATAGAGCAAATTTTTTATGTGACAAAGGCATTTGTGAGGTTTTGTCTGTTGAAGTTCACAGAATAATTCCTAAATGTGCTGCATCACAAAGGCAGCGTAAACAGACTGAGCCACATCAAATATGGCTCCAAAAGACTATTCAAACCCTGAAGAACACAAACCTGTGGGAGAGAGGCTACCAGCCAGCCTGTTGCCACTTGAGTACTTCAGTTCAGCTGTCTGCTAGTGAGTTGGTCTGTGATTGGTCAGCTTTGCTTGTCTTTAACCATGCATTGTGATTGGTGGATCTCTTTAAACTGACCTGCTGTTAACATCTGTCATCTGTCAATCACTCGCTTGACTCCTGAGAGGTAGCTTATCTGCCAATCTGCCAGTGTTGACAGATGAGGAGAGTGTGTGGTGGGTAGGAAGAGCAAAACAGAGACAGAAAGAGATAAATGACAGGAGAGAAGGGGTTAAAGAGGAGGAAGAGGTGAGAGGATAGAGAGGGGTGATAGGGAGCAAACTAAAGAACAAAAGGGGGATTGAAGATGAAAGGTGAAACAAAAAAGGCAAACCAAAATGGCTGTCAAAACATAATTGTCCCTTACATTTGACAAACATTAGTGAAGTATCTGCAAAAGTATCAAAAAATATCGCGGCTGGACAATAAAGTTCTAAAATTCAAAATAACTTCCTGGTAGCAACAGCGCCATAGCAACCAGTGCTGTAGCAACATCAGAGGGAGGTGAAAATCAAAAGCAAGTGATAAAAAACGCACCTAGTATTTTAAAAGCAGACCTCTGAGCACATTTCAGATTTTATGAACTTGCTGGGAAGCATGAATTGGACAACATACACGCTGTGTGTAAAGTCTGTCACACAAAAATCAAACATCTTGAAAATACCACTAACTTGAGAAACCATGTTAGCAGTTTTCACTCCGAGAAGCTAACGCCTGACACCGTTAAGAAAACAGCAGACCCAGCCCAGCCCAGAATTGATGAGACGCTGCCAACTTTGCCGCCCGACTCTGAGAAAGGGAAGAGAATCACCCAGTCTTTCCCTGTCGATTAAACACAAAATTTAATTTATACTAGTTGACTAGTCTATCAGTAAGAAAAATACTCAGAAAGCAGTTAAAATTGAACACAGCTTACTAACTGATAATGTTAAACACTGTCCGAAAAAATACTGTATGTATTAGGAGCCATTTGAAGCTGTTAATCACAGTCTGCAATCGCCAAGTCATGTGAATAAATGTGCCGCGCAATACGAACATCACACATTAGATGACAATATCTCACTAAATGCTTCACCTTTTCAGACCAAAAAGGATCACAGTGTCTGAAGGTAAACAACATCATTTACCTGGAGCTGACGTTAGCTGCCAGCCTGCTACACAGTGTGGCTAATGTTAGCAGAGCTAGCACCAGCAGCTCTACCTGCAGGTAAATGTACGTGTCTGTGCTTAATGTGGTCACACATCACTCCAGTCGAGTGGTTATGTATCAGATTATTCTGTCACAACCTACATTCAACTTTATTTCCATTGTCTATATCAAAACACTGCAAAACTGCGCTGGTTTTACGAGCCGTCATCTGTCTGACTCTGCAGATCAAAACATCCGGGACTGGGTGGGTCATCAGGGCATACGCGCTGGACAAGGGGGGCTGCCGTCTGATGCGGCTGCAGCCCCGACTAGTGGCCAGCGGCTAACACCTGAGAGGCAACAGTTAACTGGCATTTTACATGAATAAAATATTGATAAATAGTTAAACCGACTAGTATTTCTGGTGCCGACTAGCAAGGGCGGCGATGTTTAATCGTGTACATCCCTGTGTCTGTGGTAAGGCTGCAACTAACAATTATTTTCATCACATCATCATTTCATTTCATTATTTTCATCACAGGTTTGGTCTGTAAAATGGTGAAAAATGTTGAGAATCATTTTCCAAAGCCCATTTTGATGCCCTCAAATGTCTTAAGTCCAAAACACAAAGATATTCAGTTTACTGTCACAAGAGGACTCAATAAATCATACAATATTTACATTTGAGAAGCTAAAATCAGAAAAAATGGACACTTTATGGTTAAAAAAATGACTCAAAACCATTAATCGATTATCAAAATAGTAGGTGATTAATTTAATAATGGATTAATAATCAATTAATAGTTGCAGCTCTATTAGCAGTTACTTGAGCAGAAGACAGCTGCTAGAAGCTGCAGCCTGACTGCAGAAGTTTAATTGTTTTTGAGGATGGAACAGTTTCACACAAATACGGGCAAGCTAGACCTATACAATTTATTTATTTATTTATTTTACAGTTTAATGTGAAGACTTTTGTGTTATTGATATCTGAAGCACTTTCTAAACAATAAAAAAACTGAGTTCATATTTATCTGACTGCTTGTATTCATTGATGAAAAAGTAGCCATGTGCAGTAATATAAAAAATTGAGGATGCAATGTGTTGTGATGCATTGTGATGCATCGTAATCGTTGACAGGATAATCGTAATCGAATTGAATTGTGAGACCAGTGAAGATGCACAGCCCTAGTAAAATATGTATCAAAAATTTGTCTAATATACCAAAAATATGTGAAATATAAATATCAATTTATTTGTTCTGATATTTTATAATATTTTTCAGATTTCAGCTAATATTTTTCCAATATCTTACATCTCCAATCTATTTTGTTTAGGTACTTTACTGAATACTTTACTAAAACTTTTAGGAACCTTCATTAACATATATATTTTTCAAATATTTTCCTTTTTGTTCAGATTTTCACATATTCTCTAGATAATTCAGGCTAATGATTTTGTCAGATTTTTTATTCATATATTTCAGATATATTACAGGTACTTTCTGAATATTTTACTAATAGTTTATATTATTTTTCCGATAGCTTTCTATTTGTTATCATATATTACGACATATATACATATATATGTATATTTACATATATTTTACTAATAATCAAATATGATTTTGCAGAAATACATATGTTTTGTTATTTTTGCCATTTTAAGTTTCACCAGATTTGAATTTGTATTTTATATTGTATTTATATTTGTATTTATATTTGATAAATCCTGATTAGAAGTTGGGTTTTTATTGTTGTTTTGTTTTTGCAGACAGAAGCAGTTTCCCCTTCAGGTTCCCCTCATACACGGTGGATTTCTGAGGTATGAGTCATAGTGATGGTGATATATTTCACATGCTAAAGTTTATGATTATGGTGTCATATATTATTTGTGAAGCCAATATTAACATCTTTCAGGCTTATTCAGATAGTAAATCAAGTAAAAACTGCTTAAGAGGAAAAAATAAGTCATTTCATGTGCAGACATGCCCACACACCCACAAAGACACATTCTTCACACACAGACTGCAGCAGACACTGTACTTTCTAAGGTGACTGAGGGTGTATGGAGTGAGCAGCCGGATCATGCTGATGTTCTACCTGGCAATCCTAGAGAGCATCATTAGATATGGAATCACAGCATGGTTTGGCAAACTAACAGTGCAACTTAACAGCTATGAAGTAAACAGGGATTAAAGAATATGAACCTGAACAGAGCCTGTAGGAACAGGCAGTCATGAAACAAGCAACGAAAACCATTACCAACCGTCAACATTATCTCTTCCACAAATACGAACATGTGCCATCAGAAAGTGTGCCAAAGTGCAAATCAAAGCACTTGAATCTATTGTTTGTTCCAGCCTCCTGTTAAATTTTAGTGTAATTGCACAATAAATACACATGCACTTTAGCACTTTAGTTACACACAAATAAATATACAAACACTTTGGCACTAGGGTTGGGCTGAAGGACGATGCCAAGCTGACAGTTATCAACCATGAACCTTAACTCATGATTTAATGCAATTCCACTCGGGACATAAAGTAGAAACATTGAATGATTTAAAAGCCTTCTGTATTTTAGGCAGTGTCTCACCTCAGAGTTGCCAAGTTCCATTTTTGGCATGTGGGAGAGAAAGTAAAAAGAAGCTGTTGCTGCTGCTCATTGCACTAGTCTCCATGTTGTGTTAAATATTTTCTTATTACACACAGTTAAGTTGTAGACATGTGGTACTGAGACAAAGACCCTCTTAGACACAACAGTGTTTATCATCCATCTCAATGCTTTACTGTGAACATCATCACATGCCAATTTGGTAAACATCATCCAACCTTACTTAGCACTTTTGTATTTTAATTATTACAATTTCTTTCTGAAGCTGTCATGTGGTCAGTGTCAAATGTCTCTTCATGTCTTATGGTGCTTTAATGTGATGTGACTGTCTAGCATTCTGTCAATCGCTTCTAATGTCTGTGATGTTTTTATGTGAAGAAGTGGACACTCAGACTGTCCTTGCTGTGGCAGTGAGAGTGTACAGCAGGATGGAACTGAATGTCAGCACCACCAAAACAGAAGTGGTCTGTCAAAGGTGAACCAGTGTCACATCCACTCCACATCCAGAGCTGTCAGTAGTGCCATCTTTCAAATATCTGGGCAGTAGGTGTATTAGCAAAAAAAAAAAAAAAAAAAAGATATTATAAAGCAAAGGAGATACTCAGTACTGAAGGACTTGGACTGAGAGAGAATGTCCTATCACTGTGCAATCTGATGTCAAGTATAAATCACAGATGTCCTAAATTGTTGTAAAACAATGAGTAAATGAATGAACATAATATGAAAAAAAAATTTAATTTCAAGTTTTCACAAACACCCTAATACATATCAACCCCCAACAGAGCCTCCTGCTCCTCCAGCTCCTCCAGTAATAAGAAGGTTAATCTGGTGAGTTATGTCGACAGTTTAAATGCAGATCACGACCCAGCCTTCACTCCTCGACAGATCCTGTCAAGGCGACTTAATGCAGAGTCAGGACCAACTCATTTCAGCTTGTTGTTTATCACCTGGAACAGCAGGGATAGACTCAATCATTCTCACATTGATGCATTATCTGTATGAGAAGAAAATATTTATTTAGTTATGTTAACTTTGTTAAAACTATGAAGCCTAACTGAGCTGTCAGTGCAGTCGTCCTTCACATCAGTCTTTTTTATTGGCCACTGCTGCTCTGCTGGACCGGGTGTCCAGTATTTAAGTAGATACTCTACAATAGGGCTGGGCGGTATGGCAAAAGATCACAGTGGGTTTGGGCGGTATAAAGGTATTATGATATATCAGGGTGTTAAGAAATCTTGGCAGTGTGATTTTCAATACTGTCATAAATACAGATGCTACTCTTTCTATTAGACTGATGGAGAGATACTGTATTATAGTGTGCGGCAGGCACCAGGGGACAGTCTCTGCATGGCAGACATGGCTTTCATGAGAAGAAGAAATATGGTGTTTTGGTGATTAAGTTTCTGGACTAATTTTGTAAAAGGACAAAAAATGTTGCTGGCTCTGTTTTGGATTGTTTTGGATTCAGTCCCAATGATAAAGATGAGCTAAAAAACACTGCAGACTAGGGATGTGCTGGATTAGTTCACCAATTAAACATTGCCACCCTCACTAGTCAGCACCAGAAATGCTAGTCAGTTAAACTATTTTTCAATATTTTATTCATGTACAATGCCAGTTAACTGTTGCCTCTAAGGTGCTGCAGTCGCCTGCCACTAGTCGGGGCTTCAAACAAAGTCAAACAGATGACAGCTCATAA
Organism: Lutjanus argentimaculatus; assembly: GCA_034769285.1. Classification (NCBI taxonomy): domain Eukaryota; kingdom Metazoa; phylum Chordata; class Actinopteri; order Lutjaniformes; family Lutjanidae; genus Lutjanus; species Lutjanus argentimaculatus. The sequence goes on along the minus strand of JAWZSL010000006.1, from coordinate 1,605,421 downwards.
AACCAGTGCGATCTGTCAGTGTTGTGATACAGAAAATGAAAATATGGTTGAATGTAGGCTGTCAGAATAAACTGATATATAACCGCTCGACTGGAGCAACATGTGACTACATTCAGCACAGACACAGACATTTACCTACAAGCATAGAAGGCTACTGCTGCTAGCACTGCTAACATTAGCCACACTGTGTGTCAGGCTGCAGCTAATGCAGCACCAGGTAAACGATGCTGTTTACCTTCAGACTCTGTGACCAGTGTGACATGGTAAGGCATTTAGTGAGCTGTTGTCATGTTCTGTAGATCAATGTGCAAAGTTCATATTGCACTGCGCAAAGTGTCACACATTTCAGCAGTGTTTAAAATATGATTTGGCGATTGTAGACTGCGATTAACAGCTTCAAATGGCTCTTATTATACAGTATTTTTTCAGAGACTGTTAAACATTATTAATTAATAAATTTTCAGTATGTACTGCGCCGCTGGATGAGAGCACAGTGCAGACTAGTTGACTAGTCTAAATTAAAAATTTACATTTAATCGACAGGGAAATTAGTAGCCAGGAACATCCCTACTGCAGACTACTGACTGGTCAGAGTAGCATTTCGTCATGAGTGTCTAACTTTAGTGAGCATTAGAGAGGGAGAGGGGCAGATAAATTAGTTTCAGTGAAGCAGAAAGCAGAGAGAATGGTGTTGTCATTCTGACAGAATATGTACAGAGACAATGCAGTAAATTTACAGTTTAGGTTTGAGCTTGTCAGTGAATAAAGGCTGCATCCTCTCAAGACCGAAGTGGAGCTCCTGTGTGTGCGTGTGGTGTTTCCCAGCTGTGGGAATAGTGCTGCTATGACAATCAGCTCCCTCTATGTTGTGGGAGTATTAAGTACAATGGGGTACAGTGCAGCTGATCTGTTTTAAACAAGTTTTACACAAATACTGTGCACTGTGCCTGTCCACTCTTCCAAAAATAACAAACTCTTCACCACATGAAAAGAGTGTAAAAGAGTCTAGGGCTGAAACGATTCCTCAAGTAACTCGAGTAATTCGATTACTAAAATCGTTTAAATCCGAACAACTGTATAGCGCACTTGTTCTCAACGTAGAGTACTGAAATTCAGTATTAAACGGCTGAATTATTAAAGAGCAGAGTATTGATAAGCTCAGACGTGTAAGTTTTGATGTAATTTATTATCACACGGCTGCAGCGCCTCTCCTCTCTCTGTGTCAGTGCAGCTCCTCCATATACGCACATACAGTAATGCACACACAGAGGAGGTCAGTGTGTTTCTCTTACCCTGTCTGTGTCTGATCTGTTGACTTTCTTCATCAGCAGGATGTTTTATAAAGTCACCCTGAAACCCAACTCGCATTTTTTTTTTTTTTTTTTTTTTTTGTTCCACATATAAATTCACCCGCGATTCAGTTTTCACAGCAGCAGAGAAGCTGCATGTGGAGACTTGTTGTTAATGATGGAGTTTATTAAAACAATCGAGACTAACGGGATGGTGAATGACATCAACACCAACCAGGTGAACTTATAAGATTAAACAACTGTATAAGGAGGATTTTACATTAAACAGGAGAGTCTGTGTTTCTCTGTCAGAAACTGTCAGACCTTCTCACAGCAGAGCGAGCAGGTGATGGAGGAGGAGGAGGGCAGATTGATCACTAATAAATCGCGGATGCCGTCGTCCTCTTGGACTGATTAAAAAAATTAAAATGCCAAAATTGGTCACAAACTATACCTGAGTGTCGTACAAGTAAAGTCTCTGTGTGTGAAACACTGCAGAGTGTCACATCATGCTGTTCACAGACAGTCTGCAGACCAAGTCGTGCAGCCCTAATTCATTTTTTCTTAAAATGTCAGTATTAATGCTTATGTTAAGGGGTTGAACTGCATGGTAGTTATTACTGTATCTTGACAGTATTACCAGGATATTTTCACATACATTAGAGGTATTTTAGCAAAATTTAATATGCAAAACCAGAATGATAAATAGAAAAAAATAAACACTCAAATGTACAACCCCCATGAACTGCAAATTATCATTTTCTGCTCATCTGAATTTTTAATCCTGAAACATGTCCATATGATGGAGACGCACCTGTTTTTTAACTCCTCCTTCTTCTTCTCATCATGTTCACAGTAGTAAATTGTTTCAAACAAGCTAAAATCAAAAGAATGCAGCAGCAATTCGGCAAGTTTGCAGTGAAAGAAAAAAAACTGCTGCAGCTGCTTCATGTGCAATTCAAAAGTGAGGGGGTGTCAAGGTTTACTGACGACCTATTTAACATTTGATGCCATTCATTAGGGTCTACAGACACACAAAAGGCCCTGAGGAAGTCATATTTTATGAATGCATTTTAGTGGGCTTAAATCGATGTTTTGAAACTTAGAGCTCATTATTTTGTGTCTTTCTGCATTTACTTTTCAAAACCAAAATCAGGAAATTAATGAGCATTTGGTAAAAATAAATAAAATATGTGTGAATACTGAATTCTCAAGTTACATTATGAGTACAAACATTCTAGTTTCAATGTATCCTCTGACGTTTTTGTTACCTCAAGCAACTCTAGCTTTTCTTCACCACAATTTAAGTGTATTCTGAGTTAAGTCACACAAAAAACAATCTGCAGTTTTTGACAAGCAGGACCTGTGGTTGGGTATTAATATGGATAAATCATTGTCCATAAAATTTTATAGTGAGGTGCTAATATCTTGCGTTGCGATGTAATAAATTTAATATGAAATAAAGTAATGAACCTCATTACATTGATGCATAAATCCAACCATTACCATAAAGTGGCCTGGCTCGTTGATTTGTAACATTCCCCACAATGACTTAATACAACTGGAGAACAAATATGAGTAGGACTGGGAACCGAACTTCATGCTGGTAATTTGTTGTCTAACTTTACATGTTGTAGAGGCATGCAGGAAAACGGGCAAATTTGGAGACGGTGATCATTATTTTTTGTTGTTGCTTTTTTTTTCTTTTCTTTTTTTTGACTGCCAGCTACTTATCTGCATGGATAAACTTTGTGCCACTGGTTAGCTAGCCAGTCCAGCTGACCATTTAGCTTGTTGGTGAGTCTGTTCACGTCATTGTCCACTTAGATGGAAGCCCCAGCTCATCAACTTCCTCATCACTGCAGGCACAGATAACCTGAGCTGAGGCAGAGAGCTTTTCTCATTGTTTCTCACGATCAGCATTTTTTCATTTACTGTCATTTTATGGACCAAACAACAAACTAGTCATTACTTACAACCAATGAATTGATTATATTCATAATATTCAAGTATGAATCATGTGTGAAATAGAAAATTACCATTTCATCATATTGGAGTTTTTAGTGTTTTCACTGGTCACTGCTGAAGGGCAGTCAGCCTTTAAAGGGACATTGTGTGACATTTTCTGTTATTTACTGGCAAAAATCGATTCCTGCATTTATATATGTGTTATCATTGGTGTATTATGACCTCTGCTAATAATCTGACACATCCTTGTAAGCGAAGAATTTTAGATTTGTTTATACATACTACGGGTAAGCCGGTAGGGAAGTGCCATGATGGTCTGCCATCTTGAAACTACAGCCGCCAGCAAGGGACAAATAGCACCAACGCGGAATAACTACGCATTTTCCCTGCGAGCCAGTGCAGAGTGATTGAGACGCCAGAGAAGATCAATGAGAGAGGCTTATTACCCCGGCAAGTTTGAAAATCTGCACTACTGCAGCATAATGCAGGACCATGCATATGCAGCAGCTGCACAGGAGACGGTTTCACCATCGCCAAGAAAGTGAAAAAGGGAACTTAGAAGGCAGCATGACCGGAGCATTAAAAAAAAGAGGATTAACATCGGGCTAGCCTTCCCCAGGTGGAAGGAGCTCATGAAGGAGAAAGATTTTAAAAGGGACGCTGAAGTTGCCAGCTTTCTCCTCGTCAACTGTACTGCCTAAATTAGCCTAAAGCTAACTTTTTTCATTCGGTTTTGTTAGACAGTGTTGCTCGTTACCATAGGCAGCATAACAGTAGATCCTGCTAAAATACACCAGCCTCGTTGGTACAGAAGTGTATGTTTATGTGGTTTCAGTAGCTTTCAGAGTCGCCATAAACGCCGGCTTTTTGTCACAGTAAATGTCAGCTTATAAAGCCTTCCCACCGGTCTTTAGTCCGGCTTTACCACGACTGAAAGCCGGCGTTTACCGCGACTATGAAAGCTACTGAAACCACGTAAACATACAGTTCCACCAGAGGTAAAGAGTATAACTGGATCCTCTCCCTCTCCTTCTTCCTCTCAATACTGCTGCAGGACGTTGAATCACCCGACGATGATCTCTGATAATGTACGCACATCAAAAGGGTAAATGGATAATATAAACCCGAGGATCATAGCGTGTTGTAGAGGAATATTAGCACTTTGGTAACATTCTGTTGTGTTTGTTATCAAATTGTAGCTACATTCTAACTTAGCTGCTACAGGGTAACAATTTTTTTTTTTTTTTGGCCTATACACACTCACACTAATGATGTGATGCAGTTTGCAATATTTATGAAATCAGAACCTCTTCACCTGAGTGAACACTCCATGAAGTATCAGATGACATGGTTTCATCAGTGTTGTCGAGGCTTTTTGATACACGGCGGCTACCGTTGTTGCAATACGTGTTTGAAAAAGTGAGGCGCTAGAGTGCACTATTCGTTTGAATGCGATACATGATTTCAACGTTAGATGGGAGTAATTCCTACACAATGTCCCTTTAAGTGTGTAGATCAGGTCAGGTCACAGTATAATAGGTACTGACAGGCTGTGTGATGTGCTTGCTGCCACAGAAAAGAAATAAAAGTCCCTGTTTATGTAACTGTTACTACAGTGTCCTCCCTATACAGCAAAGCTAACTTAGCAGCCACAAGTAATGTTTTTGTTGTTTGCCTTGTTTTGGTTTTTTTTTTTTTTTTTTTTGCCGTGGTGGAACAAAACAAACAAACTCACATGAGAGAACATGCTCGATTATCTGGTGGGGTCTGCTACTCTACCCACGGCTTCAAGCTCAAGTATCTGGCAGATTTCCAGGTTTGGGGCATTTTAATTGACTTTAGCTTGACTCGTAGCGACTAACTAGCTAGCTCATGTTAACAACAAATCCCTCTAGACCTCCATCATGCAGATTACACACAAGCCCTCTAGACTCCATAGTGCCTGCTCTATATTTCACTACAGCACCCAGGAACATCCATCATGTTAAAATCATCCCCGGTGTATTAAAATACAAAAAAAAAAAGTCCTGAGTGTTGTGCTGTAGATACTTTAAGTTGTCATTAATAACCAGTAGATATATTCATCATAACGTTGAGATCTGTGATTTTTTTCCGAAGTTAAGCAGCGAGACCTCCCCTCCTCCTCACTGCCTGAGGCACACATTGTTGTCTTGGTGGAAGCGTGACCTAGAGTCAGTATGGATGAGTTTGTGGATTATTTTCCATGTATAAATTCTCATATGAGATGCCAAAACACTACCTACAACACACTCATGGAAAATAAAGACATTGCGAGTTTTTTGTTTGAAATCACGAGTATGATAAGGAGTCCGTATTGGAGAACTGACCGTGTTGTGACTTTTCCACATATAACTTCAGTGATTTTTTCTCATATAAGTTGCCAAAAACACTACCTGTTGCCACTTCGTCACTTTACTCACACATTTTGTGTGAGTTAAGTGTGGGACATTTTTCTCTTTACTGCGTAAACCCACAGTTATCCAAGTTAGGATCTGTTGTCAGACTCTGAATGTTGACTTAGGAAGCAAACGGAGAGTAATGGTGTGGAGCATATTTGTTGTAAAATTGACCTGAAGTTCCTTTCTCTACTTATAGGCAGACAGACTCATTCCAACACAGCTATTTACAGCAGTTATAGAGCTATTTGTTATTTTGTCTGGTGTTTTTAGATGTATGTTGAATCAAACTTGGTCTAAAAAGCTATTAAGTCCACATATTTAGAATCAGATTAAAGAGCTTTTTGTTTTTTTCAAATGAAAACCACTTTTCAATTTGTTAATTTCTTTCTGTTTTTGAGATTGAGCTGTTGGGTTGAGTAGGAAAATGATCATTTAAGTGAGGATTCTCAGTGAATTACAGCAACATTGTAGAATTCTCCTGGGGTAATAGAGGGTTAAAGGGGAAGGCTCGGCCATAGGTGTAGTTAGTGGTGCTACGGATCATCATTGATCCGTGATCCGTATGGATCCCTCTCCACGGTTCAGCACGCACATGGTCCATGGATTGGTTGAAAAAAAAAAGTTGAAAAAAAGTTGTCCGTGTTCACATGGCGGGCGCATGTTCAATCCACACTAGTCAAGCGCAGTGGTAGTCCGACCGGGCTAAAGCTATTACAAAAGCTTTTGGGGTGTTTATAGCTGCAGACATGAGGCCATATTCCGTTATGGAAAACAAGGGGTGTAAACATATGCTGAACGTGCTGAACGAGCCACGTTATGAGATCCCGTCACGCACCCCACTTCAGTGAGAAGATCGTGCCAAGTCTTTATGAGCAGGAAAAGACAAAAGTTATCAATGAATTATCCCAGGCATCCTCTGTTGCACTCACCACAGACGGGTGGACCTCCAGGGCAACGGAAAGCTATGTAACTGTCACTGCTCTCTACATCACAGCAGAGTGAGAGATGAGAAGCCCTGTGCTGCAGACACGCCCCGTCTATGAGAGTCACACAGGTACTGACAGAAGCAGTGGCAGAGTGGAAGATAGAGAAGCCCAATAGTAATATCCCAGTCATAACAGATAATGCTAAAAAAAACAAATAAATGCAGTGAATGAGGCAGGACTGGGCCCACAGATAGGGTGCGATAAATTGCATGGGCAAAATGCACCATCTGTGTCCATGATCCTGCCTCTGAAAACAAGGATTCTACAATCCATGGCCTCAAGTGAGGAAGACAGCACCATCACAAGAGATGTCACGACTGCCATTAGAGAGGACCTGAAACCCAGACTTCGCCCCCTACTCTACAGGACTATATCTTCACAGATCTACTGCACTGGATCCAATGTTCAAGTCCCTGTCTCACCTAGACCCTGCCCTACGCCGGAGGACATACAGTGATCTCACCACTGAGATTGTGAGCAGTCTGAGCACTGAAGACTGTGAAGAGGTAAATTAAAAAAAAAAAAAAATTTAAAAATTGTTTTGGATAATGGCTTTTATTAAATGTCATTGCCACATTTTTCATGTCTATGAAATATGAAATTAAATAATTGGTTTAATTAATCAAATATTTTTTTCTACAGGGTCAAGCTGCAGAGCCAACAGGAGTAGACACACATCTTCTCCACAAAAGAAGCCGGCCATGGTGGAGCTTTTTGGAGAGACCTTTGCAAGCAAGGACATGAGCAGCAAGACTTTTGCTGACACCATCAAAGAGGAGATGGCATCCTACCAGGCAGCCAGTGGCATTCTAGTGGATGGTGATCCACTGGCATGGTGGAAAAGCAATGAGTGTAAATACCCTCACATTGCCATGATGGCAAGACGCTATCTTGCTGTGCCTGGCACTTCAGTGCCTAGCGAGAGGGTGTTCTCCACAGCCGGGGACATAGTGACTGCAAAGAGGTCTACACTCTCTCCTTACAACTTAGACAGCCTTATCTTTTTGAAAAAGAATTTGAAATTATAAGCTCAGGTCTGCTTTGCTTTTTTTTTCTTTTCTTCTTTTTTTTTTTTTGATGATGAGGCTAGTTTTTAAGTCACTGTCCATGTTTAAAGGAAGAAGGTATCAGGAGGTCGTTTAGCTCAGTTGGTAGAGCGTCCGACCCATGTATGGAGGCTGTTAGTCCTCTGCAGCGGCCACTGGTTCGACTTCAGCCTGTGGCCCTTTGCTGCGTGTCATCCCCTCTCTATCTGCCCCGTTTCCGGTCTACTCTCCAGCTGTCCTGTCTAATAAAGGCAAAAAAATGCCCAAAAAAAAAAAAAAAGAAAAAGGAAGAAATTTTTAATTAAACATTGGATGGATCTTGAGTTGAATGTTGTTTTTATTTAATGGGCAAAAAATCCTTGCATTAAGTGTGTGTGTGTGTGTGTGTGTGTGTGTGTGTGTGTGTGTGTGTGTGTGTGTGAAAATGACTCAAAACCGTGATACGATCTGAACCATGAGTTTTTTGATCCGTTGCACCCCTAGGTGTAGTGGGTCAGAGCTCCACACTAACTTTTTTTTACTAGGAGCACAATGGCCCCTAACTTAAAATTTTAGGAGCGCAAGCAGAAAATTTAGGGGCGCACACCGAAATCGACTTGCAAAGTAAATATTCACATTTCCTCTCATTTTCACTGTATTACTGATAAATACTTGATAAGGAGCGTCCTTAATCTTCTCGTACGTCTTCCGTTTCAGTGTATCTGTGATGATGCCAACAAACTGTGCACATGCTGTGTCGTTACTGTAGGTTTGCGTTCAGTTTTACACCGTTCTTCCTTTGCAGATCGATTTGGCCTTTAAATTTAGTAAAAGGCAGTTCTTCCTTGGCAATGAAATAGGCCGTGTTAAACTTTAATATCAATTCGGCCTCCTCGGCGCACTGGTTAGCAGCCTCTTGTCTTCTAAATGCAACTGGGAGTGGAGCTTCACTTTCATTACACAGGTCACGGCACATTTTATGTCTCAGACTGGCACTGTGTTTGCTCAAAGTGTCGTGTTTTAATTGTGTGGTGCCAGTATTATCAGCGAATTTCGTGTTCCCCGCATGTTGTGGGTATCGACAGCAGAATTTGCAGTTCATTGAATTCGTCCCCTTGAAATACCTCAGCCAGGTGAACTCGTGCAGCCACTCATCGCGAAAACAGAATTTCCTGGCTTTTTTCGCCACGACCGTTTCCTCGCAATCTGAGTCGGACTCATTATCAGCATTTGTCTCCTCTGGAACAGGTTTACTGGGGAGAAAGTAAGAACTGATAGTCCTCTTCGCCATTGTTCATTGTTTACAAGAGTTATGTGAAACCTGTGGATTCACACGATAACCCCAAGACCCGCCTCTTTTCACACATAAGCCAATCACAGTGGTCATTCGCCCCCACTCTCACACACATTGGCCCGCCTTCTTCTTCTTTGGTGTTCGTCTCCTTTCTTCTTCTTTTGGAGTTAATGTCGGTTAGCAAACCAGCTCATTTACGTATTACTGTCAACTACTGGGCTGAAGTGTGGAGCAGAAGTTTGTCAGCAACAAAAAATATTCGATAATAATTAAAAAAAAAAAAAAATCGCCAAATTTACTGGTCGCACATGCGTGAGTAGATGAAAAATTTACTCGCAGTCTGGAGCCCTGTGTGTGTGTAATTCAAGTCCATTACTTAAGCAATAGTGCCACCACACTGAAAATACCCTACTACAAGTAAAAGTTCTGCATTCTAAACTTTACTAGGGTAAATCTATGTCAGTCTTATAGCAACATTTACTGAAGTTGTCAAAAGTAAATGCAGTGTGTATTGTGTGCATTGTGCAGTGCTTTAGTGTCAGCGGATGTTTTTGTATTAATATTACTATTGCATTGTGTATGTTGCATTTTACTGTTGTAGATGTTTATGGTTGTGCTCATTTTAGCTACTTTATATACTGTTGGGTAGTTCAATCTAAAGCAATGCATCATAGTCTATAAGATCATCATATGTTTGCATTAATTTACAGTATGTTATTTTAGAGAAAATGTGCATATTGTGATATATACTGTTTATCACGGAATAGCCTAAAAATAGAGATATTATTTTTAAGCCATATTGTCCAGCCTGAATTACAAGGTGTTAGCCCTTCTTGATACAAACTCCTACCTCAATACATCACACTGTAAAATGCCAACATCAACAAGTACAAAACGGACATTTGACAATCTGTTTTGACTACTTCTGCTGATCTAAAGTTGAGAGTTCAGTAAAAAAAAAACAAAGCAACTAATGAGCCTCATTTACACTTCATTCATACTGAAGAAAACTTTCCAGTGAATGCAGCAGAAGTGACTTTATTGCTATTTGAACCTCTAATATGTAACAACTGTACTATGCACAGGACTAGACAACATTATTAGTTACTCTCTGTGAATTTATTCTGCAACTGAATCAGCCAGAAGGGGAGAAAATGGGAGCAGCCATCGATGTTCCTTAATGAAACACCTTTTAAATCTGACTTAAAATGGTACCAGTACTTCTTTCCAGTCTCTCTCTCACTCCCAATGCACAATTCAGAGACCAAGAAAGTTGACTATATTGTTCTGTGTTGACTGTATTGTATTGTTCAGCTCACAGGTGTTAATGTTTGTGGGAACAAACTCTATGAATACAAAGCAAAATCAACTAAATTCAAGAAAGAAAGCCAGTCAACTTTGCCTGGATAAATAAAACTTTTTAGAAAACACACACACACACACACAAGAAAACACACACACACACACACACACACACACACAAGAAAACAGGGTAGCTAAGGAAGATAAAAGTGACCCGTATGAGTGCAAGAATGGAACTTGATGTTCCTGCCAGGGAAGGCGAGATACTGAACGTTGCGTTTGCTGTTGTATGACAGAGATGTGACGGTTGATAGCAGCATGTAGATATGGAAATTATACAGCCGTCTGTGGATTTCAAACAGCAATGGCTTTTGTCTTAGCATAGGAATGCGGCCGTCAGCATGAGGGAGTGAAGTGAGGAAGATTAGCTGTCAGACTCCACAGGCCTGCTGCTTTCTAGCAACACAAAACGTGCTGATGGAGCGCAAACTGAGAAAATCAGTAAAGACAGAAAGACAGCCACTGTAATGACATACATAAACATGATGGAGGAAACTTAGTCTGACTTACGGGATGCACTCTGCGGGTATAAGCCTGCCATTGGTTGCTTGGTTTCAGTAGCATCACGGCATCCGCTATCTAAGTTTTCAAAGCCCCCGGGAAACAACAGCAACCTCCAAGGGTACACGCTGAAAATGTCAAATTAGCAACTGGGTCGCTACTGATATGAATGTAAACAAGCTAGCAGCTGTTCCCTTTTCTTTTGCAGGGATTTTAACATTTCAATGCCAAGCCTCACCTCACCACATGCAAAAGTTCCACCAAAACAAGTTGCTGCATCCTGGGCTTAGCTCCACCAAAAAGGATTGTTATTGGTTTAGAGAAGGGGTCTGCAACCTGCAGCTCCAGAGCCACATGTGGCTCTTAGGCTCCTCTCCAGTGGCTCTCTGTGACTCTGGCAAAAAATTATATGAAAATGATTAACAGTCATTTAAAATTTTATTTTTCTTTATTGTAGGTCTATTAAAAGTTGAGACAACTCAAAATTTCAAGGCAGTGTACTGCAATAGATTTTTGTGTTGAGTCCAACTCAAACTCATAAGTTTTAAAAAACTGACCAACTACTAAACTTTGGTTGAGATAATTGCAATAAATTGCAATATTTTCAATTGAAACCATTTAATTTCCAGCCACCATAATGATGACAAATCAGGTTCACAGTTCACATTTTTTGAGTTTCTAAAACTCAAATATTCAAGTTTATCTAATGAAGAAAAGTACATTATTGCAACTAAAAATTATAGGTCGGCAAAACCTTCTAAAGTTTATTTCAAGTTTGCCAATTGTAAAAAATATGTAGCCTATTAACCAAATTTAAACAAAACAAAAGTTTTAATATTTTGTAAAACTATAGTCACAGTCATAGCTAGGGCTGAAACGATTCCTCGAGTAACTCGGGTGATTCAATTACTAAAATTCCTCAAGGCAAGCGTGATGGTGAATGACATCAACACCAACCAGGTGCACTCATAAGATAATACAACTGTATAAGGAGGCCTTTACATTAAACATGAGTCTGTGTTTCTCTGTCAGAAACTGTCAGACCTTCTCACAGCAGAGCGAACAGGTGAGGGAGGGGGAGGAGGCAGATTGATCACTAATAAATCGCGGATGCCATCGTCCTCTCAGACTGATTGAAAAAAAATAAAAATGCCAAAATTGGTCACAAACTATACCTGAGTGTCCGTACAAGTAAAGTCTCTGTGTGTGAAACACTGCAGAGTGTCAGACTGTCTACAAGGGAACCCTAGAACCGCAAAAGATCGTGCAAGTTTGATTATTTTAGTAGGAACAATGGACACAAATCTCGCGAGAGTTTTGCAAATCAAGAGTTCCCTTCTAGACACGACTGAGAAAGGTGCGCAGCTCCAGAAACAGAAAATCATGTCATGGTGCTGTTGTTTTTAATGTGGCGGGCCACCATAAATAAAACACTGTGTTCACTGAGCCACAGAGAGTCACTGAAACACTGATCACTTATCTGTTGTGATGGAAACAGTACTCATATCCCTTACTTAAGTAAAAGCATGAATACCACAAAGTAAAAATACTTCATTACAAATAAAATTCTTGCATGTAATTATTTCCTTTTTTTGAAAAATCCACATTTTTATTGCTTTTGTTGTACTTTAATGGTTCTCTTATTGGTATTTTTTGATTACTAAATACAGACCTGCAAACTCACTGATGACTATTTCGGTTGTTTATGGTTTCTGCAGACATTACTACCTTTACTTTTACCTTTGTATTTCAGTAAAACGAGAAGTAAATCAGTAAAAGTAAAAGTAAAGTTACTTTACATAGTACTTTTACATTAGCAATTTATACTTGACCTGTCTTAATTTCTCTTTTGTATATGACCATTGCGCTTAAATAAGGCAAAAGTAATGTAATAGAAAAAAATTGCAGAACGCACAATATTTCTTATCCGATTACTCGATTAATTGCCAAAATAATCGATAGATTACTCGATTACTAAAAGAATCGATAGCTGCAGCCCTCGTCTTTTTTTTGGTGCCTTTTCCTCTAATGCGTTGGAGGCTAGTCTTCTTGAGTCTCCATAAGCTAGCTATGGCTATGGATGCCAAATTTTAAAAAAGGCTTCAGGGAAAAGAGAGAATTTAATAGTTGCAGCTCCACACAGATTTTTTTTTTTTTTTTTTTTTTTGCACAAAAATGGCTCTTTTGATTGTAAAAGTTGCAGACCCCTGGTTTAGAGAAATACAAAAAGGCATGGTGTTTTTTCCTTTATAGCAAAGTATCAATGTGTGGAGCTAGACCTTCCTTGTACTTAATGCACACCTGAGGGTAAGAAAGGTTCAGAGGAAGTAAGCAAAGATGCATGATTTAATATGCCACAGCTCTGACTGAAACAAAAGTAACTGACTGAATCACTATTACAACAAACAACAAAAGCAAAGAACAGTTCTGACCATTCAAGTGTTCGTTAGGGCTGCAACGAGTGGCATATTTTACTATCCGAATGTTCGGGTCACTATTCGAGTAGTACTCGAGTATTCCTTTACCGCCATGTTCTAGAAAAACTTTGTTTTTTGTAGAACATGTTGCCAAAGACTTCAAATGAATGTATAGGTCACTTGTTCTGACACAAAAAGGAACTAAGAGAACAAAAGACAAAAGAAAGAAATGAATTGTAAAATATACAAAACAGAGCTGCATCGCATAAAGCCCCCATACTGGGAGCTTGTTTCAGCAACACAAATCAGCAGAGCATCAACTTAAGATGCAATCTATGATACAAAACCACAACTAGGCTGAGGAGACACTGCTTCTCAGGAATGAAAACAAATATGTTAATGTTAGGGCCCGACCGATATGGATTTTTTGGGCCGATGCCGATTATAGGGAAGAAAATTTCCAATAACCGATTAATCGGCCGATTAAATTTTTACATTAATTTTTTTTTTTAACAAATGGCTGCTTTTGAGCCTTTCAGACATTTCTTTCTTACAAAGATGTAAACTGAAGGCAGAAAATTAATTGCAAATACTTTTATTGTTTTGAGGAAAGCATCATATAACACAAACTTTACCATCCTTAACATTACCATTAGGTTTTTTTTTAAAAATAAAGTGCAAAATGGTAAAGCTTACCTACAGTAACGTACAAATGTTTTACTCAACATCTTTGGTAAACAAACAATAAAAAAACAACTGCAAAAGAATGAGGTATTTTGTGTGGGGCAAGGAGCATAAGAACAATATTAACAAATTCACAAGCCCACAGTAATGTTCTTCTTATGATGTTTAAGTTCTGTGATTTCTGACTGACTGTGAATGTGTATGGTACGGGCAGGTAGGCTATGTGGTTGGATGAGAAACTGAGGGGGCAGGGTGAGAGTGAGGAAAACAGGGTCCTGTGTGTGTGTGTGTGTGTGTGTGTGTGTGTGTGTGTTGTTGTAGTTACGTCGGGTCGGACGCTACAATATCAATAAAAACCTGTGCTTAACATAGACGTCGGAACCCCCACCCCCCCCCTCCCTAAACCGGACGCGAAATATCTGCGAGAGAGATGAACCACGGTCTCACTCCCAATGCGTCAACAGCCTGACAAATGGTCAGGGTCCCTCATCGTTACATACCGACTCATTAGGTACCCGTTTCTCGTCGTTTTTCGACGAGTTGGGTGACCCGACAGATTTACATAGAAATCCTACACATACACATACCCACAGACACACAGCTGAGGGGCTGAGGGGCAGAGGCGCTTGCCGACTGGCACGGAGAAATGCACGTCTGCGTGCCCCCCAGTGGGTGCTCAACCTGGTCAGTGGGTGGTCGAGAGGGTAAAGGCCGTCGGCTCGTGGTGTGTGGGGGGCTTTACTGACACGGCTAATGTGTGTAGCTAGGCTAATAGCTGATGGCTTATTCTCACTTTAGCTTGCATACGTAGGTAGTGCTTACACGCAACATAAACAGATAACTCGGCATGACCGAGACCACAGCGAGGCACATCGTGACGGGGAACTTATTGACTTGTTTATTTCACAAACTAGTTATATTTACCTTTGATGCAGACCGCTCGGCTCTGCATGTGTGTTCCAGCCGCTGCCGGCTCCAGGTCACTCAGCTGTGAGGTGGTTAGTGGAGTGTGTCATGAAGTCGGTGCGCCCTCTACCGGTCGGATAAATAATATTGGGGAATCTTTGGGAAAATCAAGTCTTTTTCCCTGCAGTTATAATCGGCCATAATCTGCGAATTTTGGCCGATTACCGATTATTCTAAAATGGGCTATAATCGGCCGATTTAATCGGCCAACCGATAAATCGGTCGGGCCCTAGTTCATGTATTAAAGATGATTTAGTGTGCAGCAAGACTAGGGATTGGAATTGATAAGATTTTATTGATACCAATGGCATTATCAATTCTGCTCATCAATCTGATTCTTTATCAATTCCTGTGGACTTTCTGTGTTGAATAAGGTCAGCCTGTACAGGTTTTCAGTGTCAACAACACAAATTAGTCTCTGAACACTGAACAGTGTAGGTTCTCCACTGTGACAGTTTTACTAAAGTATATGTATACATCAACATATCATATACATCAAGCTAAATTAGCGCACAGGAACTGACCGAGAAATCAAAAATTTTATTTCTTAATGATTCCATAGGAATAGTAATTCTGGACCTGTGTCTAAAATGGAACCAGGTCTGGATTCTGATCCCTAAGCAAGACAATACAAGTACAAACAGTAAAAATTGTTGACTGAAAACTTGTGAAGAAGGTTTACTCAGTTTGCCAGAAGAAAAGAAAACAGCATCTTAACCTTCAGCAGTGGCAACTTCCTGTTTATTATCAGCACACACTTATTCTCACTTTATAAGTGCTTCTATCTCCATTTACAGAAGCTTACAGTAGTTCTCACCATTCATTCACCCACATGACAACAAGATGTCTTGTAGCAAAGGAGGAAGGCCAAATCATGCAGCACAATACGATGCTATCACAAAGAAGAGACGACCTGCATCTGCTCAAACCCTATAGCTGTGCAGACTTGAGAATGATCCCTTGTCCCTACAGGAAAAAAAAAAACAAACAACACCCGAGCTAGCAACTTACACACTGAAAATGGCAAGTTAGCTCCTGGTAACAATATAAATGTAGTGAGCAGCTGTTAGCTTTTCTTTAGGAGAGATTTAGCCATTTGTATTGCCAAGGTTCACCTCCCCTCATGCAGATGTTCCAGCAAAACAAGCTCCCCCTGACACTATTTTGCGGGTGCACCATCACTGCATTCTGGGCTTACTACCACCCAAGACGATTGTGATTGGTTGAAAGAACAGGCACAGGGTTTTTTGCCCCTATAGCAGAAGAATAATGTGTGAAGCCAGACCTTTCTCCAGTGCTGAACACTGTGGAGGTTTGGCTTCACACATTATCTACATTACTGCCATGTGATCCTTGACTAGAGGCAGAACATGATTTATATGATCCAAATACTGAAGGTTCTAATTCAAAACTCAATGCTGATAAGCTTAAATTATTGATATGATATGAATGAAAGTTCAGTTGTCTAAACTATAAAACCACTCCATCCCATCACAGCTGCACAGTTCAAAGTGATGCTTCTTTTACTTCATAAACAATATTTGGCATGATTCAGACACCAGCTCCCACAGGGCATACAAACCTGACATAAGCAAAGTTGTAACGGGCAAAAGCAGTGGTCCGCAATGGTTAAAAATGAGAAGCTGCTAGCTGAATATTTTGTACACCATGCCTGCAACGTGCTGCAGTGAAGTTGCTTTTAAGTTGGATATTGGACTCCTCATACCCAGTAAGATCCAGAGTGAATGGCTGTGGAATAATAAATGTAAAACTACCTTCACCGCAGTCTATAGTGTTGGTTGAAATCTGACTCATGCTTCTCTGTGTTGTAACTCTGCTGCTACTGTACAGAGCAAACACTTTCACTTTATAAGTGTAGCATCCGTCATCCATTGATAGAGAGTGGGGTCGACAGTGCGGTCGGTGGGCAAGAAATGTACTCTTTGTAAGCACAAACACCATGTAACACCAGTATCACCCACGATTAGATACTAACATAAAATAAAATAACAAGTGCGCATGCGCAGAGGTGCGTGCAGCCTGCTACAGTCGCTCCTGCTCGTTTTCTATTTTTCAAATTTTTAGCTGTCTTCTTTTTTTCAGAATTGTCTGAGTTTTTGTAAGCAACTTAGTTAAGCTGTGTCCTCTCTAAACATGCTTGTAGAGAGGGTTTTTTTTCCCTGGAAGTACTTTTTTCTCTCAACCGGGCCATTGTTGTTGCCATGGTTGCCTAGCAACTGGTCGCATTGTTTACATGAGAGATCAGCTGATCGCTCTGAAGCCGGCTGGAATAGTGACCAGATCAACAAGCGTCCCTGAAGAGCTCTGGATAAGGACGCACAGAGGATGTAGAGGAGGTACGAAGCAGCGGAGGAAGAGAACAGGTCGAGGCAATGGCGGCTTATGGAGAAGAGGAGATATAAGCCGTGTCTCCCCTCTCTCATCATGGGCAACGTGAGGTCGCTGGCTAATAAGATGGACGAGCTAACAGCACTCGCCAGGAGTCAGAGGGAGTACCAGGAGTGCAGTCTGATGTGCTTTACGGAGACATGGCTGCACCAGGACATACCCGACGACAACGTTTCCATCAGTGGATTTCAGACTGTTCGGGCCGACTGGGATTGCACTGAGAGCGGTAAGCGCAAAGGAGGGGGGCTTGCCGTTCTAGTCAACAACCGTTGGTGTAATCCTGGTCACATTACCATCAAGGAACGTATCTGTTGCCCGGACATTGAACTGTTGGCTGTTGGACTCAGGCCGTATTATTTGCCCTGGGAGTTTTCTCATGCCATTATTGTGACTGTTTACATCCCCCCTTCTGCCAACCCGACGTCGGCGTGTGATGTCATTCACTCCGCTGTAGCCTGTCTCCAGACACAACACCCGAGTGCATTCATCGCCACCTCGGGTGACTTTAATCATGTCACCATGGTAACAACACTGCCAAACTTCAAACAGTATGTGGATTGTCCTACCAGAGAGGAGAGAACCCTGGACTTACTGTATGCTAATGCTAAAGAGGCATACAGCTGCTCCCCCTCCCCCCTCTGGGTAGGTCAGA
This sequence comes from Lutjanus argentimaculatus, assembly GCA_034769285.1. Classification (NCBI taxonomy): domain Eukaryota; kingdom Metazoa; phylum Chordata; class Actinopteri; order Lutjaniformes; family Lutjanidae; genus Lutjanus; species Lutjanus argentimaculatus. The sequence goes on along the minus strand of JAWZSL010000006.1, from coordinate 1,587,448 downwards.
TCATATCCTGGTACACCTCAGCCCATGTTATATGCCTTTGGTGAAGAGTCAGCCTGCAACCATGAGGGCAGTCCGGAGATGGTCGGAGGAGGCTTATGGGACACTTCAGGGTTTGTTTGAGGTGACAGACTGGCAGGTGCTCTGTGAATCACATGGAGAGGACATTGATGGGCTCACAGAGTGCATCACGGACTACATCAACTTCTGTGTTGACTCCATTGTCCCAGCCAGGACTGTCCATTGTTAACCAAATAACAAGCGTGGATAACTAAGGACATTAAGATCATCCGCAATGAGAAGAAGAGGGCCTTCAGAGTTGGTAACAGGGAGGAGGTGAGAATGATACAGGGGGAACTGAAGGTGAAGATTAAGGAGGCTAAAGAAAGGTACAGGAGGAAGCTGGAGTGGAAACTCCAGCAGAACAACATGAGAGAGGTCTGGAGTGGAATGAGGACCATCACCGGCTTCAGGATGACCAATAACAGGGGAGTTGAAGGCAGCATGGACAGGGCCAACGAACTGAATCTGTAGATACAGTTCCCCCCCCCCCCCCCGCCCCCCCCCCCCCCCCCTTATGGCCTGCCATTGTACTGCAACAGCTCTCCTCTCACCTCCTCCTCCCCTGGTTGCACTCTTCACCCTGATGACTCCTCTCCTCCCCCACTTGTCACCTTGTTCTTCTCTGCTGACCAGGTTAGAAGACAGCTGATGAGACTTCACTCAAACAAGGCTGCAGGCCCTGATGGTGTCAGCCCCAGGTGCTCAAAGCCTGTGCCCCCCAGCTATGTGGAGTACTTCAGCATGTCTTCAACATGAGCCTGAGTCTCCAGAGGGTCCCTGTGCTGTGGAAGACATCCTGCCTCATTCCTGTGCCAAAGATTCCACAGCCCAGTGCCTCCAAGGACTACAGACCGGTGGCATTGACCTCCCACATCATGAAGACCCTCGAGAGACTCATCCTGGATCAACTCCGACCCCTGGTCAAGCCACTTCTGGACCCCCTACAGTTCGCCTATCAGCCCCGACTTGGAGTTGAGGACGCCATCATCTACCTGCTCAACCGTGTCTACTCTCACCTGGACAAGCCGGCGAGCACTGTGAGGGTTATGTTTTTTGATTTCTCCAGTGCATTCAACACCATCCATCCAGCCCTACTGGGTGACAAGCTGACACCAATGCAGGTGGATGCCCCCCTAGTGTCCTGGATTGTCAACTATATGACAGGCAGACCACAGTACGTGCGCCTGCAACACTGTGTGTCAGACAGAGTGGTCAGCAACACCGGGGCCCTGCAGGGGACTGTCCTCTCGCCCTTCCTCTTCACCCTCTACACCACAGACTTCAGCTATTGCACAGAGACCTGCCATCTTCAGAAGTTTTCTGATGACTCTGCTATAGTTGGATATATCAACAAGGGTGATGAGGATGAGTACAGGGCTACTGTGAACAACTTTGTTACATGGTGCGAGCGTAACCATCTGCAGCTCAATGTGGCTAAAACAAAGGAACTGGTTGTAGATATGAGGAGGTCCAAGGCACCAGTGACCCCTGTTTCCATCCAGGGGGTCAGCGTGGACATTGTAGATGACTACAAGTACCTGGGGGTACATATTGATAATAAACTGGACTGGACTAAGAACACCAATGCCCTCTACAGGAAGGGCCAGAGTCGTCTCTATTTTCTGAGGCGACTGAGGTCCTTCAACATCTGCCGGTCTATGCTCAGGATTTTCTATGAGTCTGTGGTGGCCAGTGCTATCCTCTATGCAGTTGTATGCTGGGGCAGCAGGCTGAAGGGGGCAGACGCCAATAGACTTAATAAACTGATCTGCAAGGCCAGTGATGTTGTAGGGGTGGAGCTGGACTCTCTGATGGCAGTGTCGGAGAAGAGGATTCTGTCTAAGTTGCATGTCATTTTGGACAATGTCTCCCACCCACTCCATGACATGCTGGTTAAACACAGGAGCACATTCAGTGAGACTGATTCCTCCAAAATGTACAAGAGAGCGCTACAGGAAGTCATTCCTACCTGTGGCCATCAAGGTCTACAACTCTTCCCTTGGTGTCTGTCACTCCAAGTAAATAGACTGATTTGGACTCATCTTAACAGTGCTACAAGTTACTCTTTAGTAATATGTACATACCACTGCTGTATATATTTGTACATATTGCTATATATAATATGCTGTACATATTTTTAATTTTTATTATTTTATTTTTATTTCTTAAAGTTTTATCTCTACATAATATTTCTATCTTAAATCCTATATTTATATTTCTATATGTTATATATATACTTTTACTTATATTCTAGTCTTTCTTAAATGGGTGCAACTGTAACACCAACAATTTCTCCCCCGGGGATCATTAAGGTATTTCTGATTCTGATTCTGAGGCCTTTGCACTGAACTGCACCAAGACAACGTTGGTATTTGTTTGTTTCCACTAACAGTGGAGTTTTGTACCACTGGGAGGAGGCGGCTTTCAGGCCTAGGGCGGTGGCAAGTGGGAATGGATACCCAGCAGGGAATGCTGGCAGGAGGTGTTGCCAGAATGAGCACCAGAACTGGAGCCAGGAAAGCAAGTATTCTAACTGTACTGTAGCTGCCAGTCACTAGTAAGCTCAGGTGGCTGTCCTATTAGACAGGAAGTCAGTCTCAGAGACTGACGGGGGCCAGATTGACGATTAGGACATGGCGGGTTCAGGCATAGACAGGATTAATGATGCAGTTGAGGAGTGCGTTAGTTGCAAGTTAATGAGTGTACACCATCCATTGTGTTGTTAAGTCAGCGAGTATTACTTTTTGTTAAGTTGGAAGTAGGGCTGCACAATTATGGCCGATTATTTTGATCAATATCGAAATCACGATTATTAATCACGATTATTCATTATATTGGGAAAACATTTTTATTGCACTTTCTATTTTAAATAAACAATACGAGAACAATTCTTTCAATTCAAAATTAAATAAAAATAAAAATAAATCATAAATTAAATTTACCCAAGACAAAGGGCTAATGAAAAATAAATATGCCATTGCAGAGTGCAATCATAAAGTGCAAACAAATGAAAAAAAAAAATCAAGCCTACGCAGAAAAGGCACATACTACAAGGAACAGGAACACACCACAGGCCTACAGATTTTTGGCAAGAAACGCCAGCCTGTCAACATTTTCTGGCTTCAGAGATGACCGAAGGCAGGTCACTACATTCCCCCCCGTGCTAAAGACCCTCTCTGAGGGGGAACTTGTTGCAGGAATGAACAAATATTTTTTGCCAGCTTTGACAGTCGCGGAAGACTCGCTGATGTTCCCTCCACCAGTCCAGCGGGTTCTCCTCACTATCAAGATCAGCACACTGCAGGTAGGACCAAAGCTCAGAGGCTACAGCTTGTTCCTTGTTAGGAGAGGATCTTGGGCTGGTTCCCTCAGTGATCTTGAAGAAGCTCCCCAGGGTCTTCTTTCTCTTCGATGTGCTGGGTGCATCCTCTGCACTGTCTGCAGTTTCTTTAATTTATAATAAATGCTGTATCTATTGTAGCAGTAGGTCATGAGGAAGCAGCAGAGAGGAGGCAGTAGAGAGCAGAGGAGACAGCAGAGAGCAGAGAGGAAGCAGCAGAGACCAATCAGAGGAGACAGGAACTGAGAGGCTGATTAATACAGGTGTGGCTCTAGGAGTCACTCTCTCTCTATCCTTTGTGTGCACAGGACTGTTGACTCTCTGCTCGTGGTAAGATGGACTTTTGTGGTTTTCAGCATTGTTTTAGAGTAGCATTTTATTGTTAGGGTAACGTAGGGGTGCATGCGTGCACCCTGAGGTATTTGTATTTTAATGGTTTTTAATTGTGGGTCTGTCATTTGTTTGTAGGACCGAAGCCTTCACTGTTTAAGTTTAGAGGTATGAAAAATATGAACATTTTAACCTCATACTATATATGTCCTACAAACTAACAGTGCTTCTTTGTTTTTAGGTACAGCACTGACTGCCGTTTATTTTAGTTAGTATTTTTTAGCCATATTGATTTAATTGTTTTTATTGTTTTAATTGTAGGATTTGAATTGTTTTAGAATTTTAACATTCTGTCTTCTTTTGTTCCTAGTGTTGCGGCTGGTGGGGTCCTCCATTCACCGGTGTGGTTGAGACGCTGGGAGTTCACTTTAGTTGGTGACATGGTTTGTGGTTGCACATTGAATTAGTTTGTGGTGTTTTTATTTGAAGTGTGTTGGGTTTGCATTTCTTTTGTATATTTAGTTTCTCCCAGTGTCCTAGGCAGTGGGTGGTTGGTCTCCCAGCCGTGATATGACTGTCTATCCTCTTGTTTTTCATACTGTGTTCTTTTAGAATTTTACTTATTGTACAATAAATGGCAGATGATTGACCCACATTGACCGTTGTGGCCTCCTTAATTGAAGCCCCTGTGTGTTAAGCAATTCTCAAGGTTACATTTGGCGTTATCGGCAGGATTGAAAAACGGTCAGTGTGTGGTACATGTCATAGTTTAGGTTTTTTTGCTTTTATGATAAAATACTAAACGGCAGTCAGTGCAGAAGACCAAAGGGGTCATCGAGGCTGGTTTATCACCCCAAGGTGCAGAAGATGCTGTAATTCCACTTCTTCCTTGGCTTGTAAAGAGTGGTTCAAATATGAGTGAAACTGAGGAACAATTAGCAGCCCTGCGTGAGCAGCTCAGAGCCCTCCAGGTGGAAAATGAACGTTTAAAACAAACTGCCAGTAACTCTCATGCCTCTAATGCCTCTGCTTCTGCCCCCAGAATTGATAGAACTGTGTATGTCCCACGTGAAAGGAGGTGCCCAAAGTTTTATGGTGATCAAGACTCACCTGATAGCATTGGCTTGGAGGATTGGTTGGAGGAAGTTGAAGCTTGTCTGGAAGGGCGTCAATTCTCTAACAGAGAAAGAGCTATTTTCCTCCTTGATCATCTGGGAGGTGAACCACGGAGTGAGATCAAGCACAGACCACGTGGGAGAAAGAGAGGATCCTCAAAAGATCATTGACATTTTAAAATTACTGTATGGTGGTAAAAAGCCCTTGGTTGTACTGCAGCAACAGTTCTATGAACGTAGACAGCAGGAGGGGGAGTCACTGAGACAATTTTCTCATGCATTAATGTCACTAATGGATGCTGTTCTTGACAACAATCCAGATGCAGTTCCAAACTCAGAGGTAGCCCTGAGGGACCAGTTTGTGGAACGCGTCCGGAATGGAGCGCTGCGGCACCACCTGAGGGAAGTGGTGAGAGGTAAACCCAGAATGTCACTGATCGAAATCAGAGAAGAAGCTATTAGATGGGGTGAAGATTTTGATAGAGGGAGCAATTTCCATTCCTCCCAGTGCAATGTTACACGAGCCAATATAACAACTGCCACCCCAGTGCAGGAGCCAAAACAGTCTCCAGAGTTTCTGGCCATTACAGAACTAATAAAGAACCAACAGACTCAAATCTCCTCTTTAACACAACAGTTTCAGTCTCTGCAGTCAATGTTTGAGCAGACCACAGCCAAATTGACAAAGGAACGAAAGTGCCTACGTTGCAATAAACAAGGTCATATTGCTCGATATTGTCGCCAGCCCATGCCCACTACCTTGAGAACGAATCCTAACCCGAGTGTCCAGACAGTGCAAGTGGACCACTCAGTGACGGAGCCAACTTTTGCCTCTCACCAGGTAACGGATCTAACTAAGCCTGACTCTAACCCAGTCTCTCCAGAGCTTTTGAAACAGTTGGTGGGTCCATGCACTGTAGTACAGCTGACCATGAATGGGATCAATGTACCTTCATTATTGGACACTGGTTCAAATGTTACCACACTGACAAAAAGTTTTTTCATGTCACATTTTCATTCAGACCAACCTAAAATTAACAACTGTAAGTGGCTAAACCTCTCTGCTGCCAATGGGCTTGCCATCCCATATTTGGGGTATGTAGAGGTGGAGGTCACTGTCTTAGGTCGAGTGCTTCATGACTGTGGTGTTCTAATCGTTGAAGACCCACCCAGTTTCACATCATTACAGAAACAGAAGGAAAAAGTGCCTGGGCTGTTGGGAATGAACATCATAAGTCAACTGTATACTGACCTCTACGAGGAATATGGGTCTGCCATGTTCTCTATCCCTCAGGTTACACAGGCCGCACCTGGGTGGAGGGAAGCACTACAAATGTGTCATTTGATGGAGACTGAGCAGAGTGAAGAAGGAATCGGTAAACTACGAGTGCATGCTGAGAACCCTGTCCAGATTCCTGCAGGTACCACAGTGATGATTCCAGCTACAGGTCCAAAAGGTAAACAGTATAACTCACTCACACTCCTTTTGGAACCTGATAACAGTGCAACCCACATTCCTGCAGGCCTACTGGTGTCTACAGCTCTAGCCACACTAAAAGATGGACAGGCATACGTTCCAGTTACAAACATCAACAGTGAAGTAGCCTACCTTCAGCCACAAACCTCGTTAGGTCTACTGCATTCAGTCCATGTAGTGGAGGCCAATAGTCCCACAATTGTGTTTAATGAGGAGACTGATGCTCAAGGCAAAGTAACTGTAATATGCTCCCAAGCCTCTGCTAGCCCTTCCCAGGGTTTAGATCTACAGTCAGTTGACTTGTCTAATTTGAGCCACCAGGAGCAACTGAAAGCAAAAGACTTGCTTGGAAAGTACAGGGATGTATTTTCAACAGGGAAAGTGACCTGGGCGGTACAACGCTAATTGAACATCATATTCCACTTACAGATGACATTCCAACTAAACAACGTTACCGTCGTATCCCCCCATCTCAATTTGAAATAGTGAAAGCTCACATTAAACAGCTACTACAAGCTCAAGTCATAAGAGAGAGTTGCAGTCCTTATGCTGCACCCTTGGTTTTAGTTCAGAAAAAGGATGGTTCCCTGAGGATGTGTGTTGACTACAGGCAACTCAATGCAAAGACACGAAGGGATGCCTATCCATTGCCCAGAATCGAAGAATCATTAGATGCCCTGACTGGTGCCAAATGGTTCTCTACACTAGACCTTGCCAGTGGATACAATCAGGTCCCTGTAACTGAAGCAGATAAACATAAAACAGCTTTTTGCACACCATTTGGCCTGTTTGAATTCAATCGAATGGCTTTTGGGTTGTGTAATGCACCCAGTACTTTCCAAAGATTAATGGAAAGGATATTTGGAGATCAAAGTTTGCAGTCTCTCCTTCTGTATTTGGATGATATAGTTGTCTTTTCAACCTCTGTAGAACAACATTTGCAAAGATTGGATCTGGTGCTACAGCGTCTGCAAAAAGAAAACTTAAAGGTCAAGTTGAGCAAGTGTTGTTTCTTCCAAAAACAAGTCAAGTATCTGGGCCATGTGGTGTCTGAGGCTGGGGTCGCCACTGATCCAGATAAGATCGCTGCAGTGGCCCAATGGAAATGTCCAGAGACCGTTAAAGAACTAAAATCATTCCTTGGCTTCGCCAGTTACTATCGGCGATTTGTTCCTGGCTTTTCTCAGATTGCCTCCCCATTAAACTCCCTGGCAGCAAAATTGACCAGTAAAGACAAGAGAGTCAAAAATCCAATCAAACCCCACTGGACCGAAACATGTCATGCAGCCTTTCAGACACTCAAACAGAAACTCACCACAGCCCCAGTGCTAGCTTATGCTGATTTCAATAAACCATTCATCTTGGATGTAGATGCTAGTCATGATGGGTTGGGGGCAGTCCTGTCGCAAGAGTGGGAGGGCAAAGTTCGACCCATTGCTTTTGCTAGCCGCAGTCTGAGGAGAACTGAAAGAAATATGCAAAATTACAGTTCCATGAAACTGGAATTCCTAGCCCTTAAATGGGCGGTAGCAGAAAAATTTAGAGAATACCTGGTGGGCCAAAAATGCACAGTCTACACTGACAACAATCCTCTAAGCCATCTCCAGACAGCCAAATTGGGAGCAGTTGAACAAAGGTGGGCCTCAGAATTGGCAAGCTTTGATCTAGACATCAAATATAAACCAGGAAGAACAAACACGAATGCAGATGCTTTGTCCAGGCAAAATGTGAACATGGAACACATGCTGACCCTTGCTCCTACGTCTGCTCTTTCACAGGAACTGAGGTGTGCAGTGCAAAAGCAGCATGTTGTATTGACTCCTCAAAATTGTGTATCACAGGCTGTAATGGTGTCTCCTGGGGAGGCTGGAGCTAACCTTGCTGTGTTGCAGGCAGAAGACCCACTGATCCGGGATTTTCGTTTCTTCTGGGACAGACAACGACAACCAAATAAGGATGAGAGAAAGAAGGCGTCACCCATGCTCCTGAAGCTCTTGAAGCAATGGGGTCGGGTAATTGAAAAAGATGGTATTCTTTTTCGACAGGTGGAGTCACCGGAAGGGGGGCCAGCTTGGAATCAGCTACTATTGCCACAAAAACTGCAAGGGGATGTCCTTCTCAGTCTTCATGACAACCATGGCCACCAAGGTGTGGAACGGACTACAGATCTCATTAGGAGGAGATGCTACTGGCCAGGTATGAACAACACAATAGAGGAGTACTGCAGAGCTTGTGAACGCTGTACATTGGCCAAAGATGTTCATACTCAACCACGGAGCTTTATGGGCCACCTGGCAGCCTCTAAGCCTAATGACATTTTGGCTATAGATTTTACTGTTCTAGAGCCCGCATCTGATGGCCGGGAAAACATCTTAATCATGACAGATGTGTTTTCAAAATATGTACAGGCCATCCCAACTAGAAACCAAACAGCGGTAGCAGTAGCTGAGGCTTTAGTTAAACATTGGTTCTATGTTTTTGGAGTCCCTCGCCAGATACATTCTGACCAAGGACGTTGTTTTGAGGCTAAAGTAATACAGGAGTTGTGTCACATTTACAACATCACAAAAACTAGGACGACACCATATAGACCTCAAGGTAATGGCCAATGCGAACGGTTTAACAGGACCCTCCACGACCTGCTCCGGACCCTGCCACAGGAAAAGAAAAGGCAGTGGACAGTGCACCTGCCTCAAGTAATATTTGCTTATAACACCACAAAACATCAATCCACAGGATATTCACCACATATGTTAATGTTTGGACAAGAACCACGGCTGCCTATTGATTGTGTGTTGAGTGTCACAGGACAGCCGGAGTCGCTGACAGCAGACGAGTGGACCGCCGACCATCGAGACAACTTGGCCTGCATTTACCTGGGAGCGAGGCAGCGGCTTCGAGCAGCTGCTGACCGACGAGCGAAACAACACAACAGCAAGGTCAAAACAGATACTTTGCAGCCTGGACAGCTAGTCTACTGCCGGGACCACAGCCACAGAGGACGGCATAAGATACAGGACCACTGGAGCTCTGTGCCGTACAAGATTGTGCGGTGTCCACAAAATGGAGGGCCAGTGTACACCATCAGCCCAGCGGAGGCAGAGGGACCCCTGAAACAAATACATCGGTCAGAACTACGTCCAGCTGCAGGTAAACAGATTGATTTATCAGTGAATGACCCAGGTCTCCCTGCAGATCTACTCATGGTTAATGATTATGATGACACCCCTCAACCACCATTTGTTGTTGAGTTTTCCCAGAGACCTGTAACTGATGTGGTGGAGCAGGATGACACACCCCCACCACAGCCAGATGTTGTGGAGAGGCCTGGTGCTGCACAAGAGGGATCATGGCGTCCTCGTAGGACCACAGCCGGTCAGCACCGAAACCCCCATCATCTCCCAAGATCAACCACAATCCAAGTGAATCAAATTATTGCCCCTTGGCAGGGATTCCACAGGCCTTGGCTCTGAAGCCCATCGACGGGACGTCGATTCAGTTCAAGGGGGCAGATTGTAGCAGTAGGTCATGAGGAAGCAGCAGAGAGGAGGCAGTAGAGAGCAGAGGAGACAGCAGAGAGCAGAGAGGAAGCAGCAGAGACCAATCAGAGGAGACAGGAACTGAGAGGCTGATTAATACAGGTGTGGCTCTAGGAGTCACTCTCTCTCTATCCTTTGTGTGCACAGGACTGTTGACTCTCTGCTCGTGGTAAGATGGACTTTTGTGGTTTTCAGCATTGTTTTAGAGTAGCATTTTATTGTTAGGGTAACGTAGGGGTGCATGCGTGCACCCTGAGGTATTTGTATTTTAATGGTTTTTAATTGTGGGTCTGTCATTTGTTTGTAGGACCGAAGCCTTCACTGTTTAAGTTTAGAGGTATGAAAAATATGAACATTTTAACCTCATACTATATATGTCCTACAAACTAACAGTGCTTCTTTGTTTTTAGGTACAGCACTGACTGCCGTTTATTTTAGTTAGTATTTTTTAGCCATATTGATTTAATTGTTTTTATTGTTTAATTGTAGGATTTGAATTGTTTTAGAATTTTAACATTCTGTCTTCTTTTGTTCCTAGTGTTGCGGCTGGTGGGGTCCTCCATTCACCGGTGTGGTTGAGACGCTGGGAGTTCACTTTAGTTGGTGACATGGTTTGTGGTTGCACATTGAATTAGTTTGGTGTTTTTATTTGAAGTGTGTTGGGTTTGCATTTCTTTTGTATATTTAGTTTCTCCCAGTGTCCTAGGCAGTGGGTGGTTGGTCTCCCAGCCGTGATATGACTGTCTATCCTCTTGTTTTTCATACTGTGTTCTTTTAGAATTTTACTTATTGTACAATAAATGGCAGATGATTGACCCACATTGACCGTTGTGGCCTCCTTAATTGAAGCCCCTGTGTTTAAGCAATTCTCAAGGTTACACTATGTATCTACAATTATTACTAACCATGCTCGCAGACGCAGTCATCTCAGACACAAGTCTGGCCTGGATCGGTGCAACCCTGCCCTCACTCACGTATCGCAGCTTGAATCGTGGATCCAGAGCAGAGGCCATGTCCAGCAGCTCTTGTGTCTCAGGATCCTTATATTTTTCCTCCAGGTAAGTTAGAATTTTAGTCTTGATGGTGTTTGTCAACTCTGGACCATCATCGTTCACTTTGAGGATGGAGGAACTGAAAAGTTGGAGGACTGGCTTGACAAAGAAAACACTGACATACTTCTCACTGGACAGTGCATCAGTAAACTCAGTCAGAGGGTGGAGGGATTTGTTGATGGCTTCCAGGACGTCAGTGTCCTGCCAGGTTGGGATGAAGTGTCTGGACTTTCTGTCAGAAGGCAAGACTTGAGAGATGGCCCTCTGTTGCTCCAGGACTCTTTCAATCATTGCCTGCCTTGATCCCCACCTTGTGGGGCATTCCGTCTTCAGTCCATGTCCTGGAAGCTTCAGCTCCTTTTGAGCCTGTGCTAGCTCCTTTTTACACCTCCAGCTGTAGGAGAAACTGCTCACAAGTTTTTTGCAGATTTTTCGCTTATTTTTCTGTTATTTTATCTGGTCATTTGTAAAGCATTTTAAATATAAATATTTACATATATAAAATTGCCTACACATTTGATGATCAATCTCTATCATATTAACACAGATTACATACAATTCAATTATGTGTATTTTTTTTAAATTGTCTGTTTTATTCATCCTACTCACCAATTGCTAGACAGAGCCTGTGGTCAAAGCACTGGAGCCTCGTCCATTCATTTAGAGAAGCTGCCCTGACGATGTTAGATCCATTGTCTGTTGTGATGCACACTCCTCTTGCAGGCTCCAAGAGGCCAGTGCTTCCTGCAGTCCCTGGGCTATAGCTTCTCCTGTGTGGTCTTGTGGGAAAAATGACGTCTGCAAGCACCAACTCTTCATTGTAAAATCCCCGTCAATATAGTGAGTTGTCAGGGACACATACGGCTCCATTGTTCTGCTTGACCACAGGTCAGTCGTAGAAGTACTTGACAGCTGTGATTTCCCTCTCTATTTCCCCTGACATTTTTCATACAGTGCAGGTAATGCCACTTTGGAGAAATAATTGCGTGAGGAGATCATATATTTCTTGTCCAGTGTTTTGACCATGTTTCTGAAGCCTTCGTTGCTCACAGTATTCATTGGACACATCTTTGGCCAAATAAAACGCTATCGCATCCATTATTTCAGCGTGTCTTTGGGAGGTGGATGGATACGGGGTCGCCCGGTGCAGGGTTGCTGTTCTGGTTGCCTGGGTTGGCGCTGGACCCAGACCCAATGTAGTGGAGTAGCGTTAGCTTTGGCCTTCATGCATTCATTGTATTTGTGTTTGTGGTGTTTTTTTCAGGTGGTTGAATAAGTTAGTTGTGTTGCCCTGCGGCGCAGGCACTCTTTCATATGATTTCTTTTTGGTCAACATCACTTGCCTTGAATCCAAAACACCTCCAGACAATGGATGTTGATCCCTTTCGAGGCGCTAGCTTCTCACCTCCAGATGCTGCTGTACTGTCACCTTCTGCTCACAACATTACGTTTCACTCTCACATCAGTCAACTGTTGAATAACTTGAGGCTGCAGCTGCAGGGTTCGCTTGCTTGTTAGTCAGGCAGCTTAATGAAGCCCTAACCTTTCGTTCTCCCTCTGGTGGTTGGCTGACTATTGGTTGAGAAAGTGCTTGGTTTGATATGCAGCAGAGCCTGCATTTTAAATGTTAATATCGCTGGCGATCATGTTAATCTAATTGTAGCAGCCAAAATCGTGATCGTGATTAAAATTCGATTAATTGTGCAGCCCTAGTTGGAAGTCATTTATTCCCATGTTTGTGATGTTAAACTGTGTTGAAATAAATAAATAAATTAATAAATTAATAAGCAGAATTTTCAGTCTCCTTGCCCCCTTGCTGGTTGTTGTGTGTGCAAAAGGTCGTCCCTCTGAGTACTGTTCTTTAAGACTGTTGTTAATCATCGCACATGTGAATTCCCACACTGCCGCGGTCTTTGAATGCACCGCAGACATGTCGATCCTCTGGAGAAAACAGCTGAGTGACTCTGCAGTGTGTGCGTCTAAAAGCAGTGAGTTATGTTGTTGTGTCACGTGTACCTTTTGTTGATATTTCTGTGCACCCATAAGTCAAGTAATGACATGCCAGTCATTTTGGTTAGTGGAATTTATGATGTTATAAAGAGTTAGCCACTAATCAGTGGCAGGTAGTTAGCTGCTAATGGGAAGTTATGCTAGCTCACTGTGTAGCTAAGCTCTGTTGTTTACATTCGCATTTCACATCCTACCGCTCACTCTGTGGATTGATCATTGTGATTTAAGTTAGAAATAATATTTTGAGCCGTATCTAAGTTATGCTCTGGTTAGAAACACATATAATTGGCTCAGTATATTTTTATGTGAATTTGTACTTCATTTCTAATTATCTTGTGTTACTGTGCTTGTATTGCAGAAACCACACACATATTCACTCACTGAAGTGTTTGCTGCCATCTAAGATCCACATACAGTACCGTCTCATACATTGTGACATATTCAGAATCTTTAGCACTTTTACGATTGACATTTAACAGGCAGCTCACTTTGTGCTCCAAAAATCATAAACGTGCAGCATAGGCAACTAGAGCCGAGTGCATCAGCTGGGCGTACGCCTGGGTGTAACGTTACGTCCGACTTAGTACGGAGAGTTACGACCAGTTTAAGGTTAAGACGAGTGCACCAGTTAGACTTAAGCCCTGTGTGTGTGTTCCGCCTGGGTGTAACTTTTACGCCTAGTGTGGCAGGCGTAAGTTGGAAACTCAGACTCGTATCCATGGTAATTTTAATGGAATCACACAGCCAGAAAAGAGAAACAAGGATAGCAGCGCACCTTACAGGATGATTAACAAGAGGGCATTCAGAAGAGAAAGAGGTCATCCATGACAGGACAAATCCGCTCGATATATTCAGAAAGTGATAGAGAGGTTTCATTTTAGCAAAGAAGCGCTGTTTGAATTAAAGTGCTCTCCCCTCAGCTGCAGCATCTGTCGAACAGAGATGTGGCACTGTCCCTCACCCTGCAGGTGCTGATTACGCTCAGTTTTAAGCCAATGGAGCTTTTCAAAATACTAAGAGAGACATGATAAATGCATGATAATGCTTTGTATAGAAGTGTGATGCTTGTAGGGTTGGGCATCGTTTGAATTTGAACGATTCCGATTCCGGTTCCGATTCCTCGTTTCGATTCTAGTTCCTAACGATTCTTGATTCCGATTCTTTTAAGAGGCAGGGTCAAAAAAATTTACGTTTTAAATGAGCTAGCTAACCAGAGGTCTTTCTGGATGAAATAGTCTGAACTTCTCCATGAATTTTAATTCTATGAACTTTTAACTTTTTATGAACTTTACTATGAATTTCTCACAGGGCTGTTTTCAACTAGTATATAAATATCAAATCTATGAACCTGAACATAAATATTATAAATTTTATTTTCACAGGGGTACACTTTTCACAAGAGAGCTTTATTTTTGAAAAACTCATGAAAACACATTTACACATATCCTGAGTGTCTGATGCTGCAGGTACTTAAACATGTTACTGTGCTCCCACTGATGGGCTAACCTGGTGCAGAATATCAAACAAACAATAAGGAACAACTTGTACAACCCAGTCCAGATTAGCAGCAGGTACAGTATAAAATCAGAAACAGTTCTTGTTGAGGAAAATGATCATATCTGCCTTCTCAGGCAGTATGCGTGAGCGTTCCACATCTGAAAAGGGATGCAGTTTTTTAACAATATATGCGGTAACCTTTCTGTGGCACTCTTCTACTTGTTGCACCGACATCTTTCCCTTGGCCGCTATGGTGAATGGAGTGGGCGTAGCACATCGCGGAGTCTTGTGAACTGCCTGGCTAACGTTAACAATCTCAAGTCGTTTGTCTATGAAAAATACATGGGCTAACGTTAGCTGGGTATTTGCATTTGAGTTGACCCACCGTTTTAGGTCGAGTATAACTTGTTAGCTGCCTCAATGTTGACATAAGACCTATTTATTGTTTTACTTACCGGATTTGGACTGGAGTGCGGTGCTAGGCTGAGGGTCGGAGCCGGAGGAAGAGGCAGTGGAGGAAGAGGCAACGGAGGAAGGCCGGCTCAGCGCGTCAAAGATGGGGCACTCTGTTATTTGTACACCATGTTTGTCGTGCACCCTCCTGTGCATGATATAATCTTTTTACAAGTGTTGCACTGAGCCAACTTGTTGTTTTTATTAAAGTGAAGCCACACTTTAGACCGCCGCCGCACCATGGTTGCGTGGTAACGGCGGATTCTCCTTCGTTGGTGTTCGGCAGCTTCTTCTTCCGGTTGGCGGACTGGGTATCGAAACTAGGAATCGAAATTTAAAAATCTGAACAATTCCGGGAGAATGGGAAAGTTAGTCCCGGTTCCAATCGATACTTGATACTCGATGCCCAACCCTAGTTGCTTGGCAACAATCAACAGTTTGCGTACTCATGTGGACGCGCATTGTAAGACCAGGCACAGCTATGACCGTGGTGAGTCAGTCTTGGTGCACTCGGTGTAAATCCCAATCACAACGACGTAGTTAAGTCCAGCGTAAGAGTTAAGACCTTCTTTTTTACGCCCAGCTGTTGCACTCGGCTCCTAATGCATAGAACTAGCAACTGCTAGTCAACTAGAAGAATCTTAAGTCAGGGCAGCCCTAGAAGAGCTCAATAAAAAGAGGACCGGATTTTGATCAGCTGTACTTTAGCTGATATTGAAGTATATTGATATTAAAATGTCGGCTTTGGATATCCCTAACAAAGATGGCCATCACTGATGCCGCCTAAAAAGTGGTAAGTGCTTGGCTTAATCTCAGTATCATGAGATGAGCTTTTTTTAAACACATGATAGACAACTGGCAGATAGTGGACCATATTAGTGCAGAACACATCAAAACACTTATTTGTACTGCCCCAACATGCAGAGGCTGCTAACAAAACATGGATGGAACATGGATTTACCTGTGACTGAAAATAACCTGAAGGCAAGCACCCATTAAATGCCCAATGGTATTTCCTGACTTTATGAGTTAGGAACTCGGCTCCTGAAAGCACCATAAACAACTGAACAGCATGCTATGGATTGTGGGAGACTGAGACCACTGACAGATTAAACTTGAACCAGTGGAGGAGACACACAAAAACACACCATAGGCTGTGCATAAAAGACAGGAGTGTTCAACCATCCAAAGGAAATATTCAAAATACACAGACAATGAAAACTCTAGGTGTAAATTCCATCAACAATAGCCTCAGGTGGTATTTGGTATTATGGTATACCAGGGTATTAAGAACTCTTCATGGGGGGGCGCCCCCTATAGCTCAGTTGGTGAAGCGTGCGCCCATGTACTGAGGCTGCTAGTCCTCTGCAGCGGCCACAGGTTCAACTCCCGCCTGTGGCCCATTTGCTGCATGTCATCCCCCCTCTCTCTACCCCCTTTCCTGTCATATCTTCAGCTGTCCTATCGCAATACAGGCAAAAAGCCCAAAAAATAATCTTAAAAAAAAAAAAAAAACTCCTCACAATGTGATTTTCAATACCGTCATAAATACCAATACTCCCCTTCCTATTAAGCTGATATGGAGATGCTGCACAGATACTGTATTGTCTCTGCAGGCAATGCAGCTGAGCAGACAGGCATAAGAGACATGGCGTCTTGGTGACAAATTTTCAGGACTAACGATTAGGGGTGTGCCAATACATCGATTCTTAGATGCATTGCGATGCGACACATGACGATCAATAACTATTAACAAATGTTCAAAAATTGATTATTTTCCATGATAGCGAAATCACAGAAACACAACCGCAGCACCTGGAAGTTGGCCAGAACGAAAAAAGCCACCCGGACAGTTTTAAGGGACGGACTCATAACAAGACTGTTAGCCAACACGGCGGCAGCTAACTCGCTGGCTACTGTCACTGAGCGTGAGGTTCACTCTTCAGGGTTGAAATTAGGGGTGGGACATTGAGCCAGACTACAGAGCGTAGTTGTGTATTATACTGTGCAGTGTATAATGATCTAATGTATGTATTTAGAACAGTACTGTATAAGTTTTAAGTTTTTAAAAGAAGTCTTATTTCTAAAGGCACTTTATGTATTACACTTTATGTAATAAGAGCAGGGCGTTTGTTGTTTGTGGGGAAATGTGTTTGGATCTTTTGTTTAAAAGAAATCCTGTATGGGGAAAAAGAGATCGCAATCGGATAATCGTGATAATCGTAATAATCATTATAATCGTAGTATATTATAATCGTTTAATAATCGAATCGTATCACCCTGAATCGTAATCAAATCGAATCGTGAGGTGCCTAAGATGGCACACCCCTACTAACCATGTCGAAGAAAAATGCCTCTGCCCTTGTTTTGGATTATGTTGGATTCAGTCATTCAGATAAAGGTAAGATAAGACAAACTGCAGACTTCTGACTGGTCAGAGGTGCGTTGAGTCGTCAGTGTGTAACTTCAAGGATTAAGGATCTAATTACTGACTAAGGTCACAGAGATATGGGGAATGCGCACTGAGCAGAGGGAGAGGTGAGCAGTGAAGTTTGTCATTCTGGCAGAATATGTACAGAGACAGCGCAGTAAATTTCTAGTTTAGGTTTGAGTTTGTCAGTGAATAAAGGCTGCAGCTTCTTGAGACCAAAGTGAAGCTTATGTGTGTGCAATTTTAAAGCCCTCTGTATCCCCCCACAGCTGCCATGAGGCAGAAGTTGTTGGCGAAGCTCCCTTTTCTGACATATGGGAGAGAAAATAAAAAGAAGCTGCTGGTCATATATTCTCACATCATCTCCACATCCCATTTATTATTTTCTTATTAAGCCCACCCCGTCAGATGAGCCCAAGACGTTCAGTTACATTGGTGGCTGCAGTTTTCTTTTCTGCGGGGTAAGAATAACAAAATGATCAACACATTTTTACATCTGCCCGGAACACTGCATTAGGGCTGCAACTAACACTTTTCATTATCATGTAATCTGCCAATTATTTTCACGATTAATTGATTAATCATTTAGTCTATAAAATCTAAAATCAATTTTTGACTACTGATCATCACAATTTCACAGAGCCCAAAGCTTTTTTTGGCCAACCAACAATCTGAACTCAAAAAGACTCTTCATTCACAATCATAAATGACAAAGAAAAGCAGCTGGAATCAGCAAGTATTTGGCATTATTGCTTGAAAATGATTATCAAAATAGTTAGCAACTAATTTTCTTTTGATCATCTAAACGTCAGTCACAAATATCTAAACATCATCAACTAATCATTGCAGCTCTATTGTCGAGTGTAACTAACATTGCAGCCTCAGGCTGCATTAGTTCATCTTTTTTGGAGGACTCATGTACCTGCTGACTTGACCCGTCACCCATGTTAACAATTTGTCACAGTTGAAAGCGTCTGATCTTTCACATAGCAACTTTTTCAGAAACACTGAAAAACAACCTTGTTGTCAGTGCAACCTCCCTAAAATTTAACACAATACATCTTGGACAAACTTCAGTTGAAGGACTTAATGTTCCTCCTCAAGGAAATTCACCAACTCTTTTCAAAACTCAATGCTACCCAAAGTTTTGGAGCTGTAGAGACATTGACACCCACCTGGCTGTCAGTGCCTCGCTGTGCGTGGTGACATCCAGTAAATTATAAAACCCTTTACTAACAAAGCACTGATGCTGAAAGGATTTTTTTTCTTTTTCTTCAAGGACATAGAATGAATATTTTACAGTTATGGAGCACACAGAGCAAAAGCTGAGTGCATAGTGTGCACAAGCCTTTAAAATGTGTAACAACTTTCTCAGCCATTTCAGTGCTAACATCATGTATTGTATCCTTTTCTTGACATTGACATGCTCTGTATGCATTGCTCTGCATTCATTGTGTACCTGCAACAGTTTTCATGTAGGCTAGATGATGATTTCCTTCACAGAACATCCTTCAAATAAGATATATCTTGAGAAAACTCGATAAATAAAACAAACAAGAAAAAAAATTGCAGAAATCTGGTGAAATGTTAAGTCAATTAATCAACTGGATGGTAGTCAGATCAATAAATGAGAAACAAACAAACAATAATTGATTTTGAGCTGCAACTTCAGGGTTTAACATTAATGTTTGGGCAAGTGGGTCAGAAATCTACCTGCTTGATGTAAATTTTTTCTTGCCCCAATAAATATTGTATAATTTCTTTGCAGTTATTGGGCATGCACAAAATATTAGGGTTCAATACATTTTTGGCTCACAATTGGAAATTTAAATGAGTTATTATTCCAATAATGAAATTATAGCCAATAAATATCAGCTATAATAATACTGGATTTGGCTGATAACTTCAAAGCATTTGATTTGTATTCTTCTTAGACAAAATGCTCTATAAAAGTATATTTGTAAAGTTTTTTGATGTACTTTTAAAACGTAATAATAAATGAATATTTCAGGAGTCAAAACTGTTCTCTGATTGGTTGTAACAGTGATGTCAGGTTGATTTGATTCTGTCAGAGCTGTGGAATATTAAATCATCCATCTTTGCTCACTACACCCTCACCTTTCTTACCATCTGGTGTGAATAACGTATAGGTTATATGAACTTAAAAAAAAATTACAAAAATGTAAAATTATTGGTATCAGCCATGTGAAGCAGATAATTATTGGTATCGGCTCAAAAAACTCCATGTCATGCATGCTATGATGGTGTGGTGCTGTGTACTCGCTCAGTCCCCTTTTTCTGTTGGAAGAGCAATCACACTCTATTATGCAGTGAATTACTGCAAGTTTTTTAAAACATGGTAGGCTGTGGTAGTCAGTTTTGCAATAACCTAACTTGCCTTGGCTGTCGTGTTTCACACAAGCACCAGGAAGGTCATAGTATACAATTTTAGCCCTGATATCCCACTCAACAACAAATTCTGGATGTTGCAGACAAACCCCCTCTGACCAGAGGCAAATCACGGTGTGCCCCCAATCGTGTTGGGAACAACTCGACAAGCCAGACAGCAGCTACGCCAATGAGAGCAGACACAGCACACCAAGCTGAGACTTGCAGACACAGGCTGAGAGAGTCAGACAAGAGGAAGGGAGAGATGAAAGAACAGTAGAGCAGCAAACAGAATAGCCCAAATATAGAACTACTACAACTTTTATGCATACTTATATCTAAAAATTAACAAAACAGTTACTATAATTAATAATCAATGTTTTATTATGAACATCCAATTTAGTTTTACAAGAAAAGTTGCAAAAATGCTTGTGAATGCTGTCAATTATATTTCTTAGAAAGACTGAAAATCGGAATCAGCCAAGAAAATTGGAAATGGTGCATCTCTACGCAGTAGCTATAATAAGCTATAATGTAGTTAAAACAAGCTCCACCTCAAGCAGCACTGATGCAGCACTGTGGAGACAGACAGTGTAGAGTTTGTAACTTCATAACTTGTAACTGTAGAGAGTTTATGGCAGACTAATTACTGTCAAAATTCAGCTACTTTTCTTTGTCACTAAATTCCTTTCTCTGACTTTGTCTTGATTCTTTACCCAATGCCAAATTCATTTTTATTGACAATTATTTTTACATCTATTTGTTTGAACATTTCATTTTTAAAATGGCAGAAAAGAGTAAAAAATGTCCACATGTTCAGAAAGTCCAAGGGGAGTCTTCTTATACAGTTGTGCTCATAAGTTTAGATACCTGGCAGAATTTGTGATTTCTTGGCCATTTTTCAGAGAATATGAATGATAACACAAAAACTTTTCTTTCACTCATGGTTAGTGGTTGGGCGAAGCCATTTATTATCAAACAACTGTGTTTACTCAATACAAGAGAAACTACCCAAATGACCCTGATCAAAAGTTTACATACCCTGGAGATTTTGGCCTGATAACATGCACACAAGTTGAGACAAACGGGTTTGAATGGCTACTAAAGGTAACCATCCTCACCTGTAAATCTGTTTGCTTGTCATCAGTGTGTGTGATAAAAGGTCAGTGAGTTTCTGGGCTCCTGACAGACCCTTGCATCTTTCATCCAGTGCTGCACTGACGTTTCTCTGGATTCTGAGTCATGGGGAAAGCAAAAGAATTGTCAAAGGATCTGCAGGAAAAGGTAACTGAACTGTATAAAACAGGAAAGGGATATAAAAAGATATCCAAAGAATTGAGAATGCCAATCAGCAGCGTTCAAATTTCTAATTAAGAAGTGGAAAATGAGGGATTCTGTTGAAACCAAACCACGGTCAGGTAGACCAACAAAACTTTCAGCCACAACTGCCAGGAAAATTGTTCAGGATGCAAAGAAAAACCCACAAATAACTTGAGCTGAAATACAGGACTCTCTGAAAAAAAGTGGTGTGGCTGTTTCAAGATGCACACTAAGGAGGCACTTGAAGAAAAATGGGCTGCTGGTCGAGTCGCCAGAAGAAAGCCATTACTACGCAAATGCCACAAAGCATCCCGCTTACAATACGCCAAACAGCACAGAGACAAGCTCAAAACTTCTGGAACAAAGTCATTTGGAGTGATGAGACCAAAATTGAACTTTTCTGGCCACAACCATAAACGTTACATTTGGAGAGGAGTCAACAAGGCCTATGATGAAACGGTACACCATTCCTACTGTGAAACACGGAGGTGGATCGCTGATGTTTTGGGGATGTGCGAGCTACAAAGGCACAGGAAACTTGGTCAAAATTGATGGCAAGATGAATGCAGCATGTTATCAGAAAATACTGGGAAAATTTGCACTCATCAGCCCGAAGCTGCGCATGAGACGTACTGGACGTTCCAACATATCAACGATCCAAAACACAAGGCCAAGTCGACCTGTCATGGCTACAGCAGAATAAAGTGAAGGTTCTGGAGTGGCCATCTCAGTCTCCTGACCTCAATATCATTGAGCCACTCTGGGGAGATCTCAAACATGCAGTTCATGCAAGACAGCCCAAGAATTTACAGGAACTGGAGGCTTTTTGCCAAAAAGAATGGGCAGCTTTACCATCTGAGAAAATAAAGAGCCTCATCCACAACTACCACAAAAGACTTCAAGTTGTCATTGATGTTAAAGGGGGCAATACACGGTATTAAGAACTGGGGTATGTAAACTTTTGATCAGGGTAGTTTCTCTTGTCATTATGATTTAAAAAGAGTAAACACAGTTGTTTGACAATAAATGGCTTCACCCAACCACTAACCATGAGTGAAAAAGAAGTTTTTCTCTTATCATTCATATTCTCTGAAAAATGGCCAAGAAATCATAAATTCTGCCAGGGTATGTAAACTTATGAGCACAACTGTATATTAGTTTGTGTGTTCAACCAACCATCCACAATCCAGAGTCGACTAAATCGGCTTGTCTTCATGGCACTTAATTGACTAAGTTTCAAGAAAATTAATCACAATGTCATACATTAGGTTCCAAAAGCATATAAGCAATTGCAAGACGAGACTTTGGGCTTTTAGAAGTCACAATCTGTCCTGATGTTTTCAAGTGTGCTTTGTTTTCTCTTATAATATACTGTTGTATAAAATGGCCATTATTCATAAAGAAAATCTCATTAGCTCAATAAATAATTCAAATAATCCTTTTGGCCCTGAATCTAACATGTCTCTCCTCTGTGCAGTGACTAACATGTCAGTCAGTCCCAGGTGGGAAGGTATTCTAAGATGTAGGCTATCGACCCTGAGGCAATCGCTCGCTCTGTCAGTCAGGTTTCCAGTCAATCACAGCTTCCAGGAGTGGAAGTGGAAGTATAAACCATAGGCTATTGAAACTGCTGCCCCGGTGTTGCTTGCACACACACACATGCGCACGCGCGCACACACACACACAGAAGAATACCTATTCAGCCAATGAATGGTGGACTGGATTGATAGTCTGTGCGTGCAGAGCCTGTGGGCTGCCACAGTGTGCAGCCACACTGGGTAATGAAAATTCAACGAAGTGCTTGAATACTCTTTCAGTGTCGTGTAGAAAGTGATGAGGGATCCTGATAGAAGACAGATTTTTTCATGATCTGTGGGACTCAGCCCTGAGGGTCAACAGAGGATCTTTAGACTAAGTGTGTGTGAAAGAGAGAGGTAATGCAGGCTGAAAACATAAATTTGTAATGTTAAATTAATTGACTGACAGATATATTTTGAAAGAAAATATATAATTTTCAGCCCCAAGTGTTCCTCTTATAATTCACAAGGTAAAATTCAACATCTGCTGGCCATGTTGGTAATTTGTCACCACAGTAAGGCACCACAGAAAGCCAGACTGTGGCAATCAAAGTTTAGAACTCATCTTCCTGGTGTTGAGAGATGGACAGCTGAGGCAGGGATGCCTCCATATCTGTTCTGTTTGTTTGGTCTCTCACTACAACTCAGTCTGTACAACTTGGCTTAGGGACCAGAGGGTCACCAGCTCAAGTCCAGCACAGACCAGTCAGTACGGAGCATGGACTGGTAGCTGGAGAGGTGCCAGTTCCTCTCCTGGGCACTGCCAACTTGCAACCACTGCTCGTGGCGCCTGATGTATATGTGCAGCCCCCTCGCTCTGGCACCGCTCCATTAATGCCTGTCTATAGGTCCTGTTTGTGCATGTGTGTGTATTTCTGGCATGTGATTCTAAAATAACAGAGTAAAAATATGTAATTTCCCCCAGAGATAAATAAAGAATGTCTTCTTCATGGGACATTAAGTGCAATGTAATGGACATATGCAATCAAAAGTACTTCAGATTTATTATTGTACCTATCTATATTCCACTTCTCATGAAGGATTCTAACGCTATCCTGTTATTATAACCTATTAAGAAAATTATCTGTTGTCTACTTTATATCAGTCAGGATAGAAGCACACATACACACACAAACACACAGCTGTGTTGCACTAGTCTGATGAGATGGAACTCAATACTATATCACCATCTTGTGGCTAAAAATGATAGAACACCATTCATAATCTGAATTAGACTTGACTGCTGCATATTTATAAAAGATTGCCAAATGTTATGGGAATGCTATTGATACATCCTGAAATGTAAATGCAAATCCATTAAAGTCCATATGCTACTGGATTCAATATACTGTAAGATGATACCTGAGGAACCAGAATCTATCATTTATCATTTATCAATTATAAACTGGTCACCATTCACTTCCATTGTTTGGGAGATTCTGTAACACCATTTTCCTGTGAAACTCCAGCAGTGTTTTGTGGACTAAAAAACTAAACCTGACCTTCAATCAGCAATGAGGGTGTGTAGATAATGACTGATTTTTCATTTTTGAGTGAACTATCCCTTTAACCAACACACACAGATTTATGCTATTCTAAGTTATCTCCTTTTGACAACCATTGTACTATTCTTTCACTTCCATTCTCTGAGCCTCCCCTGATTGGAGTCCCCCAGGGGAGGCCCAACTCAGGCAACCTAATTAAAAAAATATAACCTATATTGTCCTGGGGACAAACAGCTAGAGAGCAGAGGTGATACTTTGGCCTCAGTGGTGCATACAAGTTGCATCCACCTGCATAATAATACTTTACTTAAAGGATAGTTCTGCCAAAAATTAAAATTCAGTCATTATCTACTCACCCCCATGCCGAGCGAAG
Organism: Lutjanus argentimaculatus; assembly: GCA_034769285.1. Taxonomy (NCBI): domain Eukaryota; kingdom Metazoa; phylum Chordata; class Actinopteri; order Lutjaniformes; family Lutjanidae; genus Lutjanus; species Lutjanus argentimaculatus. The sequence goes on along the minus strand of JAWZSL010000006.1, from coordinate 1,562,981 downwards.
ATCGGGTTTCTTTTGTTAGTCCACAAAACACTGCTGGAGTTTCACAGGAAAACAGTGTTGTAGAATCTCCTGAACAATGGAAGTAAACCAGTTTTCAAACATAAAAAAACAACTGGGGGGGAAAAAAAAACAACATAAAATGCCTCCATACTGCTTCTCTGGCATAATCAAAGTCTCCTAAAGTCCTGACATTCCATTTGCACACCATCACAACACACACACAGTTCAGACAGTGTGCATGTGCACAAGAACATGGCTCCAAGCAGAGGATCTACAGTGAAGATTCAGGTTAAAAACATGGTGTAAATAACATTTTTTAAGTCAGCTTGGCATGTTGGGGCTTTAGAAGACTTGGATTACAAGCAGACAAGAAGTATGAAGACAGGTGATGATTTTATTCTGTTGTTTTTTTTCCATTTGAAAACTGGTCACCATTCATCAGTCACAATTGTTTGATTCTACAACACTTTTCCTGTGAAACTCCATCAGTGTTTTGTGGACTAAAAAAACTAAACCTGACCTTCAATAAGCATGAGGACGAGTAGATAATGACTGAACCTTCCTTTTTTGGTGAACTATCCCTTTAAGCTGCTTTTAGAGAGAGAACACATGTGGAACTGATGAATACAAATCATGAATACACCGATCCCATATTTTGTACCAAAGAAATAAGACAGAGAAATGAGATGGATAAGTCCAAACCTGATACTATGCAACAGGCTAGGGCATATCAACAATGCCTGTCATTATTATCTTAAGCACATTAAACCCACAAAAATCTAAAAACTTAGAGCCTGAGCTCAGCAGATGCCAATCAAGCAGGCAAGTAACTCCACTGTTCTGAGTTTCCCATGAAGACAATACTACATGGAACTAAATATCTCCAAGACATTAGCATACTTGAACTCTATCAGCTTGAACTTTACACTTAGTTACTAAGTCAACAACACCTTCCTCAAAAATGTAGATCATCATCATATAAATGAACAGCATGAAAGCATCACAATGCCAAACAGCAACCAAATAATGGTCCTGCTGCCCATAACTAGAGAGCTAACAACGGTGACATACAGCCTTTTATGAGCAGAAATGAGAAAACAGAGGCCAAGAAAACAAACAGATGCCTAGTTAAATTCATCTGACCAGGCAGAGAAGCAACAACTGCACAGACACAAATAAAACTTGTGATTAAGTAGCATGTTAGCAAACAGAAAACACCTCCTGAAGTGAGGGTGCTCAGCGTCTGAGTGGACAGTTTGCAAGAGTGGCCGGACTGAGGTCGCAAACTGCCGCCACCGACAGGACAACAAACTCCCGCTGACAGAGTGTAGTGATATGCGGAACACCTCTGACCCGCATAAACAATTATTTCATCTATAAAGCCTTCATGAAGCTGTGTTTCAGAGTGTAAACAAGCTAGTTAACTTATTAAATGCTAAGACAAGCAAAAGTAGCAGCTGACAAGGTACCGTTAATTAACTGCGCACCTTTTCCGTGCCCGAGTGGGCGGGGCATTAGCTACCGACCAGTTGACCTCTTCCCCGTTAAGCCCCGCCCCGCCTAGTGACCACCGCTGCCCCGCCGTTGCCTAGCGTTCCATTCTAGATTTTCAATTTAATCAGCTTTATTGGCATGACATTTTCAATCAAACATGTTGCCAAAGCAAAAAGGCTTGTAATGCACAAGTTTACACCCAAAATTCATGGTAACTTTTTTAATAATTGGTCTACTGTAATAATAATAGCCTCAGAACGATCTTAAATTTAAAACATTTTGTCATTGAGGTTAGACAATGAGTGACCCTCAGTTCTTCTAGAATGGCATGTTGTCTTAGATTTAGCTCACTACAGAGGAGGGAAGTTACAAAAATGCAAATACTTTGTTACTGCACATAAGTACATTTTTACTTATTTATTTTGCTGACAACTTTTCACTTTTACTCCCTACATTTAACACAAATATCTGTGTTTTCTACTCCTTACAGTTTCAAAACAAGCTTGTTACTTTTGTTCAGTGGTGGAAAGAGTACTGAGTATCTGTACTCAAGTACAAGTACTGTTACATTACAAAAATATTACTCAATTACAAGTAGAAGTACGGGTGTTAGAAAATGACTTAAGTAAAAGTGCAAAGTGTAAAAACTACTCAGAGTATTAGTTACTTTTTAACCTTTGACATTTAATGAATTATCAGTAGCAGCATCCTCTCAGCCTCCTGCACTGTTCTACTCCGTGGTCACACGCACTTCTACAAAACTAGGGTTGCAAAATTTGTGCTTTTTCCTTAACTTTGAAAATCAATTAATCAATGAACACTACAAAATTAAATAAAGATACAAAATTAATATTTCAATTTTTTCTCGTTCTCATTTTTTGTTTTTTTTTTTTTTTTTGTTTTGTTTTGTTTTTTGCCATTTTGTGTCATTTTAAATTTCCTTATTCAACAAATGAGGTGCAGCTCCAGCAATTCCTAAACTATTGATTAAATATCGATTTATACTATACTACTATTGGTCAAATATCTGGTCAAGTATCAAGTCAATTTTATTTATATAGCACCAATTCACAACAAAGTTGTCTCAAGACACTTTACATATAGTAGGTCTAGACCACACTCAATAGTTTTGTTTCCATCTGACAATTGAAACAACTCCCCCACAAGCAAGCACTTTGGCGACAGCGGCGAGGAAAAACTTCCTTTTAACAGGCAGAAACCTCGGACAGATCCATGACTCATGGTGGGCGGTGATCTGACGGCACCGGTCGGGTTGAGAGGGAAAGAGGAGAAGGGGAAGAAAGAGGGGAGGTGGGAGGGGTGGAAGAGAGAGAGAAAAGAACAGAGACAGAGAGAACAGTAGTAACAGAACATCAATAGTAAAACTATGTGTATATAAGCTATATGTAAGTAATAATACTAATACTAGTTATTACAATAATAATAATAATAATAATAATAATAATAATAATAATAACATGATAAATGTTTGATTGATTAAGTGAGTTATAATAATCCACAGTAGAAGGTGCAGCAGTGATCAGCGATCCATGCGCGGCCACAGTCCATGGGAATCTGCAGGATGACAAAGCAGAAAGACTCCGGGGAAGGAATCAAGTCAGTAACAGGCATTAATGGAACATAAACATAAACATCTGGGGAGAGAGATGAAGAAAGAGAGGAGCTCAGTGTGTCTTGGAGTCCCCCAGCAGCCTAAACCTATAGCAGCATAACTAGGGGCTGGTCAGGGCAAACCTGAGCCAGCCCTAACTATAAGCTTTATCAAAAAGGAAGGTTTTAAGTCTACTCTTAAATGTAGAGATGGTGTCTGCCTCCCAAACCAGAAATTGGAAGATGGTTCCACAGGAGAGGAGCTTGATAACTGAAAGCTCTGGCTCCCAATCTACTTTTGGAGATCTTTGGGACCACCAGTAAGTCTGCATATTGAGACCTAAGTGTTCTAGTGGGATGGTAGGGTACTAAAGCTCTTTAAGATAAGATGGTGCCTGATCATTAAGCGCTTTGTATGTAAGGAGAAGGATTTTGAATTCTATCCTAGATTTTACAGGTAGCCAGTGCAGTGAAGCTAATACGGAGTAATATGCTCTCTTATCCTAGTTCCTGTTAGTATACGAGCCGCAGCATTTTGAATCAACTGCAGACTCTTTAAAGACTTATTGCTGCAGCCGATAATAACGCATATCAGTAGTCTAGCCTAGAAGTAACAAATGCATGGACTAGTTTTTCTGCATCCGTTTGAGACAGGATGTGCCTGATTTATGGTTTATGGTAATTAATCAAGTAATAAAAATTGTTAACATCCCATATTCTAAACCTTTGCCTGCTGCAGTGTCTTGGGGGTATGTCCTGGTTCTCACTGGCCTGTTTGTGATCAGATCACCTCATCGGATACAAAAATGCTGATAAAAGGTTCAAATATTAATTCAAATTCTACTCATTACTCACTTATGATTTTAAAAGTAACTAGGTAGATTACAAAGTATAATGTGTGCTTAAGTAAAAGTACAGATTGAAAATCAAGTATCCCAAAAAACAACTTAATTACAGTAATTTGAGTATTTGTAATTAGTTACTTCCACCCCTGATTTTGTTTAATGCATTTGAGGGCAATTATTGATTATTTTATTTTACATAATTGTGCAAAAAAATTGATTCTTTGGTGTACTCATCAGTGCATATCACACATAACCATGACCGACGTAGCACGACAAAAACAACATTAAAAAACAAATTTAATGTTCATTATTTTCATTGTATTGTTTCTGTTAATTTTAAGATAAGATGGTAAGCTCAGTTTAAAGGTCTTTGAATTCTGTTAATATGATGTGAGGTTCAGTTAAGTTTGCACAAAAACAGTCAGCAAAAATGTCCTTTATAGTGCTACTTTTCACTTTTGTACATTTCAGTCCTGTAGTTTTTCACTTAAACTTGAGTAAAGAAGTTTAATCAGTACTTTGACTGTTTTTTACACAAGTATCTGTACTTCTGCTTGAGTAAAGAATGTCTATATTTTTCCCTTATAGCCAGCTAACTAACATTAACTCCAGAGCTTCAGAAAACATCCACCGCTGGTGAAATGTGACTAATGCTGCCTTCAAATGGGGTGTGTTTAAAATACTCAGGAGAACAGTCCATATAAACACCCTGCAGGTCTTGTGGTATTCACAGCCTTGTAAGTGGAAATTTTCTGAAATCTCAAGCTCAAGTTCAAGAGTCGTGTCCCTTACTCCACATGTTGTAATCAATAGTTCACAAGTTCCATTTGAAGGCAGCAAGTGCTTCAATTACTTCAATTACTTCAATTACTTCAATTACTTCAATACAATTTATATAGTGTAGTTGTACTCTACTGTAGTATTGTTTTTAATACTGTATAGCAGCTGCTGTAACCACTGGGGTGTAGTCTGGTAATTTGATCTTTCACCAAGCCAGTTATATAAATATGAATGTTTTCAAGAATTCTCATAAATAAAATACATCAAATTAAAATGCACAATTTCAATGACCAGTTTGAATTTCACCATGCCAATGCCAATCAAACACATCATCAGGTAGAGACAAACATATTTTGCCACTGTCAGAAACAGAACAGTGATGTTGGAGACAATCTGCACCATTACAGCAAAAGCCCCACAGCATGTAGAGAGGAAATATGAGCCTGAATACATTTAGTTTGGATTCATAATGACAGGCAGTGATGCTGAGCTGAAAGCAGTGTTAAATGTGGGAAATCCCTGTTAATGTCTTCTCCTTTTTTGTCATGTTGTTTTTTTCCCCATTTATTTGAAAAGGTGGTCTTCAGGGATTTTTTAATAACCAAAGGTGGTTAACCCTGCTGTACAGTAGACACTTTGTACATCACTATATTTCAGAGGGGAATACTGAAGGGCTGTTTGTTTTTCTCCACATTTAACAGTAAGCTACCATGCAGATAATTTTACACACAAATCCTGTAATTATCTTATAAAATATGACTAATTATTACTGATTAAACTACCCAAAAGATACATTAAAACAGAGTTTGAATGTTATAGTGATACCAAAAACATACTCGCATAGCATTCTAAAAGGGGGCACCTACTCAGCATCCTGACTTTACCTTCAACACTAAAGTATTTCTCAGTTATCCAACATGAGGGTTTGACCCTCTAATCCAGTGTTTCCCAAACTTTTTTCAGGGGACCCACTTTGTTACAATGACAAACCATTGCGACCCAGTTAACAACAGGCCTTATCAATAAAGCCTGGGTGAGTTCATTTGTGCATAAATAAGCGTTCCTGACCATTTACTAACATTTCCACATCACCTTCTGTTATCTTGATGCATGCATATGCACACATTAAACACTTATTCAATAATAAATGCATTTAGGCTGAGTTAACAGGTCATCTCATTGTTTTTATTTCCTCTCATCAAGAAAACAAACCTAAAAAAAGTTGAGACAACTCAAAATTTCAAGGCAATTTACTGTCTTGAACTCTTCAGTTTTGAAATCTTTGTTTTCTAAAGTTTTGCTGACCTATAATCTTTTGTTGAGAATTTACTTGAACTTGAGTCTTTGAAGTTTAGAACCTCAAAAAAATTGTATTTCAAAAATTGCTCTAATTATTTTAATTGAATTTAAATATTAACCATTTATTCACTTTCACTTTAAAAAGTTTCAAAGTTTGAATTTTTTGAATACAATTTTTTGGGGTTTCTAAAACTCAAAGATTCAAGTTTATCTAAATAAAAGTAAATTATCTCAACAAAACATTATTAGCTGGTAAAACTTTTTTTTAAACTAAAGAGTTGCAGTTGGACTCAAAACTCAAAAATCTATTGAAGAGTTTTCTCAACTTTTTTTGTTTTTTATAGTATAGGACATTGTAGCCTACTTAATAAATGAGATTAAATAAGCACATTTAGGCAGAATTAACAGGCGCTTGTTTTTTCCTCTCATCAGTAAAACAATATACACATTTTAAAGGCTTTATAAAAGGTGTACTGCAGATATGGATCTTAAATTTAGCAGAATTTCCTCCATAGTCTTTTATTTATTTGGTGACCAAAATAAAAGCTCCTGTGACCCTCCTGTGGGTCACATCCCAGTATTTGAAAGTGACTGTTCTAATCTGTTTTAGCTCCAATTCATGAATTCAGATTTTTTTTTCCTGTCATAAAAAAAAACCAACATATTTTGAGTTATGTAGAGAAGTGAAGAAGTCAGCGGTGCAGAATCTGCAGTGCAATCATTCTGACTTAACTACACGGTTTACTAGATCTTTCAGTGCTTCTCCAACATTTTAGGGGCTGACATGTACTGATTGATTACCTGGAGGTACAGCATTTCCTGAGAAACCAGTTTTATTAAACAGTGGTTAAAACTTGTCAATACACCACAATTCAGTCAAACTGTTTCTTTTTCATTTTAATACATTATCTCTGATGAGAGGAGCTGTTTCAAGTCTCATCACACAAGTGACTGATGTGGCAGAAACAAAAACAGTTTCAAGAACACAGGAAAAGTAAAAAGGCTGAGTAAAGCAAAAAAAAAAAAAAAAAAAAGACAATCCGCATTTCAGCAGTGATGAAAGTACAAGTGTGTCATCAAGTCCTTAACTTACTTTTAGCATTTTTGTTCAACGGTGTTTATCAAGGTAAGGTCAGAGAAATTATGGAAATGGAAGCTGAAAGAAAACCAACAACAAAGAAACAGCATATTGAAAGAAACTAATAAGAGGACTGCCTGCGTAAATGTGCCTTCAAAAAATCCATTCATGGAATTTAAGGTTCAAAAACTCTCCTGCAAGTTTGAAAGAGCTATATAATTAGCACTGCATTTTTTAAATCACACTTTGTTTTATGTAGCAGTTAATGATTCTATTACCCATTATGCTGAAGAATTTATTTGAATTATCAAGTTTAGCAACAATATAGCACAATTTAGCATTATTAATCAAAAACAAACACTTGAAAATTAACAAAGGCATATTCTGGATAAAACCTTAAAATGATGCTCAAAAGAAAGAACCTGCAGGGAAAAGAGAAAAACATAAAGAAAACATTTCAGCATAAAGGATTGAGGTTGGTAAGTTTTCAAGATCCGTCCACTATTCAACTATGGAGAGTTGTGTGAAGTAGTGAGAGCTTCACAAGGTGCCATTCATATTTACCAGACTTCAGAGCAGGGGTCAGTAACCTTCAGTACCAAAAGAGACATTTTTGACTGGAGCCTCAAATGTTATATTCTGTTTTTCTCTTCCTCTTTTTTTGGATTTGGCATCTATAGCCAGCCCAGGGAGGCATAATACTAGCCACACGCACAATTTAGAGGAAAAGGTGCTGAGCAACAGACACACATTTTAGTTGACAAAATACTGAAACTTTCTTTTCATTTGGTGTATTGGTGATACATTTTTACAGTTGGAGAATGTAGGGATCAATTTAGGCCTACAACAGTGATAAGTGAAAATAAAAACCATACATTTTGTCAAAGCCACAGGGAGCCGCTGTACAGGGTCAAAATAGCTGTATGTGGGTCTGGAGCCGCAGGTTGCACACCCCTGCTTTAGAGGGTATAATAAAATACCGTAAATACAGTTTCTGTCAAGAATGTGTAATCATAACATTTTCTGATCAATTTGCTACTTTATATGCTCAGTAGTGATTCAACATTCTGCCAGTTTGTAAAGCTTTACACTTACTGGCCATGTGGTCTGCAGCAATTCTTTGTTCAAATAAACAAAAGGAGTTTAGGACATCTCATTTCACAATGAATTCAGCAAGTAAACAACTGCCTTCACAACAGTCACACTCTGTCTTTCTGATCATATTTGCTGTGTGAAGGGGCCTTCCTGTAGCTCAGTTGGTGCAGAGGCTGCCGGTTCTACCCGCCTGCAGCCCATTTGCTGCGTGTCATCTCCTCTCTCTCTACCCCCTTTCCTGACAAATCTTCAGTTGTCACCTATCAAATAAAGCCAAACCCCAAAAATAATCTTGAAAAAAATTTGCTGTGTGAAATAAACGCTGCTCTTTTTCCCCGTTTTATTTCTTAAACATGTGTGAAATTGTTATGTTAATAGACTGTAGAGGTGAAATTATGAGTCAATGAATCAATTAGCTGAAAAATTAAAAATTACTAAAGAATTTAGCATCATATTGTTTATGCCAACAATTTTCTGGTTCCAGTTTCTCAAATATTAATATTTTTGGGTATTCTTGGGTGTCAATTTGTTAGTTGGACAACACAAACAAGGTAAATATGTCAACTTGGGCTTTGGGAAACTTTGATGGGTTTTTTCAAATTTTCTGACCTTCTCTTGACCAAATGATAAACTGAGGACCAAACTGACAGATTAAATAGTCGTCAGTTGCAGCCATAGTGGTCTGTGTTTCAGGTTAAGTGAAACCCTTTTCAGTTTCAGCAGACAAAAAAACTAATTGATGGACAAACTCTGAATAGCACTGACAGGTGAGCTTTGATGCTGAGCTGTGACAGAAAGAGACAAACTGCAGGATAATCAGCTACTCATTACTGTTGTATTCTTACAAGAATACCCTTTCCATAGTTCGTCTTCTCAAAAATATGCTTGGAGAGAGCGTTGTAAATCAATTTCAATTATTTTTTTTAAATTGCTCATAAGCAAACTCAGCCTCTCTATATGCCAGGATGAGAGCAACAGTGACAGAAGGTAAAGTAAAAAATGCAACTCTGCACTCTTTCCAAGGCTTAAAACAGGATAAAACACATGATTTTAATTTGGATGGTTCCTGTTGTGGCCACAGTTACTTCATGATGTTGTTTTTCTTGTGTATGTGGATCTACTTTTGTCTTCAAATAAATAATCAGGTTAAAAAAAGAGTGGAAAACAAAAATAAAAATATAAATTACCATTTGGTGCCAAAGTTTACTATTTTGTAGCATCATATCTGCAGCAGATAAAATGTGGAAAGGACTGGAGACACCTGTTTGACCACAGTTTGCTAAGAAGAGCTTGCTTAAGACAGTCAGCCTATTCTAACCCTGCAATGAATGATCACATAGAGACACGGAGAACAAAAACAGCATTGATCAGACGCCACTAGTTCTGCACCGTCTAACCAACATCACAAGTTACTATAATTCACTCCCAACGCAGTGCTTCAAAGATATAAACATTTGTACAATCGTTAGAAAAAAATTCACATTGGATGTGCTCAATCTGTCATCTGGAAACAGTTCAATCCACAGCAAACACCTCTCTGATAAGATTCTTCTCTCTTCTCTCTCCTCAGTAAAACCTCTTGTTCCTCTCCTGTCTCTTCTGGAAAACTACAGCTCCCACCACAGCGCACACCACGATTCCCAGCAGTGCACACAGCAGGAGCAGGAAGACCTTCCAGCCAGTGAGGGGCGTGCCTCGGAAGTTTCCGGTAGGATCGTCAATGTTGTCTGTGAAGTGGGAAGAAAGTACTTGTTCACTTTCAAGTTCGGTTCAGAATTGCTGCTCGCTCATTTGTCATATGATTGTACTATTTTCAGTTTTGTCTCAGGTTCTAGGGAGCATGCTTGTGATGGAGTAAAATAAATTAATGAGTAACAATAGGATGAAAAGGAACATCTGATACCACCAGCCTCATTCCAAACCTACAGGACAGAGAGTGTGAATTTATAAAAAAGATATTCTGGCTGGAGTATTTCTTTAACTTCCTCCATTTTCCCCTTCCAACCATAGAAATATTTTATGATTGTGATTTTTAGTTATTATATCTGATGCTTAAAGGGCATCTTAGATATTTTTCAACCTGGACCCCATTTTCCCATGTTTTTGTGTCTAAAGGCATTTTCACACCTGCCTCGTTTGGTCCGGTTAAAACAGACCATGGTCCATTTGCCCATTTAGTCCGGTTCACTGGGGCTGGTGTGAATCGAACCCTGGTGCGGACCAGAGAACCAGGAGAAGACCAGAGGTATTGTCCTTTTGTGATGAGTAGTTTGCCCCCAGTTAGACAAGGGCTGGATTAGGTATCTCAACTGCATTTATTTGGTAGAAAACCCAAAGTATATGAATGTAAGTACAATAGTCAGTGTAGCACAGGGCAGATCTATCAGTACATTTACATCCAGCACCAGCAGATATACAGAACCAACACAGCAGAGGGGCTTTAATTTAACAACACAACCAGCTGAGCTGCTGCAGTATGATGTTCTACAAAAAGTACAATATGGACAAAATCTCAGATAAAATTCAAAGTGGAAATCAAAAGCCTGCAAGAACGCTGGTCTTATTAGGCCGACTTTATCAGATGTGTGCAGCGCAGCCTACTGCTGGACCTGCGCACCAGTTGGCTCTAACTCTGTCTCAGCTTAATAGAATGACTTTGAAAACACCAAATGACCTGCTTCATTCAATTTCATTACATTTAATATATAATAATGAAGACAAGTAAAATCTCACTTCCATAAGGCTGATCAGTCAGACAGCGACAGATCACAGGTGATAAACTCAGCAGTCGCAGTGAAAGTGAAGTTGTTCATTATAAAGTTAATTAACATAAATGTCATACTTCTGCCTCAACAGCTTTGTTTTTCCAGTTTAGCTTAGTTTATCCTCTGACGGTTGCAGCACTCTCCCCCAATACTGGTAAAATTTCAAAAACTGTTGTCTCCATTAGTCACTCAGATACAAAAACATGGGTAAATAGGGTCCATGTTGAAAAATATGTTTCCTATATGCAGACGTGGAAAGAGCAGCAATTCTAAACCAAGTTTCCTGTAACTTTAATCTACCTTTAGGGGACTTGAGGAGGCTGACACTGGGCTCGATCTTAGTCCAGTCCAGGTTCTCCTCCTCAGGAGTGTGTTCCACCATCAGCTGGTAGAGCTTCATAGAGATGATGTCATGGTTATCTGGAAAATAATAAACAAGTTTAAAGTATTAGAAAATTGATCATAATCTGTAATAAAATTGTTATATAAAGCTTTGAAAAGAATTCATTCCTGTACAAGAATGTAATAAGGACACATTTTCACTTTAAAATGCTTCAAACTTGATGAAATAAAAAAAATCAATAGTCCAACAAATATGAAAAAACAAATTGTTCAGTGTTTCAAAACTTCTGAAGTGAATATTATGACTTTACTTGTTTGTTAGTGTGCAGCTTTCAAGCTCCGACCTACCAGACAGATCTCCTGTAGCTGCTGAGGCACCGAAGAAATATCCAGTAGGAAGACGAACACCTCCGATGTCGATGCACTCCTTCCACTCATTCTTGTCATCCACATCAACCATCACCTGTAGTATATACACTGATGTAAGTAATACAATACAGCACTGCAACAAGTTGGACTTTTACAATGTTAAAAAGCTGTTAAAAATTGAAAACAAACAAAAAACAATTCTTTTACACTGAATCCAGACAGATTTTTTTTTATTTACAAGGCAGAGACACTCTGAGCATTAAGCCAAAGAACACAAGTGATTTTATAATCACTCAGTTATGTCTGGATTATACACTGCCTGGCTGTCACCACCTGGATGTAACTAAGAAAACAGTTAAGATCCCTCCTTTGGATAATTACTGCAGTGATTAATATGTTTGAGTTACAACAAGTTATTTAATCCTAACTGATGCAGTGAGCAGCTTCTCACTTCTTAAACAACCATGTCAGAAGACATATCCTGTGCTCGTGGAAAAGATGTTACTCTGTTTCAGAAGAGTCAAATTATTGTCCTGCATCAAACAAAGAAAACAACTAAGGAGACTGATGAACTACTAAAACTGGGTTAAGAACTGTCCAACACATTATTAAAACCTGGAAGGATAGTGGTGAACCATCATCTTCAAGGAAGAAATGTGGTCAGAAAAAAATCCTGGATGATCATGATCAGAGATCATTTAAACATTTGGTGAAATCAAATCCTAAAAAATCAACAGTAGAACTTGTGACTATGTTTAATAGTGAAAGTAAGAACATTTCCACACACACAATGTGAAGAGAACTCAAGGGATTGGGGACTAAACAGCTGTGGTAGTCTTAAAAAAATTATTTATCAGTGAGGATAATCAGAAAAAAAGACAGTTTGCTGGGGAGCATAAAGATTGGACTCTGGAGCAACAGAAAAAGGTCATGTGGTCTGATGAGTCCAGATTTACCCTGTTCCAGAGTGATGGGGGCATCAGGGTAAGAAGAGTGGTGGATGAAGTGATACTCCCATCATGCCTAGTGCCTACAGTACGAGCCTGTGGGGGCAGTGTTATGATCTGGGGTTGTTTCAGTTGCTCAGGTTGAGGTTCAGCAATTTTATGTGTCCAAAAACTGAGGTCAGCTCACTACCTGAATATACTGAATGAGCAGGTTATTCCATCAATGGATTTTTTCTTCCCTGATGACATGGACATATTCCAAGATGACAATGTCAGGATTCATGGGGCTCAAATAGTGAAAGAGAGGTTCAGGGAGCATGAGACATCATTTTCACACATGGATTGTCCACCACAGAGTCCAGACTTGAACCCCACTGAGAATCTTTGGGATGTGCTGGAGAAGACTTTACGCAGCCGTCTGACTCTCCCATCATCAATACAAGATCTTGGTGAAAAATTGATGCAACTCTGGACAAATAAATGCTGTCACATTGCAAAAGCTTATTGAAATGCTGCTATGGTGAATGTGTGCTGTAATCAAAGCTAAAGGCGGTCCAATGAAATATTGTGTGAGTGAGTGTGTGACTTTTTTTTGGCCAGGCAGTGTATATATTTAAACAGTATAGTGAGTCAGTTTGGTCCTGAACAGCTCAGAGATTTTTCACCAAATTGAACAAAATTTTGAGAAACCATGTATTATACAGTGGAGTTTCTCTACATACAGTGAGTCTTCCTTTGGAGTAGCGAATGGCGAGGTATGTGTCATGCTCTCTGTTCCTGATTTCAGCCGAGCAGCCTCCCAGCTCCGACGATCGGCCGTCTTTGCCGTGGTCGTAACTCACAGAGCCGTTGTTCACCATGGCCGAAATGTACGGGAAGGAACGCTGGTTACAGGAAGCAAAGAATCAATAAATAAATCTTTAAAAAAAAAAAACAAGCATTATCACATATTCTTAAATAAAAATGATGGATGAATTAATACAAAAAATAAAATAAAAAGCCCACATGATACACATCAGCTCATGTTTACTGTACACACAAAGGCTACCTTCACATTGCAGGTATTTTTAGGATCCATTGGTGGTCATATTGAATGTCTTGGATAAATGTTCATGTTCAGAACAAAACTTGAACCTCATAACCTCGTAACCTACATGACTGCAATTTGGGTCACAGTACTTGTAATAAACATTCAAATTAAAGGGTAATTTCTGTATTTTTTAACCTGTATTTTTCTATGCTTTTGTGACAAATGAGGAGAGTATTTTTTTAAATTGGTCCAGTATTCCACAAGGAACAGACTGCAATCTAATTCTTAAGGCCCACTGCACATAGTCAAAATACATGTGCATACAAGTGCTTGTTTTTTCCACAGACAGGCTGGCAACATTGTGGAAAGCTCACCAAACTAACCAGACTTCCTTACAAAAACAGTAATTTTATCATTGTCATCACGATCCTCATCTTCATTCAAACTCGACAGAAACAAAATAAATCTCATTATGCTCATCTTTCCATGTTTCTGACAATTATCAATTCTGGTTTGGTGAAATAAACCCTTTAATCACCAAGTTATATGTGAAAATATCAGGAGAGGAGCAAGAAGGAGGTTGGACCTCAGAGAAGCAGCAGCAGCATGTAGAGCCAGAATATTTTCACATCTAATGTGGTTAAATGTTATCATTATCTTATTCTTCAATAAAAAGGTCTGTCTCTGTAGAGATCCTTTTCATGTTGTAAGACACTAAGAATAACAATCTGAGCCTGTCAGTAGCAAAACCAGGTACTTTTAGTGACCTTACTTTGATGGTGCACTGTTGCCTGGAAAGGATTACACTGTCTGAACTGGGTGTGTGTGTGTGTTGTGATGGTGTGCAAATGGCATGTCGGGACTTTATGAGACTTGGATTACACCAGACAAGCAGTATGGAGGCATTTTATGTTTTTTTTTTTTTTTGTTTGTTTGAAAACTGGTCACCATTCACTTCCATTGTTTGGGAGATTCTGCAACACTGTTTTCCTGTGAAACTCCAGCAGTGTTTTGTGGACTAAGAAAATAAACCTGACCTTCAATCAGCATGAGGATGAGTAGATAATGACTGAATTTTCATTTTTGGGTGTATTGTCCCTTTAACCCTGCCAGCTCCTTAGTCCACGTGAACCTCATATGTGAACAGAGCAGCTGAGTGTCCAGAACAAGTGAGTTGGCATGTTGATGACATTGTGTGGTGTGTAGCTGCTCGCCTGTATATCTGCTCCATTGATTGTTATATTTTCATACAGTGAATCTGCTGATCAATATCAGCATACATGAGTAATATTTTTTAGCTCATGTTTTAATTGCCTTTCTTTGTCATCTGTGATGTGAAAACACCGGATTACAGTCAGAGAAAGTAAAAGTGTGCATCCTGCAAGCAGTGCAGCACGAGTGTCCCTCTTTCTGAGCAGGCAGACTGGGCGTCAGCTGATCTCTGCATCTACCAGCCTTCTCAGCTGTCGTCATAACAGATAAGTCCTGTTTCTGCTCCTGGACTCTTTGCAGGCAGCCCCCCTCACCTGAACCAACCTGAACCACTATTCCCAACACGTCTGAAGCAGACAATCTCCTAATGCATGCTGCATGTGTGAAAGGGCACATTCAGATGATGTCCTGACCTGATTCTCATGGGACAGTTCTGAGTGCATATGTGAGAAAATTGTGTGCTGGTTAAAAAATACAGAAGTTACCCTTTAACTAACTGAGCCAACCTAAGTTAGTATGTTTTTACATTCTTACTGTATGCTGTCCTACCAATAGCTGGCAAACTGTAAAACTTTGATTTGTGAATTTAAAAGTAAGCTAGATTATTAGAGATAGTTCACCCAAAAATGAAAATTCAGTCATTATCTACTCACCCTCGTGCTGATTGAAGGTCAGGTTTAGTTTTTTAGTCCACAAAGGAAAACACAGTTTTCACAGGAAAACAGTTTTGCAGAATCTCCCAAACCATGGAAGTGAATGGTGACCAGTTTTCAAATGGGAAAAACATAAAATGCCTCCATACTGCTCATCTGGTGCAATCCAAGTCTCCTAAAGTCCCAACATCCCGTTTCCACACCGTCACACCACACACACCCAATTCAGACAGTGTGCATGTGCACGTGAATGTGGTTCCAAGCAAGATTCAGACTAAAAACATGGTGTTAATAACATTTTTTAGTCATCATGGCATGTCGGGGCTTTAGTAGACTTGGATTACACCAGACAAGCAGTATGGAGGCATTTTATGTTTTTATTGTTTTTTTTTTTTTTTTTTTTACATTTGAAAACTGGTCACCATTCATCAGTCACAATTGTTTGATTCTACAACACTTTTCCTGTGAAACTCCAGCAGTGTTTTGTGGACTAAAAAAACTAAACCTGACCTTCAATCAGCATGAGGGTGAGTGATTGAATTTTCATTTTTGGGTGAACTATCCCTTTAAGGGTCTTTCTTAGTGGCCATGTTGTCCTGATTTTAGCTTGTACAACTTTCAGCTGCAATGTGAGTGTAGCACATTTCACAAGACAAGTTCTGATGAAATAAAAACAGCCTCCTTTAAAACATTTAAAAATGTTCAAACAGCATGATTACTACCAGAGAGCCATCATGTGCACGAACTTGAGTGATTAAATTGACTTTTTTCTGTAGAAACAAATAATGAGAAAATATGACAAAATAAATTCTGTTTTTTACTGTTAACATGCTTAACAAGTTTTGACAAAATGCCCATTTAAAGTGAAGAAAAAGGAAAACAAATTTGCACTGAGACAGCATGCTGACGAGGAAAACTTGAGCCACCACTCACATCCGTCGCATCATCGTTAGAGTAAGTATCTATAAACACAGCCAGCCCGTGGAAGAGAGCATTGTTGGAAAACACAGGCCCTGCAAAGAAACAAGCTGGTCAATCGCCTCGAGCCACACACACACACACACCACACACTTACATCCATCCCATGGAGGTCATTGCGGAAGGTATCCAAAAAAATAGCCAGGCCAAGAAACTGATCTTGGTTTCCAAACACAGGGCCTAGGATGGAGGCAGAGATGAGATGAGACATGAGCAGACAACTCCAGACACGTTTCTGTATAGTCAGCAGTGATGACAGCAAGCTGAGATGGTGAACACAAACATCTGGGCAAGATGGCACAAAGCTTTCTGATGGAGTGAGCATGACACTCAGTTCTCTAAGCATTTCAGTGATCTGTGGATTTTTCTGTTTTACCATAGCCTACTGTAACATTTGCATTTGTGAGAAGACAAATTTTTAAAATCTTTTTCCAGGCTTCAAACAGGAAATGAGAAGCAAAAAGCTACAAATGCATAAAGTAAGAAGACATTTTTTCACTAAAACATCAGGTGTCTTGTGCTCACGCACAGTATTTTAAAACTGCAGTAGATTTGTGAATTAATCATTTAAAATAATTTTAAATAATTTAATAATTCTTTTTCAATAAGTGATCCATTGAAATGCCACAGCACTATGTTGCACATTTTAGGTGTGCCATACAATGATCATATGAATTTGGTCAGTACTCTGCCAGCAGGAAAAAACACACCAGAGCTGCGATACTGCGGTCTTATTTCAGAGCCAGGCGGTGACTATGAAGGAAATCTTGTGAGCTGATCAACTCATGCTTGAAGAAGTTTCAAGAGACCCTGATGTATTACACAGAAGCATTTACTGAAGCTCAAATGAGGAGAATAGAGGAGCAACACAAAGTGAATCACTGTGTAACTGCCACCCAATTCTGAGTATGGCCTCTTATCAATGAGTATTGAACCTAGGTAGGTATTGGAATATATGCTTTTCCTGTGTCACATTTAGATCCCTCTACTCCAAGTCTGTGTCAGACTGTTTGGTCAAAGGTAAAGTACAAACATTTCCTCCTACAGCCTTGGTGTCTGGAAGACGGAGACAGCAGGGCAGGCTGGCCCAAAGACAGAGAGGAGGCAGAGATAGTTGAATTATACTTTTAAGATTTGTAACGGACCCCGAACATGACCCGACCATATTACCTTTAGCCTAAAGGAGGATAATACCTTAACAGTGACCACCCCCACCTTCAACTGAGCTGCAACGATCACAAAACTCACAGTTCAGATCACATCACAGTACTGAGTGATGGAGCAGATCATCTTTTTGGGGTTATGGTTAAATTAATTTGAAAATGCACTACTTCAGCTCTGATGTAGCCACCTTTCTCTCTTTGTCGTCACCACTGTGTAGTGTTGCTCAGTGTCCTGCCCTGATTTATAGATGTTAATGATTAGTTGACAAATTGCAGTTAAGAATTTAACCAATTAATTAAATGTATTAAATGTATGAACAGATAAACAATTTCAGATAACTGATAAAGGTTTTCTCACAGTTTGGTTTGGTCTGCCTTGTTGGTCTCTAAGTGGCAGTAATTGTGCCCCATCTGACACTGTTTTGTTTGGCCGAGCCATTTGTTGAATAAGGACAGATGGACCAGAGAGGCCATTTCCAGTGAGCCTAATTGTTTTATTACTCTGTTGGTTTTCATCAGTGGTTCCCAAACTGGGAGGCGTGGAGCCACTGCAAGAGGCGTGTGGATGACCAGGGCAGAAATATAGTGTGAGACAAAGTTAAATTAATACGACTTTGTCGGGGAAATAAATAAACAAGAGTTTGCTGATGCTATCATGCTGACCTTTATTTTACTAAAATTCAACTTCAATCCTTTTTTAATTTTTGCCATTTCTGAAGGGGGGGTGGGGGTGGGCATGCCAGAAGATGTTTGGGAACCACTGATTTCAACTATTTGCGCTTCATGAATTAATGTTTCACATAACTAACGTGTTGCTAGAATTGTTTAAATAAAACTTAAACTGAGGAAAAGAGGTGTGTTTTATATTTTAATGATTTTAATCATTTGCAACTTAATCAGATTTGTTACACATCATGAATAATAAACTATCAACATTAAAGGCTGTGACACTGACAAAGACAAAGACAGGAGCTGCTCCTCCAGTGAGTGACTTGAGCTGTGAGAGAAAAGAAGGCTGCAAATACTGTCCAAGTTGCAGTAAAAAAAATCACAATTTTATGACCCATTTCTATGATGACAAGCTTGCCTTGTTTCCCAGTTTACACCAAAAGTGGCAACAGGATTTTACTCAGTGGAGGCAAAAGTGTCAGCTTTCAAATCATTAGCGCCCCAGGGTAAAACATAGTATGTGTCTGTTCTGTCTTTTCCAGCAATAGTGCATCGAGAAGTTATCGAGATTTAAGAAAGTGTCGCTTCAAAAAGCGTATATACACAATACATTTGGTTTAACCTTTGTTCCAGGAGTTTAGTGGCTGTTGTTGCATTCATCTTACAGACAGCACATTCACTGTAGGATATGATGTGTAAGATTTAAACCATTGTACTACTGGAAGGCTTTGATTCTGATGAAGTAGCAGGAAATGCAACCTTAATATTATTTATTGATTTATTGATTTATCTATCTATTTAATTAAATGTCACAAGGGAGCAGTAGTTTAGAGAGTGGAGCTGCAGGTGCCAGGTGAGTATTGCTTTTTGAGTAAATCCAAACTTCAACACCTAGACGCAAGAAGGACCAACATAACATGAAGTGAGATCAAGCTGGGTGAGTTTATTGTCCAAAGGTACTAATTCGGTCAGCAGTAAAGAACCAAACAGCCAACATTACCTGGATGCAGTCTGTCCTTTGTGTACCAGATAGCAATACCGTCACCATGGAGATTCTTCTTTCCTGACCCATGAACTTTAAACTGCACATGCATCTCCCAGTCCTTCAGGTGACACGGCTGTGGAACAGAAACAGAAAAATATTTATTTTTTATGTCAGCATCATGAAATAATTTCACACCACAAACTCCATTATGACAGTGTATTTATATTTCAAATTCAAGGACACTTCAGTCGAGCAACAACCACAGAATGAATTTACCCGGCAAATGTTTGAAGGTTTATGAGTTATGAAAGTACAAATTTCATTACTGGTCACCTTTCACCTTCATCAATCAAAATTAAACATGACCTGATGAATATTTATATATTAAGAATATGACAATCTCTCCCCTAAATAGCTAAAATATCAATGAGACACAACCAAATTTAACTGTATGAGGCTGAACAGTTTAAAGACAGCTGCACAGAGCAGACATGACGTTAGATGAATCTCATGAAAAACTTGGGTATAAACGACATTATGTCCTAGTCAGACTGGAGATACAAGCTATGTTTGCAGTCTTTCCTCACCACAGTATTCCAGATGGATCCCTGTTTGCTCCTCTCATCTGGAGTGAGTCGGACATATGAGCTTGTCACCAACGTGCTTCCCCAGAAGTCCCATTGACTAGTAGGGCTGCTGCCAACACCTAAAGACAAACAGGTGAAAGGTTTACAGGAGAACGCTCATGCACAGTGTGTTCTGTTGTTTTCTTATGCAAACATTATTGCACAAAATTGCTTACAAAGCAGCGGGTCTTTTTTGTGGACTCATGTGAGCAAAGAGGCACACCTTGTAAAACATGTAGAACATGACAGTTACTCAACATTTTGTGTTGAAGAATGAACACTGACAAGTTCCTGACATTTTCCTTCACCTGCATTTTTTTGCTCACACCCTGAACAAACACTTTTCTTTCCTGAGGGCTTGTCGAGTGTGTTGATATAATGTTGCACATTTTGTCACTGTGAATTACAGATAATTTGACTCATAACTCAATGCGATGCAAATTACATTTTTGCAGTGTGTGCTGCATTCCTCGACCTACTTAACTGTAACGCCTTGAGGCACCTGCAGCAAAGAATTTGATTGAGTGCAGTGATAAACTTGCTTTACAGGGTCTGCAACCTCTCTGTCTCAGATTCATTTTTCAGGCTTTTGTTAAGAACACCTTCCAACAAAAATTTAGTACAATCAGTGATTAACATAGTGAACTCAGATTATCTTAAAAACGGGAATAGGTCCTTTAATTTATCAGTAATGAAAAAAGACCATACCAGTAGCCAGTAGTTCCCTAACAACACATAATCTACAGGCTACTTAATTTTTTTGATGATGATTTTTTAAATGTAAGCTATAGCTGCTTAGGTGTATATTTCCTACTGTTTAGGCATCCCCTGGATTCCATTCATTTTCCCCTTGGTATGAAAACCCTTTACCTTACTTTTAAAGCTAACTTGTGTAATACTTGACAGTGGACTGTGTTTTTGACTGTGTTAACATGTGCATTAGTATCCTGGTTTTGGCCCTTGTCCTGCTTTTGATCATATTTAAGATATGGTGTTTATATGCAACATGAAAAACTTGGTTATACATACTGTATCCCTGTATACACGATCATAACAGCATCCAGTTTTGATCGTCTGCCTGCAGGTGTGTCTTGATTTTCTCACCATCTCAACCACTATAGATGGCTCAGAAATCTATGTTTACATGCCACAGTATTCTTTATTGGAGTACTCCAGGTAGTATACCAAGGTTTCTACAACCAGGATAAGGTCTTATCTTAAAAGTTGTTTACATGCAGAAAGCATAACCATAATACTCCAAAAACCCAATTATATCAAGGATACTAGTGGGCATGTAAACACACTCATCTGTAATCAGTTGTCTGAAACATGCAAAATCACTTGTATGGTCAAATCTGAAAAACAAAAATGTCCCACAGTGTGTGTAGCTAAATCTTAAAGTTGACATTTAGCTGATAAAAGTTTGGCTTTCTAATACAACTCCAATTCCAGAAAAGTTGGGGTGCTGTGTAAAAGATAAATGAAATCAGAATGCAATGGTTTGCAAATACTTTTCAACCTATATTAAAATGAATACAGAACAAAGACAAGACAATAAATGCTTAAACTGAAAAATTTGTAGTTTTTTGTCGATATACACTCATTCTTAATTTGACTGCATTCTGTTTTTATGCATCCCCATATTTTTGGAATTGGAGTTGTATTACATGTAGGGCTGCACAATTAATCACAATTGCAATAAAACTGCAATATGGCCAAGTGCAATATCCAAACTGCAGAACAAATAAGCAATTTTTTGAAAAAGGAAAAATGTATAAGAAAAAAAAGCATTATAATGAGGCACTGCAGTGCTGCAGAGATGAAGTGGCCCAAAAATATTGTTCTCCAGATAAGAGAAAACATGTTTTTCTAGCTCAGACCTCAATAAATATCACATCATCACAATTGTGATATATTTATATATTTTTTTCAGTTAACATGATAATTGTAATACAAAACTGATCAATTCCACCAATCGTATCACAATTTCAATCAAGATAATCACAATCTGCCTTTTTTTTTTTTTTTTTTTGTTTACCAAATCATGCAGCTCTAATTACGTGCAGGGAAAACAGGTCCAGCAATGCTAGTATGACAAAAGGATACATTTAAATTAGGTCTGCACAACTGATCGAAAAGTGATCAAAATCTTAATATGGCCAAGAACAATATCCAAACAACATACGACAACTAAAAGTGTGTGACAAAACAATATATGTCTGTTTGGTACAAACCCCAACAAATGTCACAACATTTTAATAGTTAAACTCATTTTGAATCATTGTGAATCATATCACAATCTAAGTATCTGTCAAGATAATTGCAATGTATTTTTTTTTAAACCATATCAAGCAGCCCTAACTGGAATATGCCAAAAACCCAATCATATCCACTGAGCTGCAATGATTAATCGATTATTAAATTAATCACCAACTGATTTGATAATTAATGACTAATTTTTTAAATAAAAATGTCCAAATTCTCTGATTTCATCTTCTCAAATGTGAATAATTTCTGGTTTCTTTAGTCCTCTATGACTCAATTAATAATCCGTTAACTGAGAAAATAATCAACAGATTAAGTCTGACAGGATTCTACTGTGTGTGGAAACGGACACATTTACACATGTGAACTCACTTGTACAGTCCAAAGTAGAAGATAAAACAGTGTATGTCACAGATGAATCGTGAAATGACCATTTTTAAGTTTGGATTTATAATATGACATGCAGGAGATGCAGACAGGATATTTATGAGGAAAGAATGTACACATTTATACAAGTTTTTAAGCTTCTGAATAAATGAAGACTGTGTGTTTTCGCTGAAAAGATGTTTCACTAACTTTTTATGTGACACTCCTCTGACTGCTCATATCACATGTTTGTAAATACATTCAATCACTTCGTATGAGTGGCCCATAATAACAGTCAGATACATTCATTTACCAAGAAGGTGCTAACGTTGCTAACTAACTCCTGAACGCAGTGAGAGATGAAGGCAGTGGTTAGCCGCAGAGCTAACAGAGCCGTGTTACCTTGGTAAGGTTTCATTAACGAGTGTTCTCTCTTCAGATGTTCTGTGTTTCCGTCCGTGATATCACACGTCACCACACACAACTCCAACACCACGAACACCGTTAATGTGCTCACAAACATTGGAAAACTCCCCATTTTATTCAACACGCTTCCAAGTGAAACTCTCACAACACAATTCTTCTTCTCAACTCCATAAATCGAGCCGGTCCGTTCACTATTATCCTCCGGACTGAAACAACACGAACCCGACGAGTATCACCACGCTTCATAAACCGAGGAGAACGTATTTTATCACTGTAGTGTTTCTGAAATAATACAAGTGTAAAGAACAAAATCTTAGCTATACAAAAAATCCAGGTAGCTTGGTAAACTTTAACTGTGATGACATGGAGGAAGCTTCAAGACGTGTGTGTTTCCACCCGGAAGATTTTAATACGCGGCAGAAATTTTACCAGCCAATCAGAGACAAGCACATCACAACTCGAGCCAATCGCGGAGCACTTGGTGTACACTTGTTATCATGCTTAATATCCACTAGATGGCGACAAAAGGCAAAAAATGAAAATACAGGTACAGTCTGTAGTTTTCTCTGAGCAAGAAAAAAGTGAAGAGTAAACTAAACTAAACTAAACTAAACTAAACTAAACTAAACTAAACTAAACAGGCGTATTATCATCATTCTGTGTGCAATATGAATATTCCCTCCGGTTCTTATTTTTATATATTGCGTGTTTATATTGTTCCTGTTTTTGTTAAACATTTCCTCTGTTTAAATTGTTCAAAATTTTAATATTTCCTCTTGCTTGTTTTTTATATTTTATTTTTATATTTTTTATGTTGATGCCTCTTTATATTTTTGCTATCCACTTTGCTGCTGTAACAGCTAATAAAGGAATATTTTATCTCATCTCAAACTAAATTTACAAAGAATCACCTGCTGTATATAGTGAAACAGTTTATTACTTTTATAGCAATATGTGACTGTAATTCATAATAAAGGGCCTATATATTTTAGATAGCAAACATATGCAAGAGCCGCAATCTGCTATTTGGACAAAGGATGACCAAATGTCTCTTTTCCCAGGGACAGTCACCATTTTTGGAGGTCTGTTTCCAGATGTAGCTGTCCACGGAAATGTCCCCATTTTAGTGTTAGTGTTAATTGTCTGTCTTCTCTGTCTTGTATGTATAGAAAACTTCACCATGCTACTGTAAACTTGATTTTCTGACAGTCGGCACCATATTTTATTCCATACAGCAGTTACCAGAGTCAAAATACATGGAACTGGAATTAAGTTCTGGAGTTATCTCTTTCTTCTCTTTCTTTTTCTTTTTTTTTTTTTTTTTTTTTTTCCATTTCAGTAATCTGGTCACTTTAGCCAAAAGGCAGTTCCCTGTCCCTAACTCTCTAAAGTAGGGCTTAAACAAACAGTTATTTTCATTGTCAATTAATATGCTGATTATTTTCATGATTAATTGATTAATCATTTATAAAATGTCAAAACAATGTTTAAAAAAATGTTCTTTACAATTCCCCTAAGCCTAAAGTGACGTTTTCAAAGTGCTGCTTTTGTTCAAACAAGAGTCCGGAGGCTGGAGATGTATTTGCTTTTAACCATTTGGAGCAATAGTTGAGTACATCCTCAGAAATTAATACTACACATACATGAACACAAATAATATCTCTGAGCCAAACCCAAAGACTCTTCATTAACTATCATAAATGACAAAGAAAAGCAGTAGATCCTTACAATTAAGGCACTTGGAAAAATGACTTAAAGGATTTATTGAATAATAATAAATAGTAATAAATACTGGCCAAGTGGTAGTGCTGGTTATTAAGTTCTATTTACCTGCCATAAGATTGGCTTTTGGAACTTTAGCAAACACCCCGTACTCTGGAGAGCTGAGAGTTTGTGTTGATCATTGTCTGCAGTTGTCCCCAGATACACCCAAACATCTCAAAGATGGTTGGTAACGGAGTCCCTTCACCCAGTTGATGGCAACACAAACATTTGTTGTCTGCAGGAAAGTGTGAGCAGTGAGTGAGTTTATTATCTGACCTGCTGGTCTACTCACCATCCATTTCTCATTCTAGTTTATACATTTGCTTCATCTGATCAGGTCAATCTCTTGTTCAAAATCTGATATTGTGATTATTATATACCGACTGCAACAAAGTCTCAAAGCTTAGATTTAGATCTGCTACAGGTTCTATTTGAAACTGCCACAAGCAGTTACCAAAGTCAGAAATATTTAAAGCTGAGGTAAGCAATTTATTTTTGCTGAGTGGCAAACAGACAACAGAGAGGCAATGTTAGCTTTCAGCTTGAATGCCACAAAAAATACAAACCCCACAGAAACTGGATTCCAGGCACTAACACATGGATTTAAAGTTGTCAATTTGTGCCAGGTTGGATTTTTAAGTTAGATACTGCATTGACTCATGTTACTTATAAATATTTAGCATCTTTCATTTATACTCTCTGCAACAATCACTGTGCATGCGCGACACTGCTGCATGAGGACATGTCCCTCCAATAATGTCATAAAATAAAAATATCTCTGCAGGCCTGTCCACATGTGATCAGAATGTCCTTTGGTGTCCTTGGCTATTTCATCTTGCTAGAACATCCCACCTTGAAGTAATGTTATGACCAAGTGACCACTTTTGGTCTTCTTATGCCTTCCTTACTTTGTGTGTTTCCACAGTGTTGAAATTAGGTCCATATAAACATTGGGAAGATTGATTCCTGTCCACATGTCAATGTCCATGAACCACTGTGTCTTTGGTAAGTTGTAAGAATCACTGTCAAGTCCAACTGCCTTCAATTAAAGCAGCCATTTGTTTGTTTTACTCTGGTTTCACCTACAAAAGGAAGCAGTATTACTGCTCAATCTGACTGAGGGGACATGTCCCTGTGGGAAAGTGACATCAGTGCATACCCTGTGTAATCATCAAACATATTGTAATTCAAGTGGTCCAAGAGAAAACCAGACTTCTGCACCTCCTCTTTGCTCTGTTGTCAGCCTGTATAAAATTCAGCCCATGATGGGAGACTTTAGCCAATCACAAGTAAGTAAGGTAGTACTTTCCCCCCCAAATAGTCCAAATAGGGGAAGGGACCAGGGATCATTATGAACCACAACAGTGCCTGTAATTAGACTCTAAAGATTTTCTTTTCTTTGTGCCCTCTGCATTCTACTCACTGGTTAGATTGAAGAGGTTTAAACTGTGATTTGTCAAATATGTGATCCAATCCCAACAGTGCTAATACTAGTCTAACCTATTTCTATTTGGCAGTTTTAAGAATAGCAACACATCTGTTAATTCCAGGTTGTTACAAATATTATTGTGCACTTGACACTAAAACAGGAACATATTCCTTTTCTAAATCTGCACAGTTTGATGCTAAGCAACAAATTTCTTTTAGCAATGATTGGTGATTTATTGTATTCTTATTTACTTGTTGCTCAGAGGTGTCTTTTTGTCTCTTTCTGCCCTTTCACTTGTCACAAAGAGAAACAGATGGTAGGCTGTGCAACTGCTAAATCACTCAAGGAGGAAGGACGGAGAATTCATCTCTCTCGTTAAACCCATGCATTTGGATGAGGAGAAATACTTTCAGTATTTCAGGATGACGCCTGGTATGATGATCTATTAGAGCATATCTGGCCCCCCATCAAACACCAGAGACCCCACCAGTGTCCTAACACAGACTCAGAGCATTTAGCAGTGACTATACTATAGTCATCCTATCAGGGCTGTAAGTTGCAAGCGTGGTTCATCTATCATATCCTAAATAACCAGAGATGTTTGCCAGTCCATCTGGGATGAGCTCAAAAATGACTTTGTGGCCTTCATATCTAGTGCCGAGTGGAAGAGGATCACACATGATTTTTGGAAGCTTTGAGACTTTCTGATGTGTTTGGGTGCAGTGGGAGGCAAGTATTTCTCACCAAATTTGGGGAGTGATTATTTCAGTTACAAGGGATATTTTTTGATTGTTTTGATGCCCGCTATAGATTCTGTTACGTGGTCGTTTCGGATGTTTCCAAAGGATACTCTTGGGGAGATGAACAGAGGAATTGGATGCTTGGCTTCCCTGGCTGACACGTACCAATTGTTACTCTTTATTTTATGCTGACATTTAGTTCAGATCATTTCCATGAGTAGGGATATTTATTTGAACAATGCAGGATGGAAATTGAGCACCAGTCACTGGCCAAATCCTGGTAAAATATGAAAGTGGCTGGTAGACTTAAGACATTAAATAATGATTTATTTTTATTTATTATACTTATTTATTATTTGTTTATTTATTTATTTATACTTACTTATTACTTTCTCTTTCTCACAGGAAAAGATGAAAATTGTCACAAATTATCCAAGGCATCCTCTGTTACCCTCACCACAGACAGCTGGACCTCCAATGGCAATGGAAAGCTACATGGCTGTGAGTGCTCATTACACCACAGCAGAACAGGAGATGAAACATCCGATACCTCAGATGCACCCTCTTAATGAGAGTCACACAGGCCTGTATATGTGCTCATATAGGTATGCAAGGGTGATTGGATAGAGAGGGGCAGGTAGTAAGTAAGTAAGTAAGTAAGTAATCTTTATTTATACAGCACTTTTCACAGATAAAAGATCACAAAGTGCTTCACAAATAAAATACAATAAATAAAAATAGCAACAAATAAAATACAATAAATGAAAGAGGAGAACAATAAAACTGCAGTAAACAAGCAACAATAAAAAATAGTCCCTCAAGTCTAAAACCCTAATTCTAACTATAAGCCCGCTCAAATAAAATTGTCTTTAAGTGCTTTTTAAAAGAAACCACTGAGTTCAGGCAGCGTACAGAGAAAGGCAAATCATTCCACAGTCTAGGCGCTATCGCTTGGAATGATCGGTCCCCTCTCGCCTTAAAGTGGGTGTGGGGGACCACCAGCAGCCTTTTGCCTGATGACCCGAGACTACGGGGGGGAGAGTGAGGTTGGATCAGGTCAGAAATGTAGTGGGGAGCTTGTGCATGCAGAGCTCTAAAAGTAAGGACTAAAATTTTAAACTGGATTCTAAAATGAATTGGTAACCAGTGAAGTGAGGCTAAAACCGGGTGATATGTGCCCTTTTTCTTGTGTGAGTTAAGAGTCTTGCAGCAGCATTCTGAACGGTCTGGAGGCGTTCCACTGTTTTCTTATTTAGACATGTAAATAGGCTATTACAATAATCCAGACGAGAAGAAAATAAAAGCGTGCACAATCATCTCCAATTCAGGCCTCGATACAACTGATCTTATTTTTGAGATGTTTCGCAGTTGGAAGAAACAATTTCTAATCAGTTGTTTGGAGTGATGCTCCAAGGACATTTCTGAGTCAAACACAACTCCCAAGTTCCTGAGGTTCTGTTTGACTGATGCACCTAGGACACAAATGTGCTGCTTTATAAAAGGAACACTGTTTTCAGGGGCAATAATTAAAGTTTTGGTCTTCTCTGAATTTAATTGCAAATAGTTGTCATTTAACCATTCCTTAATGCAATTTAAGCATGTTAATAAGGAGGTCAATTTGTCAATTTCAGACACTTTGAAGGAGCAGTACAGCTGGATGTCATCAGCATAAAGATGATAGGACACATTGCTGAATTGCCTAATTAGTTGACCAAGCGGAAGCATGTACAGTAGAAAGAGTATGGGGCCTAAAACTGAGCCCTGAGGAACTCCACATGACATTTCAGTGGTATCTGACATGACTTGATTTACATAGATACTGAAACTTCTGCCAGTGAGGTAGGAAGTAAACCATTTTAGCACAGCACCAGACAAGCCAACCAGGTTTTGAAGTCTGTTGATGAGGATATAATGATCAACACTATCAAACGCTGCAGAAAGGTCTAATAGTACCAGGACTATGCATTCACCTGAGTCAGCAGCCAACAAAATGTCATTTGACACTTTAAGCAGTGCTGTTTCTGTTGAGTGGTTCTTGCGGAAGCCCGACTGAAATTTGTCATAGATGTCATTATCATCTAAAAATGCCATAAGTTGTTCAGCCACAATTTTTTCCAAAATTTTAGACAGAAAAGGTAATTTGGAAATAGGCCTGTAGTTCTTGGGCTGGAGAGGATCCAAGCCACTCTTTTTTAGTACTGGTTCAACTACTGCATTCTTAAAAAAGCTGGGTACCACACCAGTTTGCATCGAGGTGTTAAATACCTCAGTGATACAGGGGCCAGTAACGTCAAAAACTTTTTTAAACAGCACAGTAGGGAGAACATCCACTGGACAGGAGGAGGGCTTCATTTTATATAGCAGAGTGGAGATGTCATGTCATTTAAACATACAGGTTCAAAAGAGGACCAAGTCTGGGTGGGAGGTGGTTCACATCCAGTGTAGTATCCAGTTTGTGGAGAGAGGTTTGCTCTAACTTCTTTGATTTTGTCAACAAAGAAGTAGAGAAAATTATTACTCTCAGCCTTAGAAAAAAACAGAACTTGGGGGGAGACTGGGGAAACAATGGAATTAATAGTATCGAACAAAATCTTTGGGTTTCTCTTACTTGAAGATATTAACTGGGAAAAGTACTGTTTTCTAGCACTCTTCAGTAAATCATTCAGAGAAGCCCTAAGTTCCCTAAGGTGAACTCTATGAACCTCAAGTTTAGAGGACTTCCATAAACGCTCCACCTTACGACAGTTTCTTTTAAAACTCAGGATAGATTCATTTATCCAGGGACAGGGCTTGATGTGAGAGACAAAGTTTGATTTTGTAGGAGCTACTTTATCTAAAATTTCTAGACATTGACTATTAAAAGCCTGAATAAAAACATCAGCATCATGACACCCAATAAATGGAGCTGGGTCAAATAAGGCCGAGAATCTCTCAGCAGCATCTGGTCTTATAATCCGTTGTTCAACCTTAGTTTTGGTGGGCAAAGGGTCGACAAAACATTCCAAATCAAAGAAAACACAGTAGTGATCACTAATAAGGACATCCTCCACATGCACATGTTTAACATTTAGGCCAGTTGAGAAGACCAGGTCCAGTGTGTGACCTTTACCATGTGTAGGCTCAGAAACATGCTGAATAAAGTTAAAAGAGTCTGTGATGGATAAAAGATCAGCAGCCAATTTACAGCTGCCATCATCAATATGAAGGTTAAAATCCCCAATAATAAAAACTTTCTCAAGTTTAATGATAGATGTTAGAAAGTCTGTAAAATCAGTGAGAAAGTCACCTGCGGGACCAGGGGGGCAATAGATTAACACACAGTAGGACGTATTGGAAAATCCAATTTTAATCATTTGAGATTCAAATGAGGGGAAGCTTTCAGGATTCATCAGACTACATAAGACATACATGGGTAAACTCCCCGTTTTTTTGCCACGTTTCAGTGAGGAACATGAAATCCAAATTCTCTCTGACAAATAAGTCATTGAGAGTGAAGGATTTATTACAAATCGACCGAGCATTAAGCAAGGCAGACCGGATGGGAGATGGCAATATAGCGTCATCAATAGATGATGTTATTGGGACTGCCCGCAGACACCTGGCACGGCCACGTGATCTCCAGCTGTGCAGTGACGTGCGATGACGATGGGGAAACCTGGCGGAGGTAACTGTCTGTATTGGGAACATAGACAGTGAGAGAGTTGATGACCAATACGTGCTATCAGAAAAACCAGCAAGAGGGTTAGTGTTTATATCTGGGATGGGTAATTCTGGGGAGGGTGAGTGAGATGGAAATAGTCAATAGCCGCAGATTAGCAGCTAGAATGCGGCTACCCAAACCATTAGGATGGACTCCGTCAGCTCTGAAGAAAGAGGGACGGTTCCAAAAGAGATTAAAATTGTCAATAAAGTTTAAATTGTGCGCTCTACACGCAGATTGAAGCCATGTGTGGAGGCTGAGGATTCTGCTAAAACGCCCAGCTCCGCAGGACAGCGTGAGGACAGGACCAGAAACAAAAACGGACTTTCCACAGGTAGTTGAATTAGCACAATGATTGGGTGATTGGGTTTATGATAGAGTGGTGTGGTCTTGTTCCTGAACTTTAGTAATTAAACTTCATTTAATTGATGAGCTTTAGAGGTGCTAATAGCCTGATTTGTTATTTACCTTTGGTCAGAGCCATGCTTGGTAACTACACACTCATCCACAACTCCGACCTCCACACACTCAGACACACTCCCTCCTGCACTGACACTGAATGTTGACATTGGATGTAAAGTGTGGAATCACATGAAGATGTATGGAGGACATATTCCTCAGCCTCCTGATATCCGCACTGTCTGGAATATAGACAAGGATGGATGATTAATTAAATCAGAATTGCACCTACAGGATTACATATCTGAAATTTATTTTCAAACCAGTCTGATGGAGAAACCAACAATCAGTCAGTTGTGCAGCTGTCTCACTGCTGGTGCCGCTTTCTCTCCTTTCATGGATGACAACACAACCTACTGACTGATGTGTGTTAAGTGAGTCAGGCAGTAGAATTACTCTGATTTACTGGACACACATGACATGTTTTGCAGTGCCAGCAAACTGACAGTCATGTGCACACAGTGAAGTAAACACACACAACAGGGTCATACATGTACACTCTGAGACACACACACACACACACACAACACACACACACACACACAACACACACACAACACACACACACAAATATCTTCACACAAACAGCTGCGCACCAGCAGAGAGAAAAACAGGTATCCAGGATTAATATGCACAACAACACACAGGGTTTGTACACAGATGCACGCAGTCCTACTACAGGTATTTAAACATGCATGTAAATAGAGAAAATGTAAGAATAAAGCTAAGAACAAACTCAAAGGAACAAAAAGGCAACAAAAGACATAAATCCACAAACTCAGACAAGAAAAATGCCAATTATGTCTGTCTGCGTGGGCCTTAGTCACCCATCACCAGAACATCTCATAATGTGGGATGAGACTAAACTCAATTAAGTGTCCCGTCCAACTTCTGTCTGGCTCTCTCTCCACCTGAATCATGCCATAAATGTCAGTGCCACTCCACCAGCAGCTCTGTGACTCACCAATCTGCAGAAAAAAAACAAAACATTAAACTGAGCGTTTAACAGCACACTCTCCACATTTTATGGGCTGAAACAGATGTGGAAAGCAGATATGCTATCTGGAGCTGGATTTCACTGACAGGTTACATTTGAGTGTTCCAGCCTAACTGAAAGCTACAAAAACACTGTTTTCCTATCAATATTTTGATGTTATGCAATGCCAGCACACAGCAGTTTCATAGCCGCCATAGAACATGTATTGCTGCCAGCCCAAATCTGCATTTTGCATACCCAGATTGTATCCAGACTGATTTGAGAGAGTTTGGACAGCAAATACAATGAAATGCAAATTTTTGCAAAATTTAATTCAAGAAACACAGCACAACACACAATGACGTCAAATCCAGAGTGCATCAGTGCGACCAAGCAGGAGCCATGCTGCAGAGACAGCACAGAGAGCCCTATCTTACTCTGATCTAAAGCACAAGTTCAAAGTGCAAGGCTCAGTGGTTTTAATTTATTCAAGGTGTGTCCAAATCCACCTTTGCCTCTAGCACCAGGGGCACAGGGGTATCCTGCCCTGTTCCGCCCCCTGCGCTCTTATGCACAGCATGATACACCTTTCAGCTGTGACCAAGTACCTTGATTAATTCATGACTGTGTTTTAGTCTGAACATGCAATAATATCAGAAAGTCAGCTCTTATCACCTTTAAGAATGCAACAGTGAGGAGTTGGGGGAGCTAAATTGAGGTGCAGCTGCGTGGCCAGTCAGGGAAGGCTCGCAGATGCAGTTCAGTGCTGCTGCACTCCTGCATCTCCATTCCAGTCACCCATTCTCCATCTCCTCTGTTTTCTCTTTCTCCTCATCCTCATCTCCTCTTCCTAATCTGAAAGTGTTGCTGAATTTTGAGGGAAGAATTACACATGGTTTACACATGGGTTATCCAACCAGCATCAGGCTCTGACAGAAGCACACAACCCTTTTTCTCCCCAGGTTGGGCCAGTCTTGTGCTCAGATACAATGCCTTTTTCATTTTGTATGTTATAGATCATAATTGACAGCTGTGATCCTGTCCCATGCACACTTTGCGGTCTGTTGAGATTTATTAGGCTTTATAACTACAATAATAATTCATTATTCCTTACTAGTGAGAATAATTTTCAACACACACACACACACACACACACTGTTAAATAAATGAAAGGTGTTTTGTGATTGTGGAGACGTGTCTTGCACCTCGGCCAAACATGCCGTTTGTCTATCTTGTGCAGACAGACTGATTGCACCACAAATTTTGTGCTTCAACCAGGTTTTTAGAAGGTCTGTGGCACAAGTGGTTTTGACTCCAGTGTGCTGTGGACAAGATACCAAATGCACCAGACCTCCAGCCTGCACGGACAAGACAAGTTAATTTGACATCTTGCAGATGTGGCAAAAATGACCTTGCCTGGTGTAACATTGCAATGTCACCAGCACCACCCACCATCCACTTTGCACTGGGTATGAGATCTGGCCCAGACTTGTAGTGCCTCATTTAACACAAAATTACTCTCATTAACGTTTACAAAACAACACTGACAGGCACGTCTAGCAAGCTGTACATCAGCCGCCCCAAGTAACGATCTCGCCGATCTTGTTTATATAGTGGTGCTCCCTTCCAGCTGCATCTCAGGGATTGGTGGAGTTGACTGGGACTGCACCAACCAATAAGTGGGAGGCACAGTTAGGAGGGGGAACTTGAAGGAAGCCATGCCCCCAGCTGGGGTCCACACGGCCTAATTAGCATAGAGACAAAACTACATGGCAAAAAGGGTTACACAGAGAGAAAAGCACAGCTGACGCCATGTTTGTAACGGACCCAAACCAAAAGAAGCTTCTTGATGTTGCTATGCTACATAAACTGCAGCCAGACCCAGATGTTGAAGCTGAGATCAAAAAAACCAAGTGAGGACACAGTGGGAGAGTATCATCATTTGGTCCATGAACTAGTTAGTCTAACCAGGTAATGAGACTGTCTCTGTTAAGTGGTTATCAAAGACATTAACAAAACAACACAATACATCAAATAAGCACGACGGGAACTTCAGATAAGTTGTGTTTGACTGTAATCTTTAAATGCTACAATTACAGCTGAAACTAACAGCAGAAAAATAAACAACTTTGTCAATTTTACTTATCTCCACGGTCACTTTTCTACCTGGAAGTGTCTGTTGTTGTTAACAGTGATTTAGTCCAGATGTCTGTGATGTGACCAGTGTTTATCAATGCAGTTTGTCCTGGATTTTATTAATTTTATTGGATTCTATTATAATTTTTGCTTACAAATGCACCTACAGTTTGTCAAAGTTGATATAGCCTCTATCTCTGTTCTGGAGTTCTTAGTCATCTAATGTAGATCTGACAACTCACAGAGTGCTGAGTCTCAGACCTCTTTTATATCTTACATGTAAATAGTCATTAAATTTAATGATTCAACCTAATGAACAGATGTGCTTTAGAGCAGTTTTTTGTTACTTAAAAAACTCAGTGCTAAAATGGGTCAGCAGCCTGTTTTATCTCCACTGAGGGGGGTTGTTTTTTGTCCATGTTTCTGGAGAATTAGGCCAAGGAACAAGTAAAGCCAAAATTTATGTCGGCTGGTCAGTCCACCGCTGCGGTCCAGACTGGAATATCTCAACAATTATTGGATGGATAGCCATGAAACTTAAAGCAGGCATTCATGATCCACAGTGAGATGAATCCTAGTGCCACCATGAGTTTGTTATTTCTTTGGAGTGAAATATCTCAACAACTTTGGATGGATTGCCATTAAATTTTGCAGGATGAATTGTCCTTGCTGATCTCCTAACATTCAATCTAGCACCACCATCAGGTCAAAATCTTAATTCAGCCAATATTTTGGAGCTGAGGTTTGTGTTTCGTGCTATTTAGCAAAATTTTATCATGATAACACACTAAACTAAGATGGTGAACATGGTATAAACATTTTATCTGTTCAACATCAGCATGTTAGCATTAGCATTGTGAGCATTGAGCACGCTGACATTAGCATTTACCTCAAGGCATAGCCTCATGAAAAACTTTTGGGTAATTTTGAGTAAAAAAGTTTGGTAATGTACATCAAAGGAATGGTTCACCCAAAAATAAAAATTCAGTCATTATCTACTCACCCTCATACTGACAGGTCAGGTTATAGTTTTTTAGTCCACAAAACACTGCTGGAGTTTCACAGGAAAACAGTGTTGCAGAATCTCCCAAACAATGGAAGTGAATGGTGACCAGTTTTCGGAAACAAAAAAAAAACAAAAAAAAACCAAAAAACAACATAAAATAGCTCCATACTGCTTGTCCGGTGTAATCCAAGTCTCATAAAGCCAAGTTGATTTGAAAAATGTTATTTACACCATGTTTTTAGCCTGAATCTTCAGTGTAGTGCCTTAGTTTGGGGCCATGTTCATTGTGCACACTGTTTGAACTGGGTGTGTGTGATGTGACGGTGTGTGAGTGAACCGTGTATTGGAACTTGAAATATGTCAGATAAGCAGTATGGAGATGTTTCATGTTTCTTTTCAGTTGTTTTTTTCCATTTGAAAACCATTCACTTCCATTGTTTGGGAGATTCTGTAGCACTTGTTTTCCTGTGAAACCCCAGCAGTGTTTTGTGGACTAAAAAACTAAACCCAACCTTTCAATCGGCCTGGTAGGGAGCAGATAATGACCAACTTTTCATTTTTGGGTGAACTATCCCTTTAAATAATGTTAGGCCTATTTCTGAACATAATTTGGTATTCTGCAGAAAACCTGGCTGG
This sequence comes from Lutjanus argentimaculatus, assembly GCA_034769285.1. NCBI lineage: Eukaryota > Metazoa > Chordata > Actinopteri > Lutjaniformes > Lutjanidae > Lutjanus > Lutjanus argentimaculatus. The sequence continues at coordinate 1,527,137 of JAWZSL010000006.1, read as the reverse complement.
TGTTGGCTGTTTTGTGGCTGGCTGCTGTGCCCAGATAATTAAGAAATAATTTTCCCAAGTGGGCAGTTAACTTGAAATTGACATAACCTTGACACTCAATACGTGACATGATCAAGTGAAAACATAGAAGTATCAAATTTTAAATCTCATTATGGTGGTTCTTCAGCTCCTCTGAGTCAATAGACTGGACCTTTATTTCACCCCTCTCAGCAGCTCTAACCCCATAATTTATCCATCTATTCATTATCTGTAACAGCATATCCTTTGCAGGGTCAGGGGGGTTGGAGTTTATCCCAGCTGACATTGGGCAAGAGAACAGGTCGCCAGTTCATCACAGGGCTGACACAACAACCAACCATGCACTCTCACAATAACACCCACAGGCAATTTAAAGTCTATGTATGTATGTAGTATGTTTTTATTCTGTTGTTTTTTTTGTTGTTTTTTTTGTTCACTTCCATTGTTTGGGAGATTCTGCAACACTGTTTTCCTGTGAACCTCCAGCAGTGTTTTGTGGACTAACAAACTAAACCTGACCTTCCCTCGGCATGAGGGTGAGTAGATAATGACTATAATGATAATGAATTTTCATTTTTGGGTGAACTATCCCTAACATTACAAAAGACTAAAAGTAAAAGTAAAAGTACAAAAGTAAAACTCTGTGCAATAATCCAACCAGGGCTGCAACAAACGATTACAGTATTACAGTCATTATCAATTAATCAGTCAGTCATTTTCTCAACTAATTGATTAGTTGTTTGGTCCATAAAATGCCAGAAAATGGTGAAAATATTGATCAGTGTTTCCCAAAGCACAAGATGACATCCTCAAATCTCAAATTTTGTTCACAACCCAATGATATTCAGTTAGTGTCATTAAGGAGTAAAGAATCCAGAAAATATTAACCTCTGAGAGCTGGAATCAGAAAAAATTGACATTTTTTCTTCAAAAATGACTGAAATCAAAATAGCTGGTGTCTAATTTTATAGTTAACAAATAATCGATTATTCGACTAATCATTGCAGCTCTAAATTTAGCTGCATTACTTTAGTACACTCAAGCATTAACACTGTACATTTCAACAATACTCTTATTTATACTATACTTAAAATTAAACACATTTATAGATCCTATTTCTCAGCATTATTATTTACTCTGTTGTTATATTGTAGTGATTTTTTTATTTTGTTATTTTTCTCTTTCTTTTTCTATTTTTCTCTATGTATTCATATATATTGTAGCAAATGCACATACTTTTATATACTTATATACTAAATACACATGTGGTTGTGGAGTGATCTGTTACGTGTCTTGTGAAAACTCGTATAAAGTCTACACTGCCTGCATTTTGTAGTGGTACAGTTTGAATTATGCAGTACACAAGTATTTGTGCTGTGATGTGTAGCTCTATAAAACCAGTAATAGCCATGAAGCTTTCATTTTGAACAATGTGTCTTTAACAGTTTGCAAAAGTTCTTGTCTCGCAAAACCTGCAGTCGTGTTGAATGATTGAACAGATAAATAATCTCTGCAGCAGCTGCGTCTCAGGAGTCTGGACATTGAATCAAGCTCAACTTTTACTGTACACTAGCGTATGATGCTGTATGAACATCATTTGGCCTCTGACGTGACACCTCTCTGGGACACTGACATCAATCTGGAGGTATCACTCCTGCAGACAGCAGCAGGGAAGCTCCTTTATTACTTCACCTTCATCTCTCATCATACTCACATCACCTCACAAACGCAGTGACCTGGAAGTCCTCTGGTGTGCTGCCTAAAATACACCAACCGCTTTCAACTTCACGTCTGAGTCTTCTGAGTGCTCTTTTTTCTTTTGTTTAGTATTTGTCTTTGGCTCAGTTTCCTCTCTGCTGTCTTTTATTTGTTTTACCATCATTGATTTTTCTGAAAACTTCTTTTATCTGATCTCTACTTCTATTCTCCTCTTCCTCATCCTGTTATATCTGAATCAGGCAGTGGAAGGCTTTGAATTTGTGGAAGCTGTTTTCAAATATTTAAATCAAGGCATGCCAATCCTTTCTACACCTGAAACCAAATGTTGAATCTCTGGACTAATTGCAAAAGATTGCATGTGTCTGCTTTTTCTTCATGAACAGTATGTTCTGTTCTCACTAGTTACTTTAATCTTCAAACACAGAAGTTCTTTGTAACTCTACCATTCCGCAAAACTCCTGTTTGATTTTCTACATTTTACATTTTAGCTTCAACAAAACAACTCAGCCTTGTAACCAGCAACATATAGACATGATGCCACACCCGAGGATTGGTTTGGATTAGTTTAAAGGAAAATAACTTATCAAAATGAATACCAGGATTTAATCAAAGGTATGGGAGTCTGGAGGCCAAAAAGGGAGCAAAACCTCCCAATAATTATCAACCAGGAGCACCAGTCACAGTCTGCATTCTACTCCTCTGCTCTCCCAGTAATTTTCCACTCACCCCGCCTCTGCCTCACTCCACCTGCCAGCCACTCCCACCTGAACCCCTGACTCCTCTCACCTGCCATCACAGCTGCAGCTCATCAGCCAATCAGCCCGATATATAAGCCACTGTAGTTCATTTACTTGTCACCAGATTGTTCTTTGTTCCCATGCAAGACTTTTCAGCAGTTATCCCTGGATTGAATCCCTGTTGCCAACTCTGCCTGCCTCTAACCTCTCTGCTTTGTCTGTTCCTGGCAAATGCACCAGCCTTCTGTCCCTGACCATGAGATCTGCCTCAGTGTCCTTGGTTCCTGTTCGTCTGTGGCTGCCTGGCGTTTCCTTTCGACAACGTTACAGTGTGAGTGTTTCCTCCTGCTTACCTGTAGTTGGCTGTGGTTCAGAGACTGTCTGTGAAATGCCATGTGTTTCTGTGTGAGCGTCCTTTGTGTACTTACTTGTCGGCTCATTGATCCCTTGCCTGGTCTCTACTTGCCTCCTGCTGGTCCCCTGTTGGTTTGTCTGCCCTGTCTGACTACTCACCTGGTTCCGACTCTTCTCCCTGGCCTCACCATCCTCCTGCTCATCCCTCATCTGCTTGTCTGTCTCGTCTGACTGTTCATCTGGTTCCAGACCCTCTGCCTTGTCAACCTCATCTCCTGCCTGCTTCCTCCTGGTACCATCGTCTGCTGCTGAAGAGAACTGTTCTGGGGGCTTACATCACCACTCATGGTCCCACTTCCAGGTTTGGCTTGATTTGTCTTTCAAGCCCAAACCTCAGAGACTGTGTTTCAACTCTTTGCCCAAGTTACGAACTGTTACCTGTGTTGCTTCACCTGCTCAAGCTCCTGTTTAGCCTGTGTTTTAATAAGGGTCATTACCAAATGTCTTTCTGTGCTGGTGTGCTGCTAGTGGGTCTGACCAGTACCGTTACAGCACCTAAGAAGAGAGAGGGAGAAGAACAGAAGAAGGTAGAGGGTGCATAACAGTGCTCATAATAAAAAATAACGATTTATTCAGCTTTTGTCTTTGATACAGACAAATGTTTAACAGTGCCAGAAACTGCTGATAACTTAATCACTTATGAACAAATCTTAAGATAGTAAGTGGACCTTAATAACTGTTCGACCTTTGAAAATGTTTGGGCATCTGCTTTTTCTATCTTCTCCAGAATATTGATTTGTCTGGCAAATTACTACTTTACCTTTTTCCTGAATATTATAACATTATTTTCTTAATTATTGCTTATTATACTCTTGTGATAACTTTATCTTCAGCCTCAAACATCTTGGAGGGGACCATGCAACTGTGTGAGTGATCAATGGAAATGGAGCTGGTCCACAGCTAATCTTGTATATTTCTGGACCCATCAGCCTATTTCTTTGCACATGCATGACTGCATGCTGAAGGCCAATTTTTGAAAAACAATGAAACTTTTTAATGCCTCCATGCTGGCGACAGCTGTGGCCAAAGGCATGATGTTTTTGGGTCATCCCATTTTTGTAAATTCTTAACTCCAAATCGTAGCAAGGTTTATCGTAGGCAACTGGATTTGATAGAGTTCTTGATTCTTGATTGAGTTTGAGTTTCAAGAACTCTATCAAGTCCAGTTGCCTGTGACAAAACCTTGCTACAATTACCATGACCTGGATGACTGAGAACCTTCACAGACATCTTAGCTCCAAATGTGTATTGCTGCAGTGTTTTGCTTTGTTTTTCAGTTGTATGTCTTTGTTTTCATCGGCCCATTTGTGATCAGGGAACCTGATTACTTCAAATTGCACTCTGTCCTCAATATAAAGTAAAGGTTTAAAAGTAAGCTAAGTAGATTACATAGTGTAATGCATACTTAAGTATGAGTAAAAGTACGGACTTGAAAATCTTAAAGTACAAATACCCCCAAAAAACTTAATTCATTCATACACTAATGTATGACAAAATTTTAGCAGTGCTGGAAAGTAAGTGGTGATATGTGATTAAATTACAAAATGAATCTATTTGTAATCTGTTCCAGTTACCAAGAGAAAATATATAAATGTAATAATTAAAGCTTCCAGCAGTGATGATCAGGTCCTCCTACCTCTGTGTATGTTGGGAAGTATGATGGCAGTGGCCTCATGCCGGACACCAACCAGTCGACAAGGCTTTGAATTTTTATGTGTTTTGGAACACAGGAAGGAGTTCAGTGTAACTTCCTTCTCCAATAGGTGCTGATGTGGGATGAGGTGGGATTTTGATCCAATCAGTTCTGGAGGAGGAGTTTATTAAAATATAATACCTTAAAAAAAGTGCACAGTAAGTTCACAATTGCTTAGTTCCTGTTGGGCTTAGGTCATAGCTCCAAGAATCTTTTTTTGTATGTCTGGACATGATATACAGTGCTGTGAAAAAGTATTTGCCCCCTTACAGATTTCTTCAGTTTTTGCTCTTTTTGTCACACTTAAATGTTTCAGATCATCAAACAAATTTCAATATCGGACAAAGATTTCATTTATTAAGGGAAAAAAAACATCCAAACCAACCTGGCCCTATGTGAAAAAGTCATTGTCCCCCCTTGTTAAATCATGAATTAACTGTGATTAACCACATTTTTTGAAAAGCTGAGTTCAATTTCACTAGCCACACCCAGGCCTGATTACTGCCAGCCCTCTAGAATCAAGAAATCACTTAAGTAGAACCTGTCTGACAACATGAAGTAGGCTAAAAGATCTCAAAAAGCAACACATCATGCCCCGAATCTGAGGAAATTCAAGAACAGATGAGAAACAAAGTCACTGACATCTATCATTCTGGAAAGTGTTACAAAGCCATTTCTAAGGCTTTGGGACTCCAGCAAACCACAGTGAGAGCCATTATCCACAAATGGAGAAAACATGGAACAGTGGGGAACCTTCCCAGGAGTGGCTGGCCTTCCAAAGTTACTCCAAGAGCGCATTGACGTCTCATCCAGGAGGTCACAAAAGAACCCAGAACAACATCTAAAGCACTGCAGGCCTCACTTGCCTCAGTTAAGGTCAGTGTTCATGATTCAACAATAAAAAAGAGACTGGGCAAAAATGGCAATGGAGAGTTCCAAAGCGAAAACACTGCTGACCAAAAAGAACACAAAGGCCCGTCTACATTTGCCAAAAAACATCCTGATGAACCCCAAGACTTTAGGGAAAACGGAACTAACAAATGATTTTTGGAGGTGTGTGTCCCGTCACATCTGGTGTAAAACTAACACAGCATTTCAGAAAAAGAACTTCATATGAACAGTCAAACATGGTGGTGGTAATGTGATGGTCTGGGGCTGCTTTGCTGCTTCAGGACCTGGACGACTTGCTGTAATTGATGAATGAATTCTGCTCTCTACCATAAAATCCTGAAGGAGAATGTCCGGCCATCAGTTTGTGACCTTAAGCTCAAGCGCACTTGGGTTATGCAGCAGGACAATGATCCGAAGCACACCAGCAAATCCACCTCTGAATGGCTCAAAAAAACCAAAATGAAGGTTTTGAAGTGGCCTAGTCAAAGTCTGGACTTAAATCCAATTGAAATGCTGTGGCATGACCTTAAACAGGCTGTTCATGCTTGAAAACCCCCCAATATGGCTGAATTAAAACAATTCTGCAAAGAAGAATGTGCCAAAATTCCTCCACAGCGATGTGAAAGACTCATTGCCAGTTATCACAAACACTTGATGCGCCAGCTGATGCCAAGGGTGGCACAACCAGTTATTAGGTTTAGGGGGCAATGACTTTTTCACATAGGGCCAGGTTGGTTTGGATAGCTTTTTTCCCTTAATAAATGAAATCATCATTTAAAAACTGCATTTTGTATTTACTCAGGTTATCTTTGTCTGATATAAAAATTTGTTTGATGATCTGAAACATGCAAGTGTGACAAAAAAGCAAAAACAGAAGAAATCTGTAAGGGGCAAATACTTTTTCACAGCACTGTATGTGCCTGCCAATTTTCATACCTACTTTACTGAAATTTTTTAGGGGGCACTATTGAGACATTTTTGCCCCGACAATGTGTAATTTTTCACCACGACTGATGCATGTACCAGGTTTCATGTGTCGTCGAGCACATTTAGGCCCTCAAAAAATATGAGTGCACTCCTCTAGTTCTAAATATGTTTAATTATTTATTCTTGATCTCATCCATTTTGCCCAAACAGTTGCCCTAATATCATGGCATCCTTATTGTTTTCATGTGTCAGTGGTGAAAGCTGACAGCCTGCAGTTCTTTTCTGCTGTCCAGAGAACAGCTCCGCTGGTTATTCCTGTATATACTCCACCCAGGGGAAAGATGCTATTAGTTTCTCAGGGAGGGGAAGCTTCCCTCATCCACTTTTCATGGTCCAGATTTTTTTTTCCCAGTGGAGCTGAGGATTTAAGTCATGACCTTGCAGTCACAAGCTGGCATCTGTATCCCTGAGGCCACTGCTGCCCGCTGTGTTTCCCTGTGAAATGACCCTGACATGTTGTTTGGGTTCCTCGTCTGATCTGGACCATTGTACATCTGTCTAAATGGCATCAGATTGGTCCGTTCTGATGTGGATCAGATGGAGCCAGATGGTTTTATGTTTGAGTGAGTTTAGATGTGTCCTAGTAGTTCATACGGGAAATGATTCAAAACAAGATAAACAGCTGAAATATTTATAGAAAACATGCTGGAGTATGACCAGTTTTCATCTGTACTCAACTGTAAACTCCATGTATGTGTATTTATTGATCTGTCAACTCACTTGATGACTTCACTCACATGATGATCAAAGATTAAAAAGATGATAATAATGATAATAATAATAATAATAATAATAATATAATATAATAATAATAAAAGAGGAAACTATGCAAAAATAGAACATATTCATCAATTGTGGTTAATATACATTAACAGCTATCATGTATTGGCTGTAACCAATCTTTCCTTAACCTTAGTAGTTTGATGTGTCGTATCCTCCTGACAGGGAGGAACCAGTCAAGAGTCAAGATTCAAGAGTCTTTATTGTCATTATGCTTACACATAACGAAATTTCGTTTGGTAGCTCTCGGCATATAGTTAAAATAAAACATACAAAACAAGTAATAATAATAAATACACAAAAATATGTGCAAAAGTATATAAAGTGCAAACAGTGTAAGTCCCAGTCTTTAGGCATGGTGGGTGAGTGTGTGCCTGCACGAGTCAGGAGGTCAGAGTGTGTGTGTCGGGGGGGTAGCTATCAGTAAATATCTGCAAAAATCAAACAAAGAAATCTCACCCAGCACAGCTTAACATTAAAACTTCATGACTTTTTTTCCCTTTAGTGCACATTTTTACCCTCCGTCTCTTTGTTCTTGTTTGTCCCGTTCAGTGTGTGATGGATGTATAGACCACATGTTGACCATGTAAGTAGACAGATCAATGTAGTTATGTCAGTGTACTCTCTGAGTCCTGAGGGCCATCACAGGGCCATGGAAAGTCTCCTCAGGCCAAATCAATACGCTGACCTATCAGTGATAATATTGATCAGAGAGAATGGTGTAAAATTGATGGGACCGCTGATCGCTGATAATTCTGCCATTTGTTGGCCTATAGATCTCTGGATCCACCCATCCATTGATCATACATCCAGGCATGAAGAAATCTGATCACTAAAGACAGACGACTGATCAAACAAAGCGCTCTTCAGATAGCCAGTAAACACAACAGTTAGTTGACCTTGGTACCACTGTTGCACTCAGTAATACTGTTCTCATTTTGAGCCTCCCCCACTGTAGGCCACTCGCTGTTACATCATCATATTATTAGTTTGATTTTATGCTGTCAGTCATTTTTAAAATAGCAGATGACCCCTTTTTGTCACAGTAGATGTCTTATTTTAGAGCAAATCCCCCTGTGAGTAATGAGAATCCAGTGTCTGATAATTACAGCAGATTTAAAGCTCATTTAAACACCTACTGTTACCTGCTGTCACTGTTCAGGTCAGCTGATAAAACACATCCAAGTCACACTGACAGTAATTACACAGCCTACATGTGTGTTTAAAAAAGGAAGATAATCAGAAAAATATGAACTTGAGTGTTTGTGCATGCACTTTGAGGTGGAAATGATCTTATCTCAAAGTCTGACTGAAGTGATTTTCCTTGCAGTTTGGGACACACATGCACTCAAGCCTGCGGTGAATTTTACATAAGCTTTATGAACAATATGATGGAAATGATTATTTAAAGCTGCGAGAAAAAAATTTGCTTTATATTTTCTTTGGCTATTTTTGACTAAACCCTCATTTATGCAGCGTTACATAAGGACAGCAGTGTTCCAAGCATGCTGGTCTGATGTCAAAGCCTACACACACTAACAGTGGTATCAAACAACCAGCATCAATAATCCTCTATCACAAAGAGGATGTTTTAAGCACAGAAGATGGTAGCTTTGGAAAAAAAAATGCTCGATATAAGTAATTCTGGCTGGAATGTGTTTTTTGAACAGGATAAAGTTGGTTTGTTCTTCATTTTTTACATAGACCTCCTTTGAGAGGATGTGGGTAGTGTGCATTAAGAAAAACTTCAAATTAAAATTCCAAACTCATCACAGACAGGGCTCATCATTTTCTGGTTTTATTAAAAAAAAAAAAAAATTCAGTCAAGGGATCGGTTTTCTGGGCAAACTCTTGTTCTTCCTCTCAGTTCTTTAACTTTTCTTAATTAATTTGAGGGGTTCTGGTACAAAGTGAGCAGCTTATTTATTTTATCCCATTTTCTCCTCACTCCAGTTTCATGGAGATAATTCTTAGAACTTTTGGATGTGTAGGCAGGGGCATTTCCAGACTTTATTGACTGGGGTGGCACAAGTGGGGCACTGACTTCTGCAGGGGTGGCATGAAGTATATGGGTGTACATGTGCATATCTTCCTATACTCATAAACTCAATCATGAAAAATATTTTCATTGTTATGATATATAATTTAAGTAAATTAATCTGGAAAAAGATTAAAAGTTGGCAACATCCAAAAGAAAACCGTTCACATTACAGTTAGTTAAAATGAAGGTCCTGCCTTTCATGGGGTAGATAACCAATCATACTTGAGGATAATGGGGTGGCCAATCAGATTTCAGGGGTGGCCAGTCACCCCTCACCCCCTATTTTTGAAATAGTCCTGTGAGATAAAGTCTAGGTGAAACCAGTCAGACAAGACACTCATAGTACATATTATATTAAAATCATATTAGAATGACAGAATGGTGTAAACTCCAACATGAAGTTTTATCGAGGCTAACCACAACTGTTCATAGAGGGTATGCGGTTAACACACACCAAGCAGCAAAAAGACAACTGAGTGGCAGCTTGAATGCCACAACAACACAAAATGAGGAAAAGCTGTTGTGGAATGACTGAACAAAAAGATTCAGCAAGAAGTGATCTTTTTACAGACTGCTGAGAGCTAAAGAAAAGGTAAGCAAAAGAATCACTGCGATTCACAAAAACAGCTGGAATCCGGTCACTGAAACATGGATTTGCAGTTGCTATTTTGTGTCAGGTATGTTGGATTTTTGCATGAAATCAGATCTTAAATCATATACTGTATTTAGTCATTTTAGTTGGAAATTAAATATGGAGCATTTTCCATTTGTATTCCGTGGAACAGTTGTGCATCCTCAACCTTATTGCATGTGAACATGCCTCTACAATAATGTCATAAAATAAAAATATCTATACAGACCTGTCCATGTGCAACCAGAATATCCTTGGGTGTCCTCGTCACTTTAATTTCACCCACAAATCCCCCCGTGAAGTAACATTATGACCAAATGACCATTTTTGTATGCCTTCTTTTATTAGTGTGTTTCACAATCAGGTACATATAAATGTCAGGAAACCTGAATCCTGTCCACATGTCAATGTCCATGAACCACTGTGTCTTTGGTTAAGTTGTAAGGATCACTGTCAAGTCAAACTGTCTTTCATTCATGCAGAAAATGGACTGCTTACCTCCCAGCTTTACTTGCAGTTTCCTCTTCTAAAGGCTGCAATGTTGTGGGATGTTCTGCCACTCAGTCTGACTGAGGGTTTGTGTCCTGGTGGGAAAGTGACATCAGTGCATACCGTCTAGTCTGTAGAACATAAATTACCTCTTTGTAATGCCTATTTGAAGTTTTGTATTTTTTGTTGTTTGTGTGGAACTAACTCTGATGAACCGACAACATCCACTAAGATTTATAAGATTTTATTTAGATTTTTCATTATACAATATACAATAGACACTTTCCATCATAACAAAAGTAAGACACACAGACCTAACAAAACAGACAAACAAACAAACAAACAAACAAAACAAAAGTTAAAAAAACAAAAAACAAAACAAAACAGAAAGCAATACAGAACAAGACTTACAGTAACACATATCACACACATACAAGCTCAACATCTATATATTCATATCTGATCATCTCTCCCATTTTATAACCTCAAAAACAAAACGATCCTTTAGATTGCAACTAATAATTATATTAAAAAAGCATTTTTGTCCACTTATCTCTTTGTGTAACAACCACATCAATGAAAGAAAAAAAAGTAAAGGAAGTAGGACAAAACAAAACCTCAAATCGGATTTGAGTACATGGACCACTCTTTTTTCTCTTATCTTTATGCACTCAATGCTTGTAATATTTCTCCCCATATATGATTTCAAATTGAGTTTATTTGTTCTTTTCCATGGTCATTGTCTTTTCCATGTTCAAATAATAACACGTCATTTTTCCAGCATATTAATGTAGGAGAGTGTGTGGATTTCCATTCTTGAAGTGTAAGTTTCTTGCAATTGAAGAAAAAAGAGCAATCCAACTCTGTGGATGTAACATGTCCTGTAATATACAAATTGAGGGGTTCAAATTGAATTTTGCATCCAATATCTCTGACAGCCAATGTTCTATTTCCTACCAAACTTTCTGAATGTTGTTACATTCCCAAAATGCATGGATCAGTGAATCTGTTGTTCGGCATTTAAGACAATTCCCAGATTTATTTCCATCATATTTATTCACCTTATCTCTTGTACAGTAAGTTCTATACATTATTTTATATTGGATGAAACACAAATTTTCATTTACTGTTATATCTCTGGTTAAATTCCAACAATCACTCCATCTTAAGTTAATATCAGTTCTCTTTAAATCTAGATTCCACAACTGTGTTCTAGGTTGCAGAAAAGTAGTAATGGAATAAGATTTCTGCAAGATTTTGTAAACTTTACCTGTTAACTTATTATCTGTTTCTGAATCAAATATTAATTCTTCTAAATTGCTCACCTGTCCAGATGATTGAAGATCAAAGGTTTGGAATAAGCTTCTGAGTTGCATATACTTAAAAACAATTCTTGATTAGACAGACTATACTTTTTTTGCAGATCCATCCAAGAGATGAATTTGTTTCCATTCATTAAATCATCAACGACTTCTTTACCTCTGTCCCTCCATGTAGACCAGCTTAATGGTGCATTTTGAAGAGCTATCCAAGGATTGTTCCATAAACAACAAACTAAGATTTAAATAGTGTACGATACAACTGCAAAGTAAGGTGTGTCTTTCATCCTTCTTTGAGTGTATTTTGTTTCAGCATTAGATGCAGCGTGCATATTTTTTGATTATTTATCCACATTCTACCAGTAGATGTGCAGGTTTTTCATAAAGAAATATAAAAAAAGAAATGACCAATGACCTTAAGCATTACATTTACTTTCAGTCATCTGCACTTTACTTCGGACTATCTGTGAAAGCACATGCTCTCTAAATGCTGTATACAATGAATCCATCACCACAGTATTTATTTGGCTGTAAACTGTATTTTATTATAAAAGGCATACATCACCTCACAGTGCATTGAAACACATCTTTCAAAACATGACTTCAGTGGCACCCGGACACACTTTGAGAGTAATCTGCTGCTGCCATTAAAGTGAAAGGATGACATGCTGCCTGTCAGAGACGTTGGTGAGCTGAAAGGACGAGACAGGAACATTATACTGCAGCCAGTGAGGCTCACTGGTGCATGTGAGTGACATCTACAGCTCTACTCTCTCCTCTCACTCTGATCCAACATTTATCACAGCAAATCAACAGTGCAGTTACTTTTTCTTACTACCACGTTTCTGTATTGAAGTAAGTAAGTAAAGGGTAATTGTCTAGTTATAAAGTTACTAAAATGAACTGGGATTACTCAGAGCAAATAAAAATAATCCAGTACTATTACTGTCTAAATACAGTCAAAACTGCAGCACAAATACGGAACAAATATGGAACAAATACGGAACAAATATGGCAGTGGCTCTATAATGGAAGGAGAAAAGAAAAGAAAAGAAACAGTCACAACACTGCCTTAGAAAATTACCCAAAAGTACTTGTTTTTAACATATCAACCTCATAAACTACTTAATTTCACAGATGTAAAAAAAATGTTTACATACGGATAAATAAGCATTATCAACAAACAGTTTCCTACCTAATTCACAGATAACAAGCTGTGGTGGCCCACATGTCATGATTTGTTTTAGTACATCATACACCAGTGAACCAGCTTATAGCATGTAGCAGAATATGCTTGACTAGGGTTAGAGCAAATACTTTATTTTGTTAAGAGGAAGTAGAGGAAATACACTCACTTCCAGCTATCAGAAATAGTCAGTAGCTACTTATATTAAATAGCCAAATTGAATTCAAATTAAATAAACCTCTGGGCGCCACCCTTGAAAAAGGGAAATTGATAGCCATTCATTAATTGAGACTCAGTCTGAGGGTTACTACGGAGTTCTTTTCCCCGTGTACAGTGACCGTCATATTTCATACACACAAACTCACATAATCAGTTCTTTATAAATGAAAGATTTATTAAGTACTAACTAGACACAATAACTAACATAAATGAACAAACAAATACGACCACACATTTTTTTTATTTATTTATTTATTTAGAGAGGACAGTGCACATTCATCATACATTTCTGTAAATGTGCCAGTGTTAGTCAAAGGCTAGTTTCCAACCGTAGTCCTCCGGCATGGTGTTAAAAGCCATTAAGCCATAATGTAAAGACAAACATGAGTGAATATAATAAATGCAATGAGAACAACGATGAACGAAAGCATAACTGATTGAATGACTGAAGCATCAATGAAACATCCTATGTTTGTGAATAAGGACCACCAAATCGGATCAAGCAGATCTTAGTCAGATGCATTATTAAGTCATTAAATCATAAGTGGACAACATCTTTAAAACAAAGCAGTGAAATTCACTGTTTAAGGCACCATTCAGCAGTTGAGAGAGATGGGAAGCCAAAAGAGGATATGTGAAATAGTTGGGTATCATTATCAATGGGAGATCCTAAGTTTTGATCTGAACCTAATTTTTACTCTCTATAACCTACAGCATCAACCCCAAATGTCACAGGAAAAGCATTTGTACCTGGTTCTTTGGATGACCAGAAAAGGGGTTGCTCTGGAGAAGCAGGCTGGGTCTCAGGCTCTTGGGTCTCTCAGAGGGTCCCACGCCAGTAGCTGATCTGTCTTTTCCTCTCATCTGGAGCGTGTTGGAGCAGCATGCTCTGGCATTCTGGATCTCTTGTCTCTGCAGGCAGCAGAGTCGTACCATCTTCACAACATGCCTCCACTTGGGTGGAGATGGAAGCGGCTGCCCTGGTTCCTCTAACTTTGGTTTTATTAGAAGATCAGGCATTTCAGAGTTCTTGTAGGTTTCTCTAATTTGAAATCTGAGTCTTTCTGTCTCTCGCAGAGATCATCATCACGCACCACATTCCTCACGTTTGGTGCGGCTTGTGTTAAATTGTCCTCTCTATGTCAGGCAGAGAGTTGGCCTCCTGGCAGGACAGACCAGAGGCCTGTCCCGCCCTCAAGCAGAGGGTCAGGCATTGACCATCATGAGGCTGAAGAAGAGTCCTTTGAGCTGAAGAAGGACTGTCCTGAAGACTGGATACTGAACTGGAAACTAGAGAGTCTCTGTCCGAAGAATCTTCATCTCAGTGTCTCTGAAGACTATGTAGAGTAGAGAAGCTCCTGGCTTCCCTTGCTTTGTAGTCCTCTGTAGAAAGGGGGCTGGGTTCTGGTCTCAGTGGCCCGAAACTTTACCACTCCTCCCTATAAATCTATCTTCCTAACTCTTTCCCTTGTTCCAAATTCTTTCTTAAAGGATTGATAAAGTTTATTAAAAGTTTAATGCTTCCATGTTTAAAGTTTGACCTTTCTCAGTTGCTGAGAAGTACCACATTAATACACACTTGATTAACACTTTAATAAACCAGATGTTATCAACTTATAAGAAGTAATATACAAGATTAATCAGGTTTGCAAAGTTATAAATGGTAATCATGTTACTACATATTATACAGGGTATAGGTATTCCTATATACACAGCAAATGAAATAGTAAAAATAAAATCAGGTTACACGTCCACATTTTAGGGTTTCTTAGGCTAGAGGAATGTGTCTGCTTATCTCTCCTGAGATGGTGAAGAGAGGAGGGGCTGACACACACTCACACACACAGACCAGGTCATCTGAGGATCAGTCTAAGGCAGAGTGGCATTTCAACTTAAATTTGTCATGTTGAGAGGTATGACCAGTTTTCCAATTAGACGTTGATACACTTACAATCTCCACGTCGTTACCTGTTGAAAAACACATGACATTCATCTGAAATGGAAAGAGGACAGACTAAAGTTATCCTAATTTATCAATACAGGTTAATGCCAATATCAAGAAGAGGGAGAAATGAAAAATCAGTTCTCCTAAAATGTATAAAGGCAAGGACCTACACTCATGACTAAAATGATCAAACTTACTATCTGAGACTATCAGAGAAATGTTGATGAAATGTATCAAGAGGTGCAGGACATACAGGCTTTAATGTGTAAAATACGACTGCATCAGTTCGGACAGCCTGTATCGGTAAAAAGCTGAATGAGAACTGGAAGAAAAATTGAGACTGTCTCTCCTTCTCAACTCCTCTCCTGTCTCTCCAGCCTGTGCCTTCTGTCATTGGCTGGAGCTGTTGCATGGCTCCCTGAAATGACCACATATTAAACCTGCTTTATGTCTTTTGGACGTCTGCGAGGCATCAGTGAGGTCTTGGGCAGCCTATTTAAACAGTTTTAGATTAATGGAAGAAAAATCCTTCAATTCCACTTCAATTCATCTTTCAGTTAAGTTGCACAAAAAAAATTCAAGTTATGATTCTGTACCATATATATACTGTATATATGTTGAGATTTCTTCTATCTGAATCTGACTAACTGCTCCGAATGGTGTGACAGTGCGAGTAAATTCTGCTCTCTACTGTCAGTCTTTACGGATCTCTGAGGAGACACCGCCTTATTTCAGGAGAACAGAAGCTGATACTCTAAAAAAAAATAAATGAAACAATGGAAAAAACATGACGACTTTTAACACGTCTTCCACTTTGCAATTTACTCTAATTATACTTGTTACACACCCAATATTTAGCTCAAGTGCTTTAAATGTAAGCAATGGTCCTTTAAATTCACCTCATTTTGTATCTACACACTTCAGAAGCTTATCTACACATTGTAGTTGATTTGATATTCCATTCACATTAACTATCCCTGCTTTGATAATTAAGAGAACCAGAACTGAGTGATTCACAGAATTTAATGAAGCCTTCACCAGATTCAAGCTCTTTGAGTACTAACACCATAATTATACAGAAAAAAGAGAAAATCTCTCCCATTCTTACCCATATTTATATATTCCACTATAAAAGAAGTGTTGATTTCTGCAAAGAATGTCTCTTTGAGAATTGGAAATGTTTGCTGCGTGGTCTGATTGCCAAGTGATGTGTTAAATCTGTAATCATGACAAAGGCAGTAGCTGTTAAATTAGGCTGATGGTCTAATTTCACCCGTGGCGAGCCGTTGGGGATATACAGCCTCCAGGGACTGAGCTGGGGAAAGATATTAAAGTCGGATTTAATTAAAAACAAAACTTGGATGGAACATGTGAGTACAAAACTGTTGTTTCAGGCAACAGGATGATTAATTACTGACATCAAAGAGTGGAGAGAGTTGAGTACCTTTTTTGTGGGTGGTGGTCAAATACTTTAGAAAGGGTTCAAGCAAAAAAAAAAAGTGTGTGTGTGTGTGTGTGTGTGTGTGTGGTGTGTGTGTATGTGTGTGTGTGAATACTATTTGACAATAGAGAGGTGAAGGCTCACCTGTTCAGGTGGACCACCATGGGACCTTGCTTCTGAAAAAATATGTTGGTTTTTTTGTAATTGTTACAGCGTGATAAATACTTTTTTTTTTCCTCAGAAACACATTTAAGATGTGTCAAAACTGTATTACTATTGTATTATATGTATTGACATTTTTGCATTTGCAATTGTATTTTTTAAGACATTACATTTTTAAGACATTTTGAAAAATTGGATTTTAGACTTTTTAATACATTCTAAGGACCTGTAGAAACACTGCTCTGTGACTTCTGTGATAATGAAACATTATTATTCTTTTAGTGAGGATGACAGTTTATAAGCTGCTCTCTTGGGTTGTTAAAAATGTTAAGCTTTTACTAGAAAAGAGACATTTACTAAAGCTAAGTGTTCTAAGAATGGAAACAATTTAATTTTTTAGTTTATTTTGGACAGCTTTGGAATGAATACTTATTCCTATGGTGCATGTGTGTCCATGTGTGCAGGCTTGGGGGGGGGCTCAGCTTTCCATAGATACAAGTAGGGGGGGCACAAAGTAAAAAAGGTTGGGAACCACTACCCTAAAGCCCCAACATGCCAAGTTGACTACAAAAAATGTTGTTTACACCATGTTTTTAGCCTGAATCTTCACTGTACATCCTTATCTTGGAGCCACATTCATGTGAACATGCACACTGTCTGAACTGGGTGTGTGTGGTGTGACGCTGTGCAAACGTTTTCTGTTTTTTTTTTTTTCCCAGTTGTTTTTTACCTTTGAAAACTGGTCACTGGTCACTTCCATTGTTTGGGAGATTCTGCAACACTGTTTTCCTGTGAAACTCCAGCAGTGTTTTGTGGACTAAAAAACTAAACCCAACCCTCAACTGGCATGCGGGTGAGTAGATAATGACTGAATTTTCATTCTTGGGTGAAACAGACCCGTAAACACACTGACTGGTTGGTTAGAACTCATTATTCTGTTTTTTTTATTAAGGAGACATCTGATTAATGGGGCTCATCATAACCTTTACAACTTTATTTTTAACAAAAGTAGCTCATGTTTTATCATTGAAGCATATCGCAGTGCAAATGCTGACGGGTATAACATTAATTACTAAACCATGTGACCATGTATAACGTATCTAACGGTCTCAGCGTCATCTCGATGTTATCATCACCAGGTGTAAGCACAGGTGACCTAGACCAGTGTTTCCCAAACCTTTTTTCAGGGGACCCACTTTTAAAAATGACAAACCATTTGAACCCAATTCATAATAGACCTTATCAATAAATCTTATCTTGCATAAATTAATAAATGAACATTCCTGACCATTTTTATTACCATTTCCTCATCACCTTATATTACCTTGACGTGTTATTGAAAGCATATACACTTTATACCTTATAGATGAGAAGTAAATACATTGAGGCTGAGCTAACAGGCCATCTAATTATTTCATCTAATTATTTTTATTTCTTCTCATCTGGAAAACAACATATTACATTTTAGCCTATTTCATAAATGAGACAACATAAGTGCATTTAGAAACACACAGAACATACATTTTAAATTTTAAATTTGCAGAATTTCTTCTAGAGTCTTTTAATTATTTGGCGACCAAAATAGAATCTTCTGTGACCCATGTGTGGATCCTGATCCAGTCTCAGTAAATGACTGCTCTAGACTTATAAAATTCTGATAATAATTATTCCAATACAGACTTGTATTGTGGTGGCTGTGATGCTAAAAAAAAAAAAAAAGTAATTTGCCATTTTACAGTAGCTCCTTTTCTAAAGGGTTAGGTTCAGGGAAAAATGCTTTTTGAGCCACGTTAAACATAAGTCTGGCAGAATTTTTCTTCTGTCCTCTTCCCGAGTTTCTTGGTTTTCTTGACAGCATTTTATGACAACACTGATGGACTTTACTGTGAGAAACACCATTTGGCATTTACGATATAGTGTACAACCTTGATGCAAAATCTAAATCTCTCCTCTCAGATTCTGTTTCTTGTTTGTCTCCTTTTCTTTCTTCTACTCTTCATTCTCTTCTCCTCCTCCTGACCCTCCTTGTGTGCACTGAGAGCTCCATTCATCTGTAGACCTTCGGTAACAGTCTTTTCTTGGACTGAATTAAGTGATTAAAACCCCTGTGACCTGAACACACACACAGAGTGAACCTGAAGCCAGCAGTGTCCTGTGATGCCAGGCCTCTGCTGCAGTGAGATAGTGTTTAAGTGTCAGCCTCTGACGGATGATAGCACACATGTAAATTGGAACATTACACCAGAAAAGGTCTAATGCATCATTGTAAACAATGCTTATAAAGCTTACTGTCAATCCTCCTTGAGTTCACTGGGTTGCAGTTTGGTTAGGTTTAGGCACAAAAAATACTAGGTTTAGAATAAGACATGGACTCATGTAACATTATGTACATTACAACTATAACATTTTGGCTTTCATATGGGACATTAATCCTAGTCTCCAGGGACCAGTATTTCAAAACTTTTAATCCAGATCAGAGTTATCCAGATTTTGTAATCATTTTTTGCTATCCAAGATCAAACTGATCATGTAGGTTTTGTCCAGTTTTTTCAAAGAATTTTGAGATAATAGATAAAGATAAAGATAATTTTGATCCATATATCACAAGATCAGGATTACAGAATCTGGTTTTGCAGTGTTTGGCCTCCATCTGCCAAGTAACATTTCATTAACACAGACGTGACAATGTTGGGAGGAGCATTATTAAAACAAATGTCTTGCTAAATAAATAAAACTGTAAAACATGTAGGCTGAACTGTTTTGTCAGCATGCTTCTATTTTTATTGATCAAAAGACCCTCAGTAAAGTAATGGTTCAGTAGAGTGGGGGTGCAAAAACCTAAATATTCATGAATACATTTTTAATTAGTTAAATTCTTCATGGCAATTAATTGATTAATGATCAGTCATTGACATCCTTACTCCAAATGTGTGCTGACGCAACATTTTGTTGTATTTTTCGTCCATATGTCCTGGTTTTCATTGTTTGTGATCAGATCATCTTGCAGCATTGGCATTGGCTACTAAAATGCAATAAAAAGTTCAGATATTAAGTTAGTTTATTTGTTGTCCCCTTAGGGAAATTCTTTTTCACAGCTTCTATCGTCATACATCGCACATTGTCATCGGTACATTGAGAAACATACATAAAAACATTTGGACATTTTACATGGATGGCAGCGGACATTTAGACACATGAACAGACATTTAGGCACAATTTGACATGAAGGACATATATACATTCATCAACACATACAGTCATAAACAGTTTTCACTCATTACAGTCATACATCATTGGGGTACAGGGGAAACATACATTGTTGCATACGTTATCTGTCAGGATTTGCTTTGTTGAGTAATGAGATGGCTGAGGGGATTAGACTTCTGCTGAAGCGGGCTTTGTTGCACCTTATGCTTCTGTACCTCCTTCCAGAGGGTAGGAGTGAGAAGTGGCGGTTGAGTGGGTGTGTAGAGTCCAGGGATATTGCATGAGCGATACGTGTGATGGCCTTGATGTTTAGTTCTTGTAAATTGGGGGTGTGAAGACCTATTATTTTGGTGGCAGTATTGGTTATCTGAGTGAGTCTTCAAATTGTACTCAGAACTCAACTATGATTTTAAAAGTAACTAAGTATATTACATCTTGTAATGCATACTTAAGTACAGACTTGAAAACCTACTCATAAAAGTACAAGTACCCTAAAAACTACTTAACTACAGTAATTTAACTGTAATTTTTACAGTAATTAATTTTTGTAATTCGTTACTTCCACCGCTGCTAACCAGAGGAGACTCAGTCTTCTCATCTAAGTCTTCCTCAAAATGTTAAACTATTCCTTTAAGTTCTAATATGGTTGTAACAGTCTGGGCCTTTTGGAAACACTTTGGAGACACTTTTCAACTGTCAGATGATTTTCTTGTGCTCAGCGCAGTTCTATATATTCATGTCAGTAACCACCAGTTTCTGTCTGAAGTGGCACAAAGTGTCTGTCGGGGACTTCTAGAAAAACAGCTGATGTCAAGCTGTTATGATTACCTGCCACTCTTGTTATTTCTTTACCACCAAGCACCACGTTACCATTAACAACTACAGTGAAAAAGATGAGAAGTGGTAAAAACATTTGACTTTTTTCTCTCTGCAATGCCAAGAGAACATGATGCATCAAAAAGCAGATCACAGCCTGCCTCACAGTCATGTAAACCTTAACTGTTTGATTGATGAGGTTGCAGCCTCCGACTGAAGACAAGAAGAGACGGCGGCTTTTCTTCTTTGAGAAATCTGCCTCTTGCTTCTCGCCCTGTTCCTTATTAACCTGCAGCTTTGTTTGCTTTCTCAATGAAGGCTGACTCATCTCGACTCCCAGAAGACACGTTAAACCCTCTAATCTGCCAGCTTCCTCTCTCCGCTTCTCACTTCTGGCTGTTTTACTTTTATAAAGATTCCTGCAATTTATACACCTCATGCAGATCCAGGGTCTATAGTCATAGTGACGGATCCACGTCTACACCAAGCACTCACTTTACAAAGTATCACTTGTTAGATGTGGCTCCATCAGTCTCTCAAACCTGAAATTAGACATTTTCTTTCTTCATTTTGTTCTTTATGGATTTTCTGATACTCAGTGAAACTACGTATGATCTCCAGGTTTGTCCACAGGCTTTTTGTGGTTTGGTTCATTATCTCAGTCACAGATCATGTGTGCTTGGAGCAGGTTTTCTTCATAAACCTCTCCAGTCACCTTCTCCCTGCTGCTGAGAGGCATCACCACAGCTTGATGCAGCTACACCTCGCTTCACCATATGGATGCTGTCGTCCAGGTGATGAGTGGTGCTTGACATTTTTCACACAGAGGACTTTGCATTCAGGTCAGTGGGAGCCATTTATTCTCATCCCTTCATTGCCATCTGGCACATTTCTTGCGGGCTTCTACTTAACTTTTATTTCGTATTAAGTGTTTTTTGCTTAGATACTCCCATAAAGGCCTGATTGATGAGATGGTTTATTTCTTGTGGCAATAATAACACTATACAGATTGTAAACCTGCCTGGGGCAATTTGTGATTTGTGATTTTGGGTGTGATAAATAAAATTAGACTTGACTTAGCAACAAATTGTGGAAAAGTGAAGGGGTCCAAAATACAGAAGCAAAGCTGGTACATCTTGTCTCTCTGCAATCCCCTCTAAATGTCTAAAATCTAACACTGAAGCTATTTTATTCATCAGATTTATTATTCTGTTAGTTATTCCAAAGTTTTTACAGTTTACAAATTAGAAATGCTAAGGTCATTATATTATCTGAGAGGCTCTCAGAAATTTGTGACAAGTCAACAACTTTCATTTTAAACATTTTAATTTGATTATTCAACTTTTTTTTGCTTTGTTTATTTCTACTCATTCATTTAAGAATGAGTAGAAATAACATTGTTTTAGGATTATATCCAAGGACAGATTTATTACCATAACTTTTACAACCAAATACCTCAGAATATCACATTCAGAAAGGAAAATGATACTCAAAAATCCCAGCTGGATAACTTCCAGCTTTGTTTGACATGTGGACACAGGCTTTACAAAGCCCAGTAAGTCAAAGCTAAGATTCATTTTCTTTAGCCAGCTATGGATTACGCTAACATTGCCTACAAGCTAGCATGTAGATAATTTGGAAACTGGAAATTAATGAACACTGAGTCAAAGTGCTAACAATATTTTTGCATCAAAGATTTGGTCACCTACTGTCAGCTAGAAGTAAAATTAGCCTAACTTTGCCTCTTTCCAGCCCATACAGACTTGTTTGGGGCTTGAAATACAACCATTAGGACTTGGACTGACTTCATAGGCAAGATAAGTGACTTTCTTGTGACAAAACAGTGACCCTCACCCTCTGCATCTCAGCTTTCAACATCTCATAAAGTTACAGCAAAGCAGGGAAAATTACAACTCCCCCTTTCTCTCGGGCAGTATTATTGGCTGTTATCTCTCCCAGAAACAATGAGGATATTATTAACCTCTACAGTAACCCACAAAGAAAGAAAGGCAGAGATAAAAAGGAAACATGTCAAAGAGGAGATACCATTGTACTAAGTGGAAAGAGTTGTGTGTTTAAGCGATAGATTGCACTGTGGTTGCAAGTGATTACCCAGCTATCCCGCTGGGCATAATAAACACCCATAAACCCCTCTGTCAATCTCTTGCAGGAGTGGAATGGGGAAGCATTAAAAGATGAAAAGACAGTTTCTGAGAATTTGGACAAATAAGAACACTGTTTTGGGGTACGGGGAAGTTGGAAAGTGTGAACAATTACAGCACACAGTATGTGCCTTGGAAACTGAGATTGAGTGCAAACGCAGACAAAGGAGAGACAAAAATTAGAGAGAGATGAGAGGATTATAGATACAGTAAGGAGGAAAGAGGGGAAGGAAGGGAGAAAAAAAGGACAGACTGGACGAGCGAAGGCAGATGCCATCAGAGAGTCAAGTCAAATATTTCATGATGGTCAAGCTTGAAAAGCTTAAGACGTCCCTCTCTGCTGCAACTTTCTGGTCCTCCAGCTGTTCCCAAGCCAGATGATCTATATGATCTCTCCAGCATGTTCTGGGTCTACCTCGGGGTCTCCTGCCAGTTGGACATGCCTGGAAAACCTCCAAAGGAAGGTGCCCCAGAGGCATCCTGATCAGACGGATGCCTGAACCATGTCACCTGGCTCCTTTTGACATACGGAGCAGCAGCTCTACTCTGAGCTTCTTCAAGATATCTGCCCAACTGTCCTATGGAGGAAACTCATTTCAGCCACTTTTATCTGTGATCATTCTCTCATCAACCAGAGCTCACAACCCCAGGTGAGAGTTGGTGCATTACTTGACTGGTGAATCAAAAGCTTCACATTCTGGCTTGGCTCTCTTTTCACCATTATGGTCCAGTACAACACCCTATGACGTCTAACAGGCTGCCCCTGACTGAAGATTTCCCTAATCGACCATTAGTCACAAGTTAAAGCTGTTAGTCGACAAGTCATCATACATTTATGATATTAATTTGTTTAGTTAAATATATTTTTGGGGGGCATGAAGCTTGCTGCTTGTCAAATTCTAACCACAAAAACTGAAATGATTCTGAATGAACATTTTGTTCATTTATTTCAACACAATCAAACCCCAGACATGTCTTGTTGTTCAGTACAAGGGACTAAATAACTCTGGTTGGAACTAAGACTCAGATGCAGAGGAATTCCCTGGAGCCAGGGTTCAGTTCAAAAATACAAAGTTTTAACTGATGGTCAAAAAGGTCATACAGAGGTAGGCAGTCCAAGAAGGCAAAGAAAGCAGGACAAAAATCCATAAACCAGGGAAAAAAAGCAAAGTCAGAAACCACAGAAACAAAACACAAGGAATAAATGCTAGAAAGCAGTGAACACACGAGGGAACAAAGACAGTCTGTGACAATGACAAGAGGCATGGAGGCATGTCAGTATAGACACACATAAATGACATCATGATCAGGGACAGGTGAGTTATGTCAGCAGGTGTGGTTAATGAAGGGAACACAGAATATTCAGAAGCTGAATATTAGTGAAATAAAGGTCAGCAGGATAGACTCTTGTTTGTTTATTTCCTCTGAATAGATCATATTTATATAACTTTGTTTAACTTATATCTCCCCTGGTCTTTCACACCACCCCTGCCGTGGTTACGCAGCCACCTAGGGGGGGCCCACCCCCCAAGTCTGGGAACCACTGACCCAATGGCAGCTACAACATTAGTGTGACAAGTTAGAAATATCGTCAATTCATATTCTGTTGTAAAAACAAAATATTGCAAATTCATGTTCTGTCATAATGTTAAAAACTGTGGTGAGGATAAAGAGATGAATACATTGACAAGCAGAATTCATGAGGAGTGATCAAAATCATAACAGTCACAAAAAACAGCTAAAATCTTAGGTTAGGTTAGGTTCTTTAATGTCCCCAAGGGGATAATTGTTTTCACACATCAGTCAGTAGGGCAGCATACATTTATAGACAGCAGCAATCATGACATCCATGACCCCCCACATAACAGATAAACAAACCCTCTCACCACAGAAAAACATGTAGACAGGAATAACACAACATAACGTAACATAGACAACTGTGTGCCGTCGCAGCAGAGCATGCGCCGGTGCCTAGATGCTACATCTACATCAGGTCTGGGAAAAATGTGACCCACTGAAAGGTTTCATGCAGCCTGCATGGTTCACTATAAAACATCAAGTTTTGGACAATGGCAACAAAATATTAGCCCACAATTCATCACATGACAATTCAGAGAGGGTGACCAACAGTAGAAGTGCACTATATAGAACACTTCTGACCATTCCATTTCTAGAGATTTGGCCATTATTAGGACCTTACATCATTTGTGTCTGGCCCACAGCAGCCTGATCAATTTCTCATGTGGACCCCCTTGAAGAATAATTGCCCACCCCTGATCTACACAATGGTCTCACTCTCATTGTCTGAAATCAATTGCTTTTTTCTCCACCCACTGCCTGGGGGAATTTTCAGTACCTTCCTCATTCCAGTAAAAACACTTGTTGAGGAAACATGGTTCTTATCAGTTTCATAATTATTTCATTGTTTTTTTCAGGTATGTTATGGATTATAAACAGATTGAACATGTACTTTGACAGACACATACTATTAACGTCAAACTTCAACTTTGGAAAAAAAAAATGAATGCAAAATACACAAAACTTTACTTCATGAAGAGAGCTGCTGTTTGAGAGCAGAAACTCTAACCTACATATATTCACTGAGTGTACAGAGGACCACCGTGTGTCAGAGTGGATCAAAAATATTAACAGAAGGAACTTTGTTCATGAAAATCTTGAATACCTGATGAAAAATGTAATGCATATATATATTTATATATATTTGTATAATATATATTACAGTATTTCATTTTTCTCCTCTCTATTATCCATTTCTAGCTAATGTCACAACCACTGTCTAACTACTAAGTGAAATTTGAAGAACATTAATATCACCATCCTAAAAGGACCCTTCATCAGTTACTGAGAGCCACTGTTTAATGTCGTCAATCCAATTGTCTGTGTTGTCACTATAATCAAGCTACAGCAGACACGCTGCATAGAAGGGAATCTCAGATCTGCAAGATCTCACCAGAGTGAACATTTTGACCGAACCAATGAAAAATCTTGCGAGAGTCTTACAAATTTCGGGTTCCCTTCTAGGCACAACCAGCAGACACCAAGGCTGACAGACATGACGTCACACCTTAGCAATGGCAGAACACACAAAGCAGTCGATGGATTTGTCTGTACTTTCATCCAGGGCTCAATGGCAAGGTGCAGCTCCCAAGAGGAGTTTGGGTGATTTTGTTTTTTGTCTTCAACTAACGGACTAATAAAAACTTGGTCATCTAAGACTCCTCTCTTCCCAACAGTCTAGTCAACTATTAGGAGGCAGCCCTTCTTGTAACTTCCATTTATGCATTCATTTAACAGCTATATGTTACAAGCCAAGCTAGATGTCTCCATGACAACAAAAGTTGGACCTGATCTGAGACAGATTCTGGGAAATCCCCCTGAACGAGAAATGCATTAATGAATTTTAAAAAAGAGAGACACAAACAGACTGACTCCCTTATATAAGGTCAGCTGCTCCCCTAATCAGGTGGCAATCAGGTGGAGTCCAACACAGATATCAACACACATAAATATACCATGAATATTTACACAAAACTCTTAACAAAAATATATAGAATTCTAATAGAGGTAAGGCAGAGGTAGGTTTGTGCATGACACCAACAAATTCCTCTTTACCATCACACTTTGCTTTGCATGAATCTTATATTCTAACTATTTATACCTGGGGATCTTTATAACCTTTTTGCGACTATTGAGTCACAAATTTATATGCAGCCTCATCATCAGAGACCGTAATATTCATGAGACTTAACTGCAAAACTACAGCTATGTCTCACCATTCTACTCAGTACAGATGCACACAAACTATACCACCACAAACAAACCTTTTACCCCTGCCTTTTTACATAGAAATAGGAGATGCAACCTTAACAACCTCAACATAAAGAGGACAAGTTCACCAGCTCCTCCTCTCCCTTCCTCTTAGATATTAGTCTTTGCCTGTCAAAACATGCAGCTCACAGGAGAACCCGACTATGAGGAGTTGTCTATTTTAGTCTGACAGACAACATGTTTCCAGCTAAGTGTGTCTCTCACATATTCAAATTTTACATTACTCCCCATGTACAGACCCCTCTCCTCTTTTGAGTAGGACAAACCTCAGCAGGTAGGAGGAGGAGTAATGAGGTGTAACAGGGTTCATTCTGTGAAACAGGAAAGCAGCGTGAAACTCCAACTCTTCATGATGTTTTCTGATGAAAAGTGGAAAAAAAAGACAGAGACAAATTGAGACTGCTGCTGATGAACTCCAGCTGATTGGCAGGACTGGTTATTATTGTCTTCATGTGCAGCAGTGTCCTGTGAAAGGGGCACTGGACTAGAAAAGGTTTTAAGATGACAGCTGTATCAGCCCAGTTAAGGTAGATGAGCAATAAAAGTGCTCACTGATCAACTGGGATAAAGTCTGAAGAATGTTTGTAGGGGCTGAACTTTGATTTATCCACTGAGAAGACTTGCAGAACCATGCTCGAGAATACAGATGGTTTCCTCTGGAGTTCCAAAAGTTGTTTGTTCGGTTGTTGTTGAGCCAGCACCTCAGTAGGCCTGTTAATTGGGTAGGGAGCTCTGAAGAATCACTTTCCAGTCCATTGTTTCTTAACCTGGGGTCTGGGCCCCCCTAAGGGAGCAGCAAAAGTCATAGGGGGTCCCCTATGAAACAAACAAACAAACAAACAAAAAAAAAACAAAACAAAAAAAAAAAAAAAGATATTCTGCTTAAAAATGTTTCTTTCACAAAAATGCAGTTCTCTATGTTTTTTGTCTGAAAAGTGGATTTTTTGATGCAACCAACCAACATTCAAATACTTATAAAAAAGAATGAATGAAGCTTGAACAAAACATTTTTTGTGTGTCTGAAACTAGAAGATCTGTGTTTTTCCTTTGATATATTCCATATTAACATTTTCAGAGAACTGAATATTCTGTGGGTACTGAAAAATCAGTAAATTTTGTTAAAAATACTGGCACTGGCTGGCAAATTCATTAAAAAATGCTGGTGGCTAAAGAGTTAATGGCACCAATCTTGTTGGTGTTGGTTCCCAAAATAGGCCTATATTTTGGTATTAGAATGTTTTCATCAATCAGATTAGCAAAAACATTTTGGACTTTTTGACTCCAAAAAAAACAAAAACAAAAAAAACTGAAAAAGTAAAAGGAAGCAGTTCTTCCAAAACTCAACAAAAAGAGATCAGAAGGATGTCACTCTAGATGGAAGTTTAAGAAAGAAAGAAAGAAAGAAGAAAATTAACACATCTGTGGTCAGAATCGATTGGTATTATGGGAAAATCAAGTCCAGGGTTGATCCTAATGATCCTTTAATCACAGAGAACAATCCACCCTGAGGGAATATTGCTTTAAGCAGAAGAGCTGATTTGCATCTTTGACCCGACAGATTGCTCGGTTGATTGGAAATGGGATTCACTGTCAGCAGTGATGGTTCCGCCGTCTCCTACAAGTGCTGCAAGTCATTCATCTGCAGTTAGTCAGCGGATCTGCTCTGACAGTGTTAATTATGGGTCTAAATGAGTCATTTATGTCTAAAGTAGTGAGTGAGTGTCATTCAGTTTTTAAGTCTTCATTTTTAAACATTTGACCAATCAGAGCTTCATGTAAGGGTGAATAACAACCCATAAATCTTCATTTTTCTTTGTGAAAAACTGCTCAGAGCAAACAGTTCTGTGTCCACTGAAAATGGCATTAGTGGGATGGAAATCTCAATAGTCAGTCCAGGATTTTGCTGGCTGTTTTTGGAATCATGAGGCCTACAATGCTTGATTTCATGGCAGCTCTTCTGCTTTTTTGCAATGAAATCGCAGGACGTAGATGAAGAAGTGTACAGAGCATTGATAAATGGCATTATCATTGACAAACCTGTTGTTTTCAGTAATTGAGACGTACATGTATGATGTCAAATTTTCGGAGTTTGGATATGCAGAATTCACAGGGACTGGTTGAATTTGTGATCGCAACATCACAACTTCCCGGAGGGACTGAATAATGTTGTTGAATGCAGGTGTGGTCTTGAAAACGGTAACATGATTTTTCATCTTTAACACTAAGACCCCCCAAACCTCAGATCCAATCCCACAGACTCCATACCAGATGTGGAGGCGACATGAGCTCTGCACAGTGGAGGCTGAATATGCTCATTGACTGAATGTATCACATTACTTTGAGCATTGTTGCACACAATACAAATCAAAAAATTCTATCATTTACAAAATGGTTTGAATAATGACAAATATGATGTTATAAAGGTGCAAATTAGTGATGCACAACTCATCCCCAGAATGGATGTTTTTGTGTTTGCAAACAAAATGACCATCACCTTCTAAGTGAAAAAGAAACTCTCCTGACTTCCAACCTACAGAGTGTGAAAACACTGTTAAGAGGTCACTCAGTAGAGCACAGATCCCCACCAGGCAACAAATGGTGAAGCACCTACTGCATTGTCACCACAACTGGTAGATGCTACCAACAGAGATTTGCAAAGTTCCACCAGCATTAACATGACCTACACAGTTGTCCCCACCTGAAACAGCACTTCAAACTGAAGCAGTTGTTGTTGTTGTTGCATTACTTGCGGCCCCTAGTGGCCCGTTAAGAAGAGCGAGAAGTCAGCTGGCAATGGTCATATAAAACAGAGCAGCCAAATAATAGAATTACAGCTGTTTGTCTCCACCAACAAGTCAAGTTACAGTTTACATCCACGTCTGTCCACACTCACATAATGTCTGCAGTGAAGACTTTGAAGGAATTTAATAAGGATCTCACCACTATATTGACCTGTAACTTTGAAGGAATTTAATAAAAGCTATTAAATGTATTTTTTGGCAGAATAGAAGTTCTCAACATACATGTGTGATTCCTGTGAATAATTTCCAGTGAGAAACATGCTGTCTTCACTTAAAGACTATTTCTACTGAGGAGGACAGAGACTGATAGAGAGCTGAACATGGATATAAAATGTCATCACCTCATCATTTTACCCTATTAATTTTATTCTATTCTGTGTGTAATTTTGTCATAATTAGCACATTAACTTCATTTATCACTTTCACATACACGCTTGCAAATACACACGCATGATCGTTTTTCTTAAAACTATATTTAAATATGAATATTGAAACATGTTTTATCTGCTGTAATCATTACTCTTGTTTACTGGCATTTAAGAGATCCCCTCCATGTTCCTCCAGTGTAAGTGACGGGGAACAAAATCCCAGTGACTGTTCTATGCAAAGTACGCTGAAAATCGTATAGAGAATCAAGTAGATATTTTCCATATATCTCTGAACACTGTTTTCCTGTTGAGCTGCACTGGATGGACAGTGACGCAAAGAGGGATCTTCAACTTTGGAAGATATCCGCTTCCTTTGACACTTAAGGCAAAGGCCTATTATTAACTTTAGATAAATGAAGCTCAGCTTAAGTTCAATCAGGAAGACCTCCTTTACGCTGTTCATTCAGAATTTTCCTCTACTCTCTCACTCCTCCTACTCCCTCTAATCAGCTGGTCGTGAGCATTCACCTTCCTCTCTACTATCCAATCAGATTTTGCCACGGTCTCGTTGCCAGTCAATTGCCACCACTGTCAAACTTTAAACCTCCGCTGTCTTTGCTCCATCAGTGCCATACAGACAATGCGCAACCCTCCTCCACCCCCTTCTCCTCAGTCTTCGGACCCAGGCAGCCAGAGTCCACCACCTCGTCCCTTCCCCATGTTATTCATCAGATCCAGGCAGGAGAGTTCAGAGTCTCTCACCACCTAGCCTCTGCATCAGCATCCCATCACCACCACCACCAGTGTCTAGACCCCGGGGGGATTTCCTCTTCACTCCTGCTTCATCACCCCCTATTTATATACGTCCATATTCTATTCACTACAATGGGGTCTAACCGCCAAAGATGTTTCTGATGTGATCTCATGCACGTGCAATAAACTAATTCATCTTACTCAGAGTCTCTCCTGATTGAAATATTCGGTGAATTTTTGCACAAAATTGGGGATTTTTTCCCCCATCTCTTACACCAAACCCACTGGAAGGGATCTTTGAACTATGAACATAAGGAACCATGACAGCAAACAAAACCTGTTTCAATCTATGTATGACCTGACTATTGACTTTAGACTGATTTGAAAAAATGTGACCTAACCCTTTTCTAATGTTTGAGTGGTCATAATTAGATCAGCAGTTGTCAACATTTGGCTTTATAACTCTCACCCAGTCAAAGTGGGCAATGCCCGTTATTCCAAACCCCCAATAGTCCATTTATCCGACATCCAGAAAACAAATGCCCATTATTATTCCAGGGCCCATTGCTTTCAAAGTACAAACTATCCCTGCAGACTTCTGGGGTTTCAGAATATTGGGTTGTTGGAACAAAGGCATGGCACCATAAAAGTCATCACACTGCCATCATATGAGATGTATGAAATTCATCCAACTAGTCTTACATAATTCCAATAAAATATATGAGGCTGTTGGTTGCTCAAAGAAAAGGAGGTTCATGAATAAAAGTCCATTCCAACTCCATTACTGAGGATAATGGAGCCTCACTGACCATCATTTTACTCCATTTTCTCCAAAGACCTCGTAAATTTTGTAAAATAGTGACACTCAGTAAAAAGACGCTGCTGGATCCAGGGTGAATATCTGTTGATTATACAACTTAAAATTAACTTTACCATGGTGAGCTGCTCCCATTCTTTCTAAAACAGACTTAATGGCCTTTTTGCCAGCTCAAATACAGAGTTCAGAATTTGACATCCTGCTTTCAGAGATCCATGAAGGAAAATCTGTCATCAGCAGTGGAATTAAGGGACCTGATAAAACAAAGAAGTGGCTAAAATTGAGTGCTGTTAATGCTGTGTTGCCTGAGGGTTGGACTGTCACTGAAATAAAGAGGACATGTCTCAATATGAAAATGACTTCAAAGAAGAAAAAAAAAACACCTCACCACAACAAGGGGCAAAAGATGACTGCGAGGAGGAGGGGGTAGGGGGAAGCTTCCATCACGGAGGACAGAATAAGTGAGGATGTTCCCTTGGACAGAGACTTCATGAACCTGGATGTGAAGATCAGGTCATAATACATCATTAAATTAATGATGACAGGCTATATATGCTAATTTACAATACTCTCATTTGAAATTCAGTCAAACAGGATAATATCAACATAATTTAAAAGTCTAATTTATTTTTCAAACTCAAAATGTCTTCAGACTAATGAAATATACAGTCATTAGTGAAAAACTTTGGTTTGTATACCAGCAGACTGACTGCACATGGCTCTACGACAGATCTGGAGCTCGTAAACTGTCTTCATATCTGAAAGAAAATTCAAAATACGAGAAAACTGGTGAATGCGACAAGTTCTCCTCAATCACTCGTACACACCACAAGAACAAATCTGTTCATATGAGCGGTTCTTGCATGAGGCCCAATGGGGTTTCTTTTGTTTGTTTGTTTTTTGTTGTTGGAAAATGTTGCAAATTATACCCTTAAACCCTAAATTCACAAGTTTCTTCACTCTGTCACACAGACTGACATATTACATATATATCAGTCATTAGTTTGTTCAAACTCTTCATTGAGAATCTTTACAAGGATTTAGAATTAAGTTTTAGGGTTTTGAACACTGTTTAGACAAGAAAAAAGTTAAAGGGGTCAAACAGTCAATGAAAAAGACTATTTTACTGACACTCTATACATGTTTAATGTGTGCTTACATTCACTGCAAGGGCATCATAATAACAGACAGTATAATAGGTAGACTGTGTGTATGAGATATAGCTGAGCCCATTCACATTCTGTCACAGTGCGCCTCAGGCAGCGTGGCTTCTCTCTAAATAACTGTGATGATGCAAGTCATTTCTAAGCAGTAGCTTTTGGAGGTGACTGGCTGTAAGTGAAAGCTCTGTTCGTCTGAAATAATCACCTGTCAGAGTTGATACTGTGGCCTGTCTGTTGTTCTCTGCAGTGTGAATACAGAGTGACAGGTGACGCTGCGTTGAGCATTTGTGCACAACTGAGAGGGACTGAAAGGTAATTGCAATTTCAATGTCATGAAGATTAAAAAAATCGTCTGACATGTCTGAGTGTTTTGATGTGCCATTTAATGACAGAAATTCTCATTTTTTTCTAACTTTATCTGTCTTTTCTTACCTCACACAAGTTTTCTAGGTCAAAAATGTTTCTCCTTAGATGAATGAGATTAATACAATGTTGCTTGTTTATACCGTTTTTATTTTGAAGGTTTTTTCTGCTTCTTTTTGTTCTTTTTTTTACCACATGCAATATATATGTATGTATGTATATATATACATATATACACATACATACATATATATAGGTAAAAAACTAAAGTTGGAGCTTTGATTTCAGCAAACCTATTTGTGCAGCGGTGGTGACTTACTGCATTTGTAGAGAATCACAAGTTTAGAAACTGTGATCAATACTCTCAATATTTGCAAAGTGTTTTGTAAAAGGAGAAAGAAAGGAAGACAGAGAGGACAAAACAATTCTTCCAAATGAAACAACACAAATGTATGTTTGTCTGCACCCTAGAATGACACATAGAAAAGTGTTTTCTTTCTTACACCCCCATCAGCAACTTCCAGCTGACAAAAAACACTATATACTAGTTTATCACCAAAGAATTCAGACACATTGGCATTTAACTAGTGCAATAACTGTAAACTGATTAAATAAGCAATTTTAGTCAATTTCCATACCACAATGCACATTATGTACATAATCCTTAATTTTCCACTATTTTTTTCAGAAAGCATTGCACATACCTTACCATCACTGTATATAATCTGTTTATTATCTATTTTTACCATCTGTGTATATTTGATAGGTTATATTTTTAAACTTCTCGCTATATTTTTTTTATTTTATATTTGTATATTTCACTTCTAATTGCACTATACGATATACTTTCTTGATCTTGTAAGGAGCACCTGTAACGTCAACAATTTCCCCTCGGGGATAAAGTATTTCTGATTCTGATTCTGATTCTGAAAAAAACAACCAAGAACTAACTTGGCTGCTCTGTTCTGTACATTTTTTTTAACACATATATTTTTTCTACTGTTTTTGAATAATACTGTACATATACACAATACAATATAATACAATAGCACATCACATTATTGTCATGAGTTTATTCCAATATTTAGTTCTTTGAACTTCTTCCCTCCTGCCAGTCCCCACCCACTGATAAACTCTGAGCCAGCAATGTCGATGAACCAGTAATGAGAGTTTCATTAATAAAGGTGCAAAGGTGCACACTCATACTCGTGTATATAAATGCATCATACATATGTACATACGTACATACATACTTGTGAATCAGCTGGAAAAGATAAATACACAAGTCAATGTAATTGAAGAAAAAAATAGAATAAAAAAAGGAAAGAAAGAAAAAACAGAAAAAAAGACAAAAAACAAAACAAAAATACAGTACAATTACAATATCAGGTCCTTGTTTTCAAAAATATAAGAAGTGAATCCCATATTTTATGAAACATATGACTTTATTGTTTGATTGTGTAAGTAAGCCTTTCAATCACTATACAAGAAGACAGCTCATTGATCCAGAGGTTTACAGACGGACAATGGACACTCTCCTCACAATAAGACGCCTCACATGTATAAGACAAAGGTTAATTAACTTTGTTTCATGAGTTCTCAGAGCTGATGCTCCTGGAATAATACCATGGATACAGGTCTCTGGAGGAACAAAGGGATTTGTTTGTGAATGATCTTGGAAATTAATTATTCTTTTCCAAAAGTCTAGTATATGTTTACACTTCCAAATCTTCTTCTGTTCTACATTTTATACAGCTCATTCTCGTGAGCTAGTTAAATTGAGTTTAAATCAGTTTAAATCTACTATTAATAGATAATGTTTGTGTCTGAGAACACACCTTTTCCCAATTCCTGCTCTGTGGCACCATTCTTTTATCATTTAAAGAATCTGTAGATGTCTTTGCCAAGTTTCTACATATAACTGAGATCTGTCCTGTAATCTGATGTTACCAGTTTTTCAATGATACTTAAAGGAATGTGATGATATGACCAAAAAACATAATTCATAACAGGGGTGAAACATATGCAGATAGGTGGTTTAGATAACTTAACAGGATAAAACTGATGTCTGTCTGTGTCTCTAATCTTCTTGTTCTATGTGTTTAAAGCCTTTCTGCAGAGTTCTGAGCATCTGCATTCAAGTAAATGAAGATTAGCTGAGGCAGGTGAACAAACTCTTATTAATCAAAGTGCAACATGATAAAAAAATAAATTTTCCCAACTCTTTAGATTGTAGGGGTTGATATATAAAAATAAATGAGCACTAAAATAAAAGGAAGAATAAATATGAGGTACAAATTACAACCTAACTCTTCTTACATCCTGAAACCAAGCCAAAGTTTATCAGCAGTTGAGGCGTGCAGTAAAAAGGAGCAGCTCTACAATGGCAGTGTCTTTAGGTGGGATTGCCAATTAGTGTTGGTTAATTGAGTGTAACTGCTTCGAATCTGTCTTTCCTCCTCCCTGTGGACAGCCAGTCCTCATGGATCTGTGCGCTAAACATCACCCTGCATAATTAAGTCCTGATTAAACCACACAACTTGCTGCAGTGCCAGACACCTGGATACACCACACCAGGGACAGCCATGAAGAGAAATGACACTTTTAAACTTTGGCAACAGTCGTTCAGGGAAACAGCACTTGGCCTCAGTTGACCCATGATTTTCCTTGTCATTATTTAACCCATTTGTGTGTGTGCAGACACTTGACTGTTGCAGCCAGCTGGGCGTACCAACCTCATTTGCTCGACAGTGATTTTTTCCAGCTGTGTCAAATTCTCAAACACCTCCACAAACCTGCAAATCCACACTTTGTCACACGAAGGACATGGGCTCCAGTCCTCTGTCATCCTCTTTTATGTGCTGTTGTTGCTATGAAACCTGAAAGCCTGCATTCATGGTGATTTTCTGTAAAATGTATACATAGTCTTTCACAGCAAGTGGCCCCAAATCTTGGTAGCATTTGTTCCACGTGCTAAAAGGTTTGAATAGAAACTGTTGATGTGTTGTTCTGAATGAGACATGTATTATTCCTTTGGTTAATGTGGCTGAAATTAAATATTCAGACTAAAAACTACCAGTTTGAGCAGTGTGTCCCAAACTTTTTTTTTTAAAGTCTTTTTCAAAAAAGACAAACCATCACAACCAAAGTCACAATAAGCCTTGTCAACAAATACTGAGAAGACTTCATTCATGCTTAAACATTCCTGACCATTTCTACTTCCATTTCCACATCACTCAATATCATCTTGACACTTTATTTAAAACATATACACATATTAAAACTTTAGAAATGAGAAATAAATTAATTTAGGCTGTGTTAACAGGCCATCTCATTGTCTTTATTTCCTCTTATGAGGAGAACAACAGAGGACATTTTAGCCTACTTCATAAATGAGACAATAAGTACATTTAGATGGAATTAACAGGCTCTTGTTCAGAATTTCCTCCACAGTCTTTTATTTATTTGGGGACCCAAATAAAATCTCCTGTGACCCACCTGTGGGTCCTAAAACTGTCTCGAACGACTGAGTTAGAGCATGACAATTTTTTCCCCAAAGAATATTAGAGTGAGAACTGAAATTTAAAAAAGAGAACCAGTGTATCCTTCATGAAACTTTTGGAGAAAGATGTCTGGACCTGCTACCATCACAACTGAGGAAATGTTATTTAATGTATCAAGCAAGTTACCATGGGATGTAGTTTTAACAAATTCAGACAATGATGAGATGTTAAACCAACTCAATATGAAGGAGACAGCAGAGACAAGATGTCCAAGGTTAAAAACAATGGGCCTCATTCACCAATATCTTTGTAAGTTTTTTTTTGAATGTGTTCTTGAGAAAGGTCCTAAAATTAGACTCATGAATGTGATCTTGAAATGCAGAAATGTTTGTATCTCTGTTGTTAGAAAGATTAATGCCAGCATCCTTGTAAGCGCTTCTGATTAGCGTAGGTGAAAGCCCCACCAACGTCCACATAAGAGCATTGAACTGCACACAGAGAAGTCAAGAATTCCCAACTAAAAATGTTTTTTTTCACCAGTTTTATCTCCTCAGCCATCTCAGAATCAGAAAGTGATCTTTTTTTTATAAATGAATTAATACAATTTGACGGTGCATTTTATCTAGAAGCTGTAAAACCAGCAAACATGCAACACATTTAAAAACCAGAGTGTAAAACCTGAGGACAGTTGATTATTTTAGTGAATAAGTCTTATCTAAACATGCCCATGTGTTTAAAATGTGTTACTTAAGTGCCTAGTTTGTATTCAAAAGGGCCACTGCAACGGTTCCATTTTTAATCCTATGTTTCATTTTATTTTATTTTAAGTAGTTTTGGCCCAACATTTATTACAGATACTTTAAAGAAGCCTACACATTTATTATGTAGTTATTATATTTATGCCAATAAAAACCCACATAAGACAATACCAAGGGTGCTACCAATCAGGAGGAGGGCCACAGTCTACTAAGCCATGAAAATTTAGGGGCAAGGTGAAATTACACAGAAACACGCGAAACTGGGGATAAAGTATAAGGTGCAGATAAGCAAACCACGCTTAACTGTGCAGTGAAGGAGTGGTTACTCTGTGTAATAGGCTCTGGCTTGAGCCGGCCATGACCCCCCTTCCTAGATCACCTCAGTCTAGAACACAAAAAGAGGTTTTAGGGAGGGCAGGTAGGAATGTAAAGACACCTTTACAACTATTGAAAACCCTCTTAACAACTAGCACAAAAGTAAAATACACAAAAAATAAGACCCACGCAAAAAAAAAAAAAAAACATCGCACTGCAAGAGAAGAACAAATAAAGCAAACAATTACACAATGAACAAAAACTATGAAACAAGTATTAAAGGAGGGTTTTATGGGCTTTACCGTCAACGTTGCGAAAATAGGCTAAATCAGCTTTCACTTAGGGCAGGAACAGGCATTCACCTCTTTACTATCAGTCCTTTGTGTTTTTGTGGTCTAAATATCAACCCTTTTACAGATTGTAAACAATGAGAAAGTTCCGCGCGCAGTTTAGCAATGGAAGTATGACTGCAACAGCTTGTCATTGGGCACTGCAAACACAAGCAGTTTAGATCGTGTCTTCAGTCCATTCAACATGTTTAATAGCTTGCAGCTATAGATGCTGCTGATTGCTCTGAAATGGTCATGATCCTGTTGGAACGGACTAGACTTGAGTTGACCAGTGGAATATTGATTCTGACAACCTTGTGTGCAACAGCCAGACATTTTGGTGATTTTGGTGCTGGTAAAACATCTAATTCAATGTTTGCAGCATAGAAATCTGGATGACTGATACACACACACATATATGTACATAATATTTTCTAGGGGACAGGTTTGATCGCCGTGACTCTGACTCAGATTATGAGCAGGAAATGGATGAAAGAATGATGCAAAAACTAAAGAGAATTTCTACAGAATTGAATCCCACTTACAGAGAAAGCATATATATATACATATATATACATATACACACACAAAACTATATATATATGAAATATATATATACATATATATATATTATATATATATATATATATATATATATATATATATATATATATATATATATACTTAGAACTGCTGGTGTAACCAAGTGCTCTCAAATTCACTTACTGTACTCTATAGTTATTCAGACCAGCATGGAAACACACACAGAAGCTCCAGCCACTCTGGAGCTTCTCTTGTGTTTTTCACTCTTCATGCACTGTAAAACACTTTGTGCTATATTTTTCCCGTAGTTGATGCATCTGTTTCTTCAGCTCTCTCACCTCTGCTAAGTATGAAATTACCCAAAGGAACCCTCCCATGCCCATTCTGCTGAAAAAACACAACCTGCTTGCCAAACCGCAGTACCTCACTGAATGTCCAGACCAAAACCTCCCCGTGCAGGTGGAATCTGATCTTTGCTGAAAATTAATCTTCCCTGGTCTGTCTCTGCCTCTTGTTTTTGGCTGAAACTGGGGAGAGGAAATTTTTTTTTGTATAATGAGAGAACTGGAGCAGAGCAATTGAATAAAATGGTGTGGCCGGAGGAAGAAAGTCTCCCTGTCTTTAAAACCATCTCAGATTGCAGAGTAGGAGGGTTGTGAATGTTGACTGAAATTTGTCTCTTTTGTCCACAGGACTCCAGATCAAGTTCAGTCAGTGGATAACTCTTTTTAAACACACAGACTATACTGTAATTGTTGAAAAAATGTAATAACAGTTGTTTGAAAGCATTTAAGTGCTGGAGCATCTCCATCCAAGATACCAAACTCTGTACCTTCAAATAAACTCTTAAAGCATGCCTTCGATTTGGAGAAGCAGAGAGGGGCACAGGGTAAGCAAAAAAAAGGTCTATTAAATAAATAAAAAAAAAAAAAAATAAAAAAAATAAAAAAAAAACTCAATCAGTTTTAAAAAATCATTTGAAGTTTACATTTGCACTATATTAAGAATACCACCACAAAGCCATAAATGCCCATTTTTAATTGATAGGACAGCTGAAGTTGTGATAGGAAACTGGAGACAGAGAGTAGGGGAATGACATGTAGCAAAGGGCCACAGGTGAGAAGTGAACCCACAGCCACTGCAGATGACTCCCAGCCTCAGTACATGAGGCAAAACACACGACCAACTGAGCTACCAGGCCACCAAGACAGCCTTTTCTGATGGGAAACCGCTGTTCCAAAAGCCGAATATCCCATTCTCCAAATCAACCAAACTCCACAGGCAAAATCAGACGGGAGCATGCTGACCACCATCTACTGTAGGTAATACACTACCTCATAATAATCCGAACTGTCCATTTAACAAACTGCAGATACTGCTCAGTTTTATAGACAGAGTGAATGTCATAATTTTATTACAGCATATTGAAGACAAAAATGTTTGCTGTCTGAGTTTAAAAACTCTTCTGCAATTAACAACTCAAGTGGGAGTCTGCAAGAAAGAAAAAAAAAAGCCACTTGTCCTACTTATGATTACCACTAGGAGGCTGATGTGAATTGTTTATCACAGTTGGGGGGCTACATTTATAGTAAATCAAACATAGAGGGGGGTAACTAATCAGTGAAGTTAACTGCTGCTGCTGTGTTACACTGGGATGGAACCCTGTAAAATAGTTTGGATATAAAACTACAGGACAATATGTGATCAGGTGGGATCCTGTTAATCCTGTCCTATGTTTAGAAGAAATTATGGCTCACTTTCTCTTGACAGTTGAGGAACACACTGTAGTTGTGATCAGAAAATGTTTGTTATGCAAGGAACTTAAAAGAATCATATGCAGGGTTGGTTTATCCCAGTGCATTCTGGTTCTACTCACAGCTTTAGGATCAAGTCAAGTCC
This sequence comes from Lutjanus argentimaculatus, assembly GCA_034769285.1. Lineage (NCBI taxonomy): Eukaryota > Metazoa > Chordata > Actinopteri > Lutjaniformes > Lutjanidae > Lutjanus > Lutjanus argentimaculatus. Next base: position 1,486,819 of record JAWZSL010000006.1, on the reverse strand, counting down.
AGTCAATTTTTTTCGTATGGCGCCAGATCATAACAGTTCACCTTTCATATGGAGCAGACTGTACTCTTAATAATATTCTTTTTTTAAAATTCACTCCATGCTATTTTATTCTGGCACATCCTACATCTAACCTTATTTTTATTTTCTGCATCAAAATACTGTCAAACCTCACTGGCCTTACGAGATGTTATTTGTCTCACTTTGCTGATTAAAGCATCCAGGACATCCAAGCATTACCGCGGGGAGAGGGAGGCTGCCGTGTGACAGAGCTGCAAAGTAACATCTTATCCTGGAGTTCCCATACATTTGCATTTGCATTTGCATTAACCTGACATGTCAGATGGTTTGTTACACAGAACCATCTGGGAAACCATCCATATAAACTATTTGGGAAAGGGTGAGCACTTTCAAAAAAGATTTGACAGGTAATTGGATGAACCATCTGTCACATCTAACAGAGGCTAACTTCAGCCAATCAGATCAACTCACTGAACCAAAGCTGGCCAGAAGAAGAGCCAAAACATCTTTTCAATTGATACAAGCCTTTAGTGTCGTTCTTTGCTCTTCTTTCAATGAAGACATACTCTCCAGTTCAAATATAACTAATGCTATCACAGTATCTAAGATAACATCTTCAGGAGACGCCATTGTTAGTTCGAGACGAGTCATTTCCATGGACGCTTCTTGCTGTTGGTGCACCTGCACCTGGACCTGTGACGTTGACCAACAAGACCTGGCTGACAGCCGATGTCAACGATATTCTGTCTGAAACTGACCCGAACCCGTCCCTCATTTGCATATTTCAGCCTGAACCTGATTACAGCCTGACATTTTTCTTAACAAGCTTCCCTCTATGAACCAAACTGAAGTTTTCAGTCACAGGGACAATACATGCAGGGAATTGGAATTGGCAATGACTAAATCAGGGAGAAAAATTGAAAAAAAATAAAATAAATAAATAAAAAGTAAAAAAATAAATAAATACAAAAAAAAATTAATACAGCCAAACCCGACGTGAGCCTGTGAAATATGTGAGAAATGACCCGAACCTGTCAGACGCAGAATTCAACGTAATGAAAAGCACCCTACATGTCAGCCCTGTGACTGACCTGTCTGTGGTGCAGCAGCACCCTGTGACTATGGATGGATGGACTACGAATCTTTGCCAAATACTTGTACATTTCAGAGGAAGTGTAAAGATTATGTTCAGTGGTAAGAGTTTCTCAAATCCAGAAATTGCAACATTCTTACACTGAAGTGGAGAAGTTTGTGCATTTCTGCTATTAAAATGTGTCACTGTTGTAACAGACAGCTTCCATTCATAGTCTCCAAAACATTATGAAGGAAACTGCAAACATTTTTCAAACATGCACCTTTTGAGCCCACAGGAGGTGAGAGTTTCACAATTAAAAGTTAGATGTTGTGGAGAATCTTTCATAGTCTAATGCAACATGGTGAACCCAAAAATCACCTTAGGGCTAAAAATATTTCCTGAAATAATGAAAGCATTGTGGCTTTGTCCTGGATTCACATGTTCAGTGTTGCACCAAAAACAGCAGCTGTACTCACTTGAAGTATTCTCAAGGTCAGGCTTGTTTGTGTCTCATCATTTTGTCAACCAGCTCCTTCCTGCCGCGTGCCGTGAGATCGGACCGGGTGTTTTCTTCTCCTTGAGGGCCACGGTGCTGTGTGAGGCGTCTCAGCCCAGAGGGGAGGTGACATCGTCAGGAACAAAGGAAGCGACATCGGCAGGTCAGCATGTCTGTCTTTCCCCCCAAAATAACTGTCACTTCAAGTTAGGGTGACTGGAGAGAGGGCCTGATGGGGAACAAAAAAAATACGACATACTACAACAACTACCAAAAATGTTTGAAGATTATTACAGTAATTATTAAAATATTTTTTTGGAATCTAAAACAAGATTTAAAAGCTAGAGAAGGGGTTCTCAATATTTATTCCTATGTGGATTTTACAAAATGCTTCCAAAAACTGCAAAAAAACAAAAACAAAAAAACAAACAAACAAAAAAGCAAAATAAAAACAATTACAGAACAGAAACTAGGCAATTTAACACTTTAGAAAGAAAGGAACATAAGAGAGCCAGATGGAGGACTCCAGACATTATGTTGACACTAAATCAGTTGACGTTATTGTGATAATGAAGATGATCACAGACAGGACTGTTATAACTGATACAAACAGCCATAAAATAATATAAAAAACAACATTTACATATTCATACACATACATTTAACACATCAATATTCATGTACAACCAACACAAACAAACCAGTTGACCAAAACAAATTTGTTATGATAAAAGTACATTTACAGACACTGTATATATAGTATTGTATAGTTAGTATACCGTGGTATAGTATAGTTATGTTAGTTATATACCTTATGCTTTGTTCAAAAACAATCTATGCCTCTGTATCTGCAAACTGTAAGTGCTTAAGGACTGGACGGAAAGTCACAAGTCCACCACTGTCTGGCCTCCACAAGTCTTCATTCAAATGTGACCAAAATCAACAGACATTCTGTAGACTGTCAATGTCAAGTGTTTTTTAAATGATGTTCAGACTTTTGTAAGGGTTTTAGGTTTAAACAGATAAAAATGTTGTAGTTTTGCGCATCTGACATGATTGCATCAACTTGTAAGAAGGTGTGTAGAAACCACGTCTCCTCAGTGGTGCAGTCTGTAAGTCACCTTCTCTGGCGATCCAGAGGTGAATCCACATGTGACCAAGTCCCACTTGCCAACAATGTGACAACTTCTGCATGACTGTGTGCTGTGTGTTTTATCAATTCTTCTTTCTTACAAGCATCCAAATACTCGCAACCTGCCTGGAGCCACTTGTGGCTGTATTTTTACAGTAGGTTGTTGTTGGGTTCATGGATCAAAGCAAACCTTCTGTTTGGTGGTTTTCTATCCAGTGGCTCCTGGTTAAATTAAACACAATGAACCCTGTTGTGACTCTGCATCACTGACCCCACATTGAGTCAAATTTAAACCAATGATTTTTCATGTGTATCCTTTTGATTTTATTTTATTTTTTCAATGGCGCCAGGGCAGCACTGGCAAAATGCAATGTACATACAACTAATTTGCAACTACAAATATATTTGCACTTTGTTGTTTGCTCTGTCCAGCACTTTTGTATTGTGGGAAATAAACACATGTTCAGATTTTTATTTTGCTGTCTTTTATATTTTCAGATTAAAGTTCTACCGTGTTTTGTCGTCCAAACTTTGTTTTCCAGGATATTTACAGCTGAGGGGCCTGTAAGCAGTGCTAACCTATTGGCACTTTGGGTTAATAGCATCAGTAAAACTTTTGGATGTTGAATTTCAGGAGTATTACCTCTGCAGTGTTATGTTAACTGTGATGGTGTATCTTTATGCCCTCATGTTTTATCAGCTCATCTGAATTCATCTCTCCTGCTACCTCAAATAAACACTGGCATCCTCATCTCCTTTACTTCCCACCTGGGAGCGCAGAATAGATGGTGTTTGGGGTTAATGTAAGAAGGAATGAGTGTCATCTATCCTCTGTAACAGTTTGTGATAAAACTTCTCTGACGGCAGAGGAACGATGAAGCTATTAAACATGTTTCACTTCTTCTTCTTTTTTTTTCTTTTTTCTTTTTTTTTTTTTACCACAGTCTGGCTAAAGTGCTTCTGTCCTTGGGTGCACTCCCAAGACAAATGTGGAAAAGTCGAGTTCAGGTCTCTTCAGCCACAGAAAGATACAAAGAAAGGCTTGTAACCCAGTTGGCACAATTTTCTATTAATTTAGTTTCATTATATGATTAAGAGGAACATGATAATGGACAAACCGCAATCCGTTCTCTCAGTGTGGATGTTTTCAGTGAGCACAGTTGTGGTTCAACATCTTTAACAAACTTTAAGTAGTAATTTTACTGTCCATTAGTGATGTTAAAATTATGCCATAAAACTTAATTTGAGTTCTTAAAGCTCCAGCAGCTTCGTTACAGTTTTTCCTGGTCAACAGTAGAAATCAGTGTAGGTAATATATGACATATTTAAATAAAAACACGTGTTGCTGTAATTGGTCAACATCCATACAGACTTTTAGTGTGAGAATTGACATTGTAAAGAAAATTGATTTAAAAAAAAGCATTTGATACCATTGATCATAGACTTATCAATCAATAAACTGGAAAGGTATGGCATCAGAGGGGTTGTGTTGAACTGGCTGAGTAGCTATATGGAGCCATCAACAGTTAGTGTAGATTGGTGAATGTAAATCTTCATGTTTGGACATTACTTGCGGATTCCCATAGGAGTCAGTATTAGGGCCAAAATTGTTTGTTTTGTACATTGACATATGCAAAGTATCAAAAAGATTGAAATTTGTTTTATTTGTAGATGATAATAATATTTTCTGGTCTGGGGACAATTTACAGCAGCTTCTGGAGGTGGTCACATCAGAAATGAGTAAATTAAAGATGTGGTTTGACTCAAACAAATTATTAAATTTGAACAAAACCAAACCATGTTGTTTGGAAATCAAAAATAAATACACAAGCCATTATTATGATAGATAATGTTTATTATTGAAAATTAATTTCTTGGTGTGATAACAGACCACAAAATCTGCTGGAAACCACATATAACATATGTACGAACAAAGATGGCGAGGACTGTCACAGTTCTGGGCAAAGCCAGATCATAAAAACTTAATTACTGTATCTTGAGTATTTGTAATTAGTTACTTCCACTCCTGCTGAGTTAGCAACATTTAAATTAGCATCATCCCAAACACACTGGTTCCCACTGAGGACGTAGATCTTTAAAAACAGCTCAAAAATATATACTTTTATTTTTAAAAAGGTTCTAAAAAGGTTCAGTAATTGAACTTAATTAGAAATAGTACATTGAGTGGGACTATTTTCAGCTGTGTATTAATCCAGATTTGGTGCTCTAGTGAATATTTGGGGCACCCAGGATGGTGTATGTGGGACTGAGTCAAAATAAACTAGTGTGTGTGTGTTTCATGATGATGGAGAAACCATCATCCTGTGTAACAGTGTGACTCATTAATGTGTTTTTAATAGTTTCTGGACAACAGTGGAGCTTTGTGGTACAGAGGAAGAGGATATATCAGGCTTTGATACACTGACTTCTTAGTAAAATCAGTGTTGGTGCTGCTCTTTTTATGGGATTTGTTGACAGTCAGAAAATGTAGCAGGATTACAAACAGAAAGAGTTTTAACAGTTTAGCAAGATAGTATGTTTTCATGTAAAGTGGGGCTACACCAGAAGCAAGAAGCTGGATAAACGTCTGATGTGATTTTAGTGTAAAATCTGGCTCTGCTTCATGAACAATAAATGTTGTGCTTACTTTGTTCACTATTATAATTTTTGTGTGATTGCCACAGAAATGATGAATATGAACCTAACATTGGTGTGACAATTCAATCTTGCAAGTCCTATTCATCATTAATGGAGCAGCTGCTCATTTTACACATTCAAGGTTTTCTCTTTTATTTCTGGCTTTTGGAAAGTTCAGCCTGATTAACAAGGACTGAGCTGTATACAGGAACAAAGCTGATATACGCTCTTTCTTAAAATGGAAGACATTTATTTTCATGCCTTGAAAGAACTGCAGTTGTTGGGGTTATTCCTCATGTATGGTACAACAAATACTACTAATATGACAGAGAAACAGTCTTGGATGAGTATAGGCTCTCTGTGCTGCTATCTTGACTGTCTTATGTTTTCCATCTGGGCTTACTTCCTTCTGCGCATACAGTACAGTATCATACAGTAACAAATAATATAACTATTACTGTCCCACAATTAATTGATCACTTAATACACAACATGACATGTGCAGTATACTCACTAAGAAACTCCATATTTTAGCTTATGTCATCTGTGTACTGTTTTGTCTGCTACTGAACACTGAATTTATTAGTGTCACATCTCACGTAAACTGAGTATATTAAGCATTTGTTATTCAGTCTCCCAGGAAGCTGCGGTGTTGCGAATGTAACAATTAACGCAAATTCAGCAAATCCCCATGAATTCTGCGCAACTTTCCAGTTTTGTCTAATCACTGCAAATTTAACAAATCATTGTAGTTTTCAATGAGTTTCTGCAATCATAGCAGTCCCCCACGCTAAAATCATACCTGTACATCTCAATGAACTATTTTGTTGTATTTTTATGGGTTTTTTAAATTTTTTTTTTAATCATGGGCCTGAAGAGGCTTATCATTGTTACTAACATTTATCAATGCTATGTGCACTTGAATACTTTTTAAATTCTGTGCTGGTTTGAGTTTGAGCTCCAAAAAGATTTTTCTCTTTTTTGTAATTTTTGTAAGAGCCTTTTTTGTAAGGTTAGATAGAACACTCAGAAGAAGTTGTTGTTGATTTTTAATGAATTCTACAAAAAAGAAAAAAAAAAAAAACAATTAAAAGAATTTAAAAAATTGCAACTTCTTTTTGCAGTTTTGCAACCTAAATTAACCTGCATTAACCTAATGCATTGCAACATGCATCGCAATGTTGAAAAGCTGCCGTGAAATCAGTCATTTTAGGCTGCAACAATCCCCCAAAAAGCCTGCGAAATCCCGAAGGGACTGGGTATATCAACCACTTAAAATATTGTTTCTGCACCATATAAGCTGCTCTTATTAGCTGCTTAACAACAGTTACTGAAAACAATATTTATATGCAACATGTTATAAACTGCTCAAAGTAGCTGCTTATATCTGCTGTTTCATGCTTACAAACCTCTGAACATTTATTCACATGACAACAATTAAAGTATATGGTAAGACCACTAACATTACTGCGCGATGTCATTAAGCAGTTGACAGCTATGGCGCACACGACATGCCTGTTTTAGCAGCTACAGCGAGCGGTAGTTAGCTGCCTTATTTTCTGAGATCAATCACAGTGTAAGGATAAACTTAAAATAAATGTATATGATGCTTGCACACTTCGCTCCCCTGCAAATAAAACAGAAAAACAGTCTTGGATGAGTATCAGCTCTCTCTTTTACGACTGGGCGCACTTCCTGCTACGCCAGGATTACAGCGCCAGTCACTCACATTACAAAGCCAATAAAGACACCTTCTGGCAAAATCAGGTATTGCCCTACAATTACTTCAGGTAAGGCAGGTGAGTTTCACCTGTTTTTAATAGTGACACAAAGCATTTAAAATTATATTAGTAAATAGTGGGGGGACCAAGTTAATTACAAGAACTAATAAAATAATAATTCTGGACAATAATCGGAACTAATAAAATGTCCAAGGACTGTTTTTTAAGGGCAGTTTTTTTTTACTATGAAAAGGAAGAAAAATTGTGTTGTTAGCAGTGGTACTGAAGAGTGAGGACCACACCAGCATCAACATGATAATCATGGGCATGTTTACCTGCGAATGTCCAACTTTTATGCTGTTTAATGAGCTGCAGCTCAGCTGCTATCTTGTCTGTAAACTGTTGTTTGTTAGCTGTGGATTTTTTCCCCGGTTAGTGTTTGTCTCGTGGCTCATTCAATAAGCTGAGGTGCCTGACAAGACGTGTGTTCATGTTTGTATGTTAGATAAGAAGGAGACTTCAGCAGGAAAGCTTATGTGGTTCCTGTTCAGTCTGCAGCTCTGTGTGTTGTGCAGTCAGGCTGCCAGTCTGGCTGCTCTGCCTATGATGAGAAAACTGACGTTACTACTTTATGCCAGTATGGGTTAAAATGAAGCAAACTAGACGGACAACTAAAGGTATTCTGATGGATTAATGTTTAGATAGGTTGTGCTATCCTGGAATCAAAATATATAATTTCTCCCTTTAGGTTTGTGATTTTTTCTCAAAGGACAAGTGATTCAGGAGATATATATGCAAGCAAAAAAAAAAAAAAAAAAAATCCCATTGGAATTTAACAGCAGCAGTGGTACAGGCTCATGTCTGTCCTCATCTTGGAAGTCAGCATTGACATAAACCATGTCTACAGTCCTTCTCTGGTTCTATTTGCCCAATCATGACCAGACCATAAAAAGTAAAAAATGCTGGGTTTGGACATTTAGCAGGAATGTTCAATGTGAAATGTGAAAAAAGACCCAAATTGTCTGACAGACAGCATCAGGTTTCCCCAAAAACATGTTCTGCAAAAACAAAGTAGTTACATAATGATTATAATTTGTAGGAGATAAGGTTCTCAGGTCTGCTTCAGTTTTCTCTGGATTTGTTGAAGTGTGTACAGTGTGTGTGTGTGTGTGTGTGTGTGTGTGTGTGTGTGTGTGTATGTGTGTGTGCGCATGCAGTGTGATTGTACATGATTGTGAACATAAATGTATATCTGAGTTCTGAAGTGATCAAGTCATCTAGTTCCGCTTTTTTTTCTCATGAGTAGAAGAGAAAATACTACAAATACAAAAATCACATTTTTGCCATCCAAAATATTTTATATCTACAGTTATGATCAGTGTATACAGTATTAAAAAAACTATACTTTGTTCAGCTTTTGCTCATTATTATTTTATTATTTATTCTCAGACCTACCTTACACTGTTAAAAGAAGGTAAGTTTAATTTAAGACAAAATTATATTTTGCAATCAAATAATGTATCATGTCAGACTTGTGTCAGGAGTAGAAACTATCTGTATTGACCTATGTCCCACATGGACTGAAAAACAAGTATTAAACTTTTAAACTCTCTGAGGAAGCATTAGTCTTGCAACACATAGCTACATCCTTAGTGACAGACTTATGAACTTACGAAACTGCCAAGGTGAACTCCAGATCATGCTTGTCCTTAGTGATGAACTTACGACCTAATGAAACTCCACAGATACTCGAGACGAACCCCAGATCACACTTCCCCCTTTTTTGCAAAATTTTAGAAGTAAAAGGACTATTGGGAAAATAGGCCAGTAAAAATTTGGCATTAGACTAGGATATGAAACTCTACAGACAGTCACGTACAGAATATCAAATTTAGGAAAAAACATTGGGCACCTAGCTGTTTTACATTTCGGGGCGCTGTCATCCTGGATTGGAAGAAACAAGTGTCAAGAAACTCGGACCAGGCCATGGACCAACAAAGGGGGGAGAGCTAATCAAAACCCACGGCTCCTCCCCATCACTATAGACCAATTAGATAATCGCACTTTTTCATTTAAAATACTGTGTAACGTTAAGTTAGACACTCTTTCTTTGTGAGGTGGCTACAGCTAACTGCTAACGCGGACTGTTGGTTTCTGAACAAAGAAAGATCCATGTACATGTATTTCTATTCTGCCAATGTCAATTAAATACTTTGGAATCAGAAAGAGATCGTCTCTGGTTCCTTGCAACAAAAGAAACACGACTCAAAAAATTTTGGGTGACCCCGACGTGATGCAGAAGGACCAGAGAATGGCGGCGTCCACAGCTGGACATTTCCAGAGGGACCGGACCCTGAGCCAGGACTTCTCATCACTCACAAGGAGCGCTCCTACGATCAAAAGGTAAGCAGAAAACCTGTTGTTCTATGAACCTAATTTCTGCATATTGGGCATTTAATCAATTCTGTGAGTGTTGAGAGGTAAGGGTGAAGAGGTCAAAATTTTATGTAAAAGTAACTGTAACAATAATTATAACTACTTTAAAGATAACCTAAGCATTGGCAAAATAGAATCCTTTAAGGTATACCAAATAAAAGAGAATAAAGAAGTTAAAAGAGAATAAAGAATTTAAAAAAGAGAATAAAGAATATAAGAGAATAAAGAGTTTACAAGAGAATAATGAGAAATGATTAAAGAGAATAATGAAGAAATGAGTGATAATGGAAAAATACTGAAGAGTATTATGAGAGAATTCGGCCATTGGCGGCATAGCAGTATCTGTGATTCCAGACAAAAAACTTTCAGCAGAGACGACTGAGTACCCTGTAGCCTGCAGCGATGGGTCTGTTCTGTATGGGGTATGTGCGTGTTGATGCGAGTCCAACAGAATTGGGACTGGTAGAAACTTACTAAAGGTAGTTCGTAATTTGAATTGTCAGACCATATTGTGCCTGGCCCCAGACCATTCCAAGCTTGTAGAGCTCCAGGGTAAAATTGACTATTACTTATTGGGAAAAAATTAGAGAGTATAGAGTAAAATGAATTGAGCATTGAATAACTGGAGGGGCTTCGGATTCAAAAATAGAGAGTGGGGCTCCAAATAGTTAAAAGCAGGCGGAGTAAAAAAGTAAACTAAATTGAAGAAAAAGTGCACGAACAAAACAGCGCTGATTTAAAAATATTGTTGCAACATTGTCTGTTTGTCGGTTTGTTTTGTCTGTTTGGATGTTATGTGTGAATCGTATTATTTTTGATTAAAACAAGAGATAAACCATTACATCACCAGACATAAATTACACACATCCAATGCTAAATGCTTACACATAATCTAAAAATACACGCGCTTTACAATTTGCATTAGCCCGTTCTAAATAGGAACGTAAACCAGTAATAATGATTGGCCAAAGCAAAATGCTCATTTTGACATTTAAATGTGAAGACTTTCCCAATAATTTGTAAAAATCATTGTACATAGATGAGAAAATATCAAATTAAATTTCAGTCTGAGTGATCTCAGTGATATTGATAGTTAGACTAAAATATTTGATTTTGTGCAAAAGCTGTATATGTTGCTGTTAAGCTAAATTATTCGCTGTATATATATATTGGCTAGATATGTGATGTGAGAGCTTGGGTGAATTCACTGTACATTCCTGGTTTTTTGGTGAGAGTGGCTGTGTGTGCGTTTTTGGGTATTCCCCGGGGAAGTGTGAAAGTGACTGATGACTGAGTGAGATAAGTTTGAAATGTCTAAGTGCTAAGATTTGAATGCAAGATCGTTCTAAGTTTGTGTACGGAATTTCATTGTTTACAATTCACCTACTTCAAACTCTAGTCAATAAGCGTCGCCGCACGATGTGAAAAAATTTGGGAGAAAATTCACTTTGATGTCTGTTACGACGTGTCCTGCTCAGACACAGACTCTCAAATTTTTGGAGTGGTTGGCTGATGTTTGTTTGAACGTCTAAGTTGAAAAGCTGCTGACACCCGCCGTGCTAATTTGTTTGAGTGTTAGAGACATGCCAATTGCTGCAACGTGTTGCTATTTCCTCTGTGTCTAGAGCGGGAGTGAAAAAAATTTGGATTGGACTATGGAAGCCACTTAGTGGGCGTTGTCTAGTTGAGTAGAAATTATATAGCTCACTCTAAGGCATTTTAGGCCTAACTGAAACCATAGGCTGTTAAAATAAAGTATTCCTGTCGACTGATTAACTAAGAACCATATAAGCAAAAATTTAATAACAGCACCATCTCTCGGCTAAATTGATTAAGTAAAGTTGACTGGCTTTTAAAATCTACACGTGAACATTGCTGAGAGGCATAATATAATTTGCCTTAACTATTAAAATCCTAACTTTCACATTGAGTAAATTAACTAAATAAACGTCGCATTAATATATTTAATAAAAGTAGAAATATTATTAATAATAATGGTAGTAAAAAAAAAAAAATGGTAATAATAATAACAACTTAATAAGTGTGTAGTTAATATACTATTAACGCAACACTGAAGGAACCAATAATGGGTCAAGTTTACGTATACTGCATTAAATCTACAGTCCTACTTTAGGATCCAAGAATAACAATGAGGGAGTGAGATCCTTTTATGTCCAGTATAATGCATTTCTGATGTGTATTTTGGGAACTGTCTAGATATCAGCAGTGTCTCTGGGGTGGCTCGGTGACTCAGTGGGTAGGTTAGTTCCCGCCAGCTAACCTACGTCACTGAAAGAGGCATTGCCGGGCTGTGACCCAATTTCCATAAGGTCAGGTACTAGGGTGAATTCCCTACTAACTGACTGGCTGTTGAGAGGATACCAGTGGCGGTTGGCCACTGGGAAAGGTTGAAGGGACTTTTTTTGATAATTTCGTGTATTCTTGACTGCTTAGATGATTTTAATGTTTATTTTGATTGCCAAAACGATTTTGTGTGCTTTGATTGTTTAGGTGGTTTTGTGGTCTTTTGACTGTTTGAAGTGAGTGCGCCGGGGGAAAAACAGCCAACCTTAAATCTTAGTTTTTTCAGCTAGACTTTTACACACACACATGCACCAAATTCACTTCCCCATTTTGCCCTAAATTTAGACATCCTGACTCAGTTTGTGAAAATTTTGATTAAACCTCACTGCTTTACTTTAGTTCATGATACTACTAAATATAGACTTAATTTTTGATACTACTGCTTAATTCTTGGTATTTTGTTATTACGTGCAATTTTCTGTGTCAATTTTCTTCTGAACTCTGTACATTACGCTTAATATTCTATACTTTCTTTTTGGTTTCAGACTTAATTCTTAGCATTACAAATTAAATTTAGTATTTTGACTTTGTTTTCTAAATTGATATAAGTTTTTGAATACTTAGTTGTAGTAGTGATTATGAACACACACACACACACACACACAAAACAGACTCTGACTACTTTTAATATAAGGTTACTATTTTGGATAGAACATTTTAAAAAGGGCTAAGGCCCGGAAGATTTAGTATCCATAAGTTCATGATAGTAAGGAACAATTGCCACAAGGATCATAATGACAGTAGTGTACATTGAAGTTATTCTTTGTGTTTACATCATTACCTTCATGACAATTTTACGACAACCAGCTGAGGTCCTCCTCCCAGTACGTTTTTCACCCCTTTCTTCACACTGTGCCTTTTACCTCTTATAATCTGTGTTATTGCCACCTGCATTGCATCCTGATTCTGAATAACCGCCCTAGAATTATCCCACATTAAGAAGAAAAGAGCTATTGGCAATGGTAGCAGGAACTTTAGCTGTATTCCTTAGTTGCATGTTTACCTTATAATTTTCTCCCATTTTGTAGTTTTCATTCAGAATGAGAACCCCACGATGGAGATGTTACACTCTATTGCTTACTGCCCTTAACGCCTGCCTTGACCCAATTATTTTTTACTTTTCCCCCCCCTTTTTTTTTTTTTTCCAACGCAATAGAAGAGAGGGGCACACAAGTTACAGCACATCAACACTTATTAGTATTGATTTCAAGGGTCCCGAGCTAATGCGCAGCAAAATAATTAATAAAATAAACCGATAAACACATAAAATGTAAACACACTATAGCCCTAGGGACACATGACAGTACACATTTGCCATGTTACATTTGAAACCATTTTACCACATCACATTCACATACTAAAGTACATTAACCTGTAAATATTCGGTGCCCTTTTTACTACACTCATCATCACCATTAAACATTTAGACCTTTTTTTGCCGTAAAAATACGAATTAAATTAAACAAAAGAAGTTACAACTCACATTATTATTAAAATTAATAGCATAAATTACATATCAAAATACATACACGTACAACACTTCAATTAGACACGTGCCATTTTTTTTCTATCAACATTACAAATCCAACAGACCTGCTCATTAAAGGAGAAGTCGTTTCTGCTACTTTCGATCAACTCCACTCAAGAGGAATCTGAGGATACAGCTTATCACCCAGAAGAAGAGTTTAAAGGCTAATACGGGGTCCAATATTGAAGTAACAGTCAGAGCCATCCAGGCTACAAAGGGGACCCTCAGTTTGGCATTAGGAGGGTTGTCTCAAACCTGGTGAAGATTTTGGCAAAAAAAAAAACTAAAAAGGGTTCTGACTGCATAGGTTACACCTGTAACAAGCATACAGCCTTGGATTCAAACTCAGGATTCAACCCCAACAGCTTGGAACCTAGAAGGACGGAAAACTCAGGAGTTAAGGAGGACTGTACTGGAGGAAGGATACAACCACGAACCAGGAAGAAAGGATTCAAGGAGGCTCAACACCATGGAAGACATCCAAACAACGGGAGACCTGAAAGAATGGGTAACCTGGCAAATGGAAAGAAGGTTGAAGGAAAGGACAAAACTCAAGCCAGAAAGGAAGCATTGATGATGTGGGAAAAGTGGGAAAGGCAGGGTCTTATCACCAGAGACCCTCAAGCTCCTTTCCCAACCAATGCCCGCTGTGTCCTGCATTGTCACAAATCCCAATGGGTGCATCCAAGATGGCCACCTCGGAGTGGGAAACTACGGGAAAAGGAAATCATGGGGGTCTGTTCACGGTAAAAATGAGAAAGAAACAAGCTTGCCTAATAAACACCAGAATCATGTGTGCCTTGATAACTGATGCTAAAAAGAAGAAGTGCAGCATGCGAGGGGAGACAGGAAATTCGAACGGGAGGCCAAGTCCCCTTCGCACCACTGCCGCCGCCATCACCCCCACCACCACCTCAAGAAATTGACCACCTATTCGACTGGAATGTACCCACACTGCCTGATCCATCCCCATATCCCCCATATTCACAACAGCCACCAAACTCACCGAACAATATGAAGCCAAAAGAGCAGCCAGCCATCCAGGCCCCTTTGATGGAGGTTAAAGGAGGAACATTGGATGTGGATGTGAAAGGAAAGAGGACTTTAAAGCCGAAATGACACACATTACCAGACAAAATACATCCATTTTTAGGCGATCTTGCCTCCAAAGTGGGCGCCTGACCCGGGAACTGTCAAAAAACCAAACCAAAGCAAACATTCAACAACACCAAGCACCTAAATTTGGGAAAAGAGAGACGGACGGAGAGGAGGAACTGAACTTTCTAGGTCCTCCCTCTCGTGTTCCCCCGCAGATCCGACCAACGAGTGTACAAAGGACTGACGTTGAACCTCAGCCACAGAATCCTGCATTCACCGCCATTGACCAGACTCTCGAAGATTCTATTCCGCACATCATTCACCTAGACCAATGCCACAGGATATCCCGCCCCTAGAAGGCCACCTAGGTGCACCCTGGCAACCTCCGCCGTGCAACTTCTGATGAAGAGGTGACGGATGAAGAGGAATATGCTGACAATTGGGAACAACCACCGGAGCCTGACTGCCCTGTGGAGAGGACCCGGGAAAGCCAAAAAGAGCAACCATTCAGCGGAACGCTGACGGGACGATTCTCAGGGAAACCATAACACCAGCTCCTGAAGTCAACCGATGGCCAGGAGAACTCACACCAATCTTCACAGCCAGCAACCAGCACCCACCTCATGCAGGCACGTTGAACTCACCCAACCCTGAGAGACATCATTGCTGAAGTTGGTAACAGAAACTTGACTGCACAACTCTCTGGACCACTGCAGCCGAAAAGCCTTCACGCTCACGAACAAAACGCTGGCCCAAGCCGCAGCTCTGGCTTCACCCGACTACACGAAGCCATTCTACCTGGATGTTTCAGAAAGAGCTGGCATCGTGAAACGCTGTGCTTTCTCCAGAAAAAGGAGGGAGAAAGAAGAGTCCTGATGTACTTTCAGTTCAAAACTTGACAACATGGAAGCTGGCCAAGCAGTTGCACAAGATATCTCGCAGCTCTGGCAAAAGCAATCAACAAAACCAGCCATATCGTAATGTGCCACGAACTCAAGATCAACACAACACATGGGGTAGTCGCCTTCCTCTCATCCAGTGCATTACCTTTTTGACAGCACGCAAAAACAAGATCTCGGGGACACTGCTCCAACCAAAACATTACCTATGGCACGACGGAGTCAACATGGCAAGAGGACTGGGCACTGATCCATCACAAACCAACAACTGTGCAGAAATACAGAAAAAGACATAAAACTCAGGACTGATCTTGAGACTGAACCACTGGGAAAAACCAGAGATCACTCTGTTCACAGACGGATGCTGCTACAAAGGAGAACATGGAAACGTAGCATCCTATGCAGTAGTGGAACAAGATCCACAGACCAAGACTCGTATCACCAAGATCAAGGCGTCATTCCCCAGCCTGCCTCAGCACAGCTGGCTGAGATAAATGCTCTGACCAAAGCGCTCAAACTAGCCGAAGGAAAAAGAGTGAACATCTACCTGACTCAGCCTATGGACATGGGGCTGTACATGTTGATGGTCCACAGTGGTTGCGAAGAAACTTTTTGACTACAAACAAACACCCTGTCAAACATCGAAGTCAACTGAAAAGTTGATACATGCCATCTCCCTGCCCGCCGCAGTTGCAGTTATGAAGTGCAAAGGACATCAGAAACTAACAGTCTAGTGGCAGAAGGAAACAATGCCTGCGGACGCAGCCGCCAAAGCAGCTGGGGGATACACACCAAAGCAAATAGTGGTAACAGAGACGCAAAATTCCAGAACTGACGGAAGAAGACATTGTGAACATGCAGAACATGCAGGAGCATGAACAGAGTGAATGGAAAAGGAAAGGAGCCACCAAAGCAGAAAATGGACTATGGAGAGCCCATGATGGAAGACTGGTTGCCACCCGCCAAGCTGTGTAATCTGCTTCTCAAACAAGCTCATGGACCAGCCCATGAAGAAAGGAAAAGAAACTCAGTCCAACATTGAAGCTCTATGGTGGCATCACACATGACAGCAATGGTGGACAACTACGTGACCGATTGTGACACCTGCAATGGACACAAACCCCAAAACAGACCTACAAATGTCCCATGGGCCGTTTCCCAGTTCCTGAAGCCCCCTTCCAAGACATCACGATCGATTTCACGGATATGGGAGCTGACAACAGAGTCAAAGGGTACAGATATCTACTGGTGATGGTAGATAGGTTCACCAAATGGGTTGAAGCAATTCCCTGCAAGAATGAATCCTCCCAGACTGTTTGTTTTAAAAGGCTAAAGGGAAAGAGCTCATCCCCAGATATGGAGTTCCACGCAGCATCAGGTCTAACAATGGCACACACTTCAATAACAAACAGTTAGCCGAAGTAGAAAAAGCATTAGGCATCACACACAGGGTTTGGTTTTAGTCTATCACCCAGCATCACAGGGTTGGTTGAGAAAGCAAACCAAACACTGAAAAGAAAGATTGCAAAATACGCTATGGCACAAAAATAAAATGGAGAAAACAGAAGAGAGCTCCAGTGTTTAAACTAAGCCCACCCCCGAAACAGAACTGAACAGATCCGCTGTATGAATGACCACACACCCATTTGAGAGATAGTCGGTGATCAACGCTTGTTAAGGAGGAGCAAGGAGTATAGACGTAGAGTACTTGTATACCTTACCTACGAAATTCTAAACCTTTTCAACCTCTCATTGTTGCTTTACTAAGTTTTGTACTGGTTTTATGTACTTAAGATAACTTGTAAGAGATTCTGAGACTTCTGGCTTAACTACTACGCTTAAAATGACTGTGGTGACTCTGGGGCGACCTGAGCTGCTCGTACTAAGCAAATACTTTTTTGTATCGGAGGGTTGACTCTAGTTCTGCTGGCTTGGCAAATGGGCCTGGGGGACATGACCTTCTGAAAAGACAAGAAACCCGGGAAGACTATGACGTGGACTACTACGACTGGAACTTTGGGCTTACCTCGATCTAACATGACCGACTGGAAAGAGCATCTCAACCAGGGTGTTACATAGTCATATCTGCTGGCGAAACTACAGCTTCACTTTTGATTTTGTAGACGCACTGACTCAGCAAGGTGACACACGAACTGTACAGACGCAGGACTGGTACTCTCAGGCGCCCAAATATCTCTGTGAGCCCCCTTGTAGTTTGCCTAACATTTTTGCTCCTCAGACAACGGATGGACTCACCCCGGACACCCAAAGAAACCCAAAAATTTTACCATTATCCGCGGAGCTGGGTTTCCCTTACAAGGGGGACAATAGACAAACCCGTTGTAATCCCGTTGTAGTAACTGTAAAGAACCCCCAATGAGTGATTCAGGTATTTACATGATAGGAGCCTCAGTGAGAGGGAAGGATCCCCTTAAACATGGTCATTGTTTAGTTGCTAAGGGTCTGAAACACTAGAACCAGAGCCTATACCCCCTACCCCTGCTCCTGGAGGCCCCCCGAGTTACCTATTTGCATAATGTCACGTACGAGAGCAAACTGGCGCTGGAGACCGGGTACAGTGATAGAAATGAATGGTTGGAATGGGTTCGATACACAGCTTACACCACTGAACGATCTTGATTGCATAGCATGTGCCAAGGCTAGACCTGTGTTAGGACTGTTCCATTTAGACTCAATGACGCTAATGACCGCAAAGGACTACAATGTGTAATAAGTCTCTTTAGTACCACGCCACACCAAACTCTGAAGATTGCAAAACTTTGTCTTATCTCTTCCTTCTGTTAAAGACCCAGCTATCCCACCATCTATTGTTGTTTTACCCCGGTAATTACACGTTTCACTCGCTCTGGCAAAGGTAAGAACGTGGGTAAGTTACCAAGTTCATACTGTGCCACTTCCCATTGATATTTTTTAGGAAACCAGGCACCTACTCAGCCACTTCTTTTTCAATCACAATACATCCCGAACTGATTTTTTGGTGGCTGTGTTGGTGATCAGAATTTGAGATCCTATCTTCCACCTCAGTGGATAGGAAGCTGTGCCTAACCCAACTTCTCATGCCATTTCAGTTTCCCAACCCCTCGCCGCCGACCGCCTCCAACCCAGCTCTCATTCCAGGCCATCGCATTACCAAACTGACGTTCCGGGGGGCTCGTTTGATTCTCCCCATCTACATTGATGAAATAGGGGTGCCCCGTGGGGGTCCCAGATGACTTTTTAAAACCAGAAATCCAAGTGGCAGCAGGTTTTGATCTCTTTTTCTTTTTGTCACTGTTAATAAAAAAGTTGATTGGATAATTACATCTACTATAACCAACAGCGAAATTTGTTAACTACACCCGAGATGCCGTAAAAGGTATCGTAGAACAACTTGGTCCAACCTCCCTGCTGGCCCCGGCAGAACCGGGATCGCCCTTGACATGTACTACAGAAAAAGGTGGTGTTGTCGTATGGTTCGTGATTTTTGTTGTACTTACATTTCCAACAACACGGCCCCCGACGGAAGCATTACTAAGGCCTTAGATGGTCTTACTGCACTCTCCCAAGAACTAGCTGAGCATTCAGGAATAGACGACCCAATAGGAAACTGGTTTGAATCGGCGTTTTGGCCAGTGGGAAGGATTGTTTATTTTTTTTGTTAGCCTCTGTCGGTTGCTTTTTGGGAATTTTTGGGCTGTTCTGGTTGTTGTCTCATCCTTGTCTCAGAACGCTCATTAACCGCCTGATTGTCACTGCTCTGTCTAAGGAGAAGCCAAGCCCTCCCCCCTACCAGATGCCCCTGCTTCTGGACACTGAAAGGGGACCCGACTGTGGGGGAGGGACTTGAGAGAGTTGAGTCGATCTTGTTTCTCGAGAGTCCATGGATCCATCTCCTGAGGCCAAATTTAGACCAATCAGCCCCACCACCTTTCGATTTTTGACGCGAGACTTTGGTTTGAATACTAACCATGGACCCTCGGGAACAAGAGTGAGTGTGTCATTTCTTGTGCCTTGATAAAATACCGGATCCCTCCTTTATTATTGCATGTAAAAAAAAAAAAAAAAAAAAAGAGAAAATTATGATTTTTGCTTATATTCTTTTGATTCATTTTGCTTCTTGTTTTGTTCAACACCTTAAAAGGTTTGGGGGAAAGGAGGGATACCGCAAAAAAACTTATACTGCACACATTAACATTTATATGACTATTTTGCTCGAACATTAACATTTTACTAGAACATTGATTACTTTTTTCAGTTATTCTATTTCAAAAGTTAATCATAAATCAATTAATCATTTACTCGATTTTGGAAATCAAACATTCAATTTTTATCCAACTTTTAATGATATTAATCGTTTTTGATTCTTTTAAGATTGTCATTTGTTCTGTTTTGAATCAATCACATTTATTCAATTATTTTGTTTTGAAATCACAATCACTTACTCATTCATTCAATTTTGAAATGGTTTTCCTGAATAATCATTCATTTTATTTTTGGATCATTTTTCATATACACAAGCGAAAAATTTTATTGCTAATCAACCGTTGATTTCTAACATTTTCTCTCATTTATATTATCATTGAAGTATTAGCCATTAATCAGTTACAGAGCTACTAACATTAATCACTCATCCAGCATTTAGACTAATCATATATTTAGCTATAAGACATTGGTAGACTATCCAGTCCTTTGAACAACATTTGTCAATTGATTTCTCATTCACATTTACTTACGTGTTTTTTGCTAGCTAACCCTTTGCCCAATATCAACCCACACATACTTAGATAATTAGTTTACACCTTAAAAGGTGTAAAAGGAAAGGGGTTTGTCAGGAGTAGAAACTATCTGTATTGACCTATGTCCCACATGGGACTGAAAAACAAGTATTAAAAATTTTAAAATCTCTTTAGGAAGCATTAGTCTTGCAACACAATAGCTACATCCTTTGTGACAGACTTATGAACTTACGAAACTGCCAAGGTGAACTCCAGATCATGCTTGTCTTAGTGATGAACTTACGACCTAATGAAACTCCACAGATACTCGAGACAACCCCAGATCACACTTCCCCCCTTTTTTGCAAAATTTTAGAAATAAAAGGACTATTGGGCAATAGGCCAGTCAAATTTGGCATTAGACTAGGATATGAAACTCTACAGACAGTCACGTACAGAATATCAAATTTAGGGAAAACATTAGGCACCTAGCTGTTTTACATTTCAGGGCGCTGTCATCCTGGATTGGAAAAAAACAAGTGTCAAGAAACTCGGACCAGGGCCCGGACCAACGAAGGGAGAGCTAAGTTTTAAACCCCACGGCTCCTCCCCATCACTATAGACCAATTAGATAATCGCACATTTTCAAATTTTAAAAAACGTGTAAACGTTAAGTTAGACACTCTTTCTTTGTGAGGTGGCTACAGCTAATGCTAACGCGGACTGTTGGTTTTTTGAACAAAGAAAAATCCATGTACATGTATTTCTATTCTGCCAATGTCAATTAAATACTTTGAATCAGAAAGAGATCGTCTCCTGGTTTTCCTTGCAACAAAAGAACACGACTCAACACTTGGATTATGCCAGACATGATTATGATGGAATTTTTCCAGTTGTTTTTTACATTTGAAAACTGGTTGTTTGGGAGATTGTGCAACACTGTTTTTCCTGTGAAACTCCAGCCGACCCTCAGTCAGCATGAGGGTGAGTAGATAATTATTAATATTCCTTTCATGCAAACTCTTGATTTAAAAGCAAATCAGATTATTTATTACATCTGATTTAAAGCCATTGTGTTCATCTAACTTGTTAAATTGATTTGAAAAAAAATTGTGTGTTACCAATTCAGTTAAATTTTTCAGTGTATAGTTTATAGTAGTTTTTAGCCATGTTAGCAAAAAAAAAAAAAAAAAAAAAAAAATCATAGCCAACACTTGACCCACAGTTTAAAAACTGGCATATAAATTTAGAAAAGCACTACCATCTCTTTCAAGAAAATCACTGACACCTTCATGTCAGCCAGTCATTATCATTATCAGTTATTCAGTGACCATGGGATAAATACTGTATTTATATACAGATGTATGTATGGATGCATGCACATATGGACTCCTTCACTTTTAACCATAACACAGTATAAAGAAGAAAGGAATCACAGAGGAAAGATTGTGCTGTGTACACCAGTCAGGGTTGAAAGCAGCAGGCCTCCGTGAAGAAAAACAGTTATTTGTGATGTCGGCGGTTCAGAGGACGAAGTTGGACAGATGAAACAAATAAACAATCTGAAGTTCAGTTTGTCTCAAAGCCTTGATCCTAAATCCATGCTGCAACAAAGGGTCTATGGACCATCAACTTATCCTTTATCTATCTAAAATAATTGTGAGTTGGACAAAATCAACATAAAACCGAAAACAGACACATTCTTTGTAATTTCCAGTAACTTAAAAGTGAACAACATGTGATTTTCCCTCTGGACACTGACGCCAACGTGAAGCAGTAGCTCAGAAAGAACAGAGCTTGAACTTTTAAAACAGTTAAATCTGCACAAACTCTGCCCTTTAAAATGTGTGTGTACAGGCTACAGCAGTGCCTCCACACTTTCACAGTGGCTGATATCCCTCAAATAGATTAAATGTGGAGCCAGACGTTAACTGCAGTAGAAGTTTACGTTATGGAGTGGTAGCAGTTACAGGAATACGCTGACATTGTTTGTGGCCATTGGTGCTTCTGGGCTGCAGCAGACTCGCTTCATTAACTGCAAAAGATGTAATGAGGCAGTTTCAGCAGGTCTGACCTGACTTGGCCTCAAGACTGGTGAAAAAAAATGAAGACATCTGCACAGATGTTACTGTACAGAAGTTTCTCTCCATGAAGCCTTCTTCTTGTCTTGCAACTTTAAAAGAATAAAATGTTGCAGTATTAAAGGGACAGTTCAGATTATTTGATGTAGGATTGTATGTGGGACTTACTGACAGTAGGTGTATTAGCTCCAGTAGATGGCAGTTGGAGAGGCAGTGAGGGGCTCCAGCATGGAAGATAAGGGGTGTACTGCTGTGCACGAGGTCAGCAACAAAAGGTATTTTAACCACTTTTAAAAAGGCTGCACCAATCAGCTACTAATCACATCTATATGTTCTGGTCTTGTTCCAAATTGACAATTATCTGGTCAAACAGACACTGTAAGCCAGGCTTATGGTGTGGACATTACCCCTAAAGCTCTATCGGCCATCTTTGGTGCCCCAGCTGATACTGGCATCCCTGTTGCTGCACAGCAAGCCCTGGCTTTCACAACTTTGTTGGCCAGGTGCCTAATTCTTTTGAAATGGAAGCACACTCCCCCCCAGGCACACGATCGATGGATTAAGGAAGTTCTGTTTAGTATTAAACTTGAGAAACTTAGATTTTCCCCTCATAGGCTTGATAAAAAAAAGTCCAGAACACCTTGAATATGTTGACCTCTTGCTGATCCGGAAGAGGGTTGAATAACCACCCAGGTTGTTTTTCTTCTAATTCCCTAAAATAATTATAATAATGTTCCCCTAATAATTTCTTATAATATCCTTTCCCTTATTTGACTTATTTTGTTTTTGTTTTTTGTTGTTTGTTTGTTTGTTTGTTTGTTTTTTCCTTATCTTTTATATACCTCACAACTTGAGCTGAGGGAGAGGGTGGGATGGGGTAGCGAGTGGTTTAGGGTTTGGTGTTGTTCAGAAAATGCCCTGTTTCACCTTGTACTGTCTGTACCTTTTGAAAGACTTTAAAACTCAAAAAAGATTTGAAACAGGAAAAAAAAGGCCATACAAAAAATAAATAAATAAATATCAGTGTACATTATAGTGTACATTATATTCTGAATATTTTCATCACTTTACCTTGTCATCAGACCACCTTTTCTTTTCAGGAAGCTGCCATTATATTAGACAAATATCGCTCTAAACCAATCAATTTTACTGAACAGTGAAGTTGCAAAATTACACAAACAAATAGAATCATCTTTTTTTGTATGAAGGGCTTGTACAAACAGTCACATCAGATTCAACAAACACTCATAACTCCAGATAGCTGTGTAAATGATCTGCCTGTGCGTATTTGAGAGCACGTGCATGAGATTTGTAAATTAGCATAATTAATACCCCAATAATACCATATAAGGCTGCGCTTCCTGCCCCATATGTCAGGAAGTGTCCATTCATTAAAATGGTATCAAAGAATAAAATGAAAAACTTCATGAATTTGGAGTTTGACATCCTGCTTTCATTGATCCATATCTGTCATCAGTGGTGGAATTAAGGGACCTGATTAAAACAAGGAAACACTGTCACTCCACAGCAAAGAGGCAAAAGATGACTGCAAGGAGGAGGGGGTCAGGGGACGTTTCCATCACAGAGACAGAGGACAGAATAAAGTGAAAATGTTCCCCTGGACAGAGACTTCATAAACCTGCATGTGCAGATACATGGCCAATACACCTGACAGCAGGTAATAATACATCATTAAATTAATGATGAGACACTTTACGTGTCAATTTACAATTATATTATAATTTGAAATGTAGTCAAACAGGATAATGTCGACATAATTATGAAGTGTAATTTATTTTTCATGTCATTAGTAAAAACTTTGGTTGTGATACCAGCAGACTGACTGCACATGACTCTACGACAGGTCTGGACCTTGTAAATTGTGTTTGTGTCTTAAAGAAAATTCCAAATATGAGAAAATTGATGAATACAACAAGTTCTGCTAAATCACTCATACACACCACAAGAACAAATCTGTTTGTTTGAGCGGTTATTGCAATGAAGCCCATTGTTTTTAAAGTAAATGTTGCATATTATACCTTTAAACTGATACTGATACATTTTGTTGCTGACCCTGGTCACAGCAGTCTTCTTTATCCTCTCTGCTGGTGCCCCTCAATAGATGTATCTCTGCAGAGATGGGGTACTAGTGCTGTTTTACTGCTGTTGCTGTTTTTGAGTGATGAAAAAAAAAATTAAACATTAACATCATCATCACTAAGTGATGCAGCGGAACAGCGTGAACTTTATTCAACCTGGTGAGTCAAAATATGTTGCCTGTAGAAAAACATCTCTGGACATGGCAGGGATTCAGTTTTACTCAACAACATTGGAGTAAAACAGATGTTTGCTGTCAGGATTAGTTAAATCTGACCTGTCAGGTCTCTCTGGTCACCACACATAACTGCTGCCTGTTAACTCTACAGAACAAGATGTGACTTTTTATTTTGTGAAAAAATGTTTCTCCAATGAAATGATGCACACCAAAAAAGTCAGGATAACTTGATGAAGGGTAACTTAACTAAGGTCAACAAGCACCTGGAAAGGAGCTGCATGAAATATACAACTCCAGCACAAAAGTCAGAACAATAATTTAGAAAAGCGCACAAACTCTGAGTTTCATGATGTGTCTCCTTACTTGCTTTGAGATAAATAAAAATGTTCCTCAGTGTCACACTATCTTCTCTATTTACCAGGGCTGTAACTCTCATTTAAATACCACCCACAATATCTTTTAAGTGTGGAGACTGCAGTTAACCTCAGATTTATCTTCAGTTCTTTTCAAATTTAGATTTTGTCCATTACTTGTCTGAAGCTATGAATGTTCTCTAGGAGGCATTAAAATAATTGTTAGATATATGAAAACATAGTAACACCAAGCATGGCCCATCTGTCCCTTCAAATTGATTGAGAAAATAATTTTGATGGCTATAGTCTAAAATTTGAGATTGTTACATGGAATGCACCAACTTGGAATAACTGATAATTATCTTTTTGTGGATGACCGATAATATGAATCATATAAATACAAAAGTGTGAAGAGGACAGTAAGTTAATTTTATTTATATAGCCCAATATCACAAATCACAAATTTGCCTCAGGGGGCTTTACAAACTTTACAAGACAAAAAAACCCTAGAAATTTTATGTACAGCATAGACTAACAAAAATTCCAGAATATACAAATTACGATGACAAAACCACAGGCATATGTTGTGGGAATATAGATCCAGGAGGATGCTGAGCAACTTCAGGTGTCACCAAGTACATAGGAACTGAGCCATACCTCTTCTTCTCCTCCACAGAAACAGATTAAATATCTGCACATTTCAGCCACACAGAGCTCAGCATTTGCTTTTTAAACTTTTGGGATTAAAAAGTGGGGCTATCTTCATGTTTAGCCTACTTGTAAACCTGTGTGCAGCAGTCACCACAGAGGAGCTGAGCGCACTGTGTACAATAAGATAATTAGTCTATGTGTCCATGTTGACTGACCAGAGGAGAAATGTATTTGAAAGTCACATTGTGACAGTAAAGAGAGGAGGGATATAAAGAACAGAATGACTTCTCTAGTGAGTTCTGTCATTACTGACACACAAACACACACAGGGCTTTTTCTACTGGTATTTTTGGCTGCACTGAGTCAGACTGTTTCATGTTGATTTGTATATTCATGCAGTGCCCGAGACAGACCTACTCTGAGTGAGCCCAACCCGCTGTTTTGCTGACTGTGGCCAACCCGTGACGACCCCCTACCCCCTCCTCAAACAAATGTGTGTTGTGATACTGAGCTTATGCATGTGCAAGAGAGCAGAGCGAAGCTGCTGTAGCTTCTAACTGAATCTCTATGTTTTGAAATGTAGTTTCTCTGCTCTGTCACTGTATGCTGTATTACACACAGCTGATATATGTCAGCCTGTGCTTGTTTGTGATTTCCTACTTACTGTAGCTTTAATGGTTATCTAAAGTGTTGGATTCCACTGTTAAAAAGCTGCCAGCCTGTAACATTAAACTGGCAAATAGCCATGTAGCATCAGTCATCCTCTCTTCTGTCACCCTCCCTCTGCTGCTGATGTGAGGAGACACACAGCTGTTGCTTTTCCTCAGGTCTCTTCCAATTTATCCCTTTTAAATTTTTTTTTATGATGTTGATGATGTGATTTGTGATATTGGGTTACAGGAATAAAACCATTGAGAGACAGAGGGCCCTATTTAAACAATACTGTTATCATATGGCGTATGGTCTAAAGTGGAGATGTGTTTTGGGCATAACATGAATTAAGCCAATCAGAGTGTCATTTCCCATTCCCTTTGAAAGCCATGTGGGCCTACTGTACATCTACACATTGTGAATTGCTATTTAAATGGCAATTTTGTTAAGTTGGCGAAGAGGAAACCGATCAGCTTGTGCATGAATTCAGAAGATTCTGGAATGATCCGCTTGCAAAGAAATGCAGCACAGCAGTTTGTCATTAGTCTCCAAATCATTGATTTAACCCAGGAGGAGCCCTGCTGTGCATGCCTGTGTGCATAACAATCAGAGTGTAAGGATGTTGTCAACCAGTCTATGTAGGCACATCTTACTATCTGGATAATGCACAGTTCAAATAGCATGAAAATACTGCACCATTAACTTTAGACCAGGTTTTTGTTGGTCAGTTGTGCAATTACTTACTGCTGCTTCAAGATAGCAATGCATCTGGCCACACCTCGTATCACGACCAACACACCTATATGTGCACAGATGGAAGCAAGTACATTTGTTACTCACAACGAGGGTGCTGGATGTGAAAATAGCAGCTGCGCGAAGATGTGACTACTGCTGGTTCACACCACACGTTGGAGCAGTGTGTGACGGCATCGTCACCAAACTGCTACAGCTCGCACACACTGTGGTGTCCACACAGGCTGCGTTTCTGCTGCTGAAAGTCCTATCTTTCTGCATAGACTTTACAGAAGAATTTGAAGAGAAGAAAATAGCTGCTTACTGAATGCAATCAGTGATTTCTCCCTCGTTCAGGGAGGGAGGGAGTTAGGGAGGGAGGGATGAATGGATAGAGGGAGAAGAGAAATGAGAGAAAGAAAGAAAAACACTGCCCTTCACCTGCTTTTTTCATGTCTGTGACACACTGCACAGATGAAGATAATGAAACTCTAGTGAGAGGCGTCCTGTTATTAATATAATGTTGATATAACTGTCAACAGATCATTTTTAATGTGTAGTTTTGCAGAGAACGACACAGATCACGCAGAAAAAATAGATGAGCCTCTGAATCTCTAGCATGGCGAAAGCAGTGCCTGACACGTGCGTGAGTCGTGTTGCTCAAGCGGGCTGTGGACTGTGGCAGGTAACACCACACACACACTGCTCAAGTATGTAGTGTGAACCAGCTGTTAATTTTTGGTTTAAAATAAAATTGCTTGGGGTGCCCTGGTATTTCAGTTGGTACAGCATGCGCCCCACGTACTTCCAGTCCTCTGCAACAACTCTGGTTTGATCATCCCATTTATCACACATCTCTCTCTTCCCCTTTTCTTGTCATTTTTGAGCTGTCTCTATAAAATAAAGGCAAACAATGAAATAAATAAAATTTCTTCCACATGGTTTGAATGTAGTAATTGTAAGTCGCTTTGAACAAAGAATCTGTCAAATAAATGTGATGTAAATGAATTGGGTATACATTTAAAGTTTAAAAAGTGTGATTTGATTGAGCGTGGTCTTCAATTACTTTTTGGGGGTGGACAGGATGTTGCTGGGTGTCATTGAGCTTTGACTTTTGACTGATGGGGTTTGAGTTTGGATCCTGAATGGAAAACTTGTCTCCCACTTGTCTCTCTAACTACTGTTCTCAGCATAATTGCCTCCGCCACACAGGCCAACATGTCAGTGCCTCTTGAGCTGGTGTCAATCCCGTGATTAATGAGAGCTGCTTATCACTACAACAGCAAATGTGCAATCGCTACAACACAACCATCACAGCATGTGCAGCCGGCTCAAATTATCTCTTTGCATGCCAACGTGAAGAGGGCGAACATGAAGAGGAGGGGTAGGAAGAAGATAACTCGAGGGAAAAACAAGATAAAAGAGAAAGAAAGTTTGTAGAAGGAAAAGAGAGTTATCTCAGTTGTGTTCATGATAATGTTTCTCTAATTTCCCTGGCCTGAAAAGTTATTTCTAATAATGAACACCTTCAATGCATGAGCTAAAACTTCCAATAATTCTGATTTCCACTGAGTATTGGACAAGAATTATACCACTAAAATGTACTCCAAAACTGCACAATCTTACTGAAGCTATAATTGGACAGCTCAGTTATTATTCCAGGGAAATCCACTCGGCTTACTTGAGCTTTGCCTGGTGGGGGAACTGAGGGTGACAGCATTATTAATGAACTCTGAGGAGTGCTAAAGGGTCTGACAGGGGTTTGGGATAATGGATAGCAGAGGGTGAAAGTGATGAGACTCAGGTTAGGAGTCTGCAGGAATGTTAAGATAACTTTGGTGGATTTGGTGGTGGAAAAACAACTACACGAAGAAACTTAAAAGAGAGTGTAGAGCTGCAGAGCGCACATGGCGAAAAACTAAATTAACAACCCATCGAAACATACTCATTTAATAGCTAAAAACATACAACAAAGAAATCAAGAAATCGAGACAGGCATATTTTTCCAATTTGATAAACAGCAGCATTCATAATCCCAGGCTGCTCTTCAATACTATTGATTCTCTTTTAAACGCCAAAGCTGAAAACAATGCCCAGCTCCCAGGGTCTAAATGTGAAGAGTTTGCTGGCTATTTCAGAGAAAAAATAATAAACATTAGGTCTGGTATCTGTCAGCAAAACTTGCACACTGCATTTTTACCTGTGTCCTTTAAAAAATGTGATGTTAGGTATTCCTGTTTTGACCTGGTCGATGCTGCAACACTGAGGAAAGTGGTGACAGAACTGAAACCCTCTACATGCTCCCTAGATCCCATGCCAACCTCCCTTTTTAAAACTGTTTTTAATTTAGTAGCTGAAGATGTTTTAGACATAACAAATTATTTTCTGCAGCTTGGTGTGTTTCCCTCAGATTTTAAAACCGCTTTAGTTAAACCTCTTTTAAAGAAAGGGAATTTAGATATTTTATCACCAAGCAGCTATAGGCCCATTTCAAATCTTCCATTTTTAAGCAAAATTTTAGAGAAATTAGTTTTCAATCAGTTAAATATGTTTTTAAACTCAAACACTAAACTAGAAATGTTTCAGTCAGGTTTTAGAATAAATCACAGCACAGAGACAGCCCTGCTAAAAGTAGTCAATGATATTAAAATAAACCTTGACAATAACACACCCTCAGTTCTGGTACTGCTTGACTTAAGTGCTGCATTTGATACAGTAGACCATCAAATTCTTTTGGATCGTTTGAGTGCCCATCGTTGGCCTGTCTGGAATTGTTTTAAATTGGTTTTCCTCATACCTTCATGGAAGAAAGTTTTTAGTGACAATAAATGATCACAAGGAATATGAGGTTACCTATGGGGATACCACAAGGATCAATCTTAGGACCATTACTTTTTAATTTGTACATGTTACCCCTGGGCAGTGTCATCAGGAAGCACGGCATCTCTTTCCACAGTTACGCTGACGACACTCAGCTTTATGTGGCTGTGTCTCCTGATGACACTGGACCAACTGATTCTCTTTTTAATTGTATTTTAGATATTAAAGCTTGGATGTCCCACAATTTTTTACGGTTAAACCAGGACAAGACAGAGATCCTTATTATCGGCTCAAAAGCTCAGAGAGAGAAACTGGCCTCTAAAATGAGCACACTTGGAATAAACCTTAACACAGCAGTACGGAACCTGGGAGTCATATTTGACTCCGACTGAAACTTTAAATCTCATGTACGTTCTGTTACGAAAACTGCATTTTATCACCTAAAAAAACATCTCCAAAGTGAGGCCGTTTCTCTCTCTGAGCAACACAGAGAGACTAATGCATGCTTTTATAACTAGCAGGTTAGACTATTGTAATGCTCTCCTCTCTGGTCTTCCAAAGAGTACAATAAATCAACTACAATTAATTCAGAACTTTGCAGCACGTGTTCTGACGAGGACCAGGAGGGCAGCACATATCACACCTATTTTAAAGTCTCTACACTGGCTGCCTGTTAGTTTTCGTATTGATTTTAAAATTCTTTTATTAGTTTATAAGGCTCTGCATGGCCTCACACCAGACTACATCTCAGACATGCTTTTGGTTTACGAACCAGGAAGACCTCTCAGATCCTCCAGCTCTTCTCTTTTAGCTGTTTCACGGAGTCGGACAAAAACATTTGGTGATACTGCTTTTAGCAATTATGCCCCGAGACTGTGGAACAGCCTGCCGGAGGATCTGAAACAACACTGAAACTTTTAAACGTAAACTAAAGACATATTTTTTCAGTCTGGCTTTTATGTAGTATTTCATGATTTTAGGTTTCTATGATTTTAGTGAATTCCTGATTTTAATGTATTATTGTATTATTCATTCATCTTTTATTTCGTGCTTTTTAAATGTTTCTGTTTTTCCCAAACTTTTAATTTTTTATCTCTTATTGCTTTTAGTGTGCATTGGTCTCTCTATAGTCTCTCTATAGCCCTTTCCTTTGAAAGCTGTGTGTATGTGGCGTATGCACGCATGTACACGTATGTGTGCGTATGTATGTATGTATGCATGTATATATGTATGTATATATGTTTGTGTAATGTATATGTATTGTCCTCTGTCTCTGTAAACTGCCATGTGAAGCACTTTGCATTGCATTTTATTTGTATGAAAGGTGCTATATAAATAAAGCTTGATTGATTGATTGATTGATTATCCAAGAACCTTGCACTAACTTTGCTACACACATTTTATGGTATGGTGGGGAATATCTAAACTGGAGCGCTCCCTCCTCCCTCTCCTGTGTCTCCTCCTCATTTCATCAGAGCACGCTGCGATGAAAACAGCGACAGAAGTGACATTGTACCGCGTCGCACCACCAAACTTTCATAACGCGCAAGTGTAGAACAAGTTTGGAGTTTTTATGAAAGATGAGAAACTCTGCTGCAAATCATTTATTAAAACGTGTCTGACAGCAGAGACAGAGACACGAGTCTGACCCACAGAGATTGTGACTGTGAGAGCAGGTAACACGGAGCATCACTGTTCCATCCACACTGATCAAAACCACAGAACTCTTCATATGAAACAGAGCAGCAGATCATCTTACTGAAAAAATACTCATATTTTAAACAGTTTTTAAGTTTGTTCACAGACACAACTTTGTCTGTTTCATTTTTTAATACGTAATTGTTACACAATTGAATGTCTTCTTGCCATGATTTTTTCCTAGTTTTTTGCTATTAGAGCTATTTAATTGTTATAAAAATCAATATTAATCAAATGCAGAGGCAATTATCTGATATAGATACAATTGTATTGTCTTATATTTACAACTAGCCCTTTGAGGCAAACCTAACACTGATGTGACCCAAGATGAAATTGAGTTTGACACCCCTGATCTATATGAATCATGTGAGTTTCTTTTCCTGTTTCAGTCCCACACACACAGTTACATTAGCACAGATCTTCAGTTCATTATTTGTCTCCACACAGCTCTTGCTGTGCTGCACTGTTGGAAGTAGCTTTAAAAAGAAGATTCAAGTGTCTGAAACTTGTTTTCTAACAGACTCGGGGACGAGTGAAATCTCAGTCTCCTAAATAACACAGTCCTTTACAGATCCTCTGCTATGCTGCAGAAGTCCACCTTGAAGGCAGAGCTATCAAGTTAGCCACCTAGAAATAGGGTCAGTCTCTTCTGCTTCTTCTCCAGCAAGATATCTCTGTTCTTCATGAAGGCCTATGGGGATTATTTTGGCCCCACCCACTGTAAATCAAAATGTGATTGGTTAATTCACTTGTCACTTTCTAAACAAACACACAGCTGTGGCCTTCTGTCCCAGTGATGAAGTCCTAACCAATGAGTGAGCCAGATCTAACCTTTCTCTGCCCAGAGACAACAACAAAAAATCTGATTATATTTTGCTCTTTTCAGTACAGTGACCCTTTAATTTCTAGAGCAAAGTTAAAAAATGAGGTTGAAATTAGAATTAGAAGAGAATAGCCTAATGATTAAATGAAAAAAATAAATAAAAATCAAATATAATATATTTAAATATAACATTTGAAATGCTGATATGTTAGGCCTTCTCTGAAGGCCCTCAGGGTTCCCCTCTGATGATATATATGATAAAATTCAAGGGGTCTGTTTACCGTTATTGTTCATCCAAACCATCCAGCTAATCTACTGGTGTTACTGTATTCTGAGTTCTCACTGACTCACAGCAGCTATCAGCAGATGTTCAGGAGGGTATCCTTGAAAACGAGATGGTGCATCTCAAGGGGTTCGTCCTCTAATTAAAATTTTGACTTGAAGTTTTGAATTGTATTCTCTTATCAATAACTTATTATGTATCTTTATAAAGGTATTCCAACAATTTTTACAGCACTTCCATAACATTTAGGGACTCAGGAGACACAGATTTTTTGTAAGTAAAAAATTAATGCAGTAGAGGCTGAGATATCCTAACGTTTAGTGCTTAACCTTATTCATTATTCTTTCATTATCTGTACCCATTATCTGAAGGGTTGCAGAGGGGCTGGAGCCAGTCTCAGCTCATAATGGCCGAGAGGCGGGGCACACACTGGACAAGCCACCAGTTCATCTCAGGACTGACACATACAAGCAACCACTCACACTCACATTCACACCTGCATGCAATTTAGTTGAGTCAACAATTAACATATTAATCTACATGTCTTCGGATTGTGAGAGGAAGCCTGGAGAGAAACCACACGGACATGAGGAGAACAGGCAAACTCAACACAGAAAGGGCCTGCCCCGACCAACAAACTCCCCCGCCAACCAAGAACCTTCTTGCTGTGAGGGGACAGTCCAAACCACTGCACCACTGTCAAGGTAATGGACCCTACAATATCCTTAATACAGACAAATAATTAATTTTTGCAAATGAAGAACATCAGATTGTTTCAGTTTTTACCAATGAAGATGTCTTAACCTGCTCCATGTGTCAGCAAACACACTTTTACACTGGACAAAAAAACCCACTAACATCCTGCTTTGTCTCCTCAGTGGGACAATTGGTATTTATTCTGGATTCAAATGAAGTGGTCACGGGTATTTATTAGTTCTAGCTCAGATCAGCAGTGATAAAAACATGACGCCCATGTGGACATGATCATTTTTGCCTTTTCTAACACAATACTATGAAGGCTTGTTGCCTCTGTTAGTAACTTCTGTGATTCTTTTGTCCCTTTTCCATACACGTGTGGGCTCTGTTTGACTTGGCTCGACATAAGCCCTGCGACTTTGCACCTTCTGAAGGTGTGTACACAGAGGATGTGCATGTTTTGAATTGAGAGGCTGTGAAATGGTAGTTAAACACATATCCATTTCCTTTTAATTCTTCACAGTAAGGGGACATAGAAGAAAAAGTGAACTTCAAATCAGAGATTCAGTTAGAATCTACAAAACTACTGAGAGCAGATAAGAACACAGAAACACACAAACATTTTTACAAACCTCATTGTGAAATAAAAATAATAAGGTCTATTAATTTAGCCTAAATAAATGTATTTCTCTTTTATGAACCATTTAAAATGTGTATGATTTCAATAAAACGTGTCAAGATGATACAAGGTGATGCAGAAATGGCAGTAAGATTCATGGCTAGGACCTAAATTCGGTCGCAATGGTTTGCCATTTTTAAAAAGTGGGTCCCCAGAAAAAAAAAAGTTTGGGAAACACTTCTTTAGCTGACTGGATACTCCAGCTGTGTGTACTATGTGACATCATGGGGCCAATTCCTACACATTCCCTGAGGTTCAACCCTGGGTTCTTCAGGGTGGGTTCTAACCATGCTTGGATGTTACACTTAATGTGCTCATTTGCAGAGGGAGAAAACATAAGTGCAATGTTGTGACACTGCTTGTAGTATATCTGGACTCTTTTTGTTCACTCCAGTTCACTCTCTTGTTGTAATAGCAAGAGGTGTTAGAGCCTCCCCACTGGGTAAACATCCACTTGGCTTTTCTTTCAAACTCACTCCTCCAAGTGTGTAACTCAGGCTTTCTCATTTCAGGTCTCATTTCTCATTTCAGGTCAGGTTTTCTACCATAATGACATCATCAGTCATTTACTCAGACTTAGGCTTCTCCAGAGCCACATAAAAAAACATTATACAATAGTTTTCGTTTTCATCAGCTGAGTAGTACGCTGCCTGTGATGAGTAAAACCATGCGTTAAATTGGTGGCGTGCCCCTTTAAAGACCCTACATACCCATGGTCCACCCACACATGTGGTTTCACTTATTCTGCCTCATTAGCTCTCTGCTCAGGTGTGTACAAACTGCACATAGAGAAACTGTGCTTGACTGACATCCTCTTCACACTCCATTAATGTTGTTGCAACCAGTAGACCTTTGTCACAGCAGCCATATTGATATGAAATAGTAAACACAGGTGTTACCAAGGATACAGATTAAGGTCCAGACCCATTTACTGTGACAGAGCCTTTCCAGTAAGCCAACCTGGACAATAGCAGCACGGAATTTGCACCTTTCACTGTTTTTTTTGTTTTTTTTACATTATTGTTATTATCATTATTTACTTACAACTTTTATTATTATATTACGCTACACTTGTGATGTTCCAAGTAAGTTTTAAAATCAAATTATTTCAATGGTTTTAGGATGTTTCTGAGCATTTGAAGCTACTAATATTTATATTCTAATAAAATAAAATTTTAGAATTTTAAATATGAAAGGCAATATGCTTCAACAGAAAAAAATATTAAATCAATCAAACGTTTTCCGATAAGATATGACACTGATTGGTTAATTTTAATGCATTTTCACACATGGAATCAGAGTCTGAGAGTTATAACTCTGTGCTCTTATTTTAATATTTTTCTATACTGTTATTAAATATAGTAGTATAATGCATATAGTTGACATATTCCTTCATAGAATATGTGAGATATTTGACAGGTTGGAATACAGTAACTGAAGCTACAGTGGTTTACTGTGGTTTCTCTTCAGCTTTTTGCAGTTATTGTCATTTTGACCCCCTATTTTCTCCAAAATAAAACACATTTGGAGACCTGAAAATCTACTCATAAAAGTACAAGTACTCCAAAAAACTACTTAATTACAGTAATTTGAGTATTTGTAATTAGTTACTTTCACCCCTGGGTTACATTATGTAATTTCCAGCATAGTTTTACCTGAGCAGATGTTTAATTAGTCTAATCACTTATCAGGTAATCAGCTAAGTGAAAACATCTGTGCAGATATGTTGAACCTGAGGTTTCACATGTGGTTACTGAAATATTACTCAATGAGAAGTAAAACTACTGGTGTTAAAAAATACAAAAGTAAAAGTACTCTTATCAAAAAACTACTCAGAGTATTAGTTACTATTTCACTGTTGATGTTTAGTGGGCAATCAATCAAAAGGGGTTACTCAGAAGTGAATTATGAGTTTAAAAATAGATGACAGTGTAATGAATATTTAAAGCTAGAAGAAGTTATTAACGGGTTATGAAACAATCTCCATTTAAAGGAGCAATATGTAGCAAATGTGCATAAAAAAATGAGTCCTAATAGCAAGTTCAAGCCATAGACTGTATATTAAATAGGTTGGAATCCTATTTAATATACAATCTCTGGTTGAAGCGAGGTGTTTCCCCCCGGTCCCTCCTCTCTGGACTCAGAGGAGCTCAGGCAAGGAGGAACTGCAGGAACACTGCAGGAGCACAACATGCATGCAACATTGTGAACTGACAATTACAAGCAACGACGAGTCCTCCACTGTAAGCTGATCAGCTGTTAACAACTGTCATTTGTCTGTCAATGTAACATTAAGGCCATCATCCTGAAAACAAAAGCACACTACTTTTTAAATACACAGTTGGCGTTCAGTGACTACTGTACCTGCTTCACTGCCTGCCAGACTCCATCAATTTGATGATTATAAACATCTATGGCTTCTACCATTATTGATTTGTTACAACTTGTTACTACAACACTTACTCATTCAGCAAACATTCGGCTTTAATTTGAACTCTAATTAACATGAATTGGACAACAGTCATTCTGGCCCAGAATAAAATTCTTAGTGAGACACCACGGCTGTCATGTGGCTGACAGAGAAATTAGTATTTCAACTAAACATGTTTCCTTGATCTCTGATGACACATGGTGGTCGATTTAATGATTTATTAAGTAAATATATTACAGATTTCTCCTTTAACACTGATGTCTCTATGTGACCTACATTATTGATGCCAGCCATCTGACGGGATTCTCCTTGAAATCAGATGAAACAGGCTAGTGTTTATATTTGAAGTGAGTTGTACGTTAGCCAGTTAAAAGGAATCAGGAAGACATTTCTATTGAAATTATTTTGTTTTTGTCATTATATTCTGCAGTTGGTCCTCCAAAACCAACACAATATGAAACTTCCTTGTAGTAGCTCTAAGTTAAAGTAAAATTACAGACTAAAATATTATGACAGTACAAGTACCCAAAAATGACTCAATTACAGTAATTTGGGTGTTGTGATTCATTACTTCCACCCCGTCATATGGAATGTGCACGTGTTAATAATACACCGTATGTCCCTGAGTTTTATTCAAACTGATGCACTTACCAACCACTGGGGGCAGCAAACACTCTTTTGACAGCTAGTCAGAAATGCGACAGAAGAAGAGCGGCTGTATCCATTTACAGTGGAGCCAAACAAACCCTGGGTGCCACATATTGTTCCCAATAATATTATTAAAACAAATTTGGCTATATAAAGATTTGTTATGTCACTGATTCTTCATGTCACATTGTTTAAATAAAGAATGCTGAAGATAATATTGCACACATGAACGTTTTCATTTCTCAAATCACTTTGTAACTTTTGTATATCTAACTTTTTAATTCTCTCTCATTAACTTGAGAGAGAATTCCTTTCTCATATGGCTCATAATTGTTCTATTTTCACACTCTGTTGCTTTCCTTCTCATTTACCTCTTCAAAGTAGCCTATACATCATCTGTCAGTCTGTCTGTCTTCTGTCCGTTTCTTTCAACTCCAGTGTCCTTTTATTTATTTATTTCTTTGCACATTAACAGAAGAAATACATTAGAGAGAAATAAAAGAAGCAAATTTTGCAGGTGAGATTTAAAAAACCTCTAAAGGTTTATTGAAGGAATCTCACCTCAATATCTTTAATCTTCATATGTGCAATACTGACCTAACAATATGACTTAACCTATAGTCTTATTACAATACGTGTATCCTGACACACTTGTCTCCCATCTTCAGCATTACTGTTGTTTTACACTATTATGTGTAACACTGTCATATATTGTTGTATATTTTTATTGTTCACATATTCTTACACCTCTGATTTCGATTTTTTCTACTGTTGTACAGTTTAATGCATGATGCACACATTTTTATTTTTGCATATTTTATCTCTACATATTTGAGATTTCTATTTTAATTTCTATATTTCTATAAGCTTACATATATATACTTCTATTCTTGAAAGGGAACAACTATAACGCTAACAATTTCCCCCCCGGGATCAATGAAGTATTTCTGATTCTGATTCTGAATTAAACATAAGCAGATATAAAATCTACAAAAGTGAGCAAACCAGCAACCACAGGGTCAAAGAGCAAACATTGAGTAAGCTTTTTAAAACAAGCAACCATATAAACTAAATAAAATGGTGCAGTGAAAGTACGTGTGCATCAGTGTGTGTGTATGTGTGTGCACACGTGTGCATGTGAATAAGTATGCATGTGTGCAGAAGCACAGTTATGTTCAGTCAACTCATTAAGAAACACACAGAGAAAGAGAAAGGTCAGTTCAAGTCCTGTTCCTGTTTCAATAGTTTGGTTTATCAGACACTTCTTAAGTCTCTATTTAAAATTATAAAGTGAGTTAGATTGAAATGTAGTTTGGATATAAGTGTTGATATAAGTGTTCCCCAGCTGAGCCCCTCTGTATCTAATTGAGAATTGACAGAGTCCAGTACAGAACACTGGGAGGAGGAATCAGTTGGCATGTCTTGTATTAAAATTATGCATATCAAATGGTAAATGGACTGTATTTATATAGTGCTTTTCTAGTCATAGACTACTCAAAGCGCTTTCACAACTACAAGTCACATTCACCCCATTCACACACTAATGACACAGGTGGCTTTTTCTACAAAGACCCAACCTGTGCATCAGAAGTCATTCACACACATTCATACACTGTTGGCGCAGCCATCGGGAGCAATGTGGGGTTCAGTGTCTTGCCCAAGGACACTTCGACATGTAGACCAGAGGAGCAGGGAATCAAACCACCAACCTTCTGATTGGGAGACGACCCGCTCTACCACTGAGCCACAGCCGGCATAGGGAGTGAGACAGGCTGATCCAACATTTTGTAAAAAAAAAAAGAACAACAACAAACAAACAAACAAACAAACAAACAAAAAAAAAAGCAAAAGGCAAAACAAAACAAAAAAACAACTAAGGTATTAGAAATTGAGAGGATATTAAGCTGTTTGAAGAGGGGGACTGAGTGCTCAACTCTTCTGCTACATGTTGCTATTCTGCTATTAGCTAGTAGCTATTTTTTTTTTTTTTTTTTTTTTTTTTTTTGTGGGATAACTAGCTCCCCAAATGATATTGCAATATATGAGGTAGGGGTAAATTAAGCTGTGACAGAGTTAATAAACACTTCTGATGAACTGATGATGCCAGTGGATTTGAATATTTTATTACAAACAAGCTGGATTTGACTCCTCCAGGATATATATATATATATATATATATATATATATATATATATATATACATACATATACACACATATGCGGGGGTGCGTGTGTGTGTGTGTGTGTGTGTGTGTAGTCAGTATTAATGTAAAGGACAGGAATCAAACAGACATTTAACAGATCACAGCGGAATGATTGACGTCTGACCCAAGAGTCCTCCCTCTCACAGAGACATGGGGACCCCTCAAACATCCTCTGTCCTCTGTCCTCTGAAAGTGTGTGTGTGTGTGTGTGTGTGTAATGAAGTTGGCCCTGTGAGTCACTTCTGTTAAATGTCATAGCTGAGAGTTGCTGATCAAAGCATTGCCGTCTGTCCTCTCATTGTGTCTCTGTCCAGTAAATGAAGCTCCTTCATCAGATGGATCGATCGGTCCCTCAGCATTCTATCTCAACAAAAAGATCACTTTTTAGCCACACTAGCTGTGTGGTTCTATGAATGGCAATGTCAGAAAGGCAGTGTGTCCATCACTTCTTGTCCACTGAAATATCTCTAACTACTGGATGCATTGCCACAAGTTTTTAAAAAAAGATATTGATGATTCCCAGAACATGATTCCTGTTACGATTATTGTGGTGATCCAGTTCAGTTCTTCAATCCAATTTGAATTCAAATACCTGAACAAAAATACACTGTTGCTAAAGCAGTTCAGAAATGATTCATATATTACATATTATAGATATACATATTCATTACACAGTGTCCTATAAGGTTCTATATTATACTGTTATATTGATGTAGTCCTTTTTTGTTGGTATATAATATGATACAGTGAAAAACAATTTATACAATTACCCAGTCCCACCAGGATTTCACAGGCTATATTTGGGATTGTTGCAGCCCAAAATGCCTGATTTCACAGCAGCTTTTCTAAAAAAAATTGCGATGCATGTTGCAGTATTTTTAGGCATTTTTTGCAAATAAATTGCAGGACCAAGTGAAAACTGCAAAAGAAAGTTGCATTTTTTTGTCTGGATAATTCATTAAAATCAAAGGCAACTTGTTCCAGGGAGAACAAAACGGTCCTGACTGTAAGTAACCTCACTAAAAAGGCTCAGGATTACAAACTACAAACAAAAACAGCACAAAATTATCAAATATAAAAGTGTGCAGAGCATTTATAAATGTCCATAACACTGACAAATCTTGTCAGTACAACTGACAAAAAAAAAGTATAAATGGTAAATAATTAAATAAAATATTTAGTCAGTTCATCAAGACATACATGCATGATGTTTGCGCAGCAGACTGCTATGATGGGTAGATCTCGCAAAGAGCAACGATGATTGGTCAAATTTGCGCAAAAATTACAGAGTTTGGACAAAATTGTAAGGTCATGCAGAATCCACAGGGATTGGTTGAATTTATGGGAATTGTTGCAATTGCAACATCACAATCACAAAGATAAAACCTATCCCCTGTGGTCAAATACATTTTCTCTCTTAAGTATTTTTTTAATCATTAAATTGTTATTAAATTTCAATGCTGCTCTTCAAGTACAACTGAATTAAAGCTCTTAGTCTTGAATTCAATTTCAATTTCAATTTATTTATTTGAAGGGACAGTGCAAGTTTATGAACGTCATATGCAGAGTGCAGAGACGTAAACAAGCCAGATTGTAGCCATAGGCTAATTTCCATCTGTTGTCCCCTGGCAGATGTTCCCTGAATTACAAAATATAAAACATAGTAAAAAACACATATCACATTATTATGACGTAAGAACATATACAATTATTAGGTAGTACACCCGACAAAGTGCCAACATGCCTCAATACATTGGTTACAATACAATACCTGCCTCGATACAAACCATAACAAAGTGCAAGACAGTATAAATAACGTGCAAGTGGCAGTATTTTACAGTAAAGTGCAAAATGCATCTGTCCTGAGTTTCAGTAATAAAATGCAGACCTGATGTAAGCAAGGATATACACAGTTTTAAGAAAACAAAGAACAGCTTTGCAAATGTGCTATGCAATCAGTAATTTGGGTTTCGCAATGCACACACACACACACACACACCCTCATCCTAATCCTGAAAATCCTACTAACTATGACCCCTGGCTTATGAATAATAATAATAATAATGATAAGCCTGATAAGCTCCAGGCTTCTTTATAAGATGAGAAAAGACTTTTTTTCAAACTAGTTAGAGGTGCACTAATCAATGTTTTTATATTAAATGAAGTTAATTGGTTAACTTAGGTTTGGGAGCAGGTTCACGCCTCAACCACACCTCTAATCACCTGACAAGCCTACTTATACCTGGCTAACCCATACAGCCATGTTTGTCTCAGATCTCTCAATGGATCAATGTATGATACAGTAATCATACAAATCCCTAATTTTCACAGTTTAATAACAGTTTAATAATAGTACTACCTATCTTACATGTTTGTGGCCACTTTCATACAGATTCAGCACATCATTATGTTATAATATCAAGAACAATGCATGTAATTGTTTTACAGCTTTCTTGATTACTGTCATGGTTTGGGTTTTGTGGTAGTCATTTCTTGTTTTATTTTGTAGTTCTTGCCTGCACCCCCTTGTTTCTGTGTCTTTACTTCCTGTCTTTATCTGTTTTCCCGCCCTTTTGATCACTGACTGTTTTCACCTGCCCCTGAGCAGCCCTTGTGTGTGTATAAGTCAGTTTGTGGTCCATCTTTCAGTTGTCTGTGACCTGCACTACAGAGCAGGATTTGTGGTTATCATGTGGTAAACATAACAATAGAATTGTTGTTCCTAATTCCTGTTGTTCCGGGGACCGATTTGAGTGGGACACAGTCCAAGAGCACTGGGAGTTAGTAAGAGCTGAATGTAGTGAGTGCTGGAATAAAATAAAGTCCCAAGTGTTTGTGGAAAAAAAAAAGATGTGGAAAAAAACGTGCAGTGTTTAAGATTTGTGTCAAGTACTGTACTAAGAAAAGAAAATGGAAAGTGTGATGTATATGGTTTATAATATTTTGTTTATGTATGTTTTTATTGACAACATAATTGATAAAGTGGTCCGTAGAAGATAATTTTATTTTGAGAATTTTATTTGTTTTCAAGTGATATTTTAATTGATTTGGTGAGTCGATTCGTTAAAGAATAACATTGCTCACTGTGAGTCAATATAATGTTTAAGAGTAAGGGACTACACTTCAAGAAAAAAACAAGAAAAGATGTAACAATAGAATTGTTGTTCCTAGTTTATGTTGTTCTGGGGACCGATTAGAGTGGGACACAGTCCAAGAGCACTGGTAGTTTGTAAGAGCTGAATGTAGTGAGTGCTGGAATTAAATTAAGTCCCAAGTTGCTATGAAACAAGTTATAACTTTCATCATTCACTCTGTAGAGTTTAGAAAGAACAGAACAGAATGAAACAGTGACTTTCAGGATTAACTCTGTGTTTTCAGTACTACAACAGTGGTTCACTTCTTACCACGGAACACCTGCCCTGCTCCGGAGCAGGTTATGTTCCAGATAAGAGATCAATATGCATAAAGCACTGCCTGCTGACCAATCAAATCACTTTATTAAACAGCACTCGGCGTCACCAAGACCCTGTGGAGCTCGGTGCACAGTGCAGGGAAAAGTGTTATTTCATTGTGCTTTTATACACTGATTTCATCCAACAACACAGACTGAAGCACTAAAGCTTTGTACTTGTAGTTCAAAAACATATGAAACTCAGCATGCTGACCACCTTGAATGTTGTTTTTATATTTACTGCACGTACAGTTACATCATTTAATACGTTTGATCATCTGTCTGCAGATCAGATGACAGAGAGATGATCATCAGAAGTATTAAATAGTCAATTTGTCTCCCAAGTCAGTTTGACACTGCTGAATGCTGCTGAAAGAATAACAGTAAAACTGTCTCAAGAATACACATAAGCAGCACATTAATTTAACAGACTGGACAGATGTAATTATATTCAGATCTACTCATGCTATAATGATGGAGCAGTGATATTTTAAGGCTCTGTGTTCACAGTGTTTTTCCCAACTGAAAACATCAGGCATCCTTGAGAAAACACCCTGCTGAGAGCACATGAGAGGCTGTGGAGACACCGTGAGAAGACTGGGAAGACTATTTACACATTGAACTGTTGCTGCAGGAGTGTTTCTCTCAGTCTGGATTATGATGGTTATGATCGCCTTCATATTAATATTATAGTTTGCTCTTCATTTATAAAATATGCTGGTGTGCTGTCAGTAGTCTTGTCCTTGCTGTGATTGGTCAGATGTTGCAAACGCTGCCCTGTTTATGTGAACACACAAATTGGGAAACCCTGTGTTGACTTACAGAGTTGATATCCAGCTTCATGTGACCGCTTATCCTTGATTGCCTTTGTTAGGTTTAATCAAGCCAGATCACTTAAAGATACCCTGGGTATGTTGAACCTGCTCTGTAACACAGGCCCCAAGTCTGCTGCGTTCATTCCCATGTCTGCTCCCCAGGGTTACCCATGTTCCTGTTTTTTGCTCTGGATTTTACTTTGTCATTTCACTCTTGTTTTCAGTTTTTGTTGGACTTTGGAGTTTGTTTGATTTTACCAGAAAATGTCAGCCACCTTTTATTTGTTTGCCTTCAGTAAGTACACTATCTTTTGTGCATTCGCCCTCATGTGTCTGCATTTTTGGGTTCTCCTTTTACTGAACTCTGATAATTAGAAGACTATTTTTCCAACTGTTTTGTTTCACTTTGTTTGATTAAGTTACTCTCTAACAGAAAGATAAAACCTATCCCCTGTGGTCAAATACATTTTCTCTCTTAAGTATTTTTTTAATCATTAAATTGTTATTAAATTTCAATGCTGCTCTTCAAGTACAACTGAATTAAAGCTCTTAGTCTTGAGATAAGCTCCAGGCTTCTTTATAAGATGAGAAAAGACTTTTTTTCAAACTAGTTAGAGGTGCACTAATCAATGTTTTTATATTAAATGAAGTTAATTGGTTAACTTAGGTTCGGGAGCAGGGTCACGCCTCAACCACACCTCTAATCACCTGACAAGCCTACTTATACCTGGCTAACTCATATAGCCATGTTTGTCTCAGATCTCTCAATGGATCCTCAGACAGACAGCACTTAACGCACAGCTCAATAGCAATCTTCGACTCCTGTCAACAGAGTAGTTAATTATTTACTCACCATGGACGCCGAACTGCACATCGTTCCCCCGATTCCGACAGTGAGCTTTATGATGACCCGTACAAGACCGGTGTGGTCTCCGGAGTCTCATTTGGTATGCGTTATTATAAGACAAGGGCCTTACTGTTGTATGATCTATGATATCCTGTGACCGGGGATTCCGTTGGGGGCCCATGCCTGATGTTATATGTCAGAAGGCACATACTAAAGCCATATATTTTGTCTTAAAGTTTCAAAACAACCCGTCTATAAAATGGTGCGGGTTAGAGCCGATAGCCAGAGTGACAATTTGGCTGGGTCCTCTCCAAGCATTCCATGGTGCTTATTTTGATGCTGTACTTCTTTGTAATAAACTCTTATTATATATGTAAGTCGGTGTCAGCGGAGATTCCTTCATCATCTTCACATCATCACTGCTGAATATACCACACCGGTTATCCTCTTACGGTGCAGCAACCGGACCGCAGCCAAGCGTCTCACA
Organism: Lutjanus argentimaculatus; assembly: GCA_034769285.1. Classification (NCBI taxonomy): domain Eukaryota; kingdom Metazoa; phylum Chordata; class Actinopteri; order Lutjaniformes; family Lutjanidae; genus Lutjanus; species Lutjanus argentimaculatus. The sequence goes on along the minus strand of JAWZSL010000006.1, from coordinate 1,442,075 downwards.
GGAGCCGGGTGCGCTCAGTGGTCAGCGTACCACAGTCCCGCCGCTCAAGCTCTATCAATGAGATCTCTCCTATGCCCAGCGAACCCGGGTCTCCTCTCCACCTTCAGCGAGGGTCCATAACACTGATCGCCACTTCTTCTCTCCTCTCCTCCTACTAATCGGCAGCTTCTCCTACGTCGGCATAGAGGCTCCGGTCACCAAACACGGCACCCTCATACTCTGCCTTCACCTCCAACACAGCAGTCTCCTCGTCCGCAATCACAGCCCGACATGAGGAATCGGACCGTCGGCCGTCTCCAACGCTTCCTGAGAGATAAGGCATCCCCTTCCACTGTACCGACAACAAATCCAAGCTGCTTCAGCTGTATTCAGCCTCCATCACTGCAGCGACAACCGCGCTTCCCGCGCTTCTGGCTTCATCGCCCGGGCCAACCACCACCAGTGTAGTCAGCTATGACGTCACTCAGGTTCCTCCGCTATGGTCACACCCTGCTCCCTCTGGTCACTGACTTCTCTCAGCTGAAATCAGCTTTCTATTCATCCATGTCTTTGCAGGCTTCACAAAATCCCTGTGCACATACATCCTTTCATCCTATCATCCCTTTCTCTACATTTCCTTCAGCCATTCAAAGCAACATGGCTTCTGCTTTCTCATTTCCTTTCACCAGCAGCATGGCAGCTAGAGAGCCCAATGCAGCAACCAGAGGGCTCCACCACAAACTTCACAGCCTCCTCTTTCTTTTCCGGTTGGTCTATCTTTTATCTCTTCTATCTCAGCTAAGAAACCTTACAAGTGCTTCACAAGAGGCCATACTTAGCAGTCTCTCTCCAAGCACCCTCTCCACCTATCTAACTGGCTGGAACTGTTTCAAAGCATATCACACCACCTACCAGATATCATTTCCCTCTCTTGACATCACATCCATCTTCAGCTTCATCACCCACACTCATTCCCTCTTACCCATCCGGGCATCCACTATCCGGACCTATTCGGCTGGAATTAACTTCTTCTCTAAACTAGTCACTGGCTCACCTTTTCCTGCCACCTCTCATTCACACATTCCATGCTAGTCAAAGGCTTGCGCATGCAGGAACCTGCACTTTCAACTAGATGCTTACCACTCACTTCTGTCCTCTCAATCTCTGCATCCAAACCTTACGTTCGGGCTACATGTCCCAGATGGTTGACGTAACCTTCAGATCCATGTTCTCGCTGGCTTTCTTCAGGTTCTTGAGATGCTCAGAATTTGCCTCAACTTCATCCGTTTACAACCCTTCTCGTCATCCCCGCATGTCCAACGTAACCATTCATACCTCTGACTCTCTCATATAAGAAGCAACAGATCAACTGGGAATTTCCTTCCCCTTCTACATTTTCTGCCTCGACTCCTATCTCAGCCCATACGAGCTACTGACAAATGCATTTACTCCAAGTATGCTACCAACGCATTACCTCAACACCCACTATTCCTCACTGAAACAGGAAAAATGGCACTCGATTCTGGTTCCAGAAACATCGACACAGAGTCCTCCACATTTCAGGCATTCTTCTGAACATTATTCAAGCCATCCCTTCCGTATTGGCGCTGCCTCCACCGCAGCCAGAATAGGCATCTCAGATCAAACCACCCAGGTCCTAGGCCACTGGTCTACTCAGGCAAATCGCACATGTCCATAACAACCTCAGCGACCCATGTCAAGCTCACATTCAACTGAGCTCATCAAAATCTGACTCTTTTGGGGGCTTATAATCAGCTCGGGCTGAAAACACCGAGACGGAACCCCCATACTGAGTCTCCCCCTGCCCAGCATTCAGCATACCCTCCGGACCAGCCTGGCTGACGACATCCTCCATCCATCTTCACTCCTCCCCTTTACATTCATTCATTATCCACATCTTATCTCTCTGAATGTTCATTAAAATCTTTAACTACATATTGTTGTGGCGTGATCCTTGCTAGTGAACGGTGGACCAAATGTAAAAGGAGGTGCCCATAGTGACAAACAGAGAATCATCACTCGTCTCTGCAGTTGCTCTCAGCTATATGGAGCATTTTAATGTCTTTCACCTCATTGTTCTGATTTCACATAAAAACTGTTTTGGTTTAGTTTAACAATCTCTCATCAGTGAGTAAAGGTTCCAGATAATAATTGGAACATCTAGCAGCTAAACAGACAGATTAGGTTGGAGTTGGTTGAGACCAAACCAAAGCTAAAAGAAGCTTGAGTATTGAATTTACATTCATTGGGTGGCCATACATAGAACTCAGAATGAATAAGGTTGCTCAGTACATACTGGATGTGTAAATAGGCAGTCCCAATATCAACATCATAAGTTGAAAATACTGTGTGTTACAGCTATTTTAAGCTAGATCTTACTGCCCCTAACCTGTTGATTCCACTGGAGATATCACATCTGTGTCTTGGTTTTGATCCATCCTCCACATGGTTGCATGTCCCACCAGCAGCGTTTCAGAAGCATTTCAGCAGTGGAGTGTTTTGTGTTACCTCTAACTGATTTCTTTTCTGTCTGTTTTTATGATTGCAAGTCTGCACAGGGTCTTTTATTTTGGAAATTGACCAGATTTTCTCTGCTTTTTCTTTGACTTCCTGCCTACTCAATCAGTTGACACGACATTCGTCAAAAATAGCCTCCGTATGTATTAAAAGCTCAGCAGAATGGAGATCCATGTGTAGAATGGTCGCAGTCAGTTCCAGCAGACGTGGTGCAGCTGTAACGTGACACAGCCATACCCGGTGGAATCAACCTGTAATACCTTGGTCACACTACATGACTTTCAAAGTTGTCAGATTGTTGCACCGTACTCATAACACAACTTTCTGTCTTGTGGTCAGGAATCTTGAAGTCATTGTAATTTACAAACTACATGACTGATCAGCAACAGGAGGTCACATATGTGAACATCTTTCACCAGGAGGAGTCTCAGACGAGCCTGTCTGCTCTTCAAACTACGTTTTGTTCTGAAGCATCAGTGTGTAACACGTACACTGCTGCTGAACTAGTTTAAACTAATTAGATTTTTGTTCTATATTCGGGCTTTTCTGTTCTTCCCACATTTTCTCATCCCAACTTGTCACCATAGACAAAATGCTGCCACCCCTCTGTGTCTGATACTGAGGCAGAAGGTCCTGTTTAGCTGCAGTATCTAACACAGTCAGAAAGACATGATCAACACGGTTACAGGGTTGCAGTTCATTAGGTTTAGGCACAAAAAGTATGTGGTTATGTTAAGGATAAGATCATGTTTAGGGTTACCATGACTATGAAAGTTACGTGATGAAAATGGTGTGTCACTCTATGCTCATGAACGAGTACCATCTGCCTGCATGAGTCGAACAGGGTGGTTACATTCATCGATATCTAATGAGTTGGAAGTGATCAGGGTGGCTCTTCCGTTTCTCCTTCACGACTCCCCTCCTCCCCAGCGTGTGTGTGCTGTCATAGGCTGTATCTTGTTACATCCCTGACACAACCAGATATCAAGCCTGCTTGGTATCTTTTGGCTGTCTGTGCTGCATTGGCAAGCTCTTAGTCAAGGCAAGCTTATTAATTTAGCACCATTCAGACACAAGGCAATTCAAAGTGCTTTACAGGAGCATAGCATAGCACACAATGAAATAAAGCATTTAAAGAACATTGAAATTGCATTTGAGATCATAAAAAGAAAAACTAAAAGCAAGCCAATAAATAGTTAAAACATTACAGAAATGGCATTTTATTATGTATCTACTTTGCTGAAAAGCTGCAGTAAACAGTCATGTTTTCAGCCTTGATTTAAATGAACTGACAGTTTCAGGTACTCTGGAAGTTTGTTCCACAAGTGGAGGGCAGAGAAACTAAAGGCTGCTTCACCTCACTTGGTTTTGACTCTGGGAACACAGTGTAAACCTGTTCCAGATGATCCGGCTGCTTCATTAAGTACAAGAAAATCAGAGATATATTCAGGCCCCAGACCATTTAGTGCTTTACAGACAAATCATAGGATTTTAAAATCTATCCTCTGACACGCAGGAAGCCAGTGCAGTGATTTAAGCACTGGTGTAATATGCTCCACTTTCTTGGTGTTGGTGAGGACTCAGGCAGCAGCAGATTGTGTCTTTGAACAGTTCACCTGTTCGAGCACTGATGTGCGAGCGCCAAGTGAACACCAGTTTGTGTCTGATTTGGGGGCTAGGGATGGGCGATATTGGCAAAAAAAATTATCCCGATAATTTATGGCATTTAGCCGATAACGATAAATATGACGATAAAATACAGCAGAAATAATGTATAGAAGGTAACTCTTGATTTGCAAAACTCTCGCAGGATTTGTGTCCGTTGTTTCTACTAAAATATCAAACTCGCGCGATCTTTCGCAGGTCTAGGGTTCCCTTCTAGACACTCTGTGTCTCTCTGTCAAACTAATGACAGCAAACTGTGAACAGCATGATGTGACACTCTGCAGTGTTTCACACACAGAGACTTTATTTGTGCGGACACCCAGGTATAGTTTTTGACCAATTTTGGCATTTTTATCTTTTTAATCAGTCCAAGAGGACGACAGCATCCGCAACTGATTAACGATCAATCTGCCCTCCTCCCCCTCCCTCACCTGTTCGCTCTGCTGTGAGAAGGTGTGACAGTTTCTGACAGAGAAACACAGACTCTCCTGTTTAATGTAAAAGCCTCCTTATACAGTTGTTTAATCTTATAAGTGCAGCTGGTTGGTGTTGATGTCATTCAGCATCACGTTAGTTTCAACTGTTTTAATAAACTCCGTCATTAACAACAAGTCTCCTCCACATGCAGCTTCTCTGCTGCTGTGAAAACTGAATCACGGGTGAATTGATGTGAGGAAAAAAACAAAAAAAGGAGTTGGGTTTTAGCTCTTTGGCTTTATAAAACATCCTGCTGATGAAGAAAATCAACAGATCAGACAGACAGGGTAAGAGAAACACACTGACCTCCTCTGTGTGTGCATACTGTACATGTGTATATGGAGGAGCTGCACTGATGCAGAGAGGAGAGACACTGCAGCCGTGTGATAATAAATTACATCAAAATTCAAATGTAGGTGCTTACCAATACTCTGGTCTTTAATAATTCTGCCATTTAATACAGAATTTCAGTACCCACCCCTATGTGCGAAACACAGTGCGCTGTACAGTTTGGTTTTAAACAGATTTTTTTTTGGAGAGGGCGTCGCACACAAAAATGCGTCATCAAGTGGCATTTATCGCCGTTATCGCAAAGTGGCAAATTTTCATCGGTAATAGTTTTTTTGACGATAAATCACACGCGATACGATTTTGCCCAAGCCTACTGGGGGCTCTTATCTGCAGTGTTCAAAAGCAAAAATCTAATCTGTTCTGGCATTACAGGCCAGAAATACAGATTTAAGATTTCAGTTGTGCTTCTGCCTTTTTGATAAAGTGAGAAAATTCTCCTCAGACATCTTAAAATCTCTTTGGATCACTCCAAAAATGCATCATCACTGAGTTCAAAACAAAACCCTTAGTTTCTGGAAAGTGTGGAGATACAAGATTTTTAGTAGCCAGTGATGATATCCATTTGTTGGCCTAAAGCTGGGTTTGGTGAAACAATAAAACCACATTACTACACAAGAACAACATGGAGGAGCAACATATGTTGTTCTCATTTAACAAATGTGTGTGATCAGAAGTTCTAAACAAGAAACTTGCTTAGAAATGATAAACTATCAACACAGTTGCCAGACAATTAAAGGGATAGTTCACCCAAAAATGAAAAGTCAGTAATTATCTGCTCACCCTAATGCCGACGTTTCACTGTTTTCACAGGAAAACAGTGTTGCAGAATCTCCCAAACAATGGAAGTGAATGGAGACCAGTTTTCAAATGAAAAACACAACTGAAAACAAACAACATGCCTCCACACTGCTCGCCTGGTTTAAGTCTCCTAAAGTCCCGACATGTCGTTTACACACTGTCACACCACACACACTCAGTTCAGACAGTGTGCATGTGCATGTGAACGTGGCTCCAAGTTAAGGATCTACAGTGAAGATTCAGACTAAAAACATTTTTTATAGTCAACTTGGCATGTCTACTGTTTTCCTGTGAAACTCCAGCAGTGTTTTGTGGACTAAAAAAACTAAACCCCACCTTCATGAGGGTGAGTAGATAATGACTGGATTTAATTTTTGGGCAAGTTATCCCATTAATAATTATTACCATTGGCACATATGACCTCAGTAATTCAATCAAAGGATTATATAAAATGAACAAACGAAAAAACAATCTCACTCACAGAAAAAAACATTCCTCCTTTCACAGAAGTACAGTAAATATTTTCTTTCCTGCGGGGATGAAGGTTATTCTGTGGAGAAATCATGTTGTTTCCCTTGGGTGAGGAGATACTACTTGCCTCCAGCAACTCATCTTACCCCCATACTGACTGGAGAAAATGAAAAAATAACAAAAACCCTCCTGCCTTCTGGGAAAAGAGGAGGAAAAGAGCTATCTGGAAAGAAAGTTAAAAAAAAAGTAAAGTTATGAAAGTTTATCATTTTAAGAGGTGTCAATCTGTGATTTGTTTAACTTTAAGTGAATTTTATCATCTGTCTGAATGTGTTAGAGAAGGAAAGAGACAGGTGATGATGAAACTAAAAGGTGAAAAATTATAGGATATAAAACTAGAAAAACATAATGAAAGAGTCTTTGAGAATAAAATGGGTGAATAGTAGAACAAGTCCCCGGGCTCTGCTGTTTACCCAGACACTGTGGAGTTATGAGCAGACGGCTTCACTTTTAAAGAGCAGCCAATAAGTCCTGTTAAAGCTGGCTGCCGGGGAGAACATATATTCAGCCCTGACATTCAGCTGTATTACAGCGTCATATTAAACACTCATTCACACCCTGCTCTTTTCACATCAACTCAGCACCAATGTGAAGAGACAGGAGAGCTGGCTGAGGGCTGACAGGCTGCTCGACTTCCTTTTTAATGCCATTTGTAAGATGTAAAAGTACACCCACAGTCAGCAAAACATGAAGTGCATAGAGCAATTTAGTCTTTTTTAAGAAAGTTCATAGTTTTGGATTTACAGCACATTTACTGTTTGGTTCAGTCAACTTTCTTGTCAACCTCATTTCCAGCAGCAGCAGCAGATTGTTACAGTTTACTACAGTTTAAGACACATACTGAGGAAGTAGTGATAAAGAAAAGGGGTTTTATGAATAAAAATATTCATAAAAACAATGAAGGGGAAATCCAGAGAGGTGTTCCATCAATGTGGATAAAAGAAAAGCCTGGCTTATTTTGATAAATCTGGATAATTTAAGTGAGAGATCCATTTCATGACTGTGGTTTAGAGGAATCCCTGCTCAGTAACCATGGTAACTTACACCACTGAACTAGCCTGTTCTGTGGCAGGTTAACTGTCAAGCTTCACTTAGCTGTGTGTTAAAGACAGTTCACTCAAGTGTCTTTTTAATGTAGTCCATAATAGTGTCTGTAGCCTCCTCTAGTTCCAGGCCATGAAAGGCAGCAGCACGAGGAAGCCCGAGTCACAGCAGGGCCGTGCCAATGTAGATCTCGCGAGAGTAGCTCACATCACTTCTGTCTGTGCAGAAAAACAAATTTATAATTTATTAAATTTATTTTTCTATGTGACCAAGCATGAATTTATGTTTACTTTAGTTTCAAAGAGCCTATTGATTTGAAATAAGTTAAGAAAATCATGTCACTCAAATTTGACTTTGACAGCCAACATCATTTTATTTAAAAGCTTAACATTTATAGTTTAAGAAAAACATGTGCCAAAGTTGTTTTGAAGTTAGTTATTCATTCAATCATTTTGTTCAATCGGTGAAGATCATCATTAGGTAAGGTTGTAAATCTTCTCTAAAATTATTTTAATGACTTTTTACCTTGTTGCTTCATAGTGCAGCTGAAGACAGACAAGAAAAGATGGAATGAGAGAAGAAGGACAACATGTAGATGGGCCTCGGATTGGAAGCAAACTCATGTTGCTGCTGAGGCGTCAGTACATGAAGCGGATGCTCTACCAAGTGAGCTTTTAGGACGGGGCAGTATAGATCTGGATCACATCATCTTAGCATTTACCCTGCAGGTTTTTTTGCCAGTCATCTCCTGTGTTTTGTTAATTGCAGCAGTATTGGCCTTTTTTCATGATTACCCCTTTATATTTTTCATATAGTTTAATCTGCAGGGTTCATTTCACCTCTCATTTTCTCTTCTTTTTGTGAAATCTTATCCTTATTCTGACAGTCAGCTGTTCTGGGCCGCTTCCATTCTCCATGCACACTCACAATGCAGTTTATTTTAGCCTGGCTTGATTTAGTGGTGACTACGCCAGGCTGAATGGTCTTAGTGGAAGGCCTTCAGCCTTGTGTGGAAGTTTAAGTTAATTCAAGAAAAGCTTTTTTCCTTAAGTGCAGACTTATTTATCAGCCTTGATGGAATACTCCCCAGGCGATGGAGGCTGAGGAGTGAGCTGATGACTGGGAATGGCTGGTAGTGAGCATGGCTGAGGGGAGATAGGGCAGATTGGCAGGCAGTGGTCCTACGGCACAGGTAAAAACATTAGCTCCTGAGAAAAAACACAAGAGCAAAGGGTAAACTTGAATTCTTAAATTAAGGGGCCTGAAGAACACTCTACCATTTGGCTGACAAAATGAGCTGGTGAGGCCTGGAGAGAAGAGCTGGTTTCAAATCCTGCAGGACTGATTTGTGAATGGGTCTCAGGTGTGCAGCAGGGAATAGTGGGGTTGAATGAAGAGCAATCAGGGAACCAGGAGAGTGAAGGAGGTGCCCAAAACACAGACATGGATCAGAACAGCTATGCTTCCCTCACTCATTTCCCTCCACCATGCCACATTTTGGGTGAAAACAAACACTGTTAAAGTACCAGCACCAAATGGAGAAGATTAGTGTCATTCATATGCACGTTGATGTTGGCAATGTAATTAGTCTACCACAACGGCACAGTGGACAGATGACTAAAACAGCAAAATAATGTCTTTAAAAGTGATGTCAGAAATACATCACCTGGAGAAGATACTTGTATATGTTAAGATATATCACCTTTTCCACTTTCCATGGAGGCAGATATTCATCAAGTCCTATTTCCTTTTTTTTCTATGTACAGATGCAGATTCTTGATCTGCAAAGACATAGTATGATTGTTCACCTGACTGCCCAAAGGATTTCGGCTTCTAACAGCTCAACAGTGATGAGGTTTTCTTATTTTATGCGTTTAAACTGGAGAAGACCTCGTAATTTGTATTAACTGCCAGTCAAATTAGGGCGGTTGTTTTCACCCAAAAAGGGCTGGAATCATGACGCAGGATGGGTTGCTCTAATCTTAACAGAGAGACAGACAGGAAAATAAATGATGGCATAAAAGCGCTTTCAGTAGTTATATTGTCTAAGAAAATAATATTTATCCAGATATTTTCTCAATATGATTGAAATCATTCTGATAAGAAATATTGACCTAACTGCTCACATGGACACTAATCAAAGTGATCTGCACCTACATGCACCAAAGCATTAATCAGAATATCACTCTTTTGACATGGGTAAACTGGTTATTCCAGCTGTAAAGCATCTAATCTGCTGTAAATATAAGAGGAAACAAAGAAAAATGGCTCTGGTTTGCCAACCGCCATTAAACACAGAAGACCCGTGTTTCTGTCCGGTAATTTTCAAGATGGATTCAACATATCCTGGCAACAGTTGTGTCTTTCAACTCATTTAAGGTGTCTAAAAGCAAAGATGTATCTGCTACTGAACAGATGGGATTTCTTCTGATTAGGGTGTTTACATGAGGCACCTTTATTCTGAATGGACTGAATCCCTAGCTTTCATGTAAACACAGTTAGTAATAAACTGTGAACTACCTGCCACCTAGATTTGTTAAACAGAGAACTTCACAATTGCTCTGCAGACAATGATTCCTCATTTCTATTCAAACTACAGTAACGCAAAAAGGCTGGGTATAGGGGGACAACACAAGCTATCATACTTTCCTCAAACCTTATTATTATTTACTTGTATACTTTGCTATTATTGCTATTACAAGGACAGAAAGGAGACATCAGCCACTGTCTATCCTTGCCCCGCCTCCAAAAAGTCTCAAAAGTCGACTTGATGAGCAAGTGCTTGTCACCAGACAGTTGTGGAGAATAAAATAAAATACCGTATTGTGGCAACCTGCACAGCGTGAGAAACAGGAAGCAGCGCTCACACCCCATTTATACCTGGTACTAAGGTGTGGTCTAAATGGAGACGCATTTTCCAGGTAAGGAAAACCACATGTGTAAATGCTTCATGATCAGAATGTGATCAGATCTGCCTGACCACATCTGGAAGTACTCTGGCTTACATTGTGTTTGGATCTTAGGCATGCGTAAGCGCAATCTGTACAACAACATATCCAGACACAGATCACATTTTAATAGCAGGTGTAAATGGGATGACACCAGCCCCTAATAGACATTCCACGTGAGGGATAAGCACTCAAAAATATGGAGTTTGGTAGCTTTCATGTGTTATACAGTAATCCCTCAACAGATGGAGGGGGGATGCAAAAAAAAAAAAAAAAAAACCTAATCAAAAAGTCAAACTAATTATTCTGGAAAATTGTAACTTGAAAAGGCTGAGAACCACTGCAGTAGTACTTTGGTTTATGACCAAATGCTGTACCTGCCATACTACATGACATTCCCTACAGCCTCAGCTTTACTTTAAGCAAATGCTAGCATGCTGATATGCTAAACCAGACCTGGGCAACATGCGGCCCGGGGGTCAGATGCAGCCCACTGAAAGGTTTCATGTGGCCCGCAAGACCATCATCGAAATACCAAGAGTTAAAAATCTAGCAAAGACAGCCAATAGCATTTTGTTTACCATTAAACCATTATCAGACCTTTATTTTGAAAGGGGTCAGTGATGTGTTCATTGGTATGATTCTATTAAACTGTAGCTTTATTCACTCACTGTTGTGTATTGGTGTTGTTTATGTTCTTCTGCTACAGTACTTTTGCTGCTACTGTTGTTGCAGCCTGTATGTTACACTGTAAAACATCAAGTTTTGGACATTGCCGGCAAAATATTAACCCCCAGTTCAACATGGCAATTCAGAAAGGTTGACCAACAGTAGTGCCCTATACAGAACACTTCTGACTATTCACTTGTGTCTGGCCCACAGCAGCCTGATCAATTTCTCAAGAGGCCCCCCGTAAAAAATTGCCCACCCATGTCAAACTAATGGTGATTATGGTACCTGAAAAACATCAGCGCTTGAGTAGCCTATATTAGTATGCTGACATTAGCATTTAGCTCAAAACTGCCAGCATGGCTGTAAAATCTTGTTTTGTGTATGCCTTTTGGTGTCAAAAGAATTAAATGTTTTGTTTTGTTTTTTCTATAAATGGGGAAATAAAATAAAACAGCAGTTTCACAAGCACGCAGTGAAAAGCGTGGCCTCTACAACAACAACAGCTACATCAGAACAGGACAAATACATTTGACTTTTGCGCAGCAGAGGACCAGCAGGGGTTAAATCATTAGTGGTAGCATAAAACCAGTCTGTCAGAGAATACAAGAATGTGAAGGTTAACATATAGGAGCAGTAAACAGCTGAATGCTGCAGGGATAAAATAAAGAGCAACATAAGGCCCGGGTCAGAGATCATACTTCCATGCCCTGAAGCAGCAGTTGATTCATGGGCATTGTTGTCACCACTCACTAACAACATGGACACACAGACTCATGTGCAGATAATGTACAGAGACCTCCACTCTCACTGCTCTGCCACAGTAAAAACACTAATGCATTATGGGTCCTCCAGGCAGTAGCTATTCATAGTGCCTTCTGCCAAATGTCACTGATGCAAGGTTATTGGCATTATCCTAACAGAAACCCATGCAACCAGCCAGTTAAACAACCAGACAGACAGTCAGTCAGTCAGTCTTGCTCTGAATTCAATCATTTGTGCACATGATTTACTAGTTTGTGCATTTGGTTTAATACCATATCATAGATTTGTCTCCAGTCATCTTGTAGAGGAGAGCAAACAACTTTCAAGTTCAAGTTCAACTTTATTTGTCTCCAAAGGGCATTTGTTGCAGCATGAAGTGCAACATAAAAAACACATGTGAAATAACAATAGTGAGAGAGCACTACAGAGAGCAGTGCATCAGTGAACATAATCATCTGAAGAGCAATAACAACTAAAACAATGATGACTAACCTGTCATCCGTCTACATACAGTGACCAGCAGGGCATTACAATCAAAACACCTCAACACAAACATCATCCCACAAATAAGCCTGCGTACTCATGATGGGTGGGCTGCCTTCTATTGCCTGTATTAACAGGGTAGTTCTGATTATTTGATGTGAGGTTGCATGAAGTACTTCTCAATAGTCAGTGTGTTACCAACAGTAGATGCCAGTCGGCAGTTTGGAAAAGCAGAGCAGGGCATCAGCATGTGAGCTAAGTAATGAACTGCTGTGGATGGGATCAGCAACCAAAGATATTTGAACAACATAAAAAAGGTCCACCTAAAAAGACCAGTGTCAGTTCATATGTATACTATGTTTAGAACACTGTCACCACTTTACTTTGCCATCAGACACCTTATTCTGATGGGAAACTGCTGTTATATGAGACAAATATCTCTCTGTCCAAACCAACCAAACTCCATGGGGGAAATAATTCATTTTAAGTTTGATGAGTATCACATTTACCTGGCAAAGTCTCATAAAATAAATGTGTTTATTAAGAACAATGTATTGAATATTGCGATAGTGCAATAACAAATTCTGTAAAATACTGTACTGGACTGTTACCATATCTATGGTGATATTACATGATTAATTATTTTATTTGGTAGTTTTTATTTTATTTCAGAAAGACTGCTACTGACTGCTGCATTGGTTTGTTTTGTAATTGTACAAACATAATTCAAACACTCATCAAGACAGTCCCTGCCAATTTTTTAACTTAAGCTTATTTTTATTTTATTTTATATTTGACTTTTTTTTTTTTTTTATTGAGGAGAGAGCAGAACCCCCCCCCCCCCCCCCCCTTCTTCACTACAGATGTACTGATACCAAAAACTCAAAGTATAATAATACCACATCCACGATATATTTGTTGTGATACTGAAAAACAAAGAGAAATGATCACTTGAAAAAATAAAATGTCCTTTATTAAATAGTTGAAACTGACGTGTATGCAAAAAGCTTTAAAAAACGTAGACATGACACTCAAAATGTTCACCATCACGTAAGATCAAATTTGGCTTTATTACTTTAGATATGATACAACATAAATCAAAATGTTCATACACTGAAATCCTGCATACATCCGTATTATTATTAAATAAAGGACATTTTTTAAGTTATCTTTTTTTAAATATTGTGATAAATATTATATCCTAGAGTTTTTATCATGTTTTTATTGTACCTTGAGTTTCTGGTATCGTTTCATTCAGTGTTTATTTCACAGCAGCCTCAAATGTGGCTCAGCCAGTCATAATGAAGGACCAGAACTATCTGCTTTATAATCAAAATATTGCCATATTAAAATACCAAGAGTTAAAAATCTAGCAAAGACAGCCAATAGCATTTTGTTTACCATTAAACCATTATCAGACCTTTATTTTGAAAGGGGTCAGTGATGTGTTCATTGGTATGATTCTATTAAACTGTAGCTTTATTCACTCACTGTTGTGTATTGGTGTTGTTTATGTTCTTCTGCTACAGTACTTTTGCTGCTACTGTTGTTGCAGCCTGTATGTTACACTGTAAAACATCAAGTTTTGGACATTGAAATCTAAATAATCCAAGGGAGCACATGAAACAAGACTAAGTGAATTAAGGTAATAAATCATGCTAACTCGAGAACATGAATTACCAAAATCATTTGCACAGATTGTTGTTTATTTTTTTCTGTGGCTCTGGCTGGCTCTGTAGAAACCAGAGCTAAAAGGAGAGGGAACTTTTGTTTTACATTGATCATGTGAACACAAACATGACTGGAATTTCTTGTTGGATGTGCACCTGTTTGTATATTTGTCACCTTGTCTTTATGTTTTCCTGCCCCCCTAGTTGCCAAAAATTGTTCAGTGTGGTTTCTTTCCTCTGACTTGCTTGTGTGTTAAGTTTTGAAAAATATTCTTGTTTTATATTTGGAAGTGACAGAAGTCTAATCTTCTTTGTTAACCTCTTTGCTGTTGTTTACTTGTATCGTTTGTTTGTATTTTAAGCATCACTGAATGTCAAAAACACACAAATCAGCAGCAAACAACACGTTCCAAGAAAAATAAGGAATTATTCACCTTGGTGCCATTGTCTTTCCTACACATCCGTCTGGGAAACAGCTGCTGACACTGAGGTCACATCTCACCATCGTTGTCATAGTTTAAGTGAGCCCAAAGAAACATCTGATGTATAATCAAACATCTGTCAGCACAGCTTTGTGCATAAATCTGTGTAATTAGTAGGCACACATTTGACAAATTGTGCATTTCCACTTCAGATGACTGCAGATAGATGGTTGTTGTTGTTGATGGCAGGTAAGTCATGGATGAAAGAAACATTTTATGTTGTCAATATGCACCAGAGCAGCTCACTGAAGGAGGCAGGGATATGTTGTTTTACTGAAAAACATTCATACTGTAGCTGACGGGGTGGCACACCTGATTTATGTCTGAAGTCATTTTATGTTTTCACAAGGTCCTTATTGTTTCTTTTCACTCCATTTAGTCTGGACTGACTTCCCTGATGGGGAATCAATAAGGGGATGTAGTATAAAGAATAACAACATAAACATATGGAGGATACAGAACTTTTACCTAGGAGTCCCCTGTCTTGTGTCCCATGTGAAACCAAAAAATCAGTTCTGACTGACTGTCCCTGCAGGAAGTTGCCATGTTGTAATCTCAACAATTCCTACAATTCCTGCAAATTCAGCCAGTTCCCGTAAATTCTGCATGACCTTACAATTTTGTCCAAACTCCACAAGTTTTCCGCAAATTTGACCAGTGATCGTTGCTCCCTGTGAGATCTGCCAATCACCGCAGTCCCCCACGCAAACATCATGCATGTATGTCTAACTCAACTGATTCAATATTTTGTTTAATCATTCACAATTTTTCCCATTTATACATATATTTTTTTATTTTATCACATGTACTGAAAAGAACACAACATTTGTCAGTATTACAGACATTTATACATGCTCTGCACACTTTTATATTTTATAATTTTGTGCTATTTTTGTTTTTGTGTAATCCTGAGCCTTTTTAGTGAGGTTACTTGGAACAGTCAGGACTGTTTGGTTCTTCTGGGAACAAGTTGCTTTTGATTTTAATGAATTATGCAAAAAAAAAAAAAAAAAGAAAGAAATTTCAACTTTCTTTCTCAATTTTCACTTGGTCCTGCAATTTAATTGCAAAATTTCCTAAAAACATTGCAACATGCATCACATCTTTTTTTTTTTTTTTTTTTTTTTTAGAAAAGCTGCCCTGCAGACATTTTGGGCTGCAACAATCCCAAACACAGCTTGTGAAACCCTGGAGGGACTGACTTAAACATGAGTTAACTTAAAGGCTCATTTACTTATGAAAATAGATACATATGTTTTAAACAATATAACTGTCACTTCTCACATACTTCCATTCAGCCTTTGCGTTGGCATGCATGTGAATAAATACTAGAGAGCAACGCTCAAAGAAGAAGGGGTTGTATCAAAAGTTTCTGACAACAATAAACATGGCAACACTGGAGGAGGTTGTAATAACTTCTTGGGCGGCATGTAGCATGTAAACATAGCGTCGATGTATCGCGAGACTTCGTATATCTTGCGATATTTTCACACATGCATCCATTAAGAGATATACGAAGTCTCGCAATACATCAACGCCATGTTTACATGCTACCTGCTACATGCTACAGTTGACATTTTGGCTAAAAACATGGTGTAAATGGCGTCTTTTGTGGTTAAATTTTAATGTCGCGGCTTGCGGACACTTGGATTACACCACACAAGCAGGATGGAGACATTTTTAAAGGAAAACTGTAATGCTTATGTTAAGTTTAATGTTTAGCTCTCTTGAAAAGAGACATTTGTCAAAAATATTCTAATATCCCTGTACTTATCATTTTTTGTGTGTATTTTATACACCTGGTGACATAAATAGGAGAGAAAATCATATTCATCCATACAGGTGCTGATATATCACAACTCTGACAATGAATCGTTATCATTCATTTGTAAGGAGGTAGGCCTACTCTGTTAAATTGTTAAAGGAAAGATGTTAAGCTTATGTTTAAATGTTTAGCTTTTTTTTTAAAGTTATTTTTTTGGCATTTTTGCCTTTATTGGACAGGACAGCCAGAGAGTAGACAGGAAACGGGGCAGAGAGAGAGGGGATGACACGCAGCAAAGGGCCGACAGCGGGAGTTGAACCAGCGGCCGCTGCAGAGGACTAACAGCCTCCATACATGGATCAAACACTCTACCAACTGAGCTAAACATCCACTCAAATGTTTAGCTCTCTTGAGAAGAGACAGTTATCAGAAATATTTCAATGTCCTTGCAGCTATTATTTTTTGTGTATTTTTATACATCTGATGATACAAAAAGGAGGAGGAAGAAATATCCATCCATATACAATGTAAACCAAAGAGAACACAAAGGTTCAAACAACTGTTCATTTTTCAAAATAAAGATTTGTAATGAATCACTTAATTCTTTTGGTGCATGTTTGTGCGGATGGGGGGCCTGGCTTTTCTTAGATGCAAGTAGGGGGGCCTCCAGGGAAGAAAGGTTGGGAACCACTGCTATATGACATATGAAAAACCTATAATGCATAGAAAGGAAATGTAAAATATCCTTAAATGTAGCCATGAGATCATGTTAGGTTTAATCCTTAAGATATGACACAGCAAAATCAAATGTTGGTGAATGTTAGTGAATGTGAAAAGCTGCAGAAATCTTTGAAATTCTTATCCTGCCACATGAATATTTAGACTTTATTGTCCCCAAAGGAAAGGGGAATTAATTTCCACAGCACTATAAACATTGATCAATAAACAAACAACTCCTGTAATTTAATATTTATCACCTCTGAACTTGTGTAATGATGAACTTCACTGATTTATGGACATGGACAACAAACACGGACTCTATAGTGTAGTTTACATTCTGCCCCAGTCGTCTTTTTTATTGTGGAAGTGACCCAGATTTGTGTCCCCTGATCCCCTGAGTGTTATCCTTAAAGACTTAAACCAATGTGACTGCAAAAAGATGGTCAGCAGGTTTTACCAGCGCATTACTGTGAACCTCTTTCACAGCTTCATCAAGAGGGTCCACGTGTCTGTCACAGTCCCTCGTCTTGGTTCATCTGACCACATTACGGTGGATCTGCTCTCTACAATCAGAACTGTGCCTCATAGGCAGAAAGTCCACATACATCAGATCCAGATGTGGAGTGAGCTCTGTGCTTTTTACCCCACTGGAGCACGTTGACTGAAAGTACTAACTGGTCTGTAGTTCAGAATGCAGCTGACAGTTTATTTTGAAGCTTATATTTACTTTTGTACTTTTACTTAAATGTATAATATCTGCAGTAAAATATTTTTCCCAAATGTTTCCAACAATTGTCAAACTGAGAGAAATCCATAATTTTATTACTATTGGTTATTATTCATGGTAACAGTGCCTGTCATTTTGTCTCCTATTGCTTTAATTTCCAGGGAAACATGGGATATGAAATACGCAAGCGAGGAAGGAAACGTAATGTGAATAAAACTTTCATACATTATCTCATCCGTGAACATGATTCTTGCCGAAGTCATGTCAGATAGATTTTCATCAGCACTGGAGGTGTTAGCCATGGTGAAGAGATGGATTTTGGATGAAAGTTACTTTTATTTTTGTTACAATTATTAAAGAAAATATTCCCGTAGACCCTAATTCAGGGGTCTGCAATCTACAGTCACATGCACTCTGCTCCTGTCCAGTGGCTCCCTGTGGCTCTGATGGAAATGGAAATTAATAACTGTTTTTTTTTTGTTTTTTTGTTTTTTTTTAATATTTTCATTTTTATGTATCACCGTTGCAGGCCTTAAGTGATTCTTACATTGTCCAATTTTAAAAAAGGTGTCACTACACACCAAACAAACAAAAATAAAAAGTTTGAATATGTCATAGCCTGTCTACGGCTCAGTGCCTTTTCCTCTAAATTTTGCTGTGGCTAGTCATAAGTCTCTATAGGCTAGCTATGGATGTAAAATCCAAAAAAGAACAGTCCCAGAGGAAAATCGTTACACCTCCAGACAGATTTCATTGGTCTTTTACAGTCAAAAATGACTCTTTTAATAGTAAAGGCTGCTGAAACCTGCTCTATGTTATGCATTCTGAATGATGGATGATAAAAATGACCATATTTTCAACAGAAGGCATCTGCTAGATTTATAAGTGCAAAGACAGTTAGAGTATAGCCACTAACCAGAAGACAATATAATGAAAAAAGCAGGTTTTCTTCCTGATCGTGGCGGTGACAAATCTGTGCCATGCATTTATACTTAGAAACAATTGTTTGCACAGTTGATTTTAGGATCTGTAGCTGCTTTGAAATGGCTTGAGGTGACTTTCCTGACTTATTCAAGTCAATGATTTGCTTTGTCAGATATGTGCTGAGCTCCTTGGACTTTTCCATTGTAGCCTCTGTGAGTCTCATCAGTGAATCAAATGGGTCCCGTTTAAATTGTCTCAGAGAAATCATCAACTGTAGTCGATCATAATCATTCACAAGAAGTTAAGAGGCCGTGTCACTAAGAAAATTTGATTAACACAACTTTCTACATCACCAAAACTGATAGTAATAGTAGATGAAGTTGCTGTATGTATATTTTCGACCCTGCAGATTTTGGCAGATTTCCAGAAGACCTGTAATAAATTTATGAAAGAAATAAAATGCATGGTTGTTTTTTGTGACAAAAAGACATGTGTTTCAATCATTCCATCAAAGAAAATTAAGAGTTACAGGAATCATTGGAAACTCAAAACTGCTGTGATATACATGTTCTTTACAAGTGTGTGTAAACTTTAGACCACAACTGTATACAACACTTGCCTCCATAAATCAATACCTCATGCTACCTTTATAACATCTGCCATGCATGTTACCAGGAAGGAAAGGAAAGTTTGTCCTGAATGGAGGTTCTGTTTGGGAACAATGTCTCCATCATTATTTCATGGGCTTAAATAACAGCCATTACATTCTGGCAAAGACACGTCAGTATTCACAAATTGTGCATTTTAAACAAAGCGGATCCACCAGACAGAGACCAAGTGTCTTGCTCTGCTCTTTAAACAGAAGAACTTCAGTTATCTGTCTTTTTGATTTTAGGAGGGATTTATGAGAATAACAGAGATATTGCAGTGATTTGATCCATCTTGAATATAAATCCCTTTAAGCAGTACTCCTCTTCCTGTTTAACATCTGTATACTGTCTGTTTCTTTCTGTGTAGGAAGAAAACCTGAGGCCAGAAACAAAAATGCACTTCTCACAGAGAAAAAAAGGAATCAAAAAAGAATATCCTGTCAGAAAATGACGTGCCTGAATCACAGCATACAGACACAGACTGACAGCATGACCGAGCTCAGTGTGACAACCTGGTCGAGAAAAGGTCAAAAGAGGAAATAAGGGTGACAATTTATTTAGAGTCTTTTGGATTTTAGCAGCGAGCTCTACAGGCTTCTTTCTCCAAACATACCATTTTATTAGTGTATGTAAACAGATGTGATGTGGAAATAATAATGCTCATTGGATCATAAATTAGACACGTTTATGCATCATCAGTCAGGAGGTTATTACAGCTCAGACACACATAATCACTGTGTGTAATGACACAAAAGCTGCTTTGGCACTGTTACAGCACATTACTGGTGCCAACGGAGGACAGAATGAGTGTGATTTATGTCTGAACACAGTCAAACAGGAGCGGGTTCACAGTCATTTGTGGGTAATTATGGCAGTAGACATGCAGAATTGCACACTTGACCACAATTTCATCATGATTAACATGCCTAGATATAATTTATGCTGTAAATGTCAGATCATATTTTTACTGTAAATCTTATACAAAGTTACTTCACAGTTTCAGAAAAGCTGCTAATTTTGTCCTAGATGATAATCTACTCAGTATGTACTCACCTCTATGCTGATGTGCGGATGGGTGAAGATCTTCAGTTCACAAAACAATCCTGGAGTTTCAGCAGAAAACAGGGTTGCAGCCAGTGGCAGTGAATTGTGACCACGGATAAAATGTAAAAAAAGAACACAAAACAAACACAAAATGTCTCCATCCTGCTTGTGTGGTGTAATCCAAGTGTCCGTGAGCTGCAACATTAAAATTTAACCACAAAAGACGCCATTTACACCATGTTTTTAGCCGAAATGTCAACTGTAGCCTTCCAGGTAGCATGTAAACATGGCATTGATGTATCACGAGAGTTCGTATATCTCTTAATGGATGCACATGTGAAAATACTGTGATCTGCTCCCCTGAAAAAGAAGTTTATAAAACAAAGAAAGGAAGCCTCTTGGTATAATTCAGAAACTCTTAAGTTAAAGCAGGCATCAAGAAAACTAGAAAGGAAATGGCATTCCACCAATTTGGAAGAGTCTCGATTAACCTGGCAAGATAGTCTTAAAACCTATAGAAATGGCCTCTGCAATGCTAAAGCAGCCTATTACTCATCATTAAAAGAGGATAACAAGAACAACCCCAGGTTTCTTTTTAACACTGTAGCAAGGCTGACAGAGAGTCATAGCTCTATAGAACCATGTGTTCCTCTGTCTCTCAACAGTAATAACTTTTTGAGCTTCTTTAATGATAAAATCACATCTATTAGAGACAAACTTGATCAACTTATGCCCCCAACCGATATTAATTTATTCCCTAACACAGAAACCTTAGAGGTAGCTGCAAACTCAGATGTATATCTAGACTCCTTTTCTCCCATTGATCTTCCACAATTAACCTCAACAATTTCTTCATCCAAACCATCCACCTGTCTCCTAGATCCTATCCCAACTAGATTACTTAAGGAAAGTTTGCCCGTAGTTGGCACTTTTCTACTAGATATAATAAATCTCTCTTTGTCAACAGGCTATGTACCTCAGTCCTTTAAATTAGCTGTAATTAAACCACTTCTTAAAAAGCCAACTCTTGATCCTAAGGTCTTAGCTAACTATAGACCTATATCGAACCTCCCCTTTCTCTCTAAGATTCTTGAGAAAACAGTTGCAAATCAGCTATGTGATTTTCTGCATCTCAATGAATTATTCAAGAAATTTCAGTCAGGCTTTAGAGTACACCATAGCACAGAGACAGAACTGGTGAAAGTAACTAATGACCTTCTGTTAGCATCGGACAAAGGTCTTGTCTCTGTACTTATCCTGTTAGATCTTAGTGCAGCATTTGACATGATCGACCACCATATTTTACTACAGAAACTAGAACATTTAATTGGCATTAAAGGAACAGCACTAAGCTGGTTTAAATCCTATTTATCAGATCGCTTCCAGTTTGTACACGTTAATGATGAATCCTCTGTGCACAGTAAAGTTAGTTATGGAGTTCCACAAGGCTCAGTGCTGGGGCCAATATTATTCACTTTATATATGCTTCCCTTAGGCAATATTATTAGAAACCACTCCATTAACTTTCACTGTTATGCCGATGATAGCCAATTATATTTATCGATAAAACCTGATGAAACAAATCAGTTAGACAAACTGCAAGCATGTCTGAAGGATGTTAAGATCTGGATGACCCACAATTTTCTGCTTCTAAACTCAGATAAGACTGAAGTTATCATACTTGGCCCTAAACAATATGAAACAAACTAATCACTGATATAGCTATTCTAGATGGCTTTACTTTAGCCTCCAGCACCACAGTAAGGAATCTGGGGGTTATTTTTGATCAGGATTTATCCTTTAACTCCCATATTAAACAAATCTCAAGGACTGCCTTTTTTCACCTCCGCAATATCAAAAAAATCAGGCACATCCTGTCTCAAACGGATGCAGAAAAACTAGTCCATGCATTTGTTACTTCTAGGCTAGACTACTGCAACGCGTTATTATCGAGCTGCAGCAATAAGTCTTTAAAGAGTCTGCAGTTGATTCAAAATGCTGCGGCTCGTATACTAACAGGAACTAGGATAAGAGAGCATATTACTCTCGTATTAGCTTCACTGCACTGGCTACCTGTAAAATCTAGGATAGAATTCAAAATCCTTCTCCTTACATACAAAGCGCTTAATGATCAGGCACCATCTTATCTTAAAGAGCTTATAGTACCCTACCATCCCACTAGAACACTTAGGTCTCAAGATGCAGACTTACTGGTGGTCCCAAAGATCTCCAAAAGTAGATTGGGAGCCAGAGCTTTCAGTTATCAACCTCCTCTCCTGTGGAACCATCTTCCAGTTTCTGTTAAGGAGGCAGACACCATCTCCACATTTAAGAGTAGACTTAAAACCTTCCTTTTTGATAAAGCTTATAGTTAGGGCTGGCTCAGGTTTGCCCTGACCAGCCCCTAGTTATGCTGCTATAGGTTTAGGCTGCTGGGGGACTCACAGCACTGAGCTCCTCTCTTTCTTCATCTCTCTCCCCAGATGTTTATGTTCCATTAATGCCTGTTACTGACTTGATTCCTTCCCCGGAGTCTTTCCGCTTTGTCATCCTGCAGATTCCCATGGACTGTGGCCGTGCATGGATCACTGATCACTGCTGCACCTTCTACTGTGGATTATTATAACTCACTTAATCAATCAAACATTCATCACATTGTTGTTGCTACTATTATTATTATTTTATTATCATTATTGTAACATCTAGTATTAGTATTATTACTTACATACAGCTTACATATTTATATGTACTACTATTCCCTACACATAGTTTTACTATTGATGTTGTGTTACTACTGTTCTCTCTGTCCCTCTTCTTTTCTCTCTCTCTTCCACCCCTCCCACCTCCCCTCTTTCTTCCCCTTCTCCTCTGTCCCTCTCAACCCGACCGGTGCCATCAGATCACTGCCTACCATGAGTCATGGATCTGTCCGAGGTTTCTGCCTGTTAAAAGGAAGTTTTTCCTCGCCGCTGTCACCAAATTGCTTGCTTATGGGGGAATTGTTTCAATTGTTGGATGTAAACATAATTATTGAGTGTGGTCTAGACCTACTCTATATGTAAAGTGTCTTGAGACAACTTTGTTGTGAATTGGCGCTATATAAATAAAATTTGATTTGATTTGATTTGATTTACTGTCTGACTGAACAGCCTAATGGAAGTGAGATTTTACAGTTCTTCATATTTTAAAGTAACGCAATTTGTTAAAACAAGTCATTTGGTGTTTTCAAAGTCATGATATTGAGCTGAAACAGATTCTACATTCTGTTGGTGTTCAGAGGCTGCTGAGCGCAGCAGACGGCTTGCACTGTGCACGCTTCAGTCTTCAACATAGTAGGCTTAATAAAGTTAATGATCATGATCATGATAATGATGATAAAGGGCACAACTAGCATTAATTTGCAGGTCAAATGACTCTGCAGTAGTCTCGGGTATTTATTGGCTATGAGGTGGACCCAAGAGTCTTCACCCCTTTTCCGGTGGAGGCAAGAAAGAACTGTCACCTTGAATTGAATGTGCATGTGCACGTGAACACACACACTGTCTGAACTGAGTGTGTGTGGTGTGATGTTGTGCAAACAGCATGTTGGGACTTTAGGAGACTTGGATTACGCCAGACAAGCAGTATGGAGGCACTTCATGTTTCTTTTTCCAGTTGTTTTTTTTTTTTTTTTACATTTGAAAAATGGTCACAATTCACTTGTTTGAGGAATTTTGCAACACTGTTTTCCTGTGAAACTCCAGCAGTGTTTTGTGGACTAACAAAATAAACCCGACCCTCAATTAGCATGAGGGTGAGTAGATAATGACTGAATTTTCATTTTTGGGTGAACTATCCTTGTAACATGTATAAACACTGAGAAAACAATTTCAGCACCAGAGACAATTATACATTCAGACAGAGCAAAATGTACTCAGGCGTTCAAAGCGCCTCCTCTGACCTCGGCATTAAAGTTCACCGAAAGGACAACTGCTGTCTCCATTTACTGCACTGGTACAGACTTTTCTTGTTTCTTTTGATTTTCTTCACCAACATTTTTCTTTACCTTTCTTTGGTGTAATTTCACCCACCCCTGACCACACCGTTTCAAAGCCTCTGCTGTTTCACCCATTACACCCCCGCCATTTCATCTTCTTCACTTTTCCCAGTTACACAAATATTTTCATGCTTAAGAACGATCATTTTCTCTAAAGAGCAGGGGGAAGCCATCAGAGTTTGACAAAGGCCAGAGTTACATGTTTGATTGAATGTCGGTAAGAGGAGACTTCCAGTCGGAGGCCTTTCCCGTCTCTGCTGCAGCAGCTGAACTTGGTTTGACTTCCTGCAAAAGTTCTGAAAATGTTCTGATTTCTCCAGAAGTATTTTGGTGGCTAAATGTCTTCACAAACACCATCTGTGCCGTGTAGGTGGCAAGAGGCAGGAAAATGAATTGTTGCATTTATAATTTTTCCATTTTTCCACTCGGGGAGAAGATGATTGTAACATCTGATGACTCAGATTTACATACTGTTGTTACAAGACACAGCGTGATGTCGCTCACAGACTTTATGCACTGTACTTTTTAACACAGTCTGCTCCTCCATCTTCTGTAGCTCATGCTATTTTAGCTTGCTCATACCTACCTCCTGGTTTTCTTTTTTTAAATTTAATCTTTATAAAGGACAGAGAGTCAAAACAATAAAAACCTGCAAAAATGCAAAAGCATGTTCCAGTCTTGCACTTTTGCTTTATTCTTTGAGTAAATTGAAGTTTATGAACTATTAATTGAAAATAATAATTCAAATCAGGCTAAAAGATGACAAGTTTCATTTAAAAACAGCAGAAACCTGATCCCCTGAACAGAGGTGGTGAGTTGCAAAGTTGCCACAATATCCACATTTATGGAAAATACACCAGGTTGAAATAAAGTGGAATTATCCTTTCAAAAGATGAAGAAGCTGGAGATAGAATTGATTGATCTTTAAACTGACACAAAGGACTTTCATTCATCTGATTCTATTTGGACTAAAGTATCTCTGATCAAACCTGATGGAAAGAGCTCAGCTCTAAAACCAGACCTGATTGTGCATGACAGCCCCATACTGTTGTTATAGTAAAAAATAGTTGATAAAATCCTTTCCCATTGTCAATAGACAAATTCAACTTTTTTCTGGTGTGTTCTGGTTTTGCTTCATAGTAAAATCTTTAAAATAACAAAATAGTGGAAGTGGACTTTTATTGTGAGGAATTTATAGGAAACTAGCTGTGTTCATCCACCATCCGTTTACAGACACTTAACTCAAAACAGGTAGCCTTGTTGTAATGGAGGTGCAAGTCCCCGTATCCCTGGCCTACTAGCATGAGTATGGAAAAGAGGCAAAAGGAGTCGCATGAGTTACTGAACTCCGAGTGAAGATTTAGACTAAAAACATGGGGTAAATGACGTCCTTCAAATCAGCTTAGCTTGTTGGGGCTTTAGGACACCTTTTTAGATTACACCAGACGAGCAGTATGGAGGTGGTTTTTATGCTTTTTATGTGATAAACTCTGTGTTCTGAGCTGAAATATCAGCAGTGTGAAACAGACTTGACAACAAATCAGGATCAAACTTAAAAACAAAGTGTCTGTAACTGCTTCATTATTATTTCAGTGTGTGGATGATCTGCTGTGTAAAATTTAAAGGGTTAATATAACCTGAAACAAATGGAAAAAATGACTGTTTGCATCACTAAACTGAGGTTCCTGTAACAATGCGATGCATACAATTTATGCTGCTGATCTGACACTCTGAACATAACCTGCTCCAGATCAGGTTATGAGTTCAGCATCAGTTACCATGGTGATCTTGGCAGGATAAAAGAGAGACACCTTCATGACATTGAAAACTGGCTATAGACTCAACATACCTTGCTAACCCATTAATCTCGCTTCATAGTACAGCCCTGTTTTGTTTGGTTTGTGTTGGCTGCTGTGAAAGCTGTAATCAAAATATGGTGTGCTTCATTTATCAAATTTGGAAATATCCCTGGTGGAGGCAAACTTCTCCCTTTGGGTGAAGGGTGTTGACCAGGGTATCCCACCGATTTGGTATTTTAAGTTAATTAGGGCCAGGGTTCGAATTACACAATGGCTTTCGGGGGAGCCCTATTGTCCCCCCCAAAGGAGGCATTAAGGCAAATTGATGCGCGTCAAGATGCTCTTAGTGCGCGTTCTGCCAAGTCAGACGCCTTCAGTGCGTTTTGGCCTCAATATTAACGTCATAATCTGATCTTTGTGAATGTAAACTAATGTGGAGAGATCTTAAATCAAAATTAACTCACATTTGTTTTTACATGGGACAACTTTATGAAGCTGTTCTGCTGTGTGCATCTCTCTCTCTCTCCTTACTGACTGTCCTTTCGGCTCACTGTCGTTTCCCTTCTGTCTGTGATTTGTTAGAAAGAATTTGTTTGGAATTCAGACCAAAAGTTCAATTAGCAACAACGAAAAGCAAACAGGAATCGAAGTAACATGTTAAGTCTATCTATCAGTCAGCTCTGCTCCGTGTCAGAACCACGGACAGAGCAGCAGTCACGGTGGCGCACACAACAGCGCACACAGCATTGTGTTAATTAGTGACAATGCATAAAATGTGCGAATAAACACACAACTTTGGCATATTTTCACTGTTATTATTTATTTCAGGACCATCATGTATTAGAGCTCCCCCTAAATGTCCCAAATGAGGCTTTCAGGGGAGCTCATGTCCTTTTCAGGTGAGACCAGCTCCCCCTAGCTCCGCCGTAATTCGAACCATGATTAGAGCCTGAGCACCGGCCTCTGTGTGAGGACCCTATTGAAACTTAAGGAATTATTATTTTTCATTGTTTTCTTTGTTATTATTCCTCCAAATTGATTGCATTTTTTGGAGGCTTAGACATATTAAAAAACTCACCACATTTGGCACATGTGAGTTGTGGTGAAAATTTACATATGAGATGGTTTTTGGCAAAAATTGCAGCCCCTGTGGGACACAGTCTCTTGGACCGATCGCCTAAACCCAACAGGAAGTCGGCCATTTTGAATTTCGTGGTCAATTTTGTCATTTTCCATGTGTGGTATTTTATCATGTGCCATCTAGACTACTTTGTGATCAAAATTTATTAAAAGATTTAGCATTGAAGGGCGTGGCTGTGGCGTCAAACTTTGATGTCTCACCATGAAACACAAAACTGCTGTAACTTTGGTGTAAATGGCCAGATCTGCACCAATCTTTACATGTTTGATAAGGGGCCTGAACATGTCTACATGACAATCAGGAGTCATAGCCATAGTGCCGCCTGCTGGCAACAGGAAATGAGCTTTATGTAACAATTTTCATTTGATTTACATGAAATTCACCTCGCGAGACTTCGTATATCTCTTAATGGATAGACGTGTGAAAACATCGCGAGATCGACGCCATGTTTACATGCTACCTGCTACATGCTACAGTTGACATTTCGGCTAAAAACATGGCGTAAATGGCGTCTTTTGCAGTTAAATTTTAATGTCACGGCTCACGGACACTTGGATTACACCACACAAGCAGGATGGAGACATTTTTGTGTTTGTTTTGTGTTCTTTTTTTTACATTTTATCTGTGGTCACCATTCACTGCAATTATACCGGATTTGGCTGCAACCCTGTTTTCTGCTGAAACTCCAGGATTGTTTTGTGAACTGAAGATCTTCACCCATCCTCACATCGGCATAGAGGTGAATACATATTGAGTGGATTATCATGTAAAGGTGGAATATCCTTTTAAAACAAGCCTCTAACAGGTAAAACTTAAGATGTGACATGTGAGTCATCACAGCTGCAGGTGTTTGTAACTATTCTGTAAATGAGCTGAGGCAGCCAAGAATGTATTTCTCATAGCCACAGGTTGAAGAAGAGTGTGTAATGCACCGATACGAGGGATAAGTGGAACACAGATCACATGATTCTGCTTCCACTGGGAATAAAATAGGACAGAAAACCGATCTAAAGAGGGAGCCAGAGAGGTGAAAGAGGCTCTAATCTTCCTTTGTGAAATATTACTCAGCAAAGACAGAAGAAAGTGTGAAGGAAAAAAAACCTGAGGGATGAAGGGGGGATTACAACAGAAACAAGGGAGGGAAAGCAGAAAAAAAGTTGCATTTACCACATTGTTGGTTTTAATTTTCACTGTTATTGTAGCAAATTAGAGAAAGGAAGACAGGAAATGGGAGGGGGTACAGAAGAAGAAAGACGGAGGACTTCTTATTGCCATGGAAAATAAATTGTGTTGGCTCATCACTCAGCTGGCAGGACATTTAGTGTAAAATAACATCAGCTATTTCAAAATAATTGAAAGGCATTAGTGGGTCATTTTCTTTGTTTCTATACAAACTACCAGAGTAAATTATCAAAGTATATTCAGACTGTTGCTGGTCACTGTGGAGCTGTTCACTACACCAAATACAGTTTGAACCACAAAAGGCAATTACAGAAAAGTGCAAAATGAAGGTTTTGCTGAACAGGACAAACAGTTTAGATTTTTTTTTATCCTTTTCTTTCTTTTCATGCATTTTAAAGCAGCATACATGCTCTCCCATTAACTACACAAAACTGTCTCTTTACTGTTCTCTTCCCTATCTTCATACAGGAATAAATGAAAACATAAATTAATTCAAATATGCTAATGTACTTAGATTTTTAATTCGTTTTGTTGGTGACTTTTGTTGTTGTGTTTTTATTTTCTGCTGAATTGTAAAGCTGTGTACTGTGAATGAAAGGTGCTACGTAAATAAAGTTCATTCATTCATAAGGTTCTGCTCAGTCCCCAAATGAAGTCTCTAAATAAAGACGGCAAGTTTCTACCTAAAAATAATTTACTGGAATCACACACAACAATACAGTATACCTTTATTAAACTCAAAGTTACAGGTGAATATAGTGGTAAGTTCCATATCAAAGTCCTTCAAAGTCTTCGCTACAGACATTATATGAGTGTGGACAGACATGGATCTAAACTGTAACTTGACTTGTTGGTGGAGACAAACAGCTGTGAGGCAGTAATTCTATTTTTTGACTGCTCTGTTTTATACGACCACTGACAGCTGACTTCTTACTCTTCTTAACCGGCCACTAGGGGCCACAAGTGATCAACAACTGCTTCAGTTTGAAATCTTGTTTCAGCTCGGGACAACGTATGTGGGGGTCATGTTAACATTGGAGGAACTTTGCAAATCTCTGCTAGTTGCATCTACCAGTTGTAGTGGCATTGCAGTAGGGGTGCTTCACCATCTGTTGCCTGGTGGGGATCTAGACTACTCCTCTGGTTGAATGTGGGTTTGAGTTATATGACCACAATTACAAGAGGATTTTGTTATTTACCTGTTTGTCAGGAATGTTTTCTGTGTTGTAATTTGCTGTATTGAATGCAACATACACCCTCTTGCTTTTGTACTGCATGAGAGAGAATAAACAGATCTCACCTTCAGAGATATCCATGGTCTGGTCTTCTATACCACAGATTACAGTAATCACAGATAACACCATCAAATCTAATCTGAAGTTTCATCAAGTTTGAGACAAATCAATATTGAGATTTTCTGTAAACAAACGAGGTAAAAAGAATAATCTCCATCAAAGGTAATTATGGGTAAAAAACACCTTTAGAAATGAGCTGGCTTGAACTTCACCGTCCTCCCTTCAACACAAACGATTTTGTTCCGGGCTGCACAGAGTGTAATTAAGCGTTTGTTTCCAGGGACAGAAAATAATGATTTTTCTTTTGTTTCAGCAGAGCAGTCAGTGCAAGAAAAGAGCTCAAGATCACTTTGACGAGTATCGACACACTGTCTGTTCTTCAGTGCAACCCTGTGAACTTGTTCACCTGTGGCTGAGTGTTTGAACCTGCGTTGATTGCTTCATGTTCATCAGGTCAAACTGACCAGTACATCTACTGGGACCTGTCGCTGTTCTGCTCCAGTTCAGCATTCACATGTGGTAGATGAGGGTCTTCCTTTACTTTCTACACACATACTTTACAAACCAATTCTTGTTTAAAACTATGATTTTTTAGCCACCAGCCCCAATTATCAATTTAGCAAACACAGCAGCACAGGTGCTGGTTGTGAATTCAAACTTCTTGCAAAGAACTTTTAATTGAAGGCCACTAACTTCAACAAGAGTGTTAATTTAAATTCTACACAGTTGCTTCTCACAGTTACATTTAACAAAACAAACATAAGGCAGTATCGTGGGGAGATAAAACACAGCTCAGTGGATACAATAGTGACAGGACATCACAATATAACCAGCCTATTATATAAAGTACACAGTGCAGTAACCTTTAGAGCAGCAGACCTCAGTAATCACATCAGTAAAGTTTTAATTGGAGACTAAATGCAAAACAACAAACAGCAGATGGATACTGAGTAATGAGCAGAATAAATGAACAAATTAATTTCACTTATTGTGATCAAAAGTGTTGCTATAGCAGCTCAACATGCTGGTAAATATGAATAATTTGCTCCACTACAAGCTGCATGGAACACAGATCCATCTGTCAGTTATTCTTACATATGTGTCAGTGGATCTCAGTTATTATAACTATGACGTGCATTTTAAATGTACTCCTTCCTCCTGTGAGCCTTAATACGCTTTACGTCAATGTTAACTGAAAAATTTTCATTTAAAAGTTAAGAATGTATCTCATCTTATTAATGCATGTAATTTTCACTTAATTGTTCATTTGCATACATTAAAATAGCCTACATCCAATTATGTTGTAGTAAAGACCTTAAATGATAGATTACATAAATTATCAATAAGGGATAGAAAAGCAATTAGGGAACAAAAACAATGATAAAAAAAAGTCCCTGAGATTACTCTAAACCTAATGATGGTATAATACAATGATTATTATTAAACCTTGAGATATGGCTATTTCACACAGGAAAGTTCACACTTAAAAAGAGCGAGCTCAAAGTTCAGTTCTCACAGATTAAAATGAACTAGTTCATGTTCACAATTTTACAATTGAACTAAAGGGCTTTTCACACTACAATTAGCCCCAGGCTAAGGGAGCTGTTAGCCTTAGGCAAAGAGAGCTTTCACACTGGCACAATCCTGGAACAATGCAAAGTGGGCTAACCCTGACTTTAACCTAGGGCTAGCTGGCCCTGGCTTTGTGGGGTTATCCCCAGAAAATCGGCTAAACCAGTCAACCAGTCATGGAACATTCTAAAATGTTGACATCAGTCGGCGTACCAACAGACGTGTAAACCAGGGCTAGTAGAAGGGCAGTGTGAATCACATAGCCCTGTGAACTCAAAATTCCGACTTTCTAGTGCAAATTGAATGCCTCTTAATAGACAAGAACTGCAGGGAGATGAAGAAGGAAAAGAGACAGAGGAGAAGAGTGAATATAATGCTGATCTATCAGTCTGTTTCTGACTGTAACACAGTCTCCAGTCTGCAGTGTAGTTCATGATGTGAGTGCTGTTATGTCTCTCAGGAGTGAACATCACTCACTTTAATGTTCATTAATTCTAGACTGATCTGTTCAGTTCACCGTTCACAAAAAAATATGAGCACGTTCAATGAATGCCACAAATACCGTTTTTTTCCTTGAAGGGCAAAGTCATGTAGTCTTGTAGTTGTTGCCTTCATTGTTTGGGGTGTTTAGGTTTAGCCACGGGGAGAGATTGGTTAGGGTAAGAATATAAGAGTAAGCCAATCAATGTGGTATCTGTAGTCTTATGTGAAATAGCCACAGTTCAGAACCTAATAAATGTGTTTTTTGAAGACCAAACTGCACATTTTAGTGTCCTTTTTATTGTGATCAGACCAGGACACACTCATAATCCTGCTGTTTAATCAGCATCTCTATATGCCTCACCTGTCAGGTGCATGGATTATCTTGGCAAAGGAGTAGTGCACAATAACATGGATTTTAAGTTTGTGGACAAAGTTTGAGAGAAATAGACTTTCTGTAGGCACTGAAGAAGGCTGAGATCTTTTCCTTCAACTCAAAAATAAATGGAAGCGAAAACAAAAGTGTTGCAGTTTTATTTTGTCCACGTTCAATGTTTTCATTTTCCCATTTATAGCTCAGCTTTAGTGAGTGTTTACCTCAGTATTAATATCATTTTATTAATATTATTTTCATGTGTCTTGTTTCCTGATTGTCTGTTTTAAAAGACTGATTGGGCTGTTTCGGTTTTTACATGCGGTTTGTTGGACCTCAATACTTCAGCTCGCAGCAGCTCGCAGCAGCTTGCAGCAGCTTGCAGCAGCTCGCAGCAGCTTGCAGCTGGCTCCCATGAACACAGATAAAACACACGTAGCCTGATGCAACACAGCATTTCTCTTTTTAATCATTACACAGCTGTCAGATACAGTCCATCACTTTGCACTATTTACTACAACTAAATGTCCAACAGCTACTGAATCGACTAATAGGAAACATGAGACAGTTTTCTCCCAGCAACAAGCAACAGCAGGGAGCCGCTGAGCTCTTTCAAATCCCTCTTGTTTCTGCTCAGAGACTCAGATTAAAGGGCTAATTATGTTTGTGAGCAGTCGTCCAGCCGCTCAATACACACACACACACACACACACACACACACACACACACACACAAACATACACAGAGGTATGCAGACAAACTCAATTTGTCCTCAAACACACAGTAGATACACAGATATAGATTCACAAATAGATCCACAAATGAGCAAGGTGGTAGAAAAATACTTCTATTACACATACAGTCACACATATAAATACTGCACAAAATACCTTTCAAATGAGAAACAAACGTAAAGTTAACTGTACTGTTTACAAGACAGCAGGAAAGGTAAACAATGATGATGTCTGCATAGAAGCATGGGAATCATCAACTCTGCAGTACTTTTACATGTACATTTACTTAAGTATTCATTAGACCATGTAATCTATTAAGTTACTTTCAAAATCATAATTGAGCACTGGGTACAAGTACTCAACACCCAAACCTTTCATCTGCATTTTTGTGGCCAATAAGTTGATCTGATCACAAACAGGCCAATGAAAACCAGGACATATGGACCAAAAACTGAACACTGCAGCAGCAACAGGTTTGGAGGAAGGATGTTAATGATTAATTGATTAATCAATTAATCAGCATTGAGAGTGCAGCCGATTAAAATGATACCCATGTATAGTCTACATATGACAGTAATTGAACCTTCACTAAGTCCTGCCTCCAAACAGCAACTGTCCAATCATAGCTTAGCAACAGTAACTAGAGCTGTCAAGTTTTCCATTAGTCTCCATGTTGAAGGTATGAAGGAGGCTCTGAGAAGAGTGATACTCTGTGTTTCATTAGTCTGGACGGTGACGTCTTTTTTGTCGTCTCTCAAAAACATGAAACACAAGAGCACACAGAGGGATTCAACTCTGTCTTCATCTGCTCCAACATAAGCTACAAACATTAGCATGTCCAGTTAACTAACACTAGCTTACTAGCTGCAGTAACTTTACCTCCAAACAAACTTGTTAGATACCACTGCATCTGCATTTGTTCTGTGGGGGTTTGAGGAGGAGGATGTGGGCTGATGCAGAATCAAAGTGGGTCGACAACGATGCATCTCACTCTGGCTCGCTGTCTCAGGCTAGCTATATACCTGCTGTATTTGACCATCTGATTGATGTTTGCTGAGATGTAAGCTAGCTTTAGCCTCAGTCTTTTAGCATGAATGTTATATCATGTTCATTTCAGTCTGACACGCATGAACTGATGAAGCTTCTTGGATGAGAGGCGAAACGTCTTCTATGACATATTAAGTCCAGTTGCCTTCGATTTCACCCTTTCTTGAGATTACAATGACCTGGATGAATGAGAACATTCACGGACGTGTCTGATGAATACATCAAAACGTCAGCTGGAGACTTCTCAGCTGACTCAAATAGTCATCAGCCAGCTACACTTGTGAAATCTACTTGTGAGTCATTATTTTAGCCAATAAAATCCGCTAGAAATGAGAGTCTGCTTTTGTTCTTCTCTAAGAAATCACAAACCTCGTGTTCAACTATTACTCCTAATTTTCATGTAAATGAAAATGAGAAAAAAGTTTAAAGAAAACGTGTTCTTACACATTATTAATGATTAATCAGTTTATTTGGCAAAACAGAAATCTCTTTAACTGAATGTTGCTATTGATAATGTATTGAACATTGACAGTTTACTCTAGTATTTTTTGAGACAAGTACTCAGTACTTTTACTTAAGTATATTTTGAACACCAGCACTTTTACTTGTAATTGAGTAATATTTTAGTAATGTAACAGTACTTGTGCTTGAGTCAGATTTTCAGTACTTTTTCCACCACTGCTGCCAAACACAGATGGCAACCAGCTCAGGGCTCTGCAACCTTCATCACCAAAAGAGCCATTTTTGGCCAGAAAAGAAAGAAAAAAATCTCTGTCTGTCTAGTGTCGCAACCATTAAATTCCCATAAAGTTCTCATTTCCTCAGACTTTTTTCAAATTTGGCATCGCTAGCTAGCATGGGAAGAGTCAAGAGTTGGCTATGACACACATTTTAGTTGACAAGATATTGAAACACTTCTTTTAAATTCAGTGTATAGGCCAGACATTTTTACAATAGAAGAATATAAGAGTCATTTTAGACCTGAAACAAAATAGAACTGTTATTCCTTTCCATAATTTTTTTTTTTGTCAAAGCTACAGGGAGCCACCGGAGAGGAGCAAAAGAGCCACATGTGGCTCTGGAGCTGCAGGTTCATGACCTCACAATGGCTGGTGAATGAATACACATCATGATTTTACAGCTGATATGAAAGTCAGGTTTGGATTTTGATGTGATTCCAAGTCATACCAGACCAGGTATCACTAATGCAGAGTTTTGTCATTATAGTTAGGCAGAAACCTTTTATATAATTAGGGGTGAAAATGCATGAAATGATTTAATAGTAAAGTTTAGATACTGGCACTGTTCTGGTGATGCAAAAAATACAGGTAATTTATCAGTGACACAACTAAACAAACACTGAAAGCAAACTTTTTTCATGAGTTGAAGCAAAAAAATCTAAGACTTCCTCTGTGAATACAACAGGTTTATTTCTCTAAACTTTTGCTCATAAATGTGTTCAAATCCTTGTTAGTGGGCTCTTCTCCTTCACCACGATGATCCATCCACCTGACAGGTGTGGCATATAGAGATTAAACATCAGAATTATAGCACAGGTGTGCCCTGGACTGGTCACAATAAAGGCCACCTTAAAATGTGCACTAAACCAACCAACCCAAAAAAACATAACAAAGGCAACAGTACTAGCCAATCAGAGGCAGAGCAAGGCAGACAAAGTAATACAAATTAGATCATCACAAGAATTTTTTTTTTTTTTTTACCCTTGATATTGAAGCACACTAACATTAGCGGTACTTTAGAGAAGAGAGTAGGTAATGATTTGTGACCAGATGGTGTGTGAACCTGTATGACATTTGTGTGTGTGTTTTTGCAGGTAATGGAGTTTACATACAGGCCAAAGTTAGAGAAATGAGAGACAAAGTTTAATCATGAGCAGCTCATCTTTTAATAGATCTATAACACAGACAGTGTTGTAATTACACTCTGCTCTCAGAGGACATTCCAGGTGTGTGTGTTTGTGTGTAAGAGTGCAGGTATGCACATGTGGATGTGTCTAGTGGGATATTTTGGGTGTGGGTGTGAAACAATACTTAATGTTGTTGATGTGTGTTTGGAATGTGTGTTTCTTGTGAGTATGTGTGTGTATTCATTCTAGCTAATTACCTTTGCCTGACACAGTGGGTTGCGTTGGGTTTGCTCGAGCAGAACAATGGCAAACTCACCGACCCTTTGGATATTAATTGGGAATCAAGTGAGGAAGACTATCAGCAGCAAACCTTCAAACCTTTTTCACTTTCCTCCTGCCACTCCTGTGGCAGAGACATCAAGACACAGAAAGTGCAGAGGAAAGTTTGTGCATTAGCCTCACTTCATTCTGCATTGCCTCTTGTTTATTCACTGAGAGAGAAAATAGGATTAGAAACAATTCAGTCCAACAGAAAATGCATTAATTCTGTCACTTAAAACTTTAGGGGCAACCATTTTAATTTTTCTTCAAGTTAGCAGAATGGCTGAAAGGAGTATTTGACTTTTAGGATGATGAAGACTTATGTCATTCCATCACATAGAAAACAGCAATGTGTTTCTGTAATATCATTACTTTCCTAGTATGTCAGTAGCAGTAGTGTAGCGAGTCTGCACCAGGCCCCAGTGCAAGATTATCAAATGGGGCCCTGCCCATCACTATCAGATTCAATATAATGTAATGTCAGTGAATGAAAGAAGTGACAGAATGCAGTTTTAAAATAACCAACAACAGCAAAATGCATCACTGTGGCATGGAGAGGGAGTCATAACAGTAAGACCAAGAGAGTGATAAATTAACTTACCCGACAAAAAAAGCCATAATCACTCTCAGTGCACCTTCGCACATATAAAAACTAACTGGTGACAGCGTACCTTTACATGGATGAAAACACAGTATCGGTGCCCACGCACTTTCATATTGACAACATTCTTCATGTCTACATGTTGCATTAGCAAATTAACAAAAAACATAAGCAGTTGGTTGATTATTTGTCAAATAAAATAATAAATAAGTTTCACTTACATCATAGGTGCACTCCCCTTAATTGGAACAACTTGTGCTCGCTATTTCATCTTTCTGAAACTTTCCGAAAGAAATCGATTTTTGGAAGCTGCTGTTTCTTTCTCTGCTGCTTCTTTCAATTCTGGCTTCTGAAACTTACTTTTGTGTTTGTAGATTTCTCGTTTCTCACTTACTTGCTGTCTTTACATTTCACTTACTAACTTTTCTGTTTATTTTCCCTCACAGTAGTATTGCTCATGTCCATTACTGCAGTAGCCCAGTATTCCACACAGGCAC
Organism: Lutjanus argentimaculatus; assembly: GCA_034769285.1. Lineage (NCBI taxonomy): Eukaryota > Metazoa > Chordata > Actinopteri > Lutjaniformes > Lutjanidae > Lutjanus > Lutjanus argentimaculatus. The sequence goes on along the minus strand of JAWZSL010000006.1, from coordinate 1,404,900 downwards.
AGTTTGTACATTTTAAAAAAAAATCACATTGCCCATTAATACTCCTTTAAATTTAAAGGATAGTTCACTCAAAAATGCAAATTCAGTCATTATCTACTCACCCTCATGCCGACTTTAGGTCAGGTTTAGTTTTTTAGTCCACAAAACACAACAGTGGTGTAGAATCTCCCAAACAATGGAAGTGAATAGTAACCAATTTTTAAACGTAAAAAACAACATAATAAAAACATAAAATGGGGGCGGACATTTAGCTCAGTTGGTAGAGCGTCCGACCCATGTATGGAGGCTGTTAGTCCTCTGCAGTGGCCGCTGGTTCGACTCCCGCCTCCGGCCCTTTGCTGCGTGTCATCTCCTCTCTCTCTGCCCTGTTTCCTGTCTACTCTCTGGCTGTCCTATCAATAAAGGCAAAAAATGGCTATGTTTGAAAACTGGTCACCATTCATTTCCATTGTTTGGGAGATTCCACAACACTGTTTTCCTGTGAAACTCCAGTGGACTAACAAAATAAACCCAAACTTCAATCAGCATGAGAGTGAGTAGATAATGACTAAATTTTCATTTTTGGGTGAACTATCCCTTTAATTCAGAAATGTGACACAGATATATGAGTCAGTAAATTCTATGCTTGCATATGTAAAACTTATACACTTACACTTATAATGTTGTTTATCTGGTGACAGACATCAAGTATGTGACACCATGGGCTAAATGTCCAGACTGAATAAGCACTATAAATACCTTTCATCGCCATGGTCATGTCATATGTGAAAACAACTGGCAGCTACAGCGCCTTATTAAGATCAGTAGTAGTCTTTTCTAATGATACTGGAAAGTCATGAAAATGAGGGCCTGCCACTGTTTGGAGGCTTGTGCGCACAGGACCTGCATATATAGTAGCTCTGCCGCTGGTCAGTAGTGTAACACTTTAGGTATTGATTTTTTTAGTTTCCACTGGGAGATAAAACAACAGTGCTATGCATGCATGAAAGCATGAATCAAATACGCCCTGGATCATAAACAGCTTGTTTGGTTGCCTCATCAGCAAATGAGACAACAGAAACACCAGTGTGGCAGTTTTGCAGAGTTTGGGAGATATCAGCTGTATAGATGTCTGCCTTCTCTCCAATATGATGGGACTAAATGGCACTCAGCTTACGTGCTGCTCAAAGCACCAAAAAGTACATTTGAAAAATTCAAAACCAGTGTCTCTTTCAAAAATGATGACCTGGTTACTCAAGATAATCCACAGACCTTGCTGAGAGCAGATTCATGTAGGAGCTACTTTGTTTCTGAGAAGACATCTCTATGGCTGATATCTTAAAAACTCTGCCACCCGCACCACAGGCTCTGAGAGGGCCCTGTGAGTGAGGTTGTCTGTTACTAATTGACTGCAGAACAGCGGCCTATACTTTTAGCCCCTGGATGCTGAACAGGTTTTTGTTCCCAGACACTAACATCAGGCAGACTGTTGTGGTGAACACAGGAGCTCAGATTAGTGGTCAGAAAGAGATGAACCATTTGATTCAAATGAAAGGTTTCACTCCAACATGGCAGTTGCTCCACCATTAAAAAAGACGCAGGTGCTGGGAAATTGTTGCTGAGATTGAAAATGATGACTCATCTCAAAATGGTCTCTTATTACCTAACAATAATGTTCGCTGTGGCCTGGAACAGGTGTGTATTTATGCAGTCTGACAATTTTCAGCCAGAAAAACAATCTCCAAAGTGGATATTCCATTAGGAGAATATTTGCTGTGTACATTTTAGTGAAACTAGTTGCTGTTTGCAATCCATCAGTCAGCATGAAGCACAGATGACTTTCTACACAACATTCTTGCTCGGTAGTAAGTGAAAATTTTAACATGACTCATGACCTCTCAGGTTTAATCTGCTCATTACTGACCGAGTTAACCAGCAGCTGGAAGGAGGAAACACTGCTGCACACGGTCAGTAACAAGGCAAAAGAATGTTCCTAAAAGAGTATAAATAGGACTGCAGCCTGTTAGTGCAGAGAGGATGTAAAAGACCTCTTTTCCCCTTTAGATAATGTATTCATAAGGTAAAAATGTATTATAATTCAATTAACAAATAATGTCATCATCTGCCAAATAATCTAATAAAGAAATCTCTTAAAGAGGACCTATTATACTCATTTTCGGGCCTTTGTATTGAGTCTTGGACTCCTATAGAGCAGCTACAGCTGCCGAGCGCTGCCGAGCCCCACCTCCTCATTTTGCCGGTGCGGGAGTAAGCAGCAAACTTTACTAAGAATTTTTCTTTTGAAAATGACAAGTTCTGAAATACAGCCGTATGTGTTGGATCCCGAATCCGATCCGGAGGTAGAGACTGGACAGCCTGAAGTTTCTCCAGAACAGAGGTTACTTCATGACGTAACTGAATGGTAAGTAACATGTAGGCGTGGCTTGTTAATGTCATTACCTGCTTACCTGTGCGCCTTAAGGATGGATTTCGTTTTCGGCTAATCCAGCTTCGTACTGGTCCATGTTGACAAAACAGTCCCGTGTGAAGTGCCGTAGACAGACAAACGCGGAGGTATTTTTCTTTTGCTGGCCGGGAAAAAACAACTCTATCCACTTCTGCCTGGTGCTTGCCTCTTTAGAAAGCTAAACAAAGTTCACTTTCCCTCACACCCGAACAAACATTTTCTGGAGCCATTGCTCAACGTGCTAACACTGTGAAATCGTTGTAGACAGCAGAGCAGCGCACAGCGATACAACTTCCGAAGCAGAGCGGGGTAGGGGGCAGGCCTAGAGCATATGCCGGGACATTCCCATATAAGTAAGTCTGGCACGCATTAATGTCAGTGGGACCACACTGTTTAAAAAAAGACTGTAAAACACAGCGTGCAGAGCCATCCAAAACAGCGTGCAGGGCTCACTTCCAAATGCACGAACCTCATTATTTGACGTGTTGGCATCGTTTAACACGAGTATCCAACATTGTAACAACATTTATAGGTCAGAAAAGAGGAAAAAGCATAATAGTTCTCCTTTAAATCTTTTTTTAATACTCACTTTTGTCTTATGGCTTTTTTTAACTGATGGTGTTTGTTTTAACCTTTTAAATCATTTTATCTTGTTTAATATTGTTTTTCTTTACACTTTTTATCTTTGTTTTAGAAGTTGCCACATAAATAAAGCTATTATTGTTATTAAATCTTCAGTTAGTCAGTAGTTAAGTGTAGCATTCTCAGGTTAACAAAAAACCCTGCAAAAACAGTTTTTGAAATTATAATTTATTATTCTTGTACCATTCCTTGGACAAATTTAAAACTCTTGTGTTTCTTGTGAATTTTATATATAATCAAAGTACGTAATTATTTAATTTTTAGGTTACTTAATTTTATCTTGGGTTTTTTAAATGTTTATTCTTGAATTTGTAAAGGTTTGACAAAAAGAAAAAATATCATAACTCAAACTCTGCGTGTAGATTTTGCTTGTTGAAAGCTGAAAAAAAGTGTGTAGGTTAAATGACCTCGAGTTAAATCAGTTTTTACTATTTTGAATTGTGCTATATGTATATTATTATTGCACACTAACTTAACAGCCAGTTGCCCCTCATTCAACTCATCTGCTCCGATCTTCTTCTCTCCGATCCTCACCACATCGTTGCATCAGTCATTGCAGAGTCAAATGCTTCAGGACACTTTGAATTGTGTATTCAAATGAACTTTTTGCTCTTGTGTGCTTTTAGTGGAAACTAACTCAGTCACTAACTAACCCTGTGCTGTCGGACCACCGCCTGCCCACCTGTTCTCATGCCATCCACACTCACTGCCAGCCATGACCCCACAACCTTGCTTGCTTCCAAATCCCTTAAATCCTTTTGGGTTCTCCTTGTTGATCGTAATACAAATATGCCCACGGGCCTACTGCATAGTAAAGCTACAATCAAACACAATCAATGGACACATTTCACTGTTTCAATGTTTTCACATGTTGTAGACTTATACAACACAGTACAGGCCAATAAAGAGAGTCAGTGTGACAGGAAATGTTGCAGGAAATTATGGTTGGTAACATAATTGATCACATCAATGACATTTACATTTCATTACATTTATTTCTCATTTATAGTTAAGTATTTAACGTGTACGTTTTCAATAATACGCATCAGGATAATGAATTTTGGTCACAATGGTTGGGGTTCCCAGAAAAAAGTCTGGGAAACACTGCTCTATGACCTACATAAATTAACAAAACCATCTGCAAGAATATCAGCTGTTTCTATATAGTTATTCTTAATGGCTGCCACCGACTCAGATTCTCCCTAAAATCAGGTTAAACAAGCCTAAGTTTACATTTTTTCAGCCGAAGTTACACCAATGAGTACATTACCCAGTTAAAAAGAAGCAGTAGGAGATTTTATTTAGAAAATTTTATTTTTGACATTATAGATTGTGATTATTGTGGTGAAAAAACTTGCCCACAGAAGCCTCAAAAATCAACACAATATGAAAGTTCTTTGTAGCAGCTTTAAGAAACATCTATGTAGATCACGTCTTATTATTAATATTATTAATTATATTAATTAATCAATTCAAAATGTACTCAGTACTTAATTATGATTATGAACTATGTAGATTACATAGTGTAATGCATACTTAAATATGAGTAAAAGTACAACTTGAAAATCTACTCATAACAGTACAAGAACCCCCCCCCCCCCCCACCCCCCCCCCCCCCCCCAAAAAAAAAAAAACTACTTAATTACAGTAATTTCAGTATTTGTAAGCGAGGGGATGTCACGTGATATAGAAGAGCCAATGACTGTGGAGCCGAGGCTAGGTCAGCCTCTGCCTCTACATTGTTCATTCATATCATACATGCAAAAATCTACAAAACTCAGAGGCACAGACAGCCTCTGCCTCAAAACTGGAGAAGTGAGAGAGTGTTTTAAGGAGCAGGCATCACCTGAGCCTAATCGGTTCCTTATCTGTTTACTCGTTGTGTTTCTCTGTTTCTGTGTCAGTTTATTGTTGGCCTTTTGTCTCAATCCTCAGAGCTTTGGACTTCAGCAGCACTCCAATCAACAACAGAGGAGTTGGGAACCTGGCTGACAGCGGTGGATAAGTCGGGGCTTCCAAGCAAGTTAAAAGCCTGGATTTACCAACACGGCATCTTGCCACGACTCCTCTGGCCACTGCTGGTCTATGATGTGCCAATGACCACCGTCGAGTGCTTCGAGAGGAAGGTCAGCTGTTTCCTCTGGAAGTGATTGGGCCTACCACGAAGCCTCAGCAGCATTGCCTTGTATGGGAGGAACAACAAGCTAAAACTGCCCTTCAGTAGTCTGACGGAGGAGTTTATGGTTACCCAAGCAAGAGAGGTGCTGCTGTATAGGGATTCCAGTGACAACAAAGTCTCCTCGGCAGGCATAGAAGTGAGAACCGGCAGGAAGTGGAAGGCTCACGAGGCAGTCAACCAGGCTGAGGCACGGTTGCGACACAGCGTGCTGGTGGGAACAGTGGCATCCGGACGGGCAGGTCTCGGGAGTAATCCAAGACCTCACTACAACAAGTCCCAAGGAAAGGAAAGGCGACAGCTGATCCAGGAGGAGGTCTGAGCAGGGTTGGAGGAAGCCCGCTGCAGCAGGACAGTAGGGATGCGGCAGCAGGGTACATGGACCCGATGGGAAGAGGCAGCTGACCGGAAGATCTCATGGACAGAGCTGTGGAGATCTGAGCCACACCGGATCAAGTTCCTCATACAGTCGGTGTATGATGTACTTCCAAGTCCATCCAATCTCTTCCCCTGGGGCTTGGCCGAGACTCCACTGTGCCCTCTCTGCCAGAAAGCAGGATCGCTGGGGCACATCCTGAGCTGCTGCCCGCGGGCACTTGGGGATGGGCGTTACCGCTGGCGCCACGACCAAGTGTTGCGGGTCATCGCAGAGGTCATCAGTACAGGGATCTCCACCAGCAAACACCAACAACCAACAAGGCAGTCCATCGCCTTTGTTAGGGCTGGGGAGAAGCCACAGCAGCACCGCACCGAAGTCAAGCAGGGGGGCTGCTGGCAACAGCTTGGGACTGGCAGCTGAAGGTCGACCTAGGGAGACAGCTCAAGTTCCCAGAGAACATCGCGGTGACCACACTCAGGCCAGACATAGTCCTGGTGTCCGAAACAACAAGGCAAGTTGTCCTGCTGGAGCTGACTGTTCCCTGGGAAGACCGGATGGAGGAGGCTTTCGAGAGGAAGAGGGCCAAGTATGAGGAGCTGGCAGGCGAATGCCGAAGCAGGGGATGGAGGACGCGATGCAACCCCATCGAGGTCGGGTGCAAAGGGTTTGTCGGCCAGTCTCTCATCAGGGCACTCAAGATGTTGGGAGTGAAGGGACTGCAGAACAGGAAAGCCATCAGAGACATCACCGACGTGGCAGAAAAGGCGTCAAGATGGCTGTGGATTAAGCGGGGGGATCTGTGGGCCACGCAAGCTACTTAGACACAAGCCGGGGCCTGATCAACCCCGGCTGGGTCACCTGGGTGAGGGTGTCTGTTGTGAGACCCGAAACACCCAATGAACCCAGGATACAACACTGATGATGTGTCTAAGTTGCACCAAGAGTGTTTGTTAGAACTGTTTCATTTTTGGACTCTGGATTAGTTGTTTGCCCTCCTTGGATTTGTTTGTCTTTTGGATTCATCTTTTGGTTTGTACCTGCCTGACTGCACTATAAGCCACTTGGATTTTCTTTTGATATTAAATTTCTTTGACCTGCTCTCTGCCTTGTCTGCATTTTGGGCCCCTCATCTTGTTTAGTTTACCACATATATGACAAAAGGAGCAAATTATATTCTTCAACAACTATTCTCACTAGTTTTAAAGGAGTATGTGAACCTGAGACAAATTATGAATAACAAAAAAATCTAAATGAAGTAAATAAATGAATAATGTTCAGAAAATGATGAAAAACTATCATGTCATCTCAACATTTAGTTTTTGGTGAGGCACAGCCAACTCTGTCCACACATCACATCACGAGAAGCTGCTGAATCATCAGAGATGAGAAACTGTGAAAGAGAAGAGAAGTGGGGAGCAGAAACCAAAATCAAATCGATATTTTCCCCCCAAACGAAATTACTTTTTCTTTGAGACAGAAATGCTGTCACACACTGTTGCGCACAATTTATGGCTATAATACTTTCAATGGGAATAAAAAGAGCCACATGGAGAGAACATAGCAGCTATTTTCTTGCAGGACTGATATTAATATATAGAGAGAGGAACTTTGAAGGAGACATGAGAGACAGAGAGGAGTAAAAACATTTTATTCTGCATGAGAAAGGGGACGCAGACAGGGCTAAACCAAAATACCAAGTAAATTGGAAATCATTTGGCCCTGAAAGGAGGATTTAAAGTGGCCGAATGAGCGTCTCAGTGGAGTCAGAGATGCTGAGCAGAGATGGATGCTGACCAGCAGCAGGCTCAGTGCCCACAGTCCACACACTGAAAACCATGGTAACCATAAATTAAAGCACACAGAGAACCTCACTGTACAGCAGCAAACTGACAAACAACTGACATACACTATCTGTCTGTTACAAACCTTTAAAAACAACAATGTAAGAAAGTATGTATGTAAGTAACACACACTATATTGCCAGAAGTATCAGGACATCTGCCTTTACACGCACATGAACTTTAATAACATCCCATTCTTAATCCGTAGGGTTTAATATGGAGTTGGCCCACCCTTTGCAGCTATGACAGCTTCAACTCTTCTGGGAAGGCTTTCCACAAGGTTTACAAGTGTTTATGGGAATTTTTGACCATTCTTCCAGAAGCGCATTTGTGAGGTCAGACACTGATGTAGGACGAGAAGGCCTGACTTGCAGTCTCCACTCTAATTCATCCCAAAGGTGTTCTATTGGGTTGAGGTCAGAACTCTGTGCAGGCCAGTCAAGTTCCTCCACACCAAACTCGCTCATCCATGTCTTTATGGACCTTGCTTTGTGCACTGGTGCACAGTCAGGTTGGAACAGGAAGGGGTCATCCCCAAACTGTTCCCACAACGTTGGAAGCATGAAATTGTCCAAAATGTCTTGGTATGCTGAAGCATTAAGAGTTCCTTTCACTGGAACTAAGGGGCCAAGCCCAACCCCTGAAAAACAACCCCACACCATAACCCCCCCTCCACCAAACTTTACACTTGGCACAATGCAGTCAGGCAAGTACCGTTCTCCTGGCAACTGCCAAACCCAGACTCGTCCATCAGATTGCCAGACAGAGAAGCATGATTCATCACTCCAGAGAACACATCTCCACTGCTCCAGAGTCCAGTGGTGGCGTGCTTTACACCCCTGCAGCTGACACTTTGCATTGCACTTGGTGATGTAAGGCTTGGATGCAACTGCTCGGCCATGGAAACCCAATCCACGAAGCTCTCTATGCACTGTTCTTGAGCTAATTTGAAGACCACATGAAGTTTGGAGGTCTGTAGCTACTGACTCTGCAGAAAGTTGGTGACTTCTGAGCACTGTGCGCCTCAGCATGCGCTGACCCTGCTCTGTGATTTGGCCTACCAGTTCGTGGCTGAGTTGCTGTTGTTCCCAATTGCTTCCACTTTATTATAATACCACTAACAGTTGACCGTGGAATATTTAGTAGCAAGGAAATTTCACAAATGGACTTATTGCACAGGTGGCAACCTATCACAGTACCACACTTGAATTCTGTGAGCCCCTGAGAGCGACCCATTCTTTCATGGAAGTGATTGGAACACCTGAATTCAATGATTTGGAGGGGCGTCCTGATACTTTTGTCAATATAGTGTATGTACCATGAAGACAAAGACCTTGATGAGTAAACTCTTTTGAATTTGTATTATTATTCACATTAACACTTTTTCAAGATCACATTTCCCATAAAACCTGTTTACAGTTACAAAAAAATGGGAGCCCATTTTTGCCAGTAAAAGAAGAAAATATCCCAAAGGTCAGTCATAATTATGAGATAAAAATAGCTATCAGATTGAAAAGTCAAAATTGTGAGATAAAAACTCAAATTATGAGATTAAAAATTGAAATTATTATTATTATTAAAATTATGAGAAAAGATTAACTTTTAACTTATCTTGATTTATCTCATAATTGACTTTTAAAGCACACAATTATGACTTTTCATCTCAGAATTATGACCATTTATCTCAGACTTTTCATCTCGTAATTTTAACTCTCTCATATAACCATGACGGTTTATCTCATAATTTCAACTGTATATTTTAGAATTCTGACTTGTGTCATAATTCTGACATTTTATCTCATTATTATGTCCTTTTATGTCATAATTATGACCGTTTATCTCAATTTAGAATTTTTATCTCAGATTTGTGACTTTTTATCACATAAATATGACTCTACCTCAGAACCTTGACTTTTCATCTCATAAGTTCACATTATTATCTTATAATGGTGACTTTTCATCTAATTTTACCATGTATTTATTTCTTCAACAGATGAAAATGGCCTTTTAATAGATAACATGTTTTTATTTGGTATAATTTAGGAGTGAGTGATTCTTCTTTGGGCTTTCATCTTTCCTATATTACTAGAAAATCTTTATTTACATTTAATATAGAAAAACATTGTTTTGTGTGGTAAAATAATCCCAAAACATCCAGCAAAGTCAGACATATATAAAAGCATATAAAAAGCAAATAATCTTTTGAGCAGACAGATTTAATAATCACACAAATGTCTCTAAATTCTAGTGGTGAGTTATTTATGTTAAAATGTTTCATGTAGCTGCATGCAGAAACTATGTTTACAATTTTAAGATACAGCCATGTCAACAAAGGAGGAAAGCCTACGTGTAAACTTGTCAAGGTGTGTCGCAGAGTTCTACTTCAATTTCTTCAAAGAGTGGGAAAAACACAGGCGTAGTCCGAGAGATATCTTGATAGGGTGATTTATTTGCCGGCCTCCCAAGGTGCAAACAGTGATATTTACAAAAAGATGAAAAACAAGCGAAAAAAGGAAAAAATAATATTTCGTACAAAATTTCAAAATGTCATGAAGAAAGTTCTTCAATAACTCAGCTATTTTTGAAAGAAAACAAATTCCAGCACACAGTCAGGCAGCATGTTTTTTAACCAGATACATCATTTACAGCCTCCTAAACTCCAAATATATATAGACCAAAAATATTGTGTATTTTCATAAATGTTCCCCTTTAACATCACAAGTTATTTACATGAGAAATTAATTTTACAAACAGGAAACATAACAATGCAGGTCACATGATCACAAAAACGCGCGAGGACAGACTATTTAACCGAGCAATCGGTTGCGCCCCTGTTTGGCCAACCAAACTCAGACAGCGGGAGATAGCAGGATGAATGTGCAATGCATTTCCACATGGTAAGCGATACAATGACTGTGTGAATGTATGCTTAAACAAAGGTAGAACTATCAAGTGTGCACACTTGGCTGTGCTACAGAAACAGAGGAGGAAAGAGGGATATCTGCAGGATATTTTAATTACTTAGCAAAGACATGGAGGTGAGATGGGACTATGAATGAAAGCGTGTGTGTGTGTGCATATGCGTGTGCGCGCTGCCCACAGTCAGTGACAGAGCCGCTCCGTCAAAAGGTGACTTAGCTCATGCCCAAATATTTCTCTGCATTGTTTGATGTTAGTAACATATGGATTGTGAAGCCTTTGAGGACAGCAAAATTAGAGAAGAATAAGGGGAGAAAAAAGCAAAAGATGGAAGAAAAAAATGATTCATGGAGTGAAAAATGAGAACAAAAACAAGAGGAGGAGAAAGACCATCAGAATAAAGACAGGGAGGATAAAGAGAGGGAGGTAATTGGAGAGAAGCCTAAAGAGAAAGTGATATGGACGTCTGCAGTGACAATCAAAGCTGGCTGGTCCAGTCTGACGGTCGTTATCTCTGCCAGCACTGTGCCGCCTCCACAAAACGTCTGCTGGCCTCACTCACACTCACAGACACCGCTTCAATTATTACAAATGGTGTTTCTGCTTACAAAAATTCAGACTGACACTCAAGACACACCCATGCACACGTTACACAATGTCAGGCTCAGCAGGTTGACAACAAAGATGTGAAGAAATTATTGGTATGAAATAACTAGGGCTGTCAAACGATAAAAATTAACTCGATTAATCGCAATATTACTCTGTGATTAATCGCGATTAATCGCAGTTAAAATACTACATATTATTTATACTAATATTACTTTTATTTCTTCTATTATTTCTTATATAGTATTGAAGGATGCAGTACAGTTAGTCCATTACAATTTAAGGATGCAATTTTACAGACTGGTGAAAAATAATAACACATCATAGTTGTTTATTTTTTCACATCAGCACTACATTTTGATTAGTGTATTAAATAAATGCCTATGTATCCATCTGCACACCTCAACTTTCATAAACAAGTCACATCCATACAGTCTATGGTCACTTGGTTGTGAATGGAGAATATTGTCCCCCTGAAGCTGCCGTACATCTGACAGGCCACCGTCCGTCATAGGAAACACTCGCGGAGTTACAACTAGTCTGATTGTCACTGTCACTGACACTGTCAAACCAAGAGTTTAACAGTGTTTTACACTCTCGTTTGTGATCAAACCACCGATTGCAGTGAGTTTTACCTGATCACGGGCAGAGTCAGACGGCTCTTCACCGGGCAGCGGGTGGGACAAAGCTGCATTCAAGATGGAAATTACGAGACAAACCCCGTCCGCACTGATTCAAAATGGGACGCGCTATTTAATCCTCAAATACAGGACGATTCCGTATTTCAGTGGACGGGTGACAACTCCAGTGGTGACACGGACCACAGACTGTATACACAGACAGACTCTACCGAAGTCACGTGACACGATTAATCGTGCATTAATTTTTTTTAACACGTTATTGATTCCAGATTAATCTCATGCGTTAACGCGTTAATTTTGACAGCCCTAGAAATAACATGATAATGTTTCTGTGGTTGCAATAACGGTGACCGTGGGTCATTTTTCCCCTTTGAAATTAAACAAAACAACCAGTCGTGTCTGCCGTCATTGCGATATGGTGGCACTGTACAACAGTGTGACATCTTTTTAGCAACACAAACAATGTTGCTTTGTCTGGACCACTTTGGTCCAGGCATGGGGGGCAGAGGTGAATTTTAATGGCTTTTCCCTCCCGCAGGCAGGGGTTTTCAGAGTCTGACACTGCAGCCTCCCCCTGAATGTACTCATGGATTTACAGACAATGATCACGGTCTGATACTGACGAAAAATTAAATGGAAAATTCAGCACTTTTCATGTGGATTTACAATAAGTGTTGATGGTAAATGCAGTCAGTTAAAGCAATGCATTCATCAGCGTGTTATATTGATCAAGGAAACTGAGTTTTCTTGCTGGAGTGCACGAGTGCTTCTACATGTACTACAATGCACTGTTGGTGAGCCTGTGACTCCCATGTCCACAACAGTGTTATCACCACCCTAAACTATAGCTATTACTTTTTTGGCCAAGGATTCTGACAAAAACACTCCTCTCCTGTCAGCGGCGGAGGTGGAGACTAGAAATCCAAGCTGAAATAGTTTGTAGTTCTTCCAGTGATGTTTTCTCTGTCCATACAACACATTCTGGGAGATTTATTGCTTCAAATGACTACATTTACCATCAAAAGATTTTTAGTTGTGTTTGATTGATGTTTAATTACTTTATTGATGTCTAAATTGGTCATTTTCACCCATGATTCAGAGATATTAAAAGATATTTTTTGAGGTTCATAAAGTGACTCATGGAATTAATCTTTGCTGACTTTTCAGTTCTTGCTTTTTTCTTCAAAAACATGTAATATTCTTAAATTTCTAAACCACATGTTAAAATCAAATGAATCAACCTGATAGAAAAATCTGCTTGTTTGACAGCATTCACTGTCCACTAAGCCCTCCTGTGATCAGGGGTCATCAGTAGGCATGGTTTCATTTGAAGGGATAAAAACCCTCAAAAGGTTTTAGAAGCTCTGGTCTAAAATGATGCACACGTCTGATTCAACTAGTGGGAATGAGATGTGACCCAGTTTGAAAGCTTCACTGTTTGATGTCATTTCGCTGATATGGACCACAGAGAGCTGGAGGTCCGCTCATGGGCTGCAGCAGCAAAAAGTCTATTTCAGAAGAAGTCACAGCTGGGTCACAAATATGAATTTCAGCTTTTCACCAGGCACATAATGACAAAGTGGCTGAACCTACAAATCTCTGGTAGATGGAAAAGGGGTAGAACAAAGTAAGTAAGTAACTGTATGGATGAGTGATATAGATTTTGTGAAAATAATTAACTACATTACCAAAATGCATGCATTAACTAACATATTATATAACACATCATTTTTGTCACCAAACTCCAGTTTGGAATAGAAAACTTTTGATCTGTGAACTGTTAACATCTCATTCTATTGCACTGATATTTTCTAAATAGACCTTTCGTTGAGCATACATGCTGAAGCAATAATTTGGCCATGTAGCTATTTCACTGTCAGTCTCTGGCTCATTATGAGGAAGAACCAGAGATATTTGAACTGCTTCACTTGGCGAAGCTGCTTGTTCCCAAACCAGAAGGAGTAGTAGAAACATTTTGCGGCAGAGTACCAAGGCCAGAGTTCTGGCTCTCATCTCAAACTGGCCTGGCTACATGCAGCAGCACATGTCAGAACTCAGCTGTGCTTTGAGGTTGAAAAATGATGACAAAGCAGAACCTTGGCAAATACCTGACACCTGCTAACTATTCACCTCTGTTCAGACTGTTGGTTGTCTGCAATTGGCTTATGTTTTGGGGGACACAACACATTGATTATAGTCTACCATAATTAAAAATATATTAGTAAAATATCTGACCAAAAATTACTAAAATACCACTCTGCTACACAAATCCTATAGAAACACCTAAAAAAACTTCAGCATAGAAATGCAATCAAACAAAAACAAAAAGGACAGTTATTGTCATTTCTGACGTAACTGTATTAAAATCACTGCATAAAATTAGATTGAAGCCAACTGTCAGGAGTTCTGTGGTATTTTTCACACCGATAAAAACAAACATTAAAAGCCTGCCTGGAATTATTTCTCTTTTTCTAATTATAATAACATCTTGATATTTTAATTTTGTCTTTCTCCTGCTGTCACCATTACTGAGTTTTGTTTGAATGAAAGAGGGAGAGTTTGCTTGTTCTTGTTACAGAGCGGATCTGGAATGACGTATTTCTGCTTTTACATCAATCCCAGTTGAGAGCGGGTACTGTGATTGGTTTCCTTCTGTGAGGAACACAGCGTGTGGCCAATTACATTTTAGAAAAGAAAAAACAGCAACAGCTGACCTCAAAGTTCTCCTTTGCCTAAAAGTAACAAGTAACAACAAACTTCCTAGAAATGTAGTGGAGTGAAAGTCAGAAGTTTCCAAAAAAACAAATACTCAAGTAAAGTACAGATACTCTAAAAATGTATTTAAGTGCAGTACTCAAGTAAATGTACTTTGTTACTGTTCAACACTGATGATAACACAGACCAGTGAATTATTCCTCTAACTGAGTGGTTCCCAAACTGGGGTGCTGATCCCCGCGGGGGAGCACAGAGCCAACTAACTAACTGAAGCTTGCACTACAGGCTATTAAAAATATATTTGATATATCTTTCCTATATTTTTATATTCTGTGTCCTTTTCTTGTTTCGCATCCCTTTTATAAACTGAGTGCATCGTTTTTACAGCACACAATGAAACATGTCCTATCAGGATAAACACAGGTGTAATTAATGACATTAAAAATGGCTGCCACACATCTGGCTGAACTGCTTCCAGCTGCTGTTGTTCATGCTGGCCCATCACTAATGTTATTAGTTACACCTGCTTTGACAAGTTACTTGTCTTTTGTGAAAGAAAGTACTGATATCAACATTTGTATTGTTAGAATGATATGATTTTGCATTTTTCACATTTTGTCCATTTGTAGTCCACCTGAATGATGAATGCAGCAGCTCTTTCAAAAAGGCTGACGTTTTCAGACATGTGAATACTGTTACCTGGTGCCAAGTCATTCTGAACTGTCTAAATAAACCATTTTAAATGAGACCAGAGCCCGAATAACAACAAATGGCTCCAAAAAAGTTTGGTCCCCAGGCTCCTGGTAGTGATAAAGATGTATTGACTGCAGCAGCTGAGGACAAGTGGAGGGACAATAGTTGCAGAGAAAAGGAGAGGGCCTGAACTGTCAGGGTTCACTGTCAAAAAACCCAAAACTGATTAATTTGTTTAGCCCAATCTTCTAAGACTGGTGAAACTAAAGTTAAAAGAAAGAACCCTGTTGGAGGAATTGGGTTCAAAACTCAAGAACTCTACTGAGGTATGCTCGCTTTGAAATTCTGAGTTTTCTCAGCTTATACATTTTTACAGTATAGGACACTGACTTCATAAATGAGACAAAATAAGTGCATTTAGGAGGAATTAACAGGCTCTTTTTCCTCTCATCTGTAAAACAATGTACACATTTTACACATGCTATATAAAACGTTTACTGCAGATATAAATCTTACATTTGCAGAATTTCTTCTATAGTCTTTTATTTATTTGGTGACCCAAATAAAATCTCCTGTGACCCACCTGTGGGTCCTGACCAGTCTTTGGGAATGACTGTGTTAAAGCAATCACTTTTTTCTTACAGTGTTAAAAATCCCATAAAATTAATCCAGATATAACCATGAACGCTGATCCAACAGAGAGCCTTAACGTACTGTAAGCAGTGATAAATATACTGTACCCTCTAATGGCTCACAGTGTCCTTTCACACTGAATATGATAAGGATGTGTGATGAGTACCTGTTCTTTTGCAGCTGCATTAATTGTGTCACTGCATTAACCTTATGAATTTCTGTAATTCCATTGCACCAGTTGCATAAAATCAGTCTGATATTTCCTTGAAACTGCTTAGTATTAGTACTAGCTTAGTATTTGGTGAGTATTTCAAATGCACTACAACAAGGTTTCTTTTCCATTTTTGAACTGAAGGTGAGTTTATTTGAGTGCAGACTCTATTGCAAGCGTTTTACCCTAGTTTTATTATCAGGACTAGTGCCATAGTCTAATAGTATAACAGCATAACTCTGCACTAGAGTCATGAAGAATATATTCTACAATATTCATCCTGGACATGTTGAAACCTTGTAGCGCTATAGAAACACTTGGAGAAAACTGATTACTGCCCCCGGGCCACCAAAAGATTGTATAATATGTATGCTGGTGCACCTGCTAAGCATAAATAATATTACAGAGACAGAGCTGGAAGGTCAGCAGACACATCATGTTTCATTAAAAATAAAATAGTGGGAAATGGGAAACACATACATTACATGTAATGATTCTGTGAAATGAGAGGACAGAAGGAAAATGGTGAGGCAGCAAAGCTCATCACAGGGAGCTATTACACCAGACCACAGAGATCCAGTGAGCCCAGAACCAGAACTGGGGACATCAGAAAAGATGAAAGTTTGGTCACGTTTTCTCTGCATGACGATTCCAACTTCTAATGCACCTCGTATTGGGGTTGTTAGGATGGAATATGATACCATTTATCCAAGTGAAGTTAAGTTTACAGACCAGCACAACACAACTGTGCACAACAGGAAGCATCCATAAATTTAAATAGCCATACTGTCTGTACTGTACTGTTCAAAACAACATTCATTTAAATCATACTTGCCAACCCTGAGAGCTCAAAAAGGCAGGATTTCCAAACCGAAGCTGGGGGTGTAGGGATCCTCTCCCAAAAAAAACTGAGTTTCACAGACTTTGTTTCCTGCTGTAACTGTCTGAGAGACATTTTTCACTGAGGTTATTATTTCCTATTTATTTCTATTGTAGCATCCCAGAACTTTACAGTACATGAGGCTTAAATGCTTTAAGTGACCTCAAACTGGCATGATGTTGTGTTTGGGTTTGATGTCTTAAGGTAGATACCATGAAGGTTTACCCTTATAAATAACTAACCCCAGACAATTCTTGTGAATTAAAACAAATATAAATTTTCTTAAATGTTGAATGTTTTGAAAAAGTACAAAATTACCCTTAAATTTAAATGAAACAAAAAACGCAAATTATCCATTTAAAAATAAAAAATGTACCTTGTAAAAATATTATTAAACCAAAATTATCTTTATGAAAATTAGCAAATTACTGAACGACCTCCAAAGTAAGTATGAAAAACTGAATGGGCAATACCAAAATATTACACTGTCGGCAATGGCATCCCCCGCTACCATGACTTCTCAGCAATGGCGTCCTCTCGCCAAGTGTCTTCACTGACTTTAGCTTAAATCCTCCTGGGATTATTAAAGAAACAACAAAATTTTAAATTCATTTGGAAGAATAAGCACCATTAAGTTAAAAAAGGAGACTTCATGAAAATGGTGGGATTAAAGCGATTGATTTTGAAATTATGAACAGAGTATTAAAAATCAAATGGCTTCAAACCTTCCCAAGAAATGGTAAAGAAGTATGATTCTCATCATCTTCACTCATGTTCAATAAATTGGGAAATATCAAGTTTCTGTTAAAATGTGATGTTGAGATATCCAAACTGCCTGTTAAACTCTCTGCCTTCTACCAGCAAGTCCTGTTACACTGAGAAATTAAACAGAACTTTAGCTCCCACAGTGTCCCGCTGTGGAATAATGGAGTAATATTAACTAAAAGAAAAACTATGTTTATGGAAGACTGGATGGAAAAACAAATATGCTCAGTCATGCATCTAATGGATGAAAACAGTAATATACTCGAATTGGAGGAGTTTAATGCTAAGTAATTTGAATTGCTTGAAAACTACATAAGGTTACACAAGACACCCCAACAGCACATGTTCAATTAATTAAAAACAATCTAGATAATACCTCAATGGCTAAATCACAAAATATTACTGTAAACTATATTGATTTCTTATTTAGAAAATGCAATAAGAAATTTCTGAGACAACACCTGGTAATACAATGTATCCTGGACCAACAAAGACTACACTTAGACTCAAAGACTATGAGAAAACTGAAATGTTACAACCTGTGTTTAATTCCTACACATCCATGAGTTGAATTAGTGACAACACGTTATCTTAATAATGACACATTTAGTGTGTCAAGGATATTAACACACTGTATGTGTCACATAGATTAACACAGATATGTGTAAATACTAACAGTGTTGATACATAAAATTACATCAACACATTCATGCTTTGCTCATAACTACAGTGAGCAAACACAAACGTGTCACTCTACAGAAGTGGTTGAATACAATAAAAATCAAAACACCACTAATTTTTTTTTTTTTAATTTAAGAAAGTATTTAAACATTTTAAGACATTTACCATTCCATGTACTACTCATGAAAGTGAAAAAAATGTTTTTTTCAACACTTACATCTAGGATTAAGACATTTAGTCAACATTTCATGTTCAATTCATGAAACTGCCCCTCCTTAAACCGCCACCTTATCGTGGTGGATGGGTTTGAGTATTTGCATGATCCTAGGAGCTATGTTGTCCGGGCTTATTGCCCCTGGTAGGGTCTCCCAAGGCAAACAGGTCCTAGGTGACGGGTCAGACTAAGAGCGGTTCCAAAGCCCCGGATGAAAGAAAGAACAACAAGGAAGTTTACGTCGCCCGGATTGGCGTCACTGGGGCCCCACCCTGGAGCCAGGCCCGGGGTTGGGGCTGACAGGCGAGCGCCTGGTGGTCGGGTCTTCACCCATGGGACCCGGCCAGGCACAGCCCGAACGAGCGACGTGGGCCTGCCTTCCCGTGGGCCCGCCTTCCCGTAGGCCCATCACCCGTGGGAGGGTGCAGAAGAGGCCGATGCATTGTGGTTTGGGTGGTGGTCGTGGGCCCTGACGACCCAATCCCTGGATATGGAATCTGGCTATGGGGACATGGAATGTCACCTCGCTGGGGGGGGGGGGGGGAGCCTGAGCTAGTGCAGGAGGTTGAGCGGTACAGGCTAGAGATAGTCGGGCTCACCTCCACGCACAGTCTGGGCTCTGGAACCCAACTCCTTGATAGAGGCTGGACTCTCTTCCACTCTGGAGTTGCCCGCGGTGAGAGGCGGTGGGCTGGTGTGGGCTTGCTTATAGCTCCCCAGCTTAGCCGCCATGTGTTGGAGTTTTCCCCGGTGAACGAGAGGGTCGCTGCCCTGCGCCTTCGGGTCGGGGACAGGTGCCTCACTGTCGTTTCTGCTCATGGGCCAAACGGCAGTGCAGAGTACCCGGCCTTCTTGGAGTCCATGGAAGGGGTGCTGGAAAGTGCTCCGACTGGGGACTCCATCATTCTGCTGGGGGACTTCAACACCCATGTGGGCAGCGACAGTGTTACCTGGAGGGGCGTGATTGGGAGGAACGGCCTCCCCGATCTGAACCCGAGTCGTGTTCTGTTATTGGACTTCTGTGCTAGTCACAGTTTATCCATAATGAACACCATGTTCAAGCATAAGGGTGTCCATCAGGGCACGTGGCACAAGGACACCCGAGGCCTGAGGTCAATGATCGACTTTGTGGTTGTGTCATCTGACCTTCGGCCGTATGTCTTGGACACTCGGGTGTAGAGAGGGGCTGAGCTGTCAACTGATCACCACCTGGTGGTGAGTTGGAGGAGGAGGAAGCTAGACAGACTTGGCAGGTCCAAACATGTTGTGAGGGTCTGTTGGGAACGTCTGGCGGAACCTTCTGTCAGAGGGGTCTTCAACTCTCACCTCCGGGAGAGCTTTGACCAGATCCCGAGGGAGGCTGGGGACATTGAGTCTGAATGGACCATGTTCTCCACCTCCATTGTTGACGCAGCCGTTCGGAGCTGTGGCCGTAAGGTCTCCGGCACCTGTCGCGGCGGTAACCCCCGAACCCGGTGGTGGACACTGGAAGTAAGGGATGCCGTCAAGTGGAAGAAGGAGTCCTATCGAGCTTGGTTGGCTCATGGGACTCCTGAGGCAGCTGACAGGTACTGGCAGGCTAAGCGTGCTGTGGCCCGGGCAGTGGCGGAAGCAAAAACTTGGGTATGGGAAAAGTTTGGGGAGGCCATGGAGGAGGATTATCAGTCAGCCCCGAAGAGATTCTGGCAAACCGTCCAGCGCCTCAGAAAGGGGAAGCAGTGCCCTGCCAACACTGTTTACAGTGGAGGTGGGGAGCTGCTGACTTCGACTGGGGATATTGTCAGGCGGTGGAAGGAATACTTCGATAATCTCCTCAATCCCACTGACATGCCTTCTGTTGAGGAAGCAGAGGCTGGGGACCCAGAGGCTGATTCATCCATCACTCGGGCTGAAGTCGCTGAGGTAGTTCGGAAGCTCCTCGGTGGCAAGGCACCAGGGGTGGATGAGATCCCTGAGTACCTCAAGTCCCTGGATGTTGTTGGGCTGTCTTGGTTGACACGCCTCTGCAACATCGTGTCGCAGTTGGGGACAGTGCCTCTGGACTGGCAGACCGGGGAGGTGGTCCCTCTGTTTAAGAAGGGGGACCGGAGGGTGTGCTCCAACTACAAGGGGATCACACTCCTCAGCCTCCCTGGTTTAGTCTATTCCAGGGTACTGGAGAGGAGAATTCGGCCAATAGTCGAACCTTGGATTCAGGAGGAACAATGCGGTTTTCGTCCTGGTCGTGGAACACTGGACCAGCTCTATACCCTCCGCAGGGTGCTTGAGGGTTCATGGGAGTTTGCCCAACCAGTTCACGTGTTTTGTGGACTTGGAGAAGGCATTCGACCGTGTCCCTCGTGGCATTCTGTGGGAGGTGCTTCGGGACTATGGAGTCCGGGGCCCTTTGCTAAGGGCTGTGCGGTCTCTGTATGACCAGAGCAGGAGCATGGTTCGCATTGCCGGCAGTAAGTCAGACCTGTTCCTGGTGCATGTTGGACTCCAGCAGGGCTGCCCTTTGTCACCGGTTCTGTTCATTATTTTTATGGACAGAATTTCTAGGCACAGCCAGGGGCCGGAGGGAGTCCGGTTTGGGGACCACAGGATCTCATCTCTGCTTTTTGCGGATGATGTTGTCCTGTTGGCTCCTTCAAACCAGGACCTTCAGCATGTACTGGGGCGGTTTGCAGCTGATTGTGAAGCGGCTGTAATGAGAATCAGCACCTCCAAGTCCGAGGTCATGGTTCTCGACCAGAAAAAGGTGGCTAGCCCCCTCCGGGTTGGAGGAGAGCTCCTGCCTCAAGTGGAGGAGTTCAAGTATCTTGGGGTCTTGTTCACAAGTGAAGGAAGGATGGAGCGTGAGATTGACAGATGGATCGGTGCAGCGGCAGCAGTAATGCGGTCGTTGTACCGGTCTGTTGTGGTGAAGAGGGAGCTGAGCCCGAAAGGCGAAGCTCTCAATTTACCAGTCAATCTACGTTCCTACCCTCACCTATGGTCATGAACTTTGGGTCATGACCGAAAGAACAAGATCTCAGATACAAGCGGCTGAAATGGGTTTCCTCCGCAGGGTAGCAGGACGCTCCTTTAGAGATAGGGTGAGGAGCTCTGTCACCTGGGAGGAGCTCAGAGTAGACCCGCTGCTCCTCCTTGTTGAGAGGAGCCAGCTGAGGTGGCTTGGGCATCTATATCAGATGCCTCCTGGACGCCTTCCTGGGAGGGTGTTCCAGGCATGCCCCACCGGGAGGAGGCCCCGGGGAAGACCCAGGACACACTGGAGAGACTATGTCGCTCGGCTGGCCAGGGAACGCTGCAGGATCCTACCGGAAGAGCTGGAGGAAGTGTCCAGGGAGAGGGAAGTCTGGGCATCCCTGCTTAGACTGCTGCCCCTGCGACCCGGCCCCGGATAAGCGGAAGAAGATGGATGGATGGATTCATGAAACTGAAAAGTTTTAGGTGTGGTTATTAAAACAGTTAACAATCACAACTCATACATACACCGATCAGGCATAACATTATGACCACTGACAGGTGAAGTGAATAACACTACTTATCTCCTCATCATGGCACCTGTTAGTGGGTGGGATATATTAGGCAGCAAGTGAACATTTTGTCCTCAAAGTTGATGTGTTAGAAGCAGGAAAAATGGGCAAGCGTACGGATTTGAGCGAGTTTGACAAGGGCCAAATTGTGATGGCTAGATGACTGGGTCAGAGCATCTCCAAAACTGCAGTTCTTGTGGGGTGTTCCTGGTCTGCAGTGGTCAGTATCTATCAAAAGTGGTCCAAGGAAGGAACAGTGGTGAACCGGTGACAGGGTCATGGGCGGCCAAGGTTCATTGATGCATGTGGGGAGCGAAGGCTGGCCCATGTGGTCTGATCCAACAGACAAGCTACTGTAGCTCAAATTGCTGAAGAAGTTAATGCTGGTTCTGATAGAAAGGTGTCAGAATACACAGTGCATCACAGTTTGTTGCTTATGGGGCTGCATAGCCGCAGACCAGTCAGGGTGCCCATGCTGACCCCTGTCCACTGCCGAAAGCACCAACAATGGGAACGTGAGCATCAGAACTGGACCACGGAGCAATGGAAGAAGGTGGCCTGGTCTGATGAATCATGTTTTCTTTTACATCACGTGGATGTCCGGGTGCGTCGCTTACCTGGGGAACACATGGCACCAAGATGCACTATGGGAAGAAGGCAAGCCGGCAGAGGCAGTGTGATGCTTTGGACAATGTTCTGCTGGGAAACCTTGGGTCCTGCCATCCATGTGGATATTACTTTGACACGTACCACCTACCTACCTAAACATTGTTGCAGACCATGTACACCCTTTCATGGAAACGGTATTCCCTGATGGCAGTGGCCTCTTTCAGCAGGATAATGCACCCTGCCACAAAGCAAAAATGGTTCAGGAATGGTTTGAGGAACACAACAACGAGTTTGAGGTGTTGCCTTGGTCTCCAAATTCCCCAGATCTCAATCCAATTGAGCATCTGTGGGATGTGCTGGACAAACAAGTCCGATCCATGGAGGCCCCACCTCGCAACTTACAAGGCTTAAAGGATCTGCTGCTAACGTCTTGGTGCCAGATATCACAGCACACCTTCAGAGGTCTAGTGGAGTCCATGCCTCGATGGGTCAGGGCTGTTTTGGCAACAAAAGGGGGACCTACACAATATTAGGCAGGTGGTCATAGTGTTATGCCTGATTGGTGTAAGCGATAACAGTGCCTTTGCCTGTGTTCCAAAGGCTGAACTTCAGTATCTGCTGTAATCACAACATCTCTGTTCTGTTCATCTGTCCACGCAAAACCACAGTATAAGAGACACCATTGTTTCTGAAATGTCCCCTTCAAGGGCTGACCTGATTAGGCCAAAGCCTGAAGCTTGCCAGTGAGCTCCACACTCTGGTGTACTTGGCTGGTCAGATGGTTGATGCACATTAGCTGCGACTGATGGGTCCCCAAGGATCCCTCATCACTGATGCCAGGGGAGGGGATGCTGGTTTTCTGCTTGAGAAAAGAAAAACAATTTTTCTTTGGCACTGGTTTCAAACCCAAAATATTCCAAATATTGAATGTACTCCACAAACCGTAAATCACATCAGACATCAGATGTCATTGTTAGACAATGCAAACTGCATTTCTGAAAAAGGACTTCCAGTGACATGCAGACTGTATTCAGGGGTGGGTACTAACCAGTTACATTTACTCTTTTATATCTACTCAAATAACTTGAAGAGATGGTACTTGTCAGAGTAATGACAAGTAGATTTTTAGAGAAAAAATACTTTTACCATTACATTACTGTATCTGGATACATTCACATAGCTCCTTTTGTTTACTTATTTATTTATTTATTTATGCAGCTGACTCGTTAAGATGCAGGTGAGCAGGTCCCAGCTATGTGAAAAGAGCACACACAATGATTTTGTAAATGTTACACTATTACATTCACACAAAACAAGATTAGCAAAGGGTTCATAAAATGAAAACCATTTACCATCATTCTGGACTCCAGTCTGTTCTAACAAGGAGGACACAACACCCTTCTCCAAAATGGCAATCTGCTTCAGTTTTGGGATGATAGACAGCTCCCACCTCCAGATGAACATCTCTGCTTACCCATCAGACAGCCTGCCAACCTCTATGTGGAGCTGGTATAGAAAACAGGTACATGTGTTACTTGCATCTAAACTACTTTTATGTTAGATTGACAAATCAAACCCAATATCAACCCTAATGTTTCAACCCTAAGACTCAGTCTTACCAGCTTTTAAAGGTGTCTGAGGACACTGTCTGTCAAAGTCTGCAACTGTAAATGAATGGCTGCCGATGGTTGAAAGTGTTTTCCACTGGGCTGAGCTGCTGCACAAAAGGGCTACTTTCTCCTCTGGTAACAGAAATGTATCTATAAACAAAAAAAAAGAAAAACCAACAACAAAAAAAACCCCATAATATCTATATTTAAACATGAATGAGTACTCAGGGCCATATACTGGTAGATTTGATTATCACCTCTCATATGTGTCACATTTCAACCAGACAAGATATTATTAAATCCATTTGTATTGAGCTGAATCGCTGAAAAAAGGTTTAATCTTAACTTAAAACTTAAAATAATGTAAAAATTTACCATCTCCCACTTTAATATTTTATCTGGCACTCACTAATGAAAACAACAAGTTTATTAACTAAAATGGTAAGAGGTCACTCAGCAGAGTACAGATCCCCACCAGGCAACAGATGGTGAAGCACCTACTGCAATACCACTGTGCTGTCCTCATTATATGTGTTGTATATAACTTGATAATCAGGTAAACACTTTCCTTACATCAAGACTCTGAAGACCGCTGTTCTCTTGTACACAGGTTTATTGATGTTGCAAGGAAAGGTGAAACTAAAACATACAGAAAGCAGAATTACCTCTATGCTTGATTTTAACATGAACAAATATTCACAATGTAAATCAATATCAATGCAATATGCATATGAATTCAATCCTCTTATTTTTACTGTTACAGTTTTTATGTATTTATCATATTTTTAACTCAAAATGTAATATATAACATTTTATTTTATGTAATCATTGTCTGTTCATGTATTTATTTGTAATGGTCCTTTAATGAACCTCCAAGAGCTTAGGAGTAATGTAGTCACTAGCAACAGTAATTTGGTAAATATCTACAAATAAACTTCACAGAATTTAACATTGTCCCAAAAAATAATGATCTGCAAATGTAGATAATAATTTAACAAGCATATACATACCCACGATGCTACTTTAGGCATAAGACGTATGCAGATGGCACTGGATTAACTCAGGTGCAGCACATCAACATCACTGAGAGCCATGCTCCCTTTCTTCCTGATTACTGGTCACATGGCATAACATCCTGTTACTGACTTCCTGACACTTAAAGTGACCACAACAAAATTCTGAAACACCTAAAAATACTGCTAAAACTTTAACATATGAACTTATTTGTAACAAAATAGCTACTACAACTGGTAGATGCAACCAGCAGAGATTTGGAAAATTCAACGAACATTAACATGACCCCACATACGTTGTCTCAGGCTGAAACAAGATTTCAAACTGAAGCACTTGTTGATCACTTGCGGCCCAGAGTGGCTGTGTAAGAAGAGTAAGAAGTCAGCTGTCAATGGTCGTATAAAACAGCGCAGCCAAAAAATAGAATTACTGCCTCACAGCTGTTTGTCTCCACCAAACTGCCGAGTTACAGTTTAGATCCATGTCTGTCCACACTCATATAATGTCTGTAATGAAGACTTTGAAGGAATTTAATATGAAACT
Source organism: Lutjanus argentimaculatus (assembly GCA_034769285.1). Taxonomy (NCBI): domain Eukaryota; kingdom Metazoa; phylum Chordata; class Actinopteri; order Lutjaniformes; family Lutjanidae; genus Lutjanus; species Lutjanus argentimaculatus. The sequence goes on along the minus strand of JAWZSL010000006.1, from coordinate 1,379,161 downwards.
TACCACTACGTTGATGTGTTACTTTGGAGGAATTTAATAAAAGGTATTAAGATGGAATGGAAATGGAAGTTCTCACTATACATGTGTGATTCCAGTGAATCATTTCCAGTGAGAAACATGCTGTCTTCACTTAGAGACGGGTTTGACAGAGGGCTGATAGAGAGGTGAACGTGATGATGTCACAGTGAAGTTGATCTTTGACCTTTTGGATATAAAATGTCATCAGCTCATCATTTTATCCTATTAGACATTTGTTTCTAATTTTGTCATAATTAGTTCATGAAATCTTGAGTTATGGCCAAACGTGTTTAGTGAGGTCACTGTGACCTTGACCTTTGACCACCAAAATCTAATCAGTTCATCCTTAAGTTTGTAGAAATTCCCTCAAGTTGTTCTTGAGATATCACATTTATCTCATTTATGGGATAACCTGGAAATATATGGCTGCGGCCATAAAAACATAAAGACATAAAGGTCATTTTAAAAAGTTTTTTCAAGAATTCAGAATCTCAGAGGTCCTCCAGCATACAGTTATGAAGGTACAATAAAAATTAGGCTCTCCAAGTACCACCATTATGACTGATGTTAAAATAGAGTACTGCAGGCTGAACTTATTCAGCTGCAGACAGTTCACACAGGAGGCAGGTTTAATCCTAATTAGATTATTAATCACTGATTGTTGTCAGTCACAGCTGCACTACCTTCACAGCAAGGCTGTTTAGCTCGCAACTAATCATGGCTGATGTATGCACACATCACATGTGCATGAAGGTTACTACGTAGCAGCTTGATATTGAACTAAAGAAAGTACAGAAACTTATTTGAAATTAAATTTCAGCAATCTCATAGTTTATTTTCTTATTTTTTTCCATTTTAAATTTTGTTTTTTCATTTCGAAAATATTAGGAGATTTTTTTTCAGTGTACCATCAGAGAGAGCTCAAGCACAACCAGTAGGGCTGGGTATCGTGTTATAAACATTATGATACCAGTACCAATCCCAGCACCCTTAAAGTGATACCAATACCAATGAAGAACTTCATTCGATACCAGTTTTTGAAAGTTCCTCTTTATTAAGAACACCTGCAGAGACTGTGTAAAATCATGTACACAGTTTTTTCTAAATCTGGGTACCAAGGATCAAAACGAAGGGATCATTTGACCAGAGAAGTGTCGATTCTATTTGGTACTGGGTTATTTCAATCAATACCAAAAAGGTTTTGAGTACCAATTGTTAAGGAATTTTCCATTCTCTAGCGGTTATGCTAAGGCCTTCGAGCCATACCAGTAATATACTTGTTTTAACTTTTGACAGACATACTGTCTCTCCTCTAGGATAGTAGATGCAGCTGTCTTCTCCTTTCGGATAAACAAGTGAACAACCTGATAGTGTTGCTAGGGCAGCTGACGTCGAAGAGGTGTTTGTCTTGTCTCTCTGACCGGAGAAGACATAAACTATAATCTGTTTTGGTTAACACTGACCCTGAGCTGTGGAGCCAGAGGTGCTGAACAGTAGTCTCAGACTTTGTGTATTCATAATTCCTGTGTTTGCATATTCAGACCAATAGGCTAACTTTATGTGTTGGGTCTGACCTTATTTGGGTATAGGTTCATCATGACATTATCTGTGAATGCTTAAAGACTATCCCGGAGGACAGAAACGCCAGAACTGAAGGGAACATCAATGCCAACTGTGTACTGGTTATTCCTTCATTCTCCTTGATCAAGTATTATTAAACCAGTTTCAGTGTAAGACATATTGGACTCCTGAGTACTTCTTCCTTCGGATATATGGGTATTGGGATAAAATCCACAACAATCTGGCGTCACGAACAGGATCTCAACAAAACAACAACATGGTAAGTGCTGCTCTTTATTTTATGCCTTACCATGTTGGTGTTTGACGAGATCAGAAAGAACTTGTAAATTTTAAATTTTAACAACTGCAAAAGTAAAAAGCCCATAAGTATACAATGATTAAAACGTGAATGTTCATGTTGGTAAAATTAATGAAAACTGTTTTTAAAAATCAATTAAGTTTTGAAGGTTTGAATAACAAAAGCAGAGTGCATGGTTTTCGAGGAATAAGACTGTGAAGTGCGAGTGAGTGTTGTTGACTCCTCACAGGGCCACAGGTAACTGTTTTGTTTAAGAGTCGGCTTCGGGCTGTGCTCGACACAGGGGGACCCACCTGAGGTTCAAACTATAAGAAAAGATGTTTTCGGGGTAGTGTTGTTGCCTACTTCGTTTGAACCAAGAAGGTGGAACATCCACTCTGTGTCTGGGAACACGAGGGCTCTGGTTGGATTTTATCAGAGTCTGGGGGCCGATGTGTATAAGTGAGAGTCTTCCACTCCTCGCAGGGCCACAGGTAATTGTTTTGTTTCAGAGTCGGCTTCGGGCTGTGCTCGACACAGGGGGACCCACCTGAGGTTCAAACTATAAGAAAAGACGTTTTCGACACGAAGGCTCTGGTTGGATTTTATCAGAGTCTAGGCGCCGATGTTTATAAGTGTACACTAGGTGAAATCAAAGATTCACCGAAACGTCTCAAACCAGCACTGCTGCTAATGTTAAAAAAAAAGAAGTCGGAGTCTTGTATGCTGCTGAAACTGTATGTGTGTTTATTGTTGTAAAGTGCAATATGGGTACTAATCCGTCCAAAGCAGGTAGTAAAGATGAGTCTAGAGATACACTAATTAGACTGCCAAAAGCTATGACACAGAGTGACTGTCAACCAGTGACAGACACCAGTGAAAATGTGGAACAAAAATCTAACTGATAAGCCGTACACAGAGGCACACACACACACACACCACCAATAGAGCCCATGTCACATTTTAAGGAAATGTTTTCACTGTAAATGCCTGCAGCAATCATTGGTAGGCAGAAAGGATGGAATTTTATGTTTCCATTCTCTTCCCTTATGTGTGAATGGACAGATGACATGTGACCATATGATAGATCGTTTAAAAAAGAGAAACTGATTAGTATTAGGTGTGGTTGGTAATGATGTTAGCCATTATCATGTCAAACTAAAATAAATGTTGAAGGCACAAGTGTGCAACATTCCTTTTGATATTCAATAAGAGCCCAATTAACCTCACTGGGGCAAGATTTGCTTTGTAAGTTTAAAGCGACAATTCACTGTACCGCTGATTGTTTGTTTTTAACCGTACCTGAAGATAAAGCAGCTCAAACGTTTAAGTTTTTGAAATACACTGCTGATTGTTTGTATCGCTGGACATGGTCAGATTTTAACATGTCTTCTATCTTCAAAGTTCCCAACATTCAGAAAAATGCAGAAACGTCACTAACATGTGTGTCATTGATGTCTGCTATGAGGCCTTGCCTGTGAACTGTCATTGTACAGCAGCATTTAACCCTTTGGAGCAGTACAAGGTACTGGCTAATGATTTCTTAAACATTCAAGAGGGGTTGGAAAAATGAGCAATGTGTGTTTGTTGGTTCACAGAGAGGCGATATTCCAATTTAACTGTCTGACACACAACATGGACTATTTGATAAGTTTAAATATTCATTTCCACATATCACTATAACTGTTATGCCCGGCAGTGAACCAGAACATCTTGGAAGAAGGGCAGGTCAAAGCCAAGCAAAGAGAGCAGCTGTATCAGCCTCTCTAACCCAAACAATAACACACTTGGGTGAAGAACTGTATATGTTATCATTCGGTGAGAACATTCAGTTACCAGAGAGCACAGCTGTTTTATAATCATCTGAATGAATGACGGTTTGTACAAGATTTGTAAGCTATAAACAACATTGTTGTGCAACAGCTCCAATTGTGGCAAACACTGATTCAGGTTTAGCCTTTTTACCATTTAACTCAACACACTTCACGTTCAAAGACAGGCAGTATACATGGTGGCGTTTGCCGCAGGGCTTTGTCGAGAGTCTGGTGGTGTACGCAGCGGTGGTGAAAAGAGACCTGGATGACCTCCACCTGCCAGGGAAGTCAACACTCCTGCAATACGCAGATGATATTTTGATTGCCTCTACATCAGAAGGAGCTTGTCGAACTGATTCAGTCTTGCTCCTACAGAGGTTGGCTGAGTGTGGACACAGAGCATCACTGGCAAAGTTGCAATTTTGTTGGACTGAAGTCACATACATGGGTCACATCCTGAAGGGATGGACAGTCCCCCTGTCACCAGAATGGGTGAAATTGCTGGTCAACATGCCTCCTCCCAGAACTAAGAAGGACATGCTCTCATTCTTGGGGATGGTGAACTATTGCAGATGTTGGACTTTTGAGTATGCTGCTATGGACTCTGTTTTGTGAGCTGCCACGCTGCAGTCAGCTCCCTCAGAGGTACTGTGGACTGTGCACAAAGCCTTTCAGGACTTAAAGCATGCTCTCACCATGATCTCCAGCATTTGGGTTGCCAGACTATCATCAGCCGTTCCATCTGCAAGTACATGTGAGAGAAGGCTCTGCTACAGGCATCCTGATGCAAAAACATGGGTCTCATTACCATCCTGTGGCGTACTACTCGTCTCGACTCACCCCTGTAGTCCTTTGTATGCTGGGTTGTCTAAGAGCAGTGGCCGCTGTTGCCATTATGATTGATAAGTTCACTGCCATAGTACTGGCTCATGACTGTGTTGTGCATGTTCCTGATGCAGTATTACACATTTTGAATGTGAACATGAATGTAATGTTTCTATTTATATGTGCAGTGGTGTAAAGAATACTTAAATACATACTCAAGTACAAGCACTGTTACATTACTAAAATATTATTCAATTACAAATAAAAGTACAGGTGTTAGACAAATATTTAAGTAAAAAGTACAAAGTACTTTTCTCAAAACCCTCACAGGGTATTAGTTGGTTTTACCTGTTGATGTTTAATATATTAACGATAGCCATATTCAGTCAAAGAGGTTTCTATTTCTCTAAATCTTCAGTCTAAATTTTTCCTACCTTCAGGTGTGTTTTGCTCAGTGGTCGCAGTTACTTTCTGAGGTAGTATTGCAAAATTTTTGGTTTTCTTTAACCAATAGTTGAAAATACTAACAATTGTTTTATCATTAATTATGTATAAGATACAACATTTTTTCATTTTAAGTTTTAGTTTCCTTATTCATCAAACGGCTCCATAAGACAAAATAATGTCAAATGAGGTGCAATTACTTCCATTTCTAGACTATAGATTAAATGTTCATGGTTACAGTTCTAATTGGTAAAATTCTTGATGCCGATTAATTGATTAATAATTAATTAATCATTAACATTCTAACTGCAAACCAGTGTGCTGCAGTGTTTAGTTTTTCATCCGTATGTGCTGGTTTTCACTGGCCTGTTTTCAATCAGATAACTGTGTCTGTTACAAAAAAATACAGATGCAAGGTTTGGATATTAAGTCAACTTGCACTCAGCGCTTAATTATAATTTTGAAATAAACTAAGTAGATTACATGGTGTAATGAATACTTAAGCAAAAGTAAAGGAACAAACTTGAAAATCTACTCATGGCAGTACAAATGCAAAAATTACAGTAACTTCAGTATTTGTAATTAGTTACTTCAACCCCTGGATATGTATACATCACAAGGACCAGACCTATTGCAGACACCAATACCTAACATCAACTTGATTCTTTGCACTGATGGCTCTGCTGGCAAACCGTCTGGCTCCGCAGTAATAAATGACTGGGAGTTCATAAAAGCATGAGCCCTGCCTCCAGGAACTTCAGTGCAGGCAGCAGAACTGTACGCCCTTACCAGGGTCTGTATTATCACTACTGATAAGGTTACCACCATCTACACTGACTCTAGATTTGCTTTCAGTGTGCTCATGATTTTGGCCACTCATAGGAAATTAAAGGTCTTGTATCATCATCTGGCAGGCTGATACAGCATCATGCTTTAGTAAGTTACCTGCTAGAAGCTATTTTGCGACCATCACAGCTTGCAATTGTGAAATGTACTGCTCACACTAAGAGAAATTATCCTATTTTACAAGGAAATGCAATGGCTGATTTCGCAGCCAAACAACAGCAGCTTCCCCTCCCTCCGTTGGTACATCAATGTGCTTCCATATAGCCTGTCAATTCAATTTCATTAGCTGCCGATAATGGTGTTGTGATAATGCAAAGTCACACTGATGATAAGGAGCGTAGCCTTTGGTTGAGAAAAGGTTGTGCGATTGATGCGGAGTCTGGCTTGTGGCTCCACCCTGATGGTCGACTGGTTTGTCCTCGAGCTCTCCTACCTGTACTGGCACGTGTCGCACACGGACCAGTGTATGTCGGAAGAGGGGTGATAAATGATGTTATTTGTTCACAGTGGTTTGCACCAGATATCATACAGGTTTCACAAACACTTGTAGAAAGTTGTTTGATATGCCAGCAAATCAGTAAAACAAAACAGCACTTTGAGACATGACTAGTTGGAATCCCCATCAGGTCCATTTGTAAATATTCAAATAGATTTTGTACATATGCCCAGTTGTCAAGGCTTCAAGTATTTGATAGTCATAGCTAAGCAAACACAAAACTATCTTGCTGTGGACGGATGAGCTCATGAAAAGTAAAAAAAGAAACTAGTAGAGATTTTGAGTAGATATAATTTGCAGGTATCGGAGAGGCTTCCCAAACCATTTGAGGAACCAGTTCATCCTTTTAAGAAGGGTTATTATGTACTAATCAAACTAATCAAAACTTTGGAAAGAGTGTTTTTGTTTCCTAGGTGGAAGAGGCTGTACTGAATGAAAGGACAGAGGAACGAGTCCTTCCGGGCTCGGTGGCAAGGTAATTCCACATGAAAATGAAAAATAAGCTGACTATGTTGCTAAAATGAAGTCAGAAAATACTGAAGGTGGAGCATCTCCAGCTGTGCCTCAAGCAAAATGAACTGTGAACTGTTGTTTTTGAGTGTCCCACTAACAGATGTGTTTCAGATGATTGCTATGTCACAAGTCCCTGGACAAGAGGTGGGTGGAGACGGTGTTAATTGAACCAGGATGGATGAAGGTGAAATTCACACACCACACCTCTAGACTTATGGTGTTTTACTGTACAGCAACTGAAATTCTCCCCCGTGCTAATTATCAAGAGGGGAAAGGTGTTAAAAAGCTGTAAGATTTCTTAAGAAGTAGATTGGATGAAGCTTAAGTGCTTTCAAGACATGTTTACTTTACATCAATATCTTCACTTAGGGGAGATATTACAAAGTACATTCAGTTCTTAGTCTTATGGTTGATTATGTGTGTGATAGTAATCTCAGTAATTATTGTCTGTGTCCAAATATACTTACATGAATCCATTCACCGATGTTTGATCCTATTCCATTCATCAAAGCTGATTATAAAATGTTCCATGTTAATAATCAGAGTTCAAGACTGAACGACAATGCAGATGATTGTTGATCCACCCATCCACCCAACTGACACTGTTAAATCCAAGTATGCAGACATCACACGATATTGCAAAATCATCGATGACCAATATTTGCCAGCCAGATTTAATCACAGAATTCTCCTTCAAGTTATTTAGATTCAATTAAACTTGAAACTTAGTTTTGAGCATAGAGTCCGAATTAGTCTAGCCCAAACAAATTGTTCTGAACTTCCTGAAGACCAGATGTGTGTTCCTCAACTGTACATTACCATTATTTTGGCTAAAAGTCTATATGTAACCATAGGTAGTATATCAATAGGGTCTGTTCAATCTGGTATTACTATGTTAGATTTTCATTTACAGTGACTGAGGAATTTAATGTGAGGAACCGAAGTTATTTCAATATTGTCTATGAATAATTTCATAATTCTTTTGTATACTTTTTATTTTTTCTTTTCTAAAATGAAATTAGCCACATGTTGTGTTCCTTACAGAAGGAAAATGCAAAAGCAGAAATACATCATCCAGGTGTGCTCTGCAACAAGCGTAAGCAAGCTCTCCCTCTTTCATAAAAAAAAACAACAAAAAATTTGGTAATGGCAATGTTAGGAGAGAAACAAAATCAAATCTCAAGATATTATTAGAATTAGGAAAGAGAGAAATAATTCTAGGTAGGCTTTTAATGTTGGATTGTTTTTATCAGGGCGACAAATACCTCATAATTAAAGTATATATATACTGCCCCTGAAGCCAGAAAGAAATCTCAATTTTAACAGATTTGGAGAACAACTAACAGCTGGTTTCAATTAAATTAATTTAATTTACTTCATCTATTTTATGCAATGATTTTAATACATTTATGTCAGAAAATGACAATAGCTTTTATTTTTGATTACATTTCTATGTTGATGTTTTTGTGTAGTATCATGGTTCTACAAGCAGGTCAGTGCATCATTAGGTGGTTTCAGAGAGTTACAGGGTTCTGCAAATGCACTGTGAAAACAATACAGCAATGTATTGATATTAAAAATGTAGGTTGTAATTTGTACTTTTTAATACTTATGTATTTTTTTAAAGCATGTTTTGGAGATTTTTCAGGTATAATCAGGCTATGAGGGTGCAGTCTGATCAAGTTTTTTGACTGTACTGGTGATCATTGTTCTCCTCCTCATCCTCCTCTGTGCCTGCATGAGCTTGATGATTAAGCTGATAGTGTAGAAAACCACTGACACTGTCATTCAAGTAACTCAGGTGTGTACAACTATTGACACAAATGTTAACAATAATGTGAGAATGAGATATGATTTTCAAGGGAGTGGGTACAGCATCTTGAGCTGGATGACCTCTCTCTGGAGGAGGGTGACGAGGAGGCGGAGACATCAAGTCTGTAGGTAAAGGTGTCCATATGATGGACTCTGAAAGGTGGGTAGTGGAGGGTGTGAGTTACCCGAGAATTTGACTTGGGTGAGGCACATCACCTACTATCCAGGTGATTACGTACTATATGATTTTTTTCCCTCCTTTTTAGGTTCATTGTGTTGATGATTCCAGTTTTAATGTGTGTGCTAATTACAGAAAGTATCTACAAAGTGTTATTTTATGTAAATTACAGAATTCATGTCATTAATCATTTTATCATGTTAAACCAGACATTTTATTAATTGGTCCAGCTGATTTAATTAATCTTGATTTGTGAAAATAATTCAGTGTAATAAAATGTAGCCATAATAGAGGCTGAAGAAATATTGAGAAGACACGGTGGATGCCCTCCACTCTTCCTCCGTGGAAGAGATTTATGATTTTGGATTCCATACCACCATGTGCATGTGCTAGTAACCTCTCCATGGTGGTGGTCCTCTACTATGCGCAAAGCATAATGGGTTGAATACTTGTCGGTGTTTCAATTGAAGTGTGACCTGATTAAGAATTTTAATTGAGATTGAAATTGTGATTGATAATTTGTGGGCAATAAGGTGAGAATTTCTGCACTGTTGTGCCCAAATGTATATGTACCATCTCTTGTAGTGCAACATTCCCTTTTGAGGTGAGAAATGGTAAACAAATAGGTTCTTTCTCCATACCATCGAGGTTTGGCCTTAGGCCCCTCACTAGGTTAGAGGCGCTGGTGTAGGTTTCCCTTTTGCTTTTTCTCATTTCATTTGGGAGATGTAATTACTGTTGGTAAATGTGCATGACTCGGGATCTCCGTCGTGAGCTCTTTAAACACCTTGGTGTTTCAGGGGTTCTTAATCCCTCTGCCCTTGTTGGCTGGAAGGCGGAGATCAGGAATCGTGTTAGAAGTGGTGCGAGCGGTACATAAGAGGGGATTTCATTATTTTATTTTATTTTAAAGGTTTTTCATGATTTTATTTTTCAGAATTTTAGATGTTTTATCAGTTCTATGTGATTCTATGATTCTGTTTGCTTTAATTATGATGTGAAATTATTGTTATAATTGAATGTTGATTTCAGACTAATGTTGAATGTGTGTTAAATTATGTTTGAATTATTGAAGCTGAATTATTACTTTGAAAATGTGATTGAAACCTAATTTTGTACTGTTTATGCCTTTTCAATTCTGGGATACTCCTGGGTAGTCTTGCCAATTTAGTATCTAATAGTATGGGTAATCAGTATTGATCTCATGATCAATAAGAGGGGAACTGTTAAGGAATTTTCCATTCTCTAGCGGTTATGCTAAGGCCTTCGAGCCATACCAGTAATATACTTGTTTTAACCTTTGACAGACATACTGTCTCTCCTCTAGGATAGTGGATGCAGCTGTCTTCTCCTTTCGGATAAACAAGTGAACAACCTGATAGTGTTGCTAGGGCAGCTGACATCGAAGAGGTGTTTGTCTTGTCTCTGCTGCTGTGTGCTGAACAGTAGTCTCAGACTTTGTGTATTCATAATTCCTGTGTTTGCATATTCAGACCAATAGGCTAACTTTATGTGTTGGGTCTGACCTTATTTGGGTATAGGTTCATCATGACATTATCTGTGAATGCTTAAAGACTATCCCGGAGGACAGAAACGCCAGAACTGAAGGGAACATCAATGCCAACTGTGTACTGGTTATTCCTTCATTCTCCTTGGCCAAGTATTATTAAACCAGTTTCAGTGTAAGACATATTGGACTCCTGAGTACTTCTTCCTTCGGATATATGGGTATTGGGATAAAATCCACAACAATCTGGCGTCACGAACAGGATCTCAACAAAACAACAACATGGTAAGTGCTGCTCTTTATTTTATGCCTTACCATGTTGGTGTTTGACGAGATCAGAAAGAACTTGTAAATTTTAAATTTTAACAACTGCAAAAGTAAAAAGCCCATAAGACTCCTGAGTACTTCTTCCTTCGGATATATGGGTATTGGGATAAAATCCACAACACCAATATCCAGCTCTAACCACCAGTAGTGTCAATCAAACATTCATCACATTGTTGTTGCTACTATTATTATTATTTTATTATCATTATTGTAACATCTAGTATTAGTATTATTATTTACATACAGCTTACATATTTATATGTACTACTTTTCCCTACACATACTGTAGTTTTACTATTGATGTTCTGTTACTACTGTTCTCTCTGTCTCTGTTCTTTTCTATCTCTCTTCCACCCCTCCCACCTCCTCTCTTTCCTCCCCTTTTCCTCTTTCCCTCTCAACCCGACCGGTGCCGTCAGATCACCGCCCACCATGAGTCATGGATCTGTCCGAGGTTTCTGCCTGTTAAAAGGAAGTTTTTCCTCGCCGCTGTCGCCAAAGTGCTTGCTTATGGGGGAGTTGTTTCAATTGTCGGATGTAAACAAAATTATTGAGTGTGGTCTAGACCTACTCTATATGTAAAGTGTCTTGAGACGACTTTGTTGTGAATTGGCGCTATATAAATAAAATTTGATTGATTAATTGATTGATTGAGTAGTACTATTACCATAGTTTGAGACTCTCTGAAATTTACAAAAACCCTCGCTATGCTGTTTAATTGGGGTTTCTCTGTGATAATGATCAGAGAATCTAAGCATGTTCAGTCGGGAAAATCATTAATTAATTGTGGTGAAAAACCTGTGAGTCCCCACAATCATAGGGCAAAGAATGTTTTGTCACATCAGTAGAATCTTTAACATGAAAGAGAAATTCAAACATTTGATAAACAAAATTAAAGATGGGTAAAAAGACTTCACACAACATATTCAGCGTCATGCTTTTTAATGTAGTTGTTTTGTGAGAATTGAACTGAGTTGAAATTAAAGATGAAAAATGTGCATTTTGTGACTCTCAAAACATCCATGCTGTATGGAGTTATGTTAGACCTATCAATCAGTCTGCAATTAATAACAGATTTTAAAGCCTGTTTTGAGTGTTGTTAGTTTGGGAGCCACTAATGCAAATGTAAGCATTTTTGCATTTTACATTCAAAAATCACAGATTGTGATTTTTTTTAGATGTACATGCAGAAAAAATTGAACTGTACAGATAACAAAAGAAGTTAAATTCAAAGATCAAAGGAAACATTCCATTCTATGCCTCAGATCATTCTGGACCTGAAACAAGAAAATCTTCATGAGAAAGATCACTGATACAGACACATCTGTTCAGGGACAAACTGCAACTGTAAACCAGAGCATTTCTTTGAGACTGATTCTACCAGCCAAAGAAGATGAGGTACCCAAGGTATTCAAGGGGTAACCAGCAGAGGACCTCTGAACTGCTGGTCACAGCCTTTAATTGGAGGGAAACTGTGCTCAACAGCAACTGTCAGGAATGCCGAGCAAACCTCCACAGGACCCAGCAGGAGAACCAAACAGAGATTGACCAGGCCCAACAGGAATGCAATGAACTTCATCAAGAAGTTTCAGAGCTGAACAACCAGTTGGTTCAGAACAAGGCCAACACTGTCTGTTGGGAGAACAGGAAAATACAATATGGCCAAAAGTTGGATGAGACAAGACAGCAGTTGGAAAGACAGAAAACACTTAAAGAAATTTTCATCAACAGGGGGAAAGAAACAAAGGCAGAGCTGGAGAGGCTGAGAAAGTACAATGATCCAGAAACTCAAGAGGAAGAAGGAGAAACATCTTCAAGTCGATTATGAGGACCTCCCAGTGCCATATCTGAAAAGGAAAAGTTCATAGCTGAACTTCAGGAGTAGAACAACAAGAAGCTTCTCCAAGACCAACTGGCAAGAATTAGATCACACGAGCTCCAAGAACCTGAGGTCCTCACTGCCAGACAGCAGGCTGACGCCCTTCAGCATGAGCTTGAAAACGAAAGAATGCAGAAGACAGTCCTGCAGAAAAAGTATGAGGAGCTGCATAAGGCACATACTGACAGCCAGCAGCAGTTCACAACTGATCTAAATGAAGAGAGACTCAGGAGCAAACTTGTCCAACAAGAACTGGAAACGTTGAGAGCTTTACACCATGAGATCAGCTGGAGATATGAAGCCGATGTCATCACTGTCAGACAGCAGGCTGAAACCCTACAATGTGAGCTTCAGAAAGAAATAATACAGAAAACACTCCTTCAGAAAGAGCACGAGGAGCTGCATAGGGCACATTCTCTCAGCCAGGAGCAGTTCACTGCTGAGCTGCAAGAGCAGAATGGCAAACTTCTCCAAGAAGAACTTGACAGAATCAGAGTTTCAGACCACGAGATGCGCCAAATATATGACGCTGTCAGACAGCAGGCTGACACACTTCAGTGTGCGCTTCAAAGAGATAAAGAGGCTCACATAGCCACGATTATGGAGGGGTGGGATGTTATCAACCGCTTAACGGCTGAGCAGGACTGCCTTCATCAAGAGATGGAGCAGCAGATGAATATCCTGCAGCACAAAACCTTTGAGAAGGAAACAGCTGAAAGCTCAGCTCAACAATCAGATCTCACTCAACCTTGTCTGTTGAGCTTGAAGCTGATTGGCTTCCCCGAAAATGATCCTGGCATAAGGAGAAGAGCAAGGATGAGCTGTGTAAGCAGCAACAATCCATGTTTAATGTACCGACCATTGAAGACCTGAAGGAGGCTCAAATCTGAGAGAGTGAGCTGTGCAAGCAGAAGGAATCCATCCCAACTAAAGTGTCCATTGAACCCCAGGAGCAGGCTGAGGCCTCAGGGGAAAGGCTCCCTGAGACAACAAAGACACCTTCAATCTGGAAAAGAACACATCACTTCCTGGGGCTGAGGAAACCAGAAAAGTGGAAGAAAGAGAACAGCAAGGATAAGGAGTAGGAAGATTCAGACCAAATCAAATCAATCCAAACCACTGCAAACCTATGCAAAGCAGAGCAAAGCAACACAAAGAAATGCAACACAACGCACAGCAAAGCAAAGCAAAACAAAGCAATGCAAAGTAAATCAGTTTAATTCAAAACAATTCAATTCAATAAAGGAAATATATAAAATAAAATTCCTGCAGTTGAGTTTTTTGTGGTATTTATGCAGTCTTTTTTGTTTTTTTGAGAACCTATTGTAAAATGTATGACCCCATCTCTCTTAGGACGGGGACACATGATGCCGCTCTCACATGGAGTGCAGATTATCCTGACCAACAGGGACATAACATTCATTCACTGATAGAAACTAAAGGACAATGAGACTAAGGGTGTACAGTCATACTAGCAGCTCTGTGAAAATGTATTTAGGAACAGCTGTATTGTAATAAATGTTAGTGTCAGCACCTTGTCACGAAAATAAGGCTAATATCCCAAGCTAACGTGTTTACTCAGGCTGATGGGAATGCCATTAGCTTTTCAAATATTTAATAACAACTGGTTACTTAGAAATAGGTTTGAAGTACTACCTGATAATAATAGTAAACAACAGGGCTGACATGAATATAGGATTGTTTAATGTGGTCAGATCAAAAATAATGGTTAGAATATTTTGAATGATATAGTTATATAGTCTGTAGCAGTGTAGAAAGCCTATTCAATCAGCAGCCTGTGCTGAATCTAACAATCTCAGTCCAACCCTTTGATCATTCATGAATATGAAAATAAAGTGAATCATTGTGATTTTATAGCATTCTAAGTTTACAATTATTTACATTGTCTATTAGAAGATCAGAATTTTATTAGAAGGCTAAATAGCCCATTCATTCGTTATGCTTTACTTTATTCAAATCAGGCTTTTTTAAAAGTAACTGCCAGTACAGCCAGTAAAAGAGTTTATCATTTTCCAAAGCCAGTTTAGATGAAGTCTCTCGCACTTCCATATGACGAAAGCCTCAACAGGTGCGTTACCTGAAGTCTTGTTGCACGCCATTGTTGACTGTTTTGAAGAAACATGTTGTTCAATCCAGAAACTGTAGCAAAAGTAGTGTAGTAGTGAGTAAAAATGGTAGGTATAATTACATTTCTCCTTTTCCTCAACAGGAAAAAACAAATATGAGGTAAGCATTTATGAAAATAGTCCATAAATCAATAAACATAAGCTTATATTATCAAACTCCACTGTATTGCAAATAAAAAAATAATAATTTAACAAATTCTATAAAACATCTGTAGTAATGTATCTATTCTGTTATTTTTCTGTGCTCCTTATAACATTTACACACTTAAACAATGAGCACACATTATCTTTAAACACACATTAACATAATGGAAGTTACCCACACACTTCAATACTAGCAACTTTAATGCACTACATGTGTGTCTCACCAAGCCAAACACAATGCTAATCACGTGTCTTTCTGTGCTAGCCACTGCAGAAACGGAAATTAGCAGGCTGCTCACATTGTATCAATTAACAGTCGAAAGATATAAATAATGCTTTTAACACACTCAAACTTGAGTCAGGATGCTAAGAGAACATTAACAAAACATGTCAGCAAACATATCTCAGAGTTCAGGAGAATTAACACTCATTTTTACCTGAAAAGGGGAGATATTAATAATGACGCTCAAACATGATACTTCCTCTCTGGCAGCAGGACGGACACTGAGGCATCGTGGCGAGAGCTCCCCCTTTCATGGATTCACTCCTCACAGATAGGTATATTTACACCTTTTTAAACATTTTTTTAAAATCCATATTTACTGTTTTTAAGCATTTTAACCCCTCTTGCGGTTGAACAATTATTAATGAATTTTCCTGTCTCCGTCTGTTTTGATGAAAACTGTTGAAATAACAGTTTTAAATGCTTAATGAGCTTACATACTCACAGTTGACAATCAAAATTAAAGATTTCAGTCAACAACAATGATGAATAAAAATGAGAATATTAAAAAAATAATAATTAAAACATAACTTTTCACCAAAAGCCACAGGGAGCCACTGGAGAGGGGCATAAGGGCTGCAGATTGCAGACCTCTGTTCTAGAGCTTGAGATCTGTGGCCGAACCCAACGGGACCTGACAGGTTTGGGTCGGGTCGGGTCAGGCCATATTTCTTACATATTTCATGGGCTTATGTCAGGTTGGGCTGTATTATCATCATTATTATTATAGTAGTATTATATTTGTCATTAATGTTTTTTTTCCCCCCATTTTTCTCCCAAATTTAGTTATTGTCCCTGTCACAACCAACACCTACTGTTTACTACATAGAACAAAGTTTGTTAAGAAAATGTCGGGCTGTAATCAGGCTTGGACTGAAAAATGCTAATGAGGGACGAGTTCGGGTTGAGTTCGGACAGAATTTTGGGCTCAGCTTTTCAGGCCTGATCAGAGTTCTACTCTGTTCTATGTGGACACGTACTAACAGTTACAACAAACACAGATGATAAAATCACAAAGTGCTTTAATAATGTAATCCCAGATTTGTCAACTGTTGTAGACAAATTTTCTGTTAATATAAATATGAATTGGTATTTTATTAAATATCAGGTACCAGTTAGTACGAGGTACCATCCTCCACCCATGATGGACATGCATGCCTTCTAATCATAAAGACTTTGCAGATTTATACAATACTGTACTAGTTCTCTACACAAGCTTTAAAAAGGAGCAGAGACTCTGCAGATGAGCCACAAATCCCCACCATCATGGAGCTCTAAATCTTTGTAACAAAAGCAGAGATGGCTAATAAGACACTGTGGTTAGCTAGCTAATAAATTGACATCTGGACATAAAATCAGACTCAAAAGAGGCTAAATGACAAGTTAATGTTCAAAAACCAAGTCTCCAATGCTATTTTTAGAAACACAAACAGTAATATTTTTTCTTACTGGAGTTCAAATTCAGTTATGTAGGAGTCAGTCTGCTTTCATGAAATCTCCTCTTGACTGAAATTATCAAATTAACTCACTCAGAAAGAATCATGCATTGTTTATGCTTTTTTAAGAAGCTTGTTAATGGCTGATTAGGATGATTATGGTGAGTTATGTAGAAATGATCTGTAGTCTGACGTGGAAAATGAGAAGGAGACA
The DNA here is from genome assembly GCA_034769285.1 of Lutjanus argentimaculatus. Lineage (NCBI taxonomy): Eukaryota > Metazoa > Chordata > Actinopteri > Lutjaniformes > Lutjanidae > Lutjanus > Lutjanus argentimaculatus. Next base: position 1,362,420 of record JAWZSL010000006.1, on the reverse strand, counting down.
GGAGAAGCTTACAGGCTGCAAGCAACCTGAAAATTTCAGTGTTTGCCTTTTCTGACTATACAGTCTGCTACAGAAAGCTATACTGAAGAGTTTCATTTTTGATTTTAGCTGAATAAACTCCTTTCTTATTAGACAACCAGTGAGCCCAGTGAGAATGCATCTTTATATCCTATAGCGAGCCTTCTGACAGGCTGCACCACCCAGAACAGCAGCTGGGTACAAGCTGCCCAGCCTGCAGGAACTGTACACCAAACGGTGTCTCAGGAAGTCCCTGAGGGTCATAAAGGACACATCACATCCACACAACAGCCTGTTCTCCCGTCTCCCCTCTGGTAGGAGATACAGGACTCACAGGACTCACACCAGCGGGATGAAGAACAGTTTTTCCAATATGCCATTAAACTCCTGTAACATAATAATGCATCACCCCCCCTGTGCAATTATCATATATATGTGTGTGTGTGTGTATACACACACACACACAAGTATAAGTTGTAAGATAAGATAAGATAAGACGAACTTTATTGATCCCACACCAGGGAAATTCACTTGTCACAGCAGCTCAAGTAGTACAGATAGAAAGTAAATAAAATACTTATACACACATTTTCTATTTTTTATCTTAATTTTTATAAGTTGATTTTTCTTCCCAGTTTTGTTGCTGCCAATTCAAATTCCCCCCCATGTATTGTCTCCGTCACTGCCAACTCCTACTGTTTGGTACATAGAGGGAAATTTGTTAAAATGAAATATGCCAATGAGGGACAGGTTCAGGTCAGGCTCAGACAGAATTTTGTCGAGCTTGAGCCTTTTCAGGCTCAACATTTCAGGCCTGATTAAAGTAGTAGGCCACACCATAGCGTTAACTCTTTTTGGAGAATTGGTGCCTACACTAATTTAGAGTAATCATTGACTATTTCTGGAGTTAAAATTTAACACTTCTTTACACTAGCCAGTGTTGATTTTTCTCAACTCTTGTGTATATTGTTAGCCATTGAATCTCTCATGTAGTAACTTGACATTATAAAGTGTTACCCCCTGGTGTAAATACAGCTTTTCTTAATTACTAAAAATTACATGGAAAATAAAGTTTGCTAAAATAAAAGAGGTCAAGTTGGATTAAAACGTGCACCACACAGACATTTTAAAACACTTTTTTTTAAACATAACAATATGGATCAATGTATGCCCTCTTGCTTATTTAGGGTGTAAAATAAGTGAGCTTGTCAGAACAGCACAGTGTGTTCATTGCTCTTCTATGTATGCTGGAAACACTGCTTAAGTTAACATTAGCTTCTTTTTTTTTTTTTAATCTTAGTTTACACTCAGGAGGAAAACTGTCGCTCAACCTTTACAGCACAACATTAATGATGGCTCACAACTGAAAAAAGACCAGGTGCCAGAAGAGAAATATTGATACTGCATATTGAGACTGAAGCTCAGTCAGCAGGTTTAATGACAGAAACTCTGACTTAAGTTGGAGAAGGTGTGTGTATGACGATGGGGTCACATCCAGGTTATTTGGAGTGAAGCGTATATGCTTCATTGTTAATGTTACTACAATGACACTTACAGTTTTTATTTAAAAACACTTCATTTTGACACACACACCGACCCACACATGATAAGTACATTTCTTATACTATTTACAGTATGCAACTGTTCACTGCTTTCTATATATTAATTTGTTCTTTATTATGTCTTAGTATTGAGTATTCATTTTTTTAATGTATATTTTATTAACAAGTTCACATTTGATTCCATTACTTTATAATTCATCATTATTGTTCTTTTATTACAAATCTTACTGTACTTTATTTGCTATTTAACCTGTTCTTTTTCTGTGGAGCCTGTTATATCGTGTTAAGTGAAGTGGTGAAACAAAGTATTAAAAAATGCAGACAAAGCAAAGAAAACAATGTATGATGAAAACGTCTTGTGGGGATGTTATATTCCAGCCTGCAAGATGTTAAGATTAGAAGAGCAACCAGACAAAGAAAACTGACCAGCGGCCCCAAACTGTCAAGGCACCCAAAGACCCCAGCTTAAGTGTGTTGCAATTCATTTTTGCTCATCTCATATCTCCTGAATACAAACTGAAATGGAGAGGGCTTTGAGACAGATTCTGCATATACAATCTGGACAGTGTGTGCTGTACAGGGTCCCTGTGTTAAAATCTAATTTAATGCTGACAATGTTTTAGTTAATATGAACTTACATGGTACGTGTATTTAAATAAAATTGCATTTAATCAACTTATAACCAAACTGAGTCCTGTCAGTGTTTGAACTGTTTCACTTTGCTTTCAGTCAACACTTTATTAGCCAACTTCTCTCTTGAGCCCTGCTTAAATGCCCACCTACTTGCTTCGTGACAGCAAGCAAGTCTTCATTAACAAATGCTGTATTCACAATGCTATTTTCACTCCACCTGCAAGGTGAAAAAGATCCATGCATTCAATTCTGTTGCATAATAGCCTTTATACTTACTGCACAGGGCCAAGTGCTATGAATTCAGTCGCCACATTCTCAAAAATCATCTATTACCATTTCCATACCGTGCAGTGTTACTTATACTGTATTATATTTATATTGTGCTACTTTGCACACACTAACATTGACCATATCCACTGTATGAGAACAGTTTTATTCAAGTATTTTCAGCTTATGCCTTCTCTTTACCTTACAGTATATTTATTTTCATATCCTTGTGTTAAAGCGAAGAGCAAATACCAATTTAAAGTCTCATGCGGACATACAGTTTTTGGCAGATAAATCAGACTGTGACTCAGAGTGAGAGGAGGTTTGTAGCCTCTTCACTGTTCTGTAGCTGGTTCTGCTCAGTGTTTGCTGTCTCTGATGAACAGATCGTGGGCGGGACAATAGATCGGCCTTGAACCATCTGTCCAGCCGTCACAAACTGGACTCTAGTGATGAAATTTTGACAAAACTTCAGGGAATATTATGTGTCATTGATGTGTTTTATCACTCCTAAAATTACAATTTGGCCTAAAGGATGGAAATTAATTAGTCACAGACAATCAGTTTTTCATTTGAGTGTTTCATTGCTCTGTTGTAGCTCTGGGAGGAGTACAACACTCACAACACACACAACACACACAACACACACACAACACTACACAACACTAAATTTCCATACATCATATCGGCAGCATTACACTGCCAGCTGTATTTGTTCTTTCAGTGAGTTTCTTGAGCTTCACCACCACTAACTGAACCTGAAAACAGACTTTCAAAACTGTAAATGCTGCATCTCACTGCTGCGGTCAAGCTTTCAAAATGAGGCCGATTGGCCCGAGGCAGAATTTTAGCTGTGGCTCAAACTAAGGTGACATATTCATTACCAACTGGCCTGGATACTTAGAAAGGGAGAACCTGAAAGGAAAAAGAGCAAAACAGAGACAAAAAAATATATAGAGTTTTGATCATTTAAGTTTAAAAGATGGGTGAAGAAATTAGCAAAAGGTGAAAACATGGGGGTCATTATAAATATGGATAGATGAGTCAGAGCTGGAGTTACCACCAGAGCTGTTTTAATGATGACAGGGTAATATCCTGACCTCAAGCAGTGATGCTTTTATCTACTCACTGATTTACAGAAAATGGGATTAATGGAAGCGTTAGTATCATGCTTTATATGTTCACCTGTAGAAAGCAAATAGAAACTAAGGATGTCACTAAAGAAGAAAATTAATTTGATACCAATACCAGAGAAATACCATGATTATCAATCCCTAATTTGATAACATGGTGAAGAACAAAAATAATTAAAGTTGCAAGCAGCATTGAACAGGCCATCATACCCACTGGGCTGTGCCCCACTATGACCGCATCACCGGACCACAACATTCAAAAATGGACGGTTTGTGGATGGTTTAGCCTGTGGCTCCAAGAAGCCTTTTTGTACACCTGGACATGAAACATGTGCCAACTGACTTTTGTGCATGTTGATGAAACATACTGTGGGGGCTGCTTCATTGAAATACTGTAGGGGCCATGATGGAGCCATGTTGCAAAACTGACTAAATATTGTCCTGTAGATGGATTTAGGCTGAGTATCTTATCAAACATGTTACGTTTGGGGTGGATTTGTCCATGAAGGACAAAGTTACAACAACTTTCTGTTTCATGATGAAACATCAAAACTTCACACCACAGTGACATTGTTCAACGACAGTTAAATCTTTAACTAACTTAACAGAGGAGTACAGTGACTGAGAGAGAGCTGAACATTATGATGTCACAGTGAAGTTGACCTTTGACCTTTTGAGTAAAGATAAATTTTTAAAAAACCTGCGGTGAGGGGGATGCCCTCCCAAGAGATGCTCTTGAGCTACTTGACTGGCTACTTCCAACATGGCAGCCAGGCTCAGTTCTTAACTCCAGAATCTTTCAGACTTCTTTCACAGCAACTGACACAAGTTAGGTGCTATTTTTGATGTCAGTGAAAAAGGCAGTGTTAGAGACACTGCAAATAATTTTGATTACAGTTATTTTCCAATTGTTATTGGTAATCTGAGCCAGACTGTGGCGAAAAATAGCACTTTTAATGCACAAACTTTTACGGGACGTATTTGCCCTCATATCTACCGTTATAACTCGTTTCGCGGCTGCTGGCTGCATCCACCTCCCTCAATACTGAACCAATTTTAAAACGAGTTGTACCTATCAATCATACACACACATACACATGGGGAAATAGGGCCCAGGTTGAAAAATACCGAAGTTATTCTTTAACTGTTAATAATTTTATGTTCACAGCAGCGTCTTTAAAAACAGTTAAATTTGCTGAATCTGCCTCACACATTTACCTCAGTCGACCTAAGTTACTACAAAGGAAAAGGAAAGTAGGAGAAACCAGAGAAATCAGTAGAAGTAGAAATGAGGACATTTGTACAGAAGAGTATTAGGGCCACTCATGAGAAAAAAAAAAGAGGAGGTAGATTTTTTTCATCATGCACTTCGAGAAAAAAGTCGACATACAATGTGGAGAAAAAAGTCGACCTTTTGAGACTATAACAGCCAGCGCATGTGACTGCTTCTACAAAATGCCTTGCAGGCAGTTAGATGAACTGGTGAAACTATACTTCAGAATCGGCTTTAGTAACGTAACTGTGATTACTGCACACATTATATTTTTGGGTTATTTTTATTACTTAGGTTACTGTGTAATTTTGCGTTTTTTTATTGAGCAGTACAGTGCGTACATTATTTATATTTAAGTAATAATATTTTTAGCATAATTTAGTTACTTGTAAATTATTATGTAAATTATTATTTTATTGCCATTTATAGTGCTTTGTATATTGTTTCATTTGTATGTTCATGTGCAGTGTAAGCAGAGTTATTAGGTGCGTTTGAGATGAACTGCGCCTCGCCTGGCGAGTAGACGAGATCAGGCTGTCGCAGCAGGAGGTGGAGACAAAAAGCTGCAGTCAAGTCGGACAGTTTCCAGCAGACTTCAGAGAACATACAGGAAGAGACACTGACATCCTGTTAGATCACCTGTATGTTACCTGTAGTTTGCAGAGCACGTTCATAGCAGAAGAGATAAAGTGTGTTCTCGACCGCTGATTGAAGTTAAAATAGAGGTGATCCCCCTTCTGTTACATGGAACATCTGTTCTTTTGTAAAGCACTTTGTAACTGTTCGTTTGATAAGTCATATATATATAATCTTTATTATTATTATTATTATTAGACACAGAGTATCTGCTTGTTGACAGACAGGTTCCTGCCTGCCCTTGTTTTGTGGGGTCAGGTATGAGTGACGCACAGGGAGTGTCTCGTGCTTAACATAGGAAAGAGAAGTTGCTGTACCCCGAAGTTGGGGTGTGTTGTACTGTTTTGCTGTGTTGGTGAAAATTAAAAGAGAGAAAGAAAGGAATATTGTAGCCCGCTTATTACCCACAGCCCGGAAGAACTGGGGAACACTAACAGTCAGAAAAGAGGGTTACAGTGACAAAGAAATTCTTTCTCTTTTAGCTCACAAACAGCATAGTTATCAGTATTAGGACTTTGAGGTACGGAAGAGTATTAGGGATGGACCAGAGGAGACATTTCGACTTTTTTCTTGAAGTGCATGATAAAAAAAAATTCTACCTCCTCTGATTTTTTTTTCTCATGAGTGGCCCTAAAACTCTTCTGTACATTTGGTCTCACTGGTTTCAACAGGACATTAATGTATAAACCTGCTACAGGTGATGTGGACATTGTGGACTACAGGAGATGGTGGAACATGTCATTTTATATTGTCCGAGATAAACGTGACGCTTAAAACTACACTTCAAATAAACTAAATGACACTAGACGTTATTGGAGTATGACAGTTAGTCTTGTGCAGACTGACAAAACAACAACAAAACAACTGACAAAAGTTTTAAATGCAGTTCAGGCCAGAGCCCCAGTAACATTTGGAAAAGCTACAAAAGTAAAAGAGGTTATCCACCATTTGTCTCCTCTAACATTAACACTCAGAAACATTCATACAATTCATTAATTCTTGAACATACCCATAAGTCCATAAAGCTCTCTTTCATGGAGCAGCTGTCTCTGTGGCTGAGGAAGAAACAAAACTGTTGTGGAGCAGCAGTGAACATATATAGTGACCAAATCAAACCAAATAACACACAAGGGGAAACAAGATGGCCGGCAACTACAACTAATACCAGACAAAAACTAACTAAAGCCTGATCCCCCCTCTGACTTGGCAGCACATGGTTTGGTCTGATGAGCTGGCTTTCAGATTTAAGAGGCCCCACCCCTCAGACACACCTTTTGCTCAACCAGGAAGTGAACCGCCCCCAACAAGCACAGTAAGTCAAAGACAAAGAAACACATGGTTAATATAACAGCTTGTTTAACCCCACAGTGTGATAATGTGTTCACTATATTTAAACAGTGTGAGAATTAAACAGTGTGAGAATGTGTGCTCTCCATTTAAGTGTGAAGATACAAGCAAATTAGCAAGATTCACATAAAATAAACTGTGTCATGTGAATTGTTTGGGTGTGTTTGACTGCAGATGAAATGGACCTCTGCAGGTGAGTGTGAATGGCTGGTAGCATGTGTGGCTGTTAGCATGGCTGTTAGCATGTGTGGCTGTTAGCATGGCTGTTAGCATGTGTGGCTGTGGTCATCAAACATGTAGCTCTCTTTTTAAAGACACCTCTCGTACAGAGCAGCAAAATATTCTCTGAATCTTCAACCATGTACAGAAATGAACAAAAAATGGTAAAACTACTGGTATTAAAATAGTTAACATGACATTCAACCCAAATCCTTTTTTCCTCCATCTGTTTCTCCATCTAGACAGTTTTGGGGAGTTGCAGAGTTTTGAAAATGTCTGTCTTCTCTTGAATACAATGGAACTAAATGGCACTTGACTTGTAGTAAAAAATAAGTTAAACAGCAGTGTCTCTTTCATGCAGGAACTGTTTTCTTTCTGCAGTCGTATCTACAGATTTTAGGAGGTTTACTTTAAAAATGTATTCCAAGTTACTAATTACCTGTTTAAAATGTAGTCAGTAACCTAATCCAATTATCACTATATGAAAGTACTGCAATTTGATTACTTTCTGTTACTTTTGGATTGCCTCAATATAAAATATGGTGAAACTGTTTAGCCTCCTGTTTAAAGGGCGACAAAAGTCACATCATATGTTCAGGCCTGGACTATTATCAACCATGTGAAGTTTCAGGCAGATCTGACCATGTACACTGAGGTTAATACAACTGCCTGTGTTTTAGTGAAACATGGAAGTTTGTCATGCCATCATGGAAGGCCAATATGTCACAAGCTTCTCAATATAGCATTACCAAGGTCTTAAGGCCTTTCTGATCAGATTTGAGTTGGATATGGTCAACCTGCTAGGAAGAGCATGTCAAAGTCTAAAACATGTCATTTCCTGTTGTCAGTAGGTGGTGCTTTGACTATGACAGAATATTGTCATGTAGATTTGTTCAGGGCAGGACTCTTATCAAACGTGAAGTTTAGTGTACATTGGATAATTTATCCTAAAGTTATAGCAATTTCATATTTCATGGTGAGACATCAAAATTCAATGCCTTGCCATGGCCATGCCCTTCAATGATTGCTAAAGCTTTCAATAATTTTTAATCACAAACTAGTCTATAGGGCGGCACGATGGCACAGTGGTTAGCGCTGCCGCCGCACAGCAAGAAGGTCCTGGGTTCGAATCCCCGAGCCGGCAGGGCCTTTCTGTGTGGAGTTTGCATGTTCTCCTCGTGTCCGTGTGGGTTCTCCGGCTTCCTCCCACAGTCCAAAGACATGCAGCATAATAGGTTAATTGGTGACTCTAAATTGCCCGTAGGGGTGAGTGTGAGTGGTTGTCTGTCTCTATGTGTCAGCCCTGCGATGAACTGGCGACTTGTCCAGGGTGTACCCTGCCTCTTGCCCAATGTCAGCTGGGATAGGCTCCAGCCCCCCGCGACCCTCACGGATAAGCGGTTACAGAAAATGGATGGATGGAACTAGTCTATATGGCACACACCAATTTTGAAGTCGTTATAATGGATTCTATCGGAGGAGTTCATTAAAATAAAATGAATGGAAAAATTGACCACTAAATTCAAAATGGCCGACTTCCTGTTGTGTTTAGGTTGTGGTTCCCTACAGACTTTTTTGTGTGTCATGATACATGTGTGTTCTGATTTTCGTGCATGTTGGTGGAACTTGCGGCAGGGGTTGCTCTTTATGGGGCGTGGCCACACCCACCACCAAAAGCTATATCAGACAACATTTTTCACCATGACAAATGTGTGTGCCAAGTTTCATGTGCCATCGAGCCAGTTTAACCCCTCAAAAATGCAACTGAAGAGGAAAAAAAAGAGGAATCCAAGCAAATCCAATAGGGTCCTCACACCATTTATGCAATTATGTTAGCCTGATCACAGTAGCCATTAGCATTTAGCCATTGCAAATGCTGTGTTTTTCGGGATAAGGTAGAGATGTGCTGATAATACCAAAGCTTGTGTCAAATGAGGAATATCAAATATCTTCCATGAAGCCCCCAGTGGCACTCAGACCAAACTACACTTAAAAGGTACTTTAACATTTTGTGTCACCAAAAATGTTTATATGTAGCTTTTCTGGACAGCTCATAATTATTTTACCATAACATATTGGGCAATATAGGCTTATTTAATGCAACACTTCTGATTAAAAGTGTTGGCATATAGATTTAAGAACACACAGGCTTTTGGACTTTTATTGCACAGGTTCATGGATAGGACTGGGTGTTACAATCCATGAAGATTCAGCACTATAATGGAGTTTTACTTGGAGGTGACCACCATATGAAGCTGCCAGTACAACACATCAGTTGTGGACCTCTATGTCATCAGGTGTTTCGGCCTTTTATCACAAGACACCCTCAGTCAATGCAGGCCCAGACCAGGTGGATCAAGTCTGGGTATGTGACTCATGGTTGGTTTCTCTTTGGTCACTTGGGATCCCAGCCAGGATCTCTTCTCTTCAGTCGTAGTCATGTCATATGTGGCTCTGATGGTGGAGCTCAGCATGTTGCAATGGTACAATAATAAATAATTTTATTTGCAATGGTACAAATAATAAATTGCCGCTGATTACAGTACTGACTACAATTGCAGACATAACAACTTACATAGTACAATTTACAATCAAAACAAAACCACAAAACAGCATCACCACATCAGGAGGAGCCATCTCATCCAGACATTTTCTGTTATTGATTCAGTCCTGTTTGCACTTCATTGCATATATATGAGATTAAAACTAATAATATAAGCGAGGCGGAGGTGGTGCTTCGACCCCAGATTTGAACTAGTATGAAGAGCTGCTGTAACTTCAACAAGCCACCAGATGTCACTGTGTTTGCTGAGGCTGATGCTCCAAATCTTCAAATCTTTTTTGGCACAAATAACTTTGGATATCTTTTTAGTTAAGTTAGCATGAACTGAAACTCATTCTACTCCTCATTTCATCTGAAAGGTTTGATGGTACCATCTACATACTGTTATGTGTTAATTTATTATCAACCCCTGATGACTTTTACTGTTTTTCTTTTTGATGAGTCAAGGCGGGTGTGGCTGCACTTGTTGCCATCTTCAACATGTTATTATTCTGTGCAAGTACATGTTCTTCTTCTTCCTTTGGCATTTAACAGCATGCTACACATGTAGGCATATATGCTGTGCCAAACAGGTCTGGAAGAATTGCATCCCCAATATCTACCCTCCTGTAGGAAAATGGGTTCTTGTGACATCCTGAGTAGAATCACATCTTTATTGCTCTGGGTCAGCACGGTAGCACAGTGGTTTGCACTGTTGCTTCACAGCAAGAAGGCTCTAGGTTTGACAATTTACTTAGTATGAAGAGGGCTTTATAGATGATGACTGAGGAGAAGCATCACTGGTCCAGCTTTGAAGAGTCTCACGTCACATATTTTGAGAGCAAAACTCAAATCAAACCGTCACACTAGCAGTGCTGATCAAATACAAATAGTCAACTGTTTAGCTGTATTTTTAGAACAACTTGTATGTGGTCCTCTGCACAACGTCATGTTCCACTGTTCTGACTGGTTGCAGATCTATCGAATTGACTCTTCCTCAGTCCCACCCCTTTTTGCTCTGCTTCAATTACAGTTGGGCAAGATTGGTACTTCAGTCACCTTTCTCCTTTCCTGTTTACTGTACTGTGCCATTTGCTAGGCTTGACTATGCTGAAAAGAATAAGACATTTTGAAGATGATTTAAAGATGTTAGCTAGCTAATCTACATCAGTCATTAGTGTGCTAGTTAGCTAGCATTTACTAACATTAGCTAACTTTAGATGTGACTCTTGACCTTTTTATAGTTTGTAAACAATGAGAAAGCCATGTGCAGTTTGGCAACGTAAGTACCGTGGACCACAACAGCTTGTCAGTGGGCACTGCAAACACAAGCAGTTTTGATCATGTTCTCAGTCCGGTCAACATATTTAATAGCTTGCAGCTATAGATGCCACTGATTACTCTGAAACAGTTGTGAGCCTGTCGAAATTTAAGTTGACCAGTGGAATATCTATTCTGACGTGTCACATATGCAACAAACATAGATTTTGGTGATTTTGTGCTGGTAAAATATTTAATTCAACATTTGCAACTTTATAGGTCATCTGGATGAATGGGGGAGACCTCTACTTCTGTTGCAGAAATGTGCACGCAGCTTTTCGATGATGTCAGTTGTAAAAGGGTCTATATAAACCCCTTTTACAGGAAAGGAAAAAGAGGAAAAAGGTACCAAGTTTGCTCAGTTATTATTGGAGAAAAAAAAGGGGTGGGACCTTGGAGGGGTCAGTTGTGTCCAGAGGCATTTTGTTCAGTGCCCTTGGAAATCAACCATAAGATCCCAGACTAACTGTGATGGAAAGCTAATGTTCCATCTGTGTCTGTGCTCCAGCTTCTTCCTTAGGTTAATTGGCAACTCTAAATTGCCCGTAGGTGTGAATGAGAACCTGAATGGTTGTTTGTCTCCATGAGTCATTTCTGTAATGAACTGTGACCTGTCCAGGGTGTAACCCACCTCTCACCAAGTGTCAGCTGGGATCTGCTCAGGTCCTTCCAACGGTTATGGATAATAGATGCTCTTTCTGCAACAAGCTTTAGAGTAGAAAACATGATGAGGAAGTTGGTCTTACTATATAGAAAATAATTGGATATTAGCCACGGTGGTGACTGGTGTTCATATGGAGGTGAGAATCTAATTTGACTCAACAACTTTCCAAGTGTGCTGTATCACTATGAAAAAGCGATGACACCTGCCAGGGGGGATCAGAGGTATGATTCATCCATTTACCAACAGAAAAATGCCCAACAAAAGTAGTGTGTTTTCAGTACTTTTTCTAGGACTGTCGAGCTGTGCTGCTAATTCAGGTTTTACTGACGTTACGTTATCTTCACTGTGGCATGCCTGCTGCCACCCAAATACAATTTGGTCTTAAAACCTTTAAAAAAACACCATTAAAAATGTTCTAAAAAATTTATTTCAAAATGACTACCTCAATCTGACAAACAAATTTATTTGAAGTTTGCAAACCACATCAGAATATCATTTAAATAAAGTAGATGATCCATATATTGACCAAGTCTGGATATAGAATCCAACAGTGTAAAAGTTTTTTTCCAAGAATCCACAGAAGTGAGATCTGTGGTCCAGCAACAATTCTGAAAATAAAACTGGTTTTCTGATGAAAGTCAAGAGAACATCATGTGCCGTAATCCACACTGACATTTCATACAAGTACATTTCCGACGTAGATGTCAAAAGAATGATATCCTAAGACCGTGATGTTGACACAAAGACAGGACCTGAAGCAGAGAAAAAAAAAAGGAATTTTTTTTTTTGAACACAGATCTGTGCCTTCCTCCAGGGGATGCTATCAATCTCTGAATTTTCAAAATGAGAAAAAAAAAAGAAATGAAAATGAATGCTAAGAATTGAAGATGCAAGTAAAAGTGGGGATCGTGTATCTTTGCACATTCTAATTAACTTTATTTATATAGCACTTTTTTGTGTATTTAATATTAAAAAGCTAAAAAAGATAAAAGAAAGTAAAATAGAATAGAATTTTAAAAAGTTAAATAGAATAAATCAAAGCCATCAGACAAAGATTCTTCAGTTAAAAGCCATCCTATAAAAGTAACTTTTTAAAAGAGTTTTAAAGCACAACACTGAAGTTAGTTTGGCTTATTCTTAAAAGAAGCATATTCAACAATTGTGAAGCCCTTACAACAAATGCCCTATTGCCCTCTGTAAGTCTTGCTCTGGGGAGGAACAGCTGGTCAATAGACTGAAGTGCATGAGGAAGGGTGTAAAGGGAGAGATCGTCAGTGATGTAGGATGGAGCAAGACCATCAGTGCTTTAAAAACAACATTTTAAAATCAATTCTGAACACTGCAGGTAACCAGTGCAGTGAGGCGAGAACAGGGGAAATGTGCTCAAATTTTCAGCTTCTAGTTAGGACTCGTGCTACAGTGTTCTGAACAAGTTGGAGGTGATTAATGGATTTTTGTGGAAGTCTGGCAAATAAGGAGTTGCAGTAGTCTAAGTGGCAGGAAACAAAAGCATGGATTAAAGTTTGAGTGTCACAAAATGGGAGAAATGATCTAATTTTTGCAATGTTCATGTTTTGCCCAATAGCTGACTTGGTAATACTGTTAAAATGTTTAGAAAAGCAAAGATTACTCTGAGGTTTCTAGAATCATGTGTGCACTGTAGACCTTTGGCAATTAAGGACAGAGTGACAGAATTTTGGGACCAAACACCAAAACACTCAATTCAACATTTAGAAAAGGCAGGATGTGAGTGTGTTCAGTGAGGTGAGGTCTGAGGTATTCTTGGATAAATAGATCTGGGAATCATCAGCGTAAAAATGGAAGGAGATGTCAAAATTGCACATGATCTGGTCCGGTGGTAGCATATATACAAATCCAGCGACAGCTTTGTGTGTTCCTCCATTGCTGTGGTGGCACGTTGTGTCCATCACTCTTGGTGTCTGCTGGTTGTGTCTAGAAGGGAACCCCAAATTTGTGAGACTCTCACAAGGTTTTTTATGGTTTCGGTCAAAATGTTCACTCTCACGAGATCTTGTGGATCTGGGGTTCCCCTCTAGACACTGTGTCTGATGCTACTTACTAATATTGACAGAACGGTTAATTGGATTGACAGTGGCCCTCGGTAACTGGTGAAAATTCCTTTTATTAACGTTATTCAAATTTTACATCTTAGTTAGACGGTGGTTTGACAATAGCCAGAAACAGATGATGGAGAAGAGACTTGTGGTACTTTGCTGGATTCATCAATAGACAATGAATAGTAAAGGGCCAAGAATCGACCCCTGACAAACACCACATGTGATTTTTTTTTTTTTGGAATTAGACCAGACATTATTAGTAGATACAGAGAAGGTCCTGCCACTCAGGTATGATTTAAAACAGTCCAACGTGGACCCAGTCACATTTACCCATTTCTCTAGTTGAACAATTAATATGCCATGATCAACAATATCAAATGCAGCAGAGAGGTCCAACAACACCAAGACAGAGCAACAGCTGGCATCCGAGTTCATCCTGATGTTATTAGCAACCTTGAAAAGTGCAGTTTCTGTGGTGTGATGGATATGAAAACTGGACTGTTTTTTTTTCAAAAAGTGAGTAATCATTCATAAAGGATAAAAGCTGAGAAAACATCACTTTCTCCAGCACTTTGGCAAGGAAGGGTAATTTGGATATGGGTCTAAGATTGCTTAAATGTAAAGATTAGATCTTTTCGGCAACGGCTCAACAAAAGCTGATTTAAAAATTGAAGGAAAAACCCCTGAAGATAAAGACTTGTTCAAAACTGCTAAAATATCTGAAGACAGAAAGGAAGAAAGCTCTTTTAAGAATTGAATGGGTAAAACATCTAAAGGAGAGGAGGAAAGTTTCATGCAACCGATCATCCTCAGATAACTCTCTCGACTGGGATTCTGGATAAAATGAATTAAAAATCTGATGAATCTCTCTGTGTGGAGGTATAAACAAAGAAAATACTGTAATGTTTCTGTTGTTTAATTATGCACCAACACTCAAAAAACACTCAACACACTCAATATTCCTCTGAATATTACAAGTACAATTTGGGCTCTAATGCCAGACACCTTATTAATAAAAAAGGATAAAAATGACTCACATCTCTCAAAAGAGGTAATTTCATTGGTAACGTGAGGATGGTTGTTTAGGAAGGGAATGGTCCTAAATAGCAGCTTGGGGTTGTGAGAAAATAACAAAAATTGATTGCTGTAAACAATAAATGTCAGTTGTACATTGTGAATGATGAATGGTATCAAAAACTGAAAGCTTTTAAATCACGATGTTATGACTGCAGAAGGTTCAGCAGGCGATGACTGTCAACTATCACGATGGACGATGGCATCATCTATTGGAACAACCTTGTTTCTTTTGTGTAAATCTAACCAAACCATGACCATTTCACAACATTCACCATGTTTATTTTGTCACCATGATGATAATCGTGACATGAGTTTGGATCTGCTCTCCACAGAAGTAAATGAGAAGAACTGATGTATCAGTTACATGCAAAATTGAAAGTGTGAATTCGTGGTGCTTGTACTCAGTGGTGGAAAGAGTACTGAAAATCTGTACACAAGTACAAGTACTGTTATATTACTAAAACTTTACTCAATTACAAATAAAAGCAGTGATGTTAGAAAAATACTTAAGTAAAAGTACTTGTATTTGTCTCAAAAACTACTCAGAACATTAGTTACTTTTTAACTGTTGGTGTTTAAGACATTATATATAGCAGGTAGTCTGTTTCTTCAGGTCTTCAGTCTGTGTTTCTCCCAGCTCCTGCTCTATTCTGCTCTGTGGTCACACTCACCTCTACAAACTAAAGTTACAAATTGTGCATATTTTCCTGAACTGATTCTGAAAATGCTAACAATCAATTTGAAAGTCTTTTCATTTTTTTCTGTTTTGTTTTGTTGTTTTAAGTTTTCTTATTCAACAAATGGCTCTGCCAGAGAAAACACTATCAGATGAGGCACAATTACAGCCATTTCTTGACTACTGATTAAATATCCATGAATTTTTATTTGGTTAAATTCTCAATTGCAATTAATCGATTAATGATCAGTCATTCTTACTCCAAACCTGTGCTGCTGCCATGTTTTGTTTTTCGTCCCTATGTCCTGGTTTTCATTGGCCTGTTTGTGATCAGATCACTTTATTGACTACAAAAATGCAGATGAAAGTTTTGGATACTAATTAATTAATTCAAAATATACTCAGTACTCAATTGTGATTTTAGAAGTAATTATGTAGATTACATTGTATAATGCATACTTAAGTACAAGCAAAAGTACAGACTTGAAAATCTTCTCATAAAAGTAGAAGTACCCCCAAAAAACTACTTAATTACAGTAATTTGAGTATTTGTAATTAGTTACTTCCACACTTGCTTGTAGTGTAATTGAAGACACAGGATCTAGCCAGTAGGGAGATTTGTTCATTTGTAACAGGGGGAGATGGACCCCATTTGCATTGTGGACTAGCAAACCAACACACAAACATCTCTGTTGGTTATATATTTTTTAAATGCTATCCTGCCACCAACAATGACCAGTGACAACAACAGGGCTTGGGACAAAGAAACAAGGTGAAATCTGGGACCATTTTCTCACAAGGAGCCTGAGGGGAAAAAAATGAATTAAAAGGCTCACCAAAATTTAAATTGGAGTTAAGATTTTTTTAAAGGGACAGTTCACCGTAAAATTAAAAAAAAACTTGAGTCATGGTGCTCAAAGCACCAAAAAATACATTTAAATAAATTCCCAAAAATCATAACCTGGTTACTCAAGATAATCCACATATTCCACTGCAGAAAGAAACTAGCTCTTACATCAAACTACTCACAGCAGGATCTGGGGGTTATCATAAGCAATGAGTCTTGATTTCTGTAAAGAGATATTGCTGTTGAGTTTTTCAAATGTAGTGTTTCTGGCAGAAATCTCCATGGCTGAGATCTCCAAAACTGGCAGCTCACACCAAAACAGTATAGATAGATAAACAGCACTAAAGGCCAGAGGAAAAATATGTGTGTTTGATTTTTGGATGAACTTTCCCTCTAGGCTATATTAAGCCAACTAGTAATGCAGTGGTGTTATTATTTAGGCTGCGTTGTGGATCATTCAACCAGTGTTTTTTGACCAATATGACAAAAATAACAAAAAATGATTGGTTCTGTATTGACTGAAATGTTCAATATAATCTGATGACTGAAAGACCAAAAGACTCTGCTACTAGGGTATGGAGAGAGGGAGTTGGCAGGGTAAAGGGATAATTCACCACGAAAATGAAAATTCGGTCAATGAAAATTCGGTCATTATCTGACCGAAGGGTCACCAAGTCACATACGGGCCAAAGTACGGAGCATGGACTGGCAGCTGGAGAGGTGGCAGTTCACCTCCTGGGCACTGCCGAGGTGCCCTTGAGCAAGGCACCGAACCCCTAACTGCTCAGGGCGCACCTGACTATATGTATGTGTGTGCAGCCCCTTGGCTCTGACACCTCTCCCTGATGCATGTCTATAGGTCCTGTTTGTGCATGTGCGTGTGTATTTTGGGCCTGTGTGTATGTAGAAAAAAAAAATTGACAACAGAGTGAAAACAATGTAATTTCCCCTCGGGGATTAATAAAGTATGTCTTCTTCTTCTTTTCAAACAGAAAAAAACAAAAAAAACCAACAAAAAACAAAACAAAACAAAAAACAAAACAAAACAACAACAACAAAACAAAACATAAAATGCCTCCATACTGTTTGTCTGGTGTAATTTAAGTCCACTAAAGCCCCATCATGCTATTTGCACACCGTCACATCACACACACCAGGTTCAGACAGTGCACATGTGCACATGAACATGGCTCCAAGCTGAGGATCCACAGTGAAGATTCAGGCTAAAAACATGGTGTAAGTGATGTCTTTCAAGTCAACTTGGCATGTCGGGACTTTAGGAGACTTGGATTACACCAGACGAGCAGTATGGAGACTTTTTTTTTCTGCTGTTTTTTACATTTGAAAACTGGTCACCATTCACTTCCATTGTTCAGGAGATTCTGCAACACTGTTTTCCTGTGAAACTCCAGCAGTGTTTTGGGACTAACAAAATAAACTTGACCTTCAATCATTATGAGGATGAGTAGATAATGACTGAATTTTCAATCAGTGAATGTCAATCAGTGTTTACCGATGCCCAAGATGACATCCTCAAATGCCTTGTTTTGCCCACAGCCCAAAAAGTATTCCTTTACTTTCATAACTGAGTAAAGAAAACAGAAAAATATTCACATTTAAGAAGCTGGAATTTAACTGTTTTTCTTAGAAAATTACTCAAACCAATTAATCAATTATCAAAGCAGTTGGCGTTTAATTTATTAATCCATTAATAATTGTTTATTTAATTAATCGTTGCAGCTCTAAACTTGGCTAAATTAATAAATTGTCAAATGAAAAATGATTAGCACTTTAAAATTGCCAGTAGCCATAAATGAAAAAAAGCCATGAAGATCATCTGCATTCAAGGTCAAATTTCGGTTCAACGGTCAAAGTTAAGGGCAAACTTAATCTTACATCTACTGAAGTAAAGATTAGGTTTGTCTTTAATCTTCACTGCAGAATCAAAAAGAAGATCACAGCACATCTGCCTCTGCGCCCCTTTGACCTACAGAATCACATCTCTCCTTTCACTCCAGCGCGCACATAAGCAGCACATAACCACAACCAAATGAATCGTGTTGGACAAATGTAGAGTGACAATGACAGGAGAGCGAAAGAGGGAGGGAGAGATGCTTCCTTCACTTCAGGGCTGAAGAGGAGGGACTACACCACCAGAGCGGGTAAATGTCCGCTGTGAGTTCAGGGAGAAGAGCGGCGTAGCGCAACATCTCTGCTGCTCACTCAGTCCGGTGCTGTCTCTCCAAATATCCACAGGGTCTCCTCCTCACCTCTCCTCGAACCCGCCACAGACTGTTCACGAGGTCTCCCCACTCGTGCCCCGGCGCTCTGTCTCCCTTCTGCACGGGCTGTCCCCGGCGTCTCCAGGCGCGCACCGAGCGTGTGCGCACGGACACTTCTCCACATTCCCACTCGAAGACTCCGGAGCGTCAGCCTCGACCCCGCGCTGCTGCCGTACTTTCCCTCTCAAGGTTCAGTCATTAGTTTCGCGCTGAGCTCGGACTGGAGAACGATGTAATTGTGGTTCATGGGGATTTAGTGTCGTGGTATGCTTTCAGGACCCGGTGGTCGTCTCAACAAGGAAATGGTGAGTCCAATCCGCTTTATTCTCGCAGATTATCAGCCTGTCGTACTGTATGTACGCGCTTCTGGCTCGTCTGTCTCAGTGTGATTGTTTGACCTCTGAACATTAAGTGACACTTAAAGGAAATGTGACCTTACTCAAATGAAAAATCTGTATTAATATTCTGATATTCCTGCTGTAATCTGAAGTTTGTGGAGCTCACGTGAGTTTAAAGTCACCTTGGAGGTTTCTGGAATCTCCAAATAGGTAACTTTGCAGTCATGGTCCCATACATTCAAATTTTGTCCTGAATTGGGAGCTTATATAAAATTTCTGGCATTTTGACATATTATAATACTGTTATATGAACTTGTGGAAATGCCAGAGGATAAGAGTCGGAGTGATGGTATTTCTGTGTTCAAACATTACGCGACGTCCAGTCAAAGATTCTTGTTACCAAAGTTTTCAGAGTAAAGCATATAGAGTAAAAGTTGTAGCCTCTAGTTATCATGGGTTTAGTCTTTTGACCTCCACGTGTAGAAACTCTCATTTCCGCGCTTCATATCGACCTGTTCTAATGTCAGTTTTCCATAGGCTACATGTGATTCCGGCTGTGAGGCTACAGCACCGCTTCGCCTGTCTGTTCCGATCACTAATCTATCGATAACGAGGGCTTTAGATCCACAGAGTGGATTGACTGTCAGCTGTCACATGTTGTGTGCGTGAAGCAGGGGGCTGCAGCGAGCAGCTGGATGCTGGAAGTGAACAGTCACTGGTGGAAAATCACTGATATGATGGATTACTGGCAGTTAATGTGCTTCTGAGGTTTTCAGTTTAGACTGACTGAGCTCGATTGGAGGATTTTTATGGGTTTTATTGTCATTTTTGCTCTTTTATATGAATATGTGGTTTTATTCCACCCCTCAGCTATTGTGAGGATGCTCCTAGTTGTTTTGTGACTGATCTTGAATGGAAACAGTTTCTAAATTAGCTTTTTATTTGAATTTCCTCTGAGTTTGCGCAAATAAACTGAGATTTCCACTGTTTGAGTCAAAAGAGACCCTGATAGCGCCTGCTTTTTGGTTTTAACTCGATCCCTCTGCTCTTTGAGAAGACTCACCTCACTGTTCTTAGATTTAAACAGTTTTTTAAATAAGCCTTTTATTAGAATTTCCACTGGTTTTCAACTCTTTTGTTTTATCTGAAGCTGAGATTTCCACTGTTTGAGTCAAAAGAGACTCTGACAGTGCCCAGGCTACTTTTATTGAATGACTTATATCATGCAAATGAAACATTTTGCGGGCTGATTTTAAGGCAGTAAAGACTGTAAGACTTCACATTTTTATGCCTGAGGCAGGAATTACTAAATGAGTCAGTGAGTCTGGCTACTAATGACTGCAATCTACTGTCAGATTCCTCTAAAATCTGTCTTGTCACCTCTTATTTGTTAAACATTTAAATGCGATAAATAGAGATGCAACGATTAATCAATTCTAAATCAATTATTAAAATCATTGGCAACTATTTTTTAGAACTGATTAACCAGTTGAGTATTTTTTTTATAGAAACAAGTAAACTTCTCTGATTCCAGCTTCATAAATGTTATGAATATTTTCTGAATTCTTTGCTCCTTTATGACACTGAGCTGAATATCTTTGGATTGTGGACAAAAAAGACATTTGAGGACGTCATTTTGGGCTTTGGGAAACACTGATTGACACTTTTCACAATTTATCGACCAAACAGCTAATTGATTAATTGAGAAAATAATCAACAGATTAATTGACAATGAAAATAATTGTTAGTTGCATACCAACAGACAGCTGCAGATTATTTCATTTCTGTGCTTGACATTCAGTGTTTGACAAATCACCAGTCATGTAACAGCTCTGAAATGTTTTCAAGCCATTTGTCACAGAAACTATTGACTTGTACTTCAGGCTTTGATTATTATGGTTGTGTAACATTTATGGAGCAGATATGCAGGGAATCAACGTGTCTCGATCAAAGGTGCAGGTACAAGGGCCGCTGCATTGACTGATATGATGATCGGAGGCTCACCCGCTGTATCATTCACAGTTCACACTTGCACACTTCAGCTCGCCCACGACCGCTCAGAGCCTGGAGATAAAGATCCATGTGAGATGGGTTGGAAAGCAGCCAGAGTGCTCGCAATTTTACAGTCAATGCAAATCACCTCAGGTGTAAGTTATGGCCTGCATCGATGTGGGCGACAAGGCTACTCAGCTTGACTCTGAAACTGGCTTCAAAACACGGCTAAAATCTGTTTTTAAAGTTTCATTTCTGCTTGCGTAAGACATGCAGATGTGCACATACACAAGCACACACCCCTTATTTACACTTGAACAATGCACTCAGAGTCAGGAGAGCACACAGAGGCATCAGGAAAACATGTCTTCTTGTTGAGGAGATAAATAAGAAATAGTTGCTGAGCAGCAGCAGCAGCAGTTCTCCAGTTTTTCTTGAATCGACTTGTGGATGTGAATCTCTCCTCCTACGCTATAACAAGGAGAAGTTCTGCTACGATGTGCCTTTGATTGTGTCGAGTCTTATTGCTTTGCTTTCCTGCACTGAAAAAAATAGTACTATGGGCCAACTTTTAAAAAATTGTGTAATTTGTTTCAGCTGAATTTTTAAGTTTTTCTCAAATTATATTTACAGTTTGGTTGAAACCTTTTATTGGTCACAAGTCAAAATGTTACTAGGAGGTCAATATAACAGCATTATCTGCTTTTTTTTAACAACTTGAATTTGACCAAATTTTACCAAAAACAACTCAAGTTGTGCTGCTACATTTTGAAAGGCTTGTGCTCAGCGTGTGTCTTCTTTGTATATTAACCGTGATTGTCTTTAAATATGCTTGGGTGTGTGTATACATTAATTTGTGTGTCAGTATTTGCTTGTGGACTGAGGCTGCGTTTTGCACAGGATTTTGAAAAATGCCTTTATTTATTGATTTTTGAGCCACGGAGTTGGACAAAATGTGTGGGTTGGATCTTTAACCTTTGCTTCAAACCACAATTCATTTTCCTCAGTAGAAATCATATTGATTAGCTAATTGGCAGAACATTTAATTTAAAGCTACAAAAAGGAATTTTCATGTTTTTCTGATTTTGTAGGCCCCTGTGCACAAAAGTTGTCATGTTTCCACCATAATAACCACAAAATATAATGGTAAAAATTAAATGATCTACTGTAGATAAAATCTCCTCCTGCTTCTTTTTAACTAACTGCACTGTAACTTTGGCTGGAAAATGTTAAACACAGGCTCATTTCATCCGATATCAAGGAGAATCTGAGCAGGTGGCAGACGCAGACATTAATAATAATAGCAGAAATAGCAGATCTCTTCGTGGATGGTCTTTTTGCTCCTGTAGGTCATATAAAGGCATCAGCTTTAAATTAATACTGTTTCATAAGTTGTTAAAAACGCTACGCAGCTTAAACTGAGATAACTGATCATTTGTCAGGAAAATACCAAACATTTGTCTGTTAAAGCTTCACTCTTCTTTGCCCCTTAGTTAGTATTCAGTACTTTTTCTCTGGCAGCTGATCACAGAGAAATCTTGACATGAAATATTGGACACTGGCAACTCTCGGGGAGAATTTGTCATTAGTGTGTTGACCTGGGAGGAACCCCCCGGGGGAGGACCCAGAGCACACTGGACAGATTATATATCTCGTCAGGCCTGGGAATGCCTCGGGATCCCCCAGGAAGAGCTGGGGAGGATAAGTTATCTTGCTTAACTGTGACCCACATGTAGTGAAGTGGAAGATATATCAAAACATTTTGTCATTTAAAGAAAAGATGAATATAGAGTGATAATAACTGAATCAGCCCTACCTGGGGTTCCATATTTTGCTGGATTAGGCACACAACTCACAATTACCAGTGAACCAGAGCTTATAAAGGAGTGTTAGGTGGATTCATGGATGCACAATTGATTGGACAGTATCTAACTTTCATTTTCAGCCAATCAGCTGCTCCAATTTATTCTTTTTATTTTTTTCTTCAATAATAAGCATAGTTTTTATCCACTATAGGGCAGAATGTAGACTTTAAAGCAGACTATACAAATTTTCGAGATGTTATAACATCTTAGCAAACAGATTCTCTCTCCACTGTTTCTTGCTGGACAGGTTGTGCACCACCAGGTTGTGTATACACATACATTCGCATGTCAGTGTTTGCATATGGACTGAGGCTGCATCTGCACTAGGTTTTGAACTAAGCCTTTAATTATTTGTTTTTAGGCCGTAGAGATTGTCCAGTTTAGTTTGTTTCTGAGACACAACATGGGTTTGATAGAGGACTGGACAATATGTCGAATTATATCGATATCATGATTAGGGATGGGTACCGAATTCGGTACTTTTTTAGGTACCGACCAAATTCCGTCGGTACTACCGAGTACCGATTCACGTGAAATCAAACGGTACCATGTTTCGGTACCTAAACGCATCCTTGTGACTGTAAGGAGTGGAAGAGTAGGCGATTTTCCATGCCGGACTTGAACACAACTGTTACCAGCCTGAGCGTTCCCCTTTAAGGAGGTGGTGGGTAATGTAGTCCGCACTAGCCGTGTTGTTGTAGTGTGTACGCCCGCAGGTGTGTGTCTCCCTCTCCGGTGAAGTGTGTGAGAAGTAACGCCAGCTCTAGCTACTGTAAGTTGTATAGTCAGTGTGACTGAAGCTCAACTCTACAGCCATAAAAGTACTGTGTTGTCACAGTCAGAGTGAAGGAAAGAGCTGAATAAAGCCCAGTCCGGTCCATGTGTTCAACTATCCGCCTCTCCTCCTGTTGTGTGTTGTGTGTGCGCGCGAATAGCCCGGACTGCTGGTTACCAGCGCAGAACGAGCCAAGCTTTATAATCAGCTGCTCCATACCACGGTTAGGAGCTACAAAGCTGAGGAGGTAACACAACACAGGCTGAAGACTGTACAACTTTCGACAGCCTCAGATCTACGGCTACAACTCCTGTATTCAGCACCGTTAACATGCCTGCATCCGTTAGCGACGCGTCGTCTGCAGCCAGCAACGTGAGAAGAAATGGCCTTAACACTTCGTCTGCTCCACGTAAATAAGCCTGGTGACGTTAGCTTGGCATTTTAACTTGTATTAGTTATCGTTATCAGCTCGGTTCCTTGCACTTTGTAACGTTAATATTTACAAGTCAGAGGGGAAAGAAAAGGAAGTACGTGGAGCTGGGTTTTAATTTGTGCATTATTAAGAAAAAACACTGTGTTGTTGTAGTTAAGGGTTTTCATGTTGTTCATGAAATTTGTGAAACAACTGCGATGTTACAACACAAACAGTTGGATGTTGTTTTGCTATATTTGTTAAAGTTTATATATTGAGAAATAAATATGTTACATTGAAAATTTTTGAGATTTTATTATTAAACAAATTAACATTTATTACCACACAAGCACACACAAAAGTACCGAAAATTGGTACCGTTGAGTACCGATACCGATTCGCAGGTACTGGGTATCGGTACCGTATCGGTTCAAATGTGAAAGGTACCCATCCCTAATCATGATATGAGACTAGATCTCGTCTTAGATTTTACATGTTATTATAAGGTGATATGACGTAAGTTTTCCTGGTTTCAAAGGCTGCATTAGAGTGAAGTGATGTGATTTTTTGAACTTATTAGATTGTTTCATCATTTTACTTTACCCACTTAGTCATTATATCCACTTCATCATCCTACATCATCATCCTACTGATGATTATTTTATGATTGATTTGATTTATTTAGCACGATTTTGTCTAATTACCACTTTTTTTTTTTTTTTTTTTGCAAATTTGGCCAATTATTATAGCTTCCTGTAAGTTCTATCAATAATGGCAGCCCCCTGCACAACTTTATACATGTATGTATCAATGAACCGACTCAAAGTTTTGTTATTCACTATTTTTTGGGATTTTTTATTTTTATTTTGTCACGGTAAGGAGGAGCACACAAAATTTGTCATTGTTATTGACATTTATGAATGTTCATTTTCATATTTTATCATTTTGTTTCTTTGTGGAATACTGCCCCAGGTGCTCTTCATTTACAAATAATGCAGATTTAGTTAGAATGTTTGTAATCCTGAGCCTTTTTGGTGTGGTTACTTACACTCAGAAGAGATTACTGTTTTATTCTTGCCGGAACAAGTCGCCTTTGATTTTTAAAATTCATTTTCATTCATTTATTTCAAAATTCATTTATTTTTACTTGCTACCACAATTTATGTGTAAAAAGCACCTAAAAAGATTGCAACATGCATTGCAATTTTTTAGAAAAGCTGCAGTGAAATCAGATATTTTACCCCGCAACAATCCCCAAAAAAGCCTGAAAAATCCTGGAGGGACTGAATATGAAAAGAAATAATTGGAGAAAGAAATCTAGATCTAAAGATTGCACGTGAGGGATCATTTCAACAGAAACCATAACAAATCTTGCAAGACTTTTGCAGACTTGGGGTTACCTTCTAGACAGGAGTGAGAGAGAGGGGTGTGCAGCTCCAAATACACAAAATCAATATGTGGCTGCAGATGTCATTATTGTGATGTGCTGCCATGAATAAATGAATGTATGGGAAACACTGGTGTTAATATTTTAAAGGACCCATAGTCATCCCTTCAATAATGTTGCAATATTGGTAAATTTTAATATTGAGGTATTTGGTCAAAAATAGGGCGGCACAATAAATAACAATGTTGAAACTGCAATGTGGCAAAGAACAATATCCAAATCGCAGAACCCTGCAATTTTTTAGGAAGGAAACATGAGAGAAAACAGCGTTATCATGAAGTACTGTAGTGACCTAAAAATCTTGTTCTCCAGACATAAGAAAACATCTTTGTTTGGTACAGACTAGGGTGGGAAACATAACTTAAAATTTATACCACAGTATTTCTTTTGCTTTTCACAGTGACAGTATTATATCACGGTATTACAAAATAATAAAGGATATATGCTTAAAACATGATTCTACCTAATAAAACAAGCAAAAAAAACCCCAAAAAAACAGACGTGTTTATTGGCTCCAAATAGGAATGAAAATGAGGTCTAGACCTTTTATAAAGAGTAGTCTGCCCCATAGTGTAGATAATTAGTGCATGTAACATGATTTATTCTCAAAGTTAGACAAGAGCTGGATTAGATCTCAAGTATAGAAATATAAGAACCTGCACAGCAGGTTTTTATATTACAGCTGAGCTGCTGCAGTATGAAGTTCCACAAAAAGTAATATAATCTTCCACATGAGCCTACTACTGTTGTTATTTATCAGGCTTCAAATTAGACTTAACGTTCACACAATCTCTCTTGAGTGGCCCTCAGTATTACAACAACCATGTCTGTATCGTCCTGGCGTCCTGTGCATGAGGGATAAACTGCACCACTGCTCAACAAGTTGTTTGCTGCCACATTTAAAATCTCAGATAAAATTCAAAGTGAAAGTCCAAAGCCTGCAAGAACAGTGGAATTATACTTTATCTGAAACACTTCTGGGTTTAACAACCGACTGGCAGAAGCAGCTGCATATGATGGATTTACCTTCAACAGCAGGCTGTGGTGAAATGAACCTCTGTTAGAGAGTGAAGAAAGAGTCAAAATTGTCCCAAGAATCCATCCAAAAACTCACATCAAGAGAGTGAGAAGTTTTTTATAGCTTTACTTTTTAAGTTTGTGATCACTTATTAAGCCGACTGTATCTGATGCGCACAGTGCAGCCTTCTGCTGACTCGCGGCCCTGCAGCTCTGACTCTTTGTCATTTTAATAGAATGACTTTGAAAACACCGAATGACTTGTTTTAACGGAGATCGTTAGTTTTTGTAATATGAAGAACTGTAAAATATCACTTCCATGAGGCTGTTCAGTCAGACAGCGAGAGATCGCAGGTGATAAACTGGGCAGTTGCAGTCAAACTGAAGTTGTTCATTCTAAAGTTGATTAACGTAAATGTCACTAACACACTAAAGGTCCAGTTGAACCCACATTACTCCTTGTTGCATTTAGTGTTAGTTGAAATATGACCAAATGTGTTTTGACTGTAGCTGAGGTTTTACCTTCAGGTTCAGGGGTAGAAAATGTCTCATTTTTGTCAAGAATATTAATTCCTAGCGTGCAGCCCCTCTACCTGCATGTCATAGTAAAGCATGTTAATTTTATATGCTAAAACATTTATCACAGTAATGATGGTATAATAAACTGTGTTGTGAGTGAGGGTGGCACCGGTGATGTCAACAGTATACCACCCACCCCGCGTACAAAACCAACAAATGTCACATGATCATGATTTAATATTTCTTTCTTTAAGTGAAAATGAAATTTGTTATGCAAAAATGATCAATCTCACTGCATATTGCAATCACAATTTCAGTCAAGATAATCGCAAAATGACTTTTTCCGTATCACCCAGTACTAGTTTGATGATAATTTGGTGATCATGAGTAATGTATGTCTCTTGATAGCTTAAATCTGAGCACTGACTCACACTTTTTTGGGATAATTCAAGGTTGTCTGAAGAGTGAACTGAATTGATAGATGTGCACTTTACATTGACAGCTCTTTATCAGTCCTCTTTAACATCCCACTGCTCCTGTCATCAGTATAAGTTTTATCTGTCTGTCTGTTAATGTGTTAGTGATGTATAGAGCAATCAATACGGTTGTCAAAGAAAGTGATTGTAGGATTGATCAGAGTGGTAACACAGGCTGGGACAGAGCAGCAGCAGCTGACATGCAGTGTAGGATGTGCAGGAGAGTACATCACTGAACAGGTTGACATTGCACTTGGTCACTCCGGGACTTGATGCACAGTTTCACTGAAGTTGCAGAGAGGGATACTCTGCTGGTGCACCGGAGAAGTGCACCATGGGATACACGGGATAATTATATGCACAAAATAAGGCAGTGTTTCTCAAACTTTTTTTCTGGGGACCCACTTTTTTTTTTTTTTTTTTTTTAAGTTTTTTTTTTTTTTTTTTGCCATTTTTGCCTTTATTGGACAGGACAGCCAGAGAGTAGACAGGAAACGGGGCAGAGAGAGATGGGATGACACGCAGCAAGGGGCCAAAGGCGGGAGTCGAACCAGCGGCCACTGCAGAGGACTAACAGCCTCCATACATGGGTCAAACACTCCACCAACTGAGCTAAACGTCTGCCCCTGGGGGCCCACTGTTTAAAAATGACAAGCCATCATGAACCAATTTACTACAGGCTTTAACAGTAAATGTTGGGAAGAGTTAATTTGTGCATAAATGAACGTTCCTGACCATTTTTACTGCCATTTCCTCAACACCTTATATTTTCTTGACGCATGCATATACACATGTTAAATACAATAATATGAATGAGACATAAATACATTAAGGTTTGAGTTAACAGGTCATCTCATAGTTATTATTTCCTCTCATCAAGAAAACAAACCTAAAAAAAAGTTGAGACAAATCAAAATGTACTCAAATTATTCTAATAGATTTTTGAGATTTGAATAAAACTCTAGGATCTGGATAATATTTTTCTTCTTTAGATAAACTCGAATCTTTGAAGTTTAAAAACTCCAAAAAAAGTGTTTCAAAAATGATTTACCATGAGCTGTGAAGCTGCCTTGTCTTTTTTTTGGTGCTTTAAGATTAAATGGTTTACTTTTCTAAAGAAGAAAAGTAAATTATCTCAACAAAAACATTAGTAGAACTCTTTCAAAACGTCAGTTTGAGTTAGGATCAAAACTCAAAAATCTCTTGGAAGTAACTTGCCTTGAAATTTTGAGTTTTATTAGTTTAGTATAGAAGTATAGTATAACAATTGATGTAGATTAGCTGCTTGTTAACTAGTGTTTTGCTGAAATTGGCTATCAGATGTAACTAGTTACTGTCACTAACAATTGTTGTAGATTAGTTAACTGGCTGGCTAGTTTCTTTTTTAAACATTAGCTAAGTTAAGACGACTGGCCTATATACGTCACTTTTACAGGTCCTCCAGCAACATCTTTTAACCATCTTTAAAAGTTGGTTTTCTTTTCAACATGGACTAGCCTAGCACATAGTAGGGCTGAACGATTTTAGGAAAAGATCTAATTGCGATTTTTCTGGCAGATATTGCGATTTCAATTTGATTCATGATTTTCTTCAAATCAAGCTTCAGTGCAATATTCACAATGTACAGTAACATTTAAAACATGACAGAAAATTACATTATACCATCAAAGCAACCTGGTTGAAGTAGGCGCAGGAGGGAATCACATATCTTCTGTCCAGCGTGCGGAGGAGGTTTTTAAATCCGTCTTTAGGGGTCCAATGGATCAAAAAACTCACGGTTCGATAATATCACAGTTTTGAGTCACAGATCAGGTCATTTTTCAGATCAGCAAAAAAGAAAAAAAATGGTAAGATTAGGGTTAAACTATTTTAAAAATGCACTTGGCTTTGATTTCTGTCTGTCTGTAATTATCACCATAGTTATGTAATAATAATGATAATAGTAATGATAATGGTAATAATATTTAAATCTTCAAACTTATACAGTAGGCTACTGTTCTATCTATATACATACATTAAATCATTATACACTGCACAGTATACGACACAACTACGCTCTGTGTCTGGCTCAACGTCCCGCCACAGCACATCTGATTGGTTAGAAGTTACGAGTAATCAATCAGCACAGACACCTTGTCACAGACAGGGTGAGACAGAGCTGCACCAGTGAGCAGAGAGGAGCTGTGTAGAAGTTAAGACAGCTGATATCACCAAAGTTTCAATAATTATCACAGTCTTATGATCTGTTTCTTTGACGACAGCATAGTTACATCAGTGAAAAAAGTCATGGTCTGGATTTCACTCAAGACGATGTGACGGATTTTAAATCAGTCTCTCTTCACAGAGATGCGCTGCACACAGCAGCATCTGCCCTGTCTTTTCACTGCAACTCTGCATTGAGATTTCAGGTATTATAACTTATACAAAAGTAACAGTGACAGTAAAACTTTGATGCTCACCGTAGTCTCACAGATCACATGCGTGCCGAACTGTAGAAGGGATCGTAGAGACACGGATCAAATGCGATCCATTGCACCTCTAGCTGAAGCCATTTCAAAACACGTTAACGTTACAAAGCAGGAGCAGTTAATACTGATTGATTAGCGTGACTTGTCCATGAGTAGCATGCCGCTTCTGATTGGTGAGCTTGGCAGGATAGTAGGGAGACGGCATGTATGTGTAAAATATTTGACACAACAGATCCTGGGTCAGTCAGGAGCACTGCAAAAAACCGCAGCTTTGGCGATCACATGATCGCATTGTCTGAAATCGCAATTTCGATCAGAAAACGATAAATCATTCAGCCCTAGCACATAGCATATCTAGGTACAGGAAAGAAGAATTTGACCGAGGTTACAAAAGGGGCGGGACTTAAGAAGGATCAATTGCCATTTCGAGTCAACTACAATTTTTATATTGTTCTACTTAGATTTATTCCTTATCTTGACCAATAAAGGAAAGTTTGCCAGTTTCCTCAAACTTGACACTGAATTGATGTACAACTCATCCATTAGAACATATAAAAATATTTTAAACAAGAACAATGTTACACAAAGCACTGGTTTTGGTACTTTTTTTTTTAAACAGTAGTGTCCCCAATTAATTCTGATAATGGAGAGGTAACAATTTGGAAGATAAAGCTGTTTAAGAATAAAAATGCTTAAACATCAGTGTTATCAAAAGAATATCCAGGTTTCTTCAGATTACTGCAGAACTGGGAGAAAGGGAGAGGTATGACAAGTCATAAACTTTACACCTAGAGACAAATGAGACAGGGTTTGATGTGTTCTTAGAGTGATTGCAGAATGAGGACTTGTGCCATCCTGTGCTGGCAAAATAAAAATTCCAACCCAGTCTTCTTCTACAAATGATATGCAGATATTCTGCATTAATGACTGTGTTCTGGGCAAACATAATGCTGACCCACACTGTTCAGTGCCAGTGAAGCCAGTCGCAGGATGTTTGTATCCTGCAGGGAAAAAGTGACGATGCAAGCAGATGGTGAATCTGACTCAATTCATACCACCATGGAGTGTGTTCACAGTTTTGTTTTAGAACAATAATTACATTCTTACAATGGATATTGTACAATTTCAGGAAAAGCCATTAACAAAAGATTGTGTCAGACAAAGGGTTTTTTATTTGTTTTGTCCTTACCAGTGAGTCAGGTGTCCTGTTTTAAAAACTTGGTGAAAGCAGTTAAATTAGGGCTGGTGATATGGCCTATAAATAATATCTCAATATTTTAGGCTGTGGTGGGACATATCATATATATGTGTGTGTGTATATATATATATGTATATATATGTATATGTACACGTTTTCTATAAAATAACATACTGTCAGTTCTCAAATAATACTGATATATGTTGATCATATTCGTGGAGTATGATGCACAAAATCAAACAGGGATGGCTATTGATGTTCTCACAAAATACTGATGAGTTCTGATAATCATAATATGGATATAATATGTAAGTTGGTAAAGGAAAATAATAGAACAGCTAGCACAATCTGATCAGTTCATCACTGTAATACAGCCTTTAGAACCAGGAAAAGACAACACTTGTGTTATATCATGATATGATACTAATTAACTAGATCCAAAATCTTAGATGATACTGTGCTTCATAACACAATATCAATATAATATGGATACATTACCCAGCCCTAAGTTAAATGAACACTTTTAACAATGGGTGAAGAAATGTGTTGAGTGAGGAGTTCCTCTTTCTGTAACAGCTGGTTTACACTACATGCTTGAGCAGTGCGTGTACGTGGTGTTACCTGTGGTTTTCATTTTGGTGCCCATATTAACCGGTTAGAGCGTCCTCACAGCCCGCTCGAACAGCGCGACTCACGCTCGTGTCAGGTGCTGCACTTGTCACTCTTCATCTAGAGATTTGGAGGCTTGCCTATTTTTTTCTGCGTGCTGTGTGCAGTTCTTGGCAAAAATACACATTAAAATGATCTGTTGACAGTTATATTGACATTATATCAGCAACAGCTACAGTTCATTGTCTACATCTGTGCAGTGTGTCCCAGACATGAAAAACTCGGGTGCAGGGCAGTGTTTTCTTCTTTCTCTCTTTTCTCTTCTCCCTCTATCCAGTCATTCCTCCTTTCCTCCCTTTCTGAATGAGGGGTCAGTCACTGATTGCGTTCAATAGACTATTTTCTTCTCTTCTAACTCTTCTTCAAAGTCTATTTAGAAAGACAGAACTTTCTGCAGCTGCCTCGCAGCAGACACGCAGCCTGTGTGAACACCAAAGTGCGTGTGAGCCGCAGCAGTTCGGCGATGGTGCCGTCACATACTGCTCCAGTGTTTCGGTGTGAACCAGCTGTAAGTTGCCTTACAAAAGTCTGTCATCCACGCTTATTACCATTTTGTTATTTTTCTGACTCTGGTACAGGAAGATGACCTTCCCATTCTTAAACCCATCTACAGCTTATGAGCAAAACACCAGACTTTTTTGAAAACAGAAAAACTTGAGGTTGGCAGGAATTGTAGAGACTGAGAACCAGGCTACTTTTGAGTGGCCAGAGACAGCTGAAATATTTTCTAATGCAAAATGGGTGCAAATGAACATAATGTATAAGGGATATGATAGGCCCCAGTGGTAAAACAATAGCAACAACAACAGAGATAGCAGTGACAGGAACATAAACGGCACTGAGTGCAGGGCTCAACTTTTTTCTGCCACTCTCCAACAACTTTCCTGAATTATTCTTTTTTTCAAGATTATTTTTGGACATTTTCGCCTTTATTTGATAGGGACAGCTGAAGGTATGACAGGAAAGTGGGCCAAGGGAATGACACACAGCAAATGAGCCGCAAACGGGAGTTGAAGCGGCGGCCGCTGCAGAGGACTGACAGCCTCAGTGCACGCTCTACCAACTGAGCTACAGGGGGCTGCCCCTGAATTCTTCTTTCAACTGTATGGGATGTTACAATCATTGTCCCAAACTGAATTATTCTTTTTTTTATTCTGAATTTTTTCAGGTGACAACATAAACATTTAGATTCCAAATATGTGGTCAATTTATCCAAATAACTCTTATAATTATATGTTTCTCTATTGTCACAGAATCATCACACCATAACACCATATCTTTGTGCCTTTTTAATTGCCCCCGCTTTTCAGCTATTTTGCCCAGGCCAAGCTAATGCAAACAGATCTGACATGACTTACATGGACAGTTACTGTAAATGTATTCAATGTGAGTATAGACACACACTGAATCTGCAAGTATTGTGGAATGTGAGTCAGAAAACAGCCTTGTGCTGCTTGGTGATTATTTATTCTTGACTTTATCCTGAAGCGTCTTTATCCATGTCCATACAGAGACCATAAAAAGAAAAAAGTGCATGTTTAGTCAAATGAAGAGGACCCCTGTCCTTCTCTCTCTCTGCATCGCTGCTGTAGTCTTCACACCTGGCAGTAATGCAGTAATGTGTTTAAGCATTGGGCTGCCTAATTAATTATATTAAATCACAAGTTTAATCAATTACAGCATTTGCATTTACACAACCTGCACTAAAACCAAGCAGACTCACACCGGCGGTAAACAGTGACAACAGATGAACTGAGGCAGCAGAGTGGAGGGGAAACAAAACTGTAGGAAAGGTTACATTAATGCACCCATAATGTGATTAAAAATGAATAATCAGAGATGAGGAAACCGATTGGCCCAAACAGCCTGCTGTTGTGTTAGCACCAAAAATTTTCAATAAGCATTAGCAAAAGTAACAAGGGCTCTGTTATATGAACATATTGTTAAAGTCATCAGTGAAGCAGTGATGCTGAATCATAAATGAAACTGCTGCTCCATGATCAGCAGGTGTGTGTTTATGCCTGTAACACTGGCTGCTGAAGAACACTGAAACACTGATGTTCTGCAGAGCCTTGACATTATATCCGGGGGATAATGTCAATAAGTTGAGTTTGGATTTTTAAAATCACATGAGGTCCTCTGTTAGTCCTGTGCTAGCAGGGCTTTAGTTTGTACGACCTGTAGTTTTCATGCAGTGGGATTATTACCCACATTTCAGGCGTACTCACTTCACTTTCAGTTTCATCTTCAAATAACATGGTTTAGATCATCTGCATGAACTGTTTACGACCTGTCTGATAATGTTTCCTTAGACTTTGGACTCTGTTGTAGGCATGTCACCATGTTTTTAAGACTTTAGTTAGTTAGTTACTAAGCTAGTTAGTGCTGGAATGAGCAAAACTGTACAAAATAAGACACAGCTTCTAAAACCAAAACTTTCCTTTAAGCCTTGTGTGGCGTTTGGGTCTGTGGGACCAGTTTTCAGTATTTACTAAAAGAAAAATGGTGTGATAAATATTTTTTTTCAACCTGAAACTCATTGGCCTTGGCTCATTTTGTGTGAAGAACATGTAAAAGAACACATTTTTATGCATGTGTGTGTGTCGCATATAAAAAATAATTAGCAATTATTATTTAAATATTGAAATACGTGATCTAACAGAGGTAAATATTAGCTATATATGCAGTGTATACTGCTTGTAACTGAGATAAAGTAAACATCTGTTAAGTATTTTTACATAAATTGTTATGGCTGTAGTGGTTTATAAGCCCAATAATGCAGTGGGTCCACCAGACCCACAAACATTGGCTGAGTAACAAAAAACATGAACAAGGGTTAAAGGGACAGTTCACTCAAAAATGAAAATTCAGTCATTATCTACTCACCCTCATGCCGATTGAAGGTCAGGTTTAGTTTTTTAGTCCACAAAACACTGCTGGAGTTTCACAGGAAAACAGTGTTGCGGAATCTCCCAAACAATGGAAGTGAATGGTGACCAGTTTTCAAAAGGAAAAAAAACAACTGAATAAAAACATAAAATGCCTCCATACTGCTCGCCTGGTGTAATCCAAGTCTCCTAAAGTCCCAACTTGAATTCAGAAGGTGAACGGTTATATTTCTCTGTTTAAAATGGGAAATAAGTGTGAGAACATGCAATTTCTAGACACTTTGTGAGTTTATTTTGACTATTGGACGAAATGAACATATGTAGCATGTGTAACATAATGAATTTGCCGCTTGCGCACATCTTCCAGCTGAGACTGCAGAGGACGGGAGGAGGTGGGAGGAGGTGGAAGGGGGGACGATGACATCGTCAATCGCCGATGGATGGGCTGACGATGATTGGAAAATTTTAACATATCGCCCAACTCTAGCTCCAAGTTAAGGATCTAGTATGGAGGCATTTTATGTTTTAATTCTGTTATTTTTTTCCTTTTGAAAACTGGTCACCATTCACTTCCATTGTTTGGGAGATTCTGCACTTTTTCCTGTGAAACTCAGCAGTGTTTTGTGGCTGACTAAATTTTCATTTTTGGATGAACTATCCCTTTAAAGAAAACTATAAGCAGATGACTGTTATTGCTACTTTTGATCATTAACAGAGAGATAAGCACCCAGGGGCACTGAAAAATTTTGTCCACTGAATTTGAGCCCAAATAAGTTCCAGTGGTTTATTTTGTTGATGTACTGATGGAAATAATGCTTTGGAATTCTAGTACAATATAGTGCAGGCCTTTTCTTTACAATGCAATATACACTCTGCCCTTATTTCTTCTCTCATCTTGGAGGTTTATGTGAACAAAGCAGGTATTATTTGAATACTGCTGGAATACCAGCTTTTATATGAGAATTTATAAGTTATAAAAAATCTGTTCCACGTGGGTTAACTGCATGAAATGCTCAGCCAGCACCTGACTTCACATGAGGCAGTATTTTGTACAGAGAAATAAAACATGCATACATTGGCACACAGCGACTAATTCAAACACAGAATGCGGTGTCGGGGCAGGAGATGTGATTTGCATACTGTTCAGCAGCATCAGACTCTCTCGATCCTCTCAGCCCGTTGTGTGCAGCTGAACTGCTGAATAGAGGTAATTTCCTACAGTCCTTGATGCGCTCTGCTGTCAGATCTGCTCCTGAACGCAGCTTTAGCTGAACACAGCGAGATTCTGGTATCACGCCGACCTCGCAGGATTTGGGGTGGTGAGAGCTGACTGGGTGAGAGGAATCAGGACGTCTCCAGAGATGATGAGGATGAAAAGAAAAAAAACAGAATTAGGTGTGAGGAGGAGTCTGTCTGGGATGAAGTCAGTTTGATTTCATGATCAGCCTCAGCATCACTGTGTGATTTTTGGTGCTTTGTGTGTGCAGTAGCAGAACTTGTTGACACAGGCTAAATTCAAGTTTCACGCAATACAGACAATAGAGAGAGACAAGATGGAAATTCAAGATTAAATAGATTTATTGTCTTGACACTGACATGCATTGTGCAAATTCAGTCAGGTGCCATAAGCTAAGCAGGGCTGCAGGTACTGCCATTATCAGTATAATCTTTCAATTAATTATTCAAACTCAGTGACAAGTGTTTAAGGGACAGTTCACCCAAAATCAAAAGTTCAAAATCAAAAACGAGTTTTGGAGATACTGGCCATAAAGATGTCTGCCTAAAAAAAGTACAAAGTGCCAAAAAATACATTTGAAAAACCCAACAGCAATGTCTCTTTCAAAAAAATGCTGGCCTGGCTACTTAAGATAAAGCACAGACCTTGTTATGAGCAGTGTCATGTAGGAACTACTTTTTTTCAGTGGTAGAATCAACCAAAACTAATTCCTTTTACTGCAGTAGAATTGACTGTAACTTCTTTCTTTCTACTAAAGAAAGTAGTTCCGACATGAAACTGCTCACATCAGATCTGTGGATTGTCTTGAGTAGAGAGAGACTAGAGGATTGTTCAGCTGTCTTTTTTGGTGCTTTGAGCACCACGAGCCGAGCGCCATTTAGTCCCATTATATTGGAGAGAAGGCAGACATCTCTATGGCTGATACTCTGCAACTAACACACAAAAAAAAACAGTCTAGATGAGTAAATAGCACTACAGGCCAGGGGAAAAATATGTATTTTTCAATTGTGGGGTGAACTGTCCCTTTAAATCCAAGAAATATAAGAAAATAATTATGGCTGGCTGAAATGCTTTGAAGTTTCTACGATTGCCCCCGATTGTCCTAATCAGTGTTTCAAATGCTTGAAATGGAGCTCTTTTATGGTGTTTAAGGAGTCTCAAAGCCCTCACTCATGAAAAACAGCCTCCTGCATGTTATACGAGCGCACAAAAAAGTATCCACGCAAGGGAGCACTTCTGTTGCACATGCTCAAATGTGCAAGCTTGATCCAGTATGCGCTGTGGCTGATGTCTCGCATGACTCTCATTATTACAGTAATAGCAAAGTATATAAGTTCATGAGTTTGAGTAAAGTATGAGAGATTGTGCTGTGGGAGACATTTTTTATTACTAAACACAAACGTCTTTCCCCTTACATTAACCAAGTCCCTTTAGTAGCCTAAAGGGAGTCAGGGGGTATATCATAAGGAACTCTTAAGACTTGTCAGAACATTTTGGAAGGAAAAAATTTGCATTGTTTCCCAAACAACCACCCTTGGAGGCCTGTTGAAAAGCCTGCCATCACGGAGAGTTTTTCATACAAGGCATTAGGGCTACATAATATAAAACCAACTTCGATTAAAAAAAAAACTACTGAAATCATGACTATGTGATATATGTTTGGATCTCTGCCAAACAAATATGTTTCTTACATTAGAGGAATACTGTAAGGATTTGTAGGTCAGGGCATCTCTGCAGCACTACAGTCTACAGTACTTCACAAAAAAATGTGTTTTGTCACACATTTTACCATTTTTAAAATAATACAGATTCGGATATTGCACTCAGCCATATTGCGATTTTTATAATATTTCAATTCATCGTGCAGCCCTAGAAAACATTCATAGTTGCACAAACAATGCTTGCTTCCTCACCTCCACACACCTGCCTAATCGCTGCATAAAGTTAGTGTAAATCTTGGCTTGTCCGTTTCAGAAAGTTATTGAAAATGTCAGAGCCCCCGATTTTGAATTCAGAGTATTTTCAGAAGACAGTTTGTCACACACTGCATGCAGTAGGCTTGAGCGGTATCAAGGTATTACGATATACCATGGTGGAACTTTAGTTGTGCCTGAAAAGTTGTGCCCAAAAAGGCCCAAGCCTGATAACATTCTGTCTGAACCCGACCTGAATCGGCCCTTCGTGAGCATATCTCAGCCCAAACCCGATTACAGCCCAACATTTTTCTTAACAAGCTTCCTTCTGTGTACCACACAGTAGAAGCTGTCAGTGACAGGGATAATACATGAGGGGAATTTGAACTGGCAATGACTAAATTAGGGATTTTGAATGAAAAAAACAAATAAAAACAAATTTAAAAAAAAATAAAAAAATACAGCCCAAACCTGACGTAAGCCCATGAAATGTGTGAGAAATAGGGCCCGACCCAACCCAAACCCGTCCCGTCAGGTTTGGGCACAGATCTCAAGCTCCATGTCAGGGTATTTAGAAATGCTGAAGGTATGATTTTTGATACCATCATCATGAATAAAGTTATCTGAAACATAGAAGTTGCTGTTTCTTAATTGATGGAAAATAACAATATAAAATTTATATAATTTATTACAATAGACTTAACCAATAGAAGAATTATTTGAAGGTAGAATAGAAATAATTTTCTTGTCATTTCTGCTCTACTATCCTTGGTATCCTTGCTAATTAATTAAATATAACTGGATATGTAATGATGAAAATATTGTTACATATGACTTTATTTTGACATGACTTCTTCCAACTATAAAAGCAGTATATTAGCCACATGATATATCTATAGATCATCTCTGTTCAGCCAAATGATGTGTTGTATCCACAGCAATAAGTGTCTTCAGGTGCTTTAGCAACAATCTATGGAATATAGGTGTTTAAGTCCTATGTTAAGTCTATGGGCTATATGTATTTACACCCAGTAAGAGCTGTCTAAAAAGGCTAACTGCATATCAGACACAAAGCATTGTAAGCTAGACAATGTCATATATATATTACGATGACGTCTATCACCAACTTTTAATAATTTGTTTTTTTTCACACAAATACTGTCATATACCGCACACCCTGGTGAAATGCAGGCTTAAGTCTTTTTGGTTCCAGTGTGCCTGCAGGGAATTACTGTCATGACATGATAAAGTGCTATAACTTCAGAGACAACAAAAGAACATATAGAAGAGGAAAGAAGAGAAAGTAGGCGGATGATAAATAGGCATTATGGAGCAGTCAGAGTTCAAGAGAAGGGAGACAGAGACGATCTGAGGGCAGTGAGAGTTCATGAACAAGAGAAAAGGATGTGAGAGAGTGCAAGAATTGAGGGCAGAAAAGGGAAACAAAGAGTGAGGGAAAGGGTTGAAGAGAGACAGTGTGGATTTATTTTTGGTGTTCTCCCTCCGGCAGTCAGTCTGAGAACACAGGGACGTTCTGTTTGAGCAGTGACAACTTCATTCAGCCAAAACTCAACAGAGAGGGTTCATGACAGCATGTTAGAAAATGTCAAAACTCCATTAATGGATGTTCTTTCCGCCTCGCTAATAAATTTCTGCTGCCGTTATCTTTATTTGAATATGTGCAGAAATATATTTGTCTTTGTTTGTGTGTGTTCTAGTACCTAACTGTGAGGACCTATTTGACTTTGACACCTTGTTCATACCAGTAGTGTAACGTCAGCAGCAGGTTAGCAGTTTATCTGAACTGTCAAGTGTGAGAACGATGACTGAAAAACGTAGTGTTTTAAGAGTAATTTAACACCCCCTGAAATTCTTGTCTTCTCTTACCTCCAGTGTCTTACTTAGTTGCAGTGATGTACAGGTGTACTCCAGGACCTGGTGACATCACTGTTGGGTGCACATTTCTGACTGACTTTGTTGATTCTGGTTTCCAGTTTTTTTAAAAATCTGACGTACCGGTTCACATTTTTGGCAGATTGCAATTTTCTTTCTTTCTGAGAACTATAATTGACAGAATACTCAAACATTTTTGTAACCTCTTGTTACAACCTCCAGCTAGAGGGGTGAGGGGGCAAGAGGATGAGGATGTAACAATAATTAAAAGTAACTAGGGAAAAGGAAAAAAGGAAAACTGAGACAAAAATGTAAACGAAGATTCTTTCTTAAATAATTATGTTCAAACAAAATTAAGGTCAAATTCGGACAAATGCTAATTAAACAACTAGTAGTGCTAGCTAGTGAGGCTAGCAAAACACATGAGACACATAGAGACAACTAGTGGCTTTGCTAGCCTGGGACACTAGGAAAACACATGGTACAACCAGTGTCCTTGCTAGCCAGGGAGGCTAGGAGGATAAATAATACACAAACACTAACAACAAGCAGTCCAGTCTGCCAGCACAGGAGTCTATCGCTCCTCTTACAGCCGGTGACATGCTAGCACAGGGGTCAGCAACCTGTGGCTTCGGAGCCACATGCTTTTGCTACTCATTGGCTCCATGTGACTTTGACAAAAAAAAAAAAAAAAAAATGGAATTAAATTAGGGTTATTGTTTAACATTTTGATTTTTATTTCATAACCTGTAAGAAGTAGAAGAAAGATTTTTCC
The DNA here is from genome assembly GCA_034769285.1 of Lutjanus argentimaculatus. Lineage (NCBI taxonomy): Eukaryota > Metazoa > Chordata > Actinopteri > Lutjaniformes > Lutjanidae > Lutjanus > Lutjanus argentimaculatus. The sequence goes on along the minus strand of JAWZSL010000006.1, from coordinate 1,321,964 downwards.
ACAGTAGGTTCCTTGGATGAAACAGATTTAGATGAAGTAGGCCACGCTCATTTTCACCTATTTTTCTGCCATTTTGGATTTTTCAGTAAAAATATTTTTTGCTTCTTTTTGCACATATCTCATCCAATTTCCACCAAGTTTGGTACATATCATATTTAAAGCACCCCAAACAAAACCTATCAATTTTTTGCCATCAATTACCATTTGTATGTAACTGGTTATCAAAATTTTGGAGGTGTGGCCTAATGCACTTGACATGTCATCACTCTTCAATGCTGAATGGGATTGTGACCAAGTTTGTGAGTGTTCTACATACAACCACATTGAACAATTCCAGCCACAGGGGACACTACAGTTACAGTAAAACGTGATGTTTCTCCAATTCTGTTGTCTTTAATGAGGTAAAACTTGAAGAATGGCACTAATAGCGCTACTTTGTGGCCATTAATAAAATGCTATCATGTCTCTTGAACAGATTAGTCAGTTACCACCGATTGTGGGTGGGATCATCAGACCTGAATCACCAACACTTCTTGCTGGGACCCTTCAAATAAATATTCAAATATTCTACTTTTAAGATGCAAACAAAAATGCATAGTGTTTGTAATTTTGTGTGTGTATCAATACTCAAGATATTTTTTGAACATTTTCAGAACATCTTAAAAATACTGCAATAATACTGATAACAGTGATCATTTGGCCACTAATCATTAATCGTGATATGAAATTTTCACATTGTTTCATCCCTATGAGATACCAAGTGGAGACCATAAGAACTGTGACAGGTGAGGGTAGGATGCTTGAGTTTTTCCTCCAGTGCCAGTGTAGAGTGTTGACAGTAAAGACAACACTGAGCAAGCTGAAGAAAGGCTCAGTAATAATCTCCTTTTCATCAGCACAACGTATGAAACCAATCTGTTGCAAACCTCCTTCTCCCTCTCTATCATAACGTGACTGTAAGTGCATAAGCATGATTATGGGTTAATAATTAAAATATGAGCTGTCCACCCACATGTTCTGGAGTTGCTCTGAACAGGTGAAATCTGGTCCTGAACTACAATCTCATCATGTCAGAGAAAATTTAATTATGTCAATAATTATCTTCACAAGTATAGATGTTTAAGCACAAGTTTTACTTGTGTAAGCATGAACACAAAACCATGAACGCAGTTTATAATTTAGAATTTTTGGTGAGACCGTCAGAGTTGTTGATTCTGTTAAGTGTTTGGATGCATCACAGGTTTGTGTCTGTCTGTATCTTCTTTTATTGTGTGTATGTATGTGTGTGGTTGTGCGTCCCTAACAGGCTGTGATAATGAATCCAGCAGAGCTTAACTTCTAAAATGACTTTCGGATGTAGATTAATTGGATCTTGCCGCCTAAATGTTTTCATGCTCTCCTCTGGCAGTAAATTAGCCGGCAATAATTTTTTTCTTTTAAAGCTGTTTACATCAAACTCTACACACAGATTTGATTTAGTAATACAGATATTTCTCAGAGGCAGAGCTGCTCTGGAGGCGGAAATAATCTCATCGGTTCTGGTAATCTTCAGTGGGTGGAGCCAAATAAAGTTTCTCTGGTGAAGCAACATCAAACTGGAACTCAGTGTACTGTTAAAGACAGAATTTACAGGGATGGAGATTAGGGGTGTTTTTACTGTTGCTGTTCAGTCCTAATCTCAAAGTTTGTCATATGCAGTGAACACATTTATTCTTTAATACAGTGGTTCAAAACAAGTTTTCCTTGGATCCCCCCTATTTTTAATTGAGGACAAAGAAATATATCTTTTTACACAGTTTTGTAGACTTTTGTATAAATTGCAGTGTTCATACAGGTTCTGAAAACACTTGAATTTTGATGTAAGGTTTTCAAGGTTTGAAAACTGCTTGGATTTTGGATAACATGCTTAAAATTGCTTGAAATTGTAACCACATTACTTTTATAATAAATTGCTGCCTGACTGAATTAGTTAGTTAACTTTTTAGATAAAGAAATAAAATAAGTCAGATATTTGCTGAGTCAGATTGTAGAGGAAGTTAATGATTAATTGATTAACTGCCAAATAAGAATTTAACCAATTAAACATATATTAGTTGATAATTAATCAGTAGTCTCATTTGACATTGTTTTATCTGGCGGAGCCATTCACTGGATAAGAAAATTTAAAATTAAACTTAAAATAAGAAAACAAGAGAAAAAACAAGAAAAAAAACATGACAAAAATGTTTATATCTTATTAATTATTAATCAAATAATCAATTTTTAATTGAAAATGCTATCTGTTAAGGAAAATGCACAAAATTTGCAACGCTTAAAGGAAGCCAAGTCTGCTTACAGACAGATGACACATTTGTCACGTTAATTTGTCTCCTGTTTGTAGAGGTCTGTCACCAAACATAATTTTGGTTGATAATAGCACAGCAACATCTGATTTAATGTAATGAAGAGGTGAAATAATTGCTTTGTATGTAAATATGTCATTTAGCAGCTGTAAGGTGCTGGAAAAGCTTGAAAAGGCTTAAAACTGCTTGAAATTGATTTTGGAACAGGTGGACAAACCCTGAAACTGTTAACATGTGCAAATCTGATTTTGAGGACGTCAGAGCAGACAAAGCGGCACAGAGTAGGATTCATTAGTGAGCTAGCTAGCAACAACAAGAAGTCATGACACGCCCACTTTTCAACATTCAAATCCGATTCCTCCCAATGTTATGTCCTGCTTTCTTGTCCTGTTTCACTCAGAAATACATCACAAATGGAAGCTAGATACTCTTGAAATGCTCTTTCATCTGAACTATAATCCAACCAGTCAGATTAATTCTAACCCCATAGCAGCTCTGGTATGGTGTAAGATTGATGATAAAATTAAAATGATGTAGTTTCTTTCTTGTCCCAACAATAACTCTATTGGTACAAAAGTAGAAAAAAATATTTTTAATTGAAGCAAAACTTCTCAGATAAAATATGATCAACCAAAAAGCAAGTTTGGACTTCTTTTTATGTTTTAAGGAAAAATCTTACAGCCACAAACCCACTTCTCTGACAGCATCCTCTGAATATAAATAATGAATGGTGCAGTTCAACTTTTAACCTCTCAACCTGTTCTGAAAACAGTTCAGATTACCAGATAAGCTATCTTTTACCCCAGTATAATGAACTCTCCCACCCCTGTGAAGGTCTTATAGCCTGGAACCTTTCTCTGCTATCCATATTCTCAGCTTTTGCAGGATTATTATTATTATTATTATTATTATTATCATTATTATTATTATCACTTTAGTCTCTGACGTGCACACTTTGCCATTGTTTTGCCGTTATTGGAGTTGAATTCGTGGTGCACTCTAAGTCACTCCAGATAAGAGCGTCAGCTAAATTCCCAAAATGTGAGAAAGCAAAATGTATTCTCTCATTATTTATGCATGCAGGCTGCAGGCTGGTGGAGTCTGCCTTCATCTCCAATAAGACTCAGACGCTTTCTTCAAGCTGAAACACAGAGAACAATACCTCTCAAGTCTTTGTGTTTGCTCTTCCCCGACTTGTTCTTTTTTATAAGGGCTACAACCTCTTTTTGTTTAACTGTGTTCTTTCTAGGGGTGTGCCATCTTAGGCACCTCACGATTCGATTTGATTACAATTCAGGGTGCTACGATTATTAAACGATTATAACGATTATTACGATTATAATGATTATTACGATTATCACGATTATCGATGCATCTTTTTCCCCATACAGGATTTCTTTTAAACAAAGTATATTTGTCAGCATCCATTAAATAAAGTAAACAAACAAATTTACCTCCATTTATCTTTTATTTATATCAGACCGACACGATCCAACACATTTCCCACAGCAAAAAGCTGCTCTTATTACATAAAATGTAATACATAAAGTGCCTTTAGAAATAAGACTTCTTTTAAAAACTTCAAACTTATACAGTACTGTTCTAAATACATACATTAGATCATTATACACTGCACAGTATAATACACAACTGCGCTCTGTAGTTCAATGTCCCGCCTACAGCACATCTGATTGGTTAAAAGTTACGAGTAATCAATCAGCACAGACACACTGTGTCACAGACAGGGTGAGACAGAGCTGCAGCGGTGAGCAGAGAGGAGCTGTGTAGAAGTTAATACACCTGATATCACCAAAGTTTCAATAATTATCACAGTCTTATGATCTGTTTCTTTGACGACAGCATAGTTACATCAGTGAAAAAAGTCATGGTCTGGATTTCACTCAAGACGATGTGACGGATTTTAAATCAGTCGCTCTTCACAGAGATGCGCTGCACACAGCAGCATCTGTCCTGTCTTTTCACTGCAACTCTGCATTGAGATTTCAGGTATTATAACTTATACAAAAGTAACAGTGACAGTAAAACTATGATGCTCACACGCAGTCCACAGATCACATGCATGCCGAACCGTGGAGGGTGATCCGTACGGAATACGGATCAAATGCGATCCGTTGTGCCCCTAATTTCAACCCTGAAGAGTGAACCTCGCGCTCAGTGACAGTAGCCAGCGAGTTAGCTGCCGCCGTGTTGGCTAACAGTCTGTTATGAGTCCGTCCCTTAAAACTGTCCGGGCGTTTTTTTTCATTCCGGCCAACTTCCAGGTGCTGCGGTTGTGTTTCTGTGGTTTCGCTGTCATGGAAAATAATCAATTTTTGAACATTTGTTAATCGTTATTGATCGTCACGTGTCGCATCGCGATGCATCTAAGAATCGATGTATTGGCACACCCCTAGTTTTTTCCCTGTTGGGATGTATGAGACAGGCCTCTGTAGTGTCACTTCATTTTGCAGGAGCTTAGTTTACACCATCTCTGTCTTTGAATGTCGACAACGTTGTTGTAGATCTTGTTGCAAATTCTTAGTTTGTAGCAGATCCTTAGGGACTCGTTTCAATCAGCTTGTACTGTGTGGTTGTGCAAGGGGTGATTGTGTAAGTGATACTGGACCTCATGCACTAACATGTGCGCACAAATGTTCTTGTGCACACAAAATAAGTTCCCATTCAAACTCACCGTCTGATTCATGAAACGTGCAATGGCCAAGTTTGTTCTTACCACTGTGTGTATGTTAGTGAATCAGAATCATTCTAAACTGACAGGCCCCTTCCCCCTCCTGCAATCTTCATATTGACACGCCCCCTTTTCTCTATATAAGGAAATATGTTTGCATAGTGAAGTTGTTCTAACTTCATATTCAGACAGAATCAGGCGTTGCTGCAGTGTACAGGGGTGTGTATTTGTAATAAGAGCTTAACTGCTGTGAAACAATCAGGAAATAACTTTTATTTCTCTGATGTACCTGCTTCCTACCAGTGCTGAGAGCCACCTCTCCACATTCAGTCACGCTGCACTGCCTGTGTCCGAGGAGGAAGACAGGAAAGGCTTTTTTTGCGACTCATAATAACTTCTTGGGCTGCAATAATTGGAGCAGTGCATGTTGTGTCCAAGGGGAAACGGACTGTGTCTCAGGTGAAAAAAAATAGTTTGACATTAAAGCTGATGCAGAAAAAAGAAAAACAGACCAGAAGTAAAATAAGGAAGGAACACCTGATCTGTCAGCCCAAGGTGAGAGATTATTCTAAATATTCATAAGTGGAATAAGAAATGAGGGTGAAAGTGATGACATCCAGCAAGGATATTTACCCTGTAACAACAACTATTATTATTGTTGTTGTTGTTGTTGTTGTTGTTATTGTTGTTATTATTATCATTATTATCATTATCTAGCACAGTATGGTCGTAAAATGCAACACAAAGTACTTAACATAGAACAGATATTTTTAATGAATGCAGTTTTGATATGCTCTTCATTTAGTTAAAGGTGTGTTTCAACAGCTCCTCCACCTCAGCTGGTTCCCTTCGACACTTAGTGGGAGAGTTTCTAGTCCGAGCTTCCTCCAAATGTCCTCTCATCCTCTGAGAGTTACCTGGCTTAAAAAATCCAAAAAATCATTGTATTAGCAACTAACTTTCCTTTTTTTTTAAATCTGCACACACATCACACACTGTTGTCTGACATCACTCCATGTTTTATCTCTTGTGTCAATGGGGCAACTGAACAACACACCTGTTAAATGATTGGCTGTTTGTGTGTTACTTGTAGCACAGAAGAACAATGTGTACAACTGTTTATTAATTTAATAACTTTAAATGTTTAGCTTAAGATGATTTGGTCACTGAGACAGATCTGACTGCTCCTTCTGCACCCCAGACAGACAGACCTCTCGGATGATGGCTGCACTGCACTCATCCATGTCTGATTAAATCCCATAAAGAAAAATGATTTAACAGAGCATTCTGAGGGGGATCTGTGCATTGGGGGGACTTGGACTGATGACCTCACTCCTGAAATCATGGATATGACCATGCTGCCAGCATAAAAGACATGCTAGTTTCAAAACTGCAATTTTTTTTAAACAGTCTGGTGGCTTTTCAGGGTTATGGAATCAATTGTTTGTTTCTGAGACTTCAACTTAATTATGAATGCAACAACCTGAAATGTGGCAGTGGTAAATAGGCTATGTATAATAGGGACAGACTGAGGAACAGACTGAGGAACAGACTGAGGCAGGATCAAGTCAGAGCAGCTTTATTGACTGGACCTGTGACTCAGCCTTTCTGTTCATCAAAACCTGCCTCATTATTCAAGTTATGCTGATGAAGGGAATCACAGCGCTGAAGGAGTAGACATGCGATTGATTTTGATGTGATTTCCAAAGTTTTTTCCAGCTTGAACTCCGATTTACAAACCCAGACTGCTGCTGCTGACCTTATCTCTCTCTCATTTAGTAAAAATATGCAAACACTCACACATTTCCATTTTACTGCCATCTCAGTCCGCTCACTTACATTTGCATTTTACCCATTTAGCTGTTGCTCTCATCCTCAATTTGCATTTAGATTCTGTAACGTGTTTAGTTTATTATCTAAAGCTACTTACAATGCCTGTAACTCCAAAGTCAATATGTTCTGCAGACCCATTCTGAAAAGGTTAAGTGTCCTTTTAGGTTGCGAACCAAAAATGTTGAAGACGTGAGACTCTGATGTGTTTCATGAAGTCAGACTTGTGCAGTTTGCTTCAGTCACAGAGTAAGTGTTACTCGGTGAAGTGACCTGAGCAATAATCCGTGATCCCCACTCGATTTCTGAGAAGATGTTCACCCAGGGGAGCAGAAGTTGAGGTACACTTTGACATTAACAAGCTTCTAACATCAAACCCAAAAACCACGCAGAGCAGGATGGGGCCGCGGAGGAAGAAAGGTTGAAAAACGTTAGCAAGACGAGCACCAGTTATATCTTAAAGCCGTGAAAATGTTCTTTGCTCTTAAATCTCATAAAATCTTCACAAACCCAAAAATCCAGAACGTGCTAGATGCAGAGACGTTATTAAACATCTACAGTGGGATATTGACAGTTTGTCACCAGAATACAAAGTGATGATATTGACAGTAATGCTTCATGTTGGCTGCAGGGCTGTATTCAAAATATTCTTTTATTATTACAGCCATTGTTGTCCTTATATGTTGAATTGTTTGCTTGTCTGTGTAAGATAAATGTCACAATTTCAACATGCGAGTAATGCTGGAGACTGAAGAAACTTAGAAACAAGTGGGGGTTTCTGCCACAACTTCACTTACTTACAAAGTGCAAGGAGAAAAGGAAAAAGACTTTAAAAAAAAGGCAAAACACTTGCAGTACTTTGAACAACTGTATTTGTAAACCAACGCGTTTTGGTGTTGATTTTCATCTGAGTCATCATGAAACACATTAAAATCAACACTTAAAGGGACCCCGACATGCCAAGTTGACTTCAAAAATGTTATTTACAGCATGTTTTTAGCCTGAATCTTCACTGTAGATCCTTAACTTGGAGCCATGTGCACATGCACACTGTCTGAACTGGTTGTGTCTGGTGTGATGGTGTGGAAACAATATGTCAGGACATAAGGAGAGTTAGATTACACCAGATGGGCAGTATGGAGGCATTTCATTTTTATTTATTTATTCATTTATTTTCAAAAACTGGTCACCATTCACTTCAGTTGTTTGTGAGATTCTGCAACATCATTTCCCTTTGAAACTCCAGCAGCATTTTGTGGATTAACAAAATAAACCTGACCTTCAATCGGCCTGAGGGGGAGCAGATAATGACTGAATTTTCATTTCTGGATGGACTATCCCTTTATAAAGGGTATGAAGGAGACAAAGGAATTCAAAAAAGTAAAAAACTACATGTACGTAAAAGACAGTCAGTGATGTAAGACACATATCAGCCAATAGGGCACCTTTAAAGATAGGTTTTGCATATTGTCATGTGGCTTCAGGCCAGTCATCGTCCCAGACTGCCAGAGAGGCCAGGGGAGTCCAATTATGGACATGAGTGATGCCATATTTTGTCCATAAACTGAAAAAAGGCAGGCAAGAGGTTTTTATCTAAGAGACTTAAACCCAAATTGTGTCTATTCAGTGTGGCATATTTAAAAAACACTGTAATTTACAGACTTTTATACAGTGTTATATACAGTATAGAGAGACTAGCAAGACACATCACAAAATAATAAATGCATTAAAAATGAAAGAGTCAAAATATCCATAATAAAGATAAATCACTGTAAAACCTCATGAATGAAGGATGTCTAGGAGCTTCTATTAAGCTCATTAATTGAAAAGTCCTCAGTCAATCCCCCCTGGAAATAAACCTTTGAGACAGAAAATGCTTCTCTCTTTGTCCTGAGAAAATTGATAATTGAAGGCCCTCTTTAGATCCAGTGTTTGGTTTGTCCGCTCTGGGCTACTGTACAAACATGCTCGTGCACGCGTAGCTGTGCCCCTGTAGATATAAACAGCTCTTTTATAGCTAACTAAAAGATGATCATATTCAGGTGACCCATGAAAACATGCTTATGTAATATTATGTATATGTATTATATTTAATTCTGGCCTTATTCTGCCAATAGATCCACCTAAATCTTACACACTGGACCTTTTCAAATTATAAGATTTTCCTTCTTTTGGTGCCTCAGATTTGGAATTTTTGGCTTAAGTTGGAAAATGTTTCCTGTTTCATGCAAGAATGTACCAGAACGAACCCTTACAATTTGTAGTCATATGTTTGGTTTTGATCCTTGTGTATGTTTCAGTATTAATCTGAGGAATCATAGTTGTTGCCAGGGTAACCGCTCATCAACATCAACCATGATAAAGAAACAGATTAGAAGATAAAGAGGCAGAATCGAAAGTGAAATCAGACCTGAAAAAATAATATCAAAGCCAACTGCTACATTCACGTATCACTTATGAGTAAACATCTTAGATGTCTGTAAGATCTAATGTGTGTGTGTGTGTGTGTTGCAAAGCGAGAGCCCTCTGGCCAAATGAAATATCAGTGTTATCCTTAAGTGTGTTTCTCAGCTGCTCTACATCAAAGCTCACTTCAAGAGACTGAAGAGTGTGTGAACATTGTTCTGAAGGCTGCCCACCTGCAGTCAACACTCAGGGAACACACACACGCACTGATCATGGTAGGAATAAAGGCATTCAAGCACACTGTGATTCAAACTCAAAATATACACAAATCTCACACATAAAGCATCTTTTGGAAATGTTTGATAGGCTGCCAATATCTGTAACAAGCAATTTACATTGTGTTGAGTGGGGGTGGTGCGTGTGCGTGCATGTGTGTGCGTGGTGTGTGTGTGTGTGTGTGTGTGTGTGTGTGTGTAAAGGAATCTGGATTTATTCTTTTGACCTGATGACCCCTGACACTGTTTAATCCTGTGGCTCTCAGACGTGTTCTGCCATGCCCCTCTTTAGAAGCTGGAAAAAGTTCTCTCCTCATCCCCCTCCACAGTTATTACCAATCATTAATAATAATTGGTAAAGCAACTGATAAAAAAGGATTCAAGTTGTGAAATAATGGTTAACAGACTCTTGTTGGTTTATTTCCATTGTATAAATCATATTCATTTGACTTTATTTCATTTTTTATTTCTCCCCTGGCCATCCACGCCTGAACCCTGGAGGGAGCTGAGGTGGGATGAGCAGGGAGCAGCTCTAATACCTGAATGTGCGTGTCAATCACACGCTGTTGAAGCTGTATATAATATCTCCATAAAGCCATACAATTCCTCAAACTGCCATATAGATAAACATTAAAAGCAGGGATGGATAGAATTCAAATCAGTTTGAGATTTGTGCTGGAGCCAGTAGAGTTGGGCGATATGTTAAAATTTTCCAAACAATCATCGTCAGCCCTAAAAATCGGCCAAAAAAGCAATTGGCCTCTAATCGCCCAACCCTAATTTGAGCTTTCACTTGGCGTTTAGTCTGAGATTTAAATGTAGCACCAAAGTTCTCCTTGAACCTCAGTTTGGTGCGTTTGATCCCTCCTTTACACAGCGCATCACACACTTTGCATGCTCATCATTTAATATTTTGAAGTATTATGAAGTATTTCCACACAAAACTGGTGGCAGACATTGTGTTGTGTGTCTAATATGGTAGAGCCACAAGTTACTCTCCTAGCTGTATTAAGGGTCAGAAGTGTCTGAATTCATGGTGCTTTGTCTCTCTCTCTCTCTCTCTCTTCACTTTTTAATAGTGAAGTGGAAGATAAGGCTGTACATCAGTTTTGTAATGAAATGCAAAGGTTACTGAAGTACTGTCTAAAAGTGCAGTTCTTAGGTTCTTGTTCTGTATGTTAAACTATTTTACACTCCACTACATTTATTTGAGAGCTTTACTCAAATTACAATTTCACTCACAAAATATATGATCAGTTTACAAAATATAATAGATATATAATAGATAGCAGTTAAATGAGCAAAAATTATATCAATAAAATGGATAATAATCACGTAATAACATAGAAAACACTGAAAGGGGCCATTTTGTAAAACAGTACTTTTACTTTTGATACTTTTAGAAGCTTCAGTACTTAAAAATATTGACTGCAGACTTAAAATCATTTCTTTGTTTGATGGCCTTGTTGCCCTGGCATTTGGCCTTTGTGCCTTTAAACTCTTATTTGTGATGTATTTTCATACTGCTTGCATATGAATAAGAACCATCAGGGATGAGCCCCCTAAATGATTTACTTGATCTTTAGTTGAGTTTGCCAGCTTAGTCGTTGTACTGGTCGTCCCCTGTAAAACATCTAACCTTTACAGTAAAGGTAAAGGTTTAGAATCCAAAATCTGTTGTCTCACCGTTGTCAATAGGTCAGAAAAGTGCATAAGTGCCACACTGTCTGAGGAACTGTTGGACATATTTGGTCTATACTGGACCGACTGTTTACCCAGACGCTTTAAAGAGGCCAGGAGTCAAGCACTGAGCCCTGCACTATTTATTTTTCATAAACGTCTGACCAGTGCAGATAGATGGATGAGAACATGTTGAAGAACCAAGGCGGTTCACATCGTGTCTGAGTACTTCTATTTTCATTCAGATAAGATGAAGTAGGGTTGGGGGTGTCGGAGTTATGAGTTGCAGTTGTTGTACTTGTAGGTTTTCAGTGTTTTTTCCAGTTTTAATGTGTGTAAGCAGCACGGACAGGGATTTTTGTGTGAAACTCAAGCCAGTGTTAAAACGCTTCCCTGAGAGCTGTTTATACCAGACTGATTTAACCAGCGCAGACCGGGGCTCTTACTGGGAGAGAGGACGACAGAGGGTGAAGGCAAAGAGTAAATAAAACACTGTGGCACATCTCTTTTCCTTTTTAACAAACTTTCCAAGAATAGGGTGGTAGCTTAGTTCTGTGGAAAAGGAAATACCCATCAGATTTGTGTTTACTTTCAGGGAACAATTTGGGATTTTATTCATGATTGACCCTGACAACATTTATCTCCAATTTAGATTTTCCTTTGAAGATATCAAAGTAGAAAACAATAAGACAAGTAAATGAAGTTTTAGGAAGTTCTAATGGTTCACATTCATGTATTCTATGATTGTCCATCAAAACGCATTTTGTCACAGATCTGGACCCAGATGCAGAAAACTCTGCAAATCAGGCAACACAATCTACTAAATAAGAAATGTAGTGGATTGTGCAGTCATGGCAGACTAATGTGCTCTGAGTGCTTTCTAATTTAGCTGTAGAAGTGCTTCAAGGAAAATGATACAATACTCATCGAAAGTCATTTAAACTGAACATAAACAACTGAGAAAGAACCAAGGAGAACCTGGAAAATATTTTCAGATACAGACACAAAAGAACGGGAATATAGATATTAGTGATAGAAAGAAAGCTTGTTGTGTGTGTGTGTGTGTGGAGCGGGTGTTCAACAACTATAAACCCAAAATTCTGTCCTGTTTGCACCTGCTGTCATGCTTCTTGGTCTCAGTCATATGAAAACGCAGTGCTCACAAGACCAATCAAGGATTATAATCAAATCAATCTAACTGGCTGTAGAAGTGACCATGGACTCATTTGGTCCTTGTTAACACTGAATTATACCACAGTCTGGGTGACTCCTCTTTGCTGATTGGCCGGCAGGTGCGTGTTATGACCGTTTAACATAGGCAAACAATTGGCGTGACCCATAGGTGGGTCACAAGAGCTTTTATTTGGGTCATCAAGCAAATAAAAGATTATGGAAAAAAATCAGCAAATTTAAGATTTCTATCTGCAGTTCACCTTTAATAAAGTATTTAAAATGTATGTATACATGTATGTACGTATTTGGTCTCATTTATGAACTAGGCTAAAAACATCCTATATTGGTTTCCTGATGAGAGGAAATAAAAATAGTGAGATGGCCTTTTAATACTAGAGTTGCAACCATCATTCAATTATTTATTAAGTATTAAATTAATCGCCAACTATTTTGATAATCAATTAATTGGTTTGCGTAAATTTTTAAGAATAAAAGAAATGCATCCTGAAATTCTCTGATTTCAGCTTCTTAAATGTGAATAATTTCTGGTTTCTGTACCTTCTCTGACTGTAAACTGAATATCTTTGAGTTGTGGACAAAGCAAGACATTTGACGTCATATTGGACTTTCATTTTCGGACGTTTTATGGACCAAACAACTAATTGATTAGTGGAAGAATGATCACCAGATTGATCTGTAGTTGAAAAATAGGTCCAAACAGGTGAAAACAAGTGGATTGCATGGACGTACGTATTTTGATTTGGGTCACAATGGTTTGTCATTTTTAAAAAGTGAATCCCCAGAAAAAAGGTTTGGGAAACACTGGTTTAAAGCACACATAGTTCAGCTCAAGTTAAATCACCGTTCAATATTCATCCACTATCAAACTTGTAACCATAGCAACATTAAAGAGCACAGCTGTCAAAGCTCACACCACTTCCTGACTGGAGGCGATGCGAGCGAGTGAACAGCGGATTGCTTCATTTTTCCCAAATGAAGATGTCCTAACCTGCTCCGTACACCAGCGAACAGAAAAATGGCCCACCCTGGTTCTGTCTCAGCCAAGGTTCACACCCAGGCTGTTTTATCTGGTTAAAATCAATTTGACATCCTTGACATTTCAGTTCATTCCCTCATCAAAGCAGTTGAAAGGGAGGACAAGATTATCATCGTTGAAAAAAAGCGGCACCTTTTATATGATTCACAGCAGCCTTTTTATAAGAATATCCCAAAAAGGATGGGGTTAGGAAGGAAAAAAATGAACTTTTGGGAGGTACAAGTAAGTAAACTATCCTGCAACTACATAACAAGGCTGGTTTAAGAAAATGAGTTATAAATAAATAACTCAGACACCTAATTTACTCATCTACAGGGGGAGGAATCTCAGTGGCGCTGCTGCAACATCACTTGTATATGTGGACAGTTGTTCACTCGCATCGCTTCTAGTTAGGAAGTGGTGTTACTTGTTATCAACTATGGAAGAAATTCTTCTAAATTTAAAATTTATATCTACAGTACAGGGCGGCGCAATGGCGCAGTGGTTAGCGCTGCCGCCGCACAGCAAGAAGGTCCTGGTTCGAATCCCTGAACCGGCAGGGCCTTTCTGTGTGGAGTTGCATGTTCTCCTCGTGTCCGCGTGGGTTCTCTCCGGGTACTCCGGCTTCCTCCACAGTCCAAAGACATGCAGCAGGGTAATTGGTGACTCTAAATTGCCCGTAGGTGTGAATGTGAGTGTGAGTGGTTGTTTGTCTCTGTGTGTCAGCCCTGCGATGAACTGGCGACTTGTCCAGGGTGTACCCCGCCTCTCGCCCAAAGTCAGCTGGGATAGGCTCCAGCTCCCCGCGACCCTCACGGATAAGCGGTTACAGAAAATGGATGGATGGATCTACAGTACATCTTTTATAAAGCATTTCAGATCTGTGTATTGTTTTACTGATGAGAGGAGAAAGTAAGGGCCTGTTAATTCCACCTAAATGTTCCACTTTATTTTATCTCATTTATAAAGTAAGCTAAAATGTCCTGTACTTTTGAGTTCTAAGCTCAACTCAAACTCTGAATTACCTCAACACAACATTATTAGATGGGAAAACCTTTTTAAAACTTACTTTTCTTCTTTAGATAAACTTGAATCTTTGAGTTTTAGAAACCCTCAAAAATTGCATTTCAAAAACTGGGTAAAGACATTCAAGTGACTCGCCTTAAGTTATCTCACCTTTTTTTAGGTTTATTTTCTTGATGAGAGGAAATAAAAAGCTTGAGATGCATTTATTTTTTACTCATAAAGTATTTAATGTGTATATGCATGTGTCAAGATAACAGATGGTGATGTGGAAATAATGGTCAGGAACGTTCATTAATGCACAAATTAACCCCCGAAGAAGGCCTTTTGTGAGCTGGGTCATGATGGTTTGGGAAACACTGCATTTAATGGTTTGAGGTCACTTCGCGGAGGCGACCACTCACCTCCATATCCTTCAAATTGTTTAACATGCGCCTACAAGATGATTATCCCCTACATATGAATCAACAAGGAATGCTACTGGAAATATCTACATAAACATACTTAGATACTGCATCCGTCCAGCGTCCAGACAGTGATGTGATACCAAAAACAGATGGTCAGACTACTGTAGATGTGGGTCAAGGTGATGTTTTTATTGTCAATTGTAAGGACATAAATGTGACAAAAAGAAAGTGTATGAAAATCTGATTAAAAGGATACTCCACCACAGAATCATAATCCACTCAGTATGTACTCACCCCTATGATGATGTGAAGATGGGTGAAGATCTTCAGTTCACAAAACAATCCTGGAGTTTCAGCAGAAAACAGGGTTGCAGCCAAATCCAGTACAATGGCAGTGAATGGTGACCACGGATAAAATGTTAAAAAAAGAACACAAAACAAACACAAAATGTCTCCATCCTGCTTGTGTGGTGTAATCCAAGTGTCCGCGAGCCGCAACATTAAAATTTAACCACAAAAGACACCATTTATGCCATGTTTTTAGCCGAAAAGTCAACTGTACCAGGTAGCAGGTAGCATGTAAACATGGCGTCGATCTTGCGAGATTTTCACACGTGCATCCATTAAGAGATATACGAAGTCTTGGATTACACCATACGAGCAGGATGCAGACATTTTGTGTTTGTTTTGTGTTCTTTTTTTTACATTTTATCCATGGTCACCATTCACTGCCATTATACTGGATTTGGCTGCAACCTTGTTTTCTGCTGAAACTCCAGGATTGTTTAGTGAACTGAAGATCTTCACATCGGCATAGGGGTGAGTACACATTGAGTAGATGATTATCTAAGAGTGGAATATCGCCTTCAGTGTAGGCATCAGAAATGCTGAATGATTTGATTCTACAGGTTAATCAGGAAGTCATCATTTTGCAATAGCTCTCTTTTTTCATTCCATTAAGGAAAAGCTAATTTTTAGGGAGAAAAACACTGGTCGAGTCAAGATGGAGGACAAAACACAAGCAAAAAAGATGCAATTGAAAATTTAACCAGTTTCATAGGGACATGCTCTAATATAAACTATTTAGGCAATATGAATGCAGGACAAAGTACAACCACAGTACATTTATTACTACATCTAAATCAGCTGCAAACAACTCTAAACTTTATCAGAAACATTTATGCTGTGACAGAGATAGGACAGAGCTACCAGAAAGCAACAGGCGTGGCAACAGTAGTTGCCTTGCAACCACATCCAGAGAACAACTGGGGTTGGATGTCTGCTTATTTTTGATCATGCTGAAGATGTTGATGATTGTAGTGACTTGACTTCCTTGGTACCTTGACTTTTGTATGCGAGCAAGTTGCAAACAGACACATGAAAAAGAATGAGATTAATGTGACGCATGCTGGAAGAGGAACAGGGATACACTGATCGACTGGCCAGAGACCGGAACTGGCTGGTTTTCAGCATGACTGGCCTTGACCAGTGTCCGGCCGCTCAGAGTCAAATATCAGATTCTTCATATTCATATTCAGGTACATGTTCTGCACAATGGTCACGTCATGCACACAGCTGACACAGTGATTGTAATGTCACAGCCCCAACAGCACCGATCACAGCCACACACACTCAGACACGTGCTTAGTTAGTTAGCAGCAGATTCTAAGAGAAGGCAGACAGTCTAACAAAGAGATGGAGCGGCTGAGCAGCTGACGGAGTTGCCAAACAACAGTAAACTTTTTAGCTCTTCAGGCTAATGTTAGCCAGCAGCAGACTGCTGTTCACAGACTGACAGTTAAAATCTGTTTAAATCCAGTTCTGGATGAAGAATAAACAACCTGTGTTGATGCGTCTCCTCAAACATTTTCTCATCCAGACTCGTTTAACTTCTGCTTCTGTTTTTCTCAGTGCAAAGTTTTACTGCAGCAAACTGTTACACCACGTCTGTCTGGGGTCTGTTTACAGCTGCTTCCACATGAAATCATGTGAAATTGTGTCCTGCGAGCACTTTTGGAGAAAATGTAAAAGTTATTTAATAATCAGTGTTTTATTATGAATGTCCAATTTAATTTGACAAGAAAAACTGTAAAAATGTTTGTGAATGGGTCCGGACGAAGGTACCTTTTAACCGTTTGTTTTCTGGGAATAACTAACACAATCAGAAACAAAGAAACAAGTCTTTATTTCGTTTTTTCGTTTTTGGGCAAAATACAAAAAACAAAAAAACGGTTCGTTTTTTTCGTTTTTTTGTTTTTGGCAAAAAAATTAAAAAACAGAAATTCAGCTCAATTTCTTGGACCCAGAAACAAGTCTTTATTTCGTTTTTTTGCTTTTGGGCAAAAAAAACAAAAACAAAAAACGGTTCGTTTTTTCGTTTTTGGCAAAAAGCAAATAAACGGAAATTCAGCTCAATTCCTTGTTTTCTGTTCTATAACCAAAAACAAATTTACCACTCCATGTTTCGTTTCATTGGTGGGCGGGCCCTCTGATTGGCAAGTGTGCTTCCTTTCACTGTACTCTTCAAAATAAAAGTTCTTCCGTTTGACACTGTCGACACAAAAATATTACTGTATATAGACACTACTACTGTAATAGACAGCAGACACTTTAGCTTTTAATAATTGATCATTATTGACTACTGTAGCCTTTTTTAAATTATGACAGCAAGTTGTCTTTGTGGCTTTTTTCTATTCAATATTTAAGTTTGCTGCGCATATAGCAGAATTAAACAGCGACTTTCCACGGTATTAAAAGGAGTGGTTGGGGGACTCTGGCGTGATAAATCAGCATTTAACCTTTTGTTTTGTGGCTGACTGCGTGGATTATATAATGCAACAACGTTTTATTTTAGCTTACTTACTTTTACTTGAGTAGGTTTCTTAAATAGTCATTTTACTTCTACTTGAGTAATTGTACTATATTGTGTTAAACTTCACTTCTGTCTTTAACCAGCCAGAAGGACTGACTATGCTATTGAAAACTGTTTTAAAGGCTGTCTCTTACATCATAATACCTCATGTCTGCTTGTAATGCCTGACTTGGTTAGAGCAGTGAAAGCACCATTCTTTGTATCTATTGTGGCGCATATTTCAGCACCATGGACAGAGAGCGGACATCTAATTATCATTAGTCATTTGTTGAACCACTTTAAATGAATGGTAATTGAATTACAACCTAATTTTTAGTAGTATATAACCAGTGGGTGTAGCTACTAAACACAAAAAGAAAGGCAAATCGTTTTTTGCGCTTTATTATCTCTGACGCATTCAAATGTCCGTGAATGTGAGAGATAGGCCTATTCCCACGTTTTCCATAGCCTGAGCTTTTAGCACCACAGACAGCGACGGTCACAGACTGACAGCTGTCAGTCCCACGCTCTGCCACAGATGCGGTCAGTAAGCCTCAGACAATCTAACACATCAAATCACATCTGACCACTTGCTTTCTCAATGTCAATATGCTTTGAAAAGTCAACAATGGATAGATAACTACAGGTAGTAGACCTCGTCAAATATAGGCTAATATTTGCATACTATATGTGAGTGTAAATACAAAAAAAATCTGACACTGTCTTTCTAGGTCCCGTCATGGGAAAATGTCACAGTGCGACATCTGCTGGTCATTTTTGGTAACTACTTTTGGCGTATGTGGGACATTTATTTTTCCAATAACTAGTGCAGTGCCTGTTGACAGACTGTGATAGTACACCCTGCCGAAGAGTTTTCATCTTCAAAATAGACATAATGCGTTATGGTCACTCAGCTGCATGAACAGGCAATAGCTAAAATAAAACGTTGTTGCATTATATAATCCACGCAGTCAGCCACAAAACAAAAGGTTAAATGCTGATTTATCACGCCAGAGTCCCCCAACCACTCCTTTTAATACCGTGGAAAGTCACTGTTTAATTCTGCTATATGCGCAGCAAACTTAAATATTGAATAGAAAAAAGCCACAAAGACAACTTGCTGTCATCATTTAAAAAAGGCTACAGTAGTCAATAATGATCAATTATTAAAAGCTAAAGTGTCTGCTGTCTATTACAGTAGTAGTGTCTATATACAGTAATATTTTTGTGTCGACAGTGTCAAACGGAAGAACTTTTATTTTGAAGAGTACAGTGAAAGGAAGCACACTTGCCAATCAGAGGGCCCGCCCACCAATGAAACGAAACATGGAGTGGTAAATTTGTTTTTGGTTATAGAACAGAAAACAAGGAATTGAGCTGAATTTCCGTTTATTTGTTTTTTGCCAAAAACGAAAAAACGAACCGATTTTTTGTTTTTGTTTTTTTGCCCAAAAGCAAAAAAACGAAATAAAGACTTGTTTCTGGGTCCAAGAAATTGAGCTGAATTTCTGTTTTTTATATTTTTTTGCCAAAAACAAAAAAACGAAAAAACGAACCGTTTTTTTGTTTTTTGTATTTTGCCCAAAAACGAAAAAACGAAATAAAGACTTGTTTCTTTGTTTCTGATTGTGTTAGTTATTCCCAGAAAACAAACGGTTAAAAGGTACCTTCGTCCCGTCCGTGTACCTTTTGATAGTTTGATATTTCGTTTTCAAAATAAAACGGATTTACGGAAATACGGCCGTTTTCCCGTTTTTTTCGTTTTGAGACACAAAACGAAATAACGGAAGTACTTCCGTTTTTTCGTTTTGTGTTTAATTAATAAGTTTTATTTTGAAGTTATTACACTTAACTTCCACTTCCGGTGGGTCGTTGTGTCACGGTTATAGCAACAAGAATAGAAAAAAAAAAGAATTTGCAGAAATCAAAATTGGGCCGTTTTTCCGTTTTTTCGTTTTGAGACACAAAAAGAAAAAACGGAAGTACTTCCGTTATTTCGTTTTGTGTCTCAAAACGAAAAAACGGGAAAACAGCCGTATTTCCGTAAAATCCGTTTTATTTTGAAAACGAAATATCAAACTATCAAAAGGTACACGGACCGTCCGTGTATCATCCGTTCATTCGTTTTTCAAAATAAAACCAAAACTAGAAAAACGAAATAATGACTTGTTTTTTCAATATTTGTTTCCAGACCCAAAACGAAAAAACGGATAACGAATCGTTTTTCCGATTTCCGATTTTGTGCACTATAGGAAAATGGATAAAACAGATAACGGGCGATTGTCCAAGGCGGTCGGTCCGTGTATATTTTGGCAATTGGATTTTCCGTTCTGAAACCGGTAATAAAAAACAAAAAACGAGTGGTTATTTGATTTTCGTTTTAAAATACAAACATTAAAATTGAAATACGAGGCGTTTTTTCCTTTTCATGATCAAAAGGGGATATACGAAATTTTAAAAATGCTTTGATTTTCATTTTCTATTTAGAATAATAAAAAATAAAATCAGCACGAGACAGAAACGAAAAAAAGGTCTGTTTTTTCATTTTCTGAGACCGGATGTGGTCATCACCAGGAGCGCCAAATGTGTGTGCCGATGTTGCCAGTCCTGTTGGATCCTAGGCTAGTGATACCCAAGGCAAAATGGCTTTGGAACCCTACTCTGAAGTTATTTTAGACATGGCAAAAGAGGGCCTGTCATCCGCGGAAATATCTGCACGTATTTCGCAAGAAAGTGGGGGTGGAAGAGGATTTTCTGCAAGAAATGTGAGGAAATTTTGCGCTGACCACGGCTGCAGCTTAATGGGACTCCCCGACGCACGTTTGGAGTTGGAGGTGGCAAAAGCCATAACCGAGGTATGCATCTTCTCTTCACAAGTTAGATTTGTTTCTTTCTGTCTGTGTGTGTGTGTGTGTGTGTGTGTGAAATGAGAGTGAAGAGCGAACGTGTTTATGCAAACATACACATACAAACTATGTCCGCATCTCTTTAAGTAAGTAAGTAAAGTTTATTTACATAGTACCTTTCACAGATAATAGATCACAAAGTGCTTTCCAGTAAATGAAAACAAATACAACAATATAACACATCATTAAAAACAAAGCAAAAGACAAGGTGTCTTGCAAAGTGCAAAATAAGGATTTAAGGATTATGCACGATTACAATCACAAATAGTTAATAAATCACAATAAAGAGCCTCAGCCTACCATCACTTCTAAGTAATCACAGTCAACATACATGTAAACCTTACAACACTCCACAAACCACACACACAAACTGCCCTGTCTAATGTCATGATAAACATATATCTGCAGGTGTGATTTTGGAATGTGCACATCATGTTAATTTGTTATTTTTAAGACAGGACCTACATATGGGAGAAGAATGATGAAGGGGTATCTCGCCATGAAAGGAGTGCATGCTGCAGAGACACGAATTGGATCAGTGCTCAGAACTATGCATCAGCCTTACCATGAAGCAAGGCGTCAGGCATGTTACTGTCTCAGCCTTCATATTTTACATCATCAAACATGTGTAATTTATGTCTAACTATGAGCTTGTGTGTGTGTGTTTTGGTGCTTGTTTAGCTGCAGTTACGTAGCACAAGATTTAAAAAATTAATGGTTTTATAGTATAACCAGATCAAGTGCCCTAATTTATTTTCAATTTTCATTTTGACAGGGATAATACAAATAGACATGGTTATATTTATAAAACTTTTAACTGATGCAGTACATAATTAATGGGATTTTTTTATACTGTGAAGTAGTTACATTTTTCTCTCTTTAAAGGGTGCCCGCAATCTCAACCCTGTACCATATCACGCTGAATACATGGGACACAAGATTCATATGGACCAAAATGAAAAACTGGCTATGTTCGGAGTCACCCATGTTTTAGCCCTTGATGGCTTCAGCAAAAAGGTTGTTGCTCATTCTACTATGCCGATAAAAAACAACCTTACCATCTATGAAGAAGTTTTCAGGTAATAGTCTATGTATTGCTGTGGACAGTAAAGGGATATTCTGTCATTTTTTCAAGACAGTGTAGACATGAGTGTAGTCTCTTTCTGGTTTGAAAGGCTGCTTTACAGTAAAAGGATGCATCTTTAGGAATTTATTTGACTGTGGTAGCTGTTCTATTCTCTGCCTCTACCTGCTTGGTCATCATATCCATATGACGAATGAGTCTTTATTAAAAATATCTTATGTGTAAAATCTTAGTAAAGCAACGGTAGTCAAAATATCGACATTGTGGTATTCAGTCAAAGATATTGTGATATTTGATTTTTCCCTATTGCCTAGCCCTATGTCCTACTAGTGTTTTGCACTGGTCATTTGCAGACACTTCTATATTCTTAAACCCTTAAACCTCAACCCTACCTATCATTTATGCCATTCAGATGTTGGAGTGAAAAGAGAGTCTGCAAATAACAAAAAACAAACATATTGTTACCAAATAAATCAGACTGTCCCTTTTAAGCCATTGAAATAGTTGTACATATTGCATATACGTGGCTACCACATTCATTATAAACTATGACTAAATGATACCTGCTGAACATCAGTTATAATCCATTTTACTGAGAATATCTGATTTGGAATGATGATGTTTTAAAATGGACTTTTTCATCCAATAGGCCTGCAGTACTTGCCCATGGTATCTGGGACCAGGTGCGAGTAGATCATGGCAAGGAGTTCTATTTGACGCTCTTCATGCAGGAGCTGCTGTCATCTCATCGCCACAATCAGGAGAGAAGGCCTTATTTACAGACTTCATCCACAAAGGTACATTTTTATAGTTCGTGTGGTTGCTTCAGCAACACACTACTTATTGTATTATCATTACTATTATGGTGATTACTTCAGCAGCATACTTGCATACATTTTATTACTATGCTTTCCAAATTTTAGAGTAAACATGATATTAAACACATTACCTTTTGCCAAGAAGGGCTTTATTTTTTTTTATGTTTTTTTTTTTTAACTTAAAACTACTGCAGAAGCAACCACACTGTAGTTATTCAAATTTTATATTCTAGTTATATGACGAGCATTTTTTTTTAATCAAACTTTTGGAAAATTAAAAACAGTAAATTTACTAGCTCATCAGTCAATGTCCATAATACCCAGATAGGTGGTCAGCCTGCAGATTTCCTGGTAAATGTGCATACTGACTGCTGAGTCAGTAAATTTACAGATTTATGGGAATTCTGCATAATGACCATTTTTCCTGAATGGGCCGTCACACATTTTTCATTAACACACCAGAATACATTGAATATCTAATCTTTCTCGCAAATTCAGAATCATATAGTTGAACGAATCTGGCCTGAAGTCAACAACCGTGTTAACTATCCACTGAAGACAGCCTTACTGCAGTTGGAGGATCAAGAAGAACTAGACATGAACGATGGCCTTGTGAGATACTGTGTGTCCAACCTGACTGTCCAGTTGTGCCAGATTGGTCTTACAAGACTGGTGGAGTCATGGAATTCTCACCGCATTCCAGGTTAAATAAACCAGTGTTGTGAAGATTAAAATAATTACAGCAAGCACTTTTAAGTTTCAAGAACCACACTAATGTCTTTATTTTACAGGTAAAGGTGTACCAAACGACTTGGCTGGCAGTGGCTGTCCCAAAAAAAATCCCACAGGAGCTGTTGCCTCATTCAGTTGAAGCAGCAGACCTTTACAGCCAACAGATGGGATCCTCACTGACAACACATTCTACTTTTGGAACTGATCCATTCTCAACTGAACAGAACAAACTTACAGTTGAGAATCAGTTTGCAGAGAAATATTCAGACATTTCAGACTTGTTCTCGAGAGCAGTGAACGAGGACTTTGCCCCATACAAAGAAGCATTGCTCTATCTCATAACAACAACTCAACGAAATGTGTGAAAAGACATTTGCTGTATTTGAACTTTGTGGACCTTTACAGCCAAAAGCTGGGATCCTCACTGACAACACATTCTACTTTTGGAGTTGATCTATTTTCAACTGAACAGGACAAACTTGAGAGTTTAAAATCAGTTTGCAGAGAAATATTCAGACATTTCAGAATTCTCTAGAGCAGTGGACAACAACATGGCTCCATACAAAGAGGCACTGCTCTCTCATAACCACAACTTTAAATAATGCAAATTAATAACTAGAACAATTAACTGGTGGCAATGGATGTTTGGTAAAGATAAATGTTAATCTCACTAAAACAGTGAACACTAATATGATGTCATCCAGCCCAAACATGTAAATAAATTCACATTACTAGTACAAGAACTCTGACCCAAATATCTGAATCAATAAAACAAACAACATGCCTACAGCATTTGAGTATGAATGTGCAAAATGTTACTCTTCTTCAAAAAGGGCTCTCAGAACAGAAAATGCCTCTGACAGACCATTAACTTCAAATATGTTGCTGCCGTCGGTGTTCCCTCTACATTTTGCACAATGCACAGAGGTCAATAGCCACTGTTCCACACATGTTTTGCAGCCAATAATGCTTCGGCAACACTCTGTGAAGACTGGCTCATTGATGAACTCTGAAAGATAAAGAGAAAAACTAGTCATTCTGTGTCCCCATCTGTCCTTAATGTGTTTTTTAAGGTACTGGTTGACAGTGTTTTTCTTCTTCTTTTTTACTCAACTTAAATGCTTCAGGGTTCCCACACATTTTTTACCAACTAATTTTCAAAACTTTTCCATAATATTTTACCTCATTTACAAGACTTTATCTATGTACAGTAGTTTTAAATAAGTAGGCTCACATAGTGATCAAAGGGTGCAATAATGAGGCTCTTAGTGGAGGAGAGGAGGATGAGGAAGAGGAGAAACAATAGCCATGAACAGTGTATATTGAAAATTTTTCCTGTTAATTTCAAACCATTTCCAGGTCTGGAAAATATTTTTTCTAATTTAAAAACCTTTCCTGTGGGCTGTGGGCACCCTGACTTTTAAAAAAGATTTTGTTATTGTATTATTACACAATGGGCTGTTACACAAAGGTCTGCATCAATACATGTAATAATTGTAGTGGATGAGACACCTTGGTTAGTGAATACAAAAATGTGTATTTGGAAATAAATTCTGGCACACACCAAATAAAATGGCTCCAAAATTATTTTAAATGTGGGACAATACTATCTGTTTTTTACATACTTACTCATACAAACAACACAGCAGAACCCTTGCTTGATGGCCTGTAGCTGAGACGGAGTCAGGATAACTTTTTGAGTGGTAGCCAGATTGGTCAGCTCTCTCATTGCTGCAGTAACATCTGGTAGGCTCTGTGCTGCCAGTACAAGCTCTTCTACTTTCTCAGTGACATCTCCAATGCCTGCAGCATCTTCATCTTTTCGGCTGTTACACATAAAAAAAAAACATAATAGATGTGAACTGGTTGTGATTTAGTGGTTTTGATAGTGGTGGTGGGGTGGAAGCCTGACCTTTCTGGGAGGAGGATGAGGATGGGGAGAGGAAGCGGAGGAGGAAAAACAATAGCCAAAAACAGTGTATATTCAAAACTTTTCCAAAGCATTCTGTTAATTCTAAATCATTTACAGGTCTGGAAAACTCTTTTTTTTATCATTTAATAACTTTTCCAAGAATTTCATGACCATGGGAACCCTGCATAATGCATTTTGTTGTCTGGACAAATAATAGTACTATGATTGCTTAATATTACCTTGTTCTCTTCCTTTTTTTGTCCTGCAACTCCTGGAAGTCCCGTTCTTGTACAGCAAGAATCTTTCGTGCATTTTGTTTCCAGTACTGTGACCCTTTGGAGTGGGGGTGGAGACCAGGAAAAACCATTACAACTGAAGTGGTTGGTCCAGACATGAGGAATCATGTGCCATGTAATATTCAATCACGAAAGTTAAGACTTAAAAAATTAAATAAAATTAAACGTATCCACCTGTTGTTCCTTCTGACTCCAAAATTGCATTCCCTTGCGCGTCAGTCAGCACCACGGGGTCATGATTTCCAATGGCATCTTGTACTTTTCCGATGATCCCCTGCAGGTAGCCTCACATTCCAAAAACCGGACCACCACCGTTCTGCTGGGACTCAACCTCCCACCAACCACCTCAGCGAGGTACACTGATCTGTGAAAATATATAAAAATAATTGCTATGACACACAGAGCATTCATAATCTTGGCTAATGATGTATACCAACAAGAACTAGAAAATGCAGCAATGATTTTGTTGTGTTTTAAGAAATAGTTTGTATTGAAATATATTTGACTCTTTCTGTGGAAAAACAATATCAGACACAATTCTAAAAATTACATCTGTTCCTTCTACCTTATTAAAAAAATCCACAATCTATCAATGTACCAATATATTTTGTCTCGAAAGTTTAACTGTTGGACACAAGATGTCTTCAAGCTTCAGGTTTCCACATCACACTTTTTCCACATCAGACTTGACTTCCAAACTACTTGTGATTTCACAAATCATGCTCTTAGGCCCCCCTTAAACTTGGATTTTCAATAAGCATTACACTTTCAGCAGACTAATGTGAAAACAGCTTTCTGGTGACAAATGGTATATACATATTTTTCTGCACAGTGAAGCTCAAACATCCAACTGTTGGAAGAAGAGGAAAAACATTTTTGAGTGGAGGGGGACATTTATATTAGGGATGCACAATAAATACCTCTTCTGATAAATTATCGGCTGATATTGGCTTATCCAGCAATATCAGTCCATATTGATATCGGCATATATCAGCAGATAAATATTGGCTATACTAATATCTGATTAGACAGATTGTCACAGCATTTAATTTGAATTTGTAGGCAAAATGCTCTATAAAAGTTGTACATTTGTGAAGTTTTTTGATGAACTTTACTAGAAAAACTAAGTGATCATTTTCAGAGTTAGAACTGTTTGTTTTTGTTGCAACAGTGGTGTCAGATCTTTTTCAGTCAGGGCTGTGAAATATTAAATCATCTATTTCTGCTCACAAAAGCTGAACCTTTCTGAACCTCAGTTGTGCAGAAACTACAGGTAATATGAACTTATTTTAAGAATACAAATCTGAATTTATCAGTTGTCTATATCAGCTATGAGAAGCAGGTCATTATCAGTTATCAGTATCAGCTGGAAAAAAAATCCAGATTGTGCGTCCCTAGTTCATATTCCTTCTATCTTTAGGCTGATAAACATGGAATTTAATAATTTCTTCACTGGCTCAGGACAAATCTACACACAAGGTTTCATACAAATCCACAAAAAACTGAGTTATTTTGCTGACAGACTGAAACATAGCAAAAACAGAAGTAGTGGAGGTAATGAAAGTTATGTCAAATACATAATACATGTAAATTAATGTAAATGGGTGAAATGCAAGTAGTATGAACTATTAATACACAACAACAACTAACTGCAAGGAAGGAGATAAAGAATGGCTGATATGATCATATCAAGCATTAACTAGGTGTTTTGCAATAAAATCTAACTATATTTTATTTTCCCCTCCCTTAATCTGTAAATTTGAAATTATAAATTGTATCACTGTCATTTAGCAATGATTTAGGTTGAAGTTACCTATGAAAGGTTTTGGAGACAGTGGCTCGAGGGGGGGCTGAGGCAGTCCGCTGTGGAGTTGAACTAGTAGAGGCTGCAGGCGTACACATGAATGAAAAACGTCGCCCCGTGCTATTTGCAGGTCCTGAGGTGTCCTCGTCCTCACCATGAACCTCATAATGAGTTCTTGGATTGAGATCCAATGAGCTGAAAACCCCAGATGCACCAGGAAACAGTGCCACGTTTGCGTCGTCAGTCATGTACAGACTACGAGTTGAGACCTGTCAAGAAATTCATAACTCAAATTATAATAAATATTTCTTTATTTCCGACCCTTTCTCAATGAAAATTTTTCAGTGACTACCGGGAAAACTTTTCCAAATACCAGCTTTCTACATTACGATATTATTGTATGTTATAGGGGGAGGATGAAAAGACAACGAATCGCGGAATTAAATTGTCTAATTAATTTACAATCCACAAAGTCATGTGAGGTGGTGGGAGAGCGTCGTGTACTTCATGGCTCTGGTCAGAGAAGAGCGTTTTCAGTGACATTTGAGCTCTTTACGACATATCTGTGACTTAACTAAAAGCATTCAAGAATTGAGAGGGAGATTAGCTCCTCTCTGTGTGACTGTGTGCACACAATACAACTGTTGCAGTCACGACATTAATTCATTCAGTACGCACAGCAGGGTAAGCTAGCTGAGTTAGCCAAGTTAGCTAATAACTATCATTATGTTATCGTTAGCCTCGGAAAGCGATACCCTGCTTTAGAGCTAGTAGCTAGCTATACCTTGATACATTTTATTTTATGTATTTTTTTTTTACCTGAAATATTCGACTGAGTTTATCAGCAGTCATGTCTTCTTCCCTAAGACACACTCGTTTGCTGTTGCGAAACACGACGTACTGATCCATGTGTGTCGTTTAAATAGCCGCAGCACCGTACTCTGTTTGGCTCCACACTTGATGACCACATCCGGTCTCAGAAAATGAAAAAATGGACCTTTTTTCGTTTCTGTCTCTTACTGATTTTATTTTTTATTATTCTAAATAGAAAATGAAAATCAAAGCATTTTTAAAATTTCGTATATCCCCTTTTGATCATGAAAAGGAAAAACGCCTCGTATTTCAATTTTAATGTTTGTATTTTAAAACGAAAATCAAATAACCACTCGTTTTTTGTTTTTTATTACCGGTTTCAGAACGGAAAATCCAATTGCCAAAATATACACGGACCTACACGGACCACGGACCGTGAATGCTGTCAATTATAGTTCTTCGACTGAAAATCGGAATTGGCCAAAATCAGAATCGGCATGTTAGACCCTTACAAGATTGGAATCAGCCAAGAAAATTGTAATCGGTGCATCTCTAGGTAAGAATATTCAGAAACTAAGATGTTCTTGTCAGTTTCAATATTGATATCTGACACTGTTTCTCTACAAGGCACATATATCCAGTCTAAACACACATGGATGCCAATGTGACTAATTGAAGGCTGCAAAAACTTTAAAGCACACTTCCCCCTGCACTAACTGTACATGTTAAATAATTAAAAGAATCTTTAAATTGTGGTGGAGGTGCTGCAGTGCAGGATTATAAGTCGGTCAGCTCTCCTGCAGATAAACACGTAAATCTTCGGGAGACTCAGCAGTGGGAATGAGATATAGCTGAGTGATACAATCGCTGTGGGAGCCACTGCAGAGTAAACACACCACAAGTGGTGGAGAGAGAGAGAGCAAGAGAGAGAGAGAGTGTGTGGATTTGTATGAGTGTGGTCCGTACTCACAAAAAAAGGATTTATTGTTTTTTACTCTGCATGAAGATTTGCACTTTTCTTAACTTGAGGAACATGTTGATAAGTGGGCTGTTTTTGTCTTATGAGTGTGTGAACTTTTTTTTTTATTTTAAACAATACAAACTACACAACTACATTATGACATAACATAACATAAACATAAATCACTGACCAGCAAGTGGTGCAAGAGTGTGTGAACTTTACAGCATGTGGTTGTCTCAGTTTTTTAGGCCTACATGTGTGTCTGTACGCATGTTTCAGTTGTGTTCCGATGCATCAACTGTGTTTATCGTGTTGTTGACAGCGGTGAGTTTATTAACCAGTCTTTTGTTGAAGCCGCAGCTGGTGGGCTGGTGATAAGCAGCTCTGAGGAGACGCTGTAAAGTTTAGATCTCTCAGCTGATCTCAGATATGTTCCTCTAAACAAAAACACTTGTGCTGCAGCAGGCACTGCTGTATGATGACCCTGTTCTCTCAAGCTGCACATAATAACTTCTCTCTAATGATACATTAATTAGTTTATTGGGACACCAAGCTCTCACATTTTTTAGCTAGTTCTCACACTTTTCCTTTTTTTTCAAATAATTTCCTCTATAGCTACTTTTCCAGCAAGTGCAACAAATGGTGTAGAACTAAACACAAATTAAACACACTAAATACAAAGTGCGACTTAGCCTGATTGGAATATTATTCTTTTTGTATGTATTTTATTAAAATATTGGAGAAATTAATATTTTAATCTTATGATAGTGCTAGAGTTAAGGGACCACTAAAGTTATTACAGAATATTTGATTTATTTTTTTTCAAACATTTGACAAAATAAAATGTTTTTGTATTTCTTCACCCAGTACGTTCCACAAAATGATCTCACAAATTGATCTGCACATACTTTTTAGAGTGGTACGAAAAAAAATTTAATTTAATTTAATTATACCCTTCTTCTCTCAGTTAATTCTGAGGTAGACATGAATATCTGTTGGGAGTGGACATTCAATAGCTGGACAAGTTTTACAAGAAATTCTGTTTTGGACTCCACCATCAGCAGGACACATTATTAGAACAAGTGAAAATGTTGGCATGTTGTTGGTGCCAAAGAAAAAGTCAAAGGTATGGCATGATACAGCATACAAGTGTTGCCGTTTCCTGGTTTTAAAGACTGCATTACAGTAAAATGATGTAATTTTCTGAATTTACCAGACTTTGAAAGCACCAATAGATATCCCTACAATACTGATATTTAGATTATTTTTGATATTTGATTTTCCCCCAACGCCCAGCCCCTCTGTCAGTGTTTTACTATTAGGATGTGTTTGGGTTATTGGATATTGCTGCCATTAATGTTGCATTTTACTGCTGAAGATGTAGGTTGTGCTAATTTTAACTATTTTATATTCTTCTTGGGTAATTTACCACAATGCATCATATTCTGATCATCATAAGTTTGCCCCATTTGAGCATTTAAGGTATGTTATTTTAGAGAAAATGTGTATATTACATTGTTTATAAGCCATATCACCAGCCCAACTCACTGTTTTATCCTTAAAACTGACTGGATGCTGTATGCCATTCCTGCGTTGCTTGATCTGCTCTGTGCAGCTTGGTGTGGCCTCCATCAAAAATAGAGTAGACATGTATTTGAAGAGGAGCTGAGCAGAGAACCACTTCTGGTTCTCAGCCAGGAACAAGAGAAATACAGGCTTGGACCCAAATGCAGACACTCGAGGCAAACAGGAGCAGGTCAATGATATTTAATAAGAAAACCACACACAAAAAACTTACAGACAGCAAAAAGGTGAAACAAAGGCAACCAACAAATCCAAAAGCAAAGACATCAAAATCAAAGTCCAGAATCCAAAATCCACAGTCCAAAGCAGAGCCCAAATCCAAAAGCACACAGGAAAAACACAAAGCACAAAATCCACAAGAAAAACACTGAGAGTTCAGACAAACTGATGAGGAACTAACAACTAAGGAGGTAAAGACACAGGACTAACTACACAAGGGAGGGGAGGATAACAAGACACAGGTGAGAGACATCAAGAACAGGTGAAAATAATCAGTCATCAAAAAGAGCGGGAAAACACACAAAGACAGGAAGTGAAAACAACAGAGACACATAAAGGAAAACATACCAAGATAAAACAGGAAGTGACTTAGAAAAAAACCCTAACTATGACAATATATAACTTTGTATGCAGTAGGGATGCACCGATCGACTGACCACAGACCAGAACCAGCTGGTTTTCAGTGTGACCGGCCCTGACCGGTGACTGGCCGGTCAGCGTCACATATCCAATTCTGTGTCTGTCATTCTCACACATGTGTTTTGCATGATGGTCACGTCATGCACGCAGCAGACAAACTGGCTGTGATATCACATCCACCACAGCACTGATCACAGCTACACACATTCAGACACATGCTCGCATGTGTCAGCGACAGATTCCAAGAGCAGGATAAAGAGAAGACAGATAGTCTACAATGAGACAGAGCAGCTGACAATGTCGCAAAACAGCCGAAAACTTTGTAGCTCTTCATGATAATGTTAGCCAGCAGCAGACTGCTGTTGACAGAGGGACAGTTAAACAACCTGTGTCTCCTCAAACATTTTCTCATCCAGACTCGTTTAACTTCTGCTTCTGTTTTTCTCACTGCAAAGTTTTACTGCAGCAAACTGTTGCACCGCGTCTGTCTCCGGTTTGTTTACATCTGCTTCCACAGGAGATGACGTGAAAGCGCGTCCATCCCCTATTCATAATCATAATATAAAACTATAATAAGGCCTGGCTGTAACCTGGAGGACTTTGGAGAAAATGTAAAATAGTATTTAATGAATATTTAATAGTCAGTGTTTTATTCCGAACATCCAATTTAATTTTAACAAGAAAAGTTGCAACTCTGTCAATTATAGTTCTTAGAAAGACTGAAAATTGAAATCAACCAAAATCAGAATCAGCAGGTCAGACCCTTAAAAAAATTGGAAATTGGAATTGGCCAAGAAAATTGAAATCGGTGCATCTCTTGTGCAGTCAGGAAGTGACTTTGATTCACCTCACATTATTTGCATTTTTTTTTTAATCTACTAAATCATTCAATTCTATAACAGGGGGTTTTATAAACAAGGGCATTAGTGTAATCATAGTAACCAGTCTTGTCAGTAATACATATTGCTCATTTTTGCAGTACAGCTATTGAATTTAAAGTATTTTTAAAGGATGACCCCCACAATTCGACACAATAAAATAGATAATGTAACATAAGTCATAAACAAAGGGGGATGAATAATCTGGTTCCTCTTTGTTCTATGTAAAAGTATTTATTATTTTCTTATTCTGTTTTAGAACCACCAGGGCTCCTGAATCTTTAGAAGCATTTTCAAATGAGTAGATTTTAATGTCAACAGTCTGTGGTTATCAGCTGAAAATAGACCCTTGACTTTTCCACACAGCTTCTCTTGTGGTTGGAGCCAAAGTACATCAGCAGGTAGAGAAGCAGTACAAAGTCTGCCTCTCTCTTACTGTCAGTGTCTGATGGGAGATGTTAAATAAAGATTAAAATTTAGACTATAATGAACGTGCAATTTATCATTCATCATAGACATGCTGTAATTTAATATCTGTAACTTAATTTAATGAAAGCTTAATCAGGAACAGCAGTTTGTGAATAGATAACACTACCTGGCAGACGTTCTTCGCTGCCTGGGGAATGTGAGCTTATGGAGTTTTACGCATTTTAATTCACTGCTGCTGTTCCTGATGCAATAAATGTCATTTCTGTGCACTCTGATGAATGACTTTGATTATTTCAATTTCTGCAAGGTGACAGATACTAACCCACACTAACCATCAGCTCCTCAGGTGAACATTAAGACTCAGATGAAGTAAAATCAACTTTTAATTAGGAAGTTTACAGTTTTGCTGAAGCCTAATCGGGTTTCAGCCCAGGGAGAGATAAACGCGGACAAAAAATCTCACAGCAGCCCAAACAGCCATCGCAGTCTTTTCCTTCCTGTTGAAAACAGTTAAATTGACATATTATAACCTCACATCTGCTCCTGATGCACCATCGGGATACAAATGTGTGTGTAGGCGACTGCAAGGCTTTGTTAAACCAATTTGTTCTCAGGAAAAAAATAGTATAAATGTGACCCATCCAGTGAAACTACCACTTGCCAGACGTGAAATAGCTGAAAATGGAAAGAAAAGTCGAGTATTCATTATTTCATTCAGTTATTTCACTTCTGTACAATCTAAGACCATTACAGATGTATTTAAAGCCAAACCTTTATTGTCACATTCACAGCTTCCATAATGTTTAAAGTTCAACCCAAAATCAAAAATACGTATGTTTCCTCTGGCTTGTTGTGCTATTTAGTTTTGGAGATATTGGCCTTTTAGATGTCTGCCTTTTCTTCAATATAAAGGGTCTAAATGGCACTTGGCTTGTGGTGCATAAAGTGCCAAAAAAATACATTTGAAAAACTCTTTGTAAAAATCATGACCAGGTTACTCAAGATAATCCACAGGCCTTGTTGTGCACAGTTTCATGGAGGAACTGGGGACATGTTTTATTCAAAACTGGCAGAAAATACTGTTTTCAGCCTCTCAAACACAGAGATTTCTTGCTTTTCATTGTTTATTATCATATTAAAGGGTTTGGGAATGACAAAACAAGACATTTTCAAGAGTAATTTTAATGATAGAAAGGTCATCTGGGGCTCACACTTAAGTTAAGCTTGTTATGTTTTCTATATGCTAGTGAGGCATTCACTGTAAGATGGTAAAAAAAACAATCACTTTTGAAGACTTTGTCAAATGGACAGTAATTTTGTTGTCTTGATGTGGATGTTGTGGGTTATATTTGAAATAAAATAGCAGCAAGCACCAGAATCTTATTTTGCTATGTTCCTCTTTGTTTAGGATACTCCCTGCCAGATTTCATACTTGTACGAGTATCAATGCAATTGTAATATCTTAACATTTGCATTTATATAATTTCACTAGAAACATGTGCCAAGAAAGAGGTTTTGGAGCCCCTTAGACCAAACAGCTCCCAGTTGGGGGTGTTGCTTATGAACTTGTGGTGGCCCTAGGTATAGGCCAACAGGAAATAATAGTGAAAAAAAGGAAGCAGAAAACATCTTGAGGGGTGGACCTGGCTCACACACCAATTTAAGACAGAACTGTGTCAGACAAATCAGGATGCATGCAGGATGTACGTCTCCTTCAGCAGCTGCCACTTCAGGGATTTACAGATACAAACTCATCCAGCTGTGCACATACAGAATATTTGCCAAACTCCTGGTTTGGAGAGGCTGGCGGGGCAGGCAGACTGGCATGTTGTGCAGGGGCTCAGCCCTGTGCCACCTGGCTTTGTTCTTCACCAATCCTCCAAACTGTTCTGGTCCTGTTGAACAGAAACTCTGTCCAAGTGTTTGCTTTTCTGAGTTGGTGTGAAGAAGCTTGGAAAGTAAGGCAAAAAGATGAGTGGTTTCAAATAGAACAAGCAAAGAGGGACTGATATTTTATCATGGAGATGCTCGTCTGATTTGGCTTGTTTGCTTTTTTATGTTTTTCTTCAGATGGTTCTTTTTTGTCTCCTCCAAAAATTTAAAAAAGTCCCAATATACCTGGGAAACCTGTGTGCCTGGCTGGAGAGCAGAACTGATCATCAGGAAGGCACACATCTATCCAGTCTTTGTAGGTGCTGGACACTGCAATATCTTTCCCGAAATGTATTTTATTCAACATTAATACAACAACATTTCAACTGTTGCATTTTTTCCCTTTCCCTGTAACTGCAAAGTTACAAAAGTGAACACGGTTCACACGAAAATGAGGTACTCACTCCCACAGAAAACAGTGCCGTTGAACTTCCTAAAACTTTTAATTTGTAATCCAGCCTGGATTGTTTGTTGTGGAAGTTTATATCACAGTGGTAGCTCAGCTAGCATTAGCTTTGTTGTTATAAGGAAGCTTGTTGGTGTGTGTGTGTTAGTGTTGCTGCTGTATGTAAATTTACTTGATAGACATGCCCCAAAGGTAGCAATATAGCTATGTGTGAAAAAGAAATGGTCAAAATGTAGCAATTGATTTGCTTGACAATGTTGTTCCTCTTTGTCTTGCAGCCAGCAGCTAGCTTGCTCAGACCGTAAAGTTGTTGGATTATCAGCGTGCTGGCTAGTGGGGCTAATATGAATGAGATTCCTGCTGGAACATGTGCAGTGGTGAAGTTTTGGTTATTGTGGTGATATTCATGGTAGCTTATAGTAATTCCTTGGCTGCAAACACCAGCAGAACAGTGAGCTGTTGTTGAGCTGCTCAGGCATGTGGGAGCTGACCAGTCAGAACAGACTGGGTTTTTAGTGGGGCATGTACAGTGGTGGAAAAAAGTTCTCTCAAATATGATCATGAAATATTTGTAGAAAAATATTTTTTGCGTTTCAAAAGGTGTGGCTGCATTAGACAGACACAAACAAATACAAATGATATTTTTTTTGTTTATTGTTTACAAGAAAAACTAACTAAACTAAATTCTTGACAGTTTCAATATGTCAGTTCTCAACATTGTCGGTATCAAAGTCAACAAATAACAGAGAATGTGTTCAAAACTGAACAAAAAATAAATAAACCATCACATCATCAAATTAATATTTAGTAGTCCTGCCATTAGCACGCAGTAGAGCTCTAATCCTGGCTGGCATGTTCCCCACGAGCCTTTCACACTGTTGAGGGGTAATCTTGCCCCATTCTTTTTGAATTACTGCTTTTAATTCTTCTCAATTCTTTGGTTTACGCTTTGAAACAGACCTTTTGATAATCCACCACAGATTTTCAATGGGGCTTATGTCAGGGGATTGAGCTGGCCACTCTAAGACCTGGATACTGTGCTCCTGCAGCCAAGTTCTACTGGCCCTGGATGTGTGGTGAGGGGCATTATCTTGCTGAAACATCCAGTTCTGACCTCGACGGAATAGTGCACGTGCAGAAGGGAGCATGTGGGTTTCGAGAATGGCACAATACTTGGCAGAGTTCAATGTGCCATCACAGACAGTGAGATGACCAACACCAGCAGCACTCATGCATCCCCAAACCATGATACTGCCTCCACCATGCTTGACAGTAGCTACTGTACATGCTGGAGATAATGCTTTGCCTGGCCTTCTGCGTACCCTCACATTAGCAGGAGGAAGATAAAGCTGGAAACTGGACTCATCTGACCACAGAATCTTCTTCCAGTTCCTGGCTGTCCAGTTCATGTGTGCTTGGGCCCAATGACGCCGGGCTAACCTCTGTCTCTCATTGATCAGGGGCTTCTTGACAGCCTTGTAGGACCTTAAGCCATGAACTAAAAGTTGGCCACGTACAGTGTGGGTGGAACACTGGACACCAGTTTGGTTTGACCACTGCTGCTGAAGCTCCTGTGATGTCATTCGGCGGTTTTTCCTGCACATGCGGATCAGGATGCGGTCATTTCTTGCTGAAGAAACCCTTGGATGCCCAGATCTTGGTTTGTCTTCCAAGCTGTTGGTTCGTCTGTATTTCTGCAGAGTATATCCAACTGCTGAAGGACTGCATCTGCACTTCCTGGCTATCTGGCGGCAGCTGTACCCTTCCTGGCTGAGAATCTGTATCTTCAGGCGTGTTTCCTGCGTTAGGTTCCTTGTTTTAGCCATTTTTGTCTCTGAAGAACTTTCAAATGTGCTGGCTTTATATAGACACGAAGCACGGCAACAAAAATTGTGTCTTTTAATAAAAAGCACGACCTTCATTAGTGGATCACTGGTACCAAAATGACCCAATACTTAAAATTTCTTATGTATTTTATGGAACCAATCAATTTTAAGTTTTTAAAGTTTTTTTAGGATTTGTTTAGTATTTTGGCTGTGACCGTACTAAAAGAAATTGCACTTGAAGACCTAAGAGTGAGTCTTAATGCAATATTTTACAAATGCATGGGGTGTCCGAAAACCTTTTTCCACCACTGTATGTCCCATTCTTGTGAACTCAGTATCTCAAGAATGCCTTGAAGAAATGTCTTCAAACTTGTCACAAATGTCCACTTGGATTCAAGAAAGAACCGGTTTGATTTTGGTGACTGAAAGTCAAGGGTCAAGTTTACTGTGACCTCAAGTCCATCCCGTTCTCATGAATATAGTATCTGAAGAATGCCTTGAGGGACTTTTTTCAAACTTGGTACAAGATCCATTTGGTCTTGGGGATAAACTGATTAGAATTAGGATGTCGAAGGTCAGGTTTTTTTTTCCATAGCTCAAGAATTAATTCACTACTTTCTGGCAAAATTTCTTAAAAATATCTAATTGGATAAAATGGTGATGTGATGACATTTTATATCCCAAATGTCAAAGGTCAACTTCAATCTGATGATCACCTCTCTATCATTCCTCATCATTCAAAATTTCCCTCAACAACTTTTATGAAATACCTTCTAACACTGCAATACATACAATATACTATATGACTCAGGACAGACATGGACGTTACCAGCAACTTGACTGGTTAACAGAGTCATATAACTGTGAGTATGAATCTGAAAATAAGCATAATATGGCTGCTTGAACTTTTCTGATATTTGCTTGTTTTCGTGCTGATTACTTAAACCTCTTTTGGCCTCTTAAAATTATTCAGATGAACTGCACCT
Organism: Lutjanus argentimaculatus; assembly: GCA_034769285.1. Classification (NCBI taxonomy): domain Eukaryota; kingdom Metazoa; phylum Chordata; class Actinopteri; order Lutjaniformes; family Lutjanidae; genus Lutjanus; species Lutjanus argentimaculatus. The sequence continues at coordinate 1,284,246 of JAWZSL010000006.1, read as the reverse complement.
GCAATCAAAGGTTATAAGTCGACATTGCTGTGATATACTAATAAGGCATCTCAAGCAAAAGAAGGTTGTGAGTCACAGATTTAATCAACAAAAGGCTAACTTCAATCAAGCTCTTTTTCAATCTCTCTTTTTTTACTTCTATCTCTTTGGTCCCCTTGTTCAGTGCAACTTTAGTAGACATGCACACCACAGGCAATGTAGAGGGAGTAGAGGGAAAAAAGGCTTGGAGGCGGAGAAAAGGGGAAAACATTTCAGAGAGATTTGGGCAAAAAAGAAGAAGTAGAATTAGGGCTGAAAAAGTAGGCAGATGGAAGGCAAAGGTTAAAAATTGAAAGGAAAGTGTGATGGAAGTAAGAGAAAAGAATCTGGTGTCCTAGTTGTGTGTAGTATCAATGCACTTTGCCTGGAAGGGCCATCCATTTGCCTGGCTGCACCCGCTGGATTTCCGCTCCATCTGAGGAGGAGGGCGGACAGTCATCACCACCCACAGACAACTCGCTCTGCTCTCACGTGGAAAAGAAGGGGATTTGAGAGAAGTCTGAATCAGTCCGAGGAGTGAGTTAGCCAGAGGAGAGCTCATCTCTCAGCTCTGCAGGACCCTGGAAAGGAGGGAGACAGTCAAACAGAAAAAGAGCACAACATGGAGCTGACACCTGAACATCAGTCAACGGACGCCCGTCTGCAAACTGCCCGACTATTTACCTTAGGTTGTGAGGTTGGTGAGAACTCATCAGTTTATCCTGGCAGGGCTGCCTCGGCAGTCAATAACAGCAGGCTGAGATGGCACCAATAAGACCTCAGGATCTGACTCCCTGGAAATAACACACTGCCTGAAATAACAAGATGTCTTCAGTTTTATGTACTTCGCTTGAACTCTCACTTAGCTAGACTAACAAGGAGTGTGGCAGTCGGATAAACATAAATTCCAAGATCATCAGCATTAAAAAGGGTCTGACAATCACAGCAGAGTCAAGACAAAATAAGAAGTCAGTGTCATTTTTTATCACAGCTTTTTACCTGAATATACAGGATTTTTTTAACCACCCATATTTTATATTTATATTTTATATACTGTAATGTTATCACATTCCATTGATAATTCTGGTTGATTTTATAATGTGTCAAACTAAAATTCTTACATAAATCACATTTACAATTATATGTTATATCAGTTAATATCAGGTATGAATGGGCTCTCTGTTGTAAGGCAACACTGTTTAAAACACTATATAATAGAGGAATTAAAATTAAAATTAAAAAAAGATGCAAAAATGTAACTTGTTGAAGTGAAGACACTGACGTGCCTGAAAAATGTCTGTCAAACTATTTTGTGGTTTGCTTAGAGTGAGAACATAAAACCAACCAACTAAACGAGTAAAACCAACCAATCAAATGAATAAAAACAACCAACCAAACAAATAAAACCAACCAACCAACCAACCCACCAACCCAACCAGCCAACCAAAATTTACTGAAACAGAAGTCTGGACCGTTGCTCAGATTCGCCTGCATTCGCTCTTAACTGTTGAACTAACAATCTAGATTAATGTAGACTCTATTCTGTTTCCTGTATGACATCACACTTCTATTCGTAGTAAATATTTTTCCTCCAGCCAGCACATGTTGTTCCCCTACAGCGTCCCGACTGCATCCTGCTGTACGTGAACCAGACTGAGGCGCTGTGTGGGAGAGCTTATTTTTAGCAGTGCTCCAATAGGGAATGATTGAGGAGGACATAGTTCCCATCACACACTGCTCCCTGGGAGAGCTGACTGTCGTCTGCTAATATATTAGCAACTATCTGGTGAATTAGTCTTCTGATTTAATAGTGGGATATCTGCGACCTGAGAGCCAGTTTGGTTGTAAATAATAAGGAGTGATCTATTTTGTTTTCTTTGAAATTATACTCATTACTGGTGAGAAACTAAAAAGGAGACAACTGTCTTTGTTATTTTAATCCTGTGAAGCTATTCCTTCCTAAAATTAGAGTTTATTTCCCCTTAGTGAGGAACTCCATGAAGCTGTACTTGGATTTATGACTGTTTACTTGTTTTCAGAGCATGCAGAGGCAGTAAAACATTTTGTCTGGAAAAAGACGCCAGACAAACAGGACTGAGTGCTGCTTTAACTGACATGCATTATAAAAAGTGTAGGATAACATAAACGCATTATATGTTTTTTTTTATTACATACCTAATAGAAGAAGGAATAGCTCGAAATATCCAATACTCTGCACTCACTTGAATAAGAAGCTGACAAATAAAAAAAACTAAATTTATTGTCTCATTTGACTTTTCTTATGTAACCAGATATAATAATAATAGTAATGATAGTAATGATAATAATAATAATAATAATAAACTTTATTTATATAGCACTTTTTTTTTAACAAGGTTACAAAGTACTTTACAGAAAATGAACAGTATGAGCAGGCAAAACAAGATGAGTGTACCCTCATTTGTGGTCATTTACTGATTGAAGTTTGTAACACTGCAGGATCCCACAGAAGCCAATCAATTATAATCAAGCACAATTTGTATAATTTGGAAAACAACTCTGGGAAAGTTATTTGTTTTGGAAGTTTTATTCACAATGAAGACCTTGCTTCTAGTAATATAATTTACAATAATGGTGACCTTAACATTAACATAACATTATAGCATTACAGTTTTTCTCATTCGTGTTGGCTCAAAGAGAATTACGTTTTTCAAAACATTAAGTTAAAGTCTCTGAACAAGTAGTATTTTGTTCACAACAGTTTGCACGTTTCATTCATGTGTTCAAAAGAGTCAGTGCAACTGTCAACAAATTTGCACAATAACCACCTGCACACGACTCATTGATCAAAACGATCAAAACTGATTGTCAGTTCATCTGTCAGAATCTTCACAGCTTCTTAACATATTTTTGTCATTTGAGCCGTCACATGCAAAATGATCCATTCAACTATCAAAATCTATCAGACATACATGTATATTCCATTAATATCTATGACATATAATGTTTGTGATGGCAAATGAGCTGCCAGGTGACAGTAATGAACTTGGAATCACACGGAGGTCATTTTGTGGCACCAATTCACCAATTCAACAGACATCACAAACATTACATGCTATAGATATTTATGGAATAAACATGTCTGTACTACAGGTTTTGATAATTGAATGGATCATTTTGCACATGATGGCTCAAATGATGATAAAACATTTAGAAGTTGTGGAGAGTCTGACAGTTTGAACTCAACAGCTCAGCAGCCATGTGAAAGTGGTTTATTGTGCAAATCATAGATAATTGTACTTAGTCTTTTGCACACATGTGCCAAGATATGTGCAATTTGCGATTTGTTCACTCTGTTGTGAACAACAAACTAACCATTCTGAGATTGTTTTGAAAAATATTATTCTTATTTGAAAATTGAGCCAAAGTGAACGAGAAAAACTGTAAAACAAATGTTAAGCATAACAAAAGATAACAGGATTTAATTTATGAATCATACCTTAAACACTAAACCACTGGTTCCCAACCTGGGGTCCGGTCAGAAATCACAGGGGGTCAGATTTTCACATGTCAACAATTTCAGGGTTCCTCCACCTTTTCCAAAATCAAATTCAAGCACTTTCCAGCACCTTACAGCTGTGATATGACATATTTCTATAGAAAGTGATCTTCATTACAGATGTTATTATCAGCCAAAATTATGATTTGTGTCAGAAAGTTCAAAAATTTGTCACCTGTCTGTAAGTCGACTTGGCTTCCTATTAGGGTCACACATGCTGTGCATTTTCCTTAACAACTGATTAAATGATGAATCATTAATAATTAATAAGATGTAAAACACATTTTTTCTCTTTTGTCTCATTCTTCTTTTTTGTTTTTGTTTTTTCTTTTTCTCTTTTTTCTTATTGTGATTTTAATTTTAAGTTTCTTTATCCAATGAATGGCTCCGCTCAGCTTTCCTTATATACAAGTAGGGGGGCTCTAAGGAAAAAAGGTTGGGAACCACTGCACTAAACAGCATGTATTCTGCAGTTTTGCTTGAGCATTTTGTAAAAAAAAAAAAAAAAAAAAAAGACCCACATTTTATCCTTAAGTCCTTCAAAATATCCCTCCCCATCCTGTTACATAGCGACCATTAGCTGGACATGCAGATACATAGCTGGTGGTGCATTTTTATCCTGCTTGAATTAGGTTGTACAAGGATGTTTTCAAGGTTTTCCCTCCCAGAGAAGAAGTGTAGCTTCAGACAGATGTCATTTCCTGCTCAGTGTGAGTGACACTAACAACATCTGCCAGCCGTCATCCTGCTCAGCTCCAAGCATATAAAAGTCAAGTCAGAGATGGGACATTAGCATAAAAATAGGATATTATTGCCGGAAAATAACAGAAATTCCATGTTTTGCTTTGTATCCCATCCCATCCCTCTGCATGTTTGTCTTCTAATGTGTTTCCGGCTAAGTGTACATATTAGACAGGATAAATTTAAAATTTATGGGGCCACCACAATATGCTGTTTTTAAAGACTTTTATTTATTTTTTTTGTTTGTTTTGATTGTAAATTTTTATAATTGGATTTTATTTCAGCTGTCAGTGTTTAATTTGTCTCTGTCTTGTCCTGTTTTGACCTTTTTTCCCTTTATTGGTGAAATCCCAGTTAGGTTTTCACAATATCATCTTGTATTTTTCTAATATATGCATTTTTATAACGTGCAGAATGATACACTGAGTTAAATCTAAAAATCTTTAACTCACTGATTTAAGCCAGTCACCATTTAATACATTGTTTAAAATAAAGGGGTTGGGAAACAAGAATATTTCGTCACCAACTGTTGGTTTCGGATGAAGATTCTGTTGCTAGTAGCAGCCAGTACTGGCACAGTTCCATAGCCAGTTAACTGACAGTTACGTCCATTTTGTTAGATCTGTTAGCAAATTATTGACAGACATCTTTTATCAACTCCACAAATATCTTTTGAATGGAGCATTATCTCCCCCGCTACTAGCGATAAACTAATCTTTTATATTGTACTTGTTTATCTATTATTTTTAAACAAGCTTGCTCTTTTTTCTCATTTCAGTGGTCATAATGCATTAAAAACAGTGGCATTGAAGCTACATTGGCTATAATGTAACTGTAATGTGGTATATGCTATGTTAACATAAATATATCAGAGTAAATAATTCCCTTTTTTCCTGTATGGTTGCAGAACTTAGCAACGCTAACTGCGGAGGTAAAAGAAAGAGAGCAAAGGTGGCAGACACAGTCTCAACAAATCTGGCATCCATAGTGTAAAAGCTGTAAAGGAGCAGCCATACAGATTAAACAAGTTAGCAAAGACTACAGTTACAGTACACTACCATTAGCAAATATTAGCCAACACTACCATTAGCTACTGTTAGCGAACACTACTGTTAGCAAATGTTAGTGAACACTATCCTTAGCTACTGTTAGCAAACTCTACCCTTAGGTAGTTAGTAAGTTAGCTAGCCTACTACAGGTGGGAAAGTTTAGATGATTTTTCCCAATTTGGTATTAGAGAAGCAAACAGAGGTGGGACCAAGTTATTGCTTTGCAAGTCACAAGTAAATCTCAAGTCTTTGCCCTCAAGTCCCGAGTCAAGTCCCAAGTCAAGACAGGCAAGTCCCGAGTCAAGTCACAAGTCCTACACTTTAAGTTTCGAGTCCTTTCGAGTCATTTTAACAACAAAGTAATAATATATTAAATGTACACAGATCATGTATGCTTTTAAAATCTATATTTATTTTATCAAAACAAATTTGATAAACAAGTGCATTGAACTTTTACAAGAAAACTAGTGCTGACATTGCACGTTTATATTGCACTATTAACAGTACCATTTAACATTTGACTTACATTCGGCAAGAATATTCTTCCTTTTAAACTATTTCTGTGCAGAATAAACACATTTGATAGAGTGCAACTGAAATTATTTGTAAAAAAAAAAAAAGTACAAAAAGTGCTGACATTGTATTTCCATAGCATATTGCACTAGAACTAGCACCACAGCAGTTGACCATTGAATTCACATTTTTTTAAAAAAGACTCAAAACGATTACTTGATGATCAAAACAGTTGGCAATCAATCCAAAAATCGATTATCAATCGATTCATCGATTAATCGCTGCAGCTCTAGAGGTAATATTGTAAAAAAAAAAATTTTAAAATCAAATAATCTTCTCTCGTCACTTCAGATCTGTCTTGCCTGGGAACCACTGCCCTAAATTATCAATAAATTATCCAAGAGACTGCTAGGTTTCTATATTGAGGAACATTTAGGTTATCCTTAAAGGACTAACACAAACAGGGTTTTGTGTGTGTGTGTGTGTGTGTGCGCGCACGCATGTGTGTGTTTGAGAGAGAGAGGGAGAAACATAACAAATACATGAACATAACATTGAACAGCGTTGTGCATTTTCTCTTATTTCAGGGCCCTATGCTGCATTGCATTTGCAAAAGACCAAATTGGCCAAAAGTCTGTCAGTCATTTGTGGCGATGGGGCCGTAGAATGATGCCACCATGGCTGAAAACTCGCTCCACTGGAGCACTGGAGGCAGGCACTGCCAACACTCTGATGGCCACTTGGAACAGTAAAGGAAGAGTCTTCATGTTCATTGCCCAGAACAAAAGAACATTCTGTCCTTCGGCTATGTCAAGGTAGTGACTTAGCTGTAGTGCTGGAGTGGTCCCCACATCCTTCTTCTGCCTTTTATGGTATGCAGCAAACAGCCCTTCTCCTTGTCCAAGCTCCTCTCGCTCTTCTTCATCAACAAGAGGCACAGGTTGCTCTGTCTGTGCTGCATCTTGCAGGATCAGTTCTGGCAATTAGCAGAAACAAAAGAGCCCTTATTACAATTAGTGTGGGAGATCAAGTGTGTTAGATTTAACAAGTATTATTGTTGCAGTCAATTAGATCAGATTATGAGAAAAAAAAGTTACATTAAACTCAATAATATTTACCTTTAACTCGCTGTGCCACCTCTGCCTTGACGTCACGATTGAACAGCACATGGGGCTCCACCCACAACAGAGAAAAAGCTGGATCCAAGGCAGCTGCTTTGAGGTAGACTGGGTCTGCAAAGGGAGCAGTGACCCCATCTTGTGTCCTGGCCATTTTCACATTGATGAAGATTCCAAGAAATCGTTTGTTCAGGGATGCCTGGAGACTTCTGACCATGCTGCTCAGGAAACAGACTTGAGGCTTCAGCTTCTCAAGGTGGTGATTGAGGGACAAGACAGATGGAACAACAGTCACTGATTGTGACTACCTTCTACCCCTGTGTCAATTCACCAGACGGCTTCAAGATGTCCACCAACTCCTTCAACAGATTCCACTCCCATGCTGTGAATGACAGCTCCTTGTGCCCAGACTTTTCCAGAACAGCACAGAGCTTTAGATGATCACGCTGGAGAACTGCCTTCACTTACCTCAGTGTTGAGTTCCATCTTGTGTTGACAGCAGCAGGAATGTTTTTCTGTTCCCCAAATTCAGGCATCAAACACATCTTTGAACGTCGTGCGTGTGTGCAGCAGTGAGCTGAGTTTTGATAACTTTGAAAGAGAAGGAGATGCTACTTCTGTTTCTTTCAAGCCGTCTCCCACCACCAGGTGAAGAGTATGTGCAAAACACTGCAAGCGCGTTCTTTGCATAGCAGCATCTACTGTTTGCTGGTCTTCCAGGGTTAAGTCATGCCAGAAGCTCTGGGTCATCAAGATGATCCCCGTCATCATCATCTTCTTGTTCAGTGGGGAAGCACACAGTGAATGCTTTGCGCATGTTAGCAGTGTTGTCACTAATAATGTAGTCCAGTTTATCTTTGATGTTGTATTCATCACATATTACCTCAAACTGGTCACATATTCTTTCAGCTGTGTGCAAGTCTTTGAAGCATTTGCAGACCAAGAGATTGGACTTCAGCTGTATCCTCTCTGCCTCTTTCTCTATCCAATGCACAGTGACTCCAAGGAACCCCCTCATCTTTCAGTCAGACCAAATGTCCACAGTGACTGAAACATGGTCAGTGCTGCTCAGTTGAGTTTTTAATTTTGAACGTCTCTCTGCAGCGAGGTTCTCCGTTTTTGATGTCAATGATCTGCGACACACTGGGCTGTACTTACTGTCAAGTACTGTCAGAAAGTGCCGAAAGCTCTTGTTTTCCAAATAGACAGGGGCAAGTTGCAATCAATAATCAAGTCGGACAGTATTGCATTGGTGATGGCCTTTTGTTGTGGATGGCTCATACTGTAATGCCCTACCCGAATGTCAGGAATTGGGCGATTGTAGGCTGTTGTGGTTCATTGGTGATGCTTTTGGTCGTCTGGTATTCTTCATATCTGTAAGATGCAAGCATATTAAACAGATGTCAGAAAATCCCTTATAGCCACACATGAATTACATTTTAAAGCAATATTCCACTCTTAGATATCATTCCACTCAGTATGTACTCACCCCATACGAATCTCGCGAGATGCCATGTTTACATCCTACTGTCATGCTCAGTTGATTTCAGTAAAAACTTGGCGTAATTGCGTCTTTTGTGGTTAAATTTTAATGTCGTGGCTCCAGACACTTGGATACACCACATGAGCAGGATGGAGACATTTTGTTTGTTTTGTGTTCTTTCTTTTTTACATTTACATTTGATCTCCATTCACTGCCATTGTACCGGATTTGGCTGCAGCCCTGTTTTCTGCTGAAACTCCAGGATTGTTTTGTGAACTGAAGATCTTCACCCATCCTCACATCAGTATAGGGGTGAGTACATATTGAGTGGATTATGAGTCTGGGATGGAGTATCCTTTTAAAATATGAGTACGAGTGAACCCGCAATGGACGCAACAGATCATCATCATGTTGCAATGTAACGTTAAGTTTACAGCCTCATTAACTACACAGCTAGCACAGTTACTTAGCCGATAAGCTAATGTTAGCTGAGCATTAGCTCATCAGTTCTACTTACCGTTCTTTGTGCAACTTCAGATGTCGAACGAAGTTTGAAGTTGTTGCCTCTCCGTCTGTAATCTTCGACCCGCATGTTTTGCACACTGCAATCCATTTTTTGTTGACCACCTCATAACTTTTGTATCCGAACGACACTATCTTTGGTATCATTTTTCATACTGGCGCTTTGATTACCATTTCTTCTTCGTTGGTTGTTGTCCTACAATTTGATTGGATGCTGTCGGATCAAAACAACGTGGATCTAATTTGATTGGATGCTGTGCCTGCAGCTCGCGCACACACACACACACAAATGCGCACAGAGAGAGAGAGAGAGAGATGCAGGGCGTTTTTTATTAACATACATTTTAATCTTTGTGTTTTGGTGAAAGTAGCAAGTCTTTTCAAGTCAAAGGGCTCAAGTCCAAGTGAAGTCACGAGTCATTGCTGTTCAAGTCCAAGTCGAGTTGCAAGTCTTTTAACATTTTGTCAAGTCGAGTCTAAAGTAATCAAATTCATGACTCGACTCTGACTCGAGTCCAAGTCATGTGACTCGAGTCCACACCTCTGGAAGCAAATCCCAGCTAACTTTAAGCTTCATATCTTATCTTACTTCATCTTATCTTTTCTCATGTTAGGAAATCCCAAATGCTCAATCCAGCATGCCCAATCAACTTTTTTTCTGTTACTTAGCAACAAACACTACTTATCTCATCTTTCTGAGCTAAACAACTTTGATTGCTTTTTCTCATTCAAACATACTGAAACATATAGACTATTACACCGAAACATGCAAAAAAAAAAAAAAAAAAAAAATGGAGCAAAACAATAAGGCTCTTAACTTTAAGACAGATGAAGTCAAAAGGTTTGGTAACATCTGTAGAAAAATCCAAAAATGTTCTTTTTTAGGAAATTTACAACTACTCTAACATGAGAGATAAAAGAGAGCAGAGATCTGGTATCCACTGTGTAAAAGCAGCCATATGGATTAAACAAGTTAGCTAACACTACACTTAGTGACTGTTGGATACCACTGCCGTTAGCAACTGTTGTCTGACACTACCGTTAGCTACTGTTGGCAAACTCTACCATTAGCTTCTGCTGTATAATACTACCGGTAGCTACTCTTGGCTAACTACCATTAGCTACTGTTGCCGAACACTAACTACTAATTAATTCAATTAAGTTTAGTTCAAAGAGGCTTTATTGGCATGACCATAATAAAGTACAGATTTGCCAAAGCATGCTGTGCATAATTTAACAAGAAAATAGCAATGAAACACAATGTGTAAAGTGCTTAGCAAGACCACGAAGCTGGACATGATAGATACCAGCAACACTGTGGAAATAATTAATATAATACTATTATTTATATTATATTATATTATATTAATTATATTACAGAGTAGAATAGATGCTTTATTGTCATTGCACATAAAAATACAATACTGGTAGCAGCTTATGGTATAAAATATTAAACTCTAAGATATAATAAATAATTAATCAATAAATAGTTATAAATAGTAAAAAAAAAACAAAACAAACAAATATAATTTAATACTAATTAATTGATGTAATACTTTTGGTTTAAGTTTTGTGTGCGATATGATCTTTTTTCTTTTCTTGATTTGAGTGGAGCGGCAATTTGCATGGTGGAATACTATTAGAAATATATTTTTTAAAAATATTCTAATTAACTGTAAATTTGGATCAGAAGCCTTATATTTTTTCTTCCTGTAAAAATAATCAGCATGATTTTATAAGTGAGCAAACATATTTCTTTTTTCCTCCTTTTTAAAATAATTTAAGTGAGCTGTTCCTGTATTAGTCTGTAATCTGATGCAGCTAGAGTGTTTTGAATAAGAGACAAAAACTTTTTTCTCTCCTCTGGTAACACTCTTCCTCATTTGGTCAATATTGTTCTTGATCTTTTCACCTCCTTGTAAAACAGAGAGCTCAATGCAACAAACTGACGCAAGCTCTCTGGATGTTGTTGTAATTCTTGAAAATGTAGGTAATTGACAAATGGAGTTTAAATAGACAAAAGCAGGTTTAGGGTGTCTGTAACGATGAGATAAATTACATCGTTTCATCATAGCAAAAGTCCTGGAATGTCTTGAACATAACAGTCTGCGGGTGATATTTACTTAGAGTGTGCAGGATGGAGTTTTAGTTATGCAAACTTCCCTCTGAGGCAAGCCGCTTCGGAGGCATAATTAATCTCTCTGGTGGAGTTAAACCTCAATGAGTGGAGCTGAAGAATCAACCTGTCGTGTTTAGAAACGTCAGGAAGAAGACTAATAAGAGAGCAATCTGTAGGTAGAGCTGCATCCTTAGGACTTCGCTTTGCTTTGCTGAGTGTGCGTTTGATTCGAGGCCCAGCGAGTCGTGTCTCATTACTGACCCGAATGAGTCAGCTGCCAGCCCAGCCCAGTCACTACACTTGTGATGAGCTAATGTAATGGATCCTATTTTTAGTGAGCCCCCACTGTGTTGACTGGTCTACTTTAAAGACTGTTTCCTCTTACAAACATCTGAGCTGGTTCAGTCTATGACAAAAAAGGCCCTTATTTTGTTTGACCAGGGGCAAAAATAAATGTGTTAACACTTAAACTGGATTCCACAACCAAAGATTCATTTTTAAACCTGATTAAATGATGGTTTAACATTTAATTATGTTGCACAAAACATTGAACTGACTGAACTTTAAAGCTCTCTTGAAACCCTAGTTTAGTTCTACCCTAAACCTAGATTAAATTTAATTCTGTTGCACCACAACTTTAAAATGTGATACAAAATAATTTTAATCTTACATTTGTGGAGGTTTAATTTCTGAAATAGCTACCTTTTTGAAATGGATTGAGCAAAATTGTGAATTTTCTGAAGTTCAGGCACAGAATCAGCACTGAGTTTTATGATGCATCTCTTCTTTATTTCACTCCAGCTGATCTGTAATCAGTCAGACAGTTTTTCTCAACGGAAGATAAATTAGCTTAGCTGCTCTGCTGAGCCATCATGAGGCTAACTAGGGTAACTGACTTTTTAGCTAGCTAAACAAATAACAACATTACACAGCATTACACATTAATAACATGAAACAATAGCAAACAATATAACATTTGAACTTTTTAGCTTGCTAGCAAATAATTTAATGTTTAGTTATCTTTTTAGCTAGCTAGCACACAGTATAATGTTTTCTTAACTTTTTAGCTAGCTAGTAAACAGTATAACACTTGAACTTTTAGCCAGCTAGCAAACAATGCAGTGTTTTGTTAAGAAAGTATCTTCTTCCTATCGTCTTTTATTCTTCCTTGGTCCCAACAGCACTCAAATTAGTATTTATTTATTTGGATTTATGTAAGCAGCATCACCAAAAGTTTGTCCTACAGCGTATTTTGATGTCATGGGGAAAAAAATGATGAATGTTAAACATATGTCACACTACCAGTTAAGTTGTATGTAAAGTCATGGGAAACTACAATACAATATTTTCCACTGAAATGTCACTGAGACCGATTATTGTACTTGTTGTACTTGGCAGTTGAAGAACTTCTGCATTGGACAAATAATGACCTGCACTATAAATGTGAACATCTATAAGCTCTGATTTATTATATATATATAAACACCAAACAGGAGCAAGTTGTTTTTTTTATGGTGCCTGCAAATTTATCTAGGATATGACAAAGTGTTGTATTAGAGCTCCATTCATCAGTGTCTTTAAATTAGCAATAAATAAGATGAGGTGTAATGTCAAAGGGTTCGGTGACAAACCCTGCAAAATTATCAGCCCATTTTACAGCTCAAACTATTGAGACCCTTTAGCTTCTACTGTAGTTTTGGTTATATGGCATGTTTACTGTTTGCTTATGCAGAGGTGGGACCAAGTCATTGTTGTGCAAGTCATAATGCACTCTTCAGAAAGTGTAATACTGTTTTAACAGCAGAGCCTTGACTTTCCCTTCTTTGTTAAACTTCAAATGTGATGAATTTGGAACACTGCAAAAAAACTGAGAAAAGTCATAATTTCAAGGCAGCCACCTTCACTAGATTTCTGAGTTTTGAATGAATCTCAAACTTGGAAAGTTTGGAAATACATAAACAAAGTCTTGCTGACTTATAATCTTCTCATGAGATGATTTACTTTTGTGTTTAGAAAAAACCTGAATCCTTGAGTTTTAGAAACACCCCAAAATTTGTATTTTAGAAATTGTTGAGAGTGTGCTTTGAAGCTGTTTTGTCACTGTTTGGGTGCTTTAAAATTAAATTGTTGCAAGTGAAAATATTAAATGATTAATCATCATTCACTTCCACTTCAATGAGTTTATTCAGTATTTTTGAAATACATTTTTGTGGATTCAAATTTAACTAAAGAGGAAAAGTAAATAGTTCAACATAATATAACAATCGGTAAAACTTTTTCAAAATTTGGTTTGAATCAGGCATGAATTCTATTGTAGTAAATTGTCTTGAAATTTTGAGATTTTTTTACTTTTTTGCGAAGTTGCGTCTCCACCTGTAATTTTGGACCTGCACAGTATTTGTAGGCAGACAAAATTGTCTTTGGTATCTTCTCCTAACTGGAGCTCAGTAACATTAGTTCTTCATGATTCTCTCCTGTAACTTGACTGGATGCTACTGGATTGGTTCAAGTGAATCTGGAGCATTAAGGTCGACTTGCAGGAAGTGAATAGCCTGTCTTTTAAAAAATGTAATTAAAAAAATTGTTAATGTACAAATCAGTGGGATATTGTTATAATTTTAATATGTAATTATTAAAAATGTTGTCGTGAAATTATGTGTCAGTAGAATAACATTAGTATCCATCCAAGTCGTTTTCTAGCAACCTGGTAAATGTACATACACTCTCCTGAGAGAAATATCTGGCTCTTAAGCTGCTAGATGTTCCCCTTTGGTCACCAGCTGGTCTCTAATTTTGTCTGTCTGCCAGCTGGGCAGAGAGTGTAAACTTTTCTGAGTGTTTTTTAATGAAAGAAGCTTCCTGCTGGTGGCAGAAACAAGTTGCAGGATGCATAATTGCATGTTTTAAATTTAATCTCTGGAGTTATTTTCATAAAGTGGGCTTTTATAATTTTTGTTCAAGAGCTAGAACTTTATTTATTGTGATAAGACACTTGTTGAATTATCTGTGCTGGTTGTCTTTAAGCTATTAGAGCTGCAATAAGGTCAAGGTTTGTCCTCAGTTGATGATCAACTTGTCACATGAACATTATGACCAGTTGTGGCTTCCAGCTTAGTCTGAAAGTGTTCGCTTCCCTGCACTTTATTACAGCTGTTCTGGCAAGTGTGAGAAGAGCTGCATAACATTTTTTATCTTTTTATTGTTCCGAGTTTCCAGCTCTCAGCAGAATAAAGCATCTAATCTGGTAGATAGCTGAGAGGTGCTTTGTAGATAGATAGTTTATAATACTGTTGCAGTGGACTCTGAGGTCAAGTCAGTTCATCAACTGTGTGGTGCCACTGAGCCAGGAACTGCCTGACTACCAGGATTATGGCACAGCCATAAAAAGGCACACACACACACACCCACACACACACACACACACACACACACATTTCCATGATACAAACACAAGTTAATTGACACAGTTAATTTTCAGGTTAATATTTGGACATCATGATACTTGTGGTCTGCTTGAACTTACTTGAACTTACTTACTTGAACTTGAACCTTACATAAATCATTCATTTTAACTTAAATTTTTGGTTCACAGAAGCTAGACACCTTATTCACATCCATGAAGGAGTATGAATATTGCTACACAGTATTCAACAGTGGGCCTGTGTCGTTTCATTCAAGCAAAGAGGGGACTTCAGTCAGTCTATACAATCTATCTTTTTTGTTTGCAGTCCCCTCTTGACAAAAGTTTAAAAAAAAATCCAGAACCAGAGGATTTTAGACATGATTTTAGCATGATTTAAAGCATGACCAACAGGGGACTTAAAACAATGTCCCCTGTTGGCCGGAGAGTCTCCTGTTGGTGAATGTGAAATGACGCCAAAGTCACCCTGTTAGATAAGTATGCAAGTGCGTACACACACATATACATATATAAACACATATACAGTGTGTCTGTTAAACAATCCAGCAAAGAAGCACACACAGAGAGATTAATCTAAATACATCCATGCACAGATAAATATCCACACATATAAATCTACACAGATGCTATTATTACTAAATGATACGCCATTTGTCATACATGGGAATGTGTAGGGCAAACAAGGGATCACAATTTGACTGATATATAGTTTAAATATATTTCTTTAAAGCCCAAATGAACACAAATATCCCTCGAATGATCTTGAATTACTTGAAGCTGCCAAGAAATAATTTAGCGGCCTTAAAAATATATTTTCTTAACCAGCTTCTGACCGAAAGCAATGTAAGAATAAGAAACTGGTGACAGTTTAATTATCGTCACTATTCAAAGAAAATATCTCCAAATTTGGTGATTTTGAATTTATCAAGTACTGCAAACTGAGGAAAGAAGTGTTTCTCTCTTTTTGGGTTGAGAACCTTCCTCAAAACCATATATAGGCCCCACTGAGTTAGCAGAGAAATGCATCAGAGCTGCAATGATCAATCAATTATTCATCGATTATTAAATTAACAACCAACTATTTTGACAATTGATTGATCGGTTTGAGTAATTTTTGAAGAAAAAAAGTCAAAATTCTCTGATTTCAGCTTCTGAAATGTGAATATTTTCTGGTTTCTTTACTCCTCTCTGACAGTAAACTGAATAATTGAGTTGTGGACAAAACAAGACATTTGAGGACGTCACCCTGGGCTTTGGGAAAATTTTTCACCAGTTTCTGACATTTTATGTACCGAACAATCAATTAAGTAATTTGACAGTTTAAGTGAGAGTGAAAATAATCCTTGTAATACTAAAACTCTTCTCATTAAACTTTTTAGGAGGGTGACCCACCACATCCCCTTAACTGAAATATTCCTGAAAAATAAAATACATTTTAAAGAGAAAAGAAAGCAAGGGAAAGTTTTTATATTTCTGGTGAGAATGCGGTATAAGGTATAACACACTGTTCATGACACTAACACACACCCACACACACTACCACAATAATCCCGGTCTGTGTGGATAATGAGTGAATGTGTGTCGTGTTTGCAGAAGTGCACCGCAGGAATTTCCTCTGCTGTGTTTGCTGTCAGCTTCTTATCTCTGTCTGTTTTGCAGAGGACAGGTAGCAACTTCCACTGTCATTAATGAGCTGCTACAGTGATGTACAGCCACGTCTGTGACCTACATGCTCGTTGCTCATATCGATGCTGCTTAGCAGAAACAACCATTAAGGTTAATGGGACTGGGGACACGTGCTGGCTCTGGTGGAGTCATCGCCGTTGCCCCCCCCCCCCCCCCCCCCCGTCTCTGAGAGTTCACTTTGTGTTTATAGGACTTAACGTCATTTTTAATGGCCAACTTTAAGAGAGTCTTTATTGGATTTTCAGTTTACAAACAAATCCTCTGAGGCAGAGCTGCTCTAGAGGCAGAATTTATCTTACTGGTTGGGTAAAAGCTGTATTCACACTCAAGGGGCCTTCACATGATAAGAAATTTGTCCTGGACTCACCGTGAGGTAGGGTGCAGAGAGGCAAAGCACAGCACTACAACCACTACATCCTGTCTGCCTGGTATACAAACAGCTGAGCTACCTTTAGCACTGGATTTAACTAAGTTCATAAACTATATGATTCACAAATCTTATAGCCCAACCTGACTGTTCACATTTCACCACACATTACGTTTACTAGCAATATGGTAGTCTGCTTTTAATGTTGTGTCATAGAGTTTGGGGAACCCTGAAACATTTTTCTTTGGTCATGTCTGGAAGGGAATCCTTGATTTGTGAATCTCTCATGAGATTTGTGTGTGTTGTTCCTTCATTGTGACGTTGCACAAACGTTGAAATGATCAGTCTTGCGAGATCTTCCGTGGGTGTGGGGCTCCCTTCAAGATTCGACCATCAGTCTCTCCCTCCTCTGCTTGTGTCACTTCCAAACATCTGTGGTCTCTTCTGCCTGCATCATCACACATGCTTTGAAAGATCAGCAGCACATGAGGTCAAAGTTAAAAAAATTTGAACTCTGAGCGCAGTGGTCAGCAGCAGATCCAAGTGGTGCACCACGCCGAGGATAGGGTGCTGCTTAGTCAGGTGCCACCGCTCTCTCCATGGGAAAACAATGGGATAGCCAGCACAAAGTGTTTTACTGCTGAGTATGTGTTGGGGCCATCAGACGTTGCAGCAATTAGCACAGGGTTGCATGGCGGTGTACATGCTGTGAAACAATCAGAAAATAAAGTTTTATTTCTCTGATTCAGCATCTTTCTTGCTACTATGGTTTGACCGATGGGCGATGCCATCCTCCATTGTGACAGGCTGACGTCATTGGCCACTGAGCCCTCTAACATCATGACTTGTGAAATTACATGAATTGTAGTTTAAAAGCCTTCAACATTTGAGCTAGTGTGTCCCCTCAGAGTTGCCATTTTTGACATGAGGCAGAGAAAATAAAAACAAGCTGTTGCTGCTGTTCATTCTGCTTTGGCTCCATGTTGTGTCTTTCTTTTTAAACACAACCAAGTTATGTACAAGTTAACTAGACCTTAACCAATGAAGTGCCAGGTTCAAAACGCTCACGAGTTGTTATGGAAGGCAATGGCAAATGACGTATTTTGTCGTCTAGTTATGATGGCTGTTTGTGTGGTGTCATGGTTTTTATTGCATTATATTTCACTTGCTCTCTTTGTGCGTCTTTTCCAGATGTTGTTCTTGTTAAAAGGGAAGAAGTTGTTTGCCAGTTGGCAGTGACAGGTGTTCATGCACTGGTCAAGGCTGAACACTGTCTCCTGATTATTCATAACACACCCAGTGCAGTGGGTGTTTTATGAAGTCTGGTGCCATCAGGACACTCGGTGAACACATTGTATCTGATTTTGCCATGAAACTACAGACTTAAGTTTTGTTTATTTTTTATCTGCACTGGAAGCAGCTTTAGTTATAAAAACTGGTAACAAAAATCAAGTGGCTGTTAACTATGTATTCATACTGTACAGCCTGAAGTGTTTGCCAGTGAATGGTTTGGGAAAGCAGCTCTGGCCTTGGACTTTGCCCTAGACAACCTGAATGAGAGGAAACAGGGCTGTCAGCCATGACTCTGTAAATTGTTGGGGGTGTTAGGTTGTAAAAATATGACTTATGTTAAATAATGCAACAAGAGGCTTCATTGTTCACAGGTGAGAGAGAGAGAAATAAAGCTGTGTTCAGATGGTGACATGACTGGACGTCATTGATTTAGTGTGTTAGAAACTAATTTGTAAGTTGTATTCTGCTTTAAAATCCCTTTTTTAAACTGAACATGGGTATTTTGTTGCATCTTATAAGTGAAATTCTTTTGGACACTATAGTTTAAAATGAAAATGTGATTTATCTGAAACACTGGAAAAACTGACTTCTTGTTTGAATCAAATCTTTGATAATTTCAGTCCTGCATAAATCCCTACATTCTTTTAGCTACATGATTTCCATGTTCCTGTTGAGCTGAGGACATTAAAGAAGCCTCAGTTCAGTTGACACATGAGAGCATCGTCAAAATTGGTTGGGACTAAAATGAACTAGATTAGAACACAGTGACAACCAGATAACAGTCTTCTAGTGATTAGGTAGTAGAAATTATAGTGTGGAGAATTAGCTCTCATGGCAACACGCTCAATTTTTACCTCATTGTGGCTCATGACATGAAGCTCCGACATAATGAAACAGAGTGAAAGACTTACAGTAATTTCATCTGAACATTATGTCTATGTTTTTAAAATTATCTGGTATCAGAACTACTCACAAGGTTCATTAGGATTTAATTATGCATTTGCTATTGGGACCCACAAACCCTGGCACAACCACCTTGTTGAAATTTCCTGGGCGACCCCAGTGAATTCCTTCGAATCTCTCCTGAGAACTCATTTTTATTAGAAATGCTAGTGGCTGTTAAAGGCCTGCCTTTAACAAACACTAAAGAATCACAAAAACTACAAAAACCTGACAAAGATAAATTCAATCTGGGGGGGGGGGGGGGGGGGGGGGGGGTTTATTTGTTTATTTACTATTATTTATTTATTTCAATGTTAATTTTATTTTTCAATTGTTTAGTCCAATCTATTCGTAAATTTCACTTTTGTACATTTCCCCACTCCAGTTATTTTCAAGCCATCTCCCATTTTCTCCCTCTCAACACACACACCTCCACACACTTATGCCAGGAAGCCAGTCAAATCATATTGAAACAAAATAATGCATACACGCACGCACACAGATTCACACTGCTTTTCAACACCCTCAACATACAATGTGGAAAAAAAAAAAAAAAACACTGGTTCCTGCTCGTCTTTGCTTTGTCTTTTGTCTTTTGTTTTTGTTTTGCCCTGTCTTCGCTGTATTGACTGGATACTTTTGTCACGTCTTTCACTTGTTTTGTCCTGTATTGCATCACTTAATTAAAAAAAAAAAAAAAAAGAAATGCTAGTGGCATGGGTCTGGGGGGTGCAGTGTTTTGACTGTCAGTTGTTCAGTCCACAACCTTGTTTCACACTCAAATATGTCAACTGTTGGATGGATTGCCATTAGATTTTGTTCAGACATTGATCCCCTGACATTACCTTGCAAGGCAGCAGGATTCGCGAGATCACATGAGAATACATCTTGCCAGGCTCCAGAGTATCGATTTGTGTCTGCAACTGGAAGTGTTTGTGAGCCAATCAGTGTCCTCAGAGGGACTATTGGCAGCTACAGGTGTGGTTTTAGGTGCGCATGTTTTCACTCTTCTTTGGCTTCGGTTCAGTGAGTTGATCTGATTGTTGAAGTTATCTCATGTTAAATGTGACAGGTGGTTCATCCAATCACTTGCAAGTGTTTTGTTTTTTGTTTTTTTGGTCCTGTGTAACAAACCATCTGGCGTGTCAGGTTAGACTTCTTGATGTGATTCTGATGTAATAAGTAATAAACTGTGTGTGTTTGCATTTGAACTCAAGGAGACGTATTACATAATCAAGAGTTTTAGGAGTGCTTTATTAAATTATCATCAGTGCTCTTCCCATTTGTCCTCCCTCTTCGCTTTTCTGTTCCTCATTAAACTCTGTACCAACTTTGCTTTTAAGCAGTGGCTGTTCCTGACATTTATATCTTTGGCCTGATATTTTAAAGGTGTGTATGTGAGAGGTCTTTGGCCATAGATTTTACTATCACTGTGTGTCTCTGTGTGTGTCTTTTGTGTGTGTGTGTGTGTGTGTGTGTGTGTGTGTGTGGTGTGTGTGTGTGTGTGTGTGTGTGTTTGTGATCAAGTTTATACAGTTGTGAGTCACTTTCTCTCCAGGTGCTCTTTGGACAGTCCAGCAGGTTTTTATGGCTTTTTCTATTGAATTCTCTCTGAGTCACCCTCAGACAGCTCCTGTGGACATATAGAGCAAGGACAGACATACATACAGACAGACAGGACATTCAGCATCGAAAGGTCAGTTTTTGATGACTACTCAGAGTGCAGGGACCAGTCCTGATTAGTTGTTTTTGAGTGTTCTGACATTCGGCGGAAGCCAACGTCTGAACAAAATACCAGCTGATGTTTAGTCCTCTACTCAGATGTTTGCTCTGTGGCCTATGTACGGACATTATCGAATATTTATGTGGGTTACTTTCCTTAAGAATGACATCTGTCTTAAGGCTGCACTATAAATTCTAACAGGTTTACTTAAAAAAGGAAAGTAAATACCTTGGGAAAACTAAGTAAAAGAACTTAACGGTGCCAAGTTGTGATCGCTGCTATCAACTTACTCAGAAAAAACAAGAATGAAACAAGTATGAAGGCAAAAGCTGGAAACTTAAAATTAAAAGATTAGTATAGTTTAAGTGAGGACAATGTTTGCATTTACAATGTACAGTATTATGCGTTCATTAACCTGCTGATTATTTTTACAATTAATAACTGAGAAGTAATTGTCAGTCTATATAAATTTAAAAAAATAGTTAGTCCTTCCAGGAAGTTGTGATGTTGTGATCACAACAATTTATGCAAATTCAACTGATCCTTGAGGACTGATCCTGACCTTGCAATTTTGCCCAAACTCCGCTACTTTTCCACAAATTTGACCAATCATAGCTTCCCTAGAGTTCCACAAGTCACAGTAGTCCCCCAGCAAACATCATACATGTACATCTGAATGAATCAACTCAGTATTTTGTTTTATTATTCACTTTGTTGCATTTATTTATTTTTTAAATGCGAACAAATTTGGTGCCCCAATTTCATTGCAAAAAATGCCTAAAAACATCTCAACATACATTGCAGTTTTTAGAAAAGCTGCCATGAAATCAGGCAATTTAGGCTGCAACAATCCAAAAAAGGCCCAGCGAAACCCTGGAGGGACTGAGTATGCAAAAATGCCCATCGCAACTTCCCAGCTTATCTTCGTTACATTGAAATATAACAAAGAAAATCAACAGATCCTCTCCTTTGAGAGCCTTGAAAAGGAGAATGTTTGACATTTTTTAAACATAATTAAAATGTTTTATCAATCATCAAAATAACTGACAATTATTTTTCTGTTGCTTGAGTAATCTAATCGACCAATCATTTTAACTCTGTCTACTTTGTGAGTATGCACAGTAAAAACTTGAGTCTGTATCAGTACCTTATGAAGAGGTAAAAATAAGGTGTGGCTTATCCTTTGCAAATAACAATCTCTAGTAAAAAGCCAAAAGATAAAACTGGACTTCTTACCTCCCCCTCTTATTTTGGGATCCAAGTTTTATTTTTATTCTATTTCATACAAATTTAATTTACTGGGAGTGCTTTTGTCTTTCCAAACAGAATGAAAGCTTTTCTAAATGTGAACTTTGAAAGATCCAAGCACACACAAGTTAATTTAACCAGTTTCAGCGCAAGAACTGTAGCTTAGACATAACTCCATAAATAATGGTGGACCTGCATCATGTCTGCAGCTAGTCTCAAATACTACTGGACTGAGCAGCCTAATTTTGTGTGCACATTCATAACTGTATGCTGAAGGACCTCTGTGATTCACAATTTTTGAAAAAACTCAAATTTCTATTTTTATGGCTCCACAGTGGCAACAGCCTTAGCCTGAGGCTTTATATTTTCAGGTCATCCCATTCTTCTGAACGTAATATCTCAGGAGTACATAAGGGGAATTTCTTCAGACTTGCTATAAGTGACCACTTAGACTCAAGGATGAACTGAGGGGATCAAAGGTCAAAGGAGAAAATCACAGTGACCTCACAAAATGAGTTTTTGGCAATAATTCAAGAATTTATATCCTAATTATGACAAAATTACACACGAATATCTAACAGGATAAAATGATGAGGTGATGACATTTTATATCCAAAAGGTCAAAGGTCAATTTCACTGTGACATCATAATGTTTAGCACAGTAGTCAGTCAGTCTTCTGTACTCTGTACTGGACATGGATCTAAAGTGTAACTTAACTGGTTGGAGGAGATATAGAACTGTGAGGCAGTAATTCTATTTTTTGACTGCTGTGTTTCATACGACCGTTGACAGCTGACTTCTCGCTCTTCTTAACCAGCAACTAGGAGCCACAAGTGATCAACTGCCTCAGTTTGAAGTTTTATTTCAGCTTGGGACAACATATATGGAGTTCATGCTAATGTTGGCATAACTTAACAACCATCCAACAGGTGCAGTTGCTTTGCAGTAGGTGCTTCATCATCTGGGGGTTGCACCAAGCAGACTTACGCCTGTAGTCTTAACTACACCCAGTCTTAGCGATGCACATTCATGTGAATCCTCACATTTCTGCAGTTACTGCCTAGCAGCACACGTTGCTATGGTACAGTTTGACAATCTCCTGCCAACTCGCTACTTTGTAATCATTAAGCAGCAACTTTAAATATGGAGAATCAGAGAAAAAGGACGGGAAACTTCATGGACATAGAGATCTAAAAATGAATTGAGCCACGCTGACAGCCAAGCAGTCAAGTGTTATTACCAACAAGAAGAAGCGGTCTGTCTGGAGAGAAATAACAGAGGCAGTTAATGACTGTTCGGACTCAGGCTGCCGGCGCTCAGACAGTCATGTCCAAAAGACATGGAAAGACCTCCTGAGCAAAGCCAAGAAGGATGTCTCTTTGAAAAAAAAAAAAAAAACAACTCACCAGACCAGCGGGGGCTTTTCAGCTTCTTGTCGTTGTATATGCCCAATGGGCTGCTTCTGTGCCTCATCACTCTCTCATGTCTAAAAGCGTCTAAATGAGGCGCGCCATTATCTAAGAAGTTGCAGTTACTATAAGTCGTTACCGTAGAAGAGGCCTAGATTTTTTTGACTTTACGCCTGCTCCTCACTGGGCATAAGACTTACGCCCGGTCTTAGCAACAGAAAGGCTTAAGCCTAGTTTGTGCAACAGGCATAAATATGAGGTTGGACTTAGAACGCAAAGTTACGACCATCTTAGCTTAAGACCAGGCATAAGTCCTGTTGGTGCAACCCGCTCCTGTTGCCTGGTGGGGGTCTGCGTTCTACTGTCTGTACCATGGTGCAAATAGTGAATAATTCATTGCACTAATCAGTTACTGTAGTGATTAACACATGCAAAAATGTAGTCACTTCATAGTAGTATTTTGAGAGCACCCTGCCCCCTTACTTTGGAGCATTTTTCACTGAAACAGGATGTTGAGGGACTTTGGAGGGATCATTCAAAGGTTTAACCAACTTATGAAATCACTTATGAGGAAGTGAAAGTGAAGACCCAAACTGTCTGTTCTCAAACATCCATTTGATCCTGCAGAGCTACTTCCTTGTTTATCTTTGACCCACTGTATTAACTGTGTCTACACATGCAGTTTCATAGTGCAAAGGAGACTCAAACAGATTTATCAGGCGCACTCCCTTTTGGTTTCTCGACGCATGCATAGTTCAGGTTCTTGGATTAAACTTGACTTGTCTGAATTTCTGCCGGTTGCTTGACTTGTTGGAGTGTTGTACAGCTGCATCGATTGATGTCGTCACATTGGCAGATCTCAGCAATGAAACCAGTGAGTAAAATGTTACTACGTACTCTTAGTTACATAACTAAGAGGAGAAGGATCAAGATCCATGTAGGTAACAAGCAAAAAGAACAGAATGACAGAATTCACCTTTAAGGGGCTGTCTCTTATGATTCCTTCCACTCTTCTTTACCAGTATTTATAGGGTTTATTTTCAGGCGGAGGCCTTGAACTGAGACCATACTGACATTTAGCAGGGCAAATGTACAAGAAATACCGTCCAGTGTCAGCTGGTATTAGGAATCAATAACATGATGAGACAGGGAGTCAAATAACCCTCTGCACGCTCCAAAGAGCTTCTTTCTTTCTGTCTCTTCCTTTTGTTCTTTCTTTCTTATTCTTTTTCATCTCAAAATCTTCTGAAAGTATCTACAACTGAGTAGGGCTGGACGATTAATCGATTTTGATTTCGATTTTGGCTCCTCATGGTCATAAAAACATTATAATCGAAGAAAAACGATTAATGTGCCGCGCGGCGTGCATGCAAATTCCTGAGCTGTAAAAGCACAGTGAATGCACCAGTCTTACGTGCAGGTGCCGCAAACTAGGAGCGATTGAGAAAAATGGCAGAACGGCAGCCTTTACTTGATAAGAAAGGTAGGATATCGTCAGTCATATGGAAACATTTTGGTTTCAAGTTGTCGGATGTCGCGCAGAAGGAAGTAGTGTGCAAAATTTGTCACACTGTCGTGTCTGCTCTCCAAGGCAACACGACCAATTTATTTAAATTATAGTCATAAAGTGGTCTATGACCAAGTGATAAAGGAGCAGAAGACACAAAAAAGTGCAAGCTTGTCAGCTTCAGCCAGCACCACCACCACCGCCACACAGTCCTCTATTAAGGACACTCTCTACAATGCCACTGCATATCCCACCAGCTCCCGGAGACATCAAGAGATAACAGAGGCTGTGACATTTATGCTAGTCTAAGGACATGTGCCCCATCAGTACCGTAAGCAACCCAGGGTTCAAGAAACTTGTTAACACATTGGACAAGCATTATGTGTTGCCATCACACAAACATTTCGGCAGAGTTGCACTGCCTGCCCTATATGATAAATGCCATGCTGAAGTTGCAAAAGATGTCTCCACCGCTGAGTATTTTGCCACCACAACGGATCTGTGGACCAGTACATATCCTCCACTTTGTATTACATCAATGTAGATTTCACCATGAAGACGAAATGTCTTCAAACAGCAGGGAAAAACATTGCTGATGGTTTGAAGCAAGCTATGGCTGCATGGGATTTGAAGGAGAACCTTGTGTGTATAACAACTGACAATGCCTCAAATGTCAAGCTGGCAGCTGAAACTCACATGGGACTCCACTGGGCCATAGGTGAGAAATGTTCTGTCCTCCTGATTGTGTGACATATGTGATATTTATTAATAATAAATTAGAAAGTATCAAACAGTACTACTATAGCAAAAGTAAAGGTAGGCCTATATGTTAAAATATTACTTTGATAAAAGTGAAAGTCACCTAAATATTTGACTTAAAGTAAAAGTAGCAGAAAATGGAAATACTAAAGTACAAAGACCTAATGAATAATCGGGTTTATAAATCGTGATTTCAATATCAATCAAAATAATCTTGATTATTATTTTTGCCATAATCGTGCAGCCCTACAAATGAGTATCAGTGACATAACTAAGGTGAGGCACCTGTGCAGAGCCCAATGGATACTTAAAAGACAATACCCATCCAGTTACAGCTTGCTCATTCTGCTGCTGTCTGGCAAGAGATACAGAAGTATCTGCTGCTATATCACCAGAATGAAGAACAGCTTTTTTCCTCAGGCTGGGAGACTGAGACATCCCTTTAGGGCTGTCCCATGAAAGATGAAGATTTGAATCATCAGTCAGAGACCACCCCCCTGGTCAACTTTTTGTTTTAGGTTTTTTTTTTGTATTTTTTTTGCATAGAATAGAGTAGGATTGAAGCTTACAAAAATGCATAGTGATAACATTCCACTGAGGAATATAAATATAAATATAAATCTTCATGTCAACATGTGCTGGTGAGACGGTGAAATGAGTGGTTGGTAAATGTAGACAATATTTATTGTTAGAGTTGCCCAACTATGGCACCTATGTTTGTAAGAGCTGAGGAACTCTCAAGCTTCAATTTAATAATTCAAGAATGCAGTAATTTATTAAATGAGGTTCAACAAGGGAGAGCAGTGCATTGTAACCCAGGACAGAGACTGGGGCAGAGTAGCAGGAAAAGGCAATTTATTTCTCTTTATTTTCTTTTTTCCAGTCAGTGATGGACAGTCACAAAGATAAAATAGTTTTTTAAAAAAAAGTAAACAAATTACTTCAAAGCCAGGGTGCTGAACAATTAATGAGGATAAAAGAACTTCAAACCTAGGGGAATTAAGTTATTCTAAAAACCAGGCAATATAAAAGGTAACAAAAAGACTGCCTAAAAACTAATAGAACTGAAATATTTTAAGTAAAGTAAAAGTAAAGTAAAATATCTGAAAAACTATATATCTGAAAACTGATGGTAAAAAGATATTTTACAGTCAGGCAATACAGTCTCAAGAGTGTTAAAAATGAAAAATACACAATAAAAAGAAAGTGCTGAGAAGCCAGATGCAGTACCCCACACTCCAGTGTTCGTGATAAAGCACACTAATAAATATACATACATTACAAAATGTTAACAAGGCACAACAATAGTAGATATGAATGCAAAAATAAAAAAACATTCTGCCATGAGACAAATGAGTTTCATTAGCACAGAGCCATAAAACAGCATGACAAGCTAAAAACTTTTAACCTGACACGCCAGATGGTTTGTTACGCAGAACCATCTGGGAAGCCGTGCTGAGAAACTGTTTGGAAAAGGGCAGGCACTTTCAAAAAAACACTTGGCAGGTGATTGGATGAACCATCTGTCATGTCTAACACGGGTTAATTTCAACCAATCATATCAACTCACCAAAGCTGGCCAGAATAAGATCTCTTCCATCGCTAAAAGCCTTCAAGTGTTGTTCTGTGCTCTTTCTTCAATGAAGAAATACTATACATATAACTGATGCTATCACAATATCCACGCTAATCTCTTTCAGAGCCGCCATTGTTTGTACGAGACGAGTTGTTTCCATGGATACTCCTCACTGTTGGTGTCAGTGGTCTTTACAAACTGGATCTCAAAATCACCTCAAACAACAAAATTTACTGTGACTGTACAGCCAGTGCGTCACCTGCTCTGCACGCTCGGTTATTTTGTACCTGAACTATGAGCAGAGGGACACACTCTCTTACTTTCTACGACTGTGTGTAAATTTGATGTTTTCACATCACAGGTGATGAAGAAAGGCATTAAAATAAGTCTTACTGGTAAAACTCATGTAGGCTCATATAGGAGTTTAGTGGGAAGGAGTATTGCCTTGTATCTCCTTCACTCCACCAACATTAACAGCTTTTGTTATTTTTTGTTGTTTTATGTGTAGCAACAAATATAAATTAGCTATACAACCTTGTGTTGTAAAATGACCATTAAATGAACCCTTGAACCCTATTTTCCTCCTTTTGCTTCCTTTTTAAAATTTCTCTTAATTTTTCATGCTCCCTTCGCACCACCTTTTTTGCTGTTCTCTCCACCATTACAGCACACATGAATGATTCAAGGCATCATCCCAAATCCTCAATTGATACCTTAATGGAGCTGCAACAGCAGTTTGGCTGAAGTATGCAAATGAAAACTGCCAAAAAGCCTTGGTGGGTTTCAGCAGTGGAGAGTAAATAGACTATCTTAGCTGTGCAGCGTTCTTGCATGTGAACTCAGAGACCACTGGATGTTCATTATCATCAGTTAAGCAAATTGGGCGTAGCACTCTGACTGTTGGATAAGCTGAGCCCTCCATGTGTTGGAGCCATACTGAAACAGTCATAAGAACACACAAGAGCCTACAGAGGCTAAATGCAACACAGAAACTAAAGGAGAGGCATCCAGCTCGCTACTGAGAGAGAAGAGCCCCAAGACTGCCATCAAACTTAAATTAGCATTTAAATTAAATTGGAAAATTCACCAAGAAGTACAGAGTGAGTCCTCGTCTGGTGGGCACAGGAAAATGCAGTCCTCTCTGCCAGAATGACGATAGTTTTTCCCTCACCCACCTCGAGTCACGGGAGCTCCACTCTCTCACAGTGAAGTATTTCCTCTGCCTGGAGATCCACACAGTTGGCAGCTGGATTGTACCTCACCAACAGACAGGCAAATTTGATTACAGCTGTCAAATAAAACCAAACAGAGTCATCTGTGTGCCTGCACTTGGAAAGAAACTCAAGAGCGAGTCTGTCCAGATGTCTAAAGGGTAATTTCTGTTGCTCCTTAAAACACAGTGAAGGGGAAACTTATGAGTAATGAGGGGTTTGCTGAGGGGCCCTCTGAACACAGGAGCAGGCAGATAATTGGAGTGAATTGAAACAGAAGAGGGGAATTCAAGGTAGGACGGCAGCTGGTGTGAAGATAGAGGCTGGCAAGGACGAACTTTAATCCCCCTCGAGCAGAGACAGTGGAGTAAAGATTTAAATCAGCATATCCTAAATTAGGAACACGCATTTACCCCCTAACCCTGAATGGTAATTAGCAATGTTAAACTCCTTCTTTAAGTGAAATGAAGCAGCATAATTCATATATTATGTCAAGGTTTTAGATCTTTGTCTGCAGTTCTGCTTTAAGACACTAAAAATAAGCTAAATTAAAGAACATCTCATAATTTGACAAAATGATCTTAAATCAAGGTTGACTTACTTGCTTTTTTCAGTCTTTCCTCTAAATCTTGAGTGTGAACGCAAACTTTTACAAATGAGACGCCGTTAAGAGCTTTGGAAAGTGATAGTAATTTTACCTTGATTTGAGATTTTGTCAAACTGTTCTTTTTAAAGAACTTTTCTGCTCATTACCAAGTCTGAAGAACTTTAATCTGGGATTTCTGTAGTTTTGTTCTGATGATTTGACACTTTTTTCAGTTCAGTGCACCATGCTAAACTTATATATATCAGCCTACATGAGTACAGTAAGACATTTTACCTTACTCTTTAATAATACCTTTTTTCATCATATGTGATGTGAAAATATCAGATTTTCAAAGTAAAAGTGTGTGTCCTCATGCTTATCACTCAGGTCTATAATCCCATCGCACTGCTGACATCACTCTCCTGCCAGGTTGCTGACAGCACTGTTAGCCACTGCAGTGCATCTCTTGTCCTCCATTTCTATCATTCCCTCTGCTTCCATCACAGTTAGTTTTGAGACTCAGTTTGTTGAGTTTATGGCCTGTCATGCTGTTGCATTGCTGTGTTTACCCGACGCAGATAAGAAACGAGAGCAGACACATGTTTACCACCCACTCATTTCACCTTCTCTCATCAGTTTGCCAGCCAATACAAAACTATATTTATGATTCCCCTTATTTGCAATTCCTTATTGAAATATTATCCCTGTGCATGTTTTAAATGTTGGTTTTGTCTTCTTATTTTAATGCACACTGACTGAAAATAAAAAATAAAACTGCATCTTCTGAATCTACCACTTTCAGGGGGCAGCCCTAATTATAAAAAAAAAACAAAACAAATTGTTTTTGTTCTACTAGATATAGGGGTTGTGTCTATTAACACATGTTTTTCCCAGCTGAAAATACAAGGTGGTCTTTCCAAAATGCTCAGCTAAAAGTGCTTGAAAGCACTTTGTATTGTAGCAACAAAAGTGTCTCCGCTGAATGAACCAGAGTATCCACAGGCGTAATGGCTGATTTTTGTATTGCAAGTACCTAATTTTTGCAAATATTTTGTGTTATCAACAGGGATGGAAGTAACTAATTACAAATACTGAAATTACTGTCATTAAATGTTTTGGATACTACTACTTTTATGCGTAGATTTTCAGGTCTGTACTTTGACTCATACTTAGTATGCATTATAAGATGTAATCTACTTAGTTACTTTTAAAATTATATTTGAGTACTGAGTACAATTTGAATTAATATCCAAACCTTCCATCTGCATTTTAGAAGCCAATTAAGCGATCTGATCACAAACACAAATAAAGATTACAGATCCTGCCTAGTTTTGCGGGAGAGTCTTAAGTCTTTTGGAATAAAATACCGAAGGATCCCATGTAGTATAGAATTTTTCTGTCGATCCTCTAATTTAGTATTTAATCTTTTCTAACTTAGGGAATAACATCAAGTCATTCATCCAAGCAGAAACTTTGTGTGGATGTTCTGACTTCCATTCCATCAAAATCCTTCTCTGTGCAAAGAGTGTAGCAAAGACAAAGAAATCTTTCATTTTATTCATAATTAATATATCAATATGGGTTGAATGTCCTTGTGAAATGCTTCAGATAAAGTCTGAAATACAGTAGCCCAATAGTTGTTCAGCTTATGATAAGACCAGAACATAAAGGTTAGGTCTGCCTTTTCTGTGTAGTGTAGACCTTAGACTGTCTGGCCTTACTGTAATGAATTCGATGAAGAAACTTTGGAAATTGAACCCTAATGCTGGGGATGTATGCCCTGCTCCACCTGCTGAGCTTTAATTACTGTTATAAAGCACTGGTAATATAATACAGTATATACAGTATTTGGTCATTTTGCATAGAAGGGATAGGAAGTGTTGTGGGGCACATCAGCAGGTCTCTAAACTGCTTACACAGGATTTTGGTGGGTTTCTTTGGCATCCTTTAAGCATAATGCAGCAAAACAACCTTAATGTATGCAAATGATATCAGTTGCATTAAGGATGTGGCCTTTGTTTGAATGGAGAATGTCATTAGATTATCTATAAGAAAAATAACATTAAATAAAGTCTAGTTGGGGTCTGATCAAACCATCTTAACTCAGACGGTGGGATACTTAGAAACAGGTGTGTTTTCCCTCTGCTGCATCTTTGCTCCATGTCCAGAGAACTCTCACCCTGTGGGGTCTCCACGGGACAGGTTCACAGTGTGGGGGCCATACTCACTGTCAGAGGTCCTGGTTAAGGTCTCTGGCCCCTGACAGGGCCAAACTCAGGTCGCCTCCCTCAACAGTGTGGTCTGAACTGAGGCTTAATGGGCCTCTAAGTGGGGAGACAGGCAACAGATGGTGTGGAAACAGCTGGATCATTACAATCACACACTGCATTTACTCATCTGGCTAATATTGGAGATGACTTTCAACATTAGAAGTGAGGGTGTGTTGGGGTGGGTACCGTTCACATCTTTTTTGGTCTTATACCCTCTCTGTAATAACAAAAATTAAATTTTTGTTTAAAAAAAAAACAAGTCAAAATGTCCTAATTTCAACACTGTTTTTATTTCAAATATTTCGTTATTTATTTAGAGCACGTGTTCCTTATTTAGAGCATTTTACAAACCACACAAAATAAAATCCCTCCTCTCCCCTCCCAAACCCGTCCCTACAACCTGCAGCCTGTCACTCTGTCCACAGGGCATTTAATGCAGTTGTCTCTGTGTAATGTAAATTGGCACGCAATAGTACCAACATAATTCTGAGTGTGGTGTTGTGCACCAGTTTTTCAGTTGGCTGTTTTAGTTATCATTGGTTAGTCAACACTTTATATGCCGCGAGGAAATTGATGCCAGCTCCTTGTTGCATTTTTCATTTTTGCAGCATTTGATTTACCATAAAAAGACAAATCATGAAAATTCAATGAGTACCAAAATGTACCAAAGTCATTCTACCATAATCCAAATTATCTTTCACACTAAGCCTGACATTTTAAATATCATATACACCTGTGATGCCATTTCATTTAAGCATGTTGTCCAATCTCTTCTATCCACACATGTGAGTCTTTTTCTTTTGGCTGCTCCACTATTGGTGTCATAACAGCAGACCATCTGTCCACAGCAGATCATCTGTGTCTCCCTGGCAATGCAGAATGGGAATCTGACTTTATGATCTGCATATTTGATTTGGTATAGGCTTTTTACACTGGATGCCCTTCCTGACGCAAATCTCCCCATTTATCTGGATTTGGGACAGGCACTCACTTGTGCATCCCCTGTGGCTGGAGAGCCTAGAAGTAGCCGAAGTATGTGATACATTTCTAAAAGTTAAATGAAAAGTTTGCATTTGTAACTTTCTCTACTGATAGAAATGTTAAAGCTCAACTCCTTTAAAACAAACATGCTGATACACCATGGCTAATATGTAACACAGCTAACTGTTGACTGTTTATACATTCAGCAGACACAGACCAACATTATCATCCTGGTAAATCATGTTTGTAAGCACTTTATAGGGCTTTTCACACTGCATATTTGTAGCGCCGGGCTATCCTTAACCCTGGGCAAACTTTTCAAAACTTTTCAAACACATATTGCAAAGCCAGGGTTAACCTAAGCACAGGGCTATGTGATTCACACTGCACTTTGTCTAGCCCTGGGTTACATGTCTGTTGGTACACCAAAGGGCTTTTCACACTGCATTTAGATTAAGAAAGCAGTTAAGGCCAAAACGCACTAAAAGCGTCTGACGCTCGCGTTTTGAAGTACACCCATTGTTCAAGGCATCAAACTGCCTTGACGCTCGCACTCCGAACTTGTTCGATTTCAGAGCGTCAAAATGAGGACCAGGGCTTTTGTCTGCAGCTGCAGTGTTGTTTGGGGAGAATTAAATGGAATAAAAAAAAGGCATGGACGTGAAGAGCGAGTGTTGATGGAGCTTTAACTCCACCTGAAACCAGGTTTAACAAAAAAAAAAAAAAAAAAAACGATCTGCAGCAGAGAAGGAGGGAGGGAGCGTGTGAGTCCGGACAGATGCGCTGACTTGATATAAAAACTTTTTATGATCATGAAACATAATATTGAACACTTCTGTGGTGTGTGATTTTTTTGCTCCAAGTCCAAATTTGTTTACTTTTAAATACTTAATTACTCCCCGGCGATTAATCTTAACTACGAAGGACTAGACAGAGAGCAGAGAGGAGGGAGGGGGAGTGTGTGTGAAGTGCCGACTGATATAAAACCTTTTTGATGATAAAACCTGATGTTACTGAACAGTTCCCTGACTAAAATATCTGTCTCAGTAACAAACAGACAGACGTTTGTCTCCTCCATGAAAGCTTTGTCACTTCGCTGCATTATTATAAATCATTATGAACTGTCCAGACTCTGTCTCTCCTCTTCATCTCCTCTGTGTATGTCAGTGTGCAGTTTGTTGTCTGCTGTGGTCTGAAACATCCTCACTGATGTTAACTTAGTGACACTGATGTAAATGATCCTGCTGCATTAATACAAAAACATGAATATCGCGCACCATTTAGTCCTTATATAGACGGACCCGAAAAAATTTGAGGATTTTTTTCCTTCAGAGGACAATATTTTATTAAAGAAATAAACTATTATTAATTGTAATACTAAATAAATAAACAGATGCATATAAATAGCGACCTTTTCCTAAAATACTGCTGGTTTTGTTGTGATGGAATGTTAAATCTGAAGCCTGCAGTGCATTTTGGCCTTTGGCCCCAGGGTAAGGGAGCTATTAGCTCTAGAGTTAAAGAGCTTTCACACTGACATGATTCTGGAACGTTCTGAAGTGGGCTAACCTTAGCCTAGGGCTAGCTGGCTCTGCTCTGGAGCAGGGTTAGCCCCGTGTATGTGGGGTTATCGCAGAAAAAAATGACCCAGGGTTAACTCTTAGCCCAGGGCTATCCTTAGACCTAGGCTAATATGCAGTGTGAAAAATCCTCAACTGATGTGAACACGTTTCATGACTATTCTGCTCTTTTACCCCAGGGTTCAGTTGATTTTCAGGGGATAACCCCACAAACTCAGGGCTAACCCTGCTCTGAAGCAGGGCCTGCAAGCCCTAGGCTAATGTCAGAGTTAACCAACTTTGGAATGGGCCAGGATTGTGCCAGTGTGAAAGCTTTCCTAGCCCCAGGCTAAGAGAGTTTCCTGGGGCTATCTTAGCCTAGGGCTAACAGCTATTTTAGCCTGGGGCTAAGTGCAGTCTGAAAAGCCCTAATGACTTAAAGTCTAGTATTTACTCTGTTTTTTGTTCCCATTTGATTTCCACCAACTCCTGAGAAAAATATCCTCTCT
Source organism: Lutjanus argentimaculatus (assembly GCA_034769285.1). NCBI lineage: Eukaryota > Metazoa > Chordata > Actinopteri > Lutjaniformes > Lutjanidae > Lutjanus > Lutjanus argentimaculatus. The sequence continues at coordinate 1,250,097 of JAWZSL010000006.1, read as the reverse complement.
TTAGTTGCTAGATGTTCCACTTTGTTCACCAGCTTGTTGCTCAGTGTCTGGTGGGAAGCTCTTCAGTCTTACACAACCTAAGAACCAAACCATTTAGGACTAAAATCTCAATGCTGATTCACAGTTTGTTCAACACTAGAGGCCTTTTCACATTATCTCAAGTTCAGTCTATGTTATTAATATCAAAATATCCCAGAATTGAGCAGTTGGTTACTTCACCCGCTTCAAAAGTATTACCAATTAACAAGTTTTTAAATGTGGCCCTGATTGTGTTTTAAACTAAATCTAAAATGTAAACTTTTCGTGCACTGTTACATTTACACATCAGAGTTATTGCTGTACTAAATGAAAGCAGAATCAGTTCTTGGCCTTGGTTCTATTCTGTTTGCCCATTGCACAATGCTGAAAAATGCATGAGAGCGGTAGAGAGCATAGAAAACGAATAAAGGGAGCATTTCCATGGCCTAAATGTCATTTGACTCATCTCATTAATGCAGTTTGACACCCATTGCACTTGAAAGTAGCAGAGCTGTGCCATGTCTCAGTCATGCCGCTTGACTCTGAAGCATCATAACTGTAGGACTCCCTGCTGGTGTGGGGAAATTTAAAACGGTACGGTCGGGTCAGCAGGTTACTGGATGGGAGATAAAAAGCTGGGTAACTGAAACCTGAATGACACTCACAAAAAGAGGAAGGATATGGATGAATAGATAATGATGGTAGAAAAGACAGTGGTAGAATATGTCCATCTTTCTTTTTTTTTCAAATTAGAAACATGAATACATGCATTAAATAGGGCTGTCAAACGATTAAAAAAATGAACTTGATTAATCGCAATACTACTCTGTGATTAATCGCGATTAATCACAGTTAAAATACTACATATTATTTATACTAATATTACTTTTATTTCTTCTATTCTTTCTTATATAGTATTGAAGGATGCAGTACAGTTAATCCATTACAATTTAAGGATGCAATTTTATAGATTGGTGAAAAATAATAACACATCATAGTTGTTTATTTTTTCACATCAGCACTACATTTTGATTAGTGTATTAAATAAATGCCTATGTATCCGTCTGCACACCTCAACTTTCATAAACAAGTCACATCCATACAGTCTATGGTCACTTGGTTGTGAATGGAGAATATTGTCCCCCTGAAGCTGCCGTACATCTGACAGGCCACTGTCCGTCATAGGAAACACTCGCGGAGTTACAACTAGTCTGATTGTCACCGTCACTGACACTGTCAAACCAAGAGTTTAACAGTGTTTTACACTCTCGTTTGTGATCAAACCACCGATTGCAGCGAGTTTTACCCGATCACGGCAGAGTCGGACGGCTCTTCACCGGGCAGCGGGTGATCAAGGTACTGATCAAGGTGCCATTGACGGGAGGGAGAATGTGCTGGTTATGCTCATAACGGCTAATGTAGCCTTGAGCCTCTAGCCTCAGGCAGAAATAAGGAGATTCTACAGAGCTCTGGGTTGATCACTAAGTCAGAACCTACAGATTATTTTCATTTTCAAACCAGTATTCTTCATCCCTGATGATGCTGACTGAAGTGAAATCACTTGAGGACATTTATCTTTCTTCACACAGCTTTTTGTGCAGCCGTACTCCTCAGCACCTTTAATCAGAGTTTGATTTGTAAAGTTGCTGTAGTTCACTGAAAATAAGAGCCACTGAGCAAGTTTTTTTCCTTGTGTTTACCTAAATGAAAGAATGGATCTCAGATTCACCTTCTCAGCTGACTTTCATTAATAATTAAATTTAAAAAATATTAATTGATTATTAACATCAGGCTAATCAAGACCTAACTGAAATCTAATTGACATTGCGCTGCTTGGCCTGTACTAAGTAGTTAAGTTTCCCCTCCTGGTTAATTAAAGTGCGTCTGACTCTGAGAGGCTGAAGAATGACCTTCAGATCCACAGATCCATGGAGTATTGATAACAGATGTGCTTCTCACATCCTTCTCTCCTTCTGTGGCTCAGTGAAGGCTAATGTTATCATTAGACTGAAGATGGCAGGAGTAACATTCTTTATTTACATGTCTAAACAACAAAAATCATTTATATTTTCTTGTATTGTCACTGAAGAGAATTTACCAAAACAGGAAATAGCTGCCATCAAAAACTCCTCAGTTAAAATTTCTAATTATGTTATTTAAATTTACATTTTAAAGGGATAGTTGGGATGTTTTTGAAGTCGGGGTAGTATGTATCCATAGTCAGACACACCCCCAGTTTGAAGAAGCAGAAAAAGTATTGGTGTAGGAAGTTAAGTTAATCTATTACTGTGGTCATTAAGAAAAGGTATTTTAGCCCCCTAAAAAAGGCCACCCCTAAAAAAATAATTGAAGTGTATGTTATATTTAGAATTTTTTCACCTCTTTACCTGCTGTTAGACAGCCTTTTCTGGCAAGAAACCACTGTTATATAAGTAAAATATCTCTCTCCATTGATAAAATAAGTAATTTTACCTCGCAGAACATGGGCTTTGTGGTCTCATGCTGCCTCAGTTGGTTAGTTTGTTTGTCTTATTGTATGACTTCAGGGAATGTGACCTAACCTTTTACAACACAAAAGTCGCACAATAAGGCAAATAAACAGATTGAGGCAGAGTTTGAGCAGCAACTGCTGTGTTCTGCGAGGTAAAATGACTGATTTCACCAGTGAAGACTGGTTGGTTTGGAGAGAAGGATATTTGGCTTCTACAAAAGTGGTTTCCTGTAAGAAAAGTTGTCTGATGACAAAATAAACAGGTGAAAATATTCTATTCTATTTTTTTTAGGCGGCTAAAAAACCTTTTGTGGCTGACCCCGTCCACTGCAGTACATTGCTTAACTTCTGAGCCAGTTTCTCTGTTGTCTTCTCCAAACTGAAGGTGGGGCCAACCAACAGAATAGAGCCGGACAGATTTATCATCCCACCAATATTATTGACCTGATATCGGCCTATTACACTTATATTGGTCCATTTCAGTGTAGGCACATTTTTTCTTTATTTATTTTTACAGAACTTAATGCAGATTGCTTTTATTTTTAAGCGTTATAGGCAGCATTTTATGTATAATTTATAATTTTTCTTCATTTATGTTTAATATATAAATAGAATTTTTAAAAATACCAGCAAAAGTGCACTGTTTCAGTGCTTAATATTATTTTGGCCAATAAAGTTTATTATTAAATTGTAAAAAATCCTGCCTCTGTTACATATCTTTGTCGCATAACCACATTTAAGGGATCACTGCAAAAAACGTATGTTTATGTATGTATTCTAAAATCTATGTATTATATTCTGTATAAAGAATATCGGCTGATATATCTTAATTTCTTTACTTCCTTATCAAAAATCGGTTGAGCTCTAGTAGGTAATATACTGACCATGGATAAGTACCTCATACAACCTGAATTATTTCTTTAAGTGAACACAAACTGTTAGTTACTGTGCATATTAGAGTTTGATATATATATTGGGGTAGTAGTGTGATTTATGTTTCAAGCTAATTTAAAGGATAACTTCAGTATTTTTCAACCTGGGCCCTATTTCCCCATGTGTATGTGTGTGTATGATTGATAGGTACAACTCATTTTAAAATTGGTTCAGTATTGAGGGAGGCAGATGCAGCCGGCAGCCGTGAAACGAGTTATAACGATATGAGGGCAAATACGTCCCGTAAAAGTTTGTGCATTAAAGGTGCTTTTTTTCACCACAGTCCGGATCAGATCACCAGTGTAATCTCTGTCAACTGTATGCAAAGCTCTCTCTTACCGTTCACTCTGTGACGACATCTCGCAGGATCTTTGCTTGTTGAAGAATGTCTTGTTGCAGTGAGTGGGACAGCTGTTTTCTTGAGGTGTGTTTGGTGAAGTGTTTCAGGATTGGATGTCTTCTCTTCTTGGGCTGGCAGTAGTCATCTTGGGAAAAGTGTGCACTGCAGACCGATGGTCTGCAAGGCGCAGTGTCTGGACAGGAGTGTTAGCATCCAATTGTAGCACAATTAGCCACAACTTCAGCATGTTGCTGTCTGACAAAGTCAGCCAATGAAAGCTGTGCGGGGTGTTGCGCGACATCCTGTTCTTGCAATTCAGCGAAGCACAAACATGAACCATTGTTTTCAATAGTTGCAGTAAAACTTTCAACTGAACTCCGGGACAGCTAACTCGCTCTGACCGGCTCTCAGCATGACTCCTGTTTTCTTCAGGCAACAAACAAAGATCCCGCGAGATGTCGTCACACACAGCAAGCAGTAAGTGAAGCATGCTGTTGACAGAGATTACACTGGAGATCTGATCCGGTCTGTGGTGAAAAAAAGCACTTTTAATGCACAAACTTTTACGGGACGTATTTGCCCTCATATCTACGTTATAATTCGTTTCGCAGCTGCCGACTGCATCCGCCTCCCTCAATGCTGAACCAATTTTAAAACGAGTTGTACCTATCAATCATACACACACATACACATGGGGAAATAGGGCCCAGGTTGAAAAATACTGAAGTTATTCTTTAATATACTGACATTTGGTGATAAAATTTGAGAGACTGAAAGATGACTGAACATTTTGTTTAACTATCACAACCAGACAACCTACCCTGTGTGAACCTACCATTAACGTAGTGGCAGGTTTCAGCTACTTGTCCCTCTGATTGTGGGCCTTCAAATTGAGGACACTTTGTGATGTAATTTGTGACTCCTGATTTGAGAGGAGCTTCTCTTTCCCGTCAGTTAATGTATTCTGATGTGATTGGATGATAAGCTTGTCTCTGGAAAGATGTCTGATCTCTCTGTCTCTTGTGCACTTCATTTCCTGAGTTTCCAGCAAATTCTAATTGCAGAAATTCATGTGATGGATTCATGTGAGGGATTTTTTTGTTATCTTTGTCCATTATTTCCACCCTGTAGTTATCTCTACCAGAGAAGCTATATGTAAGATTGTTTCTGTTTGTTTCTCTGTGTGTTTGTATGTTTTTCAGCAGAATATCTTGGAAAAACCCATTAGTGGATTTCTTTCGTTTACTGTGGAACATTTTCTAAGGAAGTGGGTGTTGTTATTTCTCCTTTTAAATAAAAAATTTAAAATACTAAATTTGTCCAAAGTACAAAGTCATTACCTTTCGTGTGCAGAAAACAATTTCCATGTAAGCAAGGCTTTTTTAACTTTTGCCATTTTCTCAAAATTTGAAACATGTAAGTGTAAAATTTAATGCAGACTCAGATTCAGATGAAAAATAAAAACATAAAAATTAAATTAAAGCTGTAAATCTTGAGGGTTGTGCAGCCTTGGTGAAGCACAAATCCAGAGTGCTCTCTGGATTTGTGTGTGGTCTGTCTTTACACAGTCTGCTAATTAGTTCCAGTCCATCTGTCTGTGTGTGTGTTCCTGCATGGATGTGGCCTTAATGCTTGAGGTCACTCAAAAAGTGCAAAAAGTTGCTCTTCTCAATGCATGTCAATACAGAAACACCTCACTGATATTTTGTATGTTTTTGTAAATTCTGTGTGTGTGTGTGTTGTGTGTGTGTGTGTGGAGGGGGGGGGGGGGAGTGCGTTCGTGCGTGCGTGTGCTTAAGCCCTTCAGTTTTTGTGAGGACCACTTTAAAGCTATAGTTGGTAATGTTGAGAGAGCTGTTGGAGAGCTAGCAAGATTTGAAAGTGGCACCTCCTCTAAGCTCCCCCCCTCCTCCGTCAGTTCTCCGTCCAAAGCCATGCCCCACGTCGAGTAAAAACACTCAATGCTCCGTGCAGGAAGCACAGATCCTATAAGTTAGATAAGCAGCATGTACCGATGACCGGCTTACACCGACAGAGAAGCTAATGTTAGCATTGGGCTAATACGAGCTAAGTTGGCAAACGTTACATATTTCATGAAAATAACAAATCCCCCTGAAGCAAAACAAATAATGACCTGTCCAACAGAAAGACAGCAACCTCTGCATCACTTTTCAGGCCCTTCAGATGCCTCAGTTGTCTCCACAGCTCAAAGGCTGCACTGATGTTGACTCTGGTTTGTCCTCTAGCTTTATCCAGAGTCTTTTTCATCGCAGCCTTTTCTGCCTCCAGCTTTCTTTTCTTTGCCTGTTTAACGGGCGAGCTGTGGTATTTTTGGCTGCATTTTCTCTGCCATTGTACCCTTATGAACTTATTCTCCTGCTGACTTGGTATTTCTGTTGAGGAGCGTGCTGAATATTTCTGGCAACAGTGAAACGTGATGAGTGTGCACGGGGAGGAGGGAGGGACAGAGGGGGGCGTGGGCAGGACGAGACATGAAGGCATCTGATTGGTTCTTTCCATTCGGACCGAATGGCAGGGATTGGTCAGAGTTTTTACAGGCCTGCAGCTGACACAGAGGTCTGATTCTTTTCGTTCCTTTTTCTGAATACATAATGTATTGATTACTCTCAGGATGGAAGGACCATTTCACCCAGTATAACAAAAAGTGTTTCTGAACAGGATTACCAACTATAGCTTTAAGTGTCATACCTAGATAGACAGGACATTTTTGAAAATTATATTTTTTGGTATTCAACAACTATTTTTATTATTGACACATCTGCTGATTTTTGACAAAACAACCCCATCATTTTATTTCTAAAACTTCACAAAATACAAATAGATGTCCATCCCTATCAGTCCAAGCTGATGTCCTCAAATGTCTTGTTTTGTCTGAGCAACAGTCCACAACCCAAAGATATTCAGGTTGATATAAATCATTGAATTATGCAAGCATTTAGTTAAGTTGTTGTTTAAAAAGTTGTTTAAAATGTTGCTGACTTTTTTCTGCCTACTGTAGAAATTCATTAATCAACTAATCATTTCAGCTCTACTTGGTTTCAAGTTAAAGTTATGTTTAGAATGGCTGTTATGGTCCTCACAAATATGGAACAATAGTGTGAGTGTGTGAGATCCTGTAGGCACATACCTTACTGGTCATTTACAGTCTGGCATTGGTTCAAGTTGCATTTGTGTCAAAGCCCCATGTGGATGTGCATTATCACACATGAAGCCGGCTGACAGGTGGAGTGTGTATTATTATTCTAACTTCATTTTGCTAAAAGAGGTTGGTGGTGTTTGAGTTATGGGGACCAGTCTGTGATAGACTTAACAAAGCAGAAGTTTCTGGTCCAAGTCAAAGTTTTCATATCCAGGACAACATCCATGTGAATGACTCTGTTGTGTCATGTTCGCTCTCTTCCATGTTTGTTCGTGTTGCCTTCATGCAGATTACCTGCCTGCATCCATGTCATGCAGAAGAATATAAAGCGTCTTTCAAATTATGAAAAATATTGCTGTAAAGAGTAGGGTGTGAACTATCAATTGAAATAGCTACTGGAATTTTCAAATTACAGGAGGTGCAATATTTTCTGAAGGTGAAATATGTGTCTAAATATCATTTTAAAGTAAATATTGTGCTGCAGAGATGTCGTGGCCTATACATTATATTCACAGACACAGGAAAACTCAGTACAGATTCCCACATCATATTGCAATTGCAATACCAATCAAAATAATGCTGATTATATATATTTTTTTTAATTCTTCAGCCCTATAGAAAATGTGATTTGTGACACAATGAAGTAAAGGATAGAGCATGAAATGAAATGATAGATATTTTTCTATTATTGTAGGATATATTGTCATAGGCTCAGTCATATTGTGTATTCTGTCTCTTTAAAGTGAATAAAGCAGAGCAGTCTTCACACCACCATATGCATAACTTTACTGATTTGAATTGTTAATATGGTGTTAGAATTTATTTCTAAATGTCACCATATATTATTAGAATCTAATTATTCTGCATTTGTACTGCATTTTTTTAAAAGTACTTTTGCTGCAACACAGACTGAACTTTTTGAGGACCACTTGCTTGAACTAAACCTCACATTTCCAAACCTACATTTACAGCCTCTCTGGTAATAAGAGCCACTGTGCACTTGAACTAAGGAGATTACATCAGAGATTCATCCAATAGAAACTACTGTTGTTATGTTATCCGATCCTGGGTCACTGTAAATAACCCAGAAATAAATCTCTGCTGTACTTTGCTGCTTCCATCTACTGGACCTACATTTTTCTAAAGTAATTATACATTACTGAGCCTAAAATTCAGTTTATACAGCAGCAGCTGCAGCAGTTGGGTGAAAGTGTGACGTTGCTTTAAATAAAGTTAAGAAGCTTAACTGGTTTTTCTGTGCTGGAGTCAGTAAATAGAATGGTTGTAGTTTACTGTAATAAAGAAGACAGTAGTTTGACTTCCCTGCAGGCGGGAGGTAGACTGAATTCACTGGCAAAATAGATTTGTTTGTGGTGTTTTGAGTTAACAAAGGTTAAAGTGAGTCATTTTCAGCAGGTTGTGTCCATTCACCTCCCTTTTGAACACAACTTATTCTGGGTGTTCCTGTCATAGTGATACTTTTCAGGAAAAATGCAGAGGAAATATTTGTTCTTCAATTTGTGTTTGATTTGAGTAGCAACAGAGTTTACAGAGATACTGAGGTACAGAAGAATGATCGACAGGTCTTGAGGAATATGTAGCTTGGGATTGACATGCAGCTGCTGTTTCACAGTAGAGAGGGATGACCTGGATAATGAAGCAGAGATTCAAATAGAAAAGTCCAGTGAAGACGTGATACGTGGCTCTACACAATAACTGTCAGTGGCTCTTTGTTCTAAAGAGTGTTTTGAGAGCCGGAAATATATGCAGCTGGTTAATTAAAGCCTAACCACAGTGTTGTAACCTTTTGTTTCCTTTGGGCAGTAAATAGCTTGTTTAATGCTTGATAACAAAAACAAAACAAAACAAAACAAAACAAATAAACAACCCATTGCAGGCCTGAATGAAGCTTGGTTTCACCTTCATGTGCTGCTGCTGATGTCTTCACTCAATACCGCCATGGGTTACCCACCCAAGATGACAAGTGAAACGTCTCCTTACTTTTATGTCCAACAATGGTCCACACATGGTCCCAGAAAGAATGAAGAAAAGGAAAAATTCACCTTGATGAAGAGAGGAAAATCCCTCCTTAGTCCTAGTGGTGATGAAGAAGATAATGTCCTCCTTGATGGCTGTGATGAAGGGAAAGTCCACCTCCGTCCTCCAAGTGATGATGAAAGGACACGTTTGGTCTCCCTCAACTCCAGAGGTGCAGCCGTGCTTTTCCGTTTACATGGTGCGCTGTCTGACGCTCTGTGCAGGCCTCAGTGTCCATGCAGGCAGTGTTAGCAAAACAGTACCTAGGATGCTAACAGGTGGCTAAGCAGCAGACTAGCAGCATACAGGATTGAGACTAGCTCTCCAAACACATTATAGATGTCTAAACACTTTTATAGCTGTATAACACATTTCTAACAAATGAGTAAGACTACTTTAGTGACTGTAAATTGTTACTTTGGCTAACTTTCATAGTGAGTGGCTACAGGGGAGTCGCAGGCCTGCTCTCTCTGCTCTGCTCAGCCCTGACACTGCTGGTTCGTCCCACCCCTTAACCATTCGTAGTGTTAGCAACATGATCTCTCTCTGAATGGACCAATCTAAGGCAGATAAATACAAAAAACACACAGGATAGTCGGTCACACCTGTTGAGGGATGTAGGTTTCAAACAAACTACATAAAAGTTTATGTTGCCATCTAGTTTTTTTCATAATCCGCTTCTTGTGTTTCTGGTTCTTCTGTTAGGATTGTGTTTGCAGTTTGAGTAAGTTCAGTGAACCATTGGGTGATATGTTAAAATTTTCCAATCGTCCATCATCAGCCCATCACGTGGTGATTGGCAATATATTCATCCCCACCCTCCACCTGCTCCTGTCGTCTCAGATGTTTGCAAGCAGGGAATTCACCAAGTTATGTAAGCTGCATACGTTCACTACGCCCAATAAAAAAGTGTCAATAAATGAAATATTCTCGCACCTTTTTTCCTTTTTAACAGACAAATATGACTGCACACCTTCTGAATTTAAGTTTCTCTTTTTACAGAACTAAAATGAGCTTAATTGGCCCATTAACTCCTCATAAAACACACTTAAGTCAAACTCCAATGAAAAAATATTTTAAAAACTCACCAGAACTAGCTTTGTTAATCTGTGCACTCTTCCTACAACCACCGACTTTTGTTTGGTCAAATTAAATTTAATTAATTTATTGGGTGTGGTCTAGACCTACTCTATATGTAAAGTGTCTTGAGACAACTTTGTTGTGAATTGGCGCTATATAAATAAAATTTGATTTGATTTGATTTGATTTGATTTGATTTGATTTCAATTCTGAATTCAACAAGTGAAAAAAGTGGAAAAATTCAGTCTGTGCCGGCTGTTTTTTTTTCTTACTCGTCATCCAGCTCAGTTCACTCATAGTCCAGCTGAGTGGGTGTGAACTGCACCGCTGGATGAGATCACATTGGGGAGCAGTGGCTGTCACTCTGCAAACCATTACATCAGCAAAATAAAGTGACAAATATCGCCCCCAAAAAAACAACTGGCGATGGATTCAACCCATCATCGATGGACGATGTATTCATTGCCCAACCCTAACCCATACTTCAGTAGCCAGACATAGCTAGCTGGTAACGAGTACTCTTCATTGTTTTTGTGTAATGTTGAACTAAAATGTGCAAAGTAATCAGGATGTTTGTGGAACTGTATCGTGTTGGTGATGGCCTGTAGTATGAGGATTTATCTTTGTGGCCACACTGGGCCACCTACATGGAATATTTGGCAGCCACAGTACCTACTTGCAGCCATAGGGCCATGATTAATGTAATTCTTTTTAAAAAGTTTGCAGTCAGAAGACAGAAGATAACATACGTCATGAAAATTTTAGTTAAGTCTAAATTAATGTTGTTGTGAACTAATGTCTTCCCTGTTGTTTCATATTGCTCTTTAGCTGTATAGTATGTCTGCACTGTAAGAGCACCAATCTCTGCTTGTAATGGTATGGGCTGTAATAGAAATTTATATCACACTTACAGTAGAACTTAAATAGTTATAAATACTTGTATTATAAGTGTGTATACACTACATTGGGAGTACTTTAAAGGCACTTACAGTACATATACAATTACAATGAAGTTACTTTCACTAAATTCCCCAAAGAAAGCCTGAAGCAGAGGTGATACTTAATTTAACATTCTGCTACTTTAAGTAGGTCTACAAAATGTAGTCTTCATTTTAGCAAACATAAAGCCTGTATGGTGCACACTACTTAAATATGAGCATAGCATTTTACCCCATCCACAGTTAAATATGCAGTATATTGCACAATTATATTCATAAGAGTTCCTTACTTGTTTTTCTGGTGCTCAGTTTATTACCTCCGGGGGTCCACTGTGCTGACAGCGCACAGGAGCTTAGTTTTGAAGATTAGCCCCACCTTCACTGAAACCTTTGGCTGAACCTCAGGAGACCTGAACCAGCTCCACCACACAGTTCAGCAAACACAGTCGAGCCCTCCACCCCCATGATGCTCCAGTCAGTCAGTCTGGAGTTTGTCTGCCAGTATTGATGTGTCACTCACAGTTTATTTCTGACATTAGTTTGCTCGTTTGCTCACTTTTCACTTTGCTGTTCACCTTCACTATCATCTTTATTATTTCTCCATATTTTAAATTCACATCTTTCCTCTCATTAGTGGACAGACAGCTCTGTCCAGACTTGGTCTCTTCATTGTTTAATGTGAGAAACATGAAGAAAAGATTGCCAGTGCACTCTTGGCAACCAGGATGTTGTATTTTACCACTTTCTGATTTGGATTTTGCTCTAAGTTCAGACTTAAGCGTCTCCCAGTACAAATCCCTTTAAGAGGAGAACAGGAACCATTGATTATTCCTGGTTCCTTTTGTTTGCAGAGCAGGAACACTTACTTACTCTACATTACAGCTTGAGATCTGTACCCGATTCTGACAGGACCTGATGGGTTTGGGTTGGGTCAGGCTGTATTTCTCACATATTTCATAGGCTTACGTCTGGTTTCAGCTGTATTATTATTATTACTATTATTATTATTATTATCAGTAATAGTATTAGTAATTTCTTTTCACTTTTGTCCCCAGTTTTGTCACTGCCAATTCAAATTCCCCCCATGTATTGTATAGAGGGAACCTTGTTAAGAAAAATGTCGGGCTCTAATCAGGCCCAGGCTGAAATATGTTAATGAGGGGCAGGTTTGGTTTGGGTTCAGACAGAATTTTGTCAGGCTTGTGCCTTTTCAGGTTTAACTTTTCAAGCCTGATTAAAGTTCTACTCCACATCGATCATGAACCTTGGAATATACAAATGATATTGAAAATGTGAATATTATAGTGCATTTTATGCAGAAAAAACGTGGTAGTGAAGTAAGTATTCGCTTACAGGTCGGTCCCTGTCCAGTATGGTGGTGACACTGATGTCATTGATGTCTACAGAGTACAATGGCTAACTGCACTGTGGATAATATAAAAAAATAGCCCAGTAATATTTCAACATAATAACACCCATTAGGACTGTAACATGAATGAATGAATGAATGAATATTATAATGGTAGAATTTTAGCTTGCTAACCAACTTTATTATGTGCTGAGAGTGTTAATCCAGTCTTGCAAGGAATTAGTGATCCACGTTTCATAACAGTCAGATTTTGGTTCCTGCAAGAGGTCAGTTAAGAAGCCAGGAACAGCGCCAGGCTGTGCTGCTGAAACTGGTCATGTGGTGCCCAGAAAGACTGTTCCCACACACTGTAAAAAGATTTACTGAGCATGACACAGATTCTAAGTGTACCCTTTGGAATTATCACAATTTTGAGCCATTATGTCCATTAAAAATTTAAAAGTAAGAAAAACTTCTACCAGTATATTGTTTTTGTGCCATTAGTGCATACTGGGAGTTTGCAGGCTCAGCCTCATGAGGTTCAAAAGTTTAGTTCAAAAGTGGATCCAAGCACAGAGCACAGTGTAGGGGTCAGATAAAAATTCAACAGGTTTATTGAAAAGTTACTTATGTAGGCGATGTGGAGGAGATGGGATGGTTGGTATGGAAGAATGGCAAGATGGTGAGGCCAGTGAAGGTAATGGGGAAGCACAGAGGCACAGGAGTCAAAACAAGCACTGATGACTGACACAAGAATGCAGGAAAACTAGTAAACAATGAAAGTAAAAATGAAAGTTAGTGCTCAAGCCCCATGGAACCAAAATGCACAAAACCTGAATAATTTTGTGGGTGTATGAAATGGGTGAGCACCTCATGTATTCTGTTAACCCTTTTAGAGCCTTTTATCTGCCCCACAAAAGTCTGTTGTACATTTCAAAATTAAGACATTTTTGCGGTGAACAGTTGCATCCAAGACGATGGATTATATTCATGAAGAATTTGAGTTCAGCTAGAAAAATGTGTCAAAATGCATTATTAGAATTCTAAAGATGTCATATATGGCAGTTTATCACAGAACAGCAATCCAACTGATTATGAAAATGAGATTTCAGGTCAAACTGACAGTGAACAGTGACATGTTCTTTTAGATTGAATTTTTATTAGTTAATGAAATACAAAAATACATCGGATGATTTTGTAGATTTCAGAACACAACTGGTATTTAGGGAGAGCAGTGTAAGGTATGTCTGAAGCAACTTCATTCAACTGCATTCTCCTGTGCATTATAGTGTAATATATATTGTATATTATATATTAACACTAGCCAGTAATATAGATGCACCAATTACAATTTTCTCGGCCAATTTCGATTTTGGCCGACTCTGATTTTCAGTCTCAGAACTATAATTGACAGCATACACAAACATTTTTGCAACTTTTCTCATAAAATTAAATTGGATGTTCATGATAAAACACTGACTATTAACCAGCATTTTTGACAAAAGTCACTGATTTTTCAACACCCACAGAATATGCAGTTCTATGAATATGTTAAAATGAAATACATCAAACGAAAGAACAAATCTTCTAGTTTCAGAAGCAAAAAAACGTTTTGTTCTAGCTTCATTCATTATTTTTTTTTATAAGATCTTGAATGTTGGTTGGTTTCATCAAAAAATCCACTTGTCAGGAAAAAAACAGAGAAAATGGCGTTTTTGTGAAAGAGACATTTTTAAGCAGAATATCAGCTTAACATTTTTATTTTTGGTTTTTTAGCGCTTCATATTACGAGTGTGACATCGCTGTCACCAGTGTGGTTAAAATCAGGTGTGTGTGTCCCCTTGTGTGTGTCCAGCCTTGCCGCATCACGGCTGCTCTGGAGGTCCGGGGACTGCGGTGCAAGCAGTCCCGCTCTGTGCCCAGGCTCTGTGCCTGGAGATATATATATATATCTATTATATATATATATATATATATATAGTGTGTATATATATATATATATATATATATATGTGTGTGTGTATATATATATATTATATATATATATATATATATATATATATGTATATATACATATATATATATATATGTATATTATATATATATATATATATTTACATATATACACTGGTGCTGTCAAAAATGTCGCGTTATTAACGCGTTAACGCAAATCAATTTTAACGGCGTCATTTCTTTTATCACGAGATTAACGTTCATTGTGACCAAGTGAAACTTGTAGTTTTTATAAGCTGTGGCCACTGCTAGCAACGTTAGAAAAACTACAGGATACGGTTGTAACCCGGAAACAAAACTTCGCAGGTCCAGTCGTTGGATGCGATGCGAATGATCTCAGTTAGACCCTCGTCCTCCACAATGTTAACGGGCCTACATGCAGTAGCCACCCATTTGGCTATGGCTGCAGTTAGCTTGTTCTTAGTTGCGGTATCCATATGCCTCTGTCGAAAGCCACCACAAACCTTAACGAGGCTGGGTTGATAAGCCTCTGGTGAATAAGTAGAAGAGCAGTATAGTCTGACTGCTGGTATGTTCAAAGGAAACTTAAGAAAGGAAAGTTTAAGCCATGGTTTAACTGCGCTATAGGCTGAGTCCTAGTTTACAATGATGTGCACTTTTTAACTTTATTTTGTATCACCCTGTTTTGATCCCTTAGAAAGGGTTGTCGAAGGGGCTTTTTTGTAACCAAGTATTTATTTTTTTGTCATTTGTTTATTGACAGTGTTAAATTGTGTGAGATTTTGCTTCAAATGTGAATGACTGCTCAAAGTGAGACACGTTGTTTTCAATAAAAAACATTTGCACAAAGCAAGCCTATCCACTTTTCCATGTTGATAAGAGTATTAAAATGATAATTCAAGGGACATTTATAAGAGATAAAAATGTGCGATTAATGCACGATTAATCATGAGTTAACTATGACATTCATGAGATTAATCGCGATTAAATATTTTAATTGATTGACAGCACTAATATATACATATATAATATCCTGGCCACTGGAAGAAATGGAAGCCATTGATATCATAACAGCGGGGTGTAAGATGCTGGCGGGGAAGGCATACATAGAGCGTCAAACTGGTGATAGCGAACTAACCAGACATAGTGGTAGTAGACAAAGAACAGAAGACAGTCGCAGTGGTGGATGTAGCAATCCCAAGTGACAGTAACATCAGGAAGAAAGAGCACAAGAAGCTGGAAAAATACCAGGGTCTCAAGGAGGAGTTGGAGAAGATGTGGGGCGTAAAGGCAAAAGTGGTCCCAGTAGTGATCGGGGCACTTGGAGCAGTAACCCCCAAGCTGGGAGAATGGCTCCAGCAGATACCAGGAAGAACATCTGAGATCTCTGTAGAGGACCCGAGCTTGAAGGAGACACAATACTGCCCCAGGCAAGGCGAGAAGGGGATTTTTTTTTCTATGTATACTGTATATGCACCAATCTCTGTAATGTTTATGATACACTACATTGGATGTACTTTAAATGCACACACACTTTTATAATAAAGTTACTTTCACTTAATTTCCCAAAGAAAGCCTGAAGCAAAGGTGATACTTTGTTTAACATAGTGCTACTTTAATCAGAAGAAGTGTGATTAGAAAATGTGGTCTTCATTTTAACAAAAAAACCTCCACAGTCCATACCACTTGAATATGAATCTGCTTCATAGATACAGTGTTTTTAGACCATCCTACTGGTTTACTGTACTTATTTTGTCAAACCTTTAATAAGTCTTTTAAAAAGACAGGCAGTCAATAGGTAGAGCAGACTGGGGTTAATATTCATCACCACAGGAACACCCTACATGACTCCTTTCAGACTCCTCTCACCTCCAAAACTGAGGGGCAGCTGGTGGCTGGACTTTAAATATTTGATGAGACTCAGTCAGGAATGTTCTGTCAGCTGCTTTCTTAATGGCTGCACGGAGACCCAGACAGAGTAAACAACTCTACTGCAGCTCCATGAGGACCAATAGTCATTTTATTCCATAGATGTAAACATAATCATTGACACGTTCTCATATTGTCAGTGGCTGTGTTTATATTTATGTACGTTAACTGTGCTACAGCTTGTACTCTAGTTCAGGACTGTAATGTTGCACTGTTATGATGCACTTCTGATACCCTGCAGCTGAGTCTCCCATTCATGCTGCCATGAATAAACCTCTTAACAGAATATTTCTGTCCACTTGTGATGTCCCGCCCACTGCTTGAACAGCCTGTCAGCTATAAACCAGTGTGGCTTTTCTGGCTCTGCCTCTGCTTGTTGTTATGGCTTCTGTTGATATCAGGATGTACCCAGAATGCTGTGAAAGTCAAAACGTTTAGATATTTTTATGCTATAGCAGCAAGAAACCAGACATCTGAATAGTGTGTCTTATTACTGGAGTTTAGGCTTTTCTAACTTGACTGTTATGTTTTCATACATTGACTTGAAGTCAGTCACCAGATAAAGGTGTAGTTCAGATTATTTGATGTAGGGCTTTATGAGGTATCTATAGTCAGTGTTTAACCTACAGCAGATGGTGGTCTGCATGCCTCCATTTGGGAGAAGCAGACAGGGACAGCAGCACAGAAGCTAAGTATTCAACTGCTGTGGATGGATTCAATAACAAAATGTATCTTAGCCACTTAAAAAAGGTCCACCTAAAAATTGATATCATTATAAGTAAAGAACTACCCATGTACATATATTAATTTTTTCACATTCACGTTATTCATATCATACATACTGTAAATAAATACAGGCCACTTCCTCTTCAGCTGGATCAAATCCGTCTTGATAATCCTCTCTCGTCTGTCTTATCGTCGTTTTCTGAATCTCACTGCTCCTCATCTTCATCATCGTCACTTTGAAGAATCATTTCAAGTGTTTTTTTTCCGTGGAAATTCGCTGTAATGAAGACGCCATTATCGATCGTGTGTCCTCTTTCCCCTGTCCTGCAGCGTAGTTTCACACACATGCTCAAAAGAAGGTCAAACATGGCTGCCTGTCACCTCACTTCACGGAGCAAAATGTAAACGACTTCATGTCCAGTGAAATAATCCATCAGTCCTGGACACATGTTTATCCATGCCATCTAAATGCACAAATAACAATCTGCACATTATTTACTTGATCTACACTCTTCTATTCTTACTTTGGGTGCCTCAGTAGTCCAGTGAATAGATTAGATCCACACAGATCGCGGTGACATGCCGAACTGTTACAAGTTACAGAAGATTTGGAGACTGAGCCCTTTACGGACCTTTAAATGCCACGTGACACACACGGCCACTCTGATTGGTCGACAGACACACAAAGCATTATGGGAATGGAGCTAACACAGACGCTAAGGACAACAATGACCGTTTTCAGCACAGAAAATGGATGAATAATCATAAAA
Organism: Lutjanus argentimaculatus; assembly: GCA_034769285.1. Classification (NCBI taxonomy): domain Eukaryota; kingdom Metazoa; phylum Chordata; class Actinopteri; order Lutjaniformes; family Lutjanidae; genus Lutjanus; species Lutjanus argentimaculatus. The sequence goes on along the minus strand of JAWZSL010000006.1, from coordinate 1,232,353 downwards.
ACGTTCAGTATCATGACAGATTTAAAGCACAAGGACTTTAAAAAATCACTGAACTTAAAGGCTGGAGTATAAAGCATCTGAAAGGGCTACGATCATGTCGGCCACCTCTTTGAAACGGCGTGGTCGTCACGTTTCTGTAGCTTTTTGCCGGAAGTCTCTATAACACACTACTGGAGAGGTACCATCTCCTTAGTAAATATAATCTCAGGGGGTTAAAGCTATAGTTGGTAATGTTGAGAGAGCTGTTGGAGAGCTAGCAAGATTTGAAAGTGGCACCTCCTCTAAGCTCCTCCCCCTCCCGTCAGTGCTCCGTCCAAAGCCACGCCCCACGTCGAGTAAAAACGCTCAATGCTCCATGCAGGAAGCACAGATCCTATAAGTTAGATAAGCAGTATGTACCCACGACCGAATGACAGGGATTGGTCAGAGTTTTTACAGGCCTGCAGCTGACACAGAGGTCTGATTCTTTTCGTTCCTTTTTCTGAATACATAGTGTATTGATTACTCTCAGGATGGAAGGACCATTTCACCCAGAATAACAAAAGTGTTTCTGAAAAGGATTATCAACTATAGCTTTAAGTGTACACTATATTTAGAATATTTTCACTGCTTTACTTTGCCGTCAGACAGCCTTTTTTGATCAGAAACTGCTGTTATAAAAGTTAAATATCGCTTTCTCCACACCAACCAAACTCCATGAGCACAATCAACAATTTTACTTGCAGAAGATGGGAGTTGCTGTTCTGCCGCTACCTTAATTTGTTAGTTTTGTTTGTGTTATTGTGACTTTGATCAACCAAACTATCCTTTTTAAACACTGAGGTCTCACAATGTCACAGACACACTAAGAATATTGGAGTTGCTTGTTGACTGCTGCCTTGATCTCTGTTAGTAAAATTATTGATTTTGCCTATGGAGTTTGGTTGGTTGGGAGAGAATGAAATTTGGCTGATATAACAACTTATATAATAAGCAGTTTCCTGTGAGAAAAGGCTGTCTGGTTGCAAAGTAAAGTTGCGAAATTAATCTAAATATAGCATACACTTAAACTGATATTGATTCTTTTGGTTGGACTTTTTTAAGTGGCTAAAATGCCTTTTTTTTGTTGATCCTGATCAAACAGTTCAGTACAGTTCGAACTTAAGGCTTAAGTAAAACTAAGTTTAAACTGAAGCACTGTTTCAAACTTCAGCTTAAACTTAAACAGTGTTTCTCATTACTCGAGTATGAGCCTACCTGTGCTTCTCTCACTCTACTTTCAGGGTGATTGAGAGAAGCATTTACCCAAAATTCCTTTGCCTGACTCACCAGATTAACAAACTGTCAGTGCATGAAAGTGCAGAAATGTGCTGTATCATGTCTGCCACCACCTGACTCGTTGTTGCTCAGTATTTCTTTGTCTTTTTCCTTTTCTTCGATTACCTTTCTTTTTCTTTCACTTTGCTCCACCAGTTTCTTACACTGTCATCATTTCCCCTGTATTTCTCCTTTCCCCCTCTCTGTGTGACTGGATGAGAGCTGACAGACTCCAGTAAACCCTCTCAGCGGCCTCGCCCATTAGCTCTGTCATGCGCTCAACTCGCCTCACCTCCCCGACTGTGTCTATTATAGAACAGAGTCGGCAGGCCCGCCGTGAACCGAAGACAGTGCCAAGGAGATTTCAGACTGCTGGCCAATCAGTTTTATGATAATATAATAATCTGTTCTGGATTAATGAATGCCCAGTTACACCAGTGCCATGACCTGCATTGTACATGTGTAGGAAGGAGGTGGGAAAATCTGCAACAGTATGTACTTACATCGCCATGTGAGCTCATGTTTTGCCCCATAAATTCCTGTGCATTCAGGTTCCTGGTGATTGCATTTTTTTTTCTTATTTGAAGGTGATGAGGTGCTCCAGTGGAGTTTATAGGTAGGAGAACAGTATGGAGCTAAATTGGAGTCAAAAGTTTTGAACTTGAAAAAATAAAATTTGAAACTGAAAATTCAAGTTTTGATCTTGAATTTTGAAAAATACATCAATGTATACAAAATAAAAATAAGTGTACAAAAAGTTTTTTCAGGTTAAATAATTATGATTCACTCTGGTAATTGAATAAATTGAATAAATTATTTATTTTCATTTTTCACTTTCATGTATTTAGATATTTGAGATCCTTTCAGTTGCACCTTTTTTTCTTTTCAGATTCAGATCTTATTTTTTTACAGTTTCAAATCTTTTTTTCACTTTCAGATCTTTTCTTTTCAGTTTTAGACTTTTGACCCTGATTTTGCGTGGAGGGCATGGCATCAACTGAGAGGGGTGTGGAATCATGACAGACAGCTTAACAAAAAGGCTAGGGACCTTCCCCTATCATGTTGCCTTCAGGGAATGTAGGAACTAAAACAACTCAACTCAACACTTTGTGTAGGCTACACCATGTGATTGATTGATTGATAAGTGAAAAAACTGATGTCAGTGACAAACTTCCATTTGCACGGCATGCACCAATATCCTGTATAATCTGTTTTAATTTCCACTGTAAGGCTAAGGCTGTTAATATGTCACTTTATTAAGTGAAATAATCAAATAAATAGTCAAATATCACCTTTTTTTAAATTTACTCTGGAGATGCAAGGAGGATGTGATGTGTGGAGATGTGAGATGTGAAAGCTGTTTTAGACAGTACTCAGGACCAATTACAGAAGCAGGGCGATAAAGGCCTGCCTGCTGGAGCCAGCACACAGATGATTAATGTTCAAAATGAGAGGTCATTTTGTGACAAGATACAATGTTTCTGACATCTTTAAGTGGTGAATTGGCAAAGCTGGAAGTTAAGCATAGGGCTAACGCACTCACACTCACACCATGCATCTATTTGTGATATGAACTCACTAGGAGTCAGGAAAGCGGTCAACAACTAGCCAGAGCCATACCAGCTTTAACATTATAAAGATGAATTTAGTTTTAATTGATCAATTATTTAAGTGTCTGGTAAATCTATTTGAGGTCCTGACCCAAGGTTGGGAGCCACTGCTGTAAACACTAGCTGATAGCATCAGGCCACATTCATACTGTAGCATGGATCAACCTTTTCCACCGCAGGCTGCTGCAGGTTTTTTCAGCACCCCATGCATTCCTGCAGCCAAAACAGCACTACCCTTATTCAATGTCTTTATTATCTGTTTTTCACGCAGTACCTACTGCTGTCTGAATGCTAAATAATGTTAAGCTACTCTATGCTAATGTTAGCCCTATGCTTAACTTCCAGCTTTGCCAATTCACCACTTAAAGACGTGAGAAACATTGTATGTTGTCACAAAACGACCTCTCAATTTGTCACCTGTGTGCTGGCTCCAGCAGGTGAACCTGCTGAAGTGGACGCCATCAGTGCGAGTGGACACTGCGCTGCGTTCACAGTGCTACGTGGAAATCGGAAATTTCAGCACTTAAAGTGTGGCTGTTGAAGTGCACAGTCTGGCATAATTTATCGCTCCGCTTCTGCAATTGGTCCTGAGTACTGTCTAAAACAGCTTTCACACCTCACATCTCCAAAAACGTTGGAGGAAATTTCAAAAAAGGCGATATTTGGATAAAGTTACCACGTATTGAAGAATATTAAAACTTAATAAAGTGTCATATTAACAGCCTTAGCCTTACAGTGGAAATTAAAACAGATTTAGCCGTGCAGGATATTGGTGCATGCCGTGCAAATGGAAGTTTGTCACTGACATCAGTTTTTTCACTGATCATTCAATCAATCACATGGTGTAGCCTACACAAAGTGTTGAGTTGAGTTGTTTTAGTTCCTACATTCCCTGAAGGCAACGTGATAGGGGAAGGTCCCTAGCCTTTTTGTTAAGCTGTCTGTCATGATTCCACACCCCTCTCAGTTGATGCCACGCCCTCCACGCAAAATCAGGGTCAAAAGCCTGAAACTGCAAAGAAAAGATCTGAAAGTGAAAAAAAGATTTGAAACTGTAAAAAATAAGATCTGAATCTGAAAAGAAAAAAAGGTGCAACTGAAAGAAATAGCATCTGAAATATCTAAATACATGAAAGTGAAAAATGAAAATAAATAATTTATTCAAAAGAATTACCAGAAAAGTTAAATAATTATATTTAACCTGAAAAAACTTTTTGTATACTTATTTTTATTTTGAATACATTGATGTATTTTTCAAAATTCAAGATCAAAACTTGAATTTTCAGTTTCAAATTTTATTTTTTCAAGTTCAAAACTTTTGACCCCGATTTAGCTCCATAGAACAGCAGCATGAAAAATTAGAAAAAACATAATCAAGAACAGCAAATGTACAGGATTTGCGAGGTACAGTTACAAGTACAATTACTAGCCCTCAAAAAAATTACTTAATTACAGTACTTTGAGTAGTTATAATTAGTCACTTTCACACCTGCTGTTGAGTTTTCTAAAACATTAAGTTGACTGTGAGTGGCTTTGGATATAAACTGTATTTTCAGAGAGCCTCACCTGCATTGTTGGTCATCAAGTGAAAGTGGCCCTACTTTCAGATCTTGTTTTGTGCAGATAATGGATTATTTTGTCTTAGGCATATGGATTTCTATCTGGCTGGTGCCACACATCATGTTTGAAGGGCTTCAGTGTGGGCAGGATCCATTCTCCAAATTCAGTCATGTTTTGCTCTTGTTTGTTGTCTTAAAAGGAGCTGGACTTAAGAATTCATTTTAATTTAGGCCCTTTGCATTCAGTGGAGAAACTGTTTTGACATATTAGCTTGGCACAGCTACCCCTAACTGAAAGCAGAGAAACACTTGTGTTACTTGGCTGGCTTGCTAGCTGCTGGTAAGCCTCCATCCTGGAATCACCTGGTTTTCGTTTGGACGTGGCGAGTGTGTGAATCAGTGGCCTCGCTGTGAGGATGAGACCTGAGCGCACTAGCTGCTAGCTGTTGATGGATGGTGCAGGTTCATGGATAGGACTGGGTGTTACAATCCCTGAAGATTCAGCACTATAGTGGGGTTGTTCTTGGAGGTGACCACCATATGAAGCTGCCAGTATGACACATCATCAGTTGTTGTCCTTGACGTCATTGGGTGTTTCAGCCTTTTATCACAAGACAGTCAATGCAGGCCCAGACCAGGTGGCTCAAGTCTGGCTGTGTGCCTCATGGTTGGCTGCATGTTAAAGCACAACAATTTCTATTTCTTCAGCATTAAATACAGATGACATGATGTGTGGAAGATTTGAGAGCTGTTGAAAGGCACCTTGTGACCTCAGTTACTGAGGTCATATAATAATGTAACAATCAAGCAATTCTGCTGATGAATAATTAGAAAAATAATTCATAACACATACAACCTGCCTATGAATGACTAAATGAATGTCATCAAAGCACCAGCATGTGTGAACTTGCCAAATAGACAGCTGCCCTAATTATTCAGAGGAGATGATGGAAACACTGTAATGGATTTATCATAGTGTAGAGATTGTGTTCCATGGTGGAGTCTGCAGAGTTCATTGCATCATGTGCTGTGTAGAGAGCCAAATTTAACGTTTAGATACAGTCTCATTAGTGGGTACCAGGTGGGCCAAACAGATTGTGTGTGTGTGCACGTGTGTGTGATGGTACTGTACTGTTTCTTAGAGTCACAAGTCAGTCTGAAAGCACGGTAAGTTTATTTCTATTGCATATATTATATATTATATTATATTATATTCTAGTCCATTTCATAGACACAGAAGACATTTTAACATATATATAATAATTTAATCTACTTGCCAGCAATGTGAACCCGTAAATGTTGAGAACCCCAAATTTTTATGTCAGAAATGTCAAGTATGGGACCCAGCATTGTGAAACTGTCAGATGCTAACTTGTATATGTAATTTGAGTAATCAGCTATTTGGGAATTATTGAGGATGTTGAAGTAATTTTCAAAATTCAAAATGGCCATTTACACCAAAGGCAGCTGTGTTCCAAATCCTGGACTGATTTTGATTAAGTTACAGTCAATTTAGAAGCTTTAGAACAAACTGAATTGATTGGATTGCATAGATAACTTGTTGAAATAACTAAAATAACTTCAACTTGGTTATAAATTATGGGATGTTTATAGGATATTTTATTTGCATAATAACTCCTCTATGTTTTGGAGGAATTAGTGTGGTATGGTACTGACCTTTGAGGTGACCCACAATCGGGTACTGGAGTAACAGAGTGTAATGGACTGCATTAAAATGTACTTTTTGCATCATTTAGATATTTGTGTTCATAGACATCTTACCATTTATAACTGAGTTGACTTTTTTATGTTATTTCAATAGGTTCAATTGATTTTCAGTATCCTCTAAAAATTCTAAATGGTCTGAAACTTCATCAAAATTGGCTCACCAGGAGTTGAAATATGGCTACATTTAGTTAAAACAGTCATTTTGAATTTGAAAAATGTAAATAAATATATTTTAAATGTCATTTAGATAATTATGTTCATAAACAAACTAGAATTTATAACTGAGCTGAAGTTATTTCAGTTATTTCAGTAAGTTCTCTGTACAATCCAATCAATTCAGTGTGTTCTAAAGCTTCTAAATTGACTGGACCTTCATCAAAACCGGTCCACTGGGAGTTGAAATATGACTGCTTCCAAGTTAAACAACCATTCTGAATTTCAAAAATTTTTGAAAATTTCAAAAAAATGTTGAAATTTTTTTTCAACATCCTCAATAACTCCAGAAACCACGCCAATATTGTCAAAATTGTCAAAAGCAGTTGCTGAAATATTGTCCATATATGTGATCATGCTAATTTATGCTAATTACGCAAATTGCCCAACGTTTATTATTATTAGATGAGACTACAGACAAATGAATTTCCCCTTGGGGATCAATAAAGTATTTCGTATTCGTATTCGTATAAAAGTTAGCATTCAATTAGTTTCATAATGCTGGGGACCCAGACTCAACATCTCCAGGATCAAAAGTGACTGTTGAGTGTTTATTCCAAAATAAATCTCAAACTGTACATGATGTTCTCACACTCTGATTGCCAGGTTTTAAACACATGTTCTCAGACTTGAGATAGATTTAAAGGGATAGTTCACCCAAACAAGAAAATTAAGTTGAAGGTTGGGTTTATTTTGCTAGTCTGCAAAATTCTGCCGTGCAATGGAAGTGAATGGTGACCAGTTTTCAAACGTAAAAAACAACTGGGAAAAAAAACATAAAATTCCTCCATACTGCTGGTCTGGTTTAATTCAAGTCTCCTAAAGTCCTGACATGTTGTTCGTACACTATCACACCACACACCCAGTTCAGACAGTGTGCGTGCGCAAGTGTGAACATGGCCCCAAGTTAAGGATCTACAGTGAAGATTCAGACTAAAACACGGTGTAAATAACATTTATTTAGTCAGCTTGGCATGTTGGGTTGTCTTTGGGAGACTTGGATTACACCAGACGAGCAGTATGGAGGCATTTTATGTTTTTATTCTGTTGTTTTTTTACATTTGAAAACTGGTCACCATTCACTTCCGTTGTTTGGGAGATTCCGCAGTGCTGTTTTCCTGTGAAACTCCAGCAGTGTTTTGTGGACTAAAAAACTAAACTTGACCTTCAATCAGCATGAGGGTGAGTAGATAATGACTGATTTTTCATTTTTGGGTGAACTATCCCTTTAATATACACTGCTTTTTAATCCCAGGTCCAATTTATGAAAAACATAGATATGAGAGCTTAACACTCAATGATAAAAGAATGTAGGCAAGCTTAAAGTATGTAAGTGTATGTGTGTACATGCTTTTTCTTTGCATTTACCATTTGGAGGATGCATCGATCTAAAGCACCTTACAATGTTGTATGAATCCAGATGCAGAAGTACACACAAACATGCATACTTATTTGGTTTGGTGTGTTGGATGGATTTGCTTGTGTGTGTGAGGGGTTTTGTATAAATTTGAAATGACACACCAGCACAGAACTGTACACTTATGTATTCATGTGACGCATGATTAAGGCCATCTCCTTTATACTCAGTGTATGGTGCATGTATGTGAGGATAAATCTTCGTGACAGGTACACATATAGGCTCGTACATGAAGATTATACACCAAGACACTTTCATATGTCATTGTGGTCAGATAGTCTGTAAAGATGAACTTTGACCTCTTGTCTCCAGTGACCTCTGGCTCTCTCTAGCAAATTGATCATGGTAACAGTGCCTTCCTAGCATTGATATTAGACTCAGTTGAGAAAGAATTGTGTTTGTGATTTGTATTCCCATTATATTTATTTATTTTGCTATTTGCTATCACACCACACACACTCATTTCAGACAGTGTGCATGTGCACATGCACTTGGCTCCAAGCTAAAGATCTACAGTGAAGATTCAGGCTAAAAACATGGTGTAAATGACGTCTTTCAAGTCAACTCAGCATGTCTGGACTTCAGAAGACTTCCATTACACCAGATGAGCAGCCTGGAGGCATTTTATGTTTTTATTCTGTTGTTTTATTTACATTTGAAAACTGGTCACCATTCACTTCCATTGTTTGTGAGATTCTGCAGCACTGTTTTCTTGTGAAACTCCAGCCGTGTTTTGTGGACTACAAAACTAAAAACTAACTAAAACTAAACTAAACTAAATATAAATCCTGCAGCCTGAGCCTGCAGCTGTGTCTCTGCAGCTGTCGATGTGTTCCCATAATTACGACAAGCCGAGCTTGCTGCTTTCAAAAGCTGATTCTCTTTGGAATTTTTCTTAAATAGCAAAGCCAACACCAAATTTCTCCCAAATGTCTTGACCTCCGACGATGAATTGTCTGAAACACAGTATTCTCCACTAGCTTTTGCCTTTATGTCATCCAATGGATTTAAGTATAACATATATTGCATATATCATTTCTGATTTATCAGAAAAAACAAAAACAAAACAAAAGGTGTGGTTTCTGTTATATTATTGTTCTCACATACTGTCCACAAGTTAGTTCATTTTTACTCATGCAGGTACCTGTGAATTTATAAATACCCCCGGGTACCCGCCTTGGTGCATGTTGTGCAGAACTGGACTGTACAGTGTTGTCTGTTAGTGTCCAGGAATAAATACAGTGTGACCAAATGCCATGTTCACAAGATGATGATGCCAAAAAGAAAGAAAAGAAAAGAAAATTACCAGCAGTTCTAATCTTGACCACATCCAAGAGCTTGGCAGAGTTTATGTGTCTAAAAAGCAGAATAAAGAAACATGTCTTCCTAACCACACATGAAAACAGTTGAATCAGCCACACAAAGGTGAGCTTTGGGCTTTATTGGAAGTAACTTAAAACAATAATGAATGAAAAGGCTTCAAAGGAACAGCTTGTGAGGTTAAAATGAGTTTAATATGAGCACAGTTTGTTCATCTTGAGTTAATGAGGAGTGAATATGACAAAGTAATGGTTTGGTAACTCGAGATAACAGGCCTAAAATCAGGGTTCGAATTACACAGAGGCTTCTGGGGGAGCACTTTTTTCAGGTGCACACTGCTACTAAAACATGTGACACACACAAGCATACATGGAAGTGTGCAGCAGCGCAGTCAATCGCAGGGTTGCTGCAAAAAACACTCCACTGTCACTACTGCAGACAGTCGATACTGTGAATAACATTTAATGGACACAACTTAAGAAACTAAGGCTACTGTTTCAAAATCTCATCATATGGTAAAATAATAAAGCGGAACATCTGTTAAAGAGTGTTTAGCAAAGCTGTGTTTTGAACTATTAATAGACTTCTTGTACCGTTAAAATGAAAAAGGAAAAGAAATTATAAGAAAAGAAACCTAATCTGTAACACTGTAAATGAGCAGTGTTCTAGAGCTCCCCCTAAATGTCTCAAAGTAAACCTTCAGAGGAGCTCATGAACTTCAGCTGAGCTCCCCTTTGCTCTACCATAATTCGAACTATGCCTAAAATATATTATATATTATATTAAATATATATTGTATAGATTATATTTCTATTTGGTGTTTTTGATGTGTTGTACTGATATTTGTTTGGTTATAGTTGTAGTAGTAGTGTCTAGAATGTACAAAATATAAATTTGTTTATGTACAAAAACTATGAGGTGGTCAACAAAAAACAAACTGCAGTATCAGACGGAGATGCAAGAGCTTCCAACTTAATTTGGCGATTGAATTTGTGATATGAACGGTGAGTCGAGGCTCTGACTCAAAACTCAAGGTGAGACCTGTCAGTCGTGACTTGGAACTTGAGTACAAAGACTTGAGACTTACTCGTGATTTGCAAAACAATGACTTAGTCCCACCTCTAAATACGTATTACTTATAATGCAAACACTGAAGATGATTTAAGTTACACAACTAAGAAAGGAATATTTCTATAATCTCTAATTTTAGAACATTACTTAAACTTCATTGTAGACAATAAATTCTCTCTATGGAATCAAAAATAAATAAATAAATAAAATATGTTATTAGTACCCATAACTTTCACTGGATGCTAGCAGTCTTTCTTCATGGCTGTAAATACTCCAGAATACTTTGATATTTTAGATTAAATATATTTAATAGTGACAGTACAGTGTGTGTGAGTGCATGTATGTGTTCAACATCTTAAACACATGACATCTGTTGTGTGGTAATCCAGTTTACCATGATTTAATATAAGTCAATGTTTACATGATTGCACATTTATTTGCTTTTGTGTGTCTTTGTGTGTGTGACAGAGACAGAATGAATATTGTGTAAGGAGATTATGTACACCAACATTATTCTGGATGTCACAACACTGTGTTTACTTCATGTTACTACCAGGAAATGATGAAAGAACAATAATCTGTAGGTTTTGTGGGATTTTCAGGGTTATATTAACAGGGTAAACTTGCTGCTCTGTTGTTTTTGTTTTAAAGCGATATTCCACTTTACATGATAACCCACTAAGTATGTACTCACCCCTATGCTGATGTGAAGATGGGTGAAGATCTTAAGTGGAATATCCTTTTAACAACAGGAAAATAATATATTCATGTTGTGAAACACAAAATGTTCCACCTCTTGTCTGAGGCGTTGAGCTCTGCCCTCTGTGTTATTATTCACAATGTAGATAATTTGAGGATTTTGTTCGTTCTGTTGTTGGATTTGTGTGGAGAGCTTTAAATGTCCACATGATGAACTGGTTGTGACATATGGCTGAAGCATAATGGGTTTTGTGATTTGGGAAATAAATCTGCAGGTCAGGTCAGATTTCCTCCTGACCTCTCTGTCAGATCTTCACTGCCTGCCTGCATGGTTTGATGTTAAGTTGTTTTGAAGGATCTCTCATTTTTAATTTTCACGAATCATGTTTTTTTTTTAATGTGCACTCTGGGGATTATCAGTCAGTCTGGTGTTGGTTTATCTATTTTTTGAACAGTGTCTGTTTTTGCAAATTAATTCCTCATTAATGTTTTTTTTAACCGAGGTAGATAGTAGTTACATTGTGCCATGATGCATTATGTTCTCTTATTGGCTACTGAGGATTTTGTCCATCTTAGGAATGTGTTGATGTTTTACAACATTAGAATTATGAATTAATGCTGCAGCTTAGGTCAGAATAAACTGTTTGTACTTGTAAAGCAAAAGCTCTGACACTGCACTGTAGGTACAAATGAACAACTGATTGCCTTTGAAATATTAGGTCTAAATATAAAATTAACATCCAAACAGTTAAGTTTGTCATATGAAAGATCATAGTAATGAAACCCAGTTGAAGCATACAACAAAATTTGGTTTCAGTCCGATACCAAGTAACACCAGGACCAGGAGCACAGATGTCAATACCAATATCAGTAATTACATCACATTACTGTAACACAGGCTGAACCAATACTTTAAAAAAAAAAGTTGACTTAAAAAAAACAGCTTTTTCATTGCTAAGGAAAAGTGAATGGTGACCAGTTTTCAAACGTAAAAAAACAACAGAATAAAAACATAAAACACCTCCATGCTGCTCGTCTGGTGTAATCCAAGTCTCCTAAAGCTCCAACATGCCAAGTTGACTAAAAAAAAATGTTATTCACACCATGTTTTTAGTCTGAATCTTCACTGTAGATCTTTAGCTTGGGGCCACGTTCATGTGCACATGCACACTGTCTGAACTGGCTGTGTGATGTGGCGGTGTGCAAATTAAGAGCTGTAATAATCTACATGAATCATTGTGAGTTTCTTTTTATGATTCTTATTTCTCTGTTTCAGTCCCACACACACAGTTACATGTAGCACAGATCTCCAGTTCTATTATTTCTGTCTACCAACACAGCTCTGTCTGCTGAGCTGCTAATTAACACAGTCCTTTGCAGATCCTCTGCTACGCTGTGAAAGTCTCCCTTGAAAAAGGCAGAGCTATCAAGTTAGCCACCTAGCAACAGCATTGACTGCTTCATCTTGAGCACAACATCTCTGTCCTTCAAGAAGGCCGAAGGGGATTATTTTTGGTCCCACCCACTGTAAATCAAAATGTGATTGGTTAATTCACCTGTCACTTTCTAAACAAGCACACAGGCTGTGGCCTTCTGTCCCAGTGATCCTAACCAATGAGTGAGCCAGATCTAACCTTTCTCTGCCCAGAGACAACAACAAAAAATCTGATTAGATAACTCTATTTGTCTGTTTTTAGGACAGTAACCCTTTCATTTCACATTTGAAAATGAGGTTTAAATTAGAATTAGAAGAGAATAGCCTAATAATTAAAGGTCATGTAAAGGGAATTTGGACATTTTCTTCTAAACACATTATATAGGTCATACATTTTTTGCTCAAAACGTCTAAAAAGCCTCCCAACTATTTAGAATTGAATTGTGAAGCTAGACTTCAAATTGTGTTTCAAGATTTCTGTGTCCAGGATTATGTGGGCGGCTCTGAAATGGAAGCCGTGTTTCGTATCACAGCTTCCATCAGCATAAACCCGCCCCTGCTGCTCCAGCGGTATAAAAACGTACAACGCAGTATCCTCAGTGGTTCTCCTGCTTGCTCACAAGTCACAGATAGTGCTGATGATAGTTTGCTGCTCTAACCAGTTATGCCTCATCCACCACATGCATGTGTCTTCCCTGGATGCCACAATGTGCAGAGTAGCAGCTTGGTGACTTTATATAAGGGGCCTTCACATGATAAGAAATTTATCCCAGACTCACCACGAGGTAGGTCACAGAGAGGCAAAGCACAGTGCCACAACCGCTACGACCCGTCTGCCTGATATACAAACAGCTAACTAACATTAGCTCTGGAAGTAGCTTAAGTTCATAAACTATATGATTCACAAATCTTATGACCCAACCTGACTGTTCACATTTTGCCATGCATTACGTTCACTGGCGAGGTCATTGTCTGCTTTTAATGTTGTGTTATAGAGTTTGGGGAACCCTGGAATGCTTTTCTTCGGTCGTGTCTGGAAGGGAACCCTTGATTTGTGAAATTCTCACGAGATTGTTGTATGTTGTTCCTTCATTATGATGTTAAAATGATCACTCTCGCGAGATCTTCTGCGGATCTGGGGTTCCCTTCAAGACTCAACCACAGTTACTGTCTGCTCCACTTGTGTCACTTCGACATATCTGTGGTCTCATCATCCCGCGGGCGGCGATGCCGGCGGGATTATGTGCACACCAAAGAGAGTAAAAGTTGCCTTGTGTGCTTATAAATGGAATAAATAAATTACCATTCTGATGCAGACTGTGAGGAACAAGGTTGATCATCACGTAGGTCAGTGTCTGGCTCTGGTGGCTCAAACGAGTAGGGCTTGGTCAGTCCAATGAGGCTGCCAGCGTTAGCGACCATTGTCTCCTCCTTGTACAAGACACGGAGGCGGGAACCCTCCCGTATGTGGGCGTGGTTTCAGTGCCTCCAGTGAACACGCCCCGAGTGTCTCATAGAGAAAACTGATAATGTTTTCATTATTTTGAGACCTAATTTTATATGCTTAGCATTTTTTTTTAATCATTCAAATTTGGCTGGGTGATTAATAACACATTTCTGTGGTGTGACAAACTCAGAACACACATTTATGGCTACTTTACTGTAACTTTAAATGAAATAAATCAAATATAATATATTCAAACATTTGAAATACTGATATGGGATCCTCAGGGTTCCCCTCTGCCTGATGGTAAAACTACAACTTTGTTGTTATCATGGTGAAGTATAGACCAGCAACAAATAAAATAGTGGATAAGTTGACCTCCAGCTGCTGATTGGAAACATGTTTGTTTATCTATTGATTAGCTTTATACTTACCTTTATTTAACCAGGAGATCTCTTGGGAAACATTACACCTTTTACAAATGACCCAAGGCCAAAAATACCTAGTGGCAGCATTTTCTGAGATGAAAAGGCAGTTCTGAAAGGCAGTTCTACTAAAGCCAACATTGTTCACCCCAAAATCTGATGCCTCCTGCACAGTGCTGCCCACATGGCAGCAGACTTCAAATGTCAAAGAAAATGGTTTCATTTGCATAATTCTGATTTGGCTCAATAAGTTTATGTTAATGTAATCCACTGAGCATGTTGACTGCATGAATTGTTCTATATTTGTAATTCAAAGTTCAGCCTATAATAATATAAATGATTATGTTAATTAGTTAATTGTGATCTTGTGTCTGCAGGGACTCTCTGCATTTATGGTTACATGAATGTCAGCGCTGCAGGCCAGATGCCGGTGATGGAGGAGCTTGTCAGTGAGAGGTGAGTTATTAATCAGCTTTAATATAGAATAATTACTGTATTTGTGATTGAAAACTTCCTGACAGTGGTCACATTTCTTCATACACAACATGTCAAAACTGTTGCGATAGTTTCTCAAATTAGATACAATGTAGTTTTTCTGTCTTTTAAGAAGGAGATACTGTACTGACTGTTATATTGTATAGGATCTTAAATTTGGACTCAAGCAGCACAGTGTTCAATTTGTGCTTCAAATTTCAACTGAGGTCATTTGATCTCAACACTTTCGGACTTGTTTCTCTGGAACTTGGATGTGTCATTGTGTATTCCCAAAGGCTTTGTTCAAGCTGCAGGCAAATCAGATTAGTTTGTAAAATTCAATCTTTAAGACAGACTGTCAGTATTGTTATTTGAAAGGGATCGGATTGGATTTGTGTTTCCAGACATCACCAACCTATCTGCATGGGTTGTTGAGGTAACGATGTAGGCATCAGTAACGACATACACTACATATGATATCCCTTCATAAATTGTCTAGCTTCCTCCCAGCTTTGTCTTTGCAAAAGTCTCCCCTTTAAGTACAAGCATACAATTTATTTCAGTGTCCTGTCCTCCTGTGTTGTCCTCCATACTCTTGTCTTGCTAGTAGTAGCTTGGTTCCCGCTCAGCCGCTTTGATGCACTCCCATCACTCTGGATTTGACGTTGTTGTTGTGTGTTGCACTGAGTGACAGAAATCTGATATGAGCGTTCAGAGCGGCCAGACTGAGACATGTAGAAATCTGAATGGGATCAGATTACAAACCACTTCCAAATGTGCCATGAAACTGATTTGCAAAAATTGCTTTTTTTTTTTTTTTTTTTTTGCTGTACAAACTTTTTTTTAGACTTTTTGAGGCAGGCCCTACATGTGAGCTTTCAAAAACATTCTTGAACACTATCATGGTTCAGTGAATGAAAGCTCCAAAACCCTATGAAAGGAAAAAGAAAAACCCTAGAATTTTTGCACTTTGTCACATACATGTACTAACTTTTTGTTACGGCCTGCTTTTTTCTGTTGTCCTTATAACTGCTGGACTAAAGAAAACTAGAGAGGCTACATCTGAAATTCCTCAAGTACATTTTAAAAGTTAAAATGCCCACTTGTAACAATATAATATACAGAGAGCATTAAAAAGAGAGTTATTGGTTAGTGGGGGAGTTTGCTGAAAACAAAGGAAACAAAACTCTGCAAGTGACTGGAATATATGGATCACTGGATCACATTTGTTCAGTGAATATTAGATGAATGTGGCTTCTCAGACCTTTGTCTGGACCAGAGGTGTAATCTTATCAACTGGCTGATGCTTGCAGTTGACCTCCAACTCCAAACTCCAGAGTTTGTCATCATGTGAACTATACTGTGGGTTTAAAGAGGACTATAAGTTTGAGAAGTATCTACTCTGTAAAAAAAACAGGAGGTATTCCCATGCTATTTGTAACTTTCAAGTCTCCAATAGCAGAATCCCAAAGATAACCAGAAGATTCAAAGATCTGGAAAGGGATACAAGGTTTTGTACTTTTGTAATGATAAATTGTTGGGGATGAATATCATGTTTTGTTTGAATATAAAAATTCAACCATTGTTGAGGAACGTGCCAAAATACTTTGTAAGTCATCCGTCTATGTTTAGACTTATACTGTATTATTACTGCAGACACATAAATCAAGAGTAGCAGGTAAACTAGGTGCTTTTTTGAGCAATGTCCTGCCTTTATTTAAATGACCTAGTTTGTCATGTGGATCTGTTTTGGTCATTTACCACTGTATTGTTTTTGTTTTATGTTTGTACTCATGCTGTGTGGTCTAGAGTATTTACTGAAAGTGAAACTACTTAGTACACCTTTTCTCAGTATATTATTAATTTTTTCATTCATTTCTGATTGGTAAGCTTCAAGCAGCATACAGTCGTTTACTTTGATTTTCCTATTGTTTTCTTGTATTTATAAATGAATGCTCTATTTTTGCATCTTTTCATCTGGTGGTCCTCGGTGACCTTAGCTAATGAAGATGCCAAAAGGTATTATTAGTCTTCTCTAATGGCAGGACCCTCAGGCTTTATGGATGATGTTTCTACACAGATTAAAGGAATAAACAACATACCTTAGTCAGGTGCTGTTGCACCCTGAAATTATAGAACAGCTTCAGTGTCTGCTGGTACTGAACCACTCACAATGAATATTTACAATAACTAGTGTGAAACCTCTACATCAACATCTAATTTAATGGAAGTAACATGTTGAATATTGGAATATTTCATCTAAAATGCATGTTTAATGCTTTTGGATTACATGAATAACAACACTATCACTAACATTAGGTTAAAGCTACTACTAAAACACTTTCTACATGATACTGCTGATGCGTCTATTAGAGTTGGGCGATATGTTAAAATTTTCCAAACGATCATTGTCAGCCCATGCATCGGCGATTGGTGAGATCTTAACTCAACTCTAGTTTGGTCAAAATAAATCCTTAATTCACTGTGTGAAAACAGTGTAAAGAGTCTGACTCTGCAGGTTGTTTTCCTCTCACTCCTCACCCAGCTCAGAGCGCTCATGGTCGGCTGAGTGGGTGTGAACTGTGCCGCTGGATGAGGGCGCGGTGCAGAGCAGAGGCTGTCACTCTGCAAACTTACATTAGCAGAATAAAATGACAAATATCGCCCTAAAAATCGCCCAGAAAAGCCTATCGTCAATAGATGATATATTCATCCAACTGCCTAAACCTAGCATCTATATGATCTACATAAGCCCATAACCTATTTCTGCTTTTCTTAATGGCTGCCACCAGGTCAGATTCTCCATGAAATCAGATGAAATGAAGCTGTGTTTACTTCTTACAAGGCAAAGTTACAGTGAGTATTGCAATAGCCAGTTAAAAAGAAGCAGGAGGAGATTTTCCTTTACATACATTTTGTGGTTATGTTGGTGAAAACACTACTGATTTGTCCACAATGGAGGCTAAAATCAGGGTTTGCTTAACACAGTCGCTGCCTGTAGATGTTTATGCAGTTAAAACACTGAAACAAAATTCACAACACAGTTACAGTGTGCACAATTTCTAGTTTCTTCTCAGTTTACTAAGCCAGCCCTGAAGATGCCTACTAAATAAAAAGAAAATGAGTTTCTGAAATCAAGTGGAAACAAGACATATTCAGATAATCAGGTGCTTTTTTTGTTACATGTCTGGATTGTTCATCTATTCCTCCACAAAAACTGTTCTATGAAAAAAAAAAAAAAACCTTGGCTGCTGCATTGTGTAATAAACCAGACTCAAAGTCGTGCAGATCGAAAAATGAATTGACTGCCCTGGTTGCTTCTTCAAGGACATTCTCATCTTCAGATTTCTGGTTCAGCTAAGGAAACAATAGACAGTGTGGGATTTCCAGTGTGCTGCTCACTGCCTCAGTAGCTGTCTTTGCCTCAGGCTTGATGCTTTGATTAAAGCAGGGATCCTGCTGAAGCTGCTGGGTGGTCCTCCTTGCTGCTTTGGAATGTAAAGAGTCGTTTTATTGCTCCCTCCGCCTGGCTAACGTCCTTTAGCCCTGAGGGTAAGAGAAAGATTTGAATTTTTCTTAAATCATCACTATAAAGGCACAGTTGGACCACTTTTTTCTTGCTTTGACTTCCAGACTGCGAAGAGAGGGAGATGCAAAAGAACAAAGAGACAGAAGGACAGATGGGAATATCTCAGACAGACTGAACACAAGTTGTGCGTCTCTGTTGTTATATTTCTACACAGTGATGAGAAAAATCTGCCATTGTTGACATACTGTTCTTCCTCACTGTCTGTCAGAGAAACGTTTGATGTAAAAACTTTCTGTTAGTTTATTTGGATTGCCATTCATTGTTGCCTTGGCAACAGCAAGCCTCTTTTTAAGTAAAATAAGAGCTGGAGCTCAGTGGGAGAGCACAAACATCCCCAACACATTCCTCTTTTCATCAATGATTAGTTTTAAAAGACTTCTTGCAAACATTTAATTAGATTTTAGAATTTAGTGTCTGTCTTGTAAATTTCATTCTCATCAATCAGTCATTCAGTTCTCAATAAGCCAGCTCTTGTGGGAAATTTTCACTTATTTCTACACAAGTAAATATGTTTTTCTTATGAAAGCAGAAATGTGGACCTTGTGGGTTTAGACATAAAACATTTTGAACAAACAAACCAAAGGGGGTTGTCAGCAGGGCAGCGCCTCCAGAGCTGTTTAGGTTTGATTTGGTTCAATGCCTTGCTCAAGGGCAGTTAGGCAGAGAAGGTAAGCATCAAAGATGGTAACATCCACCCTCCTGTCAGTGCTTGGGGTCTGTGCCAAGTCTCAAACCAGTAACCTTTCAGGCATTGGTCGGCCTGTTTTATGTTTAATCCATCCTGCCTTTTGCTGATCTACTAATAAGACAAAACTCTCTGATAACAGTGCTGTTAATAGTACAGTATATGCAGAGTAACAGTATTTAACCTCATCACATCAGCCCGGGTGTGTACGTTTGGTAAAGGATGAGATTTAAAGAATTCATGTTGAAGGTTTTTAAAAGTATAGTAAGACAAGCTTTGTTATGCGATGGTGAGGTTAATGTAACCCACATGACCCACTTTTGTGTTATAACATGTGGGATCCATACCTGTTTGATGGCAGTAATATGGAGCCTCAGCAGCCTTCAGCAGCAAGTAGTAATGATTAATGATGCAGGCTCACAGCGGCCCACGCAGCGCCCTACATACATACATCTTAGTGCCACATATGTTAAGTAGCATGGCCACATATGTGTTGTTTGTTTGGTTGATGACACAGATCAAAATGAGGTGATAGACAAATGACACACAAACACATCTGTTACCTTTTTTAATGACAAATTATCATCATTAGCATAGTTCTTAATCTTCAACCCCATATTTCTTGATTAGTGGAGACACTATCTACTGTTACTGCTGACTTGCCGGGAGGCAAAAATCTATATTTGTCACATCACACATGTTGCACTGCATGTTCTGTCAGTATGTTATCACATTACTGCCTTATCTCTCATTTACCAAACATCCAGCCTTTGCAGTATATATGCCGGAGTTTGTCCTCTGGCACGGATTATTCCCAGTTACACCTTTTAACATCAGCTCCTATGCCAAATGCGATTCACATTATCTACGCTAATTTTTACATGAGCTACTGTAGCATTATTCTGAAACTGGTTTACTTTGAGGATCTTAGTGTACATATCAACATGAAACTGTCTGAAATGCACCTTTATTATCATTGTCAGAAAGGACAACATTTAGTGTGCAATAAAAGAATAAATACAGCCACAATGGACAGGGTCCAAGCAGACTGTGAAGATTTGGATGCTTGTATGAAACAGGTAATGATAAGACACACAGTCATGCAGAAGCTGACACATTGTTGACAAGTGGGACTTGGTCACATCTGGATTCACCTCTGGATCCCCAGAGGAGGTGACTTACAGACTGCACCACTGAGGAGACGTGGTTTCTACACACCTTCTTACAAGTTGACCAATAACATCAGATGACAGATGGCAAAAAAACTGTAACAACATCTGTTTTAAATTAAAATGCGTACAAAAGTCAAACTGTTGGCGATAAAATTCTGAAAAAAAATCACACATCATTCTGCTGTTTTCAGGTGTTTTGTCAAATATTTTGGTGACGTTTCATCAAACATTGAGCAAAAAAGAAAATGTTGTGTATACAGTACAAATTACAGCCAGATATTAAATATCACTGTAGACTCACTGTTTGAACACAATTTAAAACTCTTGATATCAACCGGTCGCATTTGAATGAAGACTTGTGGAGATAGAGATGTTAACTGGTTTTTCATATTTATAAAAATATAGAGTGATGGACTTTTGAATTGACCACAGGTTGCAGCGAGACAAACTTTTGTTGTAATTCAGCAGATTCTTGTACTAAACCATGCAGCCAATTATGAGATATAAACATTTCACATTTGTAGTGTCCCCTAGAGGTGCTTTAAGATGTTAGCTTAGTTCGCAAAAATATGTTTTTTAAAATAAGTGCTTGACGGTTATAGTTTTCTATAAAGGTGCTAATTAAAGGTGAAAATCTTTCATATATGCATATTAAATGGGTTCAGAGTTGCTTCGTCCCACTAGTCTTCTTTGTTTAGTACATTACACAATATTTGCAATGTTTAACACCTTCCAGCAAAGAATCTTAATTTTTAATGCATAACCCAGTTCTTCCACAGCCATTGGAAGGATTTGATTGGTGGAGACGATTAGCAACGCTTCATCAAGGGGATGAGGTGATACATTTTTCATGTCACATGTTTTATGTAACAATAGCACACACCAGAATATGGAAATTGAGACCACCTTTTAAATAATAAATCCATTTAAAGCTACAGTGTGTAATTTTCAGTGGCATCTAGTGGTCAAAGTGCAGATTGCAACCAAGTGGAGCTCCCCTCACACCGCTGCTCCGTTTACAAGCGTAAGAAGGCCGTCACGTGACAATTTGGCGTAACACTCGCATCGATTAGTTTTTCAAGTGATAAGGTTTGTTTACAGATAATTTTAGAAAATGCGTTTCGTTGTTAGTCTCTATAGGTCAAAACTTTCATGTAAAATGGCAAATATAACTGTTATTTGCGCTACAATGTGGTCGTATTTTAGCAAGTGGCTTTGCATGGTAATACACGCCGACACTGGCGAAGTAATTATAGTTTAGTTTAGTTTGATAGTAAGATAGTTACAGCTGGATACATACTTATTCCCTGTTTATAGAGTCAAAGTCTCAGTTACGGGTCGGGGGTTATAGGGCGAGGAGGAGGGAGAGGCAGCAAAGACACCGACTCTACGGTGATGTCAGGCCCAGGTGAGGGAGAGGTGCAGCGGATGACCAGAGCGGAAGCTCCGCTGGAGGATGAAGAGGAGCGATTTGAAGCTTTCCAAAGGAGCCGGAGAGAAGTAATGAAGGTATGTATTTAGAAAATGACTTTGTTATATTCCTGTTCTGAGCGACATGAATAATACTAAACCAACACAAAGTTACAGCTCTGTGCTCTGCATGTAGCGATGGTACTGTTGTGTGTAGTTTGATGAGTAATCTCAGAGTAACGTGTAACTTCAGAGTAATGGGAGTCATCATTACCTGGGATGTTACTGAATGATAATAAATACTGTAGAGGAACAGCATCATGCAGCACGTGTTACTCTGAGAGACTCTGAACAGCCTGTACATCATAAACTGCAGTGATATTAGCATATTACAACATAATATCAGACATCTCATTAACATTATCTCTATTTTTCCTGTGTGTTATTTCTCAGAGACTTGTTGAAGAGATGACCCTGGAGGATCACAGGCAGCTCACCACACACCTCCTGAGGAGGCAGACAGGACTGTTTGATGCCCTGATGATGCATCAGCTCAGGCATGGTGCCCCACCTTTTACTGGAGTACCAGGGGTATCATGGTGTACTTGTGGTAACTGTAGGAACATGCTGAGGGGGCCTGGGGTTGACAACAGGGAGTATCGTTACACAGCCTGTAGACATTTTATTTTTTGGTAACATGGCTCTTTAGGGCAAATTGACTTGTCATCTCCAGCTGCTACATTTTGAGCATCAGGGACAAGTTCTCTGATCCCACTGGACATCACACAGGTTTCAAACCCAGTATGAGTTTACTTCCAGGTTCTCTGGAGTGTCAATACAGGACCACAAGTACTCACAAACCTGTGTATATATCATCAGGGAATCAACCAAAAGTTTTATGTGTTCTAGATTATATAGATTATTTATTTTTGTATTGCAAAGTATGTTCTATATTTTCATATTTTTTTCTGCTAATAATACATATATAGTTAATTTATTCAGCCCATTATTTATTATTCAACGTTAGACTGAATTGTAAGTGCAGTTAATAAAAGATGATAATTAGATATACCTGCTGTATTTATTGTATTATATACATATAAATATGTACTTTTATATGAAGTTCTTTCCTGCAGTGTTGATACATTTTCATAACCACTTCAGGTTTCACTAATGTATATAATCATTACAGGGGTCAGCTGTACTTTACAATGTTGTACAAAAGATGAATCTAAAAAAACAACACTGACAATAATGACACCGTCAGTATAAATTGTTATTTACACAAACAGTTTTGGTCCCTGTCTATCTTGACAATACAAGGAGAAATGCTGTCTTACAATCATAAACTTGCAGCTTTTAGTTTTCAAACAAACATTTCTGCAGCTTATTGTGTCTTCATCAGAGTTGACTTTGATAAAGACAGAAGAAGCTGACGAGACGTTCGTCTGTTTGAACTGAAGACTAAAAGCTGTGAGTTTATCATTCTGTGGTCCTGACTGAGAATCACCCTGATTCAGCGACTTATTACAGGACATTTATAGTTTATATGTTGATATTCTTAGACTATTATTTATGTGACTGAATGTGGGCAATAACTATTAAAAACTGATCATGAGATGTACATGATTTATTTTTTGCAGTGATCTACACATAAACATGCTTATAATTATACAATAATCATGACAATACTTCCCTGCAGTGTCTGTAAATTTTCATTTCTACTTCAGGTTACACTGATGTGTGTCATCCTTACAGGGGACAGCTGGACATCAATTTGGAATGAAAAGATGAATATAAAAAAGATCACTTTGCTTTGTGTTGAGAATAGAAGGAGAAATGTTGGTGTACAATCACAACTTGCAGCTTTTAGTGAACAAACAAACATTTGACAGTTTATTCTATCATAAGAGTTGACTTGATAAAGACAGAGGAAGCTGTTGAGACATTTGTCTGTTTGAACACTAAAAGCTGTGAGGTGATGGAGGTTATCGTTGTGCTCCAGCTCCTTCATCCTGTGGTCCTCCCTGAGAAGCACACTGATTCAGTTCTTTGCTGTTGGTTGAAACACAGTTAGTTAGAATATTATTTTATTGTTTTTATGCAATGTGGTCAAAATAATTATATTTCACTAAAAGTATGATTTACAGGGCAGGTTAATATGCCACAATAAATGCAAATAAATGTGTGTCACTTAGATGACCTGTCCTGACCTGTGTCTGCACCAGTTCTGATGTTGCAGGTCCA
Source organism: Lutjanus argentimaculatus (assembly GCA_034769285.1). Lineage (NCBI taxonomy): Eukaryota > Metazoa > Chordata > Actinopteri > Lutjaniformes > Lutjanidae > Lutjanus > Lutjanus argentimaculatus. Next base: position 1,208,559 of record JAWZSL010000006.1, on the reverse strand, counting down.
CATATGAGGGGCACCAAACTGAACTTTCTGGAGTCATTTGGTCCAAGGCTCCTCCCTCATGGCATCTCAAATGGTTTACTGTGTCTTTCAGCTAGTTGAGGAGAACAGACTGTCCTTTTACCTTTGCTGCCTTTAGGAGAGAAACAAAACATACATAGAGATGTCATACATGAGTATTCAGTTATATGAAGATGAAGATGTTAGAGGACACAGATTTCCATCCCAAACAAAAACCACTCCTGATTATTCAATTGATTAGCAACCATCATCCAGATATGAGGAGCTAATTAGTGAAAACAATTTCTGATTTTTTTTATTATTTTGCTATGATGAAAACGTACATACTCTTAGCCAACAATGGTGCAACAATGGTTACATTCCCCTGATGTAAGATACAGTCACTTTGAAAGACTATATTATTATTGATGAATGTATAGGCAAACAATAACAAGTAATTAATAACAAAAAATAACCACAGCATGTTCTCTACATGACACATACAGAGATATAACATAAACATAAACTATTAATGAAAAACTTATTAATCAGCTACATTTTGTTGATAATCTAACATGTGAGGAAGCACAGTTATTTCATTGTGATGACTTACCTGTCTGTCCCACTAGAGCTGCGTCGATGGTAGAAAAAGCTGCAGCTGAGACATGAAAAGGTTTTTCCCTTCATAGCAGGTGATGTTACAGGACGTTTGTCACAGCTGCAGAAACATAAAGAAAACACGAGCTACGTGACACAGTCACACACACCTGTAATACATCCTGTTATGTCCGACGGTGCTGAGAGGAACAGCTCACCTGGACATACATAACCACACTTATAACTCACACAGTTATAGCTATAGCTCATAAACTAGCAGTCAGCTACAGCCACATTAGCTCTACTGTTTTATAGACAATAACTTCCAGCAGCCGTGAGCTGATCTCAGTAACGCCACCAGATATTTCAGGTCCTGATCATACTTTTGAATCAACATGTAAATTTACAGACGTGGTAACAAACATATTATCGACAGAAACACGGAGGAAAAGTTACTTGTGTGAGTGATTAGCGTTATGTCCGTGGCCATGTTTATATTGTTACCTAAAGCTATCTCATAATAAAGTGCAGTTACATGTGTAGGATGAATTACCTGCCCAGCAGAAAAGAGGCAGCTTCAGTGTTACTGTGAAAACAGTCCCTCATCTGTGTTGTCCATGTGGTAAACACCACACAGATGTTAGTCCTTGTTTTCTGCCGTCTCCTGTCGCGCTGCCGTTTGGTTTCTTCATGTTTTCACTTCTTTGAGGACAAGAGTTCACAGTTTGCTGTTTATTCTTGTGGTAAATAACAACTATGATCATCCACTGGTCAAAACTGTGGTTGTAAGCCTCCAGAAAACAAGCTAGTCTGCCAGTAAACACCGCCGTCTGTCCTCCTCTTCGTCGTCCGTGTTTACGCTGCGCAGTTTACGTAGCGCGTCCGCTCTGCGCAGCCGTAGAAAACATGGCGGTGCAAGATGGCGGCCTCCGTAAAAGGCGACCTGCTCCTATGTAACTATAAATGACGATTTCTAAGGTAACGCAAACATAAAGATTATGAGTTTGAGTTGATTGATTGATAATAAATAACATACTTATGTATAATATATTCCATTTCTGTCAATAAATCCCTGTAAATATTACACACTGGACCTTTAAGAATGTGTACATTAGCACTATTGTACATCTTCCACATATACACCCAGTGGCGTAAGATAGTCAAGCACACACACAAACCATTAAACACACAAAGCATTATATAGTATATAGACATAATTATATTGTATTTGATTGTATAGTGTAACATTGTGTTGGATTTTAGAGCTTAATGTCTCAGCTTTCAACTAGCTATGGTATATCATATATTCTTGTCACATGATCAGCTAGACTAATGGATAACATTAACATACTGTATGTTATTGCATATCTGTTTATGACAAAAACAAATTAAATAATTAATTGAATATTTTTTTCATTTTTATAGTTAGGGAGAATAAGCATTATCATCTTTGCATATTAGTTCACAAAAAAAAAACAAAGATCAAAGATGGTTTTGCTTTTTCAAAGTCATATATGGCTTTGACAAGAGTTCTTCTTTGATTTCATTCCCAACTTGTTGAAGAGCATAACAAAGAAGGGAGATCCACACAATAACAGCTTTTATACAAATAATTATTTTATTGAAGACAACTCAACATCAGGAAACTAATGGTTAAGTAAGCAATCAGAGGTGTAGTGAGGGTGCGGTGAGGGTGTTGGATGCTGTGAGTTGGGTGTGTTAACACATACTATGTGTAGAAGGAAACCAAGGCTAAACTAAACACAATCAAACCAAACAAAACCAAGGAGTGTCTGAAAGGCACCAGCCATCCAGGAAGGAGAGACAGAAACCATCTTGGATTCCTCAAGCTTTTAAAGGCTTGGAGCAGGTGAAGGCAATCCTCCAATGAAGAGGGAAGGGCGAGCAATCAGGGAGGATCTGCAAGGACAAAATACAGTCAGGAACACAGGAAAATATACTGACCTAAGACCTGTGGCCGTTACACTGAACACAGGCATATTCTTGAGGTGGAAATCAGAATCACTCACAAGGGCCTGTTCTTCAATTAACAGACTGTTGGAGGGTCAGAAAATTCCCTGTTTTTCACTGTAGATACACAACCAAAATACAGAAAATGTCTTGTTTTTGAAATTTGCAGTGAAGTGCCTGGCTTTTTACTGTATGTGGACCATTCAAAAACAAGAAAATGCTTTTTTTCCCTATCTCCAACGCATTGTAAATTAACAAAGTAAATGCCCATTTTTTGAACTACAAAGTCCAGGTAATGAGTTGCCAGTACATTTTGTGTTGTTTTATAGATTCATTTTGTGTACAGGGTGTGATGCAAACCAAATATTAAATGATAGGCAACCTAACTAACCTTTCCTAATTTATTATTTGCTGTTTTATGTGGTAAAAAAAATGTACACACAATTTCACCATGCATTGTAGTGTATGCAGTGCTGCAGATTTACACTTAGTGAACATGACTATTTACATACATCAACTCTGGCAGCTACATATTTGCAGCATTGTAAGTGTGTCTTAATGCAGATGGAACACAAACTGTCTTTCCACCGTGGAGCACTGTTGAACTGAAACCAAAGGGATGTCCAGAGCACACGCTGTATCTAAAATGGATCTTTCCTCAGTTTGATCATATTTTGAGTTTGGAGCTAAAAAATTGAAGTTGCTCAAGATGTTCCTCAAATACACAGTTAGAGCTTTAATGATAATCCTGCCTCTAGTTTCATGTTCAGATATTGCAGTCAAAAGACTTTGTGCACATTTTGCATCTTGTGTTTACAGTTTTTGCCATTCACTTTGGCTCAATTTTCCAATGAGAATTAAGTTTTTCAAAACAGTAGGTTCAGTTCTCAGAACAATTAGTTTGTTGTTCACAGCAGAGTGTTATTTCTCATTCACTCAAGCAAATTGCACACGTCTTAGCACATGTGTGCAAAAGACTAAGTACAATTATCTATGATTTGCACAATAAATCACTTGCACATGGCTGCTGATCAAAACTGGTGAGTTGAAACTGTCAGACTCTCCACAACTTCTAAACATTCTTTCATCATTTGAGCCCTCAAATGCAAAATGATCTGTTCAGTTATGTCTGTCATACAGACATGTTTATTCCATAAATATCTATGACATGTAATGTTTGTGATCACAAATGAGCCGCCAGGTGACAGTAATGAACAAAGAATCACATCAAAGTCATTTTGAGACACTTTTTATATTTATGACTTGACATGAAAAACCACAAGTGAATTTTCTGTTTACGGTAAATGTAACACATTGCTACACAAATAAATGTTTTAAATACATACAGATGTGTGTATCTGCCTGTGTACTACAGTACTATACAGTATGAATTTTTCACAGCAAACTTTTACCTGAGGTTGGAATCTGAATCTAAAAAGTCCAGAATGGTACAAAATAAAACAGCATCAAACAAAACAAAATGGACATTCTGGTATAGTACAAGTGTCAACTGTCAAGAAGAAAGTAGAAGAAAACAGAGATTTATATATAAGAAACATTTCCAGAGTTGACTGTCATGGAGAAAAAGCCACTGAAAAGATGAAAAAGTCTGAACATTTTGAGCAGTACGGCTCACACAATGACAAAAACAGCTTTTCATTTTGGTGGCATTGGCAAAGTTTAGAGAAAGTTAAGACTGTTTCAAAAAATGAGCCAAAGCAATTGAGAAAAACTGTAAGATAAACAGTAGTAGTATAGAAATACAAGTAGCTGTTTCATTGGAAACAAACTTTTTCTTGTCATGGACCCTGACAGTAGATGCACATTAGACCACAGACCCCCAGTTTGGGATGATTTTGTCTTCAAGAATCCGCACAGTATTTTTTTTCCTTTTGTGTTTGAAGATAATAAAGTCTTCATAGTCAAACTTGGATCACTATAAATTGCAATCGATCAAAACAACTGACTGTATTTCCTCCCTTATCGTTCCAACTTCCAATAAATGTGATAAAAAGTCACAATATTATGTTCCTCCTTTTGCTGAAGTAGGAACACCCTACAACCCATTCAGTGACCCCTGTTGGTTCTCATAACCCAGTTTGAAAACCACCACATCAGAGAAATGTGTGGCAAATGGTGCCTCTGTCTCCTGTCTGTTTTGGTTGCCAGCAGCAATAGTCAACAGTCAACCTCTTTGTCTGACAAACACTTGGCTAATACAAAAATATTCCCCTCCATTGGGATGGCCAAAAAATTATAAAAGACACTGCACGTGTTCCAACAGCAAAACTCATTATGGCAGCCATGAACTGGCCCTGAAGAAGACCCGAACAACTCTGCCAGCAAGCAGTGTATAAAAGAATGTCCCTGCAAATATTCATAGAGTGTCACACTGTATCTATCTTTAACCAACACCTAATATTTCACATGTCAAACACATCCTGAAATATAATAGCTCATGATGGGGACTTTTCTGCGTGATCGTCCCGGAACAGGCCTCCGTGTTGGAGCCATAAGTCAATACGACGCAGTCAGTCTGACTCAGAGCGATCAGATAGCAGCTTTTCTTTCCTCTCCTCGAATCAGCTTTCCCTCTCGCTCTGCTGTTTACCTTCCCCCTCCTCACCACCTCAGGTGTCCTGTGACAGATCCTGTTTTCTGGATGATTGCTTTCAACAGGAGAGTTCGGCCTCAGACAGCATGAAACCAAACAGAAAGATGGAAAGAGCAGGTCGCCTCTGCCCGTTCATGTTGTTGCAGTACATTAGTCAATTGTTTGCTCATTCACTCTTTTGTTTGCTCGGTCCTTCACTTCATTCAGCAGTTTATTCAGGTTTTTCATCTGTGACCATCATGTATCATGAGACTAACAAAACAAGAGTTGGACAAAATTAACTACATTTTCATAATGAATACCAGGAATTCTTGTCTTTTTAAGATTTATAAAATTATATATTATTAAGAATGAACTTTCATGCTCAAAAACAGGAATTGATAAAGGACAAAATCTTATTTTTTATTGTTATACTGACAATGGCAACATGCCATAAACAATAAAAACATACATAACATATGATTTTTTTCTTTCGTAGATTTATTTGTTGGTGACATGAAATAGCTTCCCTTGATTGATATAACAATGTCATGCCACTTTGCCTTTGCTACAAGAAGACAATCCACATGGCCACAAGAGGCTGCCTTTCAGAAAAACATACAAAATATTTTAAAGGGATAGTTCACCCAAAAATGAAAATTCAGTCATTATCTACTCACCCTCATGCTGATTGAAGGTCAGGTTTAGTTTTATAGTCCACAAAATACTGTTGGAGTTTCACAGGAAAACAGTGTTGCAGAATCTCCCAAACAATGGAAGTGAATGGTGACCAGTTTTCAAGCGGAAATGAACAACAGAATAAGAACATAAAATGCCTCCATACTGCTCGTCTGGTGTAAGAGACGAGAAGTATGGAGGCATTTTATGCTTTTTTCCAGTTGTTTTTTACATTATAAAACTAAGATGAGCTTGTTAACTCCTGGTAAAACACACTTCATTCAAACCTGACAGGAAAATGTAAAACTCACCTAAATCTTCTTTATTAGTCTGTCCACTCTTCCAACAATCACCAACTCTGGTTTGATCAAATTAAAACCTTAATTCACCACATGAAAAGAGTGCAAAGAGTGCGACTCTGCAGGCTGTTATCCTCTCGCTCCTCACCCAGCTCAGATCACTCATGATCGGGCTGAGTGGGTGTGTCCCGTGCCACTGGATGAGAGCACAGCACCTGTCACTCTGTAGACCATCACGTTAGAAAAGAAAATGTGACAACTATTGACCCAAAAATTGGCCATAAAAAGCAACCGGCAGTGGATATATTGGATATATGATATATTCATCCAATTGCCCAGCCCTACAGTGTAGCCCTCTGAATCAGAGTCAGATCAAATCATGAGATTCCCACACCTAGTTCTGGGTTCTTTACCCTGTTGGTTGTGCATCCTGCCACACAGCATGGATACCTTCACACCGTGCGGTCAATGAAGAGCAATGAACTGTTTTCCTCTCCGGCGTGAGCAGAACTTAATTGCGCTCTGTCTGTATTTGTGATTAGTCCAGCAGCTTCTGTTGTGTGTGAGTAAATAAACTTTGCCCTCTGCACCCCTGCATCTTTTCATAACTTCCAGGGATCCATTAATCACCCCAAGCCAATTGTAGATAATTCTGACACATTGATTCTTCACTGCAGTGTTGGCAGCAGCTCACAACACAGTCTATTCTATTTTTCTCTATCCCTCCATTCAAGCCCGACTTATGGCGTTTGGTGGCTGTGTTGCAGAGTGCAGACTTGGCAGCCAACACAGTGCACCATCTTTTTCAAATCACAGACTGAATAATTCATTCAGCAACTGCTTACGTAATCTCAATAAGAAATCCTCCATTCATACAAAAAATGCATTTGCTGATGCATGAAGCTGAGCGTGCACACACACAAACCCAGGCGCTGAACAAATGTCTAGGTTCCCATTCAACTCAGGCAGGATCATATCAGAATCGAAGCACGTTAAAGTTGCCGTCAAAATCTACGGTGATGAACTGACATCTGAGCGTCTGAGTCTGTTATCCTCCCAGATGGACAGGAGTCAGTGTATGTGCGCGCTGGGTGAGTTGAGTGCTCCATTAGACTGTATTTCCAACCCATTTCCATTCATGCCTGACAAGGTGATTTATCCCACCTGTCACTGATAGCTCTTGCAGGCACGTGCCAGCTCAGCCTCCAGTACCTCGTCCTGCTCTTTGATCCTCTCCTTTCAGAAAAAGACACACAATCCTGCAAAGATCCTCAGTCAGCCTGTTTTTATCACACATCTCATGGTGTCCCTTCCAAAAAGATTCCGCAGGGGTGTGGGTACCACTGAGGAAAAAGATTGTGTCCTCTTTTTTGGGTGGGAAATTTGTAGGCATGAATGAACTAAGGCACAGAACTAAGTTTTTTAAAGGCTAAACTCTTCAACGGCTGACAACAATGTTGTTATGCCTAAGGTTGGGTACCAAAACCCTCTAGTCCAGTACCTACTGGACTGAATCACAACTCAGATTTAGAGCTTGAAATCTGTGCCCGAACCCGATGGGTTTGGCTCGGCATATTTGTTACATATTTCATGGGCTTACATCAGGTTTGGACTGTATTACTATTAATATCAGAAGTAATAGTTGGATTTTTTTTTTCTTCCCAGTATAGTCGTTGCTGATTCAAATTCCCCCCCTGTATTGTCCCTGTCACTACCAGCTCCTACTGTGTGGTACATAGACAGAAGCTTGCTCAAGTCAGGTTTTGACAGAATTTTGTCTTTTCAGACTCAACTTTTCAGGCCCAAATAAAGTTCTACTCAGATTACATTGCCTCATTTTGGTGCCACACGCCTGAGCTGTTGATTGAAATAGCTGCCCACTGGTGTGAACGTTACACACTGACCTTGTGAATAAAATTTGAGGGATTGTGCATAAGATTACTCTGCAGCACTAATACAGGACAGAACCCGGATAAATGAAAGGGGTGGAACCTCTTCTAGAGCTACCTTTCTAAAATGTCACTCCCGCTTTAGATGCAGAGATGATTTGAGCTTGAGTTTTTTTTAACACATAGAGGAGAAAAAAATAAATTAAACTTGAAAGGGAGAGAGATGGGGGAGGAAAGTTTCTTTGCTAGCTTCTCCATTGAAACAAATATGTCATATTTCATGTTGGAGTGCAGAACAATTAGCTAATTTGTGCTGACAAGTGGCTCAGAGTAAGTCTGCCCAGTGTTTTCACACAGTGCTGTTCTCTTTGATACACACATGTGAAGGACAGCTTCAGAGAGTGCTTATGATTTTATCAAGACACACACACACATACACACACACACGTGTTCACAGTGACCATGTCTTTTATTCTTTTTCTTTGATACACAATCACATTTTCATTCATACACAGTGACAAGATTCTCAACACACACACACAGAGTGCAGCCATGCAGCACCAGTCAGCAGTGTATTTTAATGATGTGGAGGACAACAGTGAAACTCTGCTGTGTGCTTTGGGTTCCTGTGTTGTGGCTTTAGTCGCCACTACCTCCACACCGCTGATTAAAGCCACAGCAGCTGCTTCTCTGTGTGGAGGGGATTAGAGCAGGAGAGGGAAATTACAGCCGCAGGATACACACAGGATATGCAAAACTAAATATGTAAAGGAATATCCTCCACATGCATAGCTGAACTCTTTCCCTACTAAATCTGTGCATCAGATGGAGTTTTAAAATGCAGCAGTATATTGGGTCCATGACGTAGCATTGTATGAAAATTAATGATTATTGAAAGGTCCTGCTTCTTTTTTCCTCACTGTTGCTTTTGTTCAAATACGAGATGAACATCTTTTTTTTTTTTTACAAAGGAAGACATTTTACACACACTTTGTAAAAAAAATATACTGAAATTATTAGAAATGAAATTATAATAAAGTGTTTTTTTTTTCAACAACAACAAAAAACTATTAATTAATTAATAATTATTTTTCACATTTGATTGACAATAGAAAAAATAAGCCACAATGTTAAATTGTAGCCGTAGTTTTCCTTCAGAACAGATAAAGAAACTGAAAATGATGAATATATTATGAGACATGGATACCAGACAAGATGGCGCCCATTCATTTGAAAGAGAATCACTCACCCAGCACACAAGTCAAAAAAGTTTTCTTGCTTTCTTGTTTGCTTCAGTATTGTGTGGCTCACTTCTCATGTTATCTCTATAGGAAAGGGACAAGCTTTTAGTATCAGAAGAATTCTGGTTTCTGTTTGTTGTCTGTTTGTAGTATGCAGGTAAACAGTCCAGACAGATGATATCCAATGGGATCACAGGGGGTTTTAGAATAATGTCATGCGCATAAAAAAATACTTCTCTAGGCTGTAGGAAGGGTTAACAAATATAAAGCCTTCATAAAATACAACTTATAATACAATGAATAGTAACTATTCTTACCAGGCATAAGCCATGTAATCACAGCTGTGTGTGTGTGTGTGTGTGTGTGTGTGTGTGTGTGTGTGTTGAGAGAGAGAGAGAGAGAGAGAGAGAATGAGTGTGTGCATGATCACTGGACCTACAGCTTGTCTGGAGATTATCTGGAGTACTACTGGGCCAAACAGCCTTTGTTGTTGTTGTTGCACATTCCTGACTGGATGCTGAAGGACCATGATGTTTTTTTGGCCGGAGGAATTATGTTTTCAGGTCATCAATGATTAGAGTTTAGTGGTCAAAGGTCAAGGTCATGGTGACCTCACTAAACATATTTTTGTCCATAATTTAAGATTTTATACACTAATTACGACAAAATTACACACAAATATCTAATAGGATAAAATGATTAGTTGATGACATTTTATATCCAAAAGGTTGAAGGTCAACTTCACTGTGACATCATCATGTTCACCTCAGTAAAATAGGTTTCTAAGTGAAGACAGGGGAAATTATTCACTATACAATCACACATGTGTAGTGAGAACTCCATTTTGCCAAAAAATACAATTGATGCATTTTATTAAATTCATTCAAAGTCTTCACTGCAGACATTATATGAGTGTGGACAGACATGGATGTAAACTGTAACTGGTTGGTGGAGACAAACAGCTGTGAGGCAGTAATTCTATTTTTTGGCTGCTCTGTTTTATACGACTATTGACAGCTGACTTCTCACTCTTGTTAACAGCAAGTGATCAACAACTGCTTCAGTTTGAAATCTTGTTTCAGATGTTAAACAATCTCCGCTGGTTGCACTGAGCAGTTGTGGTGACATTGCAGTAGGTGCTTCACCGTATGTTGCCTGTCGGAGATCTACCCTCTACTGAGTGACCTCTGCTAGATTATCTTGTTTACAGTTTGTGGCGTCCCTTCAATAGTTTTCTCAACACTTTAAAGGAGAAAATGCTGTTTGGATGGATCATAAATGTGGAAATTACATTTTTTTTCTTCTGTTTGGTATTACAGTATGTGTAGCTCAAGTTGATCACAGCATCTTCTTCCTGTTTGGTGCCGTAAATCAACAGACTTTCATTCAAATCCAGCATGGTACCACTTAAAATACAGCACAGAGGCCCAAGAGGCTGACAATCTAAAGGTTTGTTTGCTGAAATTTCACATCCCACTGAGCAAAGAGTGTCCACACAAGCTGTTATTGCTCACTAAATCTGGTGCACTGGCTGTAATTTAGCTGAATAAAAGTGACACTTTGGCTAGAACATGGACTTGAGCATTGTGACTTCAAAAATAAATATATTGAAGGTAAAATACACTGAAATTCTGTCTACAGAGACATCACCTTTGGTCTATTTCATTACCTTCAGACTGTAAGACACTTACCTTGTCAAAACATAATTTTGTTTGGAATGGATAATTAAATCCTCAATGTATTCTCTTCATCTGACACATCTTTTCAACTTTCTCTTTCAACAGGTCTCTGTTTATTAAAACTAATCTTTTCAACATCTTTTCAATGACATTGTGCTTGTTGCTTTCAGAAATTAATATGTTTATTTGTTGTACTGATGTTAAAATAACAAATAGCTTCTTTCCAACCGGTGTTCTTCTTCTGTCGTCATCTAGCCTTCATGACTTACTGACTTACAAGATGAAATGTACATTTAGTCTCCATGGTGCAGTGTTTTAGTTGTGCGTGCGGTTGTGTGTGTTGGAGATTCATGAGTCACTTTTGATCCTCCATGGAAATAAGAAAATGAGCATGCTGATTTTCTTCCTGATGATTATCAGGTCGATATGACAGACATGTTCAGTCCAGCTGTGACAACCCAAATCTTATCTATAACATGCAGAGAGACCACAAAGACATTAAAATTAGATGTGCAGAATGTTAATGAGCGCTGCGGGAAAGATAAGAGTACAGATCAGCAGCATAGAAAATGCACCGCTGATACCTGTAAGCTGTCAAAACAGCATGAAAATTTAGCTGAAATTTGATTCATTTGTCAGGTCGTATCACTGTTACTTTAATTTTTCCCGCAGCAGTGTCATCAAATCGAATCCCTCAACATTCACTGTGAAAAAGTTACCCTGATACTGTTTATATGCCTGTGCAGTGAAGAGAAAGAACTGTGAAAGTAGGTGTACTGTTTCCTCAAGGCATCCAGTTTAGAAAAACAGGATACAGGTGCTCTTTTATTACATGAAGTTTGATGAAACTGTAGATGGGGCTATAGTTTATTTTAAACCAGGTCCTCTCTGATCACTTGATGCTGCTGATGCATCATTTGTTTAATCACTCAATTCCTTATGGCGCCCCTTGGCTTGAGATGTTTTAACACTTGCTGCTTATTTTCTATCATCCACTGTAGAATGACAACAGTGATTCTGCTGGTTTCTTAGTACAAGCAAGCTCAACGTATCCAGGCTTTCTTTTCATGAACTGGATCAAGAGAACTTAAACCCCAGTCAGAGATACCGGGTATCAGTATAGTGGTGCTTTATTAACCAGGCTATTAACTCAGACTCTGTGTGCATTATAAAAAGGGGCGTCTGGTACATCATTTGACCCTTCTTCTGCACAAACTAGACTGATGGCCTGATGCCTTCTTCAGTCAAAAGTGACAGGTCATTATAATGGAGAGCTATGAAGAATATAAAAAATATATCACAGCAAAAAGCAACACTGATGCTGCAAAATAAGACAAGAGAGGAATGCTGGCATAAAATTAGTAGAGATGCACCAATTCCAATTTTCTTGGCAGATTCAGATTTCTGATCTTTTAAGGTCTGACCTGCCGATACTGATTTTGGTGGATTCCAATTTTCAGTCTTTGTAAAAACTATAATTGACAGCATTCACAAACATTTTTGCAACTAGAATTGGATTTGGATGCTCATAATAAAACATTGACTATTAAATATTTATTATATACTATTTTACATTTTCTCCAAAAGTCATCCAAATTACAGCCAGGCCTTATTATATTATTATATTAAGATTATGTACTAGAGGGAACATGATCTCGCATGATCTCATAGAATCTCTCAGAACGTGATTTCACGTGATCTTGTGTGGAAGCAGATGTAAACAAACCAGAGACAGATGTGGTGCAGCAGTTTGCTGCAGTAAAACTTTGCAGTGTACTTTGAGAAAAACAGAAGCAGAAGTTAAATGAATCTGGATGAAAAAATGTTTGAGGAGATGCATCAACACAGGTTGTTTATTCTTCAGCCACAACAGGAGGTGAGATTTTAACTGTCAGTCTGTGAACAGCAGTCTGCTGCTGGCTACCACTATTGCTGTTCTGTGACTCTGTCAGCTGCTCAGCTGCCTCGTCTCCTTGTAGACTGTCTGTCTTCCCTTTATCCTGCTCTTGGAATCTATTGCTAACACCAGCTTCACGCAAGTATGTGTCTGATTGTGTGCTGCTGTGATCAGCACTGTTGTGGCTGTGATGTTACTGTCAGTGTGTCTGCTGTACACACAACATGACCATCCTGCAGAGAATGTGTGTGAATATGGCAGGCATAGAATCGGATATATGATGCTGATTGGCCGGTCACTGGTCAGGGTCGGTCATGCCTAAAACCGGCTGATATATATATATATATATATATATATGTATATATATATATATGTATATATATATATATATATATATATATATACATATATATATATATATATGTATATATATATATATATATATATATATATATATATATATACATATATATATAATAAAACATATTAGGGCTGTCAAAGTTAACGCGTTAACGCATGCGATTAATCTGAAATCAATAACACGTAAAAAAAAACAAACGCATGATTAATCGCGTCACATGACTTCGGTAGAGTCTGTCTGTGTATACAGTCTGTGGTCTGTGTCACCACTGGAGTTGTCACCCGTCCACTGAAATACAGAATCGTCCTGTATTTGAGGATTAAATAGCGCGTCCCGTTTTGAATCAGTGCGGGACAGGGTTTGTCTCGTATTTCTGTCTTGAATGCAGCTTCATCCCACCCGCTGCCCGGTGAAGAGCTGTCTGACTCTGCCCGTGATCGGGTAAAACTCACTGCGATCGGTGGTTTGATCACAAACGAGAGTGTAAAACACTGTTAAACTCTTGGTTTGACAGTGTCAGTGACAGTGACAATCAGACTAGTTGTAACTCCGCGAGTGTTTCCTATGACGGACGGTGGCCTGTCAGATGTACGGCAGCTTCAGGGGGACAATATTCTCCATTCACAACCAAGTGACCATAGACTGTATGGATGTGACTTGTTTATGAAAGTTGAGGTGTGCAGACGGATATATAGGCATTTATTTAATACACTAATCAAAATGTAGTGCTGATGTGAAAAAATAAACAACTATGATGTGTTATTATTTTTCACCACTCTGTAAAATTACATCCTTAAATTGTAATGGATTAACTGTACTGCATCCTTCAATACTATATAAGAAAGAATAGAAGAAATAAAAGTAATATTAGTATAAATAATATGTAGTATTTTAACTGACAGCCCTAATATATATATACATATACATAATATATATATATATATATATATATATATATAATATTATCACATATATATAGGTATTTGACCATTCATTTCAATCCATTGACTCTTTTGTACTTTCACTTATACTTTGTACATGTGTTCTCTCTTTTCATTAATCTCTTTGAGATATTGTAAGAAGACTAACACCTTGACCTGTGCCTCCTGTCTGATAATTGAAGAACTGGAGCTTGTTCAGTTCTCTTGTTAAATACACTCAGCGTATGTGTCTTTGATCAGCAATTAAATAAAACCCACTGCTTCCATACCACTGTTGATGGGCAGAGGCTTTTGGACAAATATGGAGATGTTAAAGACAAAATTAAAGAGATTGAAGATGGTTATTCTGTGTGTGTGTGTGTGTGTGTGTGTGTGTGTGTGTGTGTTTATTCCAGTGTAGAATCAACAAATATTTGATTTCAAGAGGGCAAAATTGTTTTGACTCCAACTTCACACCCTCGTATATTGATTTTACTGAAAATGTGTACAGGATATTTAAATAAGAAAATCCCCCATTTTTATTTCAGTATGGAGAAACAGGTTTACATAACCCATCAAAAAACAATGTTCATCATGATATAAAGTACACACCTTTGTCATCAATCACTGGACACATAAATACTGACAATACACTGTACACTGGTGTGTGATGGATTATATCCTCACAAGGTTAAACAGGATGTGTTAAAATCCATCTATGGCTACCTGTGGGGGGAAAAAGCTTTGCACATGCACACACAATTTTGTAATGATATCTACACAGCTTTTCTGACCTCAGTATGTGTGCTTCTGCATGTGAAGCAAGGTGTGGGTAAAAACCAATCAACACTGTGGTTAGTCAAGAGATGAGATGAAATTCAGACTTGCTGATGTGATGTAATTCCAAAACACTGTATAAAAAGTCCCATGTTTATCACAAAGGTCTCAAGAGGAAGCACAGTAATTTGTCTTGGAGTTATATTTTCATGCCCTTTGGCTGACAGCACTTTGCAACAGTATGTGGCAGTTTTTTAAAATGATGAATCTGAAAGGCAAATTTAATTTTTTTCTGTAATGAAAAGAGCACCTGGATTATTGACCTGAAATTAAGACTCATTTTCCAAATCTATTTAACATTTCTGCAGGGAGGCAGAGTGAAAAAGGCTAGCTGTCCTTCAACTGGAGGACCATCTTAAAAGAATCTGCTGAAGTGTCCTCAAGCGAGACACTAGGTCCTAAAGTCTGAAGGTATGCTGCTCTGGTTCTGACACTATCCTTTAATCAGTAATCCTACAAAAGCACAAATGTGAGCTGCTTAAACAAGAGGTGCTCTTAACGGTGACTCCATGTGCGTTCTTTTCAGGTTTTTCACATAGGAGCTCCCACTGAACCTTTAGCAAATAGCAGTGCCATAAGTTATAGAGCCAATGTCCTTTCCTCCTTTCCCTCAGCCAAGGGGGTTTGACTATAGCAACATCAACAGAAACCTACGTTGGGACATGTGGAAAAATGTTAGAAGAGCTTGAGAAAACATTTTGATGCTCAAACATGCATGACCAAATTTTGATTGTTTGGATTCGAATACATAAGAAACACTTCCTGGAGGATACAAAATGATATAAAAACCTATAAATAAATTAACATAGATTAACATTTTATAAAATAAATAAAAAATAATGCTCTTTAAACAATGTTTAGGGCAACGTGTTAGAAAAGTAATGTGTTACAGTAATATATTACTTACAGCAATAACAAAGTAATATAATGTACTATTAATATTCAGTAATGCAGTATTATTACATTTACAGTACTGCATTATCAAGAGCCCCAGTGTTCTGTCAATTTTTGCTGCCTTGCAAAGTCTCTATTTTTTGATGACAAACTAAGGGCTAAGTGTACTGTAAGAATATGGAACACATATTTTGATCCTCTGTTATAGGGCTGTGACGGCGAGGATCTTTTCTGAGTGCGGTGACAAAGCCATATATTCCTGCAGGATGGCATTTTACTGCAGTTCCCTTATAATTACATTTTATTGATCTTTATTGAAGCATGCTGTCATTAGTGTAGAGTAGCTCCTTTAAGGAGGCAATACGTAAGCATTTGCAGTGTGCAATGAGGTAGAGCGAATAGAAGATGAGTGACGATGCTGCTCATAGCGAAGCGGAAACTTACACTTCAGACTAAGTTGTCACTCTGGCAATAAATGTAGAGCTCAGGTTACAGTGTGTCACTTAATAAATGCTGCTGCTTCACAAGACCAAGAAAAGTCTCATCTGTTGTTTTCAAACTGCTGGGAAAGTGACAGGGTTAGCCCTGAAGTAAGCTGAGCAGGCAAGTCTAATGCTAAGCTAATGCTAGCATTAGCTGAAGCCTTTTAATCCAGCCTTGAAATGCAGCATTTTTTTTGGACCATCAGCTCCGCCTACGCTGTGGGAGTATTAAGCACAGTGGAGTGCAGTGTAGTTGAGCTGTTTTACACAAATACTGCCATATACCATATACCTCAGTAAAATGTCAGGAGGGTATGAAGGTATGAAAAAATGAATACCGCCCAAGCCTAATTAATAGATCAATCTCAACATGAGCTTGACCCTTCAAAATAAAATTTGCAGTGATGACGGTGATGGGCTCAAGCCCACGGTGGGCATCACATGACCCCGACAATGCAGTTAGTGTCACAGATCTACCCTTTTATAACATCTTTATTTAAGATTTCAGGGCTAACACATTTCAATAGACCAGTATCCTTTATAGAATAATGCTCCCACTACAGAATCGCTCCATGTATACTGTAAGGGGAACATGTTGAAATTCTCTAACAACCTCTATGTAGCACATCTTGATAGGCAGCACATACTGTAAAACACCAGATTCATTTCTGAAGGGCTGCCAAAAAATGTGAAAACTGTACCAAAATACATCTGATATCAAGAAATATAACTGCCACCTCAGTAATGCTTAAAACTATAAATTAGCACAAAAATGTGTTGGACATGAATGATTGAAACATATTTTTCATGTAAGTGTAACAGTATAGATGCATTTGCAGGAATGCCACTAATAAAACAACATTATTCTCTTCTGTTTTGTACGTGTGCAGTTATTTTGGTGAAGGTAACTCAAAAGTAGCGTAATACATGACTCCTCACACACAGTAATAACACTTACAAATTAAACTAACTAGCAATATACATTTCCTTTTGAAAAGTACCTTGCCCAGCACTGCCTTTAAATAGTGAATGGTTTTGTTTGTTTGAATGTACTTGGTGCAGATGGGTGAAGTTTACTGACTAAGTAGCATCTTGTGAGTTTTCAGTTAGTCAGGATCTAAAAATGTTGTATTGTAGATTCATTTGTTTGAAATAAACAGGAAACAAATGTGAAACTGTCAGCCCTGACAGCCAAGATAGCTAAAGGTTGTCTCTGCACATTGCTGGTATTTCTAGGAATTCCATATTTTTGACATTTTCGCACCCAGTCTGTCAGTCTGGTGAGTGGGCTGCACTGCATCATATAAAGCGGAGGGCAAAATTTCATCAGTTCGTATGTTGGTATCACCAGATGGTGTATGAATAACATGCCAGTGTCTTAAGTCATTTTGTGAGTTATCAGACTGCCTGTTTTTTGCCTTTTGTGTGTCATTTCATGCCATTTAGTTTGTACACACTTATGCAGAGACGGCATGTCATTTTACTCACAAATGTCATGAAGAAAGAAATGTTAGGTAATATGTAAGGAGTGACAAAATCCACATATTGAGGAGGTCAGGTGGATAAACTAGGGTTGTCATGACTAGTAATACTAGTATAAAAAAACAATATTTGATACCTCTTTTGACACCACGCTAAAAACAATAATAAAAATAGGATATTTCTTTTGTTTTTTTTTAAAAGAGCAACCTGTACACAGAGCTGGCACAGAAAAAGTTGCTGAACACTGTCTGGTTTTGCTGCAAACTAAAGTTCAGGCAGGACACTAAAGACTGAACTGAACTGAGGTCTTCACAGAGCACTTAGCTCAGTTTTTAATAGCTTCTGTTCTTTCAGTACTGTATTTAACAGACATTGTATCATTTATATGTGTTATTGGAAAATATTTAAGTATTGATACTTTTGACAACCTAAAACAAACAACTTTTAATCAACAGTGACTTATTTCTTTGACTATGTCAGATGTTGGATAATTGCTGATAGATGGATGGATGGATGGATGGATGGATGATGATAGATAGATAGATAGATAGATAGATAGATAGATAGATAGATAGATAGATAGATAGATGGACAGAAATAATGGAATTTATGGATCTCACATTTTGGATTTTTACTTTATTTGAATTTATTGAAGTAAAAAAATACAGTTTATGCAAATATAATGGTTCATTTGATGATTTTATGTAGCATTATTCATGAATTAAATGATGACAAAAGCTCATTAGAAAATCCATTAGAGGGACAGAAACAGACTGCCAAATAAGCAAACAAAGTAATGAAGGAGACAAATACACAAATATTTAAACAGTGACAAACTCACATTATCCTTTTTTTATACAAACAGTATTTACACATTATGTTTGTGTCTCTTATATACACAGATGAAAAGCTGTGTTTTTCTTGATCTCGGCTCATTAATAATCAGACATTCCAGCTCTTAATCAGGACGGCTGTGTGTGTTTGTATCGTGCCAGTTTACCATTCTGCTCCATGTTTTCCTCACGGTGCACAGTGAAGCTTCAAGCTAGCAAATTGGCATTTTCGCCTGGCGTAAACTCCAGGTTTGTGTCTCACCTGCGTCTGTTTGGTATTTTGGTGACTGGCTGTCAGCTCAACTGTGGCTGAGTGGGAGGGGAGCTGTTGGTGGGGTGTCAGGAGGAATCTGTGCAGAGTAGCTCTGCTGTCACGTTGTTCCTGCTCAGACCAGATCAAGATGCACGCTGCAAAGTGCAGGCGTATTATTTTAATGTCTCTACCAAGTGATGCACAGATCCTGTAAACCCATTCTAAAGCTTTTTGTAGATAGGTGGAATTCTTTCAAGATGGAAATGACTAAATATGATGCTGTGAAGTGTAAGCCAGACACTGTGACTCCATTAAGCAGTCCCTCCAGGATTTCACAGGCCTTTTTTGGGATTGTTTCAGCCTAAAATGCCTCATTTTGCGGCAGCTTTTCTAAAAAATTATGATGCATGTTGTAATGCGTTTAGGCATTTTTTGCAATGAAATTGTGGGACCAAGAGAAAATTGCAAAAGAAGGAGGATGAAGGAGAATAAAAACACACTCTGTCCTGAGTGCTCAGAATTAAAAAAAAAAAAAAAAAAAAAAAAAAAAAATCATAAAAATCTGCTTTATGTGTAAATGAAGAAGTGCACCTTAGGGGTATTCCACAAACAAGTAAAATCTTTTTGGAGCTCAAACTCAAAAAAGGCACAAAATAATAAAATAAAAGTGCACACAGCATTGATAAACATCAGTTACAAGAACAAATGTGTTCTTTTCAGTGCCCATGGCAAAATAAAAAATATATATATAAAAAAATAGTGAATAATAAAACAAAACATTGAGTCGGTTCATTGAGACGTACATGTATGATGTCTGTGTGGGGGACTGCTGTGATTGGTGGAAATCATGGGAAGCTACGATACTACAATGACTGGTCAAATTTGCAGAAAATTTGCAGAGTTTGGACAAAATTGTAAGGTTGCACAGAATTCAAAGGGATTGGTTGAATTTGCGTAAATTGTTGCGACTTCCTGGAGGCACTGTTTAAGGAGTTGTACTGTATATCTACAGTATGTGTGACACATGTTTATCAGTTCATTCGAGATGCTTTAAGGAATCCGTTGAATCATCTCCGACTTGCTTGAGAATAGAAAAAAAGAAATAAACCATGTTGAGCAGCATCATTTTGCTGATGTGTGTGTTTTTGCTCTTCCTTTTAATTAATTGGCCAGATGTTGGCCTGGTGATGTCATGTCCAGATATTTTTCAGCATTTCTGACCTGGATATGAAAGAAGAAATTGTATTTGGCGATCTCAAATATCGCACAGGGTTTGGTGAGAGTCCCTTAGGAGAAGTGTGAGAGCTTCTTTCCTGAACTGCTCAGTTTCACCCACATTCAGGGGCTTTTTTATTATTTATTATTATTATTTATTATTATTGTCAAGAAGAGAATGCAACAATCAACGTTAGAGCTACAACCATTAGTCAGTAAATAAGCTGTCAACTATTAAATTAAATTAACTATTTTGATAAATGACAAATTGTATTGAACCATTTTTTTCAGAAAAAATATCCATCTCTGATTTCAGCTTCTCAGATGTAAATATTTTCTGGTTTCTTTACTTTCCTTACTTCTTTACTCTGACAGTGAACTGAATATGTTTAAGTTGTGGACAAAATAAGACATTTGAGGATTAACATTTTTCACCATTGCCTGTCATTTGATTGATCAAACAATTAATCGATTAATTGAGAAAATGACTGACAGATTAATTGATGAAAATGAATGAAAATAATCATTAGTTGGAGCCTTAATCAACTTTAACATATTAATATGTCAGAAATTCAGCCAAAGATTTACAAATCTTCAATCACATTACAGAAATTTCACCATGGCTGCACATGAAAAGATTGAGTCCCACCCAAATACAAGTCACAAAATTAGCACCTGTTTGGGTATTTTTAGTCATTTACTTATTATTTCATCAGATATTTCTAAATTTAAGTCATAATTTTCCTAATTATATTGTATTTTCTGCAGACAAAATCCTTGTATGGACAGAATTATGTGAAGAGAGGAGACTTATTAAACCTGAGATTCTCAAACTATATTACAAGCACTACTAAAAAATGAAATAACATGCACTGTAAACTCAAATTAGTTAGCAGAATTAAAAAAAATGAGGCAATCAGTTGCCACAATTTTCTTGAGTTCATAAAAGTTTGAGGTTATCAGAGCTTTATTTCCATCAGATGTTCCTCAGTTTCATATCATTGTTGCTGTTTTCTTCTGCTAGTGTAACTACAGTTACATTTTTGGGTTATTTGTAGTAAGTTACTTTTTACTTATTTTGTGTCCCTTATTAAGCTGTTGTTTACTGTGTACATGATATGTTTCAGTATAATAATTCCACAACATCACTATGAACTTTCAGCATTAACTTTACTGTTATAAATGGTGTTACATGTGATGATTATTTCATTATCATGACGCACTTTAACTAGTATTTTAATGACACATTGACATGTGTAGTATTTAAGTTTCTTCTTCATGTCCCTCTTGTCTAAGACTGATTAGTTCCTACCTGCCATTGTTTATGGGGGACAGATATGAGTGTGGGGCTGTTGTTGACCCTGCTGTGAAGTTGTGTGTAGTGTGCTGTCAGGACGTTTGGTGAAGATTAAGTACACAAAGAGAAGTTGTAGCAGCTTATTATGAAGAAAGAGGGTCACAGACTGGTGGCAGCGGTGTTTTTTCTTCATCTTCAGATTAATTAGTCGAGACATTCAAGTAGTTTACACCTGCTGGGACTTAATGGACAGCGGCTGGCTGCAGTCTACAGGTGCACTCTGGGAGGTTGTTTCAGTTTTACATGGACTTACATGAAATTTTATGGATAGTTTCCAAGGTCACTGCGGTCATTAGTGGATGATGATGAGGACAGTGAGTCTCTCGCTGATGATGATGGCAGCGACCCAAAAAAAAAAAAAAAAAGAGGGTAAGGAACAACAAACTCCTTGAACTGTGTGTTGTGTTTGTTTTTTAGGTGTTTTATCAATTTGCTTGTGTCAAGCGGCTACTTTTCATGACGTGGTACCAGGTGTGGGGTATCAGAGTAGTTTTATGAGTATGTGAGAACAGTACTGGACCGATGCCTGATGCTGGTATCGGTGCATCCTTACTTATCTGCCTCATTAATCAAAAACTACGAGATTAAGTAAACACAAAAGAAAGAAAATTCTATGGGCGCTCAACATGTTTAAGTTAGCAGAACCTCTAAACACTACTCACACTACTGCTACTTCACTACCTTCTACAAATAATTAATTTGAGCATTCGGATTTACAGTGTGTGATCAAAATAGTACACAATTGAGATGCTGAAATGTGATTTAAATAAGTTTTGTCTTTCCTGTAATATTTTTGTACGTCATCCATGATTATTTCCAAGTTAAACTGTGATGGCAGTAAGTGGCTGACAGTCAACAATAGATCTGATTATTAGGAATAAACCTGCCTCCTGCATCAGCTGTCTGTTGGTAAATAGGGCAGGCCTACGCTAATGTCAGTCATAATTTTGACTGGTGAGCTAATGTCAGTCATAATGGTGATCCTTACAGAGCCTAATATTTTCTCAGGCAGTACACAGTGTGAAAAGTTTGAGAAACACTATTAAAATCAAACCCATGGTACTGGCAGTGGTACTGACAATTAACCCAGTCCCACCCACGGCAGCAGAACACTGCACTGCAGCAACAACACCAAGAAACAAATACCATCTTTCATGAATCATCTTTGACTCATGATATATGTAAGAGGTGAAGAAGATTCAATTCTTAGGTTTTCATTGATGCAATTTGGCACAAAACTGCAGATTAGTTAATCCTACTAACTAAGATAAGTCACTTTAATTTACAGAAATGTTTATGAATGTACATTTGATCTGACCACTACCGTTAACAGTTGCAAAGAAACAAAATAGCATAACACACATTCTTCTCTTCTTTCACACACACTCTCACCATAATGATGTCTCCTGTCCAGGTGTGTGAAGTAAAACCCCTCTGGCTTACATTCTACCAGCTACATGAATGTTTTTTGTCAGCACACTGCAGCTTTTTCACTAGCAGCCCTTTACTGAAGAAAGCAAGTAACCAAGCAACAGAGAGGACACGTCTAATCAGGAGCAGAGAGAGCAACAAAGTGCTATATTTATGTGAAGCTTATAAGAAAAAGAAAATAAGATGGAAAATGGTCACAATATGTATGAAGGCTAACAGATCATGGCAATTTTGTTTTGTAAACAATTGACTATTTTATATCCAACACAACTTTGTCAGCTCTCTGACAACACAAACGGTGATTTGATTGATTAATTGGTAAAAATTTGGGGTAGGGGGCCTGAAGTATTTTTGGCTTTTAAACAGGGGGCAGGCCAGAAAAACATTTCTGTTTTAGCATCCTGAGTAGCATGTGACTCTGAGGAACGAGAAGTATAATAATACAACTGTGGTGTTGTGTGTGTGTGTGTGTGTGTGTGTGTGTGGTGTGCATCATTTAATGTTCATTCAGCATCTGTGGATCTTTGCAGATGTCCAGCTGATCTCACAACCTGCGGGAGGATTTTTAGTGAATAGAATTAAAATCATGGTGTGAATTATTTGTGAATAGAAAAGTTGTGTGTGAGAGAGAGAGAGAGGGAGAGGGAGAGAGAGAGAATGTGGGTGTGTGTGAATGTTAATTTGTCCCATTAAGACAGTGAATTTCACACTTGAACAGAGACAGCAGGTGAGGAGGGGCAGCTGGAGTGAATCAGACACAAACATGAACTGTAACTTTGGGGCCCTATCTTACGCTGATCTAAAGCAAGTTGAAAAGCACAAGGCACAATGGATTGAATTTATTCAAGGTGTGTCCAAATCTACCTTTGCGCAGTGGTATCCTGCCCTGTCCTGCCCCTTGTGTGAGCAGTGCACAGTGGGATACACCTGGGATTGAGGTGCAACTTTGCTGCTGCCTGTGCACCATCTCTTCCTTCTTCTCTTCTTCCTCATCATCCTCATCTCCTCTCATCCTCACCCCTCTGTCATGCTAACACTACTGTGGGTGGAGGAAACAGAATCAGAAAGTGTTTCTGAAGTTTGATAACCAGTGCTTAAAATTATGCGCCTGCCCATGTCTTCGTTTTGCCTTCATGTTTAGACCTCCCACCCATGGCCACCCAGACCAGGTGCAAGTTCATTTGCTATCTTCCAGACGTGGCAAAAATGGCAACTGCGCTGGTGTGAGATCGCAGAGCCACCTGCGCCACAGGCTCAGTGGCTTTGCGCCGGGTGTAAGATAGGGCCCTAGTGTTGTCTTATTTATGTCCAAACAAACTTAGTTTTTTCCATGCTAATTGTCAGCACTGACAGCCGTTGCTCAGGTATTAAAAAGGTCAGATTACCCAGATCACAAAAAAACAGCCCTAGTAAAAGCTGGAGTTTTGAGATTTTCACCACTGAAATATCTGCTGCTACCTCAATACAGCCTGGGTGAAAAATACTAGAAACATTTCAAGAAATAATGTGAAAACTGTTTATGAGAATGATTCAGAGACCAACCTCACTGTCAACAGCTTTCATTTCATTTTCAGAACTGCCTTTTATTGAAAATAGTGCAGATGGTAACAATCTTCAAAGCTAGAGACGCTGTTCAGTTCCAGCAACACAGACTCACAGTTCCCAACCAGAAGTGAAATGAATTCCTTTGGAAAAATAAACATACAAAATTTTGCATGTATATTGATGTTAAATATTTAAAAGCCATAGACTCTTTCTGTTTGGTGACATGCGAGTCACAAACATCCAGACATCAATATTAAAAAAGTTTTTTTTAAAGGTAGGAATTATGTAACAGTTATTTCCACAGCCTTTAATGACTATGTTTCAATGTGAAGAGTCCTGACTGCACATTTAAGTAGTGTCTCTGAAATACTGTTGATGCAATGTGATCGCATGGCACGCCACTTTTAAGGACATTTGCGTGTCATGTCTATGTGTTTTAAGCTTTTTGCATGTCATTTATGTAACATTTCAGCATTAAAATATATAAAAAAAAACGAGAGACATATAGTATACATTTTCTTAAAGTCTGAACTTCTGTCCAATCTTCAAATGCAGAGAAATTCATAATTTATTCAGAGTAACAGTGCATTCCTGCTAGCTGTTGCTAGCTAGTTGCTAGCTGCCACAACTTCTGGAAGTTGTTGTCCATGAACTTTATTTCTGCCCAAGTCATGTCAGATAGATTTTCAGCAGCTGCTGTGGTTGATTAAAAGTGAAGACAACTCCCATGATCACTCACTACTTCATGACATCATCAAATTGTGACTTTTAGTATTGATTTAATGTGAGAGAGAGACCCCTAGAAAATGGCATGGTTAGGTTTTAAAAAAGAACACGTTATGTAAATTAATAATTTTGCTAATAATTTTTACTGGGTGACAGTAGAGCTTGAGAACTTGGAACCGGATGGGAACCGAACGGTTTGGGTTGCCTCAGGCCTTATTTCTCACATATTTCACAGGCTTACCTTGGGTTCAGGCTGTTTTATTTTAATTTTTTCCCCCCAATTTAGTTGTTGCCAATTCAATTCCCCTCCATGTGTTGTCCCTGTCACTGAAAACTACTGTTTGGTACATAGAGGGAAGCTTGTTAAGAAAAATGTTGAGCTGTAATCAGGTTTGTACTGAAACATGCTAATGAGGGATGGCTTTGGGTCAGTTTCGGAAAGAATTTTGTCGGCATCGTGGCTCGATGGGCTCAACTTTTCAGGCATGATTAAAGTGTCAGTCCTGTTTGTCCTCACCTGGCCTTTTTATCTCTATGACATTTGTGCGGAAAATGACACATCATCTCTGCACATATAGTCAGTAGAGACTTAATGGGCTGAAATGCCACGCAAAAAGCAAAAAACTGCATGGTTATGAGGTAAAATGACTTTGGCGTGTTACTCATACGTCACTTGGTGAGACCAGGGTGACTTAGACATTAACAAAGACAAGAAAGTCCTTTTACTCACAAATCATCAGATCATTGGGCCTCATGCAAGAACCGTCATATGAACAGATTTGTTCTTGTGGTGTGTATGAGTGTTTGAGGAGAACTTGTCGCATTCACCAGTTTTCTCGTATTTTGAATTTTCTTTCAGATATGAAGACAGTTTACGAGCTCCAGACTGTCGTAGAGTCATGTGCAGTCAGTCTGCTGGTATACAAACCAATGACTGTATATTTCATTAGTCTGAAGACATTTTGAATTTGAAAAATAAATTACACTTGATAATTATGTCACCATTATCCTGTTTAACTGCATTTCAAATTATAATATAATTGTAAATTGACACATAAAGTGTCTCATCATTAATTTAATGATGTATTATTACCTGTCTGTCAGGTGTATTGGTCGTATATCTGCACATGCAGGTTCATGAAGTCTCTGTCCAGTCAAACATCCTCACTTATTCTGTCCTCTGTCTCCTCTGGAAACTTCCCCCTACCCCCTCCTCCTCGCAGCCATCTTTTGCCCCTTTGCTGTGGTGAGGTTTTTTTTTTCTATGAAGCCATTTTCATATTGAGACATTTCTTCTTAATTTCAGTGAAAGTCTGACCCTCAGGTAACACGACATTAACAGCACTGGGTTTACTCATTCTTTTGTTTTATCAGGAAGTGTGGACAGTGTTGTACTTTGCATACACTCGGTCATATAATGTGATCCAACTCAACAAACCACACTAAAGGCTTGAAAAGCTGTCTGACACAAACTGGAAGATGGATGATTATAAACTTAACAAAGGTTGATTTGTTAGATTATATTGCACAGAGTTGGCTTCATTGAGTCCACCCCCTGCAGTTTCTCTATCAGAAGAAGCAGCATTTCACACTCTGTCTGTGTGGCTCAGCAGCAGGATGTGTGGTCTCTGTAGGTGGTGTAGCAGCTTACATTGATTACTGTGGCAAAGCTCAGCTGCTACATGCTGCGAGTAGATGTTTCATGTCTCTGAAGCGTCCTGTGTGCAGCTCCCCAAAATTCAGCTATTCCCCCAGCTCTGTAAACTTAACAGGCTCTGCGTGGTGGCAACATAAAACACAGTCTGAGACGCAGCCAAGCCTCCATCACTGCACCACGCTCATTAAAAAGTTATTTCACATTATCACAAGATTGTTGCATCTCATGTACAGTCATTTAATTTTCATATTACATAAAGAAAAAGGTTCAATTATTTCAATATTTTTTGACAGATATTTGAAAGGGCTTTAAAGAAGTAGTTCAACATTTGGGTAAAATATTCGTCAGTCAGATGAGAAGATTGAAGCACTGTAAACCCAAATGAGTTAGCTTACTTAAAAAAATTAAGGCAATTGGTTGCCATAATATTTTTGAGTAGATAAACTTAAATGTTGGAGGTTATCAGAGCTTAACTCTGTACTCTTTGATTACAGTTTAATTAAAATATTTGATTAAACCAACTCAAATATTTTCAGTAAATGCAGCTCACAGTTTTCATCCACACCTCTCGTTGCAACAAGTTAACACAATGTAGAAACAAAAAAGTTGAGGAAACTTAAAATTTCAAGGCAACTTAATTCAGTAGGTTTGAGTTTTAGTGCAACTCAAGTTTTGAAAAAGTTTTACCAGCTATGCTTAATTCAGCTTTGAACTGAGCTAAATGCTAACAATAGCATGTTAACATTTTACCATGTCCACAGCTGACACCTACACCTGGATCATTAACTATTAGTAGCTTAGCTTGTTAGCATTAAAATCCAGTTTGCATGAAGGTGAATGCAGAGGAGTTTTGGATTCAGCTACACACCTTTTTTTTTTTTTTTTTGTAGGCTGCCGGTAAAATAAATTTGAGCAAAATCTATGCTTAATACACTCTCCACGTCCTCAGAGGTACTTTCAAAGTTTCCTTGAGAAAGCTACCACATCCTCACTTACTGCAGTAGCTCGACAACCAATAGCAGATGACTGGAGGTCAGTGTGTGGATGTGAATGAATGTGAAACAGGGCAAGTGTTGAAAAACAGAAAAATTCTTACAGTCTAACTCCTCTGGAAAAATAAAATCGATTGTTAAGTTCCTGAACAAGGTTCAGAGGACATTAATAGCCAATTTGGGCAGGAGTCCTGAGCAGTATATAGAGACGAGCATTTTTCACATTAGTTTGACCCTGATTCTTCTTTCCTAAAGTGAAGTTTGAAGCTGTCTGAGCTCAGCAAATGTAATGACACAGAATGACGGATTAATGTGGGTCACTCATACCAAGGTGAGATTTGGAGAAAGTCTGCAGGCCCCGCTCCAGCTCTTCTTCTTTCCATCATCTCTCTATTTATTCATGTGTGGCTTTTTCGAACTGTCTGTTTCACTCAGATTGTGGCCGTCTGTTTCTTTTTTGGTTTCTTTCTCTTTACTCTCTGTCTGCTTGCCTTTCCATTTCTGTCTCCTCATCCCTTTATAACCTTCTCAGTGTCTCTGACTCGTGGATGTACATACTTACCTTTCTGAGCCAGTGCAGGAATCCCTTCAGCTATATATGCACTCAATATTGCTCTCACCCCAGATGTTAAGCATTTTATGGAAGTCCACATCCGTCCCCAAGCAGCAGACTCCACTCCAACACATAGCAATCTCCCAGAGTCCAGAAATATACCAAGATCCAACAGAAGAGAGAACCTAAAATACACTGGCTTCAGTTGATGCGTGTATTTCATTTCATGTTGCACTCTGGATGCTGCTGCATTATAAAGGAATCAGGTCAGTGGGCAGTGTCAAATCCAGAATCTTGTTGGATTTTTGTAGTCTGAGGCTGTTCTGACATTCATGAAGACAGGTATACACTGTGTATAAAATATGAATTGGAATTATATATACGAATGTAGTGTGTGTGTGTGAAAAGACAGATCATATTATTAGATGCTACAATGCACAAACATAGGTTTATGTATGCTGTGTTAGCACACTTAACATACTACAAAAGTACTTAACATTCCCTGAAGCTCTCTTTTCCTTCACCATAGCCGGGTCCACATTCTCCTCTTCCTCCGCTTCTTTGGAATGTTTTCCATACACATAAATACCACTACTTGAAGGGCTCGGTTCTCACTTAGCTTCATTTTTTACTACTAAAGCCATGTAGACAGTGTTGGGCAAGTTACATCCAAAATGTAATAGATTTATATTATTAGTTACTGTCATTTGAAAGTAATTAGTTACATTACAATATTACTGTCTCTGAATTGTAATGCATTACACTACTTTTGCATACTTTTGAGTTACTTTCACCAAAATAACCGCAGAAATATGACTAGGCCTTCTAAAATGCTAAAATGTAGTTTATTGCAGCATGGCCCACTCTCTATGACAGGGGTGTCAAACTCAGTTTCATCTTTGGCCACATCAGCGTTAGGTTTGCCCTCAAAGGGCCAGTTGTAAATGTAAGACAATACAATTGTATCTATATCACATAATTGCCTCTGCATTTGATTAATATTGATTTTTATAATAATTATAATAAGCTCCAATAACAAAAATCTAGGAAAAAATCATGGCCAGTAGACATTCAATTGTGCAACAATTACTATTAAAAAATGAAACAGACAAAGTTGTGTCTGTGAACAAGCTTTAAAACTGTTTAAAATATGAGTATTTTTGCAGTAAGATGATCTGCTGCTCTGTTTCATATGAAGAGTTCTGTGGTTCTGATCAGTGTGGTTGAACAGTGATGCTCCATGTTACCTGCTCTCACAGTCACATGACGTCTCTGTGGGTCAGACTCGTGTCTCTGCACTCTGCTGTCAGACACATTTTACATAAATGATTTGCAGCAGAGTTTCTCATCTTTCATAAAAACTCCAAACTTGTTCTACACTTGCGCATTATGAAAGTTTGGTGGTGTGACGCGGTACAATGTCACTTCTGTCGCTGTTTTCATCGCAGCGTGCTCTGATGAAATGAGAGGAGACACAGGAGGGAGGAGGGAGCGCTTGTTTTGTGTGAGCACGGCAGCAGGCGTCCAGTAAGAGCGGTGCAGACAGAGACAGGAGGAGAGAGAAAACGGAGGAAATTTACAGTGGCAGCTCCTTGATGCCAAAAATGAAACATATGCGCATCCTAATGAGATGTATCACGGTGTTGGTAAATTCTTAAAAAACACAACACCTAATCGGGTTAAAATGCGTTGTAATGCGCGTTACTTACATTGTAACTGGTATAATATTACAGAAATTTTATTAGTAATGCGTTATAGCAAATAGTAATACATTACTGTAATTGCATTACTTTTGTAACGCGTTACTCCCAACACTGCATGTAGATGGATGATACATGCTGATAACGTTTTCTCATGAAATGACTTGTATATCATAGCCAGTGTTGGGGGTAACATGTTGGAATACTTAGATTACATTTTTGTTGTAACAAGCAATCTGACACATTAGTTCCGTAATTCATGTCCTCTGTTATTAAGTTACATTTTCAAATAGGTAGTCTGTTACACTACAATTTGACCACATTTTCACTGTCAGATCATCGGGACAATATAAACAACATGCGCAAAGAATCTCAAAGTGATTTTAATTTTTGGTGAGGTAAAAGTAATCCAACAAATGACTTTTTTCAGTAGTTTACACTGTAATGTAACTAGTTACTTTTTAATGGCAGAACTCTTGAAATGTAATGAGTTACTTTAAAAAGTAATGTTCCCCAGCATAGCGTTTGATTCAGTAGGTGTTGTAGCTCTCTCCACAACAACACAGACACAGGTCGGTTCTTTGAAACGGGCATTTATTGCTTGGGCACATCTCTGCTGCATCCTCTCCTTCATGCCATCACACTTACGCCATGAGAACTATATTCGTAAATAAACACAGTGCAAAATATCCAAATGAGCCACAAGGCACCATGACATGAAAATAAAGGTAAACATACAATGACGCTCAGCGCCGACATGAAATAAAGAACATTTACAAATTAAGTAAATACCTCGTTGGCCGCTTGTTGTAAAGAGAGGTTTGAAGTCCATGAAAATCCTTTAGAGTCTTATAAGTTCCTTAAGGTCTCTTTACCGTCTTCTTAGGCTTCAGACGTTAACTTAACTTGCATGAAAAACAGGCAAGGCCTCACGAGACGTTCGCCCTGCGCTGTATACAGTCCCACAATGAACTTGACCGTAGGTGCGCCACAAGCAGAGAATATTGGTTCCGGACAAGAAACGTACGATTTAAACAATGAACTACAGCATATGTGCTTACAACATTTTAGTAAATTAAATTATTTTACCTCTTACACAACAGAATTTAATACATCAATTTTAACCTTACTTCAAGTTATTTATTTATCCATCCATCCAATTTCTGTAACCGCTTATCCGTGAGGGTCGCGGGGAGCTGGAGCCTATCCCAGCTGACTTTGGGCGAGAGGCGGGGTACACCCTGGACAAGTCGCCAGTTCATCGCAGGGCTGACACACAGAGACAAACAACCACTCACACTCACATTCACACCTACGGGCAATTTAGAGTCACCAATTAACCTGCTGCATGTCTTTGGACTGTGGGAGGAAGCCGGAGTACCCGGAGAGAACCCACGCGGACACGAGGAGAACATGCAAACTCCACACAGAAAGGCCCTGCCGGCTCGGGGATTCGAACCCAGGACCTTCTTGCTGTGCGGCGGCAGCGCTAACCACTGCGCCATCGCGCCGCCCTTATTTATTTATTTATTAACTTATTTATTGCATGAAAATTCCTGACCTTTATGAATTATTTATCAGTGTATCATGAAGACACGATTTATGTAACAACACTTACAGGTGTGATCATCCTACTGTCTACATCAACCTTGATGTTATACCCAAGTTTATAAAATCCATATCACACAGTGAGGCTTCACTGCAATAAACATATAATACAGCTGGAATCCCACAGTCTACAGGCGCCATTAGTGTTTGACAAGAATAAAGTTTAAATTTATTGAGAGTGAGATTAAGATTGTTTGCCAAAACTTTAATACCGAAATCCTGAAATTCTTCTAATCAAACCCATTTGTAGTGTTGTGAATAACTGTGAAGATGACAGAATATGACATTATTGTCAGACCTGAATAATTATGTCAATTTCAGGCTAATGAGCAGTCATATCACAGTCAGAGGTGTGCTGTAGCTGTAGATGAATTACCATTAGTTTCAGTTCATCTCCACCTACCAAACAAGTTAAAGTGATGCTTTTAAGTTGAGGAATGGAAGAGATGTGGGGCATACTGTCTATCTGTTCGATGCTAATGTCCGAAAATGAGTGGTTTTTAGAATCAGTTTTGACAGCATGTCTGCAGATGAGATCTGTAGATTTTTTTTTTTTTTTTTTTTTTTTGGTTAACAAGATAATTGTGATGTCTTTCTTAAAATGTCAAAATGCTCAGATTTTACAAACAAATATAGTAGTAGATATCCATTAAGCTGGCACTATATAAAAAGAAGATCCTCTCAGTATGTTTGACAAAGAGTGAATGAAACCCTCTCTGCAGACAAACACACACGGAGTACAGAGGGACCTCTGCTGCAGGGGCCTCTACCTGTAGCTGTGTCCCATACTGTATACTGATAGTAACAGTCAGTGGTGAAAGGTAACTAAGTACATTTACTCAAATGTTATACTTAACTGCAAATTTGAGGTACTTGTATTTACATTTTATTCAACTTTACATTCCTACTACTTCACTACATCTCACAGGCAAATATTGTAGTTTTTACTCCACTACATTTGTCTAACGGCTTTAGTTACTACTTACTTTGAAGATTTTTTATACCCTTCATGTCCAGTTAAAAGCAGGTATCTCTAGATGTGTTGATTTTAGAGATGTAACAATTCATTCAACTCATGATTTGATATGATTTCCAATACTGGCTTGACGATACAATTTTCTCACAATTTTTTTTTTTAACAGAATGAGCTTGCAGACAAATTATGTTCTTGTAATTATTTCTCAGACAAAAAACTCAACATGTCTGAGGTAGGGTGTAGCTGCAAAACACAAACTATGCAATGAATATATATTAAAAAAAATTTAAATGTATAAAAACTACAACATATATTTTCTCTTATCTTTAACAAATTAAAGAGAATCTTGTTTAATTTATTTTGTATCTCTGAGGTAGGGTAAATGGTGCAAAACAACCTGTATGTCCTCTTCTTAAAAGTGCAACTGAAATTATATTTTATCTTAAATAACAAAAAATAAATAATTGGATTTTTAAAACAAATCCCACATCAATATAACTAAATGAATAATACAAATAAATGAAATATCTTCAAATAAACAAACTAAGACTTGTATGTGTTCCTAGGCTGTAAATCTGCTTGTCCTTTTAACAGTTTCTTTGCAGGCAGTGTTGACATGAGTTTCTCACTATGGTGCCAGGTGACATGTTGCATCATGTTGGTTGTGCTACCTGTGTAGGTCATCACCCTACCACAATATTTGCACGCAGTCTTAATCTTGTTTGTGATCCTCTCACCCTCTTCATTTTTGAACACGGGCGCCCTATCTTACACTGATCTAACGCACAAGTGGAAAGTGTGAGGAGCAATGGATTTAATTTATTCAAGGTGTGTCCAAATCCAATTTTGCTGTCTTACACCAGGGGTGCAAGGGTATCTTGCCCTGACTTGCCCCCTGCACCACCAGCGCACAGCGGGATACACCTATCGGGTGTGCCCAAGTGCCCTCAGGAGTTTAGGCAGAACGTGCAATAAGCCGTCCAGAAAGTCAGC
The DNA here is from genome assembly GCA_034769285.1 of Lutjanus argentimaculatus. NCBI lineage: Eukaryota > Metazoa > Chordata > Actinopteri > Lutjaniformes > Lutjanidae > Lutjanus > Lutjanus argentimaculatus. Next base: position 1,174,903 of record JAWZSL010000006.1, on the reverse strand, counting down.
TCTCATCACCTTTAAGAAGCAGGTATGACAGGAATGCAAGCGATGGCAGCATGATGACGAAATACAATAAATGAACAGCAAATGTCATGCAGATTTGTAACTGGTTATGTTTTACACTGAAGCACCATGAAAATGTGTTGTATCTTATAATTCATTATCATCATCATTATTATGCAGCTCCGCTGGCTGAGGAGCGGGGGAGAGAGAGAGGTGCAGTGGAGTAGCTAACACTTGTGTGAGTGTTGGAAACAGAATTTAAAAGTGTTTCTGAAGTTTGAAGTGTGCAAAATTACGCACAGTACAGGGTGTCCATAAAGTCTCTTTACAATTTAACAAATTTATTACAAAAGAAAATGAATAGACAAATCTGTGGAAATTATTACAAAATGAAAATTAGATTGATGTTTTTTTTTTGCCTCATTTAACAGACCTCTATATGGGCACCATTAGTTGCATGAAGCACATCAAGACGGTACTCGATTTCTTGCCATGTTCGCTGTAGCATAGCCCCATCAGTGGTGGCAATGGCATCAGTGATCTTTTGCACGAATTGACGGACGTGATGGTGGATGTCCTCCATACTTAATCCTCTAGTTTCGCTGAGTCTGCGTATCTGATTTTGTTTCAATAAACCACGATACACATTGTGCCTTTTCTTGAGGAGTAGCCATTTTTTAGGGGTCTATTTAACAGAACCTCTTCCATCAACAGGGTACCTGAAATACACAAATGCAATGTGATTAAAAACTTTGAGAACCACTGAGTACATGGAACAAATCTGATTAACATATCTCATCAATTGCTTTTGTAATAAATTTTTTAAATTGTAAAGAGACTTTTTGGACACCCTGTATATCCAACCAGCTCTGACAGAAGCACACAGACCTTTTTCTCTCCGGGTCGGGCCGGTCTCATGCTGTCAGATATGAAAGTAGATTACGTGCTCTGCTCTTTCAAATGGCATCGCGATTCATTTTTCATCTCAATCGATTTAAGTCGTCACACATTTGTATCAATTTTAAACTGTCTCACAATACATTGTTACATCCCTAGTTGATTTTGAATGTTTGTGATAAAGGTAAGGATGAAGTGTTCTTTTATGTGTTGAGTTTCCTCCTTCTTAAGCAAAATAAACACTTTAAAAACCCTCTTAGATCAACTGGAAAATACCTCAACACAAAGCTGAAGTCAGTGTTTGAAGTAGTTAAAATGGGCACAACCCTAAACATCTAATGCAACATACATACATACATTAATGCAGCAGCAATATTAATCCAAAAACACTGAGAATGACCATGTTACTGCACAATGACAACTTTTACTTTTTATACTTCATTCATTCACTGAAGTAAAAGATCTGAATATTTCTTCCACAGCTGGTATCACTGTTTGTTTTATACTTTACTAATTGTCATTGCGCTTGTTAGCATTTAAGAAATAAATGAACTTTACTGTTTTGTACAAACAAGAAATAATCCAAAATGTGCAAAGACAAAGCAAATTGTTTTACAGGCTTTTTTCCCCACATGCTGTCAACACAAAGGCAAAGTAAACATGCAACCAACAGCATAGCATAATTGTTACTGGTCCTGGTGAAAATACAACCAAATGCAAACGCAACGGCACACTTGCACACACACAAACACATAGGCACACACAACATTGCTAAGCAGACAATAAAGGCTATCTCACCATGGAGAGGCTTACCATGCAGCTGTCATCCTGCAAGCCGGTCAGTGCTGAGCTAACATAACTTAAGTCAACTAACTATCATAAGAAAAGTTTGTTCATGTACACCTGAGAAACATTCATTTACCTACTTGAAAAAAAGGGCCTGACTTTGAGAAGTTAGATGACAGAGCTGTGATTAAATGATATTCTTCCTTTGCCTTCTACTCTAAATGTGATTAAACAATAAAATACACATTTAAAACGTGAAGCAAAATATAAAATTTAAAAAAAAAAAACATCCATAGTGGTAAGAACTACCTTAGAGAATGAATGGAAAAAGGAGTTAAGCTGTGTATTGACTGTCCTACTTTGGGGTCAGTGTGCGTGGACACTGTTTTTGACAACTGCTATTGCAATTGAACACTTCCTATGTTTTTTTTTAGTAATCAGGAGTTGTGAATAATAAGAGAGGCTGGTTGAGGGTTACTGCAAACATGAGAGGTTTAGAGTTGAGTTTATATTCTACTGTTTGATTGCCTGTAGTACTAATACAGGACACACAATAATAAATACCACTTCTACAACGGCTCCCACTGTAATTATATTCAGCTAACTAGTAAAAACCATGACTCCTTTGATAATTATCTGTTTTCACATAAACATCACTGACTTTGACTCGGTCAACATACAGTAAGACTTGTTCAACATCGGTGCGACTGAAAATCTTCTTTTTCTGTGGTGTTTATTGTGAGCAATCATCAGACTGGTCTCTCTGCTGGTGTGATGGGGACCAAACAAAAGCAGAGTCATTTACACTTGGTAAAACATGTTGCCAGGCAACCTAAATTGGTGTTTGACTGCTGCCGTCACAAGCTTAAATTTCCCCAAAAGCCTTCAGAAGATGAGTGAGTGACTTTATTAAAACCAAAATATTTCAGTCTGTCAGTATGTAAATAACAGTGTGCGCCTCTGATTCATGCTCTCTAACTGTGATTGTTTGAAGGTTTTGGACTTAAAATGTTTTGTACTGTTGTACAATATGTCTCCATGTGGGTCACATCTTCCATTAGTTGTGCTGCGCTGTGTGTTTTAGTAGTGACGGTGCTGCAGCATTATAGCATCAGAAGGGGGATTTGTGCCATTCTCTCACTCTTACACACTTAAAACCACGTACATTTGTACATCTATATTTGTGAGGACCTGCAGTTTGTGGACACCTAGTATTACACCTACATGTGATTGTTGAGCATGTCGTTCCAGAATGTCAGGCATTAGTGTGTTAGCAGGGAGGGCTGCAGGAATTTATCCCCATTCAGCCACAGGAGCTTTAGTGAGGTCCGACACTGATCAAACTCTTAACACTCAACTTTGAAACAAACTGACCTATCTTTCTGTTTTTGTGTGTGTGTGTGTGTTTGTGTGTGTGTGTGGCGGAGGGTGGGGTGGCGGGGGAGTGTGGGGGGATTGTTTAGATAATTAACTTTTCTTCTTTAGATAAAATTGAATCTTGCAAGTTTTAGATTTAAAAAATAGTTCGCAGTGAACTGAGACCCTGATTGTCTTTATTTGGATGCTTGAAAATTAAATTAGAAATAATCTCAACAAAATATTATTAGTTGGTAAAACTTTTTCAAAACTTGAGTTGGGCTCAAAACTCAAATCTCTTGAATTAAGTTGCCTTAAAATTTTGAGTTTTCTCAGCTTTTTCATTTTCACAGTGTGTTCACAGTGAGAGGTGTAGATGAAAATTGTGAGTTGCATTTACTGAAAGGAAGTTTGAGTTGGCTTAATCAAATATTTTAATTGAACTGTAATCAAAGAGTACATATAACACTAACTATATTTAAGCTGTGATAACCTCCAACTTTTAAGTTTATCTACTAAAAAAAAAAAGTCGCAACTGAATGCCTCAATTTTTGAGTATTACAAACTTTTTTGGGTTTATGTTGTAGAATTCAAATTAATGCCAAATGTTCACTGAATGAGTAAGTGTTGGAAGAAATAATACATAAACTTTTAGAGGAAGGAGATGTATATAATAGATAAATTGAGCAATATGTTAATGGAGTCTTCTTTCAGAGGCAGTATATCTTCTGCCATGACTTTTGCAAAGCATGAACAGTGAGCATGTGTGCAGAGTTGGCACTGGAAGCTGACAGTTCTGACTCATAACAGCAGCACAGTGACATGCTCCCTATTCAACCTCATGAAAAAAAAAAAAAATCAGACAATTCAGACTTTGAAATAAGTGAATAATTTCAATGCAAAGAGACGTCAATCATATCTCTCAGAGTTGGCAGTAATTTAGTAATTTAGCCTCACCCCTGAAGCATGTCTTTGTCTAATGGAGCTGTGGGTGGAGGCAGGGGTCACATGTGGCAGACCTGGCCCCAGGTGCAACCCATTTCCAGATTTCCCCTGTTGCATTCTGGGTTGAGCCGACATCAGGATGAGGCCAATAAATGATTGATAATTGGAGGGGAAATGGATGTACCAGCAGAGAAAGTGATGTAAAGTAATTGGATGAAGCTGAGCTGATATTGAGTGGCCGGTCGCGTCTTTCTTCGACTTGAGTCTGTGTGTTTGTGTGTGTGGGAAGCTGCCAGAATCGCTCCTTGTGCCTCTGGGAAACTGTTATGAAGACAATTAGCTTCAAATGACTTGCAACACTTCTTATTCCACATTAACACAAACGGTTGTCTGATGCCGCACACTGCTCTGTCACTAATTTGAGTTTAAATCATACAAGGAATTAGTCAGTGGCTCTGGGAAAAAGAAGAAATTAGATGCCTCGTTTTCTTCACTTGTGACTGAATCCAGAGCTGTGACTCACTCTTTTTTTTCCACATGTCTGTGAAATCACAGGAGGTGAGATGGAGATGAAAAAGCCTGATCCTCATTATTTCTCAGGTTTTTAAAGGTGCATTATGACCTTTACTGACCTCTTTGAGTGGCCAGTATTTATAGAAGCCACAGCATGTCTTCCTCCACAAGTTTACAGTACAGTACAGCCAACTCAGTGTGTCAATTAGGTAATTGTATTAGACAGTTAAGTAATGTTTTCACAGCTGAGGGATGTGTACACGTTAATTAGAGATCAGTTAATTAGATAAGATTAGATGCAGCGGGGGGTGCACAAGAAAGATTTAGTATATTAATTTAGTTTAGTAATCATGTTAGATGCTGAAACTCTGTTTTGATATTTTCTTTTTTAGCGTCAAACCAATGCTTTTGAATCTGAAATCTGTCCTAGCATTAACCTTGGGCTGAGAAATTAATTATGATAGTTGTCACTGCATTCATGATAATTATAATCATCACGTTTTGGCTTCCAATACTTATTTTGATCAGGTGCAGTATTGACACTCATATATTGTCAGTAAGGTCCGACCATGTAATTTGTGATATTTATCAGTCCCTCCAGGAAGTTGTGATGTTGCGGTTGAAACAATTAATGCACATTCAACCAGTCCCTGTGAATTCTATGCAACCTTGCAAATTTGACCAATTTTTGTAGCTGTGACTGTGAGTTTCACCAATCACAGCAGTCCCCCGCACAAACATCATACATGCACAGTTCAATCAAGCAACTCAATGTTGTGTTTTATTATTTACTATTTTTTTGCAGTTATATATTTTTTTACTTTGTCACAGGTATTGAAAAAAACACATTTGTATTTGTTATTGACATTTATGAATGTGTACTTTTATTTTACAATTTTGTGCTGTTTGAGCTGAAGTTTGAGCTCCAAAAAGATTCTGTTTCTCTGTGAGATATCCCCGGTGAACTTCTTCATTTATAATTTTGTAATTCTGAGCCTCTTTGATAAGATTAGTTAGAACACTGAGAACACAGTGCAGTTTTTGTTCTCCCTGGAAGAAGTGCCTTTGATTTTTAATGGATTATATTAAGAAAATCACAACTATCTTTTAGAATTTTCTTGGTCCTGCAATTTCATTTCAAAAAGTGTCTAAAAGCATCGCAAAATGCATCCTAATTTTGCTGTGAAATCTGATTTATTATGAACATCAGAGAAGAGAAATTACAGTAAAGAAACTTGTGATTCTGTTTGACTTCTCTTCACAAACTTTACATCACTTATGACTGCGCCACATCGATTTAAATACACCAAATACAAAAATGTAGACAACAGTAAACAGTAGATGTAGGTGTGATTGTATCTTTACCTCACCAGACCAACTGACCGTCTCAGGCTTCAGTGACTTTTATCACACGGCAGTGTCAGGGCGATTTGTGGACACTTATTGTCCTTCCCTGCCTGAGCCATTGGTCACACATCATTAACTGTCCCATTCAGGAAGACGGGATTGCCACATTACGTTCAGGCAACCAGCAGTCAGCAGTGGAGATGAGTTTCGCCCGCCTGAAATGGGCTCAACTATTCCTGGTGCATCAGTACATTACACTGTCAGGGAAACAGGAAGTCCTCATGTTGTGTTAACAAAATCATCTAAGTCCTTTCATGTTGAGCCAAATCCTTAATCCATGTTAGTCAAGCAAATCTCAAGTCCTCATTTTGTGACTTAAGCCTGACTTGAGTCAAGAGATGTGACTTGAGTTCCCCACCTCTGATACATACAGTTGGTGTGCTTGTGATTATCTTTTCAGTATCAAACCAGCATGTCAAAAGTTAGAAGTTGGAGGTTATTAGAGCTTAAAACCAGTTAGTGTTACATGTAGTGTGTGATTACTGTTCAAGTTAAATATTTGATTTCTCAAATATTTTCAGTAAATGCAACTCAGAATATATATTCAAACCTCATGTTAACACACTGTTGAAAGAAAAAAGTTGCGAAATCTCAAAATTTCAAGGCAACTTAATTCAATAGATTTGAGTTTTGAGCCCAACTCAAGTTTAGAAAAAGTTTCACTGACTAATGATGTTTTTTTGAGATAATTTCTAATTCAGTTTTTAAATTACCAAATAAAAACGAATCAGGTTCATAGTTCACTGTGAACAGTTTAAAATATGATTACGATTTTTTGGTTGGTTTCTAAAACTCAAAAGATTCTGTTTTATCTAAAGAGTTAGTTGCTTTGACAGATTAATCAGTTATGAAAATAATCATTAGCAGCCTTAATCTTGACACGTTATTGCAAACATACACTTGTTAAATATTTTATAAATGAGAAATAAATGCATTTAGGCTGAGTTAACAGGACATTTTTCTTTCCTCTCATCAGTAAAATGATACAGAACATTTTAGACTACTGAATTATAATAATATAATTATAATACTGCTAAATTTCTTTCATATTCCTTTATTTATTTGGAGACCCAAATAAAATCTGTTGTGACTCACGTGTGGGCCCTGAACCAGTGTTTGGCAATGACTGGTTTAGATGATAAATACAACAAGTAGTTGTTTTTTAACTGAGCAACAACTCTCTTCTCAGTTCTGAACTTTATGAACTGATGTTCAGTAATTGATGCTAAACAGGATTCACAACTTTAAATTGGACCGTGGAAACAGAGAATAAGCAAAATATGCAGTGTCTCCAGGCAGCTTTTATGGCTCCAAACATGAATCAAAAGTCAAACACAGCTTACCTAGTAGCACATTGTTGTGAGTTACAGGGAGAAGCCGATGGAGCGCTTGTCAGTCATCTGTCAGTCGGTTAAAAGTTGGTCAAATCACCTGACACATAACTTTGATGTATGAGCGCTGACTCAGAGAATTCTTCCTGCATAGAACAAAATGAGCAATGTGGAACCTGCAGGGCAATGAGAAGTTGCTGAAAATTCATGTTTGATACCCAAGAAATACTGAGTCAATGACATTAGTAAACTGCACATGTTCGTGTCTGGTCTCGGTCAGGAAACTGACCCTTTCTCTTGTTGTTGCAGTTTATGAAACAGTTTGCATTTCAGCCATGAATTTTGATGTACCGCTTCCTGTAAACAGAAGAGCAGCCTCAGCTGCCTCCAGAATTTAAATTCATCAGAAGAATGAACCTTCTGCATCTCAGTCAGCTGGTTTTCTCTGCTGAGTTTGTGATTTAGAGTGAAAATGTGATTTTTTTTCATAAAAATCCAGTCTGGCTTCAAAAATGATGCTGATGAGCATAACAGTGTTCACGAGTTTGAGTCAGAGAGGTAGAAACATGGTCAAAAGACCGGGGCTGTACTTGATGTGTGTGTTTGTGTGTGTGTGTGTGTGAGAGAGACAGAGTTAGGGAGAGGTAGTGTGATTACTGAAGAAGGGGTGAGGCTGCTTCATCAAGAGAAAAATCCAAAACAGAGGGAGTGAATAGGTTTTGATTGATATAAATGAATCGGTGTGTATGCATGTTGGTGTAAGTTTGAGGAGTCTTGTGAAATTGTGTGTTTGTGTGTGCGTGTTTGAATGATTGCAGTTGTGTACTGCTGATGATAATGATTGCTTCTCTTGTGTATTCTGCTGTTCATCTCGTGCAGGTGGTGTTTTCCTCTTTTTGAGAGAGCTGTCAAATTTTGTCTAATTTTCATCTTTGTGTGTATTTCATCTCTTTGTTTGTGAGTATTGTGCCCTTAAATGCATAATTTGGTCCAAATACAGCATTGCATTTGCACAAACGGTCTCAACTCTGTTTTGGGAAGTGAAAAAATGAGCATTTGTGTTTGGGAAGTTGTTGAAAACTGATGGCTGGAACCAATTGGAGTCATGCCGTGTTTCAGACTGATTCTGAGATTTCAAGTTTAAAAGCTGGAGGGACTTAGTGGGTTTTTAGACAATGAGTTTAGCTCAAATTATGAGCTACAGGGAAAATAAGGGAGTAACACAAACTTGACATTTACAATCATAATGACGGGTGCACAGAGTGAGCTTTAATAGGCTTCAGTTGGCTGTGTAAATGATCTGATGAAGGCTTTGCTTATTTAAACCATCATCACAATCAAAAAAATATCCTGTTAATGTAACGTGGTAAATGTCAGATCGTCACCTCTGTTGCACTTCCTTCTGTTTCAATTTACTGCATTGCTTTGTGACTGAATATTGATTAGATCTGATTGATCTGTAGAAGTGCAGGGCGATAGGAACAGATTGTGATGGCAGGCAGTAGAAATAAACTTTAAATTGTCTCTAATTTCCTTATATATTCCTTAAGTTATTGTATGTTACAGTTCTTTGTTTTGCTTTCCCATGTCTCATTTTGTTGGATTGTTTTGCCAAAATTGTGTACCAGAAGTAAACAAGCCACCATTGCTGTGGATGCATCTCAATATTGTGTGCACACAATTGAATGCAAGCTGTACTTGTACTTTATATGTAACATTACTTTTGACATTGGCTCCAACAACAACTTTAACTTTAGAAGAAAACAATGCAAAATACACAAACCTGTCCTTCATGAGTGCTGCTGTCTGAGACCACCAGTTGTTTTTTTTTTCTCTTTTTCTCCACAATCTATTTCTGGTTATTGTTACAACCAATAACTGACTACTGTGTCAAATTTGAAGCATGTTAATATTGCCATTCACAAAGGTACCTTCATCAGTTACTGAGGGTCGCTGTCTGCAGGCAGCAGCAGACACGCTGTTATAAATTCTCACGAGAGTGAACGTCAGGAGTTTCACAGAGCCTGAGTTCCCTTTTAGACACGGGTCAGAAAGATGGGCGGTCAGCCAACGGGTAGTCTTGCATAGCCACACCTCTCTCTCCAGCACTCAGCGCTAGAAAAAAGTCCGGCTGCACGCATACACATTCTGCCATAATGGGACAAATGCCCTGCCTTGTTTGTATTTCTTTATACCAATCACAGATGTTGTGAGCAGCGCTGAGCCCAGGATGCAGCGACGGTGCTGCAAAATAGTGTTGAGGAGAAACTTGACATTTGCATGTCGGGAGGTAAGCTCTCGTATTAAAATGACTACATCACTGCAAAAGAAATGGTACTAGCTGTTAGCTTGTTAATATTTGGAACATAAGCATCCCAGGGCTAATTTTCCATTTTCAGCATGTAGGTTGCAGCTCTGAGGTTGTTCTTGCTTCCTGGGGAGCGACCAATGGCAGAGTTGTACTTGCAGTGTGCATCCAATGAGTCAGACTGTCAACAGCTTTACCACTTCTCCTGCGTTCCTACAGAGCGTTTTTTTAAAACAAAGAGGGAAAGGTAGTTGGCGGCCCTGCTTGCATGTATTGTCTTTAAACACTCATGAAGATATCTGTCATTTTACAGCATTTAGCTGCACTTTCCTCTCAGGCTGTTCTCCTTTATTTAGGATTTTTAACACTGTCTGTTTGTCTGACAGGCCAGTCAGACCAATTGCCACTGGGAGTTCTTCTGGTGTTCCTTCACTAGTGTTCTCATTACAAATAGAAATTATGCCAAAACAATGAAAATAAGACACAGGTTTTCTATTTTTCCCTCGTTGGCACTCCACTAACACCAGCAGGCAAATAAAAAGTAATAAAGCCAGTTCTTTTCTTTCATATCAGACCAACTTTTGCATCCAATGTTCATCATACTACGAGCTATGAAAGCAGCAACTGGCTTTAAATTGTAGTCATTGGAACCATCACAAACACTTCAGAAGTCTCTCAAGGTCTGGGACGGCCAACACTTTCAAACCAGATTGTGTTTCATACCTTTTCGTTGCTTCTCTCTGGCACTATATCCTGCTGTAAAGCCTCTCTTTCCGAGGTGAGGTAAAGATAACAGCCTAATTGAAACAAAACTCCAGTTTGACCCTTTGGCTCGGTGCAGAAACAGAAACCTGTCGCTCAGAGGTAAAACCTCAGCCACAGTCGTTTGCTTAAAGAGCCCTCGTCACAGCAAAGAAAATAATCTTCTGGGACTGGAAAAACATAAGTCGGGTAAAAGGTTCAATCACAGAGCCACGGTTTAGAGATGAACGCCTTCACTGTGACTAAAACATACGTCAAAACTTGATTGGCAGTTTTATACATCTACAAAGGAGTGTAATCACAGATTTGAAACTAAAAGGCTATAAATGATGTTTCATTTATTGATCCTGGAGCTGGTTTTTGAAAAAGATTACACACAGGTGTTAAGTTGAACAGTTTCCATGCTTGTGTCCTCAGATGGTTTATTTTTATGTCCTGGTCAGAAAAAAAATGAGTAGATTTCCAAACATCTGAGATTTTAGATGGATACAGATGTGGCAAAAAGATTTTCTGTTTTTGACAAATCTCTTGATTTTCATGAGCAAAAACAAAACACATGTAATAAACATCAGAATGTACTTCCCCCTCTCAACCAGCCACCCACCCCTGAACTCCTTCACTTAAATTAAAAAAGAAGGGGAAACAAACAGAAAAGAAAAGGATTGACAGACAGACAACATATGGGTGAAAATTAGAAAAAACATCTATCAATAAATAAATAAACAAACAAATAAATAAATAAACAAATAAAATAAATCCCAAAGCTCTTATGTCACAAAGCACTTATGTATAAATTATAGCAGTGTTTCCCAGACTTGTTTTTATGAGAACCTACTTTTTAAAAATGACGAACATCACAACCCAATTCACAACAGACCTTATTAATAAATCTTGGTCAGTAAATGAATGTTTCTGACCATTTTTACTTTCCGCATACCGTTATATTATCTTGAGTAGACCTGCAATGCTTAATCAATTGCTAAATTAATCTACAACTATTTTGATGGTCAGTTAATGGGTTTGAATCATTTTCTAAAGAAAAAAAGTCAGAATTCTCTGATTTAGATTAATCAGCAAAGAAAATGATTATTAGCAGCCCTAATCTTGACACATTATTACAAACATACACATGTTATATACTTAATAAATGAGAAATAAATGCATTTAGGCTGAGTTAACAGGACATCTCATTTTTATTTCCTCTCATCAGGAAAATGACAGAGAACATTTTGGACTACTGAATTAAAATAATATCATAATACGGCTGAATTTCTTTCATATTATTTTATTTATTTGGAGACCACTCATTTATTTAAAAAAGAGGAAACGGTTCTGAAGATGGACCAACTTTTACTGAAGTTCAAGAGTCTCTTTAAATGATGGAGTTTTTAAATGACTCAGTTGTAAGAAGAAATAGAGTAAAAGAAAAACTTGTGTGTGCACGTGGGAGAAAGCTCATTTCTTCTCATTCCCACATAATAAAAAATGTCATCAACAAGGCCTCTTACTGTAATGCATTGATTTATTGTCCTTTGTCACAATTTTCCAGCTGAGTGAACCACCTGCTTTCATAATTTATTTTTACTCCCAAGCTTTCAAGCGTAATTATTCTCTTTTTTCGGCCCTCCACGTTCGCTCTGTTGTGGTTGGAGCCAGCAGGAGACTCTGTTATGACCCAGCCCCTGTTCCAACACATTTTTCTCTGTTTATGACGCCGAGGAGCAGCATCTGACAACAGCTTGGAAGGCACCCATCGCCCCTGGTGCCAGTCTGCATAATGGCAGGCTTGTCTTTGCCTGCTGAGAGGGAACGCCAGTGTCCAGACAGCCATTGTTTGCAATTAGGGATTCCCATTGAGGCCTTCTGCGCCAGCCAAAATGTTTTTGTTTTTTTTTAATGAGAGACAATGTAAAGCTGGATGCCGTCTCTGTTGATAAGATATTTACCCACATGAGGGGTCTGATGGATGCATCTGATGCTGACATGTTTGGGTAGGCAGGAACAGAGAAAACAGGCTTGAATGAATGAATAGAAGAATGGGAGAGGCGTGAGATCTGAGGCCTGTACTACAAAGTAAGTTCAATATAGCCAGGATTTCTTTTCATCACTTCTTCACTCGGTCTGACAACTGGTTGTTATCAACTTGGCAAGTCAGCTTAGGTTTTCCCAATCTTGTTTGTCTTGTTTGTGTGTTCACATAAAATGGCATTAGTGATACTAAGATGATAAAATGCAGATTTTGTGGCCAACCCCAAAATCGAAGTAACTAGGTGGAGGGACTATATCTCCACCCTGGTCGGGGAACGCCTCAGGAACCCCCAGTCAGAGCTGGTTAATATAGCTGTGGAAAGGGATGTCTGGGATCCTCTGCGACCTGACTTCAGATAAGTGGTTGAAGATGGATGGATAGATGCAGCGCCGCCACCTTCTACTCCAGTTCTGTGTCAGTCTGTCTGGTCTAATGTAAACACAACCTTCCTACGACTATTGTCTCTGAGAGACAGAGACGACGTTATCAGGACAGCACGGGCTGGCCCACTGACAGAGAGGAGACGGGGACAGTTGTAATATGTTTTTAGGGTTTGTAACTGACCCCAAAGGTGACTTGGTCATGTTGCCATTGGCATCTTACCTTTTGGAGGAATATTTCCTCACACTCACAACTGAAACTCTTCCGAGGCTTGAATTGACATGAAACTTTAATGAATCATCACTACAAAAGATGAACAGATGTTAAACACCACCTGCTTCTTCTGCTTCTTTGATGAAAAGTCAAAGGTTACCAGCCTGTCTAGATAAAAGAGAGAGGTCAGGTCTGAGTCCACCTCTGACAGGGTTCTCTCCATAGCAATACAGGCTTTTGATCATCAGTAGGTTATGATATTTGCAGCTAACAGCCATAACAAACAGAAAATGTCCTGACTTCTCAAGCTGAAGTAATTAAAATTTCCGGGAATTACATAAACCATTGCTATGAGAGCAGCTCTGTGGCACATGAAGCCAGCTCCTGTTCAGAATCTTCGCTGTATGCTTCAGCACTGTGCAGCCCACAGAGCAAGCACACCAGAGACTTCCACCAACCAAGCAGCTAACCTACAGTTTAGTCCTCGCTAACTCTAATAAGAATAAAATTATTTTATTGTGTGGCTCTTCTAGGTTTTCCAAATGTTATTGGACTGAATGGAACAAATTCTGATTGGGAAGCTTGTCATTTCCACCATTTTACATCTGCTTCTTTCAGAATGTAAGCTTATGGGAAAAAAGATTTTTTGGGCTGCAGTGCATCATGTGATACTGTCATTACATGGTTTGGCCACCAAATTTCTGGAGGCTTACCTCCTTTACAGAGCACCTAGTGTCATCAGTCATCATGCCTCATCTGTGAAAAAAAATGACTGCTCCAAGTAAACACTACCATTGAAAAAGTCAACTGAAAAAGCTTCTAACATGATCAATCTGGGGACCCACTGGCTGTCATCTCCGGATGATTTAGCCTCTTAGGACAACGGCCAATGTTTCGGAGCATCTGGTGCAGCCAGTGGCTTTCTAGGTCAAGACTTTCCTTTCCGTGTGCTTGTCATTGTTTACAGTCCAATTAGCAACTTCAGACATGAGAATGTAGTTGGAGGCTAATCTTTCTGTAAATGCAGATAGGTAAAAAAAAAAAAAAAGCTGATTAAAAGCTAAATGGTCCTCAGACCATAGCTGATGGGTTCTGAGATTGCATTTGGGTCAATGCACTGTGCCTCTATTCTCTCCGCACACGCTGCCGTGCAGCCGAAGCCTGCTATACTGCTAGACTGCTCAATACAACTTGGACTACAAATGGAAACCAGAACAATATCAAAACCTTGTCTCTACCTACAGTTATCTACATAATCATATGCAAACGTCTGTTTGTCAAGATTAGCTACTATGATTTGGTTATACCAAAAAAAGACAGCAACAACAAAGTTCATTTGCAAAGTCTTTTAAACCTTTTTTGTATATCCTGTGAGATAAACTGCAGTGATCGTTCTTCTGTTTCCTCCCCATAAATGCCCAGAAAATTACAGTCAACCAATCCCACCCTGCTGGCTCTGTTAAATTCTCCCCTCTTAAGGATAGCTCTTTCCTGTAGGACCTCTCACTGAGGAATAGTAAGTTTCCTGATGCTGTTGTGTCCTCAGATAAACAAGAACTTCTGAGGACTATAAAGAGAGGAAAAGCTCTTAAATCATGTATCAGCTCTGGGTGTACTGGATGTGCACTCTGCTGCTCTAGTGATTTAGCAATCTGCCAGTTTCCTCCTTTGGGTTATCACTTTTTCCTCAGTCTTATCTGCTTGTAATGATGCTTTCATGTGTGCTGTTATGCTCTTATGTCCTCTAGTGTGTGCTTCTATGGAGTTCCACCACAGCAATTTCCTACTAACATCATTTAATAAGGAAGCATAAAGGAAATAAATAAGTACATGTGCAGCAGGCAGAAAGATGAAAATTGCATAGTAAAAAGATTAAAACAAAAATGTTGTTTATTGTTTTTATACTCCAGATTAGCCACGTTTACCAAAGCCTGTGGCATTTTTGCACACTGTCATTACGTCAGCAATAGTCGAGTGTTGAGGTGGTAAACAACTGAGCCAAGGTGGAACAACCAACACACTTCTACTCTGACTTGAGGAGAAAAGTTGTACTGTAGAGCTGTAGAGCCTTAAACTTTAATGCAACAGCAGATACTTTCACCATATTCCCTGTAAGTTTGCACAACCCCCCCCCCAAAAAAAAAAAAAAAAAGTTGACAACTTCTGTGCAATCAGTTCTCCACAGTTGACTCGATGGTTCATGCAGAATCACTGAAGTGTGCCGTCGGACACATGATTTCTCACACAACCAGCTCTCTGCCTGCAGCATCAACTCTTCCAGGACTTCTGTGTAGACCACCGAGGCTCCCGACTGCCATTCATCAGGACTGAAAAAAAAAGCCTGCTCTTTAGATCCAATCAGCAGCGCTTCAGCAGCTTGTTCCGCACAGCCACCTGATATGCAGCCACTCTAAAGGCTGAAGCCACGCTCGGGAAAAGCTGCCAAAGCAGTGATGCAAAGGATAATATGAGGCAGTGATTCAGGCGGGATCTTCTTTTTTACACTTCCTGACACAGTGAAGGTGACAACTTTCAAAACATTTTCACTTATTTGGAAAAGATTTTGCCTCTCATTTAGTAGAGGCATCAAAATCCATCAGACCCTCAAAATTGTGTGGAAATGAAGCCAAGAACGTGTATGTGTGTCCCATCTTCATTGGGCAGCAAAGGAAACCAGCTGTTCAGTGACGGATTGGAGCTTTAAAGCTTCTTGTCTGGACGAGGTATTTCCCCAGACACCCCCCATCTGTCTCTAAATGGCTAATTGAGGCTGCTGCTTGCTGATTGCCCACCAGAAGTTCAGCTCAGCTGCAGGTCAAAGTTCGTGTGTATCACATGTCAGCAAAGTTACACTTTGCTGTTTTGCTCAATCCTTTGCTTTTACCTCTGGCTCTGTGTTTCTGCAGTCTCTCTAACTATCTTACACATGCTCATAGATCTATGAAGTAGGATTTAAGAGAAAACGACAAATCGCAGAAGGAGTTTTTCATATGGAAAGTCTGTTTAGAACCCATGGTGTGGTGCAAAAGAAGGGAAAAGAAAAGATTAATTGAATATATTAGCTGCCACAAATGGTTCTAATATCCTAACCCATAGTAATTTAGTTACATTTACATGGACAATATTTCTTTTTTTTTAAAGATTATTTTTTTGGGCTTTTTGCCTTTATTCACAGGACAGCTGAAGATTTGATAGGAAAGGGGGTAGAGAGAGGGGATGACACGCAGCAAGTGGGCCGCAGGCGGGAGTCGAGCCGGCGGCTGCTGCAGAGGACTAACAGCCTCAGTACATGGGGCGCACGCTCTACCAACTGAGCTATAGGGGCACCTGCCCCTACGTGGATAATATTTCTTCAATCCAATGAAATCATTCTAATTGAAAATTCGAACTTAACTGCGAAATGGTTGTGCCTACTGTCATCTAATCTGCCAGAAATATAACAAAAGAAAAAGTTTCAGTTTCAGTCAGCCAACAGCCAGTAATCAAGGGAGACCAAGAGGTGTTTCTGCCTAATCATTTTCAAGATAGACCCAAGTTGTATCCTGGGAAGATTATTAGCTTCTTAAAATCTTTTAAGGTTTCTAACAGAAAATTTGTACCGATCACTTTTGTTTTGCTACCGCCATGTTTCTGTCCCTCCTGGAAACTTGTTCCTCACACATCACCTACCACCATGTGAGGCAGACATGTTCAAAAAAGAATGTATTAGTTAAAGGTTAAACATTAAGAGAGAAATGATCAGATAAAGTGTTTACGTGTTGTTATTTTCCTATTGAATTCATTCTGATCCGGCCCAATCAGGGTAGTTTCTTCTGATTGAGGTGTTCACATGAGGCACTTTTATTCTGATTGAGCCATTTTTTGGATATATGTGGAATATTAGGGTACATGCAGATAGTAAGTTTTACAACAATAAGAACAAACCACTATTTGTTATTCTGCTGTATCTCAGCTCTCAAAGGTTGTGGGCTGCTGTTGTTTCTACATGCACATTACAGGAGCCTGTGGAGGCATGTGTCTGCACTGACTGTTATATTGCACTCAGGGTGAAAATGAGGTCTAAGGTCTTTTTGTTGTTTATTTGGGGAGTATATAAAGTCTTTAGGCTGGTAAGGAATGGTCACTACAAGATCCCTTTGAGACATTTTATGTAATACTGTGCTATGAAAATAAACTTGACTTGACATTTCACCTTTTGAGATGCATGTAATCATGGAAACTCAGTGAGTTGGTGCTGTGCACGTCAAAACATGTCTCGCACCGAGGACCTTATGGTCGCTCATCTTTGTCAAGGCTCTCGTTCTGCCCCGGCCCTTCAGCGGTGGAATGAACTCCCCACTGAGGTCAGACAGCAGAGTCATAGATACCTGGACACCTCATGCTAGCACTTATGAATGTCTCATTTTTTGATTAAATAAAGAAATTGTGAGCACTGGCACTGTAGCACTGAATCTCATTTTACTTGGATATCATGAGCGATGCACTCACAGCTTTTGTGGTCATCTAGCTCTTGGTTGAATGCATTTATTTAAGGTTGCTTTGGATTTACAGTCATCTAGTTTAAAAATGAGAGTGCTTCTTGGATTGTTAAACAGCATCTGAAACCTTTCAATCACTCTTCCCAACGTCTTCTGTTGGAATTGAAGAAGCTGCATCAGCTCATCAACTTTCAGAAACTTTGCTTTGTTTTATTTTTCAGTAAAACTTTTCCAGTGTCAATTAGTTACAATTAGAGTCATTAGTATAAAAAAACATTACTTGATACCTCCTGTGATACAGTGGCAAAAAGAAAAAAACCCTAGTCAACAAAATCGAATAATTATATTATAATAATTATTCATTTTTAAAAAAATGAATAATGTGCACACAGTTCTAATATAGAAAATCAATAAACACTGTCAGGTTTTGCTGCTGCAAGACAAATTTCAGGCAGGGCAGTAAAGACTCAACTGAGATATTAAATGAGCACTTTGATCTCAAAGGTTTTGTGCTGGTGGGACGCTTCACTGGCACCTCTTAAGTAGCTGCTAGCACTTGTGCTCGGTTCATTGTCATGTACTTCATTTTCAACACAGCTTCCTTGAATAATCTGCATCTGATTGTGATAGTCCCTTTTTGGAGCCACAGTTGCAGTCTTCTTGAGCCATTAATTTTCAGTGACTTATTATCTTACCATCACAGTTTAGCTCATAACTACGGGTAATTAGGCTGATATTGAATCAAAAATGCAGGAAAGAAAAAACTTTTAAATTGCAGTTTAGTGATCTAATATTTTATATACTTTAATTCACTTTTATTTTTTAATTAATTTATTTTATTTAAAAAAAAGACATTCCTCTGTATATCACTAGAGGGAGCTTGTGCACTGCCAGTGGTACACGTACCACAGTTTGAGAATCTAGGACTTCAGTGCTTTCGATACTATTAAATGTTAATATTTGTATTGGTAGTAGTGGTATTGAAGAAGTATCAATACTTGGATACTTCTGACAACCTTACGCCTGGTTCACACTACATGCTTGAGCAGCGTGTGTGCGTCATGTTTAGGGGTGCAACGGATCAAAAAACTCACAGTTTGGATCGTATCATGGTCTTGAGTCACGGATTGGATCATTTTTCAGATCAGCAAAAAAGAAAAAAGTGGTGGGATTAGGGTTAAATTATTTTAAAAATGCACTTGGCTTTGATCTCTGTCTGTAATTATCACCATAGTTATATAATATAATAGGGCTGTTTTCGATTAAGAATTTTCATAGTCGAATCTGATTCGTCAGATTTTGCTGTAGTCGACGAATAGTCGACCCCCCCCCCCCCGTGACTTTTTCTTACGGATGTTCCTGGCGACAAATTTCCCTGTCTATTAAACGCAAAATTTAATTTAGACTAGTCGACTAGTCTAACACTAAGAAAACAGTCAGAAAGCAGTTAAAATTGAGCAGAATTTATTAATTTATAATGTTAAACACTGTCGGAAAAAATACTGTGCGTATTAAGAGCCATTTGAAGCCGTTAATCACAGTCAACAATCGCCAAATCGTACTTTAAATGCCGCTGAAATGTGCGCTATGCACGCTAAATATGCAATACAAACCAAACACATTAACAACAAAACATTAGAGCAACTCACAAAATGCTTCAACTTTTCAGACTGAAGAGGATCACGGAGTCTGCAAGTAAACTAGACCTGACGTTTGCAGCTGACAGCAGCAGCTCCGCCTGCAGATTTCCGTGTCTGTGTTTAATGTGTGCACGTTTCTCCAGTCGAGTGATTATATATCAGCTTATTCTGTCACAGTCTACATTCAACATTATTTCCATTTTCAACACTGCCAAACCGCGCTGGTTTTCATCTGTCCGACTTTGACATAAACATCCGGGGTTGCCTAGGTGATCAGGGCGTACACGCTGGGCGAGAGGCTGCCGTCTGAGGGCCGCGGCCCCGACTAGTGGCGGGCGGCTGCATGCGGCGACAGATAACTGACATCGTGCATGATTGAAATATTGATTAATAGTATAAACGACTAGTGAGGGAGACATGGAGATGATTTTGTATCAAAAATAGGCTCTATGTATCAATTTCTGCTCAGCAGTCGTGGGCACCCCCACCTAGTCAGAATGGTATGGTCTAGTTACATAACAACATTTTCCGACGATTCGACTGCGAGGTTCATAGTCGAATCAGACCTCTCCGAATCGAATCATCGAATATTTGACTATTGAAAGTCAGCCCTATAATGTAATAATAATGATAATAGTAATGATAATGGTAATAATATTAAAAACTTCAAACTTATAAAATACTGTTCTATATACATACATTAGATCATTATACACTGCACAGTATAATACACAACTATGCTCTGTAGTCTGGCTCAATGTCCCGCCTACAGCACATCTGATTGGTTAGAAGTTACGGGTAATCAATCAGCACAGACACACTGTGTCACAGACAGGGTGAGACAGAGCTACAGCGGTGAGCAAAGAGGAGCTGTGTAGAAGTTAAGACAGCTGATATCACCAAAGTTTCAATAATTATCACAGTCTTATGATCTGTTTCTTTGATGACAGCATAGTTACATCAGTGAAAAAAGTCATGGTCTGGATTTCACTCAAGACGATGTGACGGATTTTAAATCAGTGCTGCACACAGCAGCATCTGCCCTGTCTTTTCACTGCAACTCTGCATTGAGATTTCAGGTATTATAACTTATACAAAAGTAACAGTGACAGTAAAACTATGATGCTCACATGTAGTCCACAGATCACATGCGTGCCGAACCGTGAAAGTCGATCTGTACGGAATATGGATCAAACGCGATCCGTTGCACCACTAGTCATGTTACCTGCAGGTTTTCATTTTGGCACCCAAATTAACCAGTTCATACAGCCCATTTGAGCAGCGCGACTCCACGCCAAGCTTCATCTACAGATTCAGATGCTTGCATACTTTTTCTGCATGATGCGCGCAGTTTTCAGCAAAAATACACATTCAAAATGATGTGTTGACAGTCATATCAACATTATATCAGCAACAGGACACCTCTCACTGCAGTTTCATCTGTCTACATCTGTGCTGTGTCACAGACATGAAAAAAATCAAGTGCAGGTCAGTGTTTTTCTATCCATTCATCCCGCCCTCCCTGAACAATTCTGATTGT
This sequence comes from Lutjanus argentimaculatus, assembly GCA_034769285.1. NCBI lineage: Eukaryota > Metazoa > Chordata > Actinopteri > Lutjaniformes > Lutjanidae > Lutjanus > Lutjanus argentimaculatus. The sequence continues at coordinate 1,154,320 of JAWZSL010000006.1, read as the reverse complement.
GTTCAGAAAACAGCTGTTTTCTTGTCTTCAAACTCTATGTAGAAAGATAGAACTTTCAGCAGCCACCTTGCAGCAGACACACAGCCTGTGTCAACACCACAGTGTGTGTGAGTCACAGCAGTTCGGCGACGGTACTGCCCACACACCACACTGCTCCAGCGTGTGGTGTGAACCAGCCATTAGTGTTAATACTTGTATCAGTGCCACTGCAACGTCATTTTATTTTTTCCAACTATTTCAATTTTATATGTACTGCTAAAATTTAATATCACTCTTCTAAGCCCATAAAAGTGCAACAGATGGACAACTGCTGTGTAACTGTGAAGCTGCCAGGTAACAGTGTTGTTGCTGAGTAAGAGTTTGGAGCCTAATTTTTCTAAAACTTTTACAGTGGACAGCTGGATGCTGGGTTTAATTGTTCTTTAAGAATTTGGAAACAGATGCCAGCAGCTTTAAAGTCTAAAGCTGACAGGCAACTGATGATCAGTGAGTTTGAGGCGAGTCTCTTGCTCAAAAGAGGAAATTTGTATGCTGCCTGTCTCACCCACTGCTGTGTTAAATGGAACTACAATATCATGGATATCAATGGCTCATTCAGGGGAAAGGTCAGACTGTGTAGCCGGCAAATTTGAGATGAAAGAAGATTAGTGTGGTGCTACTGAGGCCTTTCTAACTTTTTTGGGGTAATGATGCTTCTGTTAAGAACCTGTCAGCGTTCCCATTTGATCTGATTAGTGTGTTGGCACAGCTGATCAAAGAACGAGCATCATTTGCACACTATCACGTCGCCTTTGAACCTCAGACGGTGAGAGTAAAATAATTTGGCAGATAGGGACGGCGTACTGTTCCTGACTCCAGGGGTGAGTCATACAGTAAAAGAGTGTATTAGCATATTACATGACATAAAAGCCACACATAAAACAACCCAAACTTGTGATTTTCAGTAGACGTACAGGAGAAAGACACAGGAAAAGAAAATTGAAATTACGCCGGTGTAATGGAGTTTTCACTCCTGCTGCTCTCACCCTGTCAAGCCTTCAAGTACAAGAGACTGCAAACCTCAGGAGGATTACTGTAATGCATTACCAATGTCAAACAAGTCTGAGATTAAACAAGTCATTTTCAGAGGCCTCTTAACCACACAGCTCACTACGAGGGCTTTGATTCCTAACTCGTGCCGGCTCCTTTGGTGTACCTTGAAACATTTTGTTGAAGTCGTGCCAAGGTTATATGTATATGTAGGAGAGAAAATGCAAAGTCTGCAGTTTTATGCCATTCATGTCACGTTCCCCATGGTGGATAGTGAATTAGCATCGTAGAAAAAATGACACGTGCATTTTTCTTAACACTATACAAAGAGGTGTCCTTGAAAAATGGATGGAAGTTTTGTCAAAATGCCAAAGATTTCAACTGTGGAAACTTTAAATTGAATGTCCAGAAATGTTGAGTTTTATGCCACTCAGTACTTGCAACAGTGCTGAAGAGGTGAGAAGAAAAAAAAAATTTAAAATGACAGCCATTAAAAGACAGAATGCAATAAAGGGTTTAAGAAGTGACGTAGTGAGGATAGAGAGTTTAGGGAGGTTGTTCCAAAGAGTTTGAGCCTGAGCAGAAAAGGCTTGGTCACCCTCAGTCCTCAGCCAGGATGGTGGGATAGCTAACAAAGCCCTGACTGAGGACTTCAGGTTACTACAGCACACATATCAGAAGATCTGAAATGTATTTAGGTGCAAATTCAGAGTGGGTTTTAAAAGTTAAACAATACTAAAATCCTGAAATCAAAAATTCCAATGAAGATGAGCTAAAATAGTACTGTGGTGTCTCTTTGGTTCTAGTGGAGAGTCTGGCTGCTGCATTTTGAAAAAGCTATAATTTTAGTGAGCTCTGTTAATTAAGACAGGTGTATAGAGAATTACAGCAATCTAAACGAGAAAGTGTCTCTGGATTTCTTCTAGATAAATGTTGATAAACTGATTTTCGAGCATTTCCTGAGCTGCATAAAACAAGACTCAGGAATCCTATTTAAATGTTTGTTCAGACTGAGGTTATTGTCAAAGACGACACCAAGATCCTTGTAGAAAAATGAGCACTTGAACATCAGTGTGATAACAACTATCTAAAATGACAGAAGCCATTGGGAAAAATTTTATTTGACATGTTCATGTACTGATCTTTTAGTTTGGACCATGTTCCCTCTGCAAACATAGAGGGGGTGGGGTTTATGGGGGAGCTGTCAGTCATCCATCTTGATGCTTGGTGCCTACATGTGGATGCTGGGGTGGAGGCAGATCTCATGAGATGCTGTATGAACAGCAGCAGCAGCAGCAGCAGCAGCAGTGTACCAGCAGGCATGGCAGCAAGAGAGTAAGCAGAGTACAGACATATCATACCCAAAAGAAAGTGTAAAAAGTCAGCATATTGAGTTTTCACTTCAGAAGTCAACACAATTAAAAGCATGAAGCTGAAATGATATTTTTCCAGACCTCTTGCTGCCCACAGTAGATATTTTTTCACAGATTTCAGAGGTCAAAAAGGAAAAATAACAACCAGAAAAATAGGAGTTTTAAAACTAATTTGACATATTTCTTTTATTGCTGCCCCTAACAACGACTACTGCAAACCAATCAATAGTGCCTGATGTATTATCAAACTGTCAAACAGTATGGGTGGGAATTTGAACTGCAAAACCTTTTTGAGTTGAGTAGGTGGTAGTAGATGTTTTTTTATACTCTATTTTAGTTTCTTACTAGCCTGGTTTTATTGCCCACTAATAGCAGCTACCAGATACAGTTAGCTGCCTTAGCAACAAACAAGTTGCTAAAGCTTTGTGTCCACCAGAAAACAGTTCACAGAGAAATCAAGTTAATCACAGAGAGTTGAAGTTGAGGACCTGAACTTTATTAGAAAACCAGCAAATATATGTGTCAGTTTCACCCAAATCAGTGAATAAAATAATGAAGTTGTACCAAATGGCTTGGCACAAAAAAGTCCCTGAAGACATCTACATGGCAATATACTGTGACAGTCACGTCCGCTTTAGACTTTGACGTCCCTCTCTTAAGAGACTGACCATATCCAACTCAGATGAGGTAAGAAAAGCCTTGAGACCTTGTTAATGCTGTATTATGAAGACTGATGATGCTTGAGGGCATCTACATGTCAATCAGGAGCCACAGTCATATCTCCGCCTACTGGCAACAGGAAGTAAGCTTCCTCTGACAACCATCCTTTGATTTACATGAGGTTTTCAAAGTGTTGTCTACACTTGATATACAGGAACAAGACATACAGTTAGTGGGTGTTCTGTAGCGTTACCTAGTGGAGACAGGAAGTGACATCAGACTCCTTCCTGCAGTGTCCAAATTGCGTGAAAATTCAGAGCTCGGCATCTGGCCACAGGGCTGCAGGCGCTGCATGCCCCGACTCATGCTGGGGTGCGAGGGCCCGTCCAGTGCTGCTTGCAACTTTTATTAATTTTGTCTATTTTGAGTTTTTATCCTGCCGCTCGTGTTTCCTCGATTATGACTGCATTTCTTCAGTTCCTGTTGTGTTCTTATTGTAGTGCTTTATCAGTTGCAAAGTCACTACTGTGGGTGTGAGTCGGGGTTGGGGGGTACTGTTTTATTGTGTGAAGAGCTCTTTGTTGCATTGTTTGTATGAAAAGTACTATATAAATAAAGTCTGATTGATTGATTGATATTACATCCATCCTCCAGCAGTGTCATAAGTGAGAAAGCACTAAATTAAACGCAAATTTAGTAAACACCCCCAAGTGCAAGATGAGTCATTTTTAAACTGTTTTCCAATTTCTATAAGAATATTAGAAAACAAATTTTTTGTCTAATTTTGGCTTGATACTGGGGTGCAGGTGATGTATAGCGCAACACTTAACATTGATATTGACTTTGTGGGAACCTGAAAAATAAAAGCACAGAACCTACAATCAACAATAAAAATGAAAATGTGCAGATACAGAGCGTGCTCTACACAGATAAGAGACAGCTCTTATTACACACTGAATCAACAATAGCATCACATCACATGGTAGTGTTCATTTCTTTATTCTTTCAGCCATGGGTGGTTCATGATAACATAGTTCCTTCCCTGTTTATTACTTCTAAACCACCAGTTTCAGGTGTATTATTCCTGTGATAGAGTCAGCCAATGGAGCACTTGTTATGTGGATTGAATCACAACCATTTAAAGCAATCAGTAAGTATAGAAAACTGACATTTACTGAAATAAACATGGTCCTCACATTACACAAGGTATTACATCACAGATACTGCATCTTTCTCTCCTTACAGGCTCCCTGATGTTCGTGTTGTTGATTGTAGAAAGGCTTTTGCTGCTTAGCAGATTGCTCTCAAGCATGCTGCCTTGGAGATGGAGGACATGCATATAAATAACTCTGAATGGTGTCATGACAACATTCAGAAAGCCACAGATACCAAAACTCTTAACTTCTTTGTAACATATCACTGTGGATATGGAAAAGATATCAAATAAGTAATAATAATATACAGTAGATTTACCTTTATAGGTTACATCAAATTTTCAACTTAAGATGAATGGATGAGCAATAGAAACTTTATTACATAATATTTTTTTTCTTCCCTAGTGGATTGCTCAGTCTCATTAAAAGTTTTTCTGCCAATGACTGCACCAATACCTGAACTTAATTTGGAAATGATGAGTCAAGCAGTTAGTGGGAAGGTATCACTTTTTTGCTGATGCAGCTCCACTTGATGATGTAGGCTGATAAAGGCAAGTTTAAATTTTACATAAAAATCTTGTCTCAGTGCAGCTAAAACTAAAGGTTTCCTTCTCTTCATCACTCTCACATGTAAAGGATACAGACTATAGCTTCACTCTGCAGATCTGAACTGATGTGTTTTTGTTTTTGTCTTTTTGTTGTTTCTATAGCGACAGCATGCCAAAGCGGATGGCCCTGATCTGCTTCCTGTCTCTGGTCATGCTGATGAGCATCCTGGGAAACCTGCTGGTCATGGTGGCTGTCTGCAAGGACAGACAACTCAGGTAGGACGGAGCTTTCATTCCTATTTTTCTGCATATATTCATTTCTCTCCTATAGTACATTCATATACATACAATTAACCAGAACTACTAATTAAACTGTATTATGTAATACACTGCCAACACCAGTTTAGGTTTGGTATACTAGCAAAATATTGAATTTGGAGTGTCTGTGCATATGTAAATGACAAAAAGAAAATGTTCTTTTGTGTTTAAAAGGATAGTTTAGATTATTTGATGGTATCTAATGGTGTTTTAGCGACTTTCAAAAAGACCCTTCTAAAAAAATCATTATCAGTCTATGTGTAAACTATATTTAGAATATTTTCACCATTTTACTTTGACAGCCTTTTCTGATGGAAAAAACACATTTATATAAGCCAGATATCACTCTACAAATCAAACAAACTCCACAGGCGAAATCAGTCATTTTACCTTGCAGAACACAAGGTTGCTTGACTACCACTGCCATGATTAGTTAGTTTGTTTGTGTTATTGTGTGACTTTCAGTGAATCTGAACCATCCTTTTGAACCACAGAAATCACACAAGAACACAAACAAACTAACCAGTCAAGGCTGTGATAGACCAGCAACTTCAGTGTTTTGCATGATAAAATTTCTGATTTTGTCTATGGACTTTGGTTGGTTTGGAGAGAACAATATTTATATTTGATTTATATGAATTTGGTTTCCTGTCAGAAAAGGCTGCCTGACCACAAAGTAAAGTGGTGAAAATATTGTAAATATACCATGCACTTTTTTAAGTGACTAAAATCCATTTAGTTGCTGATCCTGTCCACCGCAATCCATTGCTTAGCTTCTATGCTTGTGCCCCTCTCTGCTTCTCCAAACTGCCAACCAGCATCTACGATAGACACTACACTGACTACCTCACACAGCCCTACATCCAATAATCCAAACTGTCCCTTTAAGTGAGACAAAAATGGAAACTTTGTTTGCAGAGAGAAACAGTGCAGGGGAACTAGAGTGAGAAAGCCACAGTGAAGTAACACATTAACTGCTTCTAAAAAAAGTGGATTCTACTGACACAGAACACACTACCTCAGCAGAATATACTGTAAAAATTAAATGAAGAAAAATATATATCTGTATGTAACATAATACATGAATACACTGTACAAAGACTTTTTCTGTCCACTGTGAAGCAAACAACACATGCAACACGGGCAGAGCTGCTGGCAGGTCATCCTGAGGACGGCTGGTCATGTGGGAGCAGCTGTCACCGCAATAATTCATTCGTCTTCTTCTCCTCTGCACCTTTCCTTCCCTTCTCTTTCTCTATCGCTTACTGTCTCTCTGATAGTTGGACCCTCTGTCTCTCTCTTTGTCTCTTTCTATCTTGTGACACCTGAGATCTCAGGGTGACCTTTGTCCCCAGGATGTTGACTTGGTGTGTGTATGTGTGTGTGTGTGTTGGGTGGAGCAGCTCAGTGCACGCAAACAAAAAAGTTAACGTAAGCAGGTGTGTGTCAGTTGTGAGTCTGATGGTGGAAATGAAAGTAACTGAAGTGAGGTCTCATTCCTGTGTATAACTGCGTACATGGAGTGTGTGTGTGTGTTTGTGTGTGTGTGTATTGTTTGTGTGTATTTAAGAACAATGTTGAGTGACAAAGTCACCGCTGTGATGCTTCACCTCCCTGAGGAGAGAACCATGACACATCATATTTGTTTCTTCCTGCCTCATTGTCTTCCTGTCCACTGGGGAAACACACACAAAGACACACACACACACACACACACACTGTTTTTATTTCCAGTACACATGAACTGACATGCAAATATGAAAAAGAGAAAAACTGTGAAAAATACACCTCCTGGGAGTGAGAGTGGGAGTGTCCCACGGGTGAGAGTGTTCGTGACAAAAAGTAAATCATAACTTTGAGCACATCATTAAAAACTAACAAAACTGTTCAGTGTTGGCACAACAACTATCAAAGAGTCGACCTCAGTGTCAGTCAGCCAGGTCAGTCCGTTATTAAAGAAACAACCAGTCAGTATTTTTAACTTTACTGTATTTATCTTTTTAACCTTTACTTTTTGGCAGTATCCTAATTTTAGTTGTTGAGCCTTCTCCTCCTTCAAAATATCACTCCACTGATTTAGCATTGCACTCTGATAACACAGACCTTTTTTCACCGCAGCAATATTGATATGAAAAAGGTTATACCAGTAATACTAGTTAAGATCCTGTTCCATGTAGTGTAGCAGGGCCTTTCCAGTTAGCCACCATGCACAATAGCGGAACCTTGTTTTACTTGAATGCATGGTGAGGTCCCTCCCTTTCCACTGTGCTCCATGGGACCTGATTTAGGTAGAAATATTTTCACGGTAGTCTATGGTGAGAAACAAATCATTTTTTAATTCTGTTTGAACTGTACCACAAAATACACAGATGTTGTTCAGAAGATAGTTTTAAAAGACAAGTTGCAGTATTTGGTAGGTTTGTCATCGTTAAGCTTTTGTGTATAACTGTTCATTGAACTACATCTCTATTCTCTCACAATATACACCACCAACACAATCATCGCTGCCCCTTGTAATGTTATCTGACCTTAAAGGGATAGTTCACCCAAAAAAGTAAATTCAGTCATTATCTACTCACCCTCATGCTGATTGAGGGTTGGGTTTCTTTTGTTAGTCCACAAAACACTGCTGGAGTTTCACAGGAAAACAGTGTTGCAGAATCTCCCAAACAATGGAAGTGAATGGTGACCAGTTTTCAAATGGAAAAAACAACAGAATAAAAATATAAAATGCCTCCATACTGCTCATCTGGTGTAATCCAAGTCTCCCAAAGCCCACACCATCACAACACACACACACACCCAGTTCAGACAGTGTGCATGTGCATGTGAACATGGCTCCAAGCTGAGGATCCACAGTGAAGATTCAGGGCAAAAACATGGTGTAAATGATGTCCGTCAAGTCAGCTTGGCATGTTGAGCTTTAGGAGACTTGGATTACACCAGATGAGCAGTATGGAGGTATTTTATGTTTTGTTTTTTGTTTTTGTTTTGTTTTTGTTTTTTTGTTTGTTTGTTTGTTTGTTTGTTTTTTGCACGATCTCAGGTCGTGACTCAGTTGATGTAAGAATTTTGGTAATAATTCCTTAAAGTGGGTGTGACTTAAAACTGGACAACAAGTTAAGCCTGCACAGCCTGCAATAGAGGAAAGCTGCAGACAAACCTACAGGCATTTCACATACACACCTAACACACACACACACTCCCCCCCCTCTCTTAGCAGGGAGTTGACACCAGCAGAGGGTGATTCAGAGGGTGCTAAACCACTCATCAATAACCACCACACAAACGCAACCACTGTTACCAACCACCTCTTGTTTTTCTCAATGTGTCATGTCAAGTGTGTGAACAAGAAAACCACACACACAGACACACACCTACACTCACACATGCTGCCACACACTCTGCATGCTGTTTATACTGGACATTGGGCAGATCTGTAAGCTATTGAGGTGATAAATCTGTGGTCATGCAGCTTCCCGTACTTCTTTATTGTAACCAGAACTGAGTGAAGGATGTTTGTGTTTTGTCATTTTGTATTTCATATGTGCACATGTGCATTAAAACTGCAAACAGCTGGAAGATGTCCAAAGGCAGTGCGGGTGACAAGTTTTATTTGAATTGGGAAACAATATTTGAAAAGTCTGTTTTTTTGTTCTCATAAGTAACAATACATTTTAATTTATGGTACTTTTGGTCATTGTTTAACCACAGTTTTCCATTTGTTTCACTATTTTTTATTTTATTTTTTTTTTTTTATTTAGAAAAAAATCTCCCAGTAGCCTAATGTGGTAGACAATGCAGTCCTCTTGCCCTTTGGATTCAATCACAAGTGATTTAATGCATTCATATCTTTTTTGTTTTGGAGACTTCTGTGGACAAAAGGAGTAGTAATAACCAGTAATAATCACAAAATATAATGCAAAAAATAAAATTATCGAACAAAAAATCTCCTCCTGCTTCTTTCTAAACTCCTAACATGCTACTCTCTCTAACTTGGCAGGCAAAAAATAAACCCAGGCCTGTTTAATGTGATTTTTGACGTCATGTGTAACTATGCAGAATCTTCTTGTGGATGGTGTCATTAACTTATGTCATATAGAGGGTTTAGTAACAAATTGAGTCTCTTTCATAACCAGTTAAAAAACCTCCTGTTGTAGCTTTAATAAATCCAAATATTATATAAATAAATATTACAATGATGGCTTCAGGAAGTATTGTGTGTTGTTGCAGAGGCATTTTCAGCCTCAGGTCACATTTTACAAAAACAGAAAATACTCTCTTAATGCCTTTAATTGGCAGTGGAGTTGTGTTGTTGTTACTTCCCCAGGGGTCATTTCATTTCCATGTTTTTAGCCTTGAAATTTCTCCAGCTGGAGACGACGAGCCAAACAAACTGTCAAACATGGGAATAGTTCGATTACACAAGACTATATCAAATTAACATTTAAATTCCCAACACTGTTAGAAAATTTCAGCTATAACAGTAAATAAACTTAGTAAAAAAAAAAAAAGGGTGCTGATTTACTCTCTTTTATGTCCATCCTCTTCCCTTTGTACTGAGATTTTTGTTAACTCTCATATTTGTCCTGTCTTCATCCCTCTTCTCCTCTCTGCTGCATTTCCTTGTTAACTGCCCTCATATTTCCTCTTGTACTCATTTTACACAGTAAACACCCTGTGCATCTGTAAATTACACCAACCTCGCAGTAACACAATCCCTTTTAATAAAATTTATTTATTCTCAGCACTTTAAGCTAAACTCGATACATCATCCAAACGAAACATAACGCTTCCCCCTCTGGGCATGTTAATAGTTTCTAAACTGTTCTGAATTACAGCCTGTGTGTGTGTGTGTGTGTGTGTGTTATGTGTGTTTTAGCATACAGTATACAGTATGTCTGTGTCTACAAGCCTGTGCTCATTCATCTCCAGTATTCATGTGTGTGTGTATACAGTATTTATAGGTCCTCGTGTGTTTCATGTCCAACATGGTTTACGTTTGCCCCACATGAGCAGGAGGAGCAGACAGCTGGTTGTTTCCAGCACTAACGGCCAGTTTTAAGGGGCTGTTTGGGTTAGCGACAGGCAGATGGAAAACCCTCACAGCCATCCGCTCTCACTGAGGCTATTTATAGACCACAGATCATCCACGCCGCTGAAAGCGTGGAGAACAGGCTGGCTGAGTGAGTGACTCTTTCACTGGTGAGCTGGTTGGCCACTGTGGTTCATCTGTGAATGTGGAAAATCTCACTATTCTCCAGTTGATTGCTGACCTGTCAGTTCTTTCTAATGTGACAACTCATCGACTCAATGAGATGACCAGTCAGATGACTAGCTGGGGCTGAGCTGTTCATCAAGTTGGCAGATTTAACCCTCTGACAGGACTTTGAACCTCTGACTGGCTACTGGTCACAGGTATATAGGGCTCAAAGTGACAACTGACGCTTCACTAAGCCTCGCCCTCCTTAGTTCCTGTTGCTACACCTGCCAAACTTTCCATTCTCGCACTCAGTTAATGCAGTTTATGGTGATAACAGTGCCAGAGTTAACATTGAAATTGTGAGTAATTGTTGAAACACAAGTACTGTGATTCCTTGAAAAAGTAAACAAAAGCAGATTCTAATTTCTAGCTGCTGACAGTGGATTTTGTTGCTAAAATGACTTACAAGCAGATTTCATAAGTGTAGCTGGCTGATGTAAGCTAATACTAAGTATTTGAATCAGCTGAGAAGTCTCCAGCTGTTTTAATGTTTCCCTTTGACATGTAAAACAAGAACCCTATGAAAGTCTTTATGTAAAGTTATCTAACAGCTGCGTACATGATATAACGTTAATGCTAACAGACTGAAGCTAAAGCTAACTTACATCTCAGCAAACATTGGTCAGATGGTGAAATACGACAAGTATATCTACATGATAGATGACAGAAATACACTCACTGACATGGGAAAAGGAAGCACAGGGACAAGATTAGTGCAGTGGACATTGAGATGGGTCACCCACCCAGACCAACTGGACCACGATCGTGGGAGACAGCTGTGATACTGTAGAGCTAAGCTAACCAGGCTTCAACCTGAGACAGTGAGCCAGAACAAGATGCATCGTCGACCCACTTTAATTCTGCATCAGCTAACATCCTCCTCCTCAAACCCCCACAGAACAATGCAGATGCAGTGAGATCTAACAAGTTTGTCTGGAGGTAAAGTTACTGCAGCTAGTAAGCTAGTGTTAGTTAGCTGGACATGCTAAGTTCGCAGCTTATGTTAGAGCAATGAAGACAGAGTTGAATCCCTCCGTGTGCTCTTGTGTTTCATGTTTTTTGAGAGATGACAAAAAAGACGTCACTGTTCAGACTCATGAAACGCAGAGTATCGCTCTTCTTAGAGCCTCCGGAAAGCTTGTCAGCTCTACATATGATTGCTAAGCTATGAATGGGCATTATATTGCATTATATTGATTAATCGAATAATAATCAATTTCTCAGTTTGGTTTATCAGAGAAGTTACAAATACAGCCTTCTTGTTAAGCCCCTGACTTCACAGCTGGCTGACAGAGCTATATTCAGTCACTATGTGTCAGCACTTCTGGTCTTTGTCAGACAGAAAGCTGCGCTGGAGAAATCTCTGTGTGTGTGTATGTGAGAGAGAGAGAGAGAGAAAGAGAGAGAGATCCAAAGATAGTGCGAGAGTTTATGCATGTGTGTGGGTGACAGTCTGTGTGTCCTCGCTGCATTATGTACTGCACATGTATCAGATGTAGCCTTTTTTTGAAAAACATGAGGTACAGTTTAAAATCAGAAATCAGAAATCTACTTATGTTTTTTATAGTTTTATAGGTGGCAGAAATAAAAGAGCTTCTGGCAGCTGAATAAACATGTCAAATTGTGGACTAGATGCTTTCCAATAAATAAATAAATAAATAAGTAAAGTATGTATGTAAATAATAAATCAGTGGAAAAGGATTTTTACATTTTCAAGTCTGAAAAAGACAGGACGGTTAACCAAAGATAAGCTAATAATCTGAATGCATTGCTATTTCATTTCACTTTATTATTTAGTCATCATGCTCATGTTCACATTATCTGTTTGAGGGGGCGATGGGGATATTTTGTCTTCACCAATCAGCAGCAAGTGTCAGTCACTTAATCTGACAGTTTGATTGATACTTTGCAACATCTCCTGTATATTTTTTATTGTCTATGAACAGAGAGCCGGAGCAATAAGTGGGCTGGTAGTTTATTGTGTATATTTTCATATTGATGTCAGTCATTGACTGTAAATAAAGATGAATGGCACGTCTCCTGTTCCTCCCACTGTACAGAAATGAAGCCAAAATATACCAGATATGAGTGCTGCCATTCTAATGCTGCTGATGTCATTCAGAGCCAGAGTCTGTGCAGCAATGATTGGCAATAGAGCTGTGGTATTAAAGTCCCGCCCATACACCCAACCAACTGAACTGCAAGCAGGGCTCAGCTGTCACTCATAACATGATGCCCCCTGTTTATTGATTTATGTATTTAAAAGTACACAGGTTGGACTTGGAGCAAAGAAAAACAAAAAAACAACAACACACACCCACAGAAGTGTACAGTGATATTATGTTTCATTATCATAAAAAGTTTTTATATCAAGTCGGCACATCTGACCATATTCACACACTCTCTCCCTCCCTCCCTCTCTGCTGCAGGTAGTGTTTTTTTTTCTTTTACCTGGTTTCAGGTGGAGCTAAAGCTCCATCAGTACTTGCTCCTCACGTCCATGCCTTTTTTATTCCATTTAATTCTCCCCAAACACCAACTGCAGCTGCAGAAAAAAAGGCCCTGGTCCTCATTTGACACTCCAAAATCGAAACAAGTTCGGAGTGCGAGCGCCAAGGCAGTTTGATGCGTGTCAAGATGCTTTCAGTGCGTGTTCTGCCATTTAGAACAATGGGTGTACTTCAAAACGCGAGTGTCAGATGCCTTTAGTGCATTTTGGCCTTAATTCTCATGGTGAGTTTTTCCATTTCATATATCTCACTCACAAGATCCTTCCATGTAATGTTGGTCAAGTTATATTTCAGCCAGTTCCTTGTAATTTGTTTAATCACTGCTACCCTAATTATTAAAAACAAGTGAGGATTTTTCTTGTCAAGCTCTTCTGGCATTTTTCCAAGTAATAAGATGTACTTTTGGAAATACCAAAGATATTTGATAATTCTGTAATAGAATTTTCCCAGAATACATTTGTCAATTTACATGACCAAAATATGCGACTGTGGTTTGCTGTCTGCTCGCCACATTCTCTCCAACATTTCAGAATTATTATGCACACTAGAATGTAATTATCATTCATCAATCATCATTATTATCAACAGGTATTAATACCACAGAAAAATAATGCTTAGTGAGAGTGACACGGGGTGTTTGCAATCTGCAAGATTACCACTAGATGCTACTAAATCCACACTGGTGCTTTAACAAGTAGATATGAATTAAGCATAATTGAAGACTCAAAGCCCAAATGCTCTAAAGGTGTCTGACGCTTATGTTTTGAAGTCCACCCATTGTTCTTAACAGCAGAAGATGCACTGAAAGCTTCTTGACGCATGTCAAACTGCCTTGGCACAGCCACCCCAAACTTGTGTCATTTTGGAGCATCAAAGAAGGACCAGAGCTTTTTTTCTGCAGCAGCAGTACATGTTTGGGGAGGGCTAAACGGAATGAAAAAGGCGTGGATATGAAGAGAGAGTGCTGATGGAGTGCAGCTCCACCTGAAACGCAGCAGAGAGAGAGAGGGAGGGAGGGGGAGCGTGTGTGTGAAGTGTTGACTAATATGAAAACTTTTTTTGATGGCAAATCCTGATGTTACTGTACAGTTCCGTGACCAAGATATCTGTCTCAGTTACAAACCTTCATGAAACATCAGTCACTGCAGTGTCCAGACGCTGCCTCTCCGTCCTCATCTCCTCAGTGTGTGTTGGTGTTCAATCTGTTTTTTAAAAGGTTGTCATTGATTTGAACCGAGTGAAACTGATGTAAATTATTCTGCTGCCCTAATAGAAAATCATGAATCTTGTGCACAGTCATCATACAGACTGAGCTAAATAAAGGTGAGGATTTTTCCCCTCAGAGGACAATATTTTACTGTTATTAACAGTAATACTAAAGAAATCTATAGATACATATAAATAGTGACCTTTTCCTGAAATACTGCTGGTTCTGAGGTGTTGGAATTTTAAATTTGAAGCCTGCAGCATGCCATAGAAGCTTCTTTTGACGCTTTAATATTTCCGTACTTTTCCCAAAGCTTTTGGTTTCCTACATTTTTATAGTAAGATCAATTTGTCCAGTTTTAGAGTGAAACAGATTTGTTTGGTCACAGACCTGTAATAATTAGCCTGTATTTAAAAGAGTTGTTACTAATGGTAGTAGGATCAAATTGGCATTGATTGTGTGTGTGAAATGCATCTGAGAGCTTGTAAAAGAAGGCACTGCTGTGGAAAAGAGTGAATGTTTGTGTATGTCTTTAAAGATGAGTTTTACGCGTGTGGTTCAGGTCGTAGTTACTCACCGCCTTCACTGAGCAGTACTGATAATACATGATACTCATTCACACAGCAGCTGTGACTTTGTATCTCAGCTCACTCTCCCCCACACTAAACCACTCTGCACTATCTGTTCATATGCACTAATGATGTACCTGAAATAACCAGTTTCAAATGGAGCACTTTATTCCTAGACATGACATATTAAAGAAATCTATACTTAAAGCTCCGTTGGTAATTGATGAAAGTGAAAGTAAACTCCGCGACTTGGTCGGAAATTTCAAGACAATACTCCATCAGGTCTCTTTATGAACCTCTGCCAAGAACCCCCCCCACAACACCACAGCACACACAGGCACACACTGGCACACACAGACACACGTGCAGGCGCATGCACACAAAGTAGCCATAAACGCACCCACAGACGACGTACCGTTTCCATAGCAACCGGAGACTCCAAAACGATCTCACATCTCTCTCACCATGAAACACACTCTTCTTGTGTGTGTCTGCGTGTGTGGAGGGAAGGAGGGGGGTTGACAGAGGTGAAAGAGGGAGCTGACGGTGTGTATCATCTTGAAATGTCCGACCAAGTCGCAGACTTTACTTTCACTTTGTCAGTTTACTACGACGTGTAGGAGCGGCGATTGGCTGCTCCTCCTGCTCCCTCTACCTGACTGGTGGAGAATCTTCGGTCGCGGTGGATTTCGGCAAATACGATTACAGGCTGTAGGTGGAGCCAGAGGAGTTGGATTTTGTCCTAAATTACCCATTTAATGTCCGACTATCAGAATATAGTGACAGTTCCAGCAAATATGACTGAATAATTGTTACCTACTGTAGCTTTAATGAAAAAAGTTACAAAATAAACAAGATAAAAAATGAATAAGCATGTGAACAATACAAAGACAATATAAAGAACACAAGAAAACATACTTAGGATGCCTTACGACTTCTGATTTTAACAGTTCAGGACCACCACTTTGACCACTGTCCCACCCTGAACTAGGGATGATCATGGTGACTAATTTCCCTGTCGATTAAATGCAAAATTTATTTTAGGGGCCATCGGGTCATACACGTTGGATGAGAGGGGCTGCTGCCTGATGGGGCCGCAGCCCCGACTAGTAGCAGGTGGCTGCATAACACCTTAGAGGCAACAGTTAACTGGCATTGTACATGAATAAAATATCGCTAAATAGTTTAACTGACTGGTATTTCTGGTGCCAACTTAATCATATAGTCGACTAGTGTGGCACATCCCTGCCCTGAACTGGCTGAACCAGACCTCTGTTGGAAAGAAAAATGTAATTCATAAAGCAAAATATGTCTATTTCATTCCATTTACTCCATTATTCCATTCCATTATTTATTGTAATGTTTGTGTAATGTTTGTTGGTCTGTTTATCTCAGCAGTACTTTGTAGAAACAGCATGGCTGTCACCTGTGACAGCTGCATTGCTTCGATAAAGAAAATCACTTTTTATCACAAAGGGAGGGATAAAGACTCTGCTGCAATCAAGGTGGATTCACTCCTCAAGTCTGTTTTATCCTTAAGTTTGATTTATGTACAGAATCAGTCTACCTTAATCTCTTATCTTTCTCTTGTTTTACCTCATTTCAGTTTTGTGTGTGTTTGAGTGGAGTTGAGCTTTTGGTGACTGTTCTCAACTTTTTCACTTTCACACCTCAGCATCTCTCTCTGTCCTCCTCCTCCCTGTGCAATGAAAGGGAAGATAGATGTTTCCTCTCCCCTCTCTGTTTTCATCTTATTGTCCAGTTCTGCTGAAATCTATTGTCTTGTGAGTAATGGAACCAATATTTGATTTCCTTTTCTCTCTTTGCTGGTATGGGAAGGCAAACTTAAAACCTGAACTTTCCTCACCTGCCTGTGAACTTTAACATCTTGAAGTAAAAAACAACTCTTTCTGCAGTAGCGTTTTTGGGCCTCCGTCCACCTGATTTTACATTCCTCTTTTCAATGCTTAATAACTCCTCATATAAACATCACAGAGCCATGGTCAGTGACTTCAATTGAAAAAGACACTTGTACCATATATATAGGGATGGGTACCTTTCGCATTTGAACTGATACGGTACCGATGCCCGGTACCTGGGAATCGGTATCGGTACTCAATGGTACCAATTTTTGGTACTTTTGTGTGTGTTTATGTGGTAATAAATGTTAATTTGTTTAATAATAAAATCTCAAAATTTTTCAATTTAACATATTTATTTTTCAATATATAAACTTTAACAAATATATCAAAACAACATCCAACTGTTTGTATTGTAACATCGCAGTTGTTTCACAAATTTCTTCAACATGAAAACCCTTAACTACAACTACGCAGTGTTTTTTCTTAATAATGCACAAATTAAAACCCAGCTCCACGTACTCCTATTCCTTTCCTTTCCCCTCTGGAAAAATTGTGTGATGGGGGTCCATGGAGGGCAAATAAGTTTAAAACAAATGAGCAAAAGAGAATGGAGTAAAAATAAATAAAGGTATAATATTTTACAGATTGAAGTATTACAAACTACAAATGAAAGTGAAGCAAACTTCTTTGCTGTGAACTACATTTACTGTTTATCTTCGTTCCTTGTGCAGTTCTTTTTCAAGAACACTAACATGTCATGTTAACCACAAATGCAGTCACAGCCCTGTGACACCCATCTGCCCTCTGACAGGAAAAGGTTGTCTCCTTGGCTTTTGTAAAGGGAGTCACCATTGCAGCTCTCACTTTAACTTTAGGGCGGGTTGACAATGGGTCCGACGGACCTGTAAATGAAAACAAGCATTTACATTAACGTTAAAAAGTATGAGGAACCGAGCTGATAATGATAACTAATGCAAGTTAAAATGCCAAGCTAACGTCATCTTAAACACTAGGCTTATTTACCTGGAGCAGACGAAGATGATGATGCCTCACTTGCATCGTCATTGTCGCTGTTGCCGTCACCAAATGTTAAGGCCATTTCTTCTCCCATGTTGCTGGCTGCAGACGACGGGTCGCTAATGGATGCAGGCGTGCTAACGGTGCCGAAATGCAGGAGTTGTAGCCGTAGATCTGAGGCTGTCAAAAATTGTGCACTCTTCAGTGAAAAATCTTGTGCTTAACCAGGTGCTTCCTCAGATTAGAAGTATTCCCGCCGCTGGCCCTCCACTTCGCGTCACAAATATTGCAGCAAGCGTAATCTGCATCGCATTTTGAAAAGTGGAGCCATACTTTCAAGTGCTTCCTATCAGCCATGCTTGCTTTGTTGACTGAACCTGCGGCTACTGACGTCATTACGCTCTTGTGCGTGCAATGCTGTGTTCATGTCCGGCATGGAAAATCACCTACTCTTCCACTCCCTCACAGTCACAAGGATGCGTTTAGGTACCGAAACATGGTACCGTTTGATTTTACGTGAATCGGTACTCGGTAGTACCAACGGAATTCGGTCGGTACCTATAAAAGTATCAAATTCTGTACCATCCCTACATATATATAGATATAAGAGCTGGGACTTCAGTTCGGCCAAAACTCAGTCAGATACACCAAACTTACAGCAAAATGGAAAAAGATTTTGTTGGAATAAGCAGCAGACAGCAGGTATCCTGTGACATGTGTTTGTAGTGTGTAGTTGCCACAAACAAAATACCCAGTAGAGGGCAGCAAACAACACACAATGATAGCAGAATAAGTAATGTTTTTTCCAGAGTTTTCTGGACTTAAACTTGTATTAAACAGTAGATAATTGACATTACTCTTTACTATCGTTTGGATCAGTTATTATTAAGTTTGTGTTTGATATTAAGAGCTGTAATAATTGCTATGAATCATTGTGAGTTTCTTATTTCTCTGTTTCAGCACCACACACAGTTACATGTAGCACAGATCTTCAGTTCTGTTATTTCTGTCTACCAACACAGCTCTGTCTGCTGTGCTGCACTGTTGGAAGTAGCTTTTAAAAAAAAAGATTCAAGTGTCTGAAAATTGTTTTCTAACAGACTCGGGGACGAGCAAAATCTCAGTCTCCGAAATTACACAGTCTTTTGCAGATCCTCTGCTACGCTGTGAAAGTCTGCCCTGAAAAAGGCAGCGCTATCAAGTTAGCCACCTAGCATCCCACCTTCACCTTCATCCCAAGCAGCATATCTTTGTCCTTCAGGAAGGCCTAAGGGGATGACTTTTAGTCCCTCCTACTGTAAATCAAAATGTGATTGGTTAATTCACCTGTCACTTTCAAACACACCGGCTGTGGCCTTTTGTCCCAGTGATGAAGCCCTAACCAATGAATGAGCCAGATCTAACCTTTCTCTGTCTAGAGAAAACAAAAAAATCTGATTGGATAACTCTATTTTGCTGTTTTCAGAACAGTAACCCTTTCATTTCTGAAACAAAACATTTGAAATACTGATATGTTAGGCCTTCTCTGATGGCCGAGAAGGCCCTTGGTGTTTCAATCTTGCTCACAATAAAGGTCTTCAAAGAAGATGGTGCACATGCTTCAAAAACCATGGGTATCAGTATGCAGCTGCAACAGCCTCCACTCTTCTGGAAAGGCTTTCAAGTGATATTCCACTCTTAGATAATCATCCACTCAATATGTACTCACCCCTATGCCGATGTGAAGATGGGTGAAGATCTTCAGTTCACAAAACAATCCTGGAGTTTCAGCAGAAAACAGGGTTGCAGCTAGTGGCAGTGAATGGAGATCAAATGTAAATGTAAAAAAAGAACACAAAACAAACACAAAATGTCTCCATCCTGCTGTGTAGTGTAATCCAAGTGTCTGTGAGCCACAACATTAAAATTTAACCACAAAAGACGCCATTTACACCATGTTTTTAGCTGAAATGTCAACTGTAGCATGTAGCAGGTAGGATGTAAACATGGGTCGACCTCACGATATTTTCACACATGCATCCATTAAGAGATATATGAAGTCTCGCAATACATCAACGCCATGTTTACATGCTACCTGCTACATGCTACAGTTGACATTTCAGCTAAAAACATGGTGTAAATGGCGTCTTTTGTGGTTAAATTTTAATGTCACGGCTCGTGTACGCTTGGATTACACCACACGAGCAGGATGGAGACATTTGGGTTTGTTTTGTGTTCTTTTTTTTACATTTACATTTGGTCACCATTCACTGCCATTGTACTGGATTTGGCTGCAACCCTGTTTTCTGCTGAAACTCCAGGATAGTTTTGTGAACTGAAGATCCATCCTCACATCAGCATAGGGGTGAGTACATATTGAGTGGATTATGAGTCTGGGGTGGAGTATCCTTTTCAGGTGTTCCCTCCCATTCAGATTGAAGAGCATTAGTGAGGTCCAGTGCTGATGTTGAATGATCAGCTCTGGCTTGTTCAGGTTCATCCCAAAGGTGTTGGGTGGGGTTGAAGTCAGGAGTCTGTGCCGGCCTGTCAGGTTCTTCCACACCAAACTGGGAAAACCATATCTTTATGGCACTGGTATGGGGACACTGCCACACAGAGGTGGAGGAATTTATCACTATATGCTGCAGCATTAAGAGTTCTCTCAAAATGGCCAACTTCCTGTTGGGTCCCTTTAGACTTTTTTGTGCGTCTGGGCATGATACATGTGTGTATTGATTTTTGTACATGTCAATGAAACATGCTGAGGGGGCTCCTATTTAGAACGATGGCCATCATTCTAAAACTAAACAGGCAAAAACTATATCAGATGAAAACTTTCACCACGACTAATGAGTGTACCAAGTTTCATGCACCATCAAGCACATTTAGTCCCTCAAAAACGTGATTAAATAGGCTGAAGAAAAGGAAGAAGAAGAGAAGAAGAAGAAATAAAATAATCTTTTTAAATCTATTCAGTTAAACTGATTAAATCATCTTGTCCTTAAAAAAAACAACTGCTGCTCTTTGTGTTTTGTTTTTATTATTTATTAATTACAGGCAGCCCTCATGAGCTGTTTTGCTGTTGTTGTAACCTTTTGCTTCTGTAATTGCTTTTCATGGATCTCTCATTCAACAACACCCCAAAAATAAACACTTGATTTTTTTGTTTGTTTTTACAAATACATTGTGGCTGTGATGTTTGCTGCTCTACAGTATAATTGTTTTTTTCATACAACTGTCAATCTCTCTCACTCCCTTTTAAATTCAGTTATACGTGTGACTCAACATCACTGAGAAACATCAATGTCAAAATCATTATTTTAAAATTTTAAACTAAGCCTATTATATTTTTAAATCCCAATTTTCTGGAGTGACGTCTTGTTTCCAATAAAACTATTCACTATTATTCATTATTGATTCATTGATCACAAAGTTGTCTGACACAGTACTCCTGTGTTTTGTCGTTCTTTCTTCAAAACCATTAAACCTTCATTCTTTCCCTCCATCAGGAAAATCAAGACCAACTACTTCATCGTGTCTCTGGCGTTTGCCGACCTGCTGGTGTCGGTCCTGGTGATGCCGTTTGGTGCCATCGAGCTGGTCCACCAGCACTGGATCTACGGCGAGACCTTCTGCCTGGTCCGGACCTCGCTGGATGTCCTGCTGACCACCGCGTCCATACTGCACCTGTGCTGCATTGCCCTGGACAGGTGAGACTCTCTGGTCTGCTGGTGTGTTTTGTTTTAACCTGCACAGACTTACATTGTATTTTTAATACTTTTTAAATACTTTTTAATACCGTGCTGTGTTTTGTCATTTAATGCTCAGGTTTATGAGTGTGTGAAGATTTCTCTGCACTGTTTGTTGCAAAAGGACTCTCACACGCTGTCTAACTTGCAATATATGATTTATTAATTAGTCCACCAGGCAAACAGTTTGTGTCAATCAGAAGCCATCTTAAACAGGGAGTGGTTGTCAGTCTGCTACCAATCACATTCACCATGTGCAAAAAAGGACAAAATTATCAGTGGGTTATTAAAACACACTACAATATCCACAACAGAGACAGAAAAATAAAACAATGTATGATAACAGATAACAATTATTCCATACGCAAATATTGCAGATTACGTTTGAAAATAAGCCAATAGGGATACATTTATATTACATTTACATTTACAAGTTATAAACAGCTTCATTGAATAAATAGGAGCCCATATCACAGATACAACAAAGCAAGAAATTCATCAAGATATACATGTTAAATAACACTGATCAAAGTTACCTTTGCCTTATCCAAACTGCATACATTTAATGAAGTAGGTCCCTATAAATATAAATCCTACAATTCAGTGTTTCCCAGACTTTTTTTCATGACCCAATCCACAGCAGACCTTATTTATAAATCTTGGTAAGACTTCATTTGTGCATAAATGAATGTCACAATTTTTACTTCTATTTCCACGTCACCTTATCTTGATTAATCAATTACATAATTAAATGGCAACTATTTTCACAATCAGTTAATCAGTTTGAGTCATTTTTAAAGGAAAAAAGTCCAAATTCTCTCATTTCAGCCTCTTAAATGTGAATATTTTCTGGTTTCTTTACTCCTCTCTGAAAGTAAACTGAATATTTTTGAGTTGTGGACAAAACAAGACATTTGAGGACGTCATCTTGGGCTCTGGGAAACACTGTTCAACATTCCTGACATTTCATGGACCAAACAACTAATCAATTGCAGGAAAAATTATTGCCAGATTGATCGCTAGTTGAAAAACAGGTCTAAACATGAAAACGTATGTCTGTGTGCTCCATCTGTTTTCACATGTTTGGACCTGTTTTTCAACTGACAAGATTGTGACAAGATCAATTAATTGATTTTCATTATTTTCTGACATTTTAAGGACCAAACAAATTATCAGTTAGTGGAAAAATTATTGCCAGATCGATATTTTTCACCATTTTTCACTAACAACTAATCGAGCAATTGTGAATTTAATGGACAGATTGATCGACAGTAAATTATTGCAGCCCTAATATTGATACATGTCATTGCAAACATATACACACGTTAAATACAACATTTTGCACTACTGAATTGTAAGAATATAATTACAATACTACTACATTTCTTCCATAGTCTTTTATTTATTTGGCAACCCAAATAAAATCTCCTGTGACCCACCTGTGGGTCCTGAACCAGTTTTTGGGAATTTTTACTGCGATAAATGATTGTAGTAAAAAAATACTCATATTCAGATTCAAACTGATATCTAGAAAAATGGCACCTAAAAAGATCAGTATCATCATAAATTTTAATGACATAAAACCCTCTACAGTCATTGACAGGGCCTCAAAAATCATGCAGCAGGGATGCATACGTATACTGTACGTATAAATGACACAATCAGCAGATCACATTACTAAATTAACCTGATCATATATGTACATATTCACATGTATTCAGAGCCTATTTAAGATGGCTTCTCACTGACACAAACTGTTTGCCTGATGAAGGTTTAGTACCAACAAGTCGCAAATAAATGTTATATTGCAAGTTAGACAGTGTGCTGGAGTCCTTTTGCAACTTTTTGGTCTAAACCCCCCTCTCCGGTACACCTGTCTCATCTAAGAGATGTGCCAAGTGTTCCTTTGTTTCTTCTGCACTGTTTGTAAAATGGTTGGTATTGCCCCTTTGGTGGAACTCACATCTCATCTCTGAGGACTTGGCTTCCTTTTCTCTTCATGTCATGTCTCCGTTTGGATAAAATGGGGTCTTCTTTCCCCAAAACAGAAGAAAGCCATTTTCATTTTCAGATAGAACAGAGTTCCTTCTTTTCTTCAAACAGAAAAAAGAAGAATTAGCTGGTTTATGTTGTTCAAGTACTTTACTGTGGACAGAGGTTTCTAAAAGAAACACCTAGAAATGCTAAGTGGATGCAAATTCAGCAAAATTTTCACTATTTAGAGGTGTAAGCAGTATCTACTGTTGACTTCTTTTGTATGTGGAGGCTCTGCTGATGTAGTGGGTCTAAATCTTTGTTTTGTGAAGAGACGCTCCTCACTCTGCTCAGGTATATCAGACTGCGTAACTGAACTGTAATTTTCTCATAATCAGCAGATTAATGCATTAAAGCGATATTCCACTTTACATGATAACCCACTCAGTATGTACTCACCCCTATGCCGATGTGAGGATGGGTGAAGATCTTCAGTTCACAAAACAATCCTGGAGTTTCAGCAGAAAACAGGGTTGCAGCTAAATCCAGTACAATGGCAGTGAATGGTGACCACAGATAAAATGTAAAAAAAAGAACATGTTTTTAGCCGAAATGTCAACTTAGCTTTATTAACTGTGGATAGTTTCATCTTTCTGTTTTATTTCAAATTGCAACCATAGAGCCACACCGCAACCACCAACTTCACCAGAGGTGCTGGTGCCTCTATGAGTCATGGTTCATCAAAATAAAAGTCCTCTGCCACTGCCATCTTTTCATTGAGGGGTGGGGCAAATCCATGTGAGGGGCCTTTTTTTTCCTGCAGCCCCTATAATGTAAGCCTATAAAGTCATTTCTGCTTAACATTAGATATGCATATATATATGTGTGTGCTGTGATGCATGTTGCATCACGCAACAGACACCACTGTCTACAACACTCCCTTCCATTTTGCCTCTTTCTCAAGAGGTACATTAGTACCACCTCCTCCAGCATTGTCATGTTTGTTATTGTTGGAAATCTTCTTCTTTGGGGTACTTTTGACAATGAGCAGTGCCCTTCAAGGGAAGTATTGCTTAAAATCCATGCCAACATAAAGGAGGCGTGGAAGTATGTGGGCAGTGATGGTTACATCGTTTGAAATGGACGTATGTATTTTCATATGTAAAGGAGGGATAAATGAGCCTTATGGCTCTCAACAGTCCCATACTCTCCATCCTCTCTCAAGCTACACAAGCAACTCTGCTGCATAACACTTGTCTGATATTCAGCAGATTAGTACATGAATGTAATAATATCAAAGCTGTAAAAAATGTAAAAGATAACACAAGTTTTAATCCTTATATAAAAGTCTTTGCCTCTTCACTGTAGATGACGATGATGATGTTGATGAAATACTGTTCATCTGCAGCATTACACTGGAAGTGTGTGAGACCTTGACATACTGTATGTGGAAACTGTGCGTGACTCAGTGGTGCTCACTGTCACTGATGCAGTGGGTGAGGGAGGTGATGTAGTGATTGAATCACATTTACTGTGCAGTTGGGATAAATTACTCCAGGTTAAAGCTCAGGATCACCAGAGCATTGAAGCTTACAACACATCAGTTCACCCAATTCACAAAAACATTGTTGTATTTTCCTGCTTCCCAAAATATTATCTTTTCTTCAGTTTGTTTGGAAAGGTTTCGAGAGTGTAGAAAATACTGAAAAGTGTCCTGCAAAGATGACCTTTTTCCCCTGAAATCATCATCTGACATCTTGTAAGCAAACTAAAGAAAAAGATGTATCAGTATAACACTCCAGGGATGAAACTTTAGTCAGTAAATCTCTTATAAGAGTCAGTCAGGATTCAGTACAATATAATGTCATCTGATTAAAGCAATACCTTTCCATTAAACAGCTTTGATATTAACCCAGGGAGAGGACTTCCAAACTGATAGTATGGATTGTGTGAGGATGTAGACTGGATAAATTCTTTTTTATTGCCTCCGCAGCCAGAATGATGGAATTCATTTTAACACAGAGGAGAAAAAACACTTTGGCATTTACAGCACCTGAAGAATTTCAGCCAGCAGCAGACATAAACAAATCAGACAATTCAAACTGCAGGAGAGCTCTGCAAAAGTTATTCAGTCAGCCTCCCTGAGGTACACGCACACGCTGCTTATATATCAGTGAAAATCATGCTTATTGGTTCACTTTTGGTCACTTCATGCTGGGCTATTAAGAAGTGAAGTAACCCACCTGCAGAGGTGGAAATAACTAATTACAAATACTCAAGTTACCACAATTAAGTAGTTTTTTTTTTTAATTGAGTAGTGAGTACAATTTCAATTAATATCCAAACCTTTCATTTACATCTTTGTGGCCAGTAAGGTGATCTGCTCGCAAACGAGCCAGTGAGAACCAGAACATATGGACGAAAAATCTAAACATTACAGCAGCACGGGTTTGAACTAATGATGTTAGTGATTAATCATTAATTGATTAATCGCCATTGAGAATATTAATGGATGGTGATTCTGGGTGATTTGGTGACACTTCCATAGATGCCCACTGTCATGTACACTCACCGGCCACTTTATTAGGTACATCTTGCTAGTACCGGGTTGGTTGCCTTCAGAACTGCCTTAATTCTTCGTGGCATAGATTCAACAAGGTGCTGGAAACATTCCTCAGAGATTTTGGTCCATGTTGACATGATAGCATCACACAGTTGCTGCAGATTTGTCTGCTGCACGTCATCCATGATGTGAATCTCCTGTTCCACCACATCCCAGAGGTGCTCTATTGGATTGACATCTGGTGACTGTGGAGGCCACTGGAGTACAGTGAACTCATTGTCATGTTCAAGAAACCAGTTTGAGATGATTGACCTTTGTGACATGGTGCATTATCCTGCTGGAAGTATCCATCAGAAGATGTGTACACTGTGGACATAAAGGGATGGACATGGTCAGCAACAATACTCAGGTAGGCTGTGGCATTTCAACAATGCTCAGTTGGCACTAAGGGGCCCAAAGTGGGCCAAGAAAGTACCCCCCACACCATTACACCACCACCAGCAGCCTAACCTGTTGATACAAGGCAGGATGGATCCATGCTTTCATGTTGTTTACATCAAATTCTGACCCTACCATCTGGATATCACAGAAGGAATCAAGACTCATCAGACCAGGCAACATTTTTCCAATCTTCTATTGTCCAGTTTTGGTGAACTGTATGAATTATAGTCCTCAGTTTCCTGTTCTTAGCTGACAGGAGTGGTGCCTGGTGTGGCCTTCTGCTGCTGTGGTCCATCTGCTCCAAGGACCAAAGTGTTGTGTGTTCAGAGATGATCTTCTGCATACCTTGGTTGTAACAAGTGGTTATCTTGAGTTACTGTTTCCTTTCCAAAAGTGAAGCCAAAACATTGTACTCGCCCCCCGGTGGCAGGCTGCAGTATAGACCATAAATCCTGCCTCCTCAGTGTTAAGAGATAGGACATGGACCAAACTATAACACCCAAGTACACATAAAATACATTTTTCCCCAAGATGGTTTCTGTCATTTTAGGTAGTTCTTATCACACTGATGTTTGTTCTATAATTATTATTCTATAAAAAGGGCTTTTCATGCCATGATTGACAACTGATTGAGTCAGACATCTGTGTGGGCTGGAACTCCAAAGTGACAGATTCTGGCTCCAAATGACATCATCAGTGCAAGGTGGCAGCGGTATCATTTTTCTCAGTTTTGTACAGTGGGAGGAGGTGGAGCTGTGCCTTCTATCTTTATTTATGTCAGTGGTGCTGCCAATCTTGTTTGATGTCAGACAACTGCCTCCTCATGAAGTCATTGTTGGAGGATTTTGCTGCAGCCCCCTGCTACTTTAATCGTACAGTAGTTAGTTTGCTAGCTTCTTTACACTGCACTCTGGGACAGCTCTACTCATCACATCTGGCCGCTGGACTCAGCCATTATTCGCATCTGTCTTAAATTACCTGCTGAAAAGACTACTGCATGAATCAGATATATTGTGGTTGTAAAGAGGCTTCCAGATGCACGTGTTTTCTTCCTGGGGAGAAACATGAGTTGTTCTCCTCTATATCATTGTAAATATAACTAATTTTAAATCATATAACATTATGCATTAAAAGCACTTGTGCAAAAACAATTACACAGCCTATTCATACAGCGTATTGATCACATTATAGTGTACTGGGCTTATATTATTGGCAGGAAAACATTAGAGATCTGCTTCTTCAGGAAAACAGAATCTAATTGGGCATATGTTAGCTTTAGATCATTTAATGACTAATGTAAATAACTTGCATGCATTTAAACCATTTGAACATGCTGGTACAACCATTCAGTTATTTACCTATCAATTATACAATATATATAGCCTAGCATTAATTAGGGTTTCCTCTATATACATTTAGTATATTATTAAGTGTTACTTCTGGGGGTTGTGTCTCCTTCAGGACTTAGTCTTGAGGAACATTTATGTTTATTTCCCCCCCAACAGTGAAATGAAATATTCGCCCTTGCTGATACGAATGTAAATTTTTGCTCTCCCTCTGGTGAATGTTTAGAGTTCACTAGTCGGTAAACAAACTGCGACTTGGTTGGAAAGTTCCTGTGATAATTTTCCTTTTGCTCACTTCATATGGTTGGGAGGCCTATCTGTCGTGTGCTGAGGGTGAGGGTGGCAGCCTGTGATGTGAGACCAGACAGGGTGAGCCTTATCATGCAGACAGCTGAATTAAACTTCACCTCCACCCAACGATGCCCAAATGGAAACAGGTGGGAGCAAAAGTCAGAGTCTTATCACCGCTTTTCACCTCTCGAGCTGATTTGTGTTCACTGACTTTTCACACACCGCAGTATTGTGAGCCTTAAAAAATGGAGGCAATAAATAGTGCTGGAGAAACTTTATGTGTTAGAAGTTTCTTAAAGTCAGAGTTCATGAACAATTTGTTTGGCCATTAAGAATTTTTACAGGAACTTTTAGAGTAAAACAAGTGTTGTGTAACAGTAGGGGACACTGGCACCACCCTCGCTGGGTACTGAGAGAATATTGTGCTGTGATCTTCAGACTTTTTATGTTTATCATGCAGTAATGATGTGTCCACAGTAAGAAAACAGGGAACAAACTCTACAACCCCTCAATGAAGCACGGATAGTTGTATAGTTGTCATAGGTTGAAGGCAACATAAATATCTAATGGCCATGACCATTAGACATCTATTCCACTGAACTCCACTCCATCTTGCATGTATGGACATGTGGTTTTTTAACATCTATACTCATGGAGAAATTTCCAAAGATGCAAAGCTCAGCAACAGCGAAGCAGGAAATGGTCTCTTCATTCAATTATCTGGCCGGAGGAGCTTTGTGCTCTTCTGTACATACAGCTGCCTCCACATCCTGGAACTTCCATTTCCAATTTATGGTGAGGCAATCACCCCTCATTACCCCCAAGTCCCCCCCTCTCCAGTGAATTATATCACATCTCCCAAAGGCTGCGTCCTCCTCCTCCACTTACTTTAATGGTCTTCTTCTTGTGTTGTTGATTTTAATGTTTTTCTCTGGAATTATATTGCTAATGTTATACATTTGCCTTTTTTAACTGCTTGCAACTTGTAATGATGCTGATAAAGTGTACTTGCTTACTTATATCTTCTTATTCTGTAAAGAAAAACTCAGCTTATACAGCAGGTTTGTCAGTGGGTCTATGTTTCAAATGTGAAGATAGCACCATAGTTTTAAACGTCCTTTAGCGTCATTTCTGGAGCCGCTCAATCCAGAAATGATGCTAGAGGACCATATACTGTATGCAGGAAATGCAGTTGCATTAGGGCCTGCAGCTAGCTATCCTTAGCCCTGGGTTAAGATTTAACCCTGGGATACCTTAGCCTCTTTTCACACAAACATTGTTAATCCAGGGTTAAGCTAAACCCAGGGCTATATGATTGACACTGCCCTTCTTCTAGGTCTGGGTCTCTGTACACCCACACAGGTGTTTTGCATTAACTTGGCTGATTATCTCTAATCTGTCAAGTCCTGTTTCACACTGGCAGCTTTGAGCCCCAGGTTTAGTCAATTTTCAGGGGATACCCCCACAAACTCAGAGCCAACCCTGCTCTGGAGCAGTGCCACCTAGCCCTAGGCTAAAGTGGGGGTTAGCCCAGTTGGAACATTGCAGGATTGTGCCAGTGTGAAAGCTCCTTTAGCCAGGGTAATAGCTCCCATAGTCTGGGGCTAACTGCTCTCTTAACCTGGATCTAAATGCAGTGTGAAAAAAGCTTCATAGTTTTGAGGCATTTCCACCTTTTCAGACTGAAGAGGATGACAGTGTCTGCAGGTAAACAACCTGGAGCTGACTGTCAGCTGTCAGCCTGACACACAGTGTGGCTAACATTAGCAGTGCTAGCAGCAGCAGCAGCATCTTCTCCCAGGTTTAAGTCTGTGTCTGCACTTAATGTGGTCACATGTTACCCCAGTCGAGTGAATATATGTATCAGCTTATTGTGTCACAGTCTACATTCAACATTATTTCTATCGTCTAGATTAAAACACTGGAAACCATGCTGGTTTTTCGAGCTGTCATCTGTCCGACTTTACTGATATAAACATCCGTGGTTGCCTAGGCGATGGGCGAGAGGGGCTGAACTATATAATGTACTCGCAACACACATTCAAACGCTCATCCATAACAACGTACAGAGTTTTCATTCGTAAATCTTTTATTTTTATATGGACAGTGATGCACTTTATTTTTGCACTGAGTTTTTGTTCTGTAAAATCTTTTTTATTGAGCGATGCAGCTGAGTGAAGCAATAATAAATGTTTTTTTTTAGTCATAACTTTTCTTGTTTTTGTTGTGATTACAACACTAGTGATGTATGTTACATTATTTTGATAAGTCAGAGGCAGAGTTATAATGTTAAATTCATCTTTACTCACTACATCTTTGCCTTTCTTTATCTGAGGTGTATATATAAACTATTAAAAATGTTATCGGTTATCGGCATCAGCATCGGTTATGAGAAGCAGGAAGTTATCGGTTATCCGTATCAGTGGGAAAAAACAGTTATCGTGCATCCCTACTAATTACTAATTAAAATGGAGGTCTGGTAATGTGATAGATAATTAAATTGGCCCCTAAGCCGTAATAAAATGTAATTATTTTGAGAACAGCTGTAGTTATGTAGACCAACAACATGCCTATCATCGACTTAATGATTTACTTTCATGTGTTGAGTAGTTTGTAAGAGTCAAGCTGTAATTACGGGTTGTCTGGCCATTTCAGATGATGTTTGTTGTTGTATTTAAAGCAGAAGACTGACAGACACAGAGCCTGGAAGTTGGTCCTGCTGTAAAACTGCAGGATGAGACCAAGAATTAATGAAACTGTCAGTCAGACAGTTACAGCAAAATGTAAGAGAGAGTCTGCAGTCCCATATGGTACAAATTTCCAGATTAACAATGTGTGTGCTCTGCTGGATATTTTAAATATTCACACATAAAGCTCATATTCTGCAGAACAAGAGAAACAAAGGCACTAAAGTTTAAAACAAACATTGGCAGATTTAACACCGGCTTTGTCGTAATCCTCCTTCATGACCATAACTTGGAACCGTACTGTACTTCCCTCTTTATATACCAGGGTGAGATAAATGCTATCACTGAGATACACAAGCAAAGTATTATGGATTTAGAGTGCTGAGAGAAAAAGAGCTTGTTTTCATGCAAAAACATTTTTCAACCTTTTTTAAACCAGGGAGCATTTGCTGAACTATGTAAATTCATTTATTGTTGACCATTGAGCTTAATGTGACTTTCTTCCCCACAAAGGAACAGTGATTCAGACAATTTACTATAAATAGTTTACTTTGCATAAGTACCCATGTTACAAACTGTGCTGTTTAGTAATTTAAATGCTATTTCTGTCTTTAAGGCAGCCAATTTTCATTCATTTCCCCATGATACTGTATTTTTTATTTATCTATTTATTTATTTATTCAAACAGGTTAAAAGAAAAACAAAATAAATAAAATATACAATGTGCTTTGGCAGAAAAACAATTAAAGAGGCAGCTCTGTAACAACATAGATAATCATACCTTGTTCGAAAGGGTGTAGGATGAAGTTAATAAAACTTATCTAGTCCTACCCCTTTAATGTTATATAATTTAATCAGTCAGAGCATGATTTAATCAGTCTATAAAGTCTTGAAACTTGCTTGAGTTATGTTAGCTTGTGAGACAGCTGTATTCATGAGATCACACAAGAATCCATCTTGCCAGGCTCTAAGCTGTCCATTTGTGTCCACACCAGTGGTGGTGCGATCAAATCAGCGTCCTTGGAGGGACTACTGGCAGCTACGGGTATGGTTTTAGGTGCGCTCACAGCGAGAAGCATCCATGGAAACAACTCGTCTCGAACAATCAATGGCGGCTCCCGAAGAGGTTAGTGTAGATACTGTGATAGCGTCAGTTATATGAAAACTGGAGAGTATTTCTTCATTGAAAGGAAAGCAAAGAACACTGAAGGCTTTTATCGATGGAAAAGACGCTTTTGCTATTCTTCCGGCCGACTTCTGTTAGGTGAGCTGATCTGATTGGTTGAAGTTAGCCCATGTTAGACATGACAGATGGTTCATCCAATCACAGAATTAACCTCACTCAAAATCACATCCACACACTTTAATTCATATGATAATACCTTACTTGTATATTCCTTGCAAAGAAGACTGTCATCTCCTGAATCATATTTGATTCTTATTCCATTCTAAATTAAAATATAGATTTTTTTCCCTGAAAAACATGCAGAGGAGTTTAGGTAGTTTTCTCAACCTTGAGTAGTGTTAACACATCTCAGGCTCCATCAACCAGGGGGGTAGACCAACCTCTATATCACCTTGGGGGCAAAACCCAGGGGGGGGGAAGCACACACAGCCCTTACTCCTGCTCATCAGTGTGCTGCTGTAGGCTCACCGTAGTCATTAAAGGTGACCGAGGTGAGCATATCATCATTTCTGTCGACTCAAAACTTCTCCTGTCTCTCTCTCGAATGCAGCCACAGAATGTGAAAACATTGTTCTCACCAGTGTTGGGGAAAGTTACTTTTAAAAGTAACTTATTACATTACAAAATTACTGCAATTACTAAGTTACATTACAGTGTTACCTGCTGCGAAAAGTAACTTGCTTTTCAAATCACATAGACTCATCCAACCAATGTTCCCTCTGGTTTACTCTTTTATAACGTGGGAGAAGTTTTTCAAAATGTGGGTTCCTTTGACAAGACTTGAAAGGCTAAAAAGCCTCTCCACAGGTACGCTAGCCTCAGTGGTGTTGCAGTATTGACTCAAAGATAGATCAGTGTTGCCAACTTGGAGACTTGCTCGCTAAATCTGGTGACTTTCCAAATCCTCTTGGCGACTTTTTTTTGTCAAAAGTGACTAGCGACAAATCTAGTGACTTTTTCTGGTGTTATTGGAGACTTTTCTGGTGTTTTGGTGACTGACGTGAAACCATATCGTTCTGCAGTTGCTGTCCTCAACGAGCAGTGGGTGCTGCCGTGAGCCCCTCCTCCATCCCAGAGCACTCACAGGCTGACCGCCCAGTCCCAGCTGCAGTCAGAGCAGAGAGGAGACCCACACCACTCTGCGTCCAGACTGCAAATGAATCGCGCATGCGCAAAGCCGCCGCTGATTTAATTTAGTTTTCTTAAATTTGGTTTAGTTTCTAACCTTATGCTCCACTTAGGAGCCTACAACAAGTCACAGTAAAACATGAACATTTTTTGCCATAACTACAACATTTTTAACCATTTTTTGTATAGATGGTTTCATGAAATGAGATATTAACCCTTCGATGTGTATCACATAACTTATTCCTCTCTCCTACAGCGTCCATTACAATTACATGCAAATGGTCAATTATGCAAATTAGGCGATGACAATAATTTAGCGACTTTTAGGACAGCCAATAGCTACTTTCCTTACAGAGGAGTTGGCAACACTGGGACAGATTTGATCATGGAGAATTTGTTCAATACATCCATCTCAAGACCCGACTTGGGATACGCCGCTGTGTGTGTCCTCTGTTTGAAAATGTACAAAAGTCCACCCTCGGAGTCTGACAGGTGCAGACAGCAATAGTTCTTGCAGTGGTGAAAATGTGGTAAAATTGTAACATTGGATTGCTTACTTGAAAATGTAACTAAATAACTGAGTATTTGAAACACAATACTTTATGTTTCTTGTTACAACAAAAAAGTAATCTGAGTACTTGAGAATGTTGGTGGTTAAAACTGAAACTGGAAAGCGACAGAACGTGTCTAAATCAGTGTCCAGTGAGAATTTCACTCTTGCATGGTTAACTCATCTCTATCAAGTTCCAAGAGACTGGTAATTGATTTCTATACTGCACAGAAATTAATAAAATGGAAATGAAATAATGGGTGCCTGCAGGAAAAATATATCCTAAAATCTAGAATGTGTAGCATGAATTTTAAGTAGTCAGCAGGATTGTAAAGTGCCCATTCAGCAGTGGAACCACCATATATGCAGGTAATGTGGTGCATTAGGGCCCGTGACTGACCAGGGCCTCTGCAGCATGAACCTCCAATAAGTTACTACACAGTGGAGGGCACTTACCTTCATATGACTTGCCATTATCACTTGAAAAAAACTACTGCTGGTTTTGACACTGCGCTGTCACTGCCACATATTATTACCCATTACCAATTTAGGGGCGGCAGTAGCTCAGTCTGTAAGGACTTGGCTGGGGAACCGCAGGGTCGCCGGTTCAAGTCCCACATGGACCAAAGTACGGAGCGTGGACTGGTAGCTGGAGAGGTGCCAGTTCACCTCCTGGGCACTGCCGAGGTGCCCTTGAGCAAGGCACCGAACCCCTAACTGCTCGGGGTGCACCTGACTATATGTATGTGTGTGCAGCCCCCTGGCTCTGACACCTCTTTCCTGATGCATGTCTATAGGTCCTGTTTGTGCATGTGCATGTGTATTTCGGGCCTGTGTGTATGTAGAGAAAAAATGACAACAGAGTGAAAACAATGTCATTTCCCTCGGAATATTTAAAGTGCTTATTCAGTCAAGACACTTAGCTCATAGTGTCACATACTTGATGTCTTTCACCAAATAAATAACATTACAATAACACAAAATAAGTTTTACATATACAAGCATATACTTTATTGACTTAAACATCTATGTCATGTTTTTGAATTTAATTTAAATAAAGATTAATGGGTGATTTGATGTTCAGAAGTGTATGAAGTGTGAGGGAACATAAAATGAAAAGTTAGAAATGTCAAGACAGCAAGTTGAGAAACAAGTAATATACAAGCATAAAGTAAGTTTGACAAGACAGAAATGAAAGAAGCAGCTGAGAGAGAAAAAGCAGCTTCCAAAATTAGTTTTCTTCCAAAATTTTCAGAAAGACTAATGTTTTTTTTTTTTCA
The DNA here is from genome assembly GCA_034769285.1 of Lutjanus argentimaculatus. Taxonomy (NCBI): domain Eukaryota; kingdom Metazoa; phylum Chordata; class Actinopteri; order Lutjaniformes; family Lutjanidae; genus Lutjanus; species Lutjanus argentimaculatus. The sequence continues at coordinate 1,119,636 of JAWZSL010000006.1, read as the reverse complement.
ACTGTGTTTAAATGTGCTGTCACCTGTTACACTGTATTTTCATTTGTTTTAAGGTGCATCATTCCAGTTAGTTTTCATCTGTGCGCAGGTGTGCTGTCACCTGTTAACCTTTATATTTTTTATCCATGTAAAAAGTACACTGTCACTAGTTAGTTTTTATTAGTAAAAGGTTGAGCTGACAGCAATTATGTTTTAATCTGTTATGGTGCTCCAACACCAGATTTTGTCAGGGAGGCTAGTTTATCACTCTCTTTGTCCTGCTATTATGACTCCTCCTGCATTTCACTGTTGTTGGTCATTTTAAAGCTGCATGCTTTCACTTCTTTCATTCACTACTGACATACCGTTATATTACATCTGATTGTGATGAGCGGGGCCCGGATTGGGACTCGGATTGGAGCCCGGTGCAGACTCGTTATGTCACTGTGCACATCATTTATCGATTAACTGAGCCCCTCAAGGCAGAACCTGTCAGGCTGTTCGGTTTATGGCTTTAGTGGAGTCTGAGGTCTGTCAATCCTAGTGAAAGAGGCTTTGGAGGTACTTTTGCCCCAGAGGCACAGTCAGGGCAAAATACACTAATTAGAGCCACTGGGTTGCTCCATAGGAACAACGGGGGTTAAGTGCTTTGGGTGATGGCACCTTGACCATACAGAGAGGGAAGCATACAGTGATTTCCCCAGACAATCTGAGATTGATTCTTTCTTTGCCCATTTATTCCTGTCTGTTTTCAGTTTGTTGTGTGTTGGTGTGTTTTTGTTCTGTTTTCTGTCTCTGTCTCTTTTATATGAAACCTTTTTTATTTTATTTTTGCTGCCAATCTTGACCAGAACTTCCTGACAGAAGAGATGTTGTATCTCAGTGGGACCTTTCTGGTTAAATAAAGGATAAATAAAATAGAATTAAATAACATACTTCCTTCTGTTAGCTCTGTAAACAAACCTTTAAAGAAAGTACAGGCTGTTGCAATTGTACTAAGCAGTTTAGTTTATTTTAATTGAAAGGAAATTCTTCTTCGCTCACAGTGCATGCAATAAACACTCTAGAGTTAGACTCGTTCACAAAAAAGCAGTTGCAAAAGCCTTAAGCAGCAAACAGAAATATTACACCAGTGGCTACAGAGGTCAGCAGAAGCAGGCGACTCACAGTCACATGTGACCATGACATAAGAGAGAAGAGAAAGAAAAGCACACACAGGGAGAAAGACAGAGAATAAGATTACAATATTGATGTTGTATACAATATGTTCAAAGATGTATTTCTTAGATTTCCTTTCTAGACAAACCTCTGTATATTAGAAACTTCTGAAGTGTGTAGCCTTCCTTCAAAATTCATGAAAGGTTGGTGTTCCTCAAGAATCCTTCCTGGGCTCCACTTTTGTTGCAATCTACAATTTCATTTCCCCTGAAGCACCAACATGAAAAGATTCTTTTAGGAGCGTTCTCTGAGCTCTATATGTTTCCTCGAAGTGTTTTCAATTTTTGCGTCAACGGAGTGTCTGCAGGTAGCGATAGCCTTGAGGTTAGAGAAGCTGTACAGACAAGAAAAAGTTTGACAGGATGAGAGAAAGAAAACTCTCTCTTCCTCCAACTTTTAGGATGTCTTTTAGGTTTTAATGTTTGACCTTTTGTGGAGATACTGAACAAAGAATCCACTCCTTCCTGAACTTACTATTCTCAAGATGCCCAGAAGCAAGGTGAAGAATCACTGCATATATCAGTGAGACACCTTCATCGTCCTATTAATCAGCTCCTCGTGGGAGTGTTGCAGGTGTGTAGCTTTAAAGTTAACCTTTCCTGGCCAAAGTAAAGTTAAAAAGTTGAGATAAAGGTGGAATGAGAAGGTTTTGGGCCTGGAATAAATAGCCTGTCACCACAAACACTCACCTCTGTGGCTGTAGGCAGAACTATAGTTCAAAGCCTTGGCCTCTAGACTGCTTTTGGCATTTTGCATTCTGGCTGCTGATGGGCTCTGGGTTCAGTGGGACGGGCAAAAGAAACGGCCTTTCACCAGGAGGCTCGAACTCTGCTGCTGTTTGTGCTCTGAGGAGATGAAAAACGATAACACATGAATACCAACTGCAGAGAGACAGACCAACCTTGCATTCAGATATTATACACATTATATACACATACAAATTTATGTTTTAAACAGTCTTTAAAGAGGGCGTTTGACAGAGAACAAGCATTTTGTAGGGTCATAGGTGTTATTTAAGTGATGCTGAAGCATGAAGCTGCTCTCCTCAATTCTTCACTAACTTTGTAACCTCGTGAACATACTCGCTAACATTTGAAACATTCAGAAATTCTGCAGTACCCCGTCCCGGGCAGTCCCACCACCCCTACCACTGTTAACAAACCCCTCATATTTAGACGAGGCTACACAAAGTGACTCACTGCCTATGACTAAAATACTGCAATTTGAACTAGATGATGTTTAATATCGATTGACTGACCTCTCATCAATAGATGTTACAGCTAATGTCAGACTACGTGTCAGGAATATGAGGTTACCAGTGAAATATTTCACTGGGATCTGTCTGATGGGGATGAATGGGCACCAGAAATATTTGCCATATTAGAAGAGTGTGGACGAGGGGACATTAGGGTGCTGTGTCCACAGAGATTTGGGCAGGTGTGCAGAGGTTGAACTCAAGCTGTCTTTTTCATTCTTCATCCTGCTACTGTCATTTTGGTGTGTACAGTACAACCAAGTGGAATGCCCTTTATGCCTTGGTCACACTACATGACTCCCATAGTCCTCAGATCACTGTCCTGTTCACACTTCATAACTTTCTGTCTTAGAATTTGGAATCTTTAATTCATAGTGCTTTGCACACCACATGACTGTTCAGTGGAAGAAGGTCTTTTATCAGGAGTTTGTTTGGTCTCCAAACTACATTTTGTTCGAAAACACATGTGAGAGGTGACATTATTTCATGATGGAGCATCAGTGTGCAGCATGTTACTGCTGTTCATGCTGGAGCTAGAGCTGCTTTTACCCTAATTTATAGCTACTTGTTCATTTTCATATTTGGACTTCTCCAGCTGCTGCTATGGTGCTTTTCCTCCTCTCCTCCCCCAGCCCATGTCTGCTTTCATTGGATGTAGCAGGTTGCATGACCTGAGCCAACAAGACCAGTTACAAAGCCTGCTTGATATCTTTCAGCTCTGCCCGGTCCTCCTGGCCCTCAGAAAAGCTCTGCAATAGATGTGAATGAACACAACTGAAGGTGAAGTAAAAAGTAACTGAGTGAGCTGACAAACTCCTGGGCTGAGCTTGTGACTCATTAGCTGCACTCTTTTTAAGATTCTCTGTCTGATAATTCAGTTTTATAGCGACTTCACTTGCAGGAGTTTCCGTCATTGATTCAGCGTCTCACATAAGAAACGTGCACATGCAGCTGCACCAGTCGAACAGCCGATCTGAACACCTGGCCTGATATGACCTGTGATTGGTTTAAGTCCGTCGTCATGGGCCAGATTCCCTATAGACTAAAAAACAGAGCCTGTCTCAGAGCGCTTGATTTACAATATGCTGAAAGGTTATTATGAAATTATTGCTCAATAGTATCAAAACAGTGTTGCCTACACTAGTTTTAAGACCAGTAACTCTGACAGCCAATCAGTAGTAGATAAAGAATAATTGTCAATGTTAATGAACCCCTAACAACTTTTTTCAGTGAAGTTTGGGTGGAGTTCTTAACCCACTTTTGGTGAAACCAAGCAAAGCATGATGAAAAGAAAATGCCATCAATATGCTTCATAGTATTACAGTATTCATACAAATTTGTCACATAAATCTGTGCCATCTCTTTTGGAATACAGTGAAATGCAAGAATGGATGTTAGATCTGTGCTGTTATCTGCAGAATCCTCTACCACCACCTCTCCTTGTGATTGTCACAAAAGCGCTGTAATCCCATTAAATGAGTTACCTTCAGTGAGAAAGAAACCGTGTGGTTTGTTACACCAGGAAATCAATATCATATTCATCTTGAGAGATTCATCTATTTTGTCACAAATGATCAATACTACGACTAAGAGGATAATCAGATTTGATTAGGAATGTGTTAGACTGCTCCTCCAGCACAAACAGACCAAAAAGTTTTAGTTTCTAGTGACAACTTAGTCAAAGAATGATGGAAAAAAACACTTTCAATATGTTTTTGCTTTTTGAGAAAGAGGAGAGGGGAAGGTAATGACGGCTGTTGATGTCATATTTAGCTTCCAGCATCATGAATAAAACAGATTTTATGAGAAAAGAACAAAACAAGACAATAGACCAGGAACAAAACAACTTATTTCTGAATATATTCTGAATCTCTGAAAGGAGGCATCTGTTCACTGGAAGACAAAGAGCATAAACACAGAAGGAAACAATGAGAAAGCTTAACATAAAAGAATTTACAAGAAAGAAAAACACACAAAAAATGACAAACACTTCCTCCACATTTCTACCTGTGGATAAATACTGTCATCTCTAATTTTTACGTCTGTCAAACATTGTCACTGAATTCAATATGTAGAAAATATTTTTTGACCCAAAAGCAAATGCTCTGTCGAGCTGTTGACAGAGCGTTACAGAAACACAACATGGTGTAAACATCAATGAGAAAAAATCTGATCAGACAGGTTGTATTGGGACACACAAGGTTTGTCATGTTTGTGGTGGTGGCAGCCATCTTTTTCCTTCAGAGCAGCAAAGTGAGTATTTGAATCATTTTGGCTCGGTCAGCTGTTGAGGAAAGTCAGCCAGGGATCTCAACTTGTGTAACTGCCAAAACCCTGCTCACTAACACCTATCACTGAGATCATTTTCTTTTAAATTAATTTTTGAGTTTTTTCCTAATCAGAACAATGTCTTCTCGGGTGTTTCTTAGATATTCCTGATAACTTCCCTGAGGAGAAATCATTTCTGTTTCATGAATGGGGAGCAACTTTGGGTCAGTGTCTTGATCAAGGACACAAAGACAGGAGGGACAGGGGACTGAACTACCAACCAAAATCCAACATCAACAATTTATTGTCACTATAATGTAAAATTAAATTATGCAAGTAGCACATAATGACCTGTTAAGGGCTCAGAACTTAAAAGTTAAGACTTGGACTTGACATAGGAACCGTTTTTCTTTACTTATGGCTTTTTATGGTTATTTGCAGTCATTCCCAATGACTGGCACAGGTGGGTCACAGGAGATTTTATTTAGGTCATCAAAACAATAAAATACCACAGAAGAAAATCTGCAAAATTTAATATTTATATCTGCAGTACAGCTTTTACAAAGCATTTAAAATTGTGTATGTAGTTTTAATGATATGAGAAAAAAACAAGAGTCTGTTAATTCTGCCTAAATGCACTGATTTCATCTCATTTATGAAGCAGGCTAAAATGTTTTGCACTGTAAAATGAAAAAGTTGAGAAAATTCTAAATTTCAAAGCAACTTACTTCATAGATTTTTGAGTTTTGTGCCCAACTCAAACTCGGAGTTAAAAAAAACATTTTACAAACTAATCATGTTTTGTTGAGATAATTTACTTTTATTCTTGGGATAAACTTGAATCATCTAGAACCCCCCAAGAATATATTTCAAAAATTATTAAGTAAATTTGTTGAAGTGAATGAGAATGATGTTTTATTTCAGTATTTTCAATTAAACCCTCTAATTTTAAGCACCCAAATAATGACAAATCAGCTTCACAGCTCACTGTGAATAGTTTTTGAAATACTTTTTTTCTGAGTTCCTAAACTTAAAAGATTCAAGTTTATTTGAAGAAGAAAAATAAATTATCTCAACTAGGTCGGCAAATCTTTGTAAAAATTTATTTCAAAACTTAAGAGTTTGATTGAAAACTCAAAAATATATTAGAGTAAGTTGCCTTGAAATTTTGAGTCGTCTCAACTTTTTTTTTTTCTTGATGAGAGGAAATAAAAACAATGAGATGATCTGTTAACTCAGCCTGAACACATTTATTTCTCATTTATAAATATGTAAGTATTTAACGTGTTAAATGGCAGTAAGAATGGTCAGGAACATTCATTAATGCACATGTTAACTCTCCCAAGATTTATTGAGAACCAGGTCATGATGGTTTGTTATCTTTAAAAAGTGGCTCCCCAGAAAAAAAAGTTGGGAAACACTGGTTCATTGGAGACATTAAACTAACAACATACACTAAATCATGAATATCTGTGCACTCACAATCACTGTAGTTATGTGTAGAAGGAAAGAACGTGTGAGTGGAATGCAGGAATGAGTCCTAAATAAATGAGAAGGAGTTAGCATATTAGCACCTCCTGCTCCCTCATCTCAAAGTCAGTGGGTTTTTTGAATGGGTTTTGGTGCCTGAAATAAGATCTGTTTTATTAATGTTTTATACTGCAATATAAAAGACATCAGTAAATCTTCCAATCGTGATTTTTGTGGCTATTAAGTGTCTTAAAATCAGCGGTTGCTTACAAGTGGCTAAATGAGACTGCAAAGGCTGTCAGCGATATTAAACATCATCAGTCTGTTTGATTATGCCTTAAAAATGAAAAAAAAAAGTGGCGTTCATTTTTGAAGAACCTTCGGATCAAAATGTGTGAGTATCATGAACTTTTGTTCACCACAGAGCTTATTTTCTGCACAAATGCAATGCTAACCTCTGTTACGTGCCACAGTGTGTGTGTGTTGATTTCTGTGCTCTCCTGTGCTCAGGTATTGCCCCTCCCCTCCTTGCAGCTGCACTGATTGGCAGAAGCTAAAATCAATCCACAATCAGGGTCTGGTGCTTAAAAGCAGGGAGTCTGCAGCAGAACAGGGCCAGTGGGCCCAGCAGACGGCAGTCTGTCAGGTCCTGTGCTGGCAGGCTAGACTGCTTGTTGTTAGTGTTTGTTAGCATGTGTCTTGAGGAAGAAGATGGTGTTATCTAGCATAAAAACATCGGTGTTCACCTGCAGATCCGCGGGGCAGAGAACACAGTGACCCAGTCACAGAGTGAGGCTGTTCTTGCTGCAGCTCCTGGGAGTCGTGCTGCAGCCGGGGCAGCGGGCACTCCAGGCTGTTGGACAGAGAGTCTCAGGTGGGGGTTGGGGGACACACGCAGCTAAAGTTAGCCAGCCAGGTGACAGTGATGTCACACATGTAATATGAAGTGATAAAAAAATAAAAATATGTAGTAGATATTCTGCTTGAAAATGTCTCTTTCACAAAAACATAATTTTCTCAGTTTTTTGTCTGAAAAGTGGATTTTTTGATACAACCAACCAACATTCAAGAGCTTATAAAAAAGAATGAATGAAGCTCAAACAAAACATTTTTTTTGCGTCTGAAACTAGAAGATCTGTTCTTTCATTTGATATATCCCATATTAACATATTCATAGAACTGAATATTCTGTGGTTGTGAAAAAGCAGTGAATTTTGTCAAAAATGCTGGTGCTGGCTGGCAACGTTTTTAAATAACGTCGACAGGGAAAGAGTTAAGGTTATTTTCCATTCAGGTCAAACAGAATTAGGATGCTGCCATTGTTAATGTTTGGTCACTAGCAAGGGTTTACTTTACAAATTGAACAGGGCCTTAATGAACATCACTGGTAACACCTGTGCTTACCCCACCATTTCATATCAGTATGGCACACTGACGCTTAATATTTATGTTCATATGACGTTAAATACAGCCCAGAAGTGTTAAAAAAAAAACAAGCTAAACAAACATGGAAAAAAAGAAGTTTACATGTGAGTGTATGATCTTGTTTTGACATAAGTGAGTAAACTGATTATTTAATTACCTCTTGTCCACCGTGTAAGGTAAGAGCCTGGACAATGTTCAAATCAGGCAGCTGGTCCCTTAAGTGCCTTGGCTGTGAAGAAAGTAAAAAACATAAAATAAAAAGTCCCACATCCACAACTGTAAGCAACATATTTTGGTGTTACCAAGGTAACAAAGTGCTATCCCATTGCTATTTATACCATTTCAGGCCCTTGCAGCATTTCGCTCTCAAGGACTTACAAGGTGACATCAGCAAAGTCTGAGAGTTCAGAGCTTCAGGCTTTAAGGGGACGTTGGGATTGGACTTTGTAGCATCTTGTAACTTTCCTCTCAACAGACCTTGAAGCAGGTCAGAGGTCAGAATAAAAACACTGAAAACACTAAATTAAAAAAGAAAAAAAAAAACCAACACACTGAAAGCAGAAGAAAAAAAGCTGCAGCTCGAAACGTCACTTGAAGCTTGTAGTGCGCAGAAAAAGAAACATCTGTTGCCTCCGGTGTATTTCTGCTATAAGTGCTTGGCTGACAGACAACACAAGCTTGTGTATGTGAGGGAGAAAGAGAAAGAAAAGAGATGGATATGGAGAGAAAAGAAGGGGAAATGGAGAAGAAAACAGAGAAAGTGAGAGAACATAGAACATAAGTGAACAGCTGCAGGATAAAGCTTCTCATTCATCCACAATAAGCTGAAGACGCTGAAAAGGGCGGAATGGGAGTGAATTAAGACTAAAAATACCAGAACCGCCACAAGGAGGATGCTCCAACACAAAAACATTCAGTGAAGAGGCTAACACAGACAAGAGGCATTTCGACTGCAGACAGAGAGCTGGATAAAGAGACCGTGGGAGAGAGGCAAATAGGTAGATTGAGAAAAAGAAAGCGACACACAAAGAGCTTGAAGAGCATTTGATGGTTTCATATTTGGAATCACTCTTGATTACAGATATTGATATTCATTATTACACGGTGCCTGACTATAAACCAAATAATTCTTTGAATGAGTTTTATATTTGTAACCTATTGTTTGTTTGTTTGCAGGATGGATATTCTCTGAGAAAATCACAATAAATACACATTATATATAACATTATTATATAGCAATATTCCAATATGTTCCAGTTTCATTTATTCTGAAGTAAAGGATGGATTACCAAGCAGGTAAATTTGATATCTGCCCCACGCTCCAAATTCTCAAGTTCATTGCATAGTAGTTGGTCCTGGTAATGAAGATCAATCTACTTTTTGATCCCAAAAATTTAAAAAACAAACGCTGAGCTCTCTTCTGACTGGTCCACGGGTCTGTAATTTCTCTGTGGTTGCTGCTGCAGAGGGTTGAGAAGCAGGAGTAGAATTAAATACACCTTTTCATCTCAAAGGTTTAAAAAACAAACACTGAGCTCTTGTCTGGCTGGTCTGCGTGTCCGTGATTTCTTCGTTGCTGCTGTGGTGGGTTGAAATGCAGGAGTGAAAATAAATCCACTCTTTAATCCCAAAAGTTCAAAAACATATACTCTGAGCTCCCCTCCTGCCAATAAAGGAGTTGGCATCAGAGCAACTCCAGTGTTTCTTCCTCCAGAAGCTCCAGTCTCTCATCCAGGACTCCCCAGCACTGAGCAGCTGTCAGTTCATTTTGTATCCCAGCTCTGTCTGGTCCTCTTGGCCCTCAGCAAAGCCCTGTGATAGACATGAATGAACTCAACTGAAGGATGGGTGTGCTGATAAACTCCTGGGTTGACCATGTTGCTCATTAGCTGGACTCTGTTTAAGATTCTCTGTCTGATAATTCAGTTTTATAGCAACTTGTCCTGCTGGAGTTTCCATCTTTGATTCATTCAGGAATGTGCAGCTGCACTAGTAGAACAGCCAATAGGAACCCCCTGTCTGACATGGCCTGTGATTGGTTTAAGTCTACTGTCACAGGCCAGATTCTCTAAATGATGAAAACAGAGCCAAGAGGAGGTGCAGAAGGCCAGTTGTCTCAGGCCACTTTATTTACAATATGCGGAAAGGTTATTATGAAATTATTTCTCAGTGATACCAAAACAGTGTTGCCTCCCCTAGCTTTAAGGACGATATCAGTTACTGTGGATGCACAGTATTATTAGTTAATCTTGCCTCCCTCTTGTTAAGGGACCCTGTGTCAAAATCTAGTTGTCAATGAGGAAACAGTCTTAGTCACTGGCAATGGAGCTTTTATACTATGCTCCATATCGCACACATTTTCTTATAGGTTTAGTTCTGCAGCTGCCCGTACAAAGTAAGGCTGAGCGACTGGACGAATTCATCTCCTGTTAGCGATGGGCTCCATTGCCAGTTGTTTTTTGGGGGTGATATTTGTCATTTTATTTTGCTTAAGTGACAGGCACTGCTCTACACATGCTCTCATCCAGCAACACAGAACACATCCACTCAGCCAGAGACGAACGCTGGTAAACAGCCAGACTCTTTAAACATCTAACGTGGTGAATTGAGGATCTATTTTATCAAATCAGAGCTGGTGATTGTTGGGACAGTGGAAAGACAGATGGTTTTGATGAGTTTTCCATGCTTTTCTGTTGAGATTGAATGAAGTGTGTTTTATGAGGAGTTAACAAGCCGGTTAAGCTCATCTCCATTCAGTAAAAGAGACACACTTGAATTGAGAAGGTGTGTGGTTGAATTTTCTGTTTAATAAGGAAAATAGGTGTTAGAATGTTTCATTTCTTTACTCTTTGTGAGTTTATTTTGTTTATTGGATGCAGTGAACGTACAAAGCGTATGTAATGTGGTGAATTTGCTGCTTGCACACATCTCCCAGCTAAGAGGAGGATTGGAGGAGCATATCGGTTAACTCTATTGCAAAGTATGTACTGTTGCATGTAATGTGCATACAGCTGACCCTTTGCTTAGCCCTGTCCTCCTTAGTACTGTTGCTACACCTGTCAAGCTTTCCATTCTCAGACTGCAGTCTGAAGTGATAATGGTGGCAGACTTAATATCAACATTGGGAGTAATTGTTGTTTGTAGCTGATGACTGTGGATTCTGTCAGCTAAAATTATGAGTTTCACTTGCGGATTTGTAGCTAGGTAGTGAATGTAAGCTAATGTTAATGCTTAAACTCCTTGAGTTGGCTGAGAAGTGTCCATCTGACACATTGTTAAAGGGTCTGAAATACAGTATGTAAAGCTACTTAACAGCTACGTACATGATATAATGTTAATGTTGAAAGACTGAGGCTAAAGCTAGCTTACATCCTAGCAAACATTGGCCGGACGTTGAAATATGACACGTGTGTACGATAGATGACGGAAATACACTCATTAACTTGGGAACAGGAAGCACAGGGTTTAGATTAAGTGCAGCAGACCTTGAGACGGTCACCCAGCCAGACCAGCTGGACTGCATTCGCCTCAGGAAGAGAGCTGTGATAAGAGCTAAGCTAACGCGGCTTAGAAGAGAGCAAACCAGAGAGAGATGCTTCATCATCGGCCCACATCCTCCTCCTCAAACCCCCATGTAAATTCCTGGGTATAAGCTATGAGTTCAGTGAATGCAGTGGTACCCAACACAAGTCTCGCTGGACGTAATGTGACTGTAGGTAGTAAACTGGTTATAGACAAGTTTAATCCACATCACATCATGATCACATTTGTGTTTTATGTTTCTGAAACACTACACTACCACACCATGCACATCCAAACTGATGAGACGCACTCTTTGTAGAGCCCCATGCACACTGCTTCAATGTGTAGAAAAATGAAAAGCATGACAGGCTTGCAGTGCTCTAGTGATGGTTGCTACTTTATGATTAGAGTTGCTGAGCGGAGGAGAGGCTTAGCAAAGGCTCACTTGGGACATAATGCTTTGTCATAATATTGTGCCTTGAACTTTGACTCTCTTGGTCACACATCTGTCTCTGTCCATAGCACTTGAAATGACCAGAAAAAGTATGCCACTTGGAATGCAGTTAATGAATTGTCATCTGTCTGTGCTGTCTCTGTGCAAAGGATTGTGGGTCAGAAAAACTAGAAAAGCATGCTGGATGCAGTAGGACATCCATGTATTTTTGGCATGCTGCATTTAACATCGATTATTTTCTCAGTTAATAGTTTTTTGTTTTAAAATGCCAGAAAGTGTTTTTTGCTTTTTTTCTTTAAAAAAAAAAATTAAACCGATTAATTGATTATTAAAATAGTGATTAATTTAATAATCAATTAATAATAGATTAAGCGATTAACATGTTAAGAAATCTGAAATTCTTCTGTGTACAGCACAGTACCCTTATTAGGGATCCAAAAGCCCTTTTCTACCCTGGGGTCACATAACAAGTTAGTGCAGTAATGACAAAACTGCATGATTTTATATTTGAAATCATTGCACATTATTATAGATGTACAGCAGCTGTGGATATTCATGTCTGTTTTTGCAAGTTTGCAAGATGGATACTGCTGTCTGATAAAGAATTGTGTTAGTGAAGTGAGACAGACAAGCTTTAAGTAGAAAAAATAAGGACAGAGAAATAGGAAATCACAGAGATTTTATAAGGATCCATTCACTCGAGAGAGGCATTGCAGAGAACTACAGGATGGAGAAGAAAAAAAGAAATGGAGTTAAGGTGGGCTGAGTGACTGCAAAGACACAATGAGCTGAGGACAGAGAAGTAGAGTCATTCAATCCAAGGAAAAAGATCTGCACTCAGGGACAAACGGAACCTTGATCTCGTTAGCAAATGCCTGCAGACAACCTCTTACATAATGAAAGGTATTTTCAGTAATGACTTCTTCTTTCATACTGTGACTGTATTCATTCTCCTTTACGCCACTTTTCTGCATGTGACTGACCATCACTCATACCACCAATAAATGTCCAAATATACCAATATTGATTACTTTTCTGTGAAAGAAAGGAAACAGATGCTTATGACTGACGAGTTAGAGCAACACTGTTTCAAGTCAATGTAATTAATTGTTTGACATATTTCACCAAAGATCACATTTTGACGCAGCATCTTGAGGATGAGGATATAGTTCTTAATTGTTGGCATTGAGACTTTGTCCTAACATGTTATTAATTGCATTTGATTACATCCACCTGTCACCTCAAGTCTGATCAGCCAGATGATGTTAGTGGAATTAATTCATCTTTTCTAATTAAATGAATGTAAATATACAAGTTTTATTTCTTGAAGTTAATTCAAGTTAACATTGTATTTATTTTAACACTTCAGAACTAATAAACATGAGTTATTCCAACTTGAAGTCTTTTGACTTGCAACGATGAGTTGAATGAATGTACTGTACAAAGTTCAGTCCACATGATCAGTGTGTCAGCAGACTTCCCAGCATGCATTGTTTGAGACTCAATAGAATTTGAAGAAAATGTTTATGATGAAAACTTGGTGTGTGTCTCTGATACTGTTTGTTTTCACAAAAATGAAAACACTGTGAACCATGATGAAGGTTAGTATTAAATTCAGCCTCTGCCCCCTTACACCTAGACTTTGACTTCAACTTTTTAAACTGAGAAAATGTAAAATGAAATCAAACTTAATAAATGTAATATGTAATATAGTCAGTGTGACTGAACAGTTGTTGGTTCAACTTAATACCTGGGGTTTATTGAAAATATTTTCTCAAGTTATAATTTATTAATAACTGTCGTTGACTATAAACATCATTACAAAATGACCTCAGCTTGTCTTTTAAAATCCAGTAAACTTAACATTTCAAGGCAGCCGGGACACTTTTTGAAGTTAAAATTTTTTCAGTATAAAATAAAAAGGTTGTAGTGTTGTAGTATAGTGTCTTAGGTGATCTAGCTGCTGTGTAATGTGTTTAATAGAGAAAATAAGCTATTTTAGAGAAAAGAAACACAGAAAATTCTCAGTAGAATCAGTCTCAGACATGAATGAACTTCTAATAAAAACAATATTATATTTTGCCTTTTTCCACAGACATAAAATATTTTTCCCCAGAAAGTAAAATAAATTTACTGCACAGTGATGAGACATCTACAAGAAAATCTTACTTTCTTTTGTAAAGTATGAAGTAGCTTTCCTGCATTTGCAGTCTTTAATGTATATTAACACCTCCCTCTTATCAGCTCCTGTACAAAATGTTGTAAGTAAATTTATTGCATACTTACTGCAGAACAGATAATTATATAGAATACGACATACAGCATTTTAATTGTATTTATTTTTCATGTCCCGTGTGTTTTTTTTTATGATTTATATGAAGCTAGAGTGCTATTTTCCAGATTTTTTCATGTATTCTGAAAAATGTGATGGATGTTTGGTCTGGATTTGAACCGGTCACTCTCTTCTGAGGTGAAGACAAATCCAATGTCCCGCAGCAGCGTGTGAATGTGGAATGTAACAACAGTCTTTGGGTTCAGCTGTTCTCAGAAACCAGCTTCCATATAAATAATGTCTGAATAAAAATGTCAGAAATAAACAGAGGGAGATGTTTTGTAGATCAAAAGGAAACAGGGTCCATTTAAAGTGCACAGAACACGCTGCCAGTCAACCGTGCTGCGTCTGCTTCTAATCTTCCCCAGGTTAACGTGTGTGTGTGTGTGTGTGCGTGCATGCGTGCGTGCGTGTGTGCGTGCGTGCGTGCATGCGTGCATGCATGCGTGCATGCATGCGTGTGTGTATGTGTGTGTGCTATCTGTGGGGGTGCATACATACTGTGCTTTTGTGCATGTATGTATTTGTGTGTCTGTATGCACATTTGTATTCAGACAAAGTAGTGGTTAGTAGGGGACCTGTGTCATTCAGACTTCCACATCCACACTTTAAGAATCCATTTGCAACCTTTCAGCACAACTATTTTGGCAATTCAAACAGAAAGGGTCTCTTGACCTTTCTTAATGCCACGGCACATGCAGACCACACACAGTATACTCAGAGCCACTCCAAATTACTGATGGCTGCGAAATGCCACGCACCGCAAGTAGGTAATGAGGTAGGACCTAGCAGGGGAGACTGCAAAATATCAACAGGCACTGACGACGGGATAAACTGGATTAGCTTTAATACTGCAGCAGCAGAGCACAGTGTTCAGTCATCCTTCTGAGGATAAGCAAAGGTTTGAAAAATGTGGAAATTCAGCTGCTGTAGAGAGGATCAGATTTGGAGTTCAGCACAATCAAAGGAAAGCTGCAACTACATGACTGATTATTATTGAATTAAACAGTCTAATTACTGTTCTTAAGATTAATGAAGTGTTTGGATAAGAGTATTTAATGCTGCATTAACTCCTTCCCACCAGTGTTTTTTTTTTTGTTTGTTTGTTTTTTTGTTTTTTTTTAGTTACCAGAGTTGCACCAGCAATTTTGACTAAATTCACAGATTTTTCAGCACCCACAGAATATTCAGTTCTATGAATATGTTAACATGGAATATATCAAAAGAAAGAACAGATCTTATAGTTTCAGATATAAAAAAACATTTTGTTCTAGTTTCATTCATTGTTTTTTAATAAGCACTTGAATGTTGATTGGTTGCATCAAAAAATCAATTTTTGTGAAAGAGAAATTTTTAAGCAGAATATCGACTTCACGTTTTTATTTTTGTTTTATCACTTCATATTACATGTGTGACATCACTGTCACCACTGTGGCTAACATTAGCTGTGTGCGTCCCTGCCCCCTGCCTGAAACACTGTCCTTGGTCCGGGGGCTGCAGCCTCGCTGTGTCCCGGCTGCTGTGGAGGTCGGGGGGCTGCAGTGCGAGCAGCCCCGCTCTGTGCTTGGGTCACAGTGTTCTCTGCCCAGCGGAGATGAACACCAGTGTTTTCATTTTCTTCTTTTTTTCACTCAATTTCAGTGGTTCCCCTCTTCTTCAAATGACAATTTTTTGTCAGATGATCAGTCACAGCATCCCCCACCACCTCGCAGTGAAAACAGCAATTGAAGAGACATCTTGTCACTGGTACCAGACATTTTACAAGAAATGATATTTGTCCATGATGCTCAAAATCTGTGACATTAGAGTGCTTGTATTGATCTTTAATGTTCCCTTAACTTTGAACCAAAACTCCTGTTGTGTGAGCCCAGCTTAAGGTAACATTATGTTTGAAATCTGTTTCTTGTCTGAGCAGACACTAAATTTATAATTGTATTATAATTGTATCATCCATTGTCAGGCAAAGTTTTGATAACACCGCAGACCAGTGGTTCCCAAACCTCCTGGCATCCCCCCTTAATAGGGCTGCACAGTTATTCAAAATTTTGTCAAAATCGCAAAATGGCTTTCTGCAATTTTCAAATCACAGGACATGCAGTATTTGTTAAAGGCAAAATGTGTCAAAAAACATTTAAATGAATGAATGTGGTGAGGCAGAGATGTCCTGTACTAACGCAGTCGACACATGGACTCACACACATTTACCAAAAGCTTAATGCAGCTCTGCGCCCACATGCACAGAAAATCATAAACACACTGAAGCATGACATGGATGCACACACACAGGGCAAAAACGCGCACACTCACATGTAGACACATCAGGTTAGAGGGTAATGGAGGTCTGAGTGGCTCGGTTGGTCAACCTCATCTGTTTCCTATCACACAGGAACAGATCACAGTGCTCAGTGTACACACATACACACATACACACACACACACACACAGCTACAGACACACACAGTCATTGACCAGGCAGGTAAAATTGCAGATGTAGAGGATTTGTTACAGTAAGCAATGCAGCATCTGTCACTTGAGCTTCTCTATAAAGGGATTAATCTCCTTAATCTCTCTGTTTTCTGATACTGATTCTGTTCGTTATCCTCCTCTTCCCGCCCCCCTTCTCTACCCTTTTCTTTGCTTTCTTTTTTCTTCTTTTTCCTTTTCCTCTTTTCCCTTTGCTCCATTTTCCTATTGTTTTTTCATTCCTTCTATTCCTCTTCCATCCAGGCTTCTCTTTCTCATTTCCTCTTCTTCCCTATCTCCTCTTCCTCTCTTCTTACTCTTCATCCCTCTCAGTTCCTCTCCCACTCCCTGCTCTCATTCATAGAATTTCTCTGTCAACCGTTCATCCAGTTTAGTACCAGCATCGCTTTAGCAATATCACTGCCCAACAGCATGCTGGGAATTCCTGCTGTAGTGTTTGATATCACACACAAAGGGACATGCATGCACACACTTGTAGCAACAGAGCCAGAGCGAATGTGTGTGTTAGGTTTTGAGTAAGTCACAAATAAAGTCAGACAGATGTAGATATACAAAGAAAAATATGAATTAAAAAGTGCTCATTTACTTTCTCTTGTTTCAAGATAATCCTTTTGTACAGGATCAAACAAGCACAATCAAGCCTGTTTCCCTGATTTGAAAAGACAGTGTTACAGTAAAACCCAAGCTGCTCGGCTTTTTGGCATCAAAGAGAAAAAGATAGCAGGCAAGGCCAAAATACATAAGGAGGATGTTAAAAAAAGGAAGAAAGTGGACAATAGAGGAGACAGATCTGGGTCAGAGTGAGTGGAATTGTTCTTTAAAGGAATTCTCCACAAAATATAGGGTCTGACTATCAAACGCTCACTTGCAGGCTAGAACTTAATCGAGCCTGACAAGTTGAGCCTGAAAAGGCCCAAGCCTGACAAAAATTCTGTCTGAACCCAACTCGAACCCGTGCCTCATTAACATATTGCAGCCCAAACCCGATTTCAGCCCGACTTTTTTCTTAACACACAACACATTTCCCTCCATGTACCAAACAGTAGGAGTTGGCTGTGACAGGGATAATATATGGGGGGGGGGGGGGGGGGGGGGGGGGGGAATCAGGGAGAAAACAAAAAACAGCAACAACACAGCTGTAACCTGATGTAAGCGTAAGAAATATGTGAGAAATACGACCCGACCCAAACCTGTCAGGTCCTGTCAAGTTCGGGCACAGATCTCAACCTTTATTGCAGGGCTTTGAAAATGTCATAGTTTTAGAGTGTTCCTGTAGCTAGCTTCTCCATCAGTCTCTTGTAGGACTAATAATTGTTATGTAGGACAGGTGACAGGATGTTGCAGGTGACAAACTAAATGTCCTGTCTAAATGTCCAGCAGCAAAGCTGAAACTAACAATGCACTGACTTTCCACAAAGCGGTCTACTTCAATTCAGTTTGTTAAACTTGAGCAAAGGTGCACACATTCTTTACTCAAGTAGCCTCCCTCTCTTGCCTGTTTCTTCTTGATATATCTTTTAGATGGTTTTTGTCTTGTTACATCTGTCATACATGATGAACACTGATGGATACACCAAGGAATCATCTTTACTATGTGTTACTGTCCCGTCCATTTTGCTTGAAATCTTGATTTTGAGAAGGTGGTGTGCAATTATGCAAAAAATAAATAATAATGAATAATAATAATAATAATGAAATAATAATGACCCTCAAATGCATTAACAAGCCTGTTTTGAAACTGTGAGGAGTAGAAAGTATAGATATTTGTGTGAAAAAAGTAGGGGGTAAAAATAAAAATAAAAAATAACTCAAGTAAGAATAAAAAGAAAAAATTCTACTGAAGTAATGAAACAATACTTGTTACTTCCCATTACTGCACATAAGAACAAATATTTTTTATGTTTCCACGGGCAAAAATTGTGAATGCTACCAACATAAATAGTCCATTCTGTCCTGCTTTTTGTTACCCCTCTGTTACTAAAAGGTGAAGTTAAAAGCACTGCACACCGCTGATTGGTCAGAGGGAATTGGAGCAAACAGACCTGTCTCATTGAGTGATTTCCCAAACTCGCCTGCTTTTTCCAGCAGTCTTTTGTCTTGCTGCCTGCAGGCTTTTTTTTTTTTTTTTTTTTTTACAAACACAGCTTGTTGTAATAAACAACTAAATACAGAGAAGAAAGAACACAAAACATTTATGTGCGTAGGGAGTGTGGTTGACAGAGGTGGCAAAAGTCCACACATTCTGTGCTCGAGTAGAAGAACAGATACTCTGGTAAAAGCAGAAGTACTGATTCAACTTCTTTATACAAGTAGAAGTGAAAAAATGTATTATTCAAAGTTTAAGGTGAAAAGTCGTCATTTCTGTCAGCTGTTTCTGTACAAAGCTGACTAAACCTCACCTTTTCTCCGTGGTCGTGTCTCTCTGTCTTTTACGTCTTGTTAGTCCTTTCTGTTTCTCTTCTGTCTTTGTGGTTATGTACTGTCATGTCAGTTTTGTCATGTTATGTTATTTTGTCTTGTTATGTCTTTTACATCATTTTTGTCTTGTTATGTGTTTTAGTTGTTTTCGTCTTGTTATGTCTCATTACATTGTTTTCTTCTTGTATGTCTTTTTGCACTGGCAAAACAAAAATAATTGATACTCCCCCTCAAATGCATTAAAACTAAAGGAATGTGCCTCTTTTGAAAATGTAAGGAGTAGAAAGTACTGATATTTGTGTTAAAATGTAGGAAGTAAAAGTAAAAAGTTGTCAGAAAAAGACCCAGGTGCCCAAGTAAGGTACAGATACCTGAAAAGTACAGTAACAAAGTATTTGTATTTAGTACTTCCTATCTCTGGTAGTTGAGTGAGTGAGAGAAAGAGTGTCAAGGAAAGTGACGAGAAAAAGAGGGAAAAAGGTGAGCAGTCACTCTGGCAGTAAATGAACAGTACAGCTTCAAGTGTGTCAGTTAATAAACGCTGCAGCTTCGCAAGACCAAGAAAAGTGTTGTGTGTTGTTTCTCTCACTGCTGGAAAAGTGAAAGGGGTTAGCTCTGAACCCTGGCAGCAGTCCCCGTGACATTTAAGAGTACTGCCTGTGGTGGAAATGCCAGACAGATCTGAAGTTTAGTTACGTGTAGGTATGGGTATATGGGTAGAGTGTACAGAGTGTGTTCTGTACCCCAAAACACAGACATTAAAGAAGAGAAAAAAGGAGAAAAGGATGTGCAGAATTAAGATAACTACGACAGACTGAGATGATGGTGCAGAGAGAGATGTCATGGAAATTATACAGACATGAAGGAATACAAAAAGAGGCCTAGAGGGGACAGAGAAGAGAAAGAGACATGTAGAAAGTGAGGGAGACATTTGATGTTTGAAATTGTTCAAGTGCTTAATTATTGGTGTTTAGCATATTTTTGCAAATGCACTGGCAGAGAATACCCTCTTGTCTTGCCAAAAAAGCTGATTTAAAATGGAAAGTAGAGACAAAAACAAAGCAACTGAGTGAACACACCAGAAATAAACAAATATTTTAACTTGGTCCCTTTGTGCAATCACAAACATGACTGGTTCCTTGGTTTTTAGTGATACATGAATTAAATCTTCCGTTCTCAGCTGTTCAATTACTGTGTGTTTGTTATGTTAAAAAGAAAAAAACTTTTTTTTTTTTAAATTAAAGCGAACAAAAAAATGCCTCTTACTCCATTCCAACACTCCTTTTGCAGATAGTTTCAATCACAGATTTCTTTTATCTGCAAGTTGTAACTTTTTCTTTCATCTACAGATTTTTATTGCAAGACAACATACAAACACACAAAACATTAACAACACAAAGCAACACAAGAGAGTAGGGCTGAACGATTTATCGTTTTCTGATTGAAATTGCGATTTCAGACAATGCGATCATGTGATCGCCAAAGCTGCGGTTTTTTGCAGTGCTCCTGACTGACCCAGGATCTGTTGTGTCAAATATTTTACACATACATGCCGTCTCCCTACTATCCTGCCAAGCTCACCAATCAGAAGCGGCATACTGCTCATGGATAAGTCACCCTAACCAATCAGTACTAACCTGCTCCTCGTGCTTTGTAACGTTAGCGTGTTTTGAAATGGCTTCAGCTAGAGGTGCAACGGATTGCTGTTGACCCGTGTCCCGTACGGATCGCCTTCCACAGTTCGGCACGCATGTGATCTGTGGACTACATGTGAGCATCATGTTTTACTGTCACTGTTACTTTTGTATAAGTTATAATACCTGAAATCTCAATGCAGAGTTGCAGTGAAAAGACAGGGACAGATGCTGCTGTGTGCAGCGCATCTCTGTGAAGAGCGACTGATTTAAAATCCGTCACATCGTCTTGAGTGAAATCCAGACCATGACTTTTTTCACTGATGTAACTATGCTGTCGTCAAAGAAACAGATCATAAGACTGTGATAATAATTGAAACTTTGGTGATATCAGCTGTCTTAACTTCTACACAGCTCCTCTCTGCTCACTGGTGCAGCTCTGTCTCACCCTGTCTGTGACACAGTGTCTGTGCTGATTGATTACTCGTAACTTCTAACCAATCAGATGTGCTGTGGGCGTGACATTGAGCCAGATGACAGAGTGTAGTTGTGTCGTATACTGTGCAGTGTATAATGATCTAATGTATGTATATATATAGAACAGTAGCCTACTGTATAAGTTTGAAGATTTAAATATTATTACCATTATCATTACTATTATCATTATTATTACATAACTATGGTGATAATTACAGACAGACAGAAATCAAAGCCAAGTGCATTTTTAAAATAGTTTAACCCTAATCTTACCATTTTTTTTCTTTTTTGCTGATCTGAAAAATGACCTGATCTGTGACTCAAAACTGTGATATTATCCGAACCGTGAGTTTTTTCGATCCATTGGACCCCTAAAGACGGATTTAAAAACCTCCTCCGCACGCTGGACAGAAGATATGTGATTCCCTCCTGCACCTACTTCAACCAGGTTGCTTTGATGGTATAATGTAATTTTCTGTCATGTTCTTAAATGTTACTGTACATTGTGAATATTGCACTGAAGCTTGATTTGAAGAAAATCATGAATCAAATTGAAATCGCAATATCTGCCAGAAAAATCGCAATTAGATCTTTTCCTAAAATCGTTCAGCCCTACAAGAGAGACAACAGTAAGAGTGGATACAGAGGTAGAGGACAGTTAGACCAGAGCCAGATATTTTTTGTAATAATAATAATAATAATAATGATAATAATAATAATAATAATCTATAGTAATAACACTTTTAATATTGACAAAGATAGTGACAATAATGGGTCTGCAAGTAATTTGATCAGTATTTTCATAATCAATTAATCAGTCAACCATTTTCTCTATTTATCAGTTAATTGTAAAATGTCAGAAAATAGTGAAAAAATAATGATCAGTGTTCCCCAAAGCCCAAGCTGGCATCCTCTTGTGTCTCATTTTACTCAGAAACCCAAAGACTTTCAGCCCACTGTCACAGAGGAGCAAAGAAAGAAAGAAATTTAAAAAGCTGCAGAAATCAGAGAACTCTGATGTTTTTCCCCCAACCAAAAATGACTCTAAGCGATCAATTGACCATCAAAACAGCTGGTGATTAATCTAACAATCGGTTAATAACTGATTAACTGTTTAATCGTTGCAGCTATAGACAGTAATAATTAGGGATGAGCATGATTACTCAACTACATGACCAACGTTTGTCAGTGTTTTAATCTAGAAAATGGAAATGTGTATGTTAGCTAAACTGTGTAGCAGGCTAACATCAGCTCCGGGTTGACCTGCTGACACTGTGATCCTCTTTGGTCTGAAAAGTTGAAGCATTTAGGGAGTTGTCATGTTTTGTACATAAATGTGTAGTGCTTGTATTACACAGCACAAAGTGACACACATTTCAGTGGCATTTAAAATACGATTTGGTGATTGTAAACTGTGATTAACGGCTTCAAATGGCTCCTAATATGCACAGTATTTTTTTGGACAGTATTTAACATTATCGGTTAATAAATTGTGCTCACTTTTAACTGCTTTCTGACTGTTTTATTACTGTTAGACTAGTCTAAATTAATTTTTTTATTTAATCGACATGGAAATTAGTCACTAGGAACATTCCCAGTAATAATATGTGCATGTACATATGTACACATGTGTGTTTGTATGGGGTGTTGGAAGTGGAAGTGTTTCAGTTCTAATTGGTAGACAGGCAAGGAAAAAAAACAACAGGATGGATGAGATCAGGTTTGTAAGAAAAGAATGAGGGATGAACAGATGATTTGGGGTTCTGTTGAATTGTTCTGACTGAGCTGTCGATATGTAATCTGTGAGTAAGTTTTTCCGGTGTGCACTATGTATGGTGTTCCTTGATTTGCAGTTCATGAGGATAGTTTTCTTGGTGATAGTTAGGGCTGTGAGGAGTAATGTCCTGTTTGTGTGTTCAGATGGATTGTTGAGATGTCACCTAGTAAGCAGACTGAGGGGGATAGTGGGATGTGGCAGCGCAGGAAGAGGGATGGTGATTTAGGGATTTCTTCCCAAAAGTGTTTAATGGGTGTGCAGTGTCAGTTGGCGTGAATGTAGCTATACGGGCTTTTTATATGCCATATTTCTGTCTGCATGTGTTGCCATCCTGGCGTATGGATGAGTTGACTGTCGATGAGTTGTCCCATTTCTATGGTTTGTCTGCAGGTACTATGCTATCTGCTGCCAGCCTCTGGTGTACCGGAACAAAATGACACCCATGCGAGTGGCTCTGATGATTGGCGGCTGCTGGGTTATTCCCACATTCATCTCTTTCCTGCCCATCATGCAAGGCTGGAACAGCATCGGCATCGACCACCTGGTGAGTACTGTAGTGTGCGAGCATGTTTGTGTGTTGTGAACAACAGGAGCCTGGGTTAGTGTTTCATGCAGATGAAGCCAAATATATTTTACATCTCTACAGGATATGCAAGTTTATGATGGTAATGCACTGCTGTTATGTGAGAAAGAAGTTGCCTGCAGGAGAGAAAAAGGAAGAGCACAAGAATGAGAAAAAAATGTAGAACAAAATATGTTTTACATAAACATAAAAAACAATTAGTGTCCACATGTGCTGAGAAACAAATTGTAGTCCTGAGGAGCATTGTTTACAAGAATGAGGGATGGTTAATGTGTTACTATGGTAACAACATCAACATGTCAGACACAGAGACAGGAGGACAAGGCCACTGACACCACAGACATGGAGTCAAGCTGTTCCTTTATTTCAGCCTGAAAATGTAAAGTATCTAATGGGCGAGTTCGGGTTACAAGTGTCTTGTTTGTGCAGCAAGGTTTGTTTAAATAAGATGCAAATACACAAAGAGGGACGAGGAAAAAATATACTGCTGCTGAAACTGAGAAACAAAACACAAAAGGATAGTATCTGAAGATGAGGGGACTCCAACCTGGTGTCAGGATAAGGAGGGGGAGACAAGTTGGTTGAAGGTATAAGAAGGAAAAATGTTGAAGTTAAAGGTTCATTCTTCACACAAGATCCCGTAATTTGTGTTTCTGAGGCTTTCAGCCACATCTCAAACATCATTTGCTGCTAATCTTTGCAATAATTTGCCTCCTATTCTTAGATAATCCGATACAATTATCTTTTTTTAGAGCTTCAACTGATGTCTGCTCTTTTGTTGAATTTTATTTTGTTACTTTTTTTTGTTGGTTTTATGATTTTCATTATCTTGCCTTTTTGATATCTTGTCAGTAATGCTTTTATTTTGAAGCAGTCTGTGACTTTTGATCTGACAAGTGTGATATGAATAAACCTTTATTTAGCCAGTATTCTTACAAGATAAACATGGAACATTCTCAAAAAATATAAATATGATATGGAATTGCCAAAACATTACATAACTGATTAAATCAAAGTCTGAAGGATGTTCTGTTTGTGAATGAAATATTTGAGGAAGTCAGTTACTAAAGACGAGATGAGTGTTATGAATAAAACGACCAAAACAATGTAGTGTAAAGAGGAGGGGAGAGATGGGCAGACAGACCGGTGTTCAGGCAAATACAAAGAGGAGAGAGAAACTCCCCAGCTACTCTTAACCTTGCTCGCCCCTGTCTGCCTTTATCTGAATGCCAGAGAAAGTTTCTTCCAATCTGACTGTCAACAGGAGGACTGGCTGACTCATTTTTGGCAGCGTTGGTAGTGATACACACATCACGCACACAGAAGTTTACAGCACATCAGCAGTCTATAGTTAGTGCTGAGCAGCAGCGGTGGCAGCGTCTCTCTTTGGGGTCTAATTAGAGCTGCTGAATATTCTGAGTAGCCAGTCAGTTCTGGCACAAATTGCAGCCCCAAAACTCGACTAAACAACCAGAACTCAGGTGCTCCTGGAGACAAACAAGTCACTGTCTATTTTTACCAGTTCCCATTGTATTTATATATATCTATATCTATTTATTTTGCATTGTGGAATACACAAGAGAAATTTAGGTGATGACAATAAACCATGGGAGGATAGAAATTTGTTTGAAATTTATTTATAATAATTTATTAATTTATTTGGAAGAAGGTAAACTAAAATTATTTTTTTAAATGCTATTTCAGCATTTTCAGATCAAATCCAGTTCTGAATTTCTTTGTATTCAGTGCATGAATGAATGACTTACCTCTGCCCTCATTTTTCAGCAGGTTTTTTTTCTGACACACAATTAAAAATCAGATGCGCAAAGCAAACAAATTTGTTTTCACAGGCTTTGTTTTTTTGTTGAAAAGAAAACAGAAAAAAAAGTCAAGTTACAAAAAGCATTTTCATTACAGGCAGGGAAAGTTTTTACATTTTTCATCAAGTTAAAGTTTATACCCATAAATAGATCATCTTCAGTCGTCAGCGCCTGCATGAAAAAGCATTATTCCAGTTTTTATGTGTCTTAGCGTGCACAATTAATTAGCAATCACTTGACATTAATAAGGTGTAAAGATGGTTGAATTTTCCACATGGATCATCTACAGATTGTGGAGCTTCAAAGAGGTTTGGAACAACATTCATATTATAATTTTCCAGAGATAGTTCGTAAAAAAAAAATGGTATGGTGTACTCAATGAAGGCGTTTTATTTCTCAGCTCAGAAGATTAAAGGAGAATCAGTGACAAGAACTGCTTCCAGCTTGCCCTTTGGCAAGACTTAAGTGGAATAAACCCGTATCTCACATTAAAGAACTGTGATCACTCAGAAAGAGCTCTGCCAACTGTGGCGCAGACACAAAATATTTATCTACCCGTCCTATTATTGCATACTTTTACTTTATTCTCATCATTGTGTGCATTCAGGCAGCAGGGCAGGAAATCTAAGGCTCACACTGAACATGTTACATGTTACAACAGTTAAACATGTCAGCCCATTCATAAAAACAACTTCAGCGCTCCTCTCGAGGGAGCCTGGCCTTGCAGTGATGTGGATTGATCTCTGTATTATTCATCGCACAGCCCTGAGCCGTAGTTTCCCACAGAGATGAGACGATAGCAGATGAAAAAACAGGATAGGACTTCACTGTGATTAATGGTGACGTGTAAAGACTCCCTCTACCCCCAGGGGCTGTGTTCCCCTTTTACTATGGAGTCTCCGCTGAGGAGAGTGTGGGATTTTAAGTGGGTTGTTGTGAAGTCTGGAGGCGTTTCATGGTGGAGCACGACAGAGCTGTCCAGCAACTCAAAAGCATGTGCTTACTTGGGACTTCCACAAACTGTGTGTTCTCCACCTTTTACTTAAATTGATGTGTATGCCACTATGTGCGTGTGTTTGTGATTGAATTGAGGCATTTGTGCATGACTGTATCAATGTTAATACACATTGTCTGTTTCAGGGCATTGCATTTTAATTTTCATTTTATCAAAGCATGACACATTTTCTCATCCATTCCCGTCAGCCAAGAAGAGGATAATGATGCTACAGACGGCAGTTTTTGAATACATTACAGTACTCTGATTACCTTCAGTGGTAGCTGATGCCTCGATGTACTATGTGTTCACTTTTTAGAAAAGTCAGAATCAGATTGCAGCCAAGAAAGCAGTGTAGCTTAGCGATGGCAATAATGGTCCGTCTGCCAGTCCATCAGTCAAATGACTCCTCATTCAAAATCTCATTCACAAAATTAAATTAAATGAGAAAAAAATCACCTATGTGAGCTGGGGTTGGGTGATATATTAAAATTTTCCAACCGACCATCGTCAGTCCATCCATCAGTGACTGGCAACATCTTTGCCCCCCCTCCCACCTCCTCCTCTCAAATCTCAGCTGGGAGATTTGCGCACTACACACAATTAACAAAATAAACTGTCAAAAGTGTCAATGAATTAAATATTCTCACACCTATTTTCCTTTTTAAACAGAGAAATACAACTGTTCACCTTCTGAATTTAAGTTTCTCTCGTTTATTGAACTAAGACAAACCTAACTGTCTCGTTAAAACACACTTCATTCAAACTCGACAGAAAAACATGTAAAACTCACCAAAACCATCTTTGTTAGTCTGTCCACTCTTCCAACAATCACCAACTCTGGTTTGGTCGAATCAAATCATTAGTTCACGGAGTGAAAAGAGTCTGACTCTGCAGGTTGTTTTCCTCTCACTCCTCATCCAGCTCAGAGCACTCATGGTCGGCTGAGTGGATGGGTACTGCACCGCTGGATGAGAGGACGGTGCAGAACAACAGCTGTCACTCTGCAGACCATTACATTAGCAAAATAAAGTGACAAATATTGCCCCAAAATTAGCTAGTAAAAACAACCGGCAATGGATTCAGCCCATGGTTGATGGACAATATAATTCATTCGTTCATCCAATTGCCCAACCATAATGTGAGCAGTCTCCAATCTTTCTCCACTGTGGTTATGGTATGCTTATGCTTTAGAGAATTAGAACTACTTGTTTGCTTCTTTGGAAAGAGTCTGGCCATAGTCAGCTGAAATCAACATTGACTGTTGACTGGAGAGGGCTGGAAGTTGTCAACCTACCTGACTAAACGCCACTCCATACGCTTAATTTTTGTTCAATAAAAGATGTCGTACTACTTTGTTACAGTACTTACACAGTAAATAATAAGCTGTTTGAATAGTTTCACATGTTGTTTGACCAACACTTTGGTACATAATAAAATTGCAGCAGCATACATAAAATACATTGTCACTCCCAACTCATCAAGCGTGCATAATTTTGCGCACAGGTTATCAAACTTCAGAAACACTTTAGCGGGACAGAGGAGCAATGATGGGAGGTGGAGATGAGGATGAGGAGAAGAAGGAAAAGATGCAGCATGGGCAGCATTGAGGTCCAGCTTTGTTTGGGTTGGCCGCCTCTCCTCTTGACCGCATTATCTCTCTTTGCAGGCATTAATGTTAATTTTTTTTTTCTTTTCCAGTGCGCATGTGCCGACCGGCAGCGTGCAGCCTGTTACAGTCGCTCCTGATCGTTTTTTCTCTATTTTCCTAACTTTAGCTATCCTCCTTTTTATGATTGCCTGACTTTTTGTAAGCAACTTTGTTAAGCTGTGCCCTCTCTAAACATGCTGGTAGAGAGAGTTTTTGATCTGTTTTTTCGCCGTGGAAGTACTTTTTTCACTCAGCTGGGCCATTGTTTGTTGACATTGTTGCCTAGCAACTCCATGGCCGCATTGTCTACATGAGGGATCAGCTGATTGCTCTTAAGCTAGCCGGCATTGCAGGAATTGCGGCCAGATCAGCAAGCGTACCTGAAGAGCTCTGGATAGGGACGCTCAGAGGATGCAGGGGAGGAATGAAGCAGCGGAGGAAGAGAACTGGCTCGAGGCTATGGAGGCTTATGGAGAAGAGGAGATGTAAGCCGTATCTCCCCTCTCTCATCATGGGCAATGTGAGGTCGCTGGCTAATAAGATGGAAGCGCTAACAGCACTCGCCAGGAGTCAGAGGGAGTACCGGGAGTGTAGTCTTGTGCTTTACAGAGACATGGCTACACCAGGACATACCGAACAACAACGTCTCTATCAGCGGCTTTCAGACTGTTCAGACTGACTGGGATTGCGCCAAGAGTGGTAAGCTCAAAGAAGGGGAGCTGGCTGTTCTAGTCAACAACCATTGGTGTAATCCTGGTCACATTACCATCAAGGAACGTGTCTGTTGCCCGGACACTGAACTGTTGGCTGTTGGACTCAGGCCGTATTATTTTCCATGGGAGTTTTCACATGCCATTATTGTGACTATGTACATCCCTCCCTCTGCCAACCCGACGTCGGCGTGTGACGTCATTCACTCCGCCATAGTCCGTCTCCAGACTCAACACCCGAGTGCATTCATCGCCATCTCGGGTGACTTCAATCACGTCACCATAGCAACGACACTTTGTTGTTTTTACACTAGTATGTGTACCACTGCTGTATATACACTGCCTGGCCAAAAAAAAAGTCGCCACCAAAAAAAAAGGTCATACACTCTAATATTTCGTTGGACCGCCTTTAGCTTTGATTACGGCACGCATTCGCTGTGGCATTGTTTCGATAAGCTTCTGCAATGTCACAAGATTTATTTCCATCCAGTGTTGCATTAATTTTTCACCAAGATCTTGCATTGATGAAGGTAGAGTCTGACCGCTGCGCAAAGGCTTCTCCAGCACATCCCAAAGATTCTCAATGGGGTTAAGGTCTGGACTCTGTGGTGGCCAATCCATGTGTGAAAATGATGTCTCATGCTCCCTGAACCAGTCTTTCACAATTTGAGCCCGATGAATCCTGGCATTGTCATCTTGGAATATGCCTGTGTCATCAGGGAAGAAAAAATCCATTGATGGAATAACCTGGTCATTCAGTATATTCAGGTAGTCAGCTGACCTCATTCTTTGAGCACATACTGTTGCTGAACCTAGACCTGACCAACTGCAGCAACCCCAGATCATAGCACTGCCCCCACAGGCTTGTACAGTAGGCACTAGGCATGATGGGTGCATCACTTCATCTGCCTCTCTTCTTACCCTGATGCGGCCGTCACTCTGGAACAGGGTAAATCTGGACTCATCAGACCACATGACCTTCTTCCATTGCTCCAGAGTCCAATCTTTATGCTCCCTAGCAAATTGAAGCCTTTTTTTTCCGGTTAGCCTCACTGATTAGTGGTTTTCTTAAGGCTACACAGCTGTTCAGTCCCAATCCCTTGAGTTCCCTTCGCATTGTGCGTGTGGAAATGCTCTTACTTTCACTATTAAACATAGCCCTGAGTTCTACTGTTGTTTTTCTTTGATTTGATCTCACCAAACGTTTAAGTGATCGCCGATCACGATCATTCAGGATTTTTTTCCGGCCACATTTCTTCCTCGAAGACGATGGGTCCCCACTATCCTTCCAGTCTTTAATAATGCGTTGGACAGTTCTTAACCCAATTTTAGTAGTTTCTGCAATCTCCTTAGATGTTTTCTCTGCTTGATGCATGCCAGTGATTTGACCCTTCTCAAACAGACTAACATCTTTTCCACGACCACGGGATGTGTCTTTCGACATGGTTGTTTAGGAAATGAGAAGCAACTCATTGCACCAGTTGGGGTTAAATAACTTGTTGCCAGCTGAAAGATAATCGCCCATGCAGTAATTATCCAATAGGAGGGCTCGTACCTATTTGCTTAGTTAAATCCAGGTGGCGACTTTTTTTTGGCCGGGCAGTGTATTTGTACATATTGCTTTATATAATATGCTGTACATATTTTTAATATTTTATTTTTATTCCTTAAAGTTTTAGCTCTACGTAATATTTCTATCTTAATTTCTATATTTTATATTTATATATTTACTTTTACTTATATTCTAGTCTTTTTTGAATGGGTGCAACTGTACCACTAACAATTTCCCCCCAGGGATCAATAAAGTATTTCTGATTGTGATCCTGATTCTGATAAACTATTTACACATGAAGCAGCTTTAGAGACACTCTGCTGTCTCCATATATTGTGCACTCTCGTGCTTTCACTTCTTGAACCAGGAGATCTGTCTCCTCGCTTGAAAATCTTTTCTCTTTGTTCCCTCCTGGTAAATCCGCTGTCGTGCTGCCACCATTGACTTTCTGGTTGATTTATCGCATGTTCAGCCTAAACTCACCCATGAATTAATCAAGGCCCTTGGCCACAGCTGATAGGTGTATCCCACCATGCATTGTTGGCACAAGGGGCAGGACAGGACAGGATACCCCTGCACCCCTGGCGCACGCTGGCAAAGGTGGTGTGTGGTGGACACATCTTGAAAAAATTAAATCCGGTGCGCCTTGTGCTTTCAACTTGCACTTAAGATCAGCGTAATTTAGGACCCCCAGGGTCAGTATATTATAGAATTTAGTCCTGACATGAGGGATGTTAATTATTAATAATTAATCAATTAATAATTGTTGAGACTTTTACCAATGAAAAATGTATTAACCGTTTCTGTACCAGTTCTACAGAGTTCACAGACTTTCTCATTTTTTGGTCTGCCTTGTCTGCCTTGTCTGCCTGTTGAATAAGGACAAGAGGACAAGAGCATCATTTTTTTCAATTATTCTATTCATTATCATTGTTACTTCTTCAGGAATTCATGTTTTGCATAACTAATGTGCTGTTAGAATTGTTTAAATAAAACTTAAACTAAGAAAAAGACATTTTTAAAAATCATATTAATTATTAGTAATTAATCGGTTATTGATTGATATCATTTTCAACTATTGGTTAAGGGAAAACACAAAATATGATAGAATAAAATGTCAGCAGCAAACTTTATTTGTCAGAATGTTCTGTTTTATTATAGTTGAGATAATTCCCGCCCCAAATGCTACAGCAGGGTACTAACATAGAAGTTTCATTGCTGCTGTTTCTACATAAGATGAGGAGTGTCTCTGAATCCTGACTTGAGTCTCTTGTCTAACTGTCCTCTCTGATGTGACTTCTTTTTCCAGATTGAGCAGAGGCGCCACAGCGAAGGCAGCAACTCCACATCCTGTGTCTTCATGGTCAACAAGCCATATGCCCTCACTTGCTCTTTGGTGGCCTTCTACATTCCTCTGGTCCTCATGGTGCTGGCCTACCAGAGGATCTACGTCACGGCCCGAGCACACGCCCTGCAAATCAGCATGCTGCAGCGGGCGGGAGGAGCCGGCACCAGTGCACCTGGTACTTCTGGCGCCAACGTCGGTGCCGGCACAACGTCGGACTCTGCTGACCATCAACGCAACCATCGTATGCGAACAGAAACTAAAGCAGCAAAGACTCTGTGCATTATTATGGGGTGTTTTCTGCCTCTGCTGGGCGCCGTTCTTCGTCACCAATGTGGTGGACCCCTTTATAGACTACACAGTGCCAGACAAGCTGTGGGCCGCCTGCCTGTGGCTGGGCTACATCAACTCCATGCTGAACCCCATCCTCTACGCCTTCCTCAACAAGTCCTTCCGCCGTGCCTTCCTCATCATCCTGTGCTGTGGGAGGAAGAGGTACCGCAGGCCGTCCATCCTCGGGTCCGGCGCTCCCTGCACAGCCACGCAGATCAACGGCTCCACTCATGTACTCAAGTAAGTGCCTGAAATTATTTTAGTGTTTGGGTCTGGATCCACATTAACAGGTGTAAAACTGCATTTCTTTAAAAAAATAAAGAAAAAAATATAATTACAAAGCCAAAGTATCCACATATCATAAGGTGTGTGATGATCCATTGCAGTTCCTCTTTTATATGCAGGATAAATTTGCTTTTGCTATTCTGTTAAAATTAAGATTTTTTTCAGCACACACAGAACAATGTCATGTCAGCTTGAAAATATTGTGGGAAAGCAGTCATTGATCAGAATATAAGAATGAGTTGGGGTATTCTATTAGATAATGTACCAATATTATAGTAATAGTATAAAGTAAAAATATTTTGTTATAATCACAAGCTGCTATAAACCTGCATTCTATCTAAGAGCCAGCAGGGGGCAACTTGGTAGCTCTTAATATTAGGGTGTATGTAATAAGCATTAGTTAACAGGTAATTAAGTCCCTTACAAGATGTGTATTAACATTGATAAGTATTAATAAGACTATATAAATGTTAGTGACAGTACAATGGACATGATGATTGCTAAATTATAAGACATTCCTTAGCACTTATAAGAAACTTGTTAACAGTTCATGGACTGCTTAAGAATGTTAATAAAACCTTTATGAGTTTCATGTTTATAATGTTTTATTGAGTTTAACTGTATACTTGTTAACAGTTATTTATAAACGTAATTATGAACAAAAATGAAGCTCTGTTAACACTTCAGATCAGGTAAGTGCATAGTTAACTGCTTATAAATGCATAATAAAGTATGTAGAAATCTTAATAAAGCAAGTAGAAATGACATAATAGGTAAGTTAACTAAACTCAATAAATGTGTTTATAATGAATTATAAAATTATAAGAAACTCATTAGGTTTTATTAACCTTCAGTTTATAAATTGTTACCAAGTTTCTTACATGTGCTTATAAATGTCTTACAATAAACAATTTTTACAATAATTTAACAATAAACATCTTTATTGTACTATTATTAACACTTATATAGTCTTATTAATACATTTTAATGTTAATACTCACCTTATTAGAGCTGTGTTATATATTAACTAATGCTTAATACATGTACCTTAATATAAAGTGTTACCAATGACCCTACTTCTCACTTAATTTATTATCCCAGTAGGCATTTTCCTACTGAGTTTCTAGTCACCAGTTTCAAGTCTTCTTCAATACAGCATGATGTTCATTTAGTAAATTATGGAGTAAAATAGACGACAACTCCTGTTATGTTTTAGGTTGTTGCTACCTTGTGTCATATTATGACCAATATAGGTTTGTCATTAAATGTCAGCCCTTTATTCTTGAAATCTGAGCTTTTTAAATCTGAACAGTGGCCGTAATCTTCCCTAACACATTTTTAGTCAATACATCCTTACAGTCATCCTTGTGGTTTTTGTTGTTTATCTGTCTAAGCCATGACGTCCTCTTCGGTTTCTCACAGTATCTTTACATATGGACATTGCAGTATTAATCTTCCAGAATACAGAGAGAGCCATTCATCCATCATCTGCCCTGCATGCAGTAATTACTGCAGACATTTCCTGAATTAATGTTCACTGGGGTCAAATGGCAAGTAGCGACAGCTCATTGTGATAAAAAATGATTTGTTTTCAGGTGTGTTAGACATGACTTTATCTCTGTAAATACTGTCCCCGGGCCCTTCACTTTCGAATGCATACTCTCCAACCTATTACTGTTTCTAAACATAGAACACATGTTTCACGGCGATAAGAGTATGACATTTAGCGTGTAAATCGTAGTGGCTATTGCAAATTTGATATTCATTTTCCTCTGTGTGTACATCTGGACACAATGATCTTATCTGTATTCAATAATGATGAATGTAGCACAGCAGCTTATTTTTCATAGAGTCCTCAGAGGGTTAAATAATCATGCATGTATATGACCATATATGCACATATGTACATGACATGTATGAATAATATATAGTAGTAGTTTTCTCTTCCACATGCTTCAGTCTCTCTGTCTTAATTCTCTTTGCACTGCAATAGCCTGTAAAGGACACAATTTTGTCACATCTACAAATAAAAGAGAAATTAATCAGTTAATTATTATTTAACAGACACGCTAGGTGACTAATGTAATAAACCTGCTTTAGCATCACGTTACAGTGACTTATGATGAATGTCACATCAATGTCCGTTAATTTTGAGTGGTTGACACTGTGGTCAGAAAGGTGAGTTGCTGTTCTAAAACAGAGCATGAACCAACTTTCTAAATGGATATAAAACACACAAACCTGAATCAGTCAGATTTATGCCAGTCAGCTTTTCACATACAAGCAATTCGTCATGGTGCTGTGGTGCATAACAGCAATAAAATTGCAAGAGAAAGGAACGCTATTGCGTCACTATAGTTTTACAAAGAAAATGTTTGCGGCTATATGTGTCCAGATCAAAACCGATGAACCTGGACACAAAATGAAACTACCCAGTGGGTTCTTAAGTGGGACTGCCAGTGGGAAAAAAAACAGCATTTGAGAGGGCTTTATGATTTTTTTAAATTACAAACCTCAGTAACAACAGAACAGAAAAACACTTTTTTCCCTTTTCCTCTGCTTCCCCTGCACTTTTCTTCACTTAATATCAACTTCAATCCGAGTACAGCAATACTGCTAAACAGTGGCGTAGATAGAAACCACAGGAACATTTACAGTAGACAGAATCTAATTCAATACCTCCGGTTAGCAACTCTAATGAACTTCAGTTTTACATTGTATTCTAGACTCGACCAGACTCTACTAGACAACACCAGACAACATTAGACAATACTAGACAGTACTGGGCAACTATACAACACTAGACAGTACTAGACGCTACTAGACAGGACAAGACAGTACTAGACAACACTAATGGCTTCTCGAAATAAAGAATACACAAAAAACACAAATAAATACGTTTGTTGAGCCACACAACTTATAAAATATCTTGCTTAGCTCACTGGAAATTTTACAGTGCATTCTTGAACAAAATATATTTTTTAAACATTTTTACATGAACTGTAGAATGAATTTTCTCATTATAAAGCAATGAACTCACTAGCATACAGAATACACACAGTTTATTAAAATAGTGAGCTTACACCAGTAAGATGTGATTCTGTTCATAAGTGAATTTTGTGACCACCTATGCAACTGGCTGATCAGTCTTTCCTTCAGCATGGTGGAGATATCACACAGCCAAAATGTTTTAGAAATCTACTGCCATCAACAAGAATCCAAAGTCATCACTCATCATCAGTCTGACAGCTTTGTTACACTCTCTTCTACTGGTGCTGTTAGTTATTTTTGTGTTTTATCAAAGTTTATGGGATATTTTCCTCAACATACACCAAAAAAAGCACACCTCAAGCAGTCACTTCTTTTTTCCCCGGTACGACTGCACTCGGCACTCTGGCACGATCTGAACCTGTGCTGCTCTTAAAGTGACAGTGTCCTTCAGTAAAAGGAATGTGCTGCTCTTAATGTGGCAGTGTTATTTCACAGGGAGGAGCACCTTTTACTGCAATAATTTCACAGTTAGGTCACAGAAACACATTTGTCTTAATCTTGTTCAAGCAGTCAAACTGTGTGGCAGATATAGACTTTAAAAATCACATGAAGATTTCTCTGATTTCATCTCTACTTAGAATAGCATATTCTTCTCCTGTAGAGTGATGATACCCTGTAGTTAAATTGTGTCTTACCCTGTTTGTCAAGAATTTTTATTTTTGATATTGTCGTCATCTTACCATTTCCAACAGTTCTTCTCTTTGTGAGCCCCTCTGACTTTGAGAAAGAGAAGATAATCTACAACAACTATGTCATTTCTGTAAATACAGACTGGAGACAGCCTTCCATCACTGGAGATTGTTGAAATGTAAGAACATCCGTCAGATAATTTCATCATTGTTCAGGAATAACACTTGTGAGTGATTATTTGTAGAGAGTGTGGGACAGCCCAGAGATAGCTTTTATGAAGAGGAATATTTCAGTCCAGTTGTCAAGCTGTTGTATCTTTGCTTCCTCTGACCTCAAGGCTTCATGTTTGTGACATTAGAACTAGAGTTTCTTAACATAACTAAAAAAACAATAGGTTTAATTTGAACACTTCATGTTAATATTTATAACAAACCTAATAAATTTTACAAAGACACACATATTCATTATGGCTGGCAGCCTTTTCAGTGTGAATCAGTCACTTTCAGTTATTTCGCTGCAGTCGCACTTTTTTTTTATAAAGGTCCTCTTTCTTCATTTGTCATCCAGAGCTCCTGATAAAGGTCAGAAATACTTCATCTCGCTTTGCTTCAGTTTGCAAGAAGTTCTTCCAAGAAGAATCAGTGCCTTAGAGACTTTAGGCAGTGATGAGACTTTACACTAATGTAGGCCAGAAGTGAGATTTGGTTATTGTAAAAGCTGAACTTCAACCACTTGATAGATTATTTGGATCCAATAGGAACACAAACAGTGAAATGATTAAAACCAGCTCTCTGATTCCAAATCTCTAAGGATTTATATATACATATATGCACATTATGAAATGTTTTAGTGTCCCAAATTTTCATCAACGCTGTCTTGATTTTTTCAAAAACATGATTTAATCAGGCATGAAAAGGGTTAGCTATACCCTAAGGACCCCTGTCTCACTTCCTGGTTTAGAAAAGGCAGGAATACTGCTCAAGCACTGGTAAACTTTATATTTTTCAAAAAATTAATGAAATAATAGTGCATTCAGATGTGTTTCAACCATGACATGTCAACTCTCTAGCCCTTCTAAATCAAAGCTAAATAATAATTATGGTTTAAAAATGTGTATTTTAAATAGTCTTAACAGAATTCCACGTTTAATTAAAAAAATTAAATTCAATCACAAGGAGGCCTGTTACAAAGTTAAACAGCTAAGAGTTTGATCTTTAAAATGAATTTTCCAGCATATTTGTAGAGTAAAAGTCAAAACACCTTCAAAATATGGTTTTGTCACAATTCTCAAGGACGAGTGATCTATATTTCTGCTGAACGTGGCAGAAATGTCCACAGACAGAAAGACATATTTAAAATGCTTGACAGGAGATGTTATCCATGTTCGTGTTTCAATTATTGTAACGTGCAGTACATGAAGCATCTTCTTCTTTCACACTAATGTTGCAGATCCTTCGAACTTTGAGCTCCACAAACAATTTGTTTGAGTGATTTAAATCACCCATATGAGGTGATGTCTGCCTCCTGTTGTAATATCGAAGCAGCAAATGTACCAGACATCCAGAGACATTATGGAGCTAGAGCTCAGTGTAAGCAATCAATAAGTGTGTTTATACCAACAGAGAGGCCCTGATCAATTAATGTCCACTCTGTCAACAGAACGCAAAACATTTTCATTCCCTCTCTGACATTTCTGGAGCGCCTCCAGAGAGTTGTTACTAAGGAAAGAAAGAAAGCTATAAATGTAAGCCTGCCCATATGGAAGTCATCTTCACACTCATTACTCAGTACTACTGAAATAACTTTAAAACGATTCACACAGGAGTAGTACTGGCAGGGCAACAGTGACTTGCAATATTCTCAGAGTGCCTGCATTCTTAATCCACTGGAAATTGTGCAACCGCTTTACAATAAGACTACCCTTATAAATGAATTCTAAATTGTTTACAGTTAGGCTATTAATTAGGTTGTGAACACTTTAAAATTATTATATAATTTAATAATTTTATAATTATTAAATTATTAATAACCTGCTACAACACATTAGACTAAAAGGGCAGTGCTAACCCGTTGCTTGCCAGGTATTGAGCTCACATTTGTCTCTATTGTTAAGCCTCAGATCTTGTTGCTTACTGAGTTTACTTTCTCTTCTCCATCAGCCAGCATTTAACCACCGTCAGCATATCTTAATAATCAAAAAGTTTAATTTGGCCTATCAAATAATCAGATTCATACACCAAGGCTTTGGTAATATTGTTTACCTTGACATGTTCAGCATGCACTCTTTTACACTTTACAATAAGGCTCCTTTTGCCAGTTATAAACTAAAAAAACCTGTTAACAAGTAGTACAAATAGTGATCCCACATCGATGTATGAAAACTGTGTAATGACTTGTTTATTAGTGATATACTGTATATAAAATATTTACAACCTAATTAATAACCTTATTATAAACCATATAAATCATTTATAAGGGTAGTCATATTGTAAGGTGGCAGATGTGATCTAATAATGGTCATTAGCTAATGTGTATTTCAGGAATTTGACTGCATTTTTTTTTTTTTTTTTTTTTTTTTTTTTTTGTTGCAAGAGTTCCTCATTTAGAGTTTTGTAGAACTAAATGCTACATGTGTACAAATTTATTATCATTAATTATCAGTTAGAGCTGTTAAAGGGTGACTCTGGGTCTTTCAGATGAAAACTGCCCCTCAGTTGTGAGCCAAAAGCTTGACTTGACAAATTTTCCAGTTTTTGAATGTGTCTTCAAATGTGTTCCTGTTTAGTACAGCAGCCGTCAGAGCTTGGGTTGTTAGGTTGTTGATTCACCACTCTGTTGTCTCGCTCAATGTCTGACATGGTCATCGACACAAATAACAAAGACCGGTAACTGCATAATAGCCAAAGTAGTGCATTTTTAGATTAATTTATTTTATCAGCAGTCAGAATATCATAGCTGATAATTGACCAGACCAATAATTAATCAACCCCTCAGTTGTACTGTAGTCAAAGTAGAAGCTTAGCAGTATAACCCTGGAGTCAGCAACCTGTGGCTCTTCTGCTCCTCTCCAGCAGCTCCCTGTGGCTTTGACAAAAAATTAAATAGAAGATTGTTCTTTGTTTTGACGTTTTAATTGTCACTTATTGTTGTAGGCCTACAGTGATAATATTTTGTCAACTGGAGGGGTTCTTTCAAGAAAATGCATGGCAGGTGATTCCATGAACCATCTGTCATGTCTAGCATGGGCTAACTTCAACCAATCAGATAAAGTCACTGAACCAATGCTGAAGCTGCCCAGAAGAAGAGTGAAAACATCTTTTCCACCGATAGAAACCCTCAGTGTCGTTCTTTGTTCTTCTTTCAATGAAGAAATACTCTCCAGTTCTGATATAACTGATGCTATCACAGTATCTACACTGACCTCTTCAGGAGCCGTCATTGTTTATTCATTTCCATTGACGCTTCTCGCTGTCAGCGCACCTAAAACCACGCCTGTAGCTGCCAGTAGTCCCTCCAAGGACTCTGACTGGCTATATCTTGGAACCTGGCAAGATGGATTCTCATATGATCTTGCCAATCCAGCTGCCTCGCAAGGTAAAAAAAATGTCTCCTTTGATAGTACAGTTGCTGACCCCTGGTACAACCTATTACAAAATGCTGTATTCAGAGATAAAAACAAGCAGTATGAAGACAGGTACAGGTCTGCCATGTGTTTGTTGTTGACTCTCATTGTTTTAACTGCTGTTTGTCAGTGTTATTGGTGTCATAAATCCTGTCCGCACAAATGGTTCAGAGTTGGAGTAGTTTGGAGCAAAATAAAAAGAAATGTGTGCAGTGGTTCAGAGTTTAGCCTGCAGGACTGTGATGTCAATGAAGCTCTCTGCAGGACAGTATGTTAGACACTAATGGTGATCAACGTCCCACTGACAGACGTCAATTTCATGATCATTAACTACAGTGCATGGTATGAGTTTTCAACAAATGTACAATATAAAACCACGATTTACATGATGAATGTCATCGGAACTTTGGTTTCTCACCTGGTGACATTTCTGAATGTTAATACCTCTGCAAGATGTAACTGTGTCATTGAGTCATACACTCCATGTTTCACTCTACAGTCTCTTATTATACCTCCTGGTGTGCTATTGATAGGAACTCCACAGTGTGCACAGACACCTCTGGAATGTCTGTATGCCGGAAGACATTCATTAGTCTGCTTTGGTCCCCCAGGACATCTTTAAACTGGGCATGTGGGCTGTTCACATCATCACATCTGTCGTGTTTATTCCCTATCATGGACATACACTTTACACTCGTACATTAACACACGTGGTAGATTGGTACACCGCTGGGGCCGGAGGTTCAGGGTTCAGTACCTTTTGCAACCTATCAGACTAAAAATAGTCAAGGCTTTTGACAAATGAACATGAACAGTTGTGCACACATAACCAAAGATTCTACAGTACAAGGACATGAAGGCAGCCAAGCTGAGCACATACACATGCACACACACAACACACACTGTGACTGACAGTCAAAGTGATAAATGTGTCTGTCTGAATGTGATATATGATTTATGACTCATCTCTGCTTCCCTTTGGCCCTCATGTCTCAGTGATGGTAACAGCACAACTTTTAGTTTAAAGAGAAACATTTTTAGTGACCGCTGGGACAAAATAATCATCAGTGGGGGGCTGATAGGAAAGTCTAATGATCACCTGGACAGGTTATTATTTTCCAGCCTGGGCTCAGCATGTCACTCAGTGCTCACTGGTGTGTGAAGACACAAGCACCATGTGTAGGAGGAGAAGCAATCTACCTATTTTATTGTTGTTCCCACTGGCTGCCAGTTGAGATTAATTTTCAGCTGATCAGTGATGGAAAGAGTACTGTAAATCTGTACTCAAGTACAAGTGCTGTTACATCACTAAAATATTACTCAATTACAAGTAAAAGTACTGATGTTAGATAACTACTTATGTAAAAGTACCAAGTATTTGTCTCAAAATCTACTCAGAGTATTATTATATTTTTTTAACTGTTGATGTTTAATACATTATTAGTTGCAGCTATTCTTCAGTCCAAATTATTCCTGAATGCTAACAATCGATTTATCATTCTGTTTCACACTTCCTTATTTAACAAATTGCTCCACCAGAAAAAGCAATCTGAAATGAGAGGCCGTTACTCCCATTTTTAGACTATTGATTATAAATATCCATGAATTTCAATTGGTTAATTCTCAATGTGATTAATTGATTAATGATTAGTCATTAACATCCTTACTCCAAACCTGCTGCTGCTGTTGCAGTGTTTAGTTTTTTGTCCACATGTCCTGGTTCTCATTGGCCTGTTTGTGATCAGATCACCTTATAGGCTACAGAAATGCAGATGAAAGTTTTGGATATTAATTCAAATTGTACTCAATTATGATTTTAAAAGTAACTAAGTAGATCACATAGTGTAATGCATACTTAAGTATGAGTAAAAGAACAGACTTGAAAATCTACTCATAAAAGTACAAGTACCCAAAAAACTACTTAATTACAGTTATTTGAGTATTTGTAATTAGTTACTTCCACCCCTGCAAATAATATTATGCACCATATTACAGGATAAATTAAATGTGACTTAGTGATGGAAGATATCAACCTCTGATGACTTGATCACAGTGTACAGCACAGAAAGACATACAGAACAGTTAAGATTTTTCAACATGTCTGCATACCAACAGAAACATCTGACTGGTGGTGAAAACCAGAGACACCGATCTTGAGTAAGTTACACTTGGTTACGATTGTGAATAGGTTGCAGTTTGGTCAGGTTTGACATGGGACACAAACCCCGGTCTCCTGAGTAAAAGTCCTGTTTCTGTTTGAGCCATCCAACCACCCCACCTCTTCCATACACAGATTTTCTCACTCTTTTTTACTGCTGTCATAATCACTACAACCCCTAAAGATCACTAACTGACAATAAACATACACATTTTTCACAAGGGCTGAGATTTATGTATATTTCTGAGGACATTGTTTGGGCAGAAGAGAAAAACTCAGAGTCTGCATCTGTTTTAGTGTCTTTGTAAAGCCTTGGTCACACTACATGTCTTTCAAAGTTATCAGATCACTGTACCGTTCACATTATGCAACTTTTTTGTCTGTCTTATAATCGTGAATCTTAAGTTGTTCTTTGCATGCTACATGACTGATCAGTGACAGGAGGTCACACATAACAAGATCTCTCACCCAAGGAATCGCTGACAAGTCTGTCTGCTCTCCAAACTACATTTTGTCATGAAGTTAGATCATTAATACTGAAGCATCAGTGTGCAGCTTGTTACTGTAGTTGCCTTGCTGGGCCAGACCTGTCTTTCTGGAGCCTGGAGGTGGAGCCTGTTTGAACTACTTAATGACTGTATAGTCACTGCTATTACTTCATAACTACTTTTGGATCTTTTTTTCTATATTTGGGCTTTTCAGCCACTCCGGTGCTCTTCGATCTCTCCCTCTCTGTCTGCAGCTCTCAGCCTGTCTGCTGTCATGGCTGTAGCTGATGCATGGCTCCTCGAGCCGCCCCAATACAACCAGATATTAGATATGCTTGATATCTCTTTGGTTGTCTGCAAGGCAACAGTGGGCTCTCGCTGCACTCTGGGTTGCATCTTTGAACAGTTCACACATAATGATCCTCGCTCACATGGGTGAGCACTGATTTGCTGATATCTAGACTTTTGCCCGTGATCTCCAAAAGCTGTTGGTGAGTGGAAAATCTGTGCTGAAGTCATATAGTGTGAACTTGGCTTAAGGTTGTGGGTTGTGTGGACCAGCAGTGCTTTTAGCTAAATGCTAACTTAAGTGCTAACATGTTTAGCAGGTATAGGCAAGGAACGGTAGTTTATTTGTGAATGAATAAACAACTTCAAAACAACTTTGGCACACATTTTTCTTAAACTATAAATGTTAAGCTTTTAAATAAAATGATGATGTTGGCTTTCAAAGACAGTCAAATTTGAGTGACATGATTTTCTTTACTTATTCCAAATCAATAGGCTCTTTGAAACTAAAGTAAACACATGAATTCATGCTTGGTCACAGAGAAAAAAGTCTAAATTTGTTTTTTCTGCACAGACAGAAGTGATGTGAGCACAAAAAGACACTTGAGTGAACTGTCTTTAACACACAGCTAAGTGAAGCTTGACAGTTAACCTGCCACAGAACAGGCTAGTCCAGTGGTGTAAGTTACCATGGTTACTGAGCAGGGATTCCTCTAAGCCACAGTCATGAAATGGATCTCTCACTTAAATTATCCAGATTTATCAAAATAAGCCAGGCTTTTCTTTTATCCACATTGATGGAACACCTCTCTGGAAGTGTCAATTAGTTTTGAAGGTATTTAGCCATAAATCAAATCATAAAGTTAACATTTGACCTGATGATGATGCTATGTGAAATGTTGAGGTTACAACAGTTATTACAATTCATCCTGTAAGGAAAATGAATGTGTGTACATGATTTCATGGCAATCCATCTAATAGGTGTCAAAAGATTTAGCTTGAAACCACAAATGTGAACCTCATGGCAGCATTAAAAACATGGGATCACCAAAGTTGGCAGGATTTATAGAAAGAAACCCCTGCTGTATACAGTTTCATCAAAATTAAACAAAGTTGCACAAGACTTCTCCACTATAGCTGTCTTTATACACCAAAACCTTTAGATGATCTTTATCATGTTGATCTATGAGATCATGTCTCAGCTTTAAATATAGAATTGATCAATGGAAAATGTGACTTCACAAAATGAGATATAAAATAGAAAACAGACAAACAGTTTTGCTAATGGGTAAAAATGTGTTGAATCTCCTTTTTTTTAGTTTTAAAATAACTTAATCTCATAACTATATCTCATAACTCTATTGTATGACATGAAAATTACACGTGTTGAGTTTAGAACAGAAGCTTTTCTTTATTTGTGGAGGTGGTTGTTAGCAGGTGTGGTTTAGTGTGGTCTTATCAAGTCAGCTGTGCTCAAA
The DNA here is from genome assembly GCA_034769285.1 of Lutjanus argentimaculatus. Classification (NCBI taxonomy): domain Eukaryota; kingdom Metazoa; phylum Chordata; class Actinopteri; order Lutjaniformes; family Lutjanidae; genus Lutjanus; species Lutjanus argentimaculatus. The sequence goes on along the minus strand of JAWZSL010000006.1, from coordinate 1,075,935 downwards.
ATAAAACTACACACTGATGAGCGATAATTAATGTTAGATGTTCCCTTAATGAAATGGCACGCGTCACCAGGCATGTCGTCTAAAAATACGACGGGAATCCAGTCACCATAGCTGCCAGATTTCTCCTCTGAATTATTCACAGAGGCAGGCTGCCAAATTTCTTCTAATAACTTGAAGTGTTACATGTGACTTCTTTGTGACATTTATTTGCTGCTGGACTGACAGGAAACAGCAGATGCACAAAGTATTGTAATCAGGAAATTTGAATACTCGTCCACACCCGCCCATTAAAGCAGAAGACGTGAAGACATTGTGATCCAGTTTAACTGGAAATGATTGTGTCCACCAGCCCTGTGCTCTGAGTTCATTTAAATCCATTTTTACTGTTTCCTCCTTTCAACTGATAGACTTTGACAGCTGAAAGAAGATTCAGTGAGCTAATCAGATTGTGGTAATCAGCTGTCAGTTTGTTGAGTTTTTTGTCTCCATTAATGGGTGCAGAGTTTCTGTGCTGCAGAGATGACTTGTCAATCAAACAGTGTGGGAGGGACGATGGCATCCTCAGTTCATTTCTTTTGTTTTACAGTCTATTTTCCTCAGAGCAGTCGCTTGAAGTTTTGAACAGTCTTAGTAGCTTTCATGAACATGATAAAGGTTGAATCACTTTGGTCAACTTTACTTAGGCCTTTAAAAACAACACAGTTCATCTTAAGTTCTTTACAAGAGTAGGTTACAACCTTTTGGGCTCCTTGTCTATGATAACAGGTTGCACATATCGATGAGTCCTGCGGATTGTTTCATAGTTTCCTTTAAACAGTTTGAAGAGGCACGGTGATAGCTAAGAGAATTATATTGAGGGAATAGAAGTCTTCATCCCCTCCTTGTTACAAAAAATGGCTCAACCATATGATATTCTGCCTTCATCTGTGGGGAGATAAGATAGTCTTTGTCTAACTGTAATTTGAAATTTGCAAAGATTTGGGGGCCCTACATAGATCACATTAGGCAACAGGCAGACTAACTTGTGCATATATCTGCTGTGTACATCTACTCTACAATCTTTTCATGTCTGTGTCTGGAGTAGTATTGACTATCCTATACTTGCTTCAATGGACATTATTTTTGTTTCTGCTGATTTGTTGTAAGTCACCCCTGGTGATGGAATTTGCCTCTGGCTACCAAACTGTGCTTGATTTTTTGTGGCGTTAACGTTTGGTAATACCTACACTGTTTATTTAGGTATTCTTGTACAATATATTAAGAATATACTTTCATAAAGAGGCAGAATAAGTGCATTTAGATGGAATTAACAGACTCTTGTTTCTTCCTCTCAGTAAATATACACATTTTGAATGCTTTATAAAAGTTGTACTGCAGGTATAAAACTTAAATTTGCAGAATTTCCGCCACAGTATTTTATTTATTTAAGGACCCAAATAAAATCTCCTGTGACCCACCTGTTGGTCCCGACACAGTCTTTGGGAATGACTGGTGTAGTGCAACTGGAGCACAACAGAATGATGCTCCACCATTTATAGAGAGACAGACAGCACCGTGAACTGACTGTTGCACAATATTCTCAACATGATCAAACTATTCATGAAGTCGATTGAATATTTGATTGTGTGGTTAGTTATAGTTGACTTACTTATTTATATATTTATTAACATTGCCACTGGACGTACCTTGTGCTTCCTGTGTACTTGTCAGTTATATTTTATGTATTTTGTCTGTGTATTTATTCCATGCATTTTTGCTGCTATGACAATTTAATTTCCCTCCGGGGCAAATAAAACTCTTTTGCATGCTTTCTCTATTCAGCAATAACAAATATGTTGTTAATAAATTAAATAAATATTATTTATTACATCTAATCACAAATTTTTAAAAAAATCATTCATCACATGTCAATATCCTGCCCCTGTTTGATCAAGAGGAGTGCAGACATCCACATACAGATACAGATACAGATACAGATGCAGATGCAGTCTTGGACTGACCGTCATGATATAGACATAAGCTGCACGTCTGGCAGACGTCTCATGTTTGCTGGGTTGGTACCAAGGTAAAAGAGAGTTATGAGGTTGTTACATATAAGAGCATTAAGTCCAGTTTGGACACTAAAATGTGAAGCCAGATCCGAAGAAAAAAGATCAGAAAATATAGAACTTTTGTACTCGTAAAGGAACTGGCTGTGGTTCTGGTAATGAAATCCATGTACAGTCACAGGTAGAAAGGTACTGTTTAAACTCTTCTGACAAGAGAAATTTGGGAAGCAGAAAGGTCAATAATTTTCAACTCTAGTTGGTTTGTGTGTGTTACTAATTCAGAATCCTGGACTGAACTCAAAGGACACTAATTAAGATCAGACAGACAGCCGCAATCTGAGATTAACACGTCTGAGATACGTGGAGAAATTGAAGCAGTCGGTGCAGACGCAGAGCAGCTGGATTAATGTGTCTCTGGAGTGACGGATGCTTTAATCCTGATACTGGTGATGACTGAATGGATCCTTGGCACTTATAGCAATACTTCCCCCTGAGGTCATAATCAGTCTTTAACCCGTCTGACCTTTATTTATCCAGGAGCTGGCCTTCCAGGATACAGGGGCTACCCTATAAAGTGACCAGGTTACCAGTGCAGGTGTCTTACATAACAAAACGTGCATGGTCAAAATACAATATAAAATAAACTGTTACTACACTACTTGGTGGAGAGTCATGAGAACTGAGAGAGAAGGGTTAGACACACTTCTACTGTATAGGTATACACAGGTGGATGATTTAGCAAAGCAAAGGTGATCAGGTTTGTGAGCGAGAGCGGCGCAGTCTTGTTCCTTTCATTTCACTTTCAGACCTTGTTTGATCCAGAGCCAGTTAGTGCAGTTTGTTTAGGCTGGTGTACAAGCTGGGAATCAAACCGTGATGAGGACTAAACAACCGGACTGAGACCTCTTGAAAAGATGGGACTTTGTCACATTCCAAGTGGACTAGCAGATATGTGATTTTAGCATGGTTTGTTTGTAAAACCTCAGTGTAAACACAAACCATTACCAGAACCAAAAAACATTAAAGTACCATTAGTAATAAAATCTTCATTTGTTTAAACATGACCGTAGTTCTCCCTAACCTGTAGTGTTGAACGAGGTGGGGTTTTTTAGGTTTTGCCATCATTTCTATGAGTTACAACTTCATCTTTTTCACAAGCTGCACAGGTGGTAAGATTCTGCATTTTAAGTACGTTACATTTAAGCATTTGCATGTGCATGCTACATCTGCATAATTTCTCAAGAGCACAGAGATTCTATGAAATTGTCAAAGAAATTTATTCAAATTACTTATTTTTGGTGCACACAAGCCTTCAAAAAGAGCACCGGCCAATAGCCTCAATCATCAAAAATTGCAGACAGATTGCTTCTGCTTTTAAGAACACATTCACACAGCCTGGTGCTTTTAAAGTAGCCGTAATAACAGGATCGTTCTGTTATCTGATTTCATATTTCAGGACCGGCACTCTGTCTTTGTCCAGCTCATAGGCAATGATGTACGCAGCAGTAATGATAGCTGTCTTCTTGAATGTACAAAATGTGTCTGCATCAATCATTTGCTGGAGTAATTTGTTCAATAAATGCATGATCATAATGATGGATAATTACTTTATACTATGGATGAACATGAAAAGTGCTTTTAGTCATGTTGTTCACTAGCAATGTGCCGTCAGTGGAAAGTTGCCTTCCAGATTTTGTTACACGAAACTCCTGTCTATATCAAAAACTCACCACATTTCTCTTTATTTCAGTGCAAAAAAAACTTGCCTGACAGAATGAAACTGCATGTCTTATAATAGACTTGTATTCATAGTAAATTAAATTAATTAAAACCATAACACAAGTGCTTTAGATGAACACATTGAGCAACTAGCTCAAATACATTAGAGTAGTCACTGTGTTACAGAATAATCACGTGGGTGTAGCCTGATGCTGTTTAATAACACATTATCACACCTCTTTCGCAAAATGTACAGGACCTCATGTTTTTGCTGATGTATTCTACATATGGACAAAAACATGTTATGTGGTTCACAAATAATGGAGAAAATGGATGGAGACATTATAGCCATTTATCTCTGAGTCACATTGTAGCAGAACCCAGAATTTCATCAGGTGGATGTCAGGATGATACAAATGGAAGACAGCCCTCTTCAGAGAAAACTTTGCCTTGAAAAGGTTTTTTTCTGCTTTGCTTTTTACTTCAGTCTTCGTTTGAGTCCAAGACTTTACACAGTGGAATGCTTTTAGAAGTCTACCTGTCTTTCTCTCATGGGACAATAGCTTGAAGATCCCATAAAATCAGTGCTTGAACCTCCTTAAGAACTGCTTTTCACTGAAAAACAGTGCATCTTTAATAGTGACCTCATGCTGCACGATAAAAGGCAAAACACACTTTTTAGGATACACCACTGTGCTATTTCACAGAGACAACAGGTGTTTACTCTTTAGTATTTTGTCACAGATTCTCCCCAGATTGAGCACATCACAGCTACTGTTCTTGTTTGTTGCTCACAGTTGTCCATTCTCTACTTAGCAGACATTTGTCTCTGTATGTAGTTTGAGCTGTATTGACCAATCACATTTAAGCGGGTTTTGGTTGCCTGCAGGTAAACAGTCTTCATGGAGAGCGGAACACATTTGCTGAAATGCAATTCTGAAATCCATCAGCTATCACCTGAAGATAATTAAGCTTTTGTTAGTTTTTTTTTAAATGTATTTATCTGCATTCATATGAAACTGTATATGTACTTGTGAAACAATCTGGTCACAGATCTCATCTCTCGACTTCAACTCTATTCTCATGTCTCAAGTTGCTAAACAGTTAACAATGAGCCATGGCCCGGATATCCATTATTGTTATCTGGATATCCGCTGGCTACACTGGAAGCTCAGAAACATTGGATGTTGCCCGCAGAGGCTAAATTGTATGAATCTGTGGTTCAAATGATAGACGATAGGTTCCAAGATTGTGTGTGTGCTGTCTGTAGCTAAAGAGGCCAACCAGCAAAGCCATCTGATCCTCTAATTGTATTATCAAATCAAATTGCCTCTGTCTTCAAACTATGAAGCTCATAGTTTTGGTTTACACTTAATGAAGAGGTTCACAATTTTTCAAGCCAGTCTTAAAAACACCAGTCAGGGGCCCACATGATCAGTGAAATGTTTGTCCTTGCTTTTCTCTTGTGAACACTGGGCATTAAAATTCTTTCTAAATGTGCTGGGGGAAAAAATCCACCGTCTTCATGTGTAAGTTTTTCTGAAGCTAATAATAGACTCTACTAACCTGTCTTAGACAAATTAAGTGAATACTTCATTAACTGCTTGTTGAGCTGCAGTTTTATACTGAAAACAATAATCAACAAGACCTGCAGCAGGTTTTAATTTACTTCAAGCAGGTTGGGAAAATTACACAAGTTTACATTTTTAGAGCTGAAAACCAGACACAGATGACTTGGAAGATTAAACTGATGAAAGAATTTTCATTCTAGGCCAAGCTGTTTATTTAAGATAATTGAGAAAACTGACAGGGATACAATTCTGAAAAAAACATACACACACACCAACCTGCTTTTTGCAAAAGTATTTGTCAAATATTTTGGTGAAATTTGTTTAAAAAATTAGATGACATATAAAATGTTGTGCATGATCTGGATATCATTCAAAACACTTGATATCCACCATCTACAGAATGTCTGTGTTGTGTGTGTGTTTGTAGCATTTGAATGGAAACTTGTGGAGATAAAGATGTTCATTCCGCACCATACTTCTGAACTGACCACAGGTGGCAGTGAGGCAAACTTTTGTCACAATTCAATGGATGTGCCGAAAAAAAAAATCAATCATCTTTAGTCAGTCATTACCAAATATCATGCGTTGACTGAGTCAGGACCCTGATTGCGGAAAACAATTTTTGTACAAATCCACACAGGTGATATAAACTTTTCCCTAGAGATGATGCACGTGTCTTGATTGTTGTGTGCAATCGCAAGTAACATTGCAAAATATTTGCAAATGTTTGAACAATAGCTATGTTGATAAAATTTGATTGGCAGGTAAAATCCAAACAGATCTGATGTATCAAAATTTGTTTTATAGTTTTAGATCAGCAAAGTCTGTAAGTAATCCTGATATGACTGTTGGCCAAATGGTAAAAAATAGAATCATGAGAAAAAGTCATAAATGTACTTTATTAGTTAGTGTAGTTTTTGTGTGAGCAGTGGGTGGAATTTGCAACCTATCTGGCAATTTTGGTGAGTTTTTGCTGTATAACCACTTGTAGTGAAGGAAAATAAGAAGAAAGAAGAATGATTGGAAGTCAAACAGTAAGGCACCCCTTGAATAACGACAGACTTGAAATTGTGGCCCTGTCCTTTAGTACTAATCCATCAGTGCCTGATGTCTTGCACAAACATCAGGTTTCAGTAGAACATGCATCAGAGTGAGGAAACAATGACATTATTTCATGGGGCCTTTTAACAGAGCAGCAGAGGTGGAGGTGCCTTGCTCAGGGTCATGGAAGCAGAAAAGAGCCCTACAATTTTACCACCTTTTCGGTTTCTAACAGGCAGCCCTGCATCCCACTGGAGAACTTAATGGGTGCCACCCTGTTTTATATAACCTTTATCCCACAGCCCATTAAAGCGAGGACATTCAGCCTGACTGAAGCAGTGGAGGGGTTCAGCATTAGTGGAGATGTCACAGCTCAAGTAATGGCTTTTAAAATGCCTGAGACTGCTTCTTTGACTGGTAAAGTGCTGGAAGAGCTCTGGAGTGAGACCCCAGGTGTGATTCATGCCCATCTGAGTCACAAAGAGTGCTGGATTCAGCTTCTCACTATGCTCTATCATTATCCAAGTGAAGAGACGGCTGATATTTCTCCTCATTTATCTTCTACAGGTGCAACAGAACACTCTCACAGGTATGATCTCTCATCACAAGGGTCAGGCTGATCTCTAAATGAAAGCGTCTTTGTGTGGGCAAGCACGCACACACAGAAATAGATCTACACATATTTTACTCAATTTAACTAACACAATGGCTGTACAAGGACATACAGTACCACGGCTCATGTCTCATTCTGGGAAACGGTCCAGTTATAGAACATTAACACCGCTCACTCGATTTACACAGACTGGAGTTTGTTTCCACTTGACCCTCGGTGGCCTCTGTTTCAGAGCTAATCATCAGCTGCAGGGGTGTTGAATATCCCTCCCCAAGGGAAAAGGTCATGACTCCCTTGTATCATCAACACACCCTCCTACACGTGGGGATGAGGCCTATTGTTGTTGCTCTTTGTACAGCTGTGAATGTGATGAAACTGGCTGGAGACTAGAGCAGTGGTCTGCAACCTGTGGCTCTGGAGTCACATGAGGCTCTTTTGCCCCTCTCAAATGGCTCCCTGTGACTTGAGCAAAAAATTATACAGAAATCAATAACTTTTACATTTTTTAAAAACGTTTTAATTTTCAGTTATCCTCATTGTAGGTCTAAAGTGATTCTTGCATTCTCCAGTTGTAAAAATATGGAGCCTACACACCAAATCTGCTATATGACTAGTATATATTTCATCAAGTAAAATGTGCATCATAGGCTACATCTGCAGCTTGGCGTCTTTTACTCTAAATTCTGACAATGGACAGATTAAAGTCTACGTATGATAACTATGGAGAATCTAAAAACTAAAATCAAAAAAGCATTAAGTCTCAGAGGAAAAGAGAAAATTTAATAGTTTCCTGGTTTCTTCCTTTTTTGGCCAAAAATGTCTCTTTTGATGGCAAAGGATGCAGACCTCTGCTCTAGAGGGAAAATGAGATACCTGGCATCTAAAACTAGAGTTTTACAGATAATTTAAAGAGTTTTCATGGTACAAAATAAAATAATTATGGGTTATTTTCAAATGATAGCAGGTGACTTGTTTTCTTAGTTGACAAGCAGATGTAACACTGCTGAATACCACAACAACTTTCTATCACCACAGCTGAAGTACATAGAGTGTTTCCAGCCTTTACTTTATTAAATAATTGATTTATGAGATCATCTAGAAAGTTGCATCAATCAAATTTACATTTAATAATATGTCCCTTTCATTACTTTGTACTTAAAGGAGAAATATGTAATATAATTACTGTACTAAATCATAAAATGAGTCAAATATGTGATCAGAGATTTAGGAAACATGCTAATTTGAAATGCTGTTCTCCACAATATCTGTTTTTGTTTTTTTCCACACTGCCTGTTTCACATTGGTGAGACGTAAATGTAATGTGATGTTCCCTGAATGACTCAGTGTCTGTTTATGAGTCGTAAGAAATCACTAATAATTTTTAGATGGAGTAGATCTTTATAAATGTTAAATTGTCTGTTAATGGAGTTTGTCAGGCAGTGAGGCAGGCAGTCACTGAACTCCAGCTCCAGAGTGTGTACTTTCAGGGCAGTGGGCGTGTGTTGTCAAGATGGGCTTAGCTTTACACTGACAGACAACTGACAGGCAACAGTGTAGGAGTCTGCGACGGCTGTTATTGTCAAAATATAATGTGCTCATTTGAATTGAGGAATTACAGGAATTCTTATGTCAGTATAGCAAGGATCTTTAACTTGCAGTCATAGCACCCTTATTTTTCTTGTGTGAAACCCTATAGATGTAAATCTACAGTCTCAGCATGTGGGCAAGCTTTTATTTCACTGAACTTAGAACTGTAAGTTTATTCAACAAGAATATCTGTGTTTGTTGAAGTAGAAATTCATGGTGCTGGAGCAGGAATTTCATTGTTAGCCTCACAAGAATCTCATCATTGAGCGAACAAGAAAATACAAGTTGGCAGAACTCTCGTCTAAACTTGTAAACTTTAGAAAAGTCAACAACAGTAGACAAAAGGTGAGAAAAAGCAAAAATCTATTGCATCACGTTGCCTTTATATTTTGCGTTTTCACAATGTTTTCTTTTTAGCAGTGCACTCGCTTCAACCATAGATCATAGATTCAATAGAGATTCAACCTATAACATACTGTCTGTGGCTCCAAAACGCTATTTATACTGCAGTACTTATTTTTGAAGACTAAGCTCAGGCTACACATTGCCCTTTTCAGTTACGAATAGATTACTGTATTCAAGTTCAACTTTATTAAGAACACAGTTCTTGTGGTCTGGTTTTAACAGGTGCATATGCATTTACATGTTAAATGATTTGTATATTCTGTTTAATGAAAAGAACAATATATGAATAGGAAAATATATGAATGTGATATGAAGCAAATTATTTTGAATAAACTATACTAAATGAAACAGACGGTAAAACTTGGAACACTGTTTGGTGCAGTTTAAACAATGCATCACTCTCTCTAACATGTACATTTATTTTAAAAAGCTCCCATAAATCTCTGAACCTGCTCCTGCTTTTGTATTTCACACTCTGAGTACAATAACTTTAGTCAAATGCAGCCAAAAACAGGGATTTCTGGTAGAGATGGATACACAAACATATTGTCACTTAACTTGATTTCAGATTATTAAATGAAGATCAACCCACTATATATACATATCACACAGTGTTGGACATCTGGAGAGATCATTGCTGCTGTTCATAAATCCTCACACACTGCTGTCTGTCTGCCTGTCTCTGTCATTCTCATTCTCTGAGTCTCTCTATAACCATTCACAGCTGGCATTAACGTGCTCTGTATCTAATTTGTATAATCTGAAATGGTAATGCAAGGTGTAAATTTAGCATAGAAGACACTGTGATTGATAATGGAATCTGTCAGACCACCTGTGGATACATCTGTATGTACAGAATATCCAACAGTGGGAGTATGAAAGAGAATTGGCTTCATCTAAAGAGTTTTGGAGAACAGAAGTTACTTTGCTTTGCCCGGCCTGTGATTTAAATTGACAACCACTCACTGCGGAGCCCATGTTACACTAAGTTATTGAACTTTTATACAACTTTATCTCCCACTGAAACTTTCTGGCTTTTTTGTTGCTCATATTCAAATCAAGTTGCATAGCTTCAAACTCAGCAGAGGTTTTTGAATTATGTAATACCAGTGTTGCTTGTGCATGATGGGAACTGTTGGGTCTGTGTAAATAAATGATATTATAAAGAGTGTATTTAATTCTTTCTTTTCCCTGAAGACTTTTTAAATTAGGCCTCTGTAGCTGTAAATTTGGAGGAATATGTTCTGAGCCGTAGACATAGGCTATGACACACATTTTAGTTGAGGAAATACTTTTTTTTTAATGTGGTGTATAGGCTACATATATATATATATATATATATATATTTTTTTTTTTTTTGCAGTTGGCAAATGATAGAATCATTTTACACTGCAAAAAGAAAAACAAAAAAAGAGCTGAGTCAAATCAAAAGTTCAAGGCAAAGCACTGCAATAGATTTTTGAGTTTTGAGCCCCAAGTTTTGAAATAAACTTTTAAAAGTTTTGCTGATCTATAATCTTTAGTTGGGATGATTTACTTTAACTAACTGAAAATAATATTAAAATTTTAACCATGAGCCTCTTACACATGAGTGAATTTACTACTTAATTTTTACATACAATATTTTGGGGTTTCTAAAAGTCAAAGATTTCAGAAAAGTAAATCTCAACAAAAGATCAGTTGGGAAAACTGAAACATTGTTAGATAATCTGGGCAGAACATTGCTGCCGACCTGGTCCAGCTCAGATTTCTCCTCTGATTCTCAGGGGAGTATTGTGGAACCAGCTTTACTCTGTGTCAGCTTGGTTACTACTTGTTGCCTTTGTTGGTAGGGTTAGATTGGTTAGGTTGGGTAGGTTTAGCCATGAATACTTCAGGTGTAAGAATATCAGGGTAAGCCAATCTGAGGCAAAGTAGGGTCATGCCTTTGCCATAGTAGGATTTGTATGCAGGAACTGTACTTCATGGTATAGAAAGGCAAAATTAGTTTTTTTAAAAAAAAGATAAAATAACTGATATTTTGAATGAATTACTTGTGATGGTTGAAGCTGAATAATACTCTTGAAGCTGTGCACCTTCTCCAGTATTATATGTTACATAACCAGCCCAAAGATTCAGTCAGCAGTTCAACAGGCGTTCTAAATCACTGAAAAAGCTACAAACTGTAGGTAACCATAGCAACCGAACATCTACTTCACAGAAAATAACTCAATTTACGGTCATGGGTGTGACCATCACATGAGCATCATTTTACACTCATATTTCACTGTCACTAAGGCAGTGATAGTGAAATATTGCTCATGACGTCTTAAGCACATTTTGTACGCGAGGGTCAAGTATGGCCACACATTCACATCCACGAGCCTTGACCTGCGTGTCAACAAGCATGTTGCACAATAGATGAGACGCATCCTTATCAATAAAAACCTTCATGAACTTTCAGAAGCACTAAGCGTAAATGAAAATAACCCAACCCTATAAACAACATTGCATCCATGATACAGTACATACATAAAACCACAAATTGAATGCACACTTTTATGGACTAGAGAATAAAAATATTTTACTCATGGTTTAAATTCAAGTACACTGTTTTCCTGTGAAATTCCAGCAGTGTTTTGTGGATTAAAAAAACTTAACCCAACCTTCAACCAGCATGAGGGTTAGTAGACTGAATTTTAATTTTTTTTTTAATTTTTAATTATTTTTTTTAATCCCTTTAAACTCTAAAAGTACAAGACAATAAAGAATCAGCATCAACAACAAAGAGTCCCAGCAAAAAGATGCATCAGTCCCATCTGCACAGTTTGATTGACAGGTGATTTCTGATCAGTACAGTGAAAATTACAGCACAGAACAGAGAATGTGATAAAATAGAGGCATGGAAGTGTCGATGTGTTTCCTCTGGCTGTAGTGAAAGAAGTAAAACTGCTGTAAATCAGACTGTTTTCATGAGAACAAAGTATGAAAGCAGCTGTTTGGTTAACACACAGGTTGAATTTGATGTATCAGCCAGTTAATAGTGGCCAAGTAAAGCATGACATAATACTTTTATCCTCCAAGGGATGTTAACACACTCCAGTATAAACACACACACCATCCGTAAGCCTGCTGAGTGTTTATGGTCTCATTGGAGTCATATATCTAAAGTCTGTCGGTGCTGAGAGAACAACCTGTATTTAAGAAGCAATTCTTCACTGCCAGAGGAGAAGAGAAGGAGCAAGAGAAACAAGGAATAAAAGAAGGGGAGGAGAGGAATAGAAAGGATCCATCCATCACATGACATACTTAAATAACTGGTTATCTTAACCCAAACTATGACCTTTTCCTAAACCTAACCAAGCAGTTTTTGTGCGTAAACCTAACCAAACTGTGACTGTTGTACAATGTAAACCACATGTGTAATGTCATGTGACTTACATAATGTAGTAAAGGTCCAGTAAGCCTGTCGCTGCTGTTAGTCTCCACCCATATTATACATTGATTTGGGAGTAATTGGCAATTGACCTGTTCTGTTGTTTAGGTATGGGAATGTGCTGCTTAAACGCCAGTCACATCATGAAATCTACAGCAGCACCCAATTCATTTTTCTATTTCAGTAATTAATTACAATTCCATCTAAAACATCATATTACTGGAGATCACTGTGTGTATTAGATTGTAATGTGCGTGAAATAATAGAATAGCTTGTCTTTGTTTTGATATAAGTGTAATATATTGGTCATCAGCTGCCTTCTCTCTGTGTATTGGCATCACTGAAAATAATATTGTTTGACCAGTATTTATGAGGACAGAGAACAGAAGAGAGGAAGGGAGAGAAGAGAATGGATGGAATAGAGGAAATGAGAGTAAACAAGAGGAAATGTGGAGCAGAAGAAGACAGAAGAGGCAAAAAAAAAAGTAAATGTAGATATGGAGGTGAAGGTAAGGAATTAGAGAGAAGGGGGAAGAGGAGACCAAAGGGACAGGAGAGGTTAGGAGAAGACAATGGAAGAGTAAAGGGACTGAGACTGAAAAAAGAAAGAAGAATTTGCATGAAAACTGAAGAGATGGAAATGAAATGAGATGGAGAGGAGAGAGTATTAAAATAAAAAGAAAGCAGCGCTTCAGAGTTTAATATCAGAGCTTCCCAACTTTATATTTATTCTGGATCTTTCTATCTGCAGTCCCGTAAATGACAGCCTACTCTACATGATTTATGTCAGGGTGTTTTAAAGCCTTGACTTAATGGGCTGTTTCCATCATCGTGACATGCTGCTGTACCGTATGAAGGCTGACACCACCTGCAGGGAGCAGAGAAAACACACTGAGCTCAAGTCTGCCACTGTGGACTCATGTAGATGGTATGCATGCTGAAGTTCTTGTTTCAGCTAATCTGCAATAAAACACAGAGGTGGTTAAATACACAGAAGTGAAGTGATTTCAACTGTGCTGAACAGTGAGGAAAAAATAATCACCTTTAAAACAGAGTTTAAAGAATGAAATTTTGACCTCTCCTCACTGTTGGTGTAAGGAAATATAAACCCTAATGAATCCGTATACAGCATATGTACCCTGTGTAAGTTACACTGTTTAACTCTTAAAACGTTCAACATTTCAAAGGACCAGTGGTTGCTGTTAAGTTTGTGTTCCACTCAAAAAAGTGTAAACCAGAGCTTATAGCAATTACACAACATGAGCACCGATTCCAGATAGATTTTATGCTGCATCACGTGCTGCTCAGATGATCCCATTGTCTGAGTTTGGAAGTCGTTCTTCTGACTTTTGTATGTTCATGAGTTAAGTTGTCATATGGAAACAACATGGATCGAAGGGTAGGGTTGATTTGAGTTTGAGTGATGGTTGGCTGAGATTAGTGTCCGAGTGAAGATTTATGTTGGTATCCAAGTCTGCTGAAAATCTTTCTGCTACAGAAGGGATTTTAATGATTAATCATTACTCAGTTAATCACCATTAACTCCTCACCCGCCAGTGTTTTTTAATAAAGTTGCCAGCCAGCACCAGCATTTTTGACAGAATTCACTGATTTTTCAGCACCCACAGAATATTCAGCTCTATGAATATGTTAATGTGGAATAGATCAAAAGAAAGAACAGATCTTCTAGTTTCAGACACTTACACAAAAAAACATTTTGGTTTATAGCTTCATTCATTTTTTATAAGCACTTGAATGTGTTGTGAGAAATGGAGAGAACTGGACCCAAAAGCGAGACCTGGATAACAGTTCGGTTGTAAGTGGCTTTATTCTTTTAAACAAAAAAAATGAGAAGGGATGTCTTCAGTGATTCTGGGCTCTCAGGAAACACGGGGCAGGCAGGCAGACAGGCAGACTGGCAGACTGAGCAAAGCTGGAAGTAGGTGGCAGGCTGAAGTGGCAGACAGACAGATATCCCACGGGTGATGATCTGCGGTGGAAAAAGACAAGTTTTCAGCAAAAAATCCCACAAGGAAAAAAAAGCTAACAGTTACTAGAAGGCTAAGGTTAGTATCACAAAGGTAGACTGAACGATCTGGTGGAGACTGGACTGCAGAGCCGGGGTATTTGTACTGCTGGAGATGATTAGTGGATGGATTTCAGGTGAGCAGGCAGATTGGCAGCAGGAGTTGATTGGCAGCAGGACTGATGAGCCACACCCAGAACACAGACACAGAGAGAGACAAACAAGGAACCACAAGAAACAAAGGGGAGGGGGAAACAGCTGACACATGAGGAGGGAAGGAAAGGTACAGACTATAACAGAATGTTGGTTAGTTGCATAAAACAATCCACTTCTCAGACAAAAAACAGAGAAAACAGCATTTTTGTGAAAGAGACCTTTTTAAGCAGAATATGGACTTCATGTTTTTGTTTTTGGCTTTTAATCACTTCATATTATGTGTGTGTGACATCACTGTCACCAGTGTGGTCAACGTTAAGTGTGTGTGTTCCCTGCCCCCCGCCGGAAACACTGTGTGGGAGGCCTGGGATCTCATGCACAATACTTGATATAACTGCCTGCTCTCATGTATTTTATCAATCAGTTTTATCAAGCCAAAATTTGACTTTGACCTACTAAGTATTAGAACTTTGCCTGACAGAATCCTATCTGAACCCAATCCCATCCCATCCCTCAGCTTATTTCAGCCTGAACTCGATTACAGCCTGACATTTTTTCTTAACCAGCTTCCCTCCTTGTACCAAACAGTAGGAGTTGGCAGTGACAGGGACAATACATGGTAGGAATTTGAAGTGGCAACAGCAAAACTGGGGACAAAAAAAATTACAACTACCACTACTGTACTACTGATAATAATAATAACACAGCCCAAACCTGATGTAAGCCTATGAAATGTGTGAGAAATACGACCTGACCCAAACCCGTCGGTCCCATTGGGTTCTGTTGGATTTGGGCACAGATCTCAAGCTCTACTATGCAAGTCAAACCAACATCAATAATAAAGTATATAAATGAATTTTATTTCAGTTGGACTTAAAGCCACACAAATCACATTTTTACATATCAACAATGAATCAAATTAAATGTTATGTGAAAGAGGACGCTGATAAACCCAGATATTATCAGAATTATCACTCAACGCTGCAGTTTCTTTCACTATTACTCAGACTTTTAGTGTCTCTTAGCTCATTGTCCTGGTCTTCTGGCCTACAAACTCTTATCAATGTCCTTTACAGTAGCAAAAGGTTCCAGCAGCTGTTTTGAGCAATGAGAGAGGAAGCTTTCAGGACCAAATGGCACACAGGCAGCGTTAGCAGCTAGGAAAGCAGGAAAGTGAATGGTTTAGCCAAAGACCAATATTTTTCTCAGGAGTTGATGGAGATCACACCAAAGGTTAAAGGAGAGTGAATATTGTTTTTCTGTTGTTTAATAAGTTCCTTTTACCCTCTCAATCCCTGAGAAACCCTCAAACTTTGTTTAAGTAACTCGTAAGTTGAAAAAGCGTTTTTATCTGGGTACACCACAGGGCCACATCCTGTATTTATGTGTTTTGTATCTGCTTTTCAAAGAGCACCATTGAGGTTTTAATGGCATTGTTCAGAGTGATAAAACATCCTCTCTCCACACTTTGGGACAGAAAGTGCCCCTCTGCTTCCTTTTGTATTTCTTTAAATACATAATGTAGTGTTTGCTTCATAACAGCACACACACACACACACACAACACACACGCAGCAGAATATAATCTCTCTCTGTCTGATGGACAAACACATAAAACACTGAACCACTCTGTACTTCAATTAAAAGTTAATTGTCTTGTCAGATGGAATCAATTTAGCACTTTAGTATCTTGTATTGGATAGAAAATTAGCTCATTTAATTACATCTCTTCATCTCATTAAGAGAGAGATTATTTGCATGTGACAAATGGATTTGATTGGTGCAGCTGAGTGTGTTACAGTGTAGTTTCCACATCAGAGCTTCTTCAATCAAATGTGTCAAAGTTTCATAAATGAAGATGTGAAGAACTTTATTCATCACTGAAAAGAAAGTGGGTTACTGTAGCAGCAAAGACATGTGGGGGATAGATATTAAATGTTTTGGTTTGCTTTAATTCTTGTAATTTCTAAGCTGGCCCTGCATGAGAAAACAGCCTTGTCCCAGACAAGAATTCCTGACTTTAAACAATTTAAAAATATGTTAATCATCATGGATTTTTAATGAAAATGTTGGCCCTTTAATGTTGTGTCCCAGATTTTTGTCAACTCAGTCAGATTTTTTGTCTCACTTCCTGGTTTGAAAAAGGTGCTAATACTACTCAAGCACTGGTAAACTTTCTATTTTTAGACAAACACATAAAATAATATTGTTATCAGATGTGTCTCAACCATAACATCAACTCTGTAGCTCTTCTAAATCAAAGTTAAATAAGTTTAATAATTATGGTTTAAAATGTGTTTGATTAGCATTAAGTGAACTCTGAGCAACATTAAAAACTAAAATGACTACTCACTATGACTGTGATGTGAATGAAAAAATGTTACATTTTGTCAACTCTGTAAGACCTCAACTCTGTCAAATGGAAAATCTGCCTGCATTTACAAAAATTTCATCACTAGGGGGTTGGCCTGTTACAAGGTTTGATACCCAAGAGTCTGATCTTTTGAGATATATAATCCCAGAATAATTGAAGAGTATTTCCATTTGGCATCAGTTTTCCGAGATCAAACAGCCTGGGCTCATTTCGTTTTGTTCCAAGGTAGCAGTTACACAGAGAGAAAATCCATCATGGAAGGGGCACAGAGACCAATTTGCTGCACCCACAGGGGTAGACAATAAACACAAAATCTTGAGTAAAGCTGCAAGTGTGCATTGTGGGAAATCACTAACTGAAGACTCAGTAGATGACACAGATTGATTGGAACTGGTTTCACCAAAAAATAAATGATAAGCCCCGTCCAAACTCAAAAGATGACCTCCAGAAATGCATTGAACACCAGCAGCTGATGATCTCTTTCTTTCTTTCTCTGAGTTTTAAGCCCCTCAGATAGGATGAGGTGTTTGGGAGATGTAAAAAATGTTATCACACTCAGCAGGCTGCATTTGTACTGGCGGAATGAACAGCAGCCTCTCTTTATTATTCACTGAGTTCTCTCCAGCTGGGAATATTACCTTTGGCTGAAAATATACAGCTGCTGCTCAGACTCCCGCTGCTGTGTTTGTTCTGTGTGCAGGAGGCTGGAGGAGAGGCAAAATAAAGGGTCAGACACTTTTAAACACATAGACATTATACACACAAATGTAAATACAGTATACAGAGCATATGAACACAGAACATACTGAATAATGGTGCTATGTTATTCTGTCTGAAAAATTCACAATGCCACAATAAATTCACAGCTTCATGCATCACTTACAAGGCTAATGAGAGAAGCACTGACTGCCAGCTACTGATCAAAGACACAGAAATGGATGTATGATTTTAAACATTAAAATGAGTGATCATAGTGCTTTTTAATATGGTATGATAGTTGGAACTGTACACACCACTTGTAGCATTGACCAAAGAGCTGTCATCTCGGGATTTTCACACACAGTGCCGGTCCAAGAGGTGCATGCTCCACCAGCTGAGCTACTGGGATACATGCTAAATTAATTAATTAATTAATTAATTTGTTCAACAGAAATTAAAAATAATTTTTTACAAAGATTCTGACAGTGTACAGTCTTGGAATGCTGCGTTGTGTGTTAAATTGTGTTATTGACTTGTAAAGTAATCTTTTAAATTGACAAACATCATATGTGTCATATGTACTTTTCAACAATTATATCTGTTTCCAACCAAGCCACCCTCCTTTAACTGTTGTGAAAAAAAAGGAAAAAAATCTTCAAATACAGTTTCCCAGTGCTTAGGCCTGGTGGGGGCTCAACTTAGGCTCGGTGAGCCACCAGGTTTGCACCCTGCTGAGGATGCTGTGAAAAGCAAACAGCTACTGATTGATGATCTTATTTTTTTCTTAAATGAACTACTACAAGAATGTCTATTAAATATAGATGCCCCAAATATACTGGTAGATCAGTATATTTCATAAGAGCAAATGGACTCCTGTATTAAAATGACATGTATATTCATGCAGCCCGCTGTGAGCAGCCTTGATCCGGTGGCAGTGATGTTTTTCTATATGACAGGAATGTACAGTATTTGTTTGGAGGAATCTAAATTGCAAAAAGCACTGATTGCCTGAACCTCTTCAGCCAATGACATTTGTGAGTAGATTTACTTTTGCTTGTTTAAAAGTAGAGATGCACCGATTCCAATTTTCTTGGCCAATTCCGATTCCCGATTTTTTTAAGGGTCTGACCTGCCAATTCCGATTTTCAGTCTTTCCAAGAAATATAACTGACAGCATTCACAAACATTTTTGCAACTTTTCTTGTAAAACTAAATTGGAGATTCATAATTAAACTATTAAATATAGACTATTAAATAACTCATATATTTTCTCCAAAAGTGCTCCAGATTACAGCCAGGCCTTATTATAAGATTAAATTAATATTATGTACTAGCAGAAACACGATCTCACCGACGCAGTGCAACAGTTTGCTGTAGTAAAACTTTGCTGTGAGAAAAACAGAAGCAGAAGTTAAACGAGTCTGGATGAGAAAATGTTTGAGGAGACGCATCAACACAGGTTGTTTATTCTTCAGCCACAACAGGAGGTGAGATTTTAACTGTCAGTCTGTGAACAGCAGTCTGCTGCTGGCTAACATTAGCATGAAGAGCTACAAAGGTTTAGCTGTTTGGTGACACCCGTCAGCTGTTCTGTGTTGTTGTAGACTGTCTGTCTTCTCTTTATTCTGTTCTTGGAGTCTGTCGCTGAACACTGACTTCATGCAGCATGTGTCTGAGTGTGTGCTGCTATGATCAGCACTGTGGTGGGTGTGACATTACGGCCAGCGTGTGTTACGCGCATGACGCGACCATCGTGCAGAGTATGTGTGCGAATATGACGGGCACAAACTCGGATATCGCATATGTGGCGCTGACCGGCCGGTCACCGGTCAGGGCCGGTCATGCTGAAAACCGGCCGGCTCCGGTCTCTGGCCGGTCAATTGGTGCATCCCTATGTGTTAAAGTGTTGGTCCCGATTAATATTATTTAATAAATTAACAGCTGTTAGCTACCCTTGGCAAGTCTTTAAAGTTGCCACTTCTTGTAACTGCCTCACTAAAAAAGTCTTCAAATAAGTTATTGGTACAAAAATGCCAATTTGTACTGCCCACAGGAAGTGATTATTATGCCTTTTTAGCCAATCAAATTAGTTTTCTTATAGCATGAGGTCTTGCAGTGATGTCACTCTCGTTGTGTTCTCTTATGTAAGAGAGCAGGTCGTTATAATAATATAATAATTCAGGATGATGCAGGACCCCGACATGAAGCATCTCAAAGATGTCACTTAAACTGCTGATTTTAGATGAAAGGCAAAAGGTAAAAACACAAATTTTGGATTGATTAATGTGGAGCAGGTGTGAAATTTTCTTTCAGTACATTATTGCTTCACCAGTTTTGACAAACTACTTCTCAAGACACTTGTTTTTCATCAGTTAGGAATTTATATTTGCTTTCCATTGTTCTCTTTTCTCTTCCTTGTTGCTGTCTCTCCTCCTGTCTTTTCCACTGAGTTGTCCTCCTCACATTCTTTCTGTCTCTTTGCCCCCTTCTCTTCTGTTTTGTGCCTTTCTCTCCCCATCGACATCTCTTCTGCATTTGACTTCATCTCTACTTCACGTTTCCGCCAGCACTCAGCCTGTGTGGCATCTCCTTGTTGACCTGAAGCAATACCACACACACTGTCCCTAACTTGTTAGTGTGTAGAGTGTCTTTGTCAGCTTGTGTATTTGTGCGTGTGAGCTCATGCAAGAGATAAAAAGAGAAGGAGATAACAGGTGTGTGTTTGTCTGAGAGGAAGAGAAGAGATGGAATGTGAGTATTTATTTGTGCTTTCATTCCAGTGTCTATATTTGTTTCTGCATCAGTGAGTATGTCTGCATATCTGTGTGTGTGTATGTGTGTGTGTGTATCTGGCCTTCATTGTCTTGCGGATATAAACAAAATCAAACAGAGAAAATCCTAACAGGAAGCATTTCTCTGAGGCTGTCGGGTTAAATGCTGCTGTGATGTTGTCAGCTGCATTCAGCCACAAGCGCTCAACAAACAACTGCCACTAACTCTCCACACATGCTCACTATCTGGCTCTGCTTCCAAATATGTTATAGCAGATTATGATTGGATACAGCAGGATTTAGAAAAAAAATGTTTTATGGTACATAGAGGTGAATCATAGACCTAAAAGAAATAAACACAGATCCATACACCAGCTGATCCAACTTGGGCAAAAAGGATCTGGTTCCAAACGTTAAACAAAGTTTTGCACACTGTGCGTTTCCCGACCCCAACTCTAATTTGTCCTTTGTCTACAAATATAGCAAGTGGTTTTGGTTTCAATATTTGTTTTAGATTTACATATTTCCTCGAAAAATGTTCCATTATTGTTGTCTGTTTAGAAACAAAGTGTGCGAAAGGAATATTCCCATCTACCACTGTTTGACTTTTGGGTCTACCAGTAAATTGCCTTGTGAGGCAACTGGATTCGTGAGATCATGCAAGAATCCATCTTGCCAGGGTTCAAGCTACGTGCTTGCGTCTCAACCACAGTGGTTTGGACTGATCAGCGTCCTATGTGGAACTGCTTGTAGCTCTGGGCATGGTTTTGGGGAGACAACAGAGAGAAATGACAATGGTGGTTCCTGAAGAGGTTCACTTCAATTCGAAAAGTTTCTTTATTCCCAAGGGGCAGTTCATTCCCAGATGAGATAGGAAGAGGAAGCTGACGTTAGTGTAGAAGCTGCTCAGGTATTGATGGGAACATGATCTGATACCACATCATTTATTCGCCCTGAAACGGGGCCCTGTTACTGCACAGCAGTGTCCGGTACGCCTTGTTTTATATGGTCAGTTTAGGGGCAAAATGCCAGCTTTACCTTGGCATCAGATCGAGTTGCAAAGTGTGTGTTAATGTAATCAGCTAGTGGTTAGCAGGAGAAGAATCCACATACAGAATTGCAATTCAAGTTTCCCTTGACTTAAAAGACAGTATCTGGACATACCACCCGGTTGTTAACCGAGAGTCCCTGCGGAGACAAAGACAATATTTTTTTCTTGTCTGCTCAGAGATTGGGGACTGTCGTGGAATGCTGGGGAGGCTTCCCTGCTGTTTCTATATTTAGTGGCTGATATCACAGCTTGTTTTTTTCCCTTTGTGACAGCTTCTCTCTCAGCTCATTGGTCACTCAGTCTATAATTTGTCAGCCTGTCTCTTCTGTCCACTAAAAGGTCTCTGTGCTCGTTATTTATGTCCACATGGCTGCTGCACGTCCCCATCAAAAGCAGACAGATTTGGGCAGAGCTCATTAAATGTAAGATTTGTCCAAAATTTCAGTTACCACACAGCTGCTGACTGAGTGTTTTGATGTGGCATGATTTGTGTGTGTCTGTGCGTGCATGCGTGTGTGTGCAAGAGGGACTAAGATACTATTTTTTCTTTGCTGGCTGCAGCTTACTAAGTGTTTTGATGGATGAATCAGTACATCCAAAGCTCATGATTTCTTGATAAGATTGTCATGAAATTTCAGTGAGATATTCATCATCTGCAGAGGCTGATTTTGATTTGTGATTGGATTTTATCTTGATTATGTGAAGGCTATTTTGATTAACTTACTATCAGAACTGAGATGTTATATTCTCCAGAATTTGTGCCCTATTGTGCATTTAGAAATCTTTCTGGCGAGGCAGAACGTCTGGCCACCAAGCCCCATTAATCAGCACAAGCGATGAGTAAATGCTAAATCATTACTTACATACCAGTTTGCCATCTCTTTTCCACTGATCTGACACCCTGTATCTCCTTTCTCCATATGCCTTCTGTCCAAAACTTAGCTCTGCGATCTGCAAGAGTAGTTAAGCATATGATCTATATAATTTTTCTATTTCATGGTTCATTCTAGTTTATTTTTTATTTATTTTTTACTGACAGCGCACCGCGTCACACCACCAAACTTACCCTACCCTACAAATATAGCATTAATAGAATCCAGATGTAAAGATTCACACATTGCATTGTGACAGCACTCAGTCATATTGTACTGAAACGTTAGCTATTTAAAAATGTCTAAGATGAATCCGATCACTGAACATGTATCGAGATGTGTATCGAATCCTCTCAGTCAGTGAGATGCATACCCCTACTTGTCATACCTTACTGTGGTATATTGAGCACAGTATTGTGTATGGTCATGTACTAATGCCACCTGTATCTCAGTGAACATGGCTGTGTGTGGAGTTGTAAGCCACGCATGCGCACTGCTATTGTTATGATGAAGAACATGGCTGAGTAAAGTGAGCAATGAACGCTAGCAATGTGTCCGCCTTGTCAATACACAACAATAACTGGCGACGAGGATGGGATACACCCATCTAAGGACAAGGTGAGAGCTATACAGGAGGCTCCTGCTCCCATCAACGTCAAAGAGCTACAAGCTTTCTTGGGACTTGTGAATTATTATGGGAGATTTGTACCACAGCAGAGCACAGTCCTGGCCCCACTGTACAGACTGCTCAGAGAAAAGGTTACATGGAAATGGACGGAGGTTGAGCAAAATGCTTTTTGTAAGTGTAAAGAACTGTTGACTAGTGATCAGGTACTAGCCCACTACGACCCCAGTCTACCGCTCACCTTAGCATGCGATGCCTCTGCATATGGCATCGGAGCAGTGATTCAACACACTATGCCAAATGGGGAGGAGCGACCAATTGCGTACGCCTCCCGTACACTGTCCCCAGCGGAAAAAAAATATATTCTCAAATAGATAAAGAGGCCCTTGGACTGATATATGGTGTTAAGAAGTTTCATCAATACTTGTGGGGTAGACACTTTACCCTTGTCACTGACCATCGTCCCCTGCTGACACTGTTTGGCGAGCACAAGAGCCTGCCCACACTCGCTGCTGCACGCATTCAGCGGTGGGCGATTATACTGTCAGCATATGACTACCACATTGCTTATCGCAAGTCAGAGGAGCACAGCAATGCTGATGGACTTTCTCGCTGTCCCCTACCGGAGACCAGCGACACAGGAACAGCGGTGACAACAGCTGTAGTCCACTCACTGCTGGCGGAGCATCTGCAGGGAGCACCGCTCAACGCCACACAAGTCGCCAGAACGACGCGCACCGACAGTGAGTTATCCCAAGTGTATAAGTATGTTATGGAAGGCTGGCCTGCCAGAGTAGAAGAAAATTTAAAGGTGTTTCACACAAAGAGAAATGAACTGTCCACAGAGCAAGGGTGTGTCCTATGGGGCACCAGAGTCATTGTACCTTTAAAGCTGAGAGGAGCTGTTTTGAAGGAGATTCACTCTGGTCATCAAGGCATAGTAAAAACTAAAGCCCTAGCCCGCAAATACATATGGTGGCCAAACCTTGACTCAGATGTAGAGCAAATCTGCAGAGAATGTGAAACATGTCAACTGGAACAGAAAATGCCTAAGCAGGTTCCACTTCATCCTTGGGAGTTTCCAGGAGAGTCCTGGAAGAGACTGCATATAGACTTTGCAGGACCCTTCTTGAACAGCATGTTCATGATTGTAGTTGATTCATACACAAAGTGGTTGGAAGTGTTTCGCATGTCACAAATCACATCTCAAGCAACCATTACAAGGCTCAAGAGACTGTTTTCCTCTTATGGTCTGCCTGAACAAATTGTGACTGATAATGCTACCACATTCACATCTGAGGAGTTTCAGACTTTTGTCAAGCAGAATGGGATTCTGCACACCACAAGTGCGCCTGGACACCCAGCAACGAATGGTCTGGCAGAGAGATATGTTCAGACGTTCAAAGCAGGTATGAAAAAACTTGCTAAAACCAACCTGGACATTGAGGACAAGATTTCACTGTTTTTGTTGCAGTATCGGACAGTGCCGAACAGTACAACTGGACAGTCTCCAGCAGACCTGTTTCTTCACAGGCACGTTTCGAACAAGGCTGGATTTCCTCAAGCCCTGCACCAAGACGTTGGTACGCAGGAAGCAGTACCTACAAAAGGACCTCCATGACCGCAGTGCCGCGGACCGTTCATTTGATGCAGATGATGCTGTGTATCTGCGTAGCACTGTGGGGGGAGGCCACAAGTGGATTCCCGGACTGGTTGTGAGACAAACTGGCCCTGTGTCGTATGAAGTCAGAGAGCAAGACTCCGACGCAGTGCACAGACGCCATGGAGACCAGTTGCGAGCACGAGTCATGGCTGAACCTGTTACCGGAGGTGCTGACACCCAGACAGGACAGTTTGATGTTAAAGACTGCAGCACTTCTAAGGAGAGTGTTGAAGCTACGAGGCAAACACCAGAGCCCCTAGAGCCTGAACCTGTAGCTCTAAGGCGCTCAACCCGAGTGGCTAAACCACCTAAGCGTTATATGCCTTAAGACTGTATACCATCATAGTGCATACTATTATTATGCATATATTTAAGCAGTCTGAGCACCTTACTTTTACATAAGGAAATGTTGAAGGTTAAAAGGTTGTTGAGTTAAACTGAGGCCATGTATTGTTTTGTTAAGTGATATCAAGCAGTCGCAATTCAGTTAAGAACAATAGTGTTGTTACGATTTCAATTGTTATTTGGAATATTTTTAGTTGATATATTCTGAGCTAACAGGGGGAATGATGTGGTATATTGAGCACAGTATTGTGTATGGTCATGTACTAATGCCACCTGTATCTCAGTGAACATGGCTGTGTGTGGAGTTGTAAGCCACGCATGCGCACTGCTATTGTTATGATGAAGAACATGGCTGAGTAAAGTGAGCAATGAACGCTAGCAATGTGTCCGCCTTGTCAATACACAACACTTACCTTACCTTAACTTTTCTATTCTTTGTCAGGCCCCCTCATTTTGGTCTTATGACCCTCAAAAAATATTTGTTCTGCAGTCACAGTGACCTTGATGTCCTGTCCAGTTTTTTAACACCACTGTCATCTGATTTCCACCTGGTATGAACTGATAGAAAACTGGAATATTACTGATTTATTTTAGTGTATGATTTATTTAAGTGTGGCATAGAAAGCGAGAGACAGAGCACTCAGGACAAGCACCTGATGTCACTCTACAGTGGTTTACCCTGCAGACTGGAGACCTTGTTAACAGTAACAAATAGCTAGATATCTATGGAAGCCAATTTTTATTTTATTTCTTATTTTCTTTTTTTTTTTGGTGAGCATGAACTGCTAAATGTAGCAGTTTACTTCAAAAAGTATTTTATTTAGACTAGTATCTGTATATGCAGAATAGGAAGTAGGCTCCTGAAATAAAACTCAGAAAAACTGACTGACGTGATGTGTATTGTTTTCAGAATTATGACTCATGATATATAGTCTCTTGAAGTGTATGATTCAACTTTTTCACATGGTCTAAAGTTAAGAAAGTTAACAGAAAATGCAGTCATTTGTAATATCAAATTGCAATACTTGTGGAATCACAATACTTACAAATACCTAAAAAGGAGCTCACTTGATCCACCCTGAACCAAAAGTGAAGTCACACTGTCAAAACTCTTCTCACAGTCAGCAAAAACAGAAGTCTGTGTGAACCAAACTGTGAATCGCTTTTCATTGCTTTCACACAAAATGCGTTCAGGGACCACATTTTCCAAAATCCATAAACTGTCCATGAACGCATTCGAAGCAGAATGATGGCCAATTTTGTGTATTTCTGCAGAAATCATATTGAAACAAAAAATATTAAAAAATTTAGCAGAGTGTTTGCATTATGAATATTGATTATAATCAATTAAACACAGCTGATTGCAATTTCAGATGAAAGCCTACACAGGTTTATATTTTTAGTCTCATTATGGTGGTTAGGTGGTGGTCGTTGGTGAGGTTTTTTTTGTTGTAGTTGTTGAGGATTTTTTTTTTTTTTTTTCAATTTTATTTTCCAAAAGTAAATTACTATATACAAAGATATAGAAAACATAAAGGACATTCAAACAAATTGGTGCATTTCTGATTCATTCTTGTTACATATACTTAGTGAAGTAAATAAGGTGAATTCCTGATTTATGTTTATATATAATGAAATACTGATTCATGAGAAAAATCATTTAAATTTCAAAGATAAAAGTTCTTAATTAATGTTATGCTCCCAGTTGTTATTGAGTTTTGGAGGTGAGATTAACTGTTTGGCCCAGATGCATGTTTGTAAACTGTAAATTGTTCTTGTTGCCGTATCTTTTGTTTTGGTTGCATTTTTAACAAAGATGACAGTCATCGAACCACTTTATGAGTTCTGTAACATAAAGTATACATTTAATGACTGTACTTTGGTAAGGAGCACCACTACAGCCATATGGGTTGTGTACTTAAATTCTGTATACTAATCTATATTGCACATAGTTTAATTTGTTTATACATTGTGTATATTCATGGGAACACAATGATCTACTTTGCTGTGCACCAGTATACTGGTAATATTATATACACCGACAAATTTTAGGCTTACAAGGGGCAAGAAAGAAGGTGTCATGTTCAGTCTGTATGTGTGAACATTAGATAAAGTTACACCAAAGATAATCGTGCTGTTTGTGTGCATGTGCATTCTGCATTGTTTTATAATGTAACCCACTTGACAAATATGACAAAAATGTAATTGAATTTTGATTCATGTTGATGCTTACAGTTTTTCTTCATAATTGTAGTGCTTCAGCAAGCTGACACACACACACACACACACACACACACACACACACACACACACACACACACACACACACACACGATCAGGAGTCTTTGTCTTACCTGCTGTCTGATGGGTCATCTAGGTGGAAACTAACCTTGTTTTTCCCTTTCTCTCTCCCTCCCTCTGCCTTCTTGTTTTACTTCCTTCTTCCTTGCTTCCTGTTGGCTCTTCCTATCTTTTTCCCTCCTTTCTTTCTTAACTTTTTCTTTTCCTCCTATTTTCTCCACTTAACTTTCTTTTCATCCTCCTCCTATTGCATGTTTGTTTACTCTTACATTATTTTTAATTCCTGGCACTTTATTTCCCATATTTTCACCACTTCCTTTTCTTTTCATTACATTTCATTTCTGTTATTGCCTTATCCTTTTTTGTTCATTTTTTCCCTCCTCCTTGCTATACATTTTATTTCTTTTCTTTCTTCTTTCCATTTGCTTTGTCATTTGTTTAATTTCTTCTCTTCACTGGCTACATCTACCACATTTCCTCCTTCCTTTTTCCTCTCTCCTTGTTCCCCTCTTTTGCTAAATTCTTTCTCATTTCCTCTTCCCCTATTCATCTCCCTTTTTCCTTCTTTCCTCTATTTTCTTTCTATTAATTATCTGATCTCTATCTTTTACCACCATTTTTGCCCTTGTTCCTTCATTGATTCTTCATTTTTTCATTCTTCCTTTATTTTAACCTTTCATTTCCTCCTCCTCCTCCTCCTCCTCCTCCTCCTCCTTCTGCCTCTCCAGCGGCTGCTCCTCTGCCTCCAAGCTGCTGCTCTGGTTCTGCAACACCAGGCCAGTGCCTGTCTAGCTGCTGTGTGTGTAGGGCATCTCAAGGCTCTAACAAGTGAGTGTGCTGCCTCACACACTCACATCCACACACAGCAAACACAAACACACCCACTGAAGTCAGATGTTTTAACTGTTAGCAGATACAAAAACTGTTTGATCTGCATAAATATAGAAAAATGACGCCTCCACAGCTTCCTACGGTCAAAAGAAATGCCTTGATGATGCTAATGCAGTGATAAATGAGC
Source organism: Lutjanus argentimaculatus (assembly GCA_034769285.1). NCBI lineage: Eukaryota > Metazoa > Chordata > Actinopteri > Lutjaniformes > Lutjanidae > Lutjanus > Lutjanus argentimaculatus. The sequence continues at coordinate 1,047,636 of JAWZSL010000006.1, read as the reverse complement.
TCCTCTGTGTCTTCTAAAAGAAGGCATGTGTCCAGCAAACATTTAGTTTTTTTTTTTCTTGGGGTTTTTATGATTGCAGGATCTTTCAGAATATTCTGATGGGGGTTTTTTTTGTTGGTAAAAAATGAGACCACCCCAGTGTCTATGTGGGGTGGCAGCATTGTGCATTGCATTCTACCAGAGTGACTTTTTGATATGACCCATGAAGAGCTGCGTCTACACTTAAAGTTTTAAATCGCTGTTCTCATATGTCAAATCTTGACCTTTTATACTTTTATACAGGGTCAATGTCAAGAACCAAACACAATAGAAAAGTGGAAAAAGGTGGGTTTGATTCAATAGTCAGTCCCTCCAGGAAGTTGTGATGTTGTGATTGCAACAATTCAGGCAAATTCAGCCAGTCCCCATGAATTCTGTGCGACCTTGCAATTTTGTCCAAATTCTGCAACTTCCCCACAAATTTGACCAATCATCTTAGCTTCCATTCTGTTCTGCTCCACCAATCACAGCAGCCCCCCACACTAATATGATACATGTATGTCTCAATGAACCAAGTCAGTGTTTTGTTTTATTGTTCACTATTTATTTGCGTTTATATTTTTGCAATTTTGTCACAGATACTGAAAAGAACACATTTGTCCTTGTTAGTATTTATCAATGTTCTGAGGACTTTTATTTTAGAATTTTGTGCTGTTTTGACTGAGTTTGAGCTCCTAAAAGATTTTATTTCTTTGAGGAATACCCCCTGTGCACTTCTTCATTTACAAATAAAGCATTAAAGCATTTTTATAATTTTTGTAATTCTGAGTCTTTTTGGTGAAGTTAGTTAGAACGCTCAGAACAGAGTGTGGTTTTTGTTCTGCCTGGAACAAGTTGCCTTCGATTTTCAATGAATTATACATAAAAATCCCAACTTTCCTTTGCAATTTTTTATTGGTCCTACATTTTCATTGCAAAAATGCCTAAAAGTATTGCAACATGCATTGCAGTTTTCTAAGAAAAGCTGCTGTGAAATCAGGCATTTTAGGCTGCAATAATCCCAGAAAAGGGCCCGTGAAATCCTGGAGGGACTGAATAGTTATACAAAGTCTCCATGGAACCCATCAAGTTTTTCCTTAAAGGAACAACATAAAACAAATTCAGATCTGATGAGTACTGCGCTCCTGCAGTCAAGCACAATAGTGAGTTGGAGCCATAGACTGTATATTAAATAAGTTGAATCCTCTTTCTCACAACTCATAAACACACTTACTCATTCAGCATCATTAGAGCTGTAATTAACTTGAAACAGACAAACTAAAACAGTTATGTCGGCCTGGACTACAGATTTCAAAGGAGGACACTGCAGCTGGAGCACTGTTGTCAGACAGCTATTTCAACTTAGCACGTTTAGTAAATATATTTCAGATTCCTCCTTTATAAATACTTTATATCTATACTTTATGACTTATTCACACATTTGCCAATGATTTAATAGTTCATCTTTATAAGCAATGATTATGAATTCTGTATAAGTCCTGCAGCACCAAGAAGGATAAACAAGTTAAAAAAAACAACTAAAACAAACCCTAAGAAGTTTGGGGCTATTTTCAGTACATTAATATTAATACATATTTTTGGCAGCAGGACGGTGCGTGTAGGATTTGTATGAAGTAAACTGCAGTGGCTGTGTAATGCACATACACAACAGTGTGGTTTTGTTAAATGCAAGGGGTTCGGTATGCAGTTATGGTGCTTAAAATTGGGGTTTAAGTCCTCACAAGTATGGATACAGAGACATTTGTGTGTGTTTGTGTGGTTTTGTGCCTTCTGTGAGTCTGACAGTGGATTCTGAGAGATAAGTGGTGCTGTTAAAATGAATCCATCTTCTTTAGCTTTTTTCCATTACCTGTGTTTGTGTGTCCTGCTCCCTTTTTGCCCCTCTCATTTATTTCTTTCTCTTCTTTTCTTTCTTCTTCCCCTCTCGCAATGGTTCATACTTTCTCCTGTTCAAAATTCCTCTTTCTTTTTGTCTGTTCTCATCACTGTGTTTGTGTATGTGTGTGCTTTCTGTGCATGACCTGCCTACTGATCTGATTCTTCACTCTGCTGAGAGCCAGTTGTCTTTAATTGGTGTCAGGGTGTAAGAAGCCTGAAATACTCAGGACATCTAAAAGAAAGTTATAATAAGTGTCTCATTTGTTTAATTGAAAATCATAAACTTGCAGCAATAGATTTGTTAGACTTTTCATCAACCTGAACTCTCTCAGAGAATCTTTGAAAGTCTCTTTCAAAGATTCTCTCCTTTCATAAACACTGTTGAAAGCTGTCAAGGTTTTCCCTGAAATGGTTCTGAATGACTCTCTTCATCATCACTCTACACTGTGAGAAGGATGAAGAGTTGCAGAGTGCGTTTTTTCTAGCAGATGATTCTGACAGTTGATCTCTTTCTGCAGAGAAAACAGTGAAGTTGTCTGTAGAGTTCATTCACGTCATTGTGGCTTGCATTAGGACATGATTTCATATTGCATACCTTCTTAAAGATAAGATAAGCTTTATTGTCTCCTTTAGGAGAAATTTATTTATTTATTTTCATATTTCTCCCCAATTAAGTTGTTGCCAATTCCAATTCCCTGCATGTATTGTCCCTGTCACTTAAAACTCCCACTGTTTGGTACATGGAGGGAAGCTGTAATTGGGTTCCGACTGAAATATGCAAATGAGGTTCGGATTCGTCTCGGGTTCGGACAGAATTTTGTGGGCATCAAGCCTTCATGGGCTCAATTTCTCAGGCATAATTAAAGTACTACTTCAGATGCCCTCTATAAATGAATACATTTTCAGTTTCAGCAGTCAAACAGAGAGAGGACAAAGGCAGGAAAGGATAAGGGAAATCAAAGCATTTTGCATAACATACTGGAGAACATATACATAAAAATGTTGAAGAAAAGAGTAAAAGAAAAGAAAGAAAGAAAAGAAAAAGAAAAGAAAGAAAAGAGTTCTCCTCATCCCCATGTATTGCCTTAGGGGGAAAGCTGTAGAGCAGAATGGAAGCTCACATTTGTTTTCTTTTAATCTTCTTTACTAAACAGCAGAGCTAACATTTTCCAAAAAGTTTTAAAACAATACACAATGAAATAATGGAGCATGAAACAACCTCACAGTTTTATATTGGTTAGATTTATCTTAGAGCTTGTGTGTGTGTGTGTGTGTGTGTGTGTGTGTGTGTGTGTGTGTGTGTGTGTGTGTGTGTGTGTGTGTGTGTGTGTGCGTGTGCGCGTCCGTGCGTGCATGCGTGCATAAACCATTTAATGTAATGACTTTGGGGATCCACATTTACATGCTATTACATTTACCCTTTGGTCATTTAATATGCATTCTTAATCTCAGCAAATTACTACGAGGATCATTTAAGAAAGAGCCTAAAACTGCAGAAACTACATGTAGCAAGCAAGCTAGTAGTGAACTAATCACTGAATCCACTGAAGTGCTGGTGTATCATTCTATTAAAGCACAGAGCAAACAGACAGCAAACAAAGGATTAAAGGCAAAGAGACAGTCAGTGTTGGTTTTTTGAACCATGATCTTTCCCTGTCTAAACCAATAAGTTTGAGGTGCCTTACCCTTACGAAACCTGAAAGGTACTGTGTGGAATTTTAAAAAATCAAAATGACCCTTGCAGTCAGCATCCCATTGCTTGCACTCTGTAAGTGCAAGCAAGCATCCTGGGCTTCGGCCAAAACAGTGAGGTGACATACACCAGACTGAACCTGACTGACCAGCATCACGTTGATTGATGAGGTAAGGTAAGTTAGGCTTGTGTTGTGGTGGGTGTCGGTCAGTTGTTGACTTTATTTCTAAAATAACATTAGCTAGTGTTGCACAAGATAGGAGCTGTATGGGAGGCAAGGAACTTGGGAGAGCACAGAAACATCATTTCATGTGGATTTTCTTGGAAAAAACATCCCAAATCCTTTACATAGACATCAGTGTTATCAACAACAGTGAGTCAGTGAAGGTCTCATTTTAATTCTCTCTCTTTTTAATTTGCATTATTTCATTCACACATTGACAGTATGACAGAGAAGAGATTAATATAAACTTGTCAAAAAAGTTGTATTTCATATCATTGGAAAGTCTGGTCACTTCCCTTTATAGTGATGTCCAATTTGTAAGGATTTGTGTGTGTCTCCTGGAGTCTCTATCAGTAACAAGGAATAAAAAAGTTGATTGATAATTTTACACTTTATTCATTGAACAAACAGTCAGGAGCCTCAGTAGAGGGAGGAAGAACCACACACAGACAAAGTGGGTGTGTTGGTCACTCTAGCTCATTCAGCAATAATGAACTGATAAGATTTTGGTGGTCAAAGGATGAGGTCACATGTGTTCTCATGTCCATCCCATTTTCATGAAGGCAATATCTCCAGAACAGTGTTTCCCAAACATTTTTTCTGGGGATCCGCTTTTTAAAAATGAACAACTATTGTGTCCCAGTTCACAACAGGCCTCGTCATTAAATACTTTCTAAATGAGAACTAAAAGGATTTAGGCTGAATTAACACGTCATCTCTTTGTTTTACATATTTCCTCTCAGCAAGTAAACAAATGTAAAAAAAAAAAAAAAAAAAAAAAAAAACACCTCAAAATTTCAAGGCAACTTACTGCAATAGATGTTTGAATTTTGAGCCCAACTAAAACTCTTCAGTTTGGAAATACTTTAAAAACATTTTGCCGACATATAATCTTATATTGAGATAATTAACTTTTCTTCTTTAGCTAAACTTGAATCTTTGAGGTTAAGAATCTCAAAAAAATTAGCTGTGAAACTGATGATTGTCATTATTTGGGTGCTTCAAACTAATATTATTTCAATTGGAAATAAAAATATTAACCTTTGAAATACAATTTTGGGGGTCTCTAAAACTCAAAGATTCACGTTTATCTCAAGAAAAGTAAATTATCATAATATTAGATGGTAAAACTTTTTCAAAACTAAAGAGTTTTAGTTGGGCTCAAAACTCAAAAATCTATGCAATTAAGTTGCCTTGAAATTTGGAGTTTTCTCAACTTTCTGTTTTTACAGTGTACAGTTTAGCAAAAAAAAGTGCATTTAGGCAGAATTATCATCAGTAAAATGAAACATTTTAAATGTTTTATAAAAGGTTTGTTGCAGATATAAATCTTAAATTTGCAGCATTTCTTCCACAGTCTTTTATTTATTTGGTGACCCAAAAAAATCTCCTGTGACCCACCTGTTGGTCACAACCCAGAGTTTGGGAACCACTGCTCTAGAACACTTGAAGGAAATTTCTTCAAACTTGGTTTCAGCATCCACGTGGACTCAAGGATGAACTGGTTAGATTTTGGTGAGGAAAGGTCAAAGTCCCTTGTCCTCCACTGTCAAATGAAGTGAAGACAGCCTGTTTCTCTCTGGAAATTATTCACTAGAGTCAAACATGTATAGTGAGAACTTTCATCTTGCCAAAAATAATGAATGAATGAATGAATGAATGAATGAATGAATGAAAGCTTTATTTCAAACACGTGCGAGTAGTACAAAAAATAGCAAAAACAAAAACAAAAGAACAAATGAAAACACTTAAATCAATTGAGAACAATTGAAACAATATTAACATAACATGTTTGAAAAGGAGTAGGAAGAAGCATATGCTTATTTAATCCTACCTCTTCTCCACTTAATAATCACACTGTTTACTTCCTGTGTAACCTGGTTTTTTTTTTTTTTTTTTTGATCACATACTCCACATACAGTAAATAAGCATATTTGCCTACGCCAACAATAGAAAATAAATAAAATAAATAAACATGTAAATATGTGAGAACCCTAGTGTCGTCACACCCTTCTTCTTCCCTGTACCTCGTGAATATCATATGTTTGTACCGCTGTTTGAACAGGCTCATGCTTGGACATTGCCTCAGCTCCCCTGTCAGTCTGTTCCACAGTTTCACTCCACATATAGAAATACAAAAAGTTTTTAAAGTTGTGCGAGCACAAAGATGTTTTAAATTCATTTCCCCCCTCAAATGATATCCCCCCTCTCTTTGAAAAAACAGTTTTTGAATATTTCCTGGGAGTAGGTTGTTTATTGCTCTGTACATGATTTGTGCTGTTTGAAAATGAACCAGATCTGTGAGTTTTAGTGTTTTTGATTTTAAGAATAAAGGATTCGCATGTTCTCTGTAACCAGTGTTATGAATTATCCTTATGGCTCTTTTTTGCAGTATAGACAGTGGTTGTAATGTACATTTATAAGTATTGCCCCAAATCTCTGCACAGTAATTTAAATATGGTAGTATCATTGAACTGTAAAGAATGTGGAGTGATTTGTGGTCGAGAAAGTGTTTTGCCTTACTTAGTACTGAGATGCTCTGTGATAGTTTGTTTTGTACCAGTTTTATGTGAGATTTCCATGTTATTTTTTCATCCGCAGTACAATACAGTCAATATGCTCTATTATATTCCTTCAAAGTCTTCACTACAGACATTATATGAGTGTGGACAAACGTGTGTAAACTGTATCTCGGCAGGTTGGTGGAGACAAACAGCTGTGAGGCAGTAATTCTGTTTTTTGACTGCTCTGTTTTATACGACCATTGACAGCTGACTTCTCACTCTTCTTAACTGGCCACTAGGGGTTAGAAGTGATCAACAACTGCTTCAGTTTGAAATCTTGTCTCTCGAGACAACATATGTGGGGGTCATATTAACGTTAGCAGAAGTTTGCAAATCACTGCTGGTTCTGCTGGATCTCGCAGTTGTGGTGACATTGCAGTAGGTGCTTCACCATCTGTTTCCTGGCAAGGATCTGCACTCTGCTGAGTGTCCTCTTCTAGTCTGTAATGGTTTTGGAAGACACTGACGATGTTATCTTGCTGACAAGGGCATTAGATCAGAAAACACTCATGTGGGTCATCTATGAAGACAATGCCAGTTTGTTGTGTAGCGTGGGAGACAGGAGAGGAAATGGGACACAGTGATGCAGGGAGGATTAGAGGGTGGTCTTTTTATTTTCCCTCCATCGTCCACTCGAATCTCTCTGCTCCTATCTGGTCCACTTGTTGCTGCTGGCAGGCTGTTCAGGTCTAATTACATTGCTCCTCCACACTGTCTCTCTGTCTCCCTGGGGGTTATTAGACTGCCAGATCCCTGGATATACACACATGCAAACACACCGTACACATGCTGCATATTCATAATCAAAAGCATACTTGTGTCAGTTGTGTACATGTTACGAAATTTCTTTGACTTGTACACACACACATGCACAGACAAACACACACATTTGCTTGTTTATGAAAGACGTGAAATTTAATTCCTTGAGCACTGATCAAACTAAAATCAAATAATCCATTTGCAGGACGTAGGAAACAGTTACAAGGCCATGATTGCTTCAACAAAGAAAACTTGCAGAGATCCGTTTCCCCTAACCTGACATGCCAGATGGTTTGTTACACAGAACCATCTGGAAAGCCATCCACAGAAACTGTTTGGAGAAGGGCGTGTACTTTCATAAAAACACTTGGCAGATGATTGGATGAACAAGCTAACAAGCTAACTTAAACCAATCAGATCAACTAACCGAACTGAAACTGAAGCCGAAAAAGAGAAAAGAAAAAGAGCAAGAACAGCTCTTCCATCAAAGAAAAGCCTTCAGTGTTGTTCTTTTCACTTCTTTGAATGAAGAAATACTCTCCAGTTCTGATAGAACTGATCCTATCACAGTATCTACACTAACCTATTCAGGAGCCACCATTGTTTGTTCAATGGATTGATGCCCACAGCCAAAAGTCCCCAGTGAATAAAACATTCATGAAATTAAAAAAAAGTTTTCAAACAAGTCAATCGTACATCAAGTTTTTCATTTAGGCTTTATCTGTACAATAAATCTACAACAAGGGAGTGAGTCGATAGCAGGGCCGTCACATTTTGCCAGTGTCTCTGGTTCATGTGTGAGGTTAATGGCAAAGCAAAGAAAGAACAAGAAAAGATATTCCAGCAGAAACATCTTTATATCTTTATGCAGTTGACTGGGCAACTAAACTGGATCCAAAATTTAGTATATTAAAGGTCCAGTGTGTAGGTATTGGCAGAATACAGCAGAACTGCCTATTTTCACCTGAAAATAAGAATCCTTGTGTTTTCCTTACCTTAGAATGAGCCCTTTATATCTACAGAGGGCGGGGCTCCACTTCTACGGGGGCCCCCATGTAAAAAAAAACAACATGTTTCTGCAGTAGCTCAGAACAGAGTCTACATAGTGCCTTCTTGCACAAACCCACACCCACCTGCACCCACAAAGCTGAGAACCAGCACTGACCTGTTGCCCGCAATTATCTCTACATCAAATCCAGACCCGCCTGTAGTCCCACAACACAACCTGTGATTAAACACACATACACAGTCACTCTCTTGTGTTCTCAACTGGCACAACACTTGTGTTCCTGCAGCAGTCCATGTGTTTCCTCAGTGATGATGTGTCTCACTTGCAGCTATTAAAAGCTAATTTTTGGTGCCTTTTACAAACAACAAAGCCACTGACAGCATTATTCTCACAGTCTATGATCATACCTAGTTTTTCCCAAATGTCAGACTCGGCCTTTCAAACAGTGACATCCCACTGTTTGGCAGAATGTGGGGTCAAAGGTTGTGTCATCAGCTTTTACAATAAAATCCTGCCGTTTGATTATACATGGTGTCAAACATACTACACAATCATTTTCATTTCTGATTTCTTCAGAGAAAAAAACGTTATTGTATTGCACATGTTATATTATTGTTCTCAGCCACTTTATGTAAATATATTTTTTAACTGCTACCCAACTATTTTGTAGAGTTTATCAGCCACCATGGTTCCTCCTTTACACGCAGAAGGGGAGGGTGATGCAAGGTGTTTGCAGATGACAAACTCACCACTAGAGGCTACTTGCAGTTTTTTCCGATTGCTTACACACTAAAATTTTATATAACACACAGTTTGTGAAACCTGACACCCAAGGAGCAAAACCTAAGCCCTGATCTTCAAAACTATCAGCACATTCTCAGCCTCACGCTTTTTGCAAAACACCACACACAGTGTTTTTCAAATCACTAAACACACTTCTCTACATTAGACACAGAAATCTAATATCATGTCACTTCTTTGCCCTTTCAAAACACTGCCTTTCAAAATAAAACACAATTCAAACAGTGGATCAAACACATCTGTCAGGTATGAGAACTACAACAGGTGACAGATGAGTTTAGCTGTACCAAATTTATCAAATATTCAACATTGGTTGACCATGTTGTAAACTTTAGGTTGATATTGAGAGAGACTGGACAGAGAGGTCAGCGCAACATCAACAGATCTGCTGCTGCAACAGTAACTTGGATGTTTCAACATGAGCACAGGTGAAAAAACGTTTCTCTAAAATCAGTAGAATGTAGGTCAGAGCCTGAGTGTAATTCATACTTTCTACTTTGTATCCACACATGTTTCTGCTGTGTGTGTGTGTGTGTGTGTGTGTGTGTGTGTGCTATATTCTATTTAGAATGTTCTGTTCTGATTTTCACTGCAAAATGCAAACTTTGGATATGCATGGATGAATTGACAGATTTTACAACGTGGAAAGAAATATTATTTTCATGAGCGTGTAGCACTGTTTTGTGTTGTGTTTGATCCATATATTCATGCACTTTACCCTGACACAGTGGTTTCCAAACTGGGGGGCAGAGCCACTGCAGGGGGGTGCAGAAGACCAGGGGAGAAATATAGAGTGAAACAAAGTTGAATGAATATGATTTATGTAGCGGAAATAAACAAAAAAAGTTACTGATTCTAGTCTTCTAAAGTTTACTTACTAAAATTAATCTTTAATCCTTTTTTAGCAGTTCCACCCCCAATTTTTGTTAATGATTGATAAAAATTAGGAGGTGGGGGGTGCAAACCTTTTTTGGCTTCTGAAAGGCAGGCATGCCAAAAAAAAAGTTTGGGAACCACTGCCCTCACAATATCTCTAAAAACCCAGACTTTTCATTAAAAAAACCCAAAACAAAACAGAAATGCTAAATGTGTTTTAGACTGAGCTCAGCAGTGTCTAACTGGTTCAAACAAAGTCAGATCATATGAGGCATGTGTGTGCTTATGGTGACAAAGTTGGGTTTTTACTCATTTTTGTACAGTTTTGAATGAAGTGTTTCATTTTTCAAAAGATCTGAGCTGTTCTCCTACTTGTGTGTGTGGTTGTGTGAATTGTGTGTAGTGTTTTGACAAAATGAGCCCTGTTTTCAAAATCGTGCTGAAGCAATTGAAAAAAACTGTAATCCTACACACTGGTCCTTTAAGATGTTATAGAAATCAAAGATAGATGTCATAAGAAAATATTTCAGCTGATTTACAATAAACTACACTAATTCAAAATGCACACTCTTTAAATATATGAAAATATGAAAAAACATGCAAAAATTTACCTTACACACTAAGTGCATGCTCCCATACACTACCATACATGCACACACATACACAACTGAAACCAAAATGTGCACTAAATATACACTATGCCGTATATTCTGGCAAGTGTGCACACAGGGGAGTAGAGAAAGGGATGCTGGGTATTTAGGCCAGACCGTAGAATGTTTGGTGTGTGTGTGTGTGTGTTTGTTTGTGTGTGCACATGTTAAATGAATTAAGACAATGCACCATTTTTTTTTTTTCACTTAAAATGTCACAAACACAGAGCTTTTTTTCATTCCGCAGACTTTTTGCTGACATGCAGGACATGTCCAAATGTTTGCAAACCTGTCGCCGGCTTTCCACTGCTCTGCTGTTGTTTTTCTTTCCGCTCTGATTTTCATTTTGTCTCGTCCTGTTGAGGATTCCAGACCTCCGGACAGAACAGAGAGACCTTATGGTACCATCAGACTGATACTAAACTGTGGTCATTGGCTGTCCTCGAGGTGTATACGAGTGTTTTTGACAGATGTCTGGGAGAGATCATAAGTAATATGCATGTGTGTGTTGCAGCCAGCTCAGAGACATCACCTTCTGTATTTGTTGCAAATGGTAGCGCCATTTTCAGAGCTATAAGTGTGAAAGTTGTCATAGCTCTTTAAATGGTACTGCTGTATGCACTCAACTAACCAGCCACCTGAAATCCAGCTCTGTGGAGGAAATCTTCCTATAAGGATTCTGCTCATCTATCTTTCTTGTATTTTGGCTCGACTACAACAGCTACCTCTGACAACAGTGGTTAAACCATTGGCTTGTCTGGTCAAATGGTGTTTCTCCATTAGCTGTGGCTCTTTAAAAATGGAATGGTGTAAACTGTTTCTGTGTGTGTGTAGCGTGAGGGTTGGAAGGGACAGGGGAGGCAAAGGACTTTAGAATAAAAAAAATGCACTTTCTGGAAACTAAATAAAATTTGATTACATCTGCAGAGAGAGAGAGAGAGAGAGAGAGAGAGAGAGAGAGAGAGAGAGAGAGAGAGAGAGAGAGAGAGAGAGAGCTAGGAGAGAGAGAGAGAGAGAGAGAGAGAGAGAGAGAGAGAGAGCTAGAGAGAGAGAGAGCGAGAGAGAGAGAGCGAGAGAGAGAGAGAGAGAGAGAGAGAGCATTCATTGCCAAGGACTTTTTTGCACATGTTTAGGTCATGGCTGGTTTATTTTATTTTATTTTATTTTATTTTATTTTATTTTATTTTATTTTATATAGCTTATCCATGTTACATGATAAAATTGCAAACGAGCATTTACTATCCAGGAATTCACATTACAGACACGTACACTGACTACCCCTGTAACAAACTGACCATGCACAATCCCAACATGTACCAGGTTTTGACCTAGTCTTCAGGAGACTCAGTCCAGCTGGGTCAGTGGGGACACCTTTAAGGTTGCAGAGGAAACAAACATGATGACTAACATACCTCTGGGTGCAGGGATGCATATGACAACTGTTGATGTCTTTGTTGCTGCTTTTGTGGATGAATAAATGATCATAAAGCATGTTTGAAGGATAGACATCACAAGAATCTAGACTTTTTCGTGGTTTTTCTCAAGTGTTCGAGTGCACTGTGCCCGAGCTGCAGGGATTCTGTGTGTGCTGACAGTTTATAAATGAGGATGTGTGTGGGAGTGGTATTACTGAGCTTTGGTCCCCTCAAACTGTCAGACAGTAGGTCATCTGTCAGTCAGGAGCTTCTTTTCAGACACTGGGCTTCTCTTTCTTCTTATGCTGAAAGAAAAGTGCTGAGTTCTTCAGATGTCTTTGTGCTAGAAATTTGAAACCTTCAGACCCCCCCCCCCAAAAAAAAAAAAAAGAAAGAAAGAATACTGACATGACAGGGGTTACCAGGGCAGTCAGTGACACTCTCATACTGTCATAGGACCTGTCAAGGCTGGGATCACACATGGTCCAGCCTATTTATGTTACAGAAGTCAACTTTCTCTGTAGAGTTCATTCAGTGGACGGATGCTGAGGCAAGACAGGTTTTATCAACTGCAGTTTGACAACGTTTGTTGTTTGGTCATTTAGATTTCATTACAGAAATAAGAGCAAAATTATTTTATACAAGCTAAAAGTTGAAAGACTTCAAGGTTTTAGTCCAAAGGAATAGTTTGGATTATTTGATGTGGGGTTGTATGAGGTACTTATCATGTCATTGTCATATCAGAATCAAAATCAGAAATACTTTATTGATCCCCAGGGGAAATTGTTCACGTTACAGATGCTTCTTTCAAGAACAGAAAAATATATTGTATAGTGCAATTAGAATTAGAATTAAAGGTCTCATATTATGCCCCTTTCTGATAAGTTTTTATATGTCTCAGAGGTCCTCAAAACATGCTTTTGAAGTTTTTTTCATAAAACACCACTCAGATCATACAGATCAGCAGGCCTCTAAATCCCTCTATTTCAGCCTCTCTAGAAACGAGCTGTTTCTGTGCCTGTAGCTTTAAATGCAAATGAGCTGTGACTAGTCGCGCCCAGTCGTGCCCCTCTCAGGAAGTGGGCGTGAGGGGCCAACCCTGATGCTGGACACGGATACGGCTGGTCTCAGACGCGCTGAAATTCAAACGTCTGATTTAGATCCAGAATGTGACACAGACAGAAGCTCCTGCAGAAGTTCAAACTCTGTGGATGCTGCAGGACATTTCTGATGGTAAGTCAACAATTTGGTGTGTTTTGGTGCGTTACAATTAGTCGATGTGTGTGTTGATACAGCGCTAAAATGTAGCTCGGTAGATAATGCTAAGTGTAACTCACTCCACTTGGTCATTATTGAGGGAAATTTTGGCGAATAAGTGACATTGTCTTTTGTGCATGTAGTTAACCGTCATGTCTCTGGTGAGACATGTTAGTACTCTTACCTGTGCAGGTGTTACGTGTCCCAATTACATATTTTGATGATTACTGACAATAAATTCTCTTTTTGTTCTGCAATATTATCAGCAGAGATGCCATCAAAACAGTGTTAACAGTTAAACAGTTCATATAATAATGAGCTTGTTTTGGTATTCATAAAATTTCAGTATCATCATTTAACATAATTTTATCATCAGTTTTCTGAGGTCGAGGCTGTGTGCAGTGGTTTGTAAACTACACTGTTACAGGTTACCTGTTACAAAGTTCCAACATTATGTGTTTGAAATTTGTCAAAGCTTCCTGCTTATCCACCACAGCTTGTCTAATGCCTGTCAGGTTTGAATTTCATAGGCCTTACATTTTGTTGAAATATTTACATTTTTCTATTTTTTTTGGATGTGCTCACAACAGACCTTAGAATGAGAATGACTCTGAATGAGCTGCAAAATTATTTTAAAATCAATATTTTGTGTCAAATGTATTTATCATGGTAAGTTACTGTATATGAAACAGGATAATGTACAGTGAGTAATCAGTATTGTGAAATAAACTCCTTGAGGATGAATTAACTCCACTTTGTCGGGGTCCTGCATCAGCCTGTCAGGGTTTATTTCACAATACTGAGAAAAAAATTTCACAACTTATTGTAACTGTTGTATTTATGAAGCTAATATGTCAGATTCTTTGCATTTGCTTTACATGACTTCAGTGGTTCATAACATTACAGTGTTCACAAAACATCATGAATGGAGAAACACATCCCATAATAAGTAGATACTGTGCATATTAAACATGAATTCACAGGAGATCATTTTTACACCATGAAGCATTTATTGAATCACATATATATCACAACATATAACATGTCAAATGATGTACCTATTATCCATGACAGTAAAAAACTGAAATTCACTGAATCCATATGAAAAATGTTTGACATATCAAATATTGATGTTTACAAGGCTACAATGCTAACTGGACATCTTTTCCTCTTGTTTCAGTCGTTACAGGTATCAGCCTATCAGAGTGTTGTGAGCTGGTGCTTCCTCGTCACTCCTCGTCACAGTCTGGTTCTTCAGATTCTCACCATGTTTCCTGGTGCCCAGGGCCGCTATGTTGGATTCAGACCTCCCCTTAGTTGAACCAGGACACACAGCTGGCGACGACCTCCTCCTCGTCTCGCTCCTCATACTGCGCACTCAGGTCCTCTGGATCTTCATCCATGTCTGGTGCTGGGTCCAGAAGGACTTTCTCAAAGATGAGGTCCATCAAATCAGCCACATGCCCTGTGCAGTATTACACAAAGATTTTGTTTAGACTTAAAAAAAACAAACAAAAAAACTGTGCAGATCAGTTGTGTGTATTTATATAATTTTAATAATAGTTTTCTATTTTTTTGTTGAAACTTTTACAACAAAAAATGTGACAGTGCAACAGTAAATACAACATGTACATGTGACAAATAAAAGAACGTAACACTTACAAAATGTTGTCTCAGTCTTCACTGGTTTTGCTCTGCATGCTCCTCTCATGGCATTTGGGAACTTTGCACTTTGAAGAGTTGGTCTCCACCAGATGTGACGTGTGGTTTTTCAGCATTTGTAAAACATGTCAGCCAGGCAGAGTCTGGAAGTACAGCAGTACAGAGAAAATCAAAGATGTAAATCATGACAAACTCTACATATTTTAAGAGTTCAACATAACTACAATTCTGTTTACCTGCACAGCTTTCCAAGAAATGGAAACAACATTGTTTGGTGTAAAACAAAGGACGATGCTGTGGAAAGCCTCAGATGAAGTCTGGTGGAGGGGCTCAGTTTTCTAACAGCCATCTTGTTGGTCAGCATCTTCTCCAGCTTGTAGAAGGCAGCAGCTGCTAAAAAAGAAAAAAATGTTTACAATACAGTATAGTACAAATAACTACTGACAGTATGTGTGATGAATTTATAAACCCAATTAAATGAAACTGTCAGCATGATTATCTTAACAGAATAATTCTGATCAATACTTCTCACAGTCCTTCTTACTGACTTTTTTTTTTGTTTTTGTTTTTTAAATTCCTATAATTCAACATTTATTCATTAGAAATGAAAGATAAATGTGATATGTTGCAGTGCAGAATTCAAAAACCAGTAAGTATTTGGTATCAATTATCTCATCACGTTACACTGTAACTGTAACACCAAGGGTCTGTCAAATGCTACTGAGACGATATGTGTCATCATACACTGCTATGAGCCTGATACATTTATAATAACACCTACTGTGTGTGACATGGTCATTGTTACAATACACAATGCCCTTTTTGTGAGTAAAAATCGTTAACCCATGTAGTCATGATTTTATGAATTGTATTGATATCAAAGTAGAACAGTTGTCGTTATGGACGCGTCCCTCTCCTCCTCCTGCATGTCCTGCACCCCCCACTGAGTTTGTAATGTAATGTAATGCAAACTAAACAGACTATTTCAGTTCTTACATTCTAAGCACAGATAAACACAACCGCATACCTGCACTGATCACAGTGCCCGGTTTAGTCTGAATACAAGTTTGTGGGCTTGATTCTGCAGCAGGTAACCACACATTTCAGGTGTGACAAACTGAGCAGCTTGGTGCTAATCTAAGTTACACAACATCACAGAGGAGAGAGGAGACGTCATAACAACACAAACCTGTCAGCATGAAGTCACACAAAAAGTTACCAGCATCAGTTTACTATTGGGTTTAGTTCATTATCTTCATATGAGGCTTAACGTTTACACACATTATCTTGACTCTCCCTCAATATTACATGCGTGAGCATGAAGTAGATGCTACTCATATTAGCCGCGATGCTAACGCCATATGGAGCCGACTAAACACACAGCAAAGCAGCATAAACATGATAAAACTTACCGCTGCCACATGTGAAGTCAGGTCACAGCCAGTGGACACTGATCCATCCGTCAGTTTTAGTGTTGAAGTGACTCCGGCTTTGTACTGAGTCTGACCCTCGTTCATGAAGCAGTCCACACACACACACACATATCACTTTACCCAGTGTTGTGGGGACATTTCCGTCAAAAACAAAATGAATCCATTGAGTCTTCTCTGGGTGAGATGATGGCAGTAAATGAAGACATTTGTGCTTGTTGCTACAGCCAACAACAGAGCACTTGCCGTACTTTGCTCGTGCTTTCAACATCTTTATTTACCAGAGCAGCATTAGCGGCGGAAAAAATGGCGACCGGGAGGCGGACCTTCAGGTTTCCAGGGGGTGGCAGCAGAGGCAGGGCTTACTGCCCAGAGGAGGCAGCTCCTTGCCTAGAGGAGGCGGTCCCCGCATATGATGTCATATTTTTCGGAAAAATCCAACGGAGTGTTTTTGCCTGCATTCACTGAAAGGTGGAGCAAGCAAGAGAGGGAGAGAGTGCACTGTTCTCATATCAGGGGAGTCTGTAGGCAGGCCGGGGACACATATTTTCACCGGAAAACCTTGAAAAAGTGCATTTTGCATAATATGGGACCTTTAATATAAAAAAAAATAAATATAAAATATAACAAGTTGAATAAAAATATGTACAGTCTACCAAATATACACAGAGACAAAATGGCAATAATAGATAAAACAGAATATATACAGTAAAGGTATGTGCTTTGTTTTCCCAAACAATAACGTAATGTTATTACACATATATACCATAATAGAATAGAAGCAGAGATATAGAAAAAGAAAAAAATAAGAATTATGTACATGTTTTTTAACTACAGTAGATAGTGCTCAGCAAACCCCCAGTCTGGAGAAGCATACAGGGACACCAGCACAGAAGCTAGGCAATGTAGCTCTGAGGACAGGTTCAGCAACAACAGATATTTTAGCCATTTCAAAAAATTCCACCTAAAAAAACATGAATATCAGGTTAAGCTTACGGTATATTTAGAATATTTTCATTTCTTTACTTTCCCATCAGAAAGCCTTTTCTACCTTGCAAAACACAGAGGTCACTGGTGACCATCTCTTCTTCTAACTGCATGCTGTCTACTGTAAGTAACACTGACTAATCATAAGTACTTAAATAATCCAAACTATCCCTTTATAAAAGAAACATCAGTTTACTTCAACAAAATGTCTTATTTTTTAAAGACATCTTTGTTTTTCAATTATGCAACAAAGTGTAAAATTGACTGGTTGTGTTCTAGTAATTATACTGTAGTATATGACTGAACAGAGGCGCTGTGCCTGTGTGTGTGTTTGTGAGTAAACATTGGCATTAGCATTACTGTACACATGTTTTAGCAGTAGCTTTTCTCATATTTGCATATTGGATGTATTTGGCATGTATACATGTTTGCACGTGTGGTTTTTGCTCATCCTCCCATTTGCACACGTATCTTTGAATGAAAATATGTGTGTTTATTTAGTGCATGTGCCTTCCACTGTTAGTCATCTCTAGCGCTCCTTTGTGTGTTTGGCTGCTTCTCGGAGTGCAGTGAACCCTGGAGGAGCTCTTCTCTTCTGAAGAGCCTTTTTTTTTTTACACAAACTGATTGTGGTGTGTTTTTCATTGGCCCACACATGCTGGCTTTTATAGCTGTGGGAGGCTATTGGTGAGAGACATACAGGGACTTTAATGTGTGCTGATGGCTATGGTAAAGTATCTGTATTGAGAATCCATTATTGTATCCATTTCACTTGGAAATAACATTACAGGAGAACTGAAGGATTTAGCTCATTTGGTGACATAAGAACACGCTGAGAGAGACAGCTGGACTCCAACTTTAGTAAAAGTGAAGGGGACACAGAGACAAGATTATCACTTGTTTCATTCAAGAAATTTGCTAAGATTTTGGTGAAATGAGAACACAGAGATCGTCTGTGTTTTCTCTATAGATTATAACCAAGGGTAGTTTTGGTGATTTGGAGGCCCCGGGAAAAAAACAATATGAGGCCCTTCTCCATTAATGCAATCGCAGCCAATGAACACAATCTATATGGAGGCATCTTTTTTCATTTAACAAAGCCACAGAACTAAAGGGCCCAAACTTTGTGCTGCTGTCTGATCTCATCTACTAAACTGTTAGTGTTCAGCAGTAGTGTAACATAAAGAAGTACATTTACTAAAGTATTGTACTGAAAAACAACAATGAGGTACTTGTACTTTACTTGACTTTTTCAGTTTCTGCTACTTTATACTTTCTGTCTACATACATATGTGTGTGTGTGTGTGTGTGTGTGTGTGTGTGTGTGTATACATACATACATACATACATACATACATACATGTTATTTCAAGAAAAATTCACAATGACTTACAGGATCTTTTTCCCATCATATTGACAGAAACAATCCTCCGTAGATACAGACATGTGGATATGAGAGTACAGTGCGAATCAGTCTGTCTGTTTCTAACAGAGACTCCTGAGGTGTAGTTTATACACTGAACTCATACACCACAGAATTACAGGAAAACATCAAGCTTTATGGTCAAAGAAAGTTTAAACTTCTGTCGATATTCATGCTCTTTCTCTTTCATTCGCCCTGAGCTCTCTCTCTCTCTCTCTCTGTCCGGTGTGAGAAGTAGATTCCTCCATCTATGAGGCTGTTCTGGTGTCTCCTCAGGCACTCGGTACCTTATGCACAGTGTGTGATGAATGTGTATGTAGCAGCAAATTCACAAGGCCCTCCTGGCGGGTGAGGCCCCAGGCAATAGCTTACCTTTACCATATGGTAAAACCACCTATGATTATAACATCCACTGTACTGTAAATTTACAACTCTAAACTTAATCATCGACTTAACCAAAACAGTCCACAGACAGGACTGCTGATCATTATTGTTTTTGTGCTTCCCTCAATCATAAAATGTTGCCGCGAGACATAATCCAGGTAGCAAAAACATTTTCCTACAACTTTGTGCCATTTTGCCGTATATAAAGATGATTTCTAACACCAAGATGGTGGCGCGTGTACACGCAGTGACCTGGTGCTCTTCTTCAGTTAGCAGCTACACATTGAGAAGGACTTACACCCGAACCAAACTTATCGGTCTGAAACAACACTGGACCGGCTGGACTCTCCCAGAAGGGTTCGACTCGTTCCCGGAGAGGATACGCCGGCGAGAACAGATAGAAAGGAGGCGACGGCGGCGCTGCGAAAGACGCTGAAAACGAGGCAAACAAGTCAGCATCAAAGCTAGGCTAACCGCGACTCCGCATAAACCAGCGGTTCCAAGCGTCTTTCTCGCCAACGTCCGCTCCCTGGTTAACAAGATGGACGAGATTAAACTACGGGACGTTAACAGCCGGATAAACAGCTGTATCATGGTGATAACAGAGACCTGGCTGCATGAAAACATCCTGGACCTAGCCGTGGAGCTAGCAGGACGTACAATCTTCCGGGTGGACCGCACATTGGACTCCAGTAAGAGGAGAGGAGGGGGTGTGTGCGTCTATATTAACAACAGTTGGTGCACGGACGCTGCCATTATTGAGAGACACTGCTGTCCAGACCTGGAGTTTATAATGTTGAAGTGCAGACCTTTTTACTTGCCCAGGGAAATAACCCAAGTGTTTGTAACTGCCGTGTATATCCACCCACGAGCTAATGCTAACATAGCTATGAGCAGGCTGCATGACAGCGTCACCAGGCAACAAAACAAACACCCAGAGGGCTTCTTCATCGTGGCTGGAGACTTTAATCACACCAACTTAAAGACTGTGCTCCCCAGATTCTAAAAATGTTGACATTCAAACAAGGAAGAGCAGAACACTAGACCAGGTCTACACCAACATCTCTGGAGCCTACAAAGCCCGCCCCTCCCCTCTCCTCGGACACTCAGACCATCTTTCCATGTTCCTGACACCAGTGTACAAGCCCCTTATCTGTAGGTCTAAGTCACAGTATAAGTCAGTGCAGTGCTGGACTGAGGAGGCCACACTATCTTTGCAGGACTGTTTTGAGGACACCATATGGGAGCTCTTTGAAGACCCAGACATTGAGCTCCACACCTCCTCTGTACTGAACATCAAGGAAACAGGTGAAAACATTCCCCAACCAAAAACCCTGGTTTAATGCCAAGATCAGAGCACTACTCCAGGCCAGGGATTCAGCACTGAGGTCAAGGGACAGGGAAGCCTACAGGAAGGCTAGAGCAGACCTGAACAGAGGCATCAAGGCTGCGAAAACGAAGTACAGAGAGCAGATAGAGGTCAACTTCAGGGAGAACAACCCCCGCTCCATGTGGAAAGGCATACAGAATATTACGGACTATAAACAATGCCACAACACCCCGTCCCCCACCGACACTTCTCTCCCAGATCAGCTCAACACCTTTTTCTCCCGCTATGAAGAGGACAACAGACAGGCAGAGGACACACAGCTGACATCATCAGAGCACGACCAGCTCCCCACCATCCAACAATACCAGGTACTGCGAGTCCTGCGTGGCATCGACACCAGGAAAGCATCAGGACCGGATGGAGTACCAGGGAGGGTGCTGAAATCATGTGCACATCAGTTTGCTGCAGTATTCACTAACATCTTTAACCATTCACTGCAGCAAGCCACAGTCCCCACCTGCCTGAAAACTGCCACCATAATCCCTGTGCCCAAATCCTCTGCCATCACAGGGTTGAATGATTACCGGCCTGTGGCCCTGACACCGGTGATCATGAAATGTATGGAGAGACTGGTGTTACAGCATGTCAAAGCCCACATCCCACCTGGCTTTGACCAACATCAGTTCGCCTACAGGTCCAACAGATCAACAGATGATGCCATCTCCATCGCCCTCCACATCGCTCTCAGCCACATTGAAAGCCCCAACACATATATCAGGATGCTGTTTGTTGACTTCAGCTCGGCATTTAACTCCATCAGCCCCAGCCGACTCATCAACAAACTGCAGACACTACAACTTGGAACCTTCCTCTGTCTGTGGATCAAGGACTTCCTGACTAACAGACCCCAGCATGTCAGAATGGGCACCTCCACATCCTCCACCATCATCCTCAATACTGGTGTTCCTCAGGGTTCTGTGCTGAGTCCAGTCTTGTACACACTGTACACTCATGACTGCGTCGCTATTCATGGCGCCAACACCCTCATCAAATTTGCGGATGATACAACCGTTGTGGGGCTCATCAACAAAGGTGACGGGGCACCATACAGGAAGGAAATCCAAGCACTGGCGGCCTGGTGCAGTGACAACCACCTCAACCTCAACACCAAGAAGACAAAACAAGTCATCATTGACTTCCGGAAGTCGAGGACCACACTGCACTCAGGCCTGAGCATCAATGGGGAGGAAGTGGAACGGGTCACCAGCTTTAAGTTCCTTGGTCTGTACATCTCGGAGGACCTGGGCTGGACTGTGAACACCACCCACATCATCAAAAAGGCCCAGCAGCGTCTCTTCTTTCTGTGAACGCTGAAGAGGAACAAACTCCCTCCACCTCTGCTGAAAAACTTTTACCACTGCACAATAGAGAGTGTCCTCACCTATGGAGTGTACGGTGTGGTATGCCAGCTGCACTGCATCTGGAAAGAAACAGCTTCTGTGGGTCATCAAGATGGCTCAGTGGATCATTGGCTCCCCACTTCCACGCCTAGAGGAGATCTACTCCAGCCGTCTCCTCCGACGGGCCACAAAGATCTGGGATGACCCTGCCCACCCTGGACACTCTCTATTCACCAGCCTTCCTTCTGGCAGACTCAGAGTCATGAGAGCCCGCACCAACAGACTGAGACACAGCTTCTTCCCCATGGCTGTGAAGAGACTGCTGCAGGAACCATGACACCCCCCCACCCCCCCCATGTTGGGGCTTTAGGAGGCTGGAATTATACCAGACAAGCAGTATGGAGGCATTTTATGTTTCTTTTCCAGCTGTTTTTTATGTTTGAAAACTGGTCACCATTCACTTCCATTGTTTGGGTGAAACTTGATGTGAAAGTCCAGCTGCGTTTTGTGGACTAACAAAATAAATCTGACCCTCAATGGGCATGAGGGTGAGTAGATAATAACTGAATTTTTATTTTTGGGTGAACTAGCCCTTTATGGTGACTGGCTATGAATTTTCCTCCTTTCTTTGCATAGAGTTAAACTTTAGTGAACTTTGAGAGAACAGAGTAACAACCTCAACCAATAGCAAAGACTATGGACACTCCTCTGCATTTGTATATGTGTGATCAGGCCCGAAGAATATCTGAGGCAGACAAGGGCAGGTCATAACTTTACCCTCCTGGGGGAAAAAATCATGTGAAATAGCCATAGTGGCTAATGAATATATTTTTTCAAGATCAAACTGCATGTTTTAGAGGGGTTTTATTGTGACCAGACCAGGGCCCACCTGTGAAATAATCCTGCTGTTTAAGGTACATGGATTATCTTGGCAAAGGAGAAAAGCTCACTCACACAGATTATCATCAATCTGTGAACAAAATTTGTGAGACATAAACATTTTGTGTGCACAGAAGAAGTCATCAACTCCTGAAAAATTGGAGCAAGTATTTATATTTTTGTTAGGTGTATTTTCACTTGTTTTAGACAAAGAGGATCTGGTCTCCAAATGGAGAACCTGGATATCATTTTGATAAAAAGTAAAAAAAAAAAACAAACAAAACAAAAACAAAAAAAAAGAAAGTGCAGAGCTCCATTAAATCCAGCACCTTTGTTTGGAATATTTGCAGCTTTCACAAATTCAGTCAAATGATCTTTTGCTCTTGTAAAAAGGTCATTTTCCTGCACAGCACTCAAATCGAATTGTGTTACTAATCTTGTGTAGCATCCATCTAAAACTGATGTTGCTTATGAGAAGTGGGGTTATGAGACCAATGGAAATCTTAAAGCAGATGTTTGATGGTTTGCAAGTTTAAAAATGGATCCTGTAAATACTAAGTGTTGCGTTTCTGTTTGTGTCATTTTATTGGTCTAAATTGCCATGAGTTCTATTTTGTTTATTCCCTCTTTAAACAAATTTTATGATTAAATTCCTCCAAATATTTGTAACCCTGATGATGCAGAGCTCTGATTACACAACTTTGCTCGAAGTGTGCACAAAGTTTCTCCTGAACCTCCTCTGCACGCTTGCAATCAGTGTTCTGTATACTTTCCTCATCGCACAATAATTGGCAGATTGATGCATCATAACGACCACCTACACTCGTACGTTAGTGAGATATTATTTCTGGGACCTAGAGACACAAAGAAGAGTTTCTCCTGACAGCACCTGCTTACATCAACCACAACAGCAGCGTCACTGGTTGTGGGTTTGAAAGGTCAACTGCAGTGTGTTTAAAGTTAAAAATAATTTGAACTTTTCATCAAGACGTCTTGGTGGCAAAATTGAGCGCGTTGCTACGGGTAACGCTGCTGCCATTGTGGGTGG
Source organism: Lutjanus argentimaculatus (assembly GCA_034769285.1). Lineage (NCBI taxonomy): Eukaryota > Metazoa > Chordata > Actinopteri > Lutjaniformes > Lutjanidae > Lutjanus > Lutjanus argentimaculatus. The sequence goes on along the minus strand of JAWZSL010000006.1, from coordinate 1,023,929 downwards.
CACCACTCTGTGATTGGAAGCAGGAAACCCAGCAGTTTCACCTCAGGTCATGTGTAGGCACTGATATATATTTTCTTTATGAGTTTTTTTCTTCCTTTACGCACACAGACTATTTCTCTTCGCTTTTTGTGACGCACAAACAGATACAGAAACCCAAAACCAAAAAATCTGCACTCACACAAAGTCTCTGTGAGGTTTCATTCATGATTACCTCTTGTCTGTTTATTTCCTTCTGTCTGAGCATCATATAAATATGCAGATATTTCCCCTCGTCTCGTAGGACCTCTCGCTGCCGGAGTGTAATTTTCCCTCCCTTCCAGGTAGAAAGCTCCACTTGGCAGGAGATTTTCCATCCTCCTCCTCCTCCTTGCTGCCACAGCATCTCACGCAGAGACCTGAAGTGGGTGAAATATGCAGAGAGAAAAAGAGAGAGCTATGTAGAGATGTGACAAAATAGGTCAGGGCCAAATGGACCAAATGATGCTTCATATCATTCACACCAACTTCCTCTTTCAGTTTTTGTACAAGTGCAACATCTTCAAAGTCCTTTTCGCTTTGCCTCATACCGAGGACAGTCATTACTGGTACAACCACAAGTGACCACTTATCATGAAATAAAAATGTTTAAACAAATGCCATTGATAATAATCTCCCGTTTTCATTTGTCATTTAGCAAGAAATATATCATGAATTTACAATTAGATTTGGTTGGCATTTTAAGGCCACATGGCTTTCAATTTCATGGATCAACTGATGAGACTTTTGTGGTGATATAGATATGGGGTATGGTTTGCTGCTGTCATACACAAAAATGGCAGCATCTGGGACTCAACAGTCTGCAGCTAAATGACCTGCATCATATTTCTAAAAAGAGGCTGCAGGTTTTTGTGTGTTTATGTTGAGTTTTAGGTGTTTTGTGCTCACCTTAACCAATTTTCATTAAATTTGGTATGTTTAAAATGTGACAAATCAAGCATGATACTAAAATAAAATTCAGTTACTTGGGGTGATCTAATCTTCTCTGCCAAAAACATCAGCCTTCTGAACAGCCACAAGTTCTCCGACAGAATAAACACCTCGCCTCCTTATGTGGAAATGTTCCACCAAAACAAGTTCCAAGTTCTATTTTGCAGCAGCACCATTGCTGCATCCTGTGCTTAGCACTGCCCAAGAGGTTTTTGAGCAGTTTAAAGAAATGCAAACAAGGCAGGGCATTTTTTTACCCATATAGCAGAAAGCGTCTGCGTGGAGCCAGACCGTAATCCAGCGCTGAGGGTTGTGGAGAGATGTCTGGCTATGTGAGACTATTAGATATGTTACTCGTTTTATTACCATAATATTGTCATACCTTGTTGAGTTGCTGATCCAGTTAACCCAGAAAACCTTTGTTGTTCGCTGTCCAGATGTCAGCTGTGGTGGTAACAGCCTCTTAGTGATGCACAAACAGCAACAACCATGGGCACTGCAGTTAATCCACAGGTCAGGCATGCCAGGTCATATAAATTAACATTCTGATTAATTAGGGCTAAGTCATGGGTGGGGAAGAAGGTGCTTCTGCTCAGAGAGAGAGAGGGGGGCTGTGTGTGGATTTACGCACAAGACAGCAGCAGAACAGAAGCAGCAGAATATTTCATTGTGTCCTCTGGAGAGTTTCCTCTGGCTTGTCAAGTTTATAGTCACAGTTTTTAGTTTTGCTGCATGAATAACAAACTGCATGCATGGCAACAAAACTGAAAGCAGCTTCTCTAATCATTAAAGTAAATTGTCAAAGAAAACACTCAGACGTCAATACAACACACAATGAACAAATCACCTGGAAAGCTCACGTTGTTGCACATCATTGATGTAGCCTACAGAGATGGATAGAGGTGCAGGTGTGGTTCTCTAAATGGGAGAAAATAATGCATTCCAGTGGGTGGTGGGTAGATGATTTATTTATTACTGTGGCGAGTTACTGAGTAATGCATTACTGTCCAACACTGGTCATAATAGATGTTATTATAAATACCAGATTTACTATTGGCAGTCTAGCTTGTAGCTTATCTGGCTTCAGAATTTGAAACAGATGAATGGGTTGACCGACCAACAGGCTGACCAACCGACCTACTGACCCACCGACTGACTGACATCACTGTCCTCAGGCATCATCACCAACAGGTCAGTTCAGTATCAGATTAAACGCTCCCATGAGCTGCTAGTGGTTTCATTCTGAGAGCAGGGACAGTACAGTTGTGACAGCACATGTTCATGTAGGTTAGACAGATGCTCCTGCTCTCAGTCACTGTGATGGCTTATTTTTACAGAGAGATGAACTACAGTACACACAGACCAACAACACTAATAAATGTAGTTTGGCATCAGCTCAGCTCTTCCCACATAGAACATGGCAGCACACTCCTCAGCATCTGTTGATGATAAAACCTTGGCACAGTCCACTGATAGATCCATATGTCAGATCTGACTTTACACAGTTGGCATTTTGCTGTCAGTTCTCAAACTGATGACCACTGACCTAATGTTTCTGACAGTTGAGACAGGATTAAGCTGTGACTGAATACGTTTTTTTAAATATGTTTGTTTTTAGAAAAAAGAGAGAAAGAAAAAAGATAAATAAATGCTTTATTCTTTATTGTAATGGATTACAGCTCATATATTAATCATTTTGGTGTGAATTAGTGCCCATCAAGTGTATTTAATGTAGTGTATAAGAGTGGGCCTTAATTTATTTATGTTTGGTAAGTTTATATTTATGTGAGGCTGTGTGTATTTGAGTCCCACTTAGGGCTGGACGATTAATTGAATTTTGATTTTGATTTCGATTTTGGCTTCTCACGATCATAAAAACATTATAATCGAAGAAAAATGATTAATGTGCCGTGCGACGTGCATGGAAATTCCTGAGCTGTAAAAGCACAGTGAATGCACCAGTCTTACGTGCAGGTGCTGCAAACTAGGAGCAATTGAGAAAAATGGCAGAACGGCAGCCTTTAGTTGATAAGAAAGGTAGGATATCATCAGTCATATGGAAACATTTTGGTTTCAAGTTGTTGGACTTTGAACAGAAAGGCATGCACGCATGTGATCCATGGACTACGTGTGAGCATCATAGTTTTACTGTCACTGTTACTTTTGTATAAGTTATAATACCCGAAATCTCAATGCAGAGTCGCAGTGAAAAGACAGGACAGGTGCTGCTGTGTGCAGCGCATCTCTGCGAAGAGCGACTGATTTAAAAGCCGTCACCAGTCGGGGCTGCAGCATTGATGGCAGCCCCTCTCGCCCAGCGTGTACGCCCCGATCGCCTAGGCAACCTCGGATGTTTATATCAGCAAAGTCGGACAGATGACAGCCAGTAAAACCATCGCGGTTTGGCAGTGTTTTAATCTAGACAATGGAAATAATGTTGAATGTAGACTGTAACATAATAAGCTGATATATAATCACTCCACTGGAGCAACATGTGACCACATTAAGCACAGACACAAACATAAACCTTCAAGTGGAGCTGCTGCTGCTAGCACTGCTAACCTTAGCCACAATGTGTAGCAGACTGGCAGCTAACGTCAGCTCTGGGTCTGTTTACCTGCAGACTCCATGATCTTCTTAGGTCTGAAAAGTTGAAGCATTTAGTGAGTTGTTGTAATGTTTTGTGAGTTAATGTGTTCGGTTTGTATTGCACATTTAGTGCGCATAGCGCACATTTCAGCAGCATTTAAAGTATGATTTGGCGATTGTTGACTGTGATTAATGGCTTCAAATGGCACACAGTATTTTTTTCGGACAGTGTTTAACATTATAAATTTAAAAATTCTGCTCAATTTTAACTGCTTTCTGACTGTTTTCTTAGTGTTAGACTAGTCGACTAGTCTAAATTAAATTTTGCGTTTAATCAACAGGGAAATTAGGGTGATCTTAAGACTGCATTGTATGTGGCAGATAAATTGTGTCTTAGACCTCCTCCTCTGTTGAGAGATGGCCATTCCAGGTTAACAAAAATGGCCTCTTTTACTCATCTCTCAAATCATCTGTCTTCCCTGGCCAAAATATGGACATTGGCATCAAGAGTGACCTTAAGCTTTCAGGTGTAGATGGACTGCTGAGTCCTGACCTGAGGAACTGGCTCTCCTGTGTTGTGCCATGCACTTATGCAGTGGTTGTTTTGTCTCCCCAGTGTACAGGTCTGTGCACTCCTTACTACACTGGACGGCACACACTACATTTTCCAGCTTGTGTCTGGGTGTTCTGTCCTTGAGGTGGACAAGCTTTTGCCTCAGGGTGTTGCTGGGCTTGAAATGCACAAGAATGCGATGTTTGTTAAAAATCCTCCTGAGTTTTTCTGAAACGCCCGCAGTGTAAGGAATAACAATGTTTTTCCTTTTGATGTTGTTTTCCTCTCTCTCAGACCTGTTTCTTTTGTTGGTTTTGATGAAGGCCCAGTTTGGGTATCTGCAGGTTTTGAGAGCTGCCCTGATGTACTTTTGTTCCTTATCCTTCCCTTCAGTACTGGTTGGAATGTTCTGTGCCCTGTGATGAAGGGTTCTGATGACCCCCAGCTTGTGTTCCAGTGGGTGGTGTGAGTCAAAGAGGAGATATTGGTCTGTGTGTGTGTGGGTTTCCTGTGCACATTGATGTTGAGGGTTCTGTCCTCTTCACTGTGCACTGCGCAATCCAAAAAGGCCAAAATGTCGCCTCGGACATCCTCTCGGGTGAATTTGATGTTTTTGTCCACTGCGTTGGTGTGGTCCGTGAAGGCTTCAACCTCCTGGGTCTTGATTTTGACCCAGGTGTCATCAACATACCTGAACCAGTGGCTTGGAGGTGTTCCTCTGCAGGAGTGCAGAGCTCTGCTCTTTACTTATTCCATTATTCATTTCCATTCCTGTCCGAGGTTATCGGAGACACAGGTGAGCCCATGCCACAGCCATGTTTCTGCCTGTAAAAACCCCCGTTGAACTGGAAATAGGTGGTGGTCAAACAGAGGTCAAGCAGGGCACAAATGTTGTCCGTGGTGAGGTTGGTTCTATTGGGCAGATTATTGTCCTGCAGCAGTCATTTTCTTACTGCTTTTGTGGTAGGAATGCACGTGAAAAGCGAGGTAACATCATAGGAAACCATGTTTCCACGTTTCATCTGGGTCCAGTTTTATTTCCCTGATTTTGGTGGCAAAATCCTGTGAGTTCTTGATGTGGTGTGGAGTGTTCCCAACCAAAGGAACCAAATCGTGGCCAGGTGTTTGGCAATGTTGTAAGTGACTGAGTTGATACTGCTGATGATGGGTCTGAGTGGGGCTCCTTCCTTGTGTATCTTAGGGAGTCCATAGATGCGAGGAATAGCTTATCCTGGGTATAGGCAGTAGTACAGCTGTCTGTCAATGGCTTGATCCTTCTCCAGTTGTTGTAAACAGCAGACTACCTTCTTCTTGTTAGCTGCTGGTAGGATCTCGCCTGAGTGTTTCATATGTGGCTGTGTCACCGAGTAGACAGTTCACTTTAGAATGGTAGTCTGTTGTGTTAAGCACCACTGTGCATCTCCCTTTGTCTGCTGGGAGAATAGTGATGCCCCGGTCTCTTTGGAGAGATGTCAGAGCCTTCCTTTCTTGGATGGTCAGATTGGAAGAGGGTGCCTTTGCGATGGTGAGGGCAGCTGAGACCTTTAATCTGAGATGCTCAGCCTCAGAGATGGTAAGCTGGTTGTTCCTGATGGCTGATTCAGTTGCTGTAATGAGGTCTACCACCGGTACTTGTTCTGGTGTAACTGCAAAGTTCAGTCCTTTGGCCAGAACATCTCTTTCAGGTTGTGTGAGGCTCCTGTCTGACAAATTCTTAACCCACTTGTCATTGGTGTCCGGTTGTGTTGTGTTGTTGTCCTTTCTTCTACAAGTCAGTTCTTGTATTCTGTAAGAACTGTTCAGCCATGAAGAGAGTACCTGGAATTTGTGTCGCTGGCGTTCTTTACTCTTGAAATGCTGTGATGCCTGGGCTTTTTCCACAAACTTGGAGACCTCCACCAGAACTTCACAGGGAAGAAGTCATGTAAGATCTTCAAGAATCTGGTCGAGCTTCACCAGGAGGGCATCAATGGTGAAATGGACTTGTCTCACTCTCTCATTTAGTAATTGAGTTTGCACCTTCTGTAAGATTTCCCCAGGTAGTTGGATACACGCCTGAAATCATGTGACTCCAACATGTCACATGATGGCAGGGACCTTAATGACTCTCATTCACACCTCCCACCAGGTGACCGTCAAGGATCTCACAATGGAAGGGTGGGCACATGAGCCACATGCCCCTCTAGGTGTTAATGACCACACAGAGGTTTAATACCTGAATTCCCAAACCAGTCAGTTAGAACTGAAGAAGCTTCTTGGATGAGAGGCGAAACGTCTTCAAGAACTCTATCAAGTCCAGTTGCCTACGACAAACCTTGCTACAAATACCATGACCTGGATGACTGAGAACCTTCACAGACAAATTTAGGTATGATACACTGGAAAACAAGAGGTAGTCCCTGAAAGTGTTGCTTGACGGCTAAGGTTAGAGATGTGTGTGCCTTGTCTCTCTCAACAGAGCAGATGTAACTGCGATCAGGGATTGGATATCACTGACCCCAAGGAATGGGAGGAAAGGGTGCTGAGCTGAGGTCTCAGACCTTGTACAATCATGCTTGTTTTGGATTTTCAGACCAATAGACTAAAGGCTAAAACACACCCTGCCGGATGCCGCATGTCAAAACAGCCACCCCCATTATTTTCTATAGACAGGCCCCACAACAGCAGTGGCAGGCGTGTGCCTGTGCACATCGCTGCACGGCCCCATGGGACTTCATGCCACTGTCCTATTCCCAGTGTCACCACGTCTGAAAAAAAATGCCCTTTCACCCTGAGAAACAGCTGTTTAGTGCTTCAGTACAATGTTGGCTGGACTATAGAAGTTATTTGTTGCTTTTCACTGTAGTTTCAACTGTTCCTGTGTTCCAGCTCCTCTCTCTGCCTGCCTGTCTTCCCTGGCAACTCTTCTCTTCCTCTGCTCACATGGCAGCTCAGCTTCCTCTGCTCGTCTCTGTCTCTCGTATGCACGGAACAATGGAGAGACTAGAGACTCTTTATAGACACTTGTGCTGTTTGTCTTGATTTGGTTTGACTTGACCCGTCAGCTCAGCACAGTAGGTATTCACATCCTAGTGCTGCCGAGGTGTTTGTCTCTTAGCTCATACGAGCTTATCTTTAGTCAAGTGGCTGACGTTGGATGTTTCACTTCCTATAAATTCTTCAACATAAAAGTCCCCCATTATTTTTTTTATGTAAAAGCTTTTATTATGAAGCAGCAAACTCAGGAATTGTTGTTTTCATCAGCAATAACTTAACAAGACACCTATCAGCTCAAAGTGAACATGGGCCGCTGCGACGGTGGTGTGTTTTAGCCTTAATTCTGTGTGCTGTAGATATGTGGGGTCTGACCATATTTGGGCATAGAATGTTTATGGTATTATCTGTGAAGGCTTAAAAACTATCCCTGGAGGACTGAAACTCCAGAATTGAAGGGAACATCAGGACAAAGCATGTATTGATTATTCTTTCATTGTCTTTGGCCAAGTTTCAATAAACCAGTTTCAGCGTAAGACCCGTTGGACTGTGCACTTTCTCCTTTGAAGCATAGGCTGCACATAAAAAAAATCTATAACACAATGTGCTTCACAGGAGTGAAACAAGCTTTGGTGCTCCTGTATCATCTACACATCTCTACTGCACATACAAAACTGATGCTAGCTGTGAGCATCATAGTTACGGACACTGACAGAAGCTGTCGTATTTGATGAGCTGGTAGTGAGATTGTGTGTTCCTAAGTGGCTAAAAAATCAATTATTACTGCTTTAAGTTGCCCTCCATTATAAATTTGGCCTTTATAAATCCTGACATTTTGTCAGTAAGCCTGAGTGGAGAGCTGATGAAAGTGAGGCTGATGTTTTAACCAGGACCAAACTCTGACAAGACATAAATGTTCAATGAGTCTTCTGTTGGTGAGAATGTAGATGTAAACACCAGCTGCTGTGTGTGTGTGTAGTGTGTGTGTGTGTGTGTGTGTGTGTGTGTGTGTGTAATCTGATGTGTTGTTAGCATGATTTTATATTTTGAGTACAGTGCAAATGTGTGTTTTTTACTGTCTTTGTGTGCATGCAATAGCAGTATAAATAGCTGATTCATGTGTCCCTTCTGAAGTTTCACAGACGAGCTGCTGGCAGATTTTGTCCCCAGTCACTCAAAAGCAACAACAAACATTGGTCTTTAAAACCCAGAGGAACATGGCAAACATGCAGATATGTCAGCTTTATTTATACAGCACTTACATTTACACTAACATGTCAAAGCAAGTGTTTACGATCAAATTATAGCTCCTTCATCCTGATGCTGACAAGTTCTTTCATAAAATACCCAGCACATTCTAAGATTGTACTGATAACTTGATGGTTGAGTTTGTCCCCAAACACTTACAAACATTGGTTTTAAAATTATTGGACCATTGCAGGCACATGTATTCTGTGTTTACAGGGAGATCTGATCAGTTTTTGATGCTAATACTGACAAGCCCCCTCATGAAATACACAGTTCATCTTATTTTAAATTTAATTGTTTCTGTCAAAGCCTAAAAAGATTATATCAAACATGGCTTTGCTGTGCTGTGTTGGTTTTCTCATGGTCTGATGTGGTGTGCTAAAGATGTGTGATTTGAAGCAGCATGTTTATTTTTTAGTAAATGACAAATGCTTAATTTGTGTCTCTGAGACTACTGATCCTCAGTGATGATGCTGACAGTAAGAGGAAATCCTCTGACTTTGACAAAAGTTGGACGGCCATGGCCATGACAGTCCTTTAAGTCAGCTCTTCATTGCCTTGTAGCAGCTTTATCTGATTGTTTGTCATACAGCAGTTTAGTCTAATTTGGTGTAGATGCACTCAGATGAACTCGTGGCAAATTTTGAGGTTTTAATTAAGAATGCATGGCTGACTCTGTCCACAGTCTATTAAAAAAGAGCTTCAGAACAAACTAGTCAAATTGTTCCAGAGTACAAAAATATATCAGAGGATTACGAGGATCGTTTTAGATGGATAGGGGATGAGGGATGGTAGTTTGTTTGAGCATCAGTTACTCATTAAATATTTGTGCTAGATCGCTCAAACTTTGATACTTGGTACCCATATCCCTTATCTACTACAACTAAAACTCACTTGGCCATCCACCAACACACATGATGTGCGTTAAGGAGTTCCGTTGTTACAGTCTACCTTACTGCTATGGTCATCAGATCCCAACAAGCCAAATGTGGTATATGTGTGGTACAATGTGGGATGTTACTCAGGATGAAAGATCTAAAATTTTGATATGTCTATCCAACTTAAAAAATAAATATCTCCATGTCACACTTTGTTCCTTGGGTAGCACACAACAGACAAGTACTTTTCCAGACACATGGCCACCTTACCCACAAGTTAGAGCCTGAGATCTGCGCACGAACCCAATGGGACCCGATGGGATCTGATGGGTTTGGGTTGGGTCAGGCATTGTTATTATTATTGTTGTTGTTGTTGTTGTTGTTATTATTAATATTATTATTAATGTTATTATTATTATTATTTATTAGTAGTAGTAGTAGTAGTAGTAGTATTTGTAGTATTGTTATTATCAGTACTAGTAGGAGTACAGTATTAAGCTGTCTTTTTGTTTGTTTGTTTGTTTGATTTTTTCAATTTTGTCATTGCCAATTCAAATTCCCTCCATGTATTGTCCCTGTCCCTGTCAACTCCGTTACTGTTTGGTACATAGAGGGAAGCTAGAAAAGAAAAAATGTTGGCCTTTTCAGGCTCAACATTTCAGGCCTGATTAAAGTTCTAGTGTGAGTTGTAATACTAGTTGGGGATAGATGTAACAATGACAGGCAATTTGCTGAAATTAGATCTACAATATGTAGTTTATGAAAGAACTTTAGTGAAGAACAAAGAATAAACAGTTTTGAATAATGTGAACATTTGCAAGGATCAATATGTAGCAATGGTGCATGCAAAAATAAGCACTGCAGCCCATATGGTGAGTTGGAGCCATGGACTGCATATTAAGTTTAAAACACATTTATTTAATATATGATCTATGGTTGAAGCAAGTTTATTCCCTCTGTCCCCTCCTGCAGTACGGGACATTAGTTTTCAGCATTAATTTGAACTCTAATTAACATGAAACGGGCAAATAAAAACTGTTATTCCAGCCAGAAGCAAAGTATTTCAACTCACCATTTCCTTGATCTCTGATGACATATCATGTTCATTTTATAATTTATTGCAGATTTCTCCTTTAAAGTAACAAAAACACTGAAGGTTCACTAACTGTTATAGCTGTGGCAAATGTAGACTGCTGCCCCTGGGGTGCAGATGTGAAAAGTCACAAAGTGTTTCATGTACACAGTGCAGAAATTCTCATTATTTTACTGAATTGTTGCAACTATCCCCACCCTAAGCAGCCATTACATAGCAAACTGTTTTGAGCATGTGGCTTTGAGGCAGCATGGATGCAAAAATCATCATCGAAATTAAACTGAAGAAACTGCTACTTTAGGTTATGTAAGTCAAATCAGTGTATATGAACGCAAGGCAAAAAAATCGATAAAGATTTTACTGTATTACCTGAAAATTTAAAATTAATTCTGCTCATGGCAACATGACAACTTTCTGTGAGCTCAAAAAAGACTGCAGTACACAGAGCAGCTCTTGGCCCTGCTTGAACCTTGACCTGGTTAGTTCTTCATGCTATCTGGAGTTGCTCTGATGCCTCCGGCCTTCTGCTCACAGTCTGTGCAATCCAGTGTGCAATCGTCTTGTGGGTGGTGTGGATAATAGAGTGTCAGTGTGAATGTTCTCCCACCAGATAAAGGACAGGAAAACCTCTTTTGTCAGTGGAGGAGGATCTCATTTGGCCAGACAAGCAAACCGACTGGTTAGCCAACATGAAATAACGAACATCGAACGCAGCGATGTGAAAGTCAAAAGGTTTCATTACAGAGAGGAACATTTCCATTTTTCTTTGGGGGGTGCGGGAACAAATCATGTTCTTCCAAAGACGTTAAAGTTAAAAAATTAAGACTGTAACCACATTTTTTTGGTGTCAATGTTTGCTTTTAGAATTTATATATGAGAAAGAGATGTCATTTATGAAATGTTTTGGTCTGCTTTAATTTTTTTAATTTCTGAACTGTGCCAGAAAACAGCCTTGTCCCAGGCAAGGATTCACGATTTTAAACAATTTAAAAGTGTATTAAAAGCCTCCAAAATCTAAACCTACTGTAACAATACTGATAACATACTGTAGGTGTGAAACTGTGACATTATAATTGTCTTTGTTTTAAAATCATTTTTTAAATGAAAATGTTGCCCATTTAAAGTTGAGTCCCAGATTTCCATGAACTCTGTCAGATTTTTAGTTATGTTTATTAAAACATGATTTAATCAGGCATAAAAAAGGTTTAGCTATACCCTAAGGACGCCTTTCTCACTTCCTGGTTTAAAAAAGGCAGGAATACTGCTCAAGCACTGGTAAACTTTCTATTTATAGACAGATTCATTAAATAATATTGTTATCAGTTGTGTCTCAACCATAATATGTTAATTCTGTAGCCTTTCTAAATCAAAACTAAATAAGAATTGTAGTTAAAAAAAGTGTATTTTGATTAGCATTAAGAGAACTCTGAGCAGCTTTAAACAATAAAATGGCTGCTTACTACGGCTATGCTGTCAAATGAAAAAATGTACCATTTTGTCAACTCTGTAAGACCTCAACTCCATCAGATTTTCCGTCTGACAGAGTTGGCATCTACATTTAATTAAAAAAATCATCACTTGGAGGTTGGACATTACGAAGTCGGATTTTTAAAAATATATTTTTCCCAGATTGACTGAAGAGTTAAAATCAAAACCCTCTCATAATAGTTTTGTCCTCATTCTCAAGAATGAATGATTTATACCTAAGAAGCATTTTGGACTTGCAGAATTCATACAACCTACGCTGCACTCCCAAACACACCCAAATTCTCAGTGTGGTCCAGTTAACTTGTGTGCAGGTACAGCACAAACTACACACACACACACTCTCCACACACACACACACACACACACACACACACACACAACACACACACCACACTGTGGTGGTTAGTCCTCATTCCAGTCATGTAAGCAATTAGTTGAGGAAGGGTGCGTTGCAGGCATCAGTCATCCAGAAATAATCAAACCTCTGATCTACTGAGAGCCAGGAGTACACTGATCTACTCCTAACACACACACACACACACACACACACAAGCACGTTTGGCCCTTTTACCTTGAAGCTTACTCTACATGTGTTTTTTTGGTGCAGCATCTTCTCGAGGAAGAACACTGCTTCGCGCAATGATTTAGCTCCCATACTCCATTTCTGAAGAGTGTGTATCCACATGCTGTATAGTATGCACACGCTCACAAACAGAAGCCACGCGTGTGAACGTGTGTTGTGTTTATTTCCCCTGCCTGTCCGCCTGCCTGTGACTTCACCCTCATGCCTCAGTGCTTGTGTCCAGGCTAAAGCCTTGTCTCAATATTTTGAGACAAACAGAACAGGAGGTTCAGTGTTTTCAGCCTCAGTGCTGCGCCGGTCAATGCTGCAGGTCAGCTCAGTATGCCTACAACCATCTGAGAATTCACTTTCAACAAAATGTCCCACAAAAAACAGTTCTTTGGGCTGTTACTTGAGCCGCTGCAAAAAGAAAAGGCTTGAGAATGCAGATTCATGAGTGAAGGGGAGAAGCTGCAATTTGGAAAAATATCTGATGACAATCTGAATGAGTTTAACTTTCAAAATTACCACAGAGGAGATCTGGCCATTATGTGTTATTTGCTCCTCTACTTTACTATCTACTATATAATTAAGATGTCATGTGAAGCTAAAACACTGAGTACTTGATACCACTGAAATAAGAGTACTGTCTAGACCTGCTCTATATGACAAGTGCCCCGAGATACGTAACTTCTGTTGAAAAAAAAAAACAAAAAACAAGGAAATAATATTTTGTTCCAAACTTGATAATGTTTTATATTTAACACAACACTTTGTGCTCATTCATAACTATGTTTTCATTAGTGTATAATCACCTCAAAGTAAGAATCGTAGTGTTTTAGTTACCTTACAATGAGCCTTTTGTATTTATAGATGACGTGGGTCCTCTTTGAGACTCCTTAAAACCTTAATATTTCCCCTGGATGGGTGTAGTTTTGTGGGTCATAAAATAGTAGTTGGACTGATTGGCAAAGTATGGGCTAGTTTTATTTCTAAAGCTTGGAAAATTAGACTAATTAGAATAATACACACATACAATATGAGATAAGACAATATTTGTAAGCCTTGTATACCCATTCTGGCAAGATACTGACACTGATATCACAATACAGACTCCACACCTTCTCCTTCCTCTATAGTATGTTGTTGGATATAATTTAGTTCTTTCTCATCAGTGTGTTTTAGCACTATCTAGTTCAGGGGTGTTGGGGCTTAAACTCAACTTCAGTTTATCCACCTCTTTGAAATGAGGCTGAGAGATTATTAAATCAACTGCACTGATCAATGAGGGTGAAACAAGAGGTTGGTAGACTACAGTTTTCTGTATTTACCACTACACCCCTAATTTAGTAATAATATCCACTTTATGATGGTCAATTTACGAATTTATCTGCAGTCAGGTAAAAGTCCTTTGAAAATCTACAGGAAAGTCTAGTCATGGTTGCAGTCATACCAGCAATACAGGGAGCAAAAATAAAGTAAATAAATAAATAAAAATAAATAATCATCTTTGTTTGAAGATACAATCAGGCGTAAGGTCTCCTGTTCTAAATACATCTTGTGATGCGCTAACTTGGACACATCATCAGTGTTGTATCCAGGTTTCGTCGAGTGTTTCAGGTCTTACAACAGACACCCTCTGCCTGGTGACCTGACCAGGGTTGATCAAGCCCCAGCCTGTGTCCAAGTGGCATACTACGCCCCCCACTTGTCCCCCCCTCTTCAGCCCGAGTCATCTGGATGCCTTCTCTGCTGCCTCCACGTTGTTGCTGATGGCCCTTCTCCTACTCTGACCCATGATGCCCAGGATTCCATAGGCCTTGCTGAGGGAATGGCCTGCAAACCCCCGACAGCCCTCCTCCACTGGCATGCACCTGGTCTTCCACCCATTCCTGTGGCAGTCCTCCACCAGCTCCTGGTATTTTGCCCTTTTTCTCTCCTGTGCCTCCTCCATCCTCTCCTCCCAGGGTACGGTCAGCTCCAGAAGGATCAGCTGTCTCTTAGCATTTGAGACCAAGATGATGTCTGGTCTCAGCGCAGACTGAGTGATGTAGGCTGGAATCTTCAGCTGCCGCTCTAGGTCGACTGACATCACCCAGTCTCATGCTGTTGAAAACAGACCTCCCGCGCCGTTCCTGGATCTGCTTTCTGGCTGCTATCCTGCCTTGATAAACTGGATCATTCTGGCTGTGGTGCAGGTGTGCCTGCTATCACTAGATCCCCTTGCTGATTACCTCAGCGATGGACTTGAGGACCTGGTCATGCCTCCAGCAATAGCGGCCCTCTCCCAATGCCTTGGAGCAGCTGCTCATGATATGTTCAAGGGTCCCGGTTTTAGAGCAAAGGGGGCAAGCTGGTGTTTCGACCTTGCCCCATGAACACAGGTTAGATGGGCTGGGGAGGACATCGTAAACCCCCTGAATCAGAAACTTGATCCTCTGAGGGTTCCACTTCCAGATGTCCTTCCAGGTGATATTTCGCTCCATCGCCTGCTCCCACCTCATCCAGGCATCCTGCTGCCGCATCGCCACGGCACTGGTCAGACGTTCTTCCTCCGCTGCAGAACGCACCTCCTCCTGAACCAGCTTTTGCCTCTCCTTCCCGCTGGTGGTGTTGAAACGGGTCCAAGGAAAACACCCCAGCCCAGCTCTGCCCCTTGCCACACTCCCAAGAAGGGTCTTGTGCTGTAGGCGAGCTTCTGCCTGCTGTACTGCCTCCACTGCTTTCCACTTTCTCCCTGTCTTCACAATGATTCCTGCCCCGGATACTTTGCTGTCACTTGATCCGGTGTACTGCAGATGTTCTCTTGCTCGAGCTACGATGAACTCCTCCCTGACAGAGCAGAGAGGGAGCCTGAGCTTGTTGGTTTTCCCGTACAGAGCAATGCTGCACAGGCTGCTGGCAAACCCAGCCATCTGCGAAGATAGCTGCTCACCATGCGCTCGAATCCCTCCACTACAGTCATGGGTACCTCATAGATGAGCAGGGGCCAGAGGATTCTTGGGAGGATCCCATACTGGTACACCCAAGCCTTGAATCACCCAGGGAGACCAGACTTGTCCACCGTCTTCATTCAGCCCTCCAGGTCGGCGCTGGTTGCCTTGATGGAGTCTGTATCCTTCAGGCTAGAGTTGAAGACCTTTCCAAGGCTCTTCACAGGTTTTTCCATGACAGACGGGATTTGGTCTTCTCCTAGCTTGAAGCAGAATTGGTCTGTGACCTTCCCTTTCTTCAGGACCAAGGAACGGGATTTGGTGGGTTTGAAGCTCATTTGGGCCCAGGACATGAGCTTTACCAACCCCTGAAGGATCCACCTGGCTCCAGGCACGGCTGTTGTTGTTACTGTGATGTCATCCATGAAGGCTCTTATGGGCGGTTGTCTTGTGCCAGACTTGCTGAGAGGGCCGCGACACTCTGGTTCTGCTGACTTGACCAGCATGTTCATTGCCAGCGCGAACAGGGTCACCGAGATGGTGCAGCCAGTGATTATCCCCACTTCAAGCTGGTGCCAGTCAGATGTTGTGAGACCAGAAGAGGCCCTCAGGCTGAACTTGCTGTAATAGTCCACGATGAGGTGTTTCACCTTGTGGGGAACATGGTGCTTCTCAAGTGCCACTTCTACCAGCTTATGGGGGATTGAGCCGTAGGCGTTGGTGAGATCCAGCCACAGTACCGCTAGGTCGCCTCTGCCCTCTCTCGCCTCCCTGATGAGCTGGGTCACCACACCCGTGTGCTCTAGGCAGCCCGGGACACCTGGTATACCTCCTTTCTGTACCAAGGTGTCCATGTAGTTGTTGTTCAGCAGGTAGCGGGTGAGCCTCTTGGCCATGATTCTGAAGAAGATCTTGCTCTCCACACTGAGCAGAGAAATGATCCGAAATTGGTTGACCTTCTCAGATCTCTCCTCTTTCGGAATAAACACCCCTTCCGCATATCTCCAAGTGTGGGCAATCTTCCCTCTTCTCCAGATCACCTTCAAGGCCCTCCACAGCTGGTGGAGTAGCTTCGGGCAGTTCTTATAGACCTTTTAGGGCACTCCGCTGGGGCCTGGCGCAGAGCTGGCCCGCCTCCTCACCACTTCCTCCACTTCCCTCAGACTGGACTCCTTCAGATCAAAGTCTGTTGTTGGCTCTGATGGAGTTATTAGAGCCTCGCATGTTCCCAGGGGTTGATCTCTCCTGCTGTCGCTGTAGGTGCTCTTAAGGTTGTCATTGATTGCATCTCTTGAGCAGGTCAGATGGCCAGTTCTCTTCTGACCCAGGAGATCCTTCATCAGCTTGAGGGGGTTGGCCAGGAAAGCAGCTCTCCTTCTTGCCCTCTCCCTACACCTCCTCCTGTGGTTCTCTGTTCTCTGCAAAGTCAGTAGCTCTTTCCTCAAGATTGCCCACAGGTCTGCCAGACCTTCTCTCTCCTCGTCACCTGCCTTCTTGTATTGCCTTCTGAGAGCCTTGAGTTCTTCCCTGAGGCGCTGGATTCTCCTTGCTCGGTGGTTTGGAGCATAGGCTGATGGTGCGGCCTTGGCCTCCTTCATCCTGAATCTCTTGGCTGCGATGCTCACTATGATCGTGGTCATAGTAGCAAGTCGGCGGTCTACATCCCCCTTCGCCGTCCCCTCCAGGATCTGCTCGACGTCCTCATCAAACTGATGCCACGCGCTTTTCTTTGAGGACTGGGGCCGCTGAATCCTTGAGTAGGCTGGTGGAGTGTTGTTGTGGACAGTTGGTGCTGGTGCTGCTTGGCTCTGCCTGGCTCCACTCGTTGGCAGCTGATGGTGCGTGAATGCTCTGAGTACTGGCTGGTGGGTCAGCCAGTAGAGTGCTTGCAGCTGCTGTGACTGACACTGGGAGGCTCTGGGCACTGTGGTTTGCCTCCGGGCCTAGTTCCTCCATCGTCTCACCAGAAGATGCTCCTGTGTGCTGTGTCGCCACTGCCCCTGACATGCAACCCTTCCTGGCTTGATGTATCTTCCAGCCCCTGATGTTCTTACAGGCCTTGCTACAGATGCATTGCACTTGCGATGTCGTTAATCCATTGTCATGAGTCGTTAACCTTGGGTCCGTCCGGTTGGGGTGCTCATTCTCCCCCCCTCTCAGGCACCCCTGGGGGTATTTCTCCTTTGTGGTTTTCATAGCTTGACTTTGGGTTCTTCCTTTGAGAAGATGTGGTTTGGGCTGCCAACCCTCCCCACCCCGGTCGCTGTCTCTCCGGCTGTCCTGTAGGTTTAATCTCAGATTTAAAAGGATAGTTCACCCAAAAATTAAAATTCAGTCATTATTTACTCATGCTGACACATGCTACCCTCATGCTGACTGAAGGTCAGGTTTAGTTTTTTAGTCCACAAAACACTGCTGGAGTTTCACAGGAGAATAGTGTTGCAGAATGGAACAATGGAACAGTGAAAGTGAATGGTGACTAGTTTTCAAACATAAAAAAAACAATTGAATAAAAACTTAAAATGCCTCCATACTGCTTTGTCTGGTGTAATTCAAGTCTCCTAAAGCCCCAACATGCCAAGTTGACTAAAATAATGTTATTTACACCATGTTTTTCGCCTGAATCTTCACTGTAGATCCTTAGCTTGGAGCCATGTTCACGTGCATGTGCACACTGTCTGAATTGAATGTGTGTGGTGTGACAGTGGGCAAATGGCATGTCGGGACTGTAGGAGACTTGGATTACACCAGACGAGCAGTATGGAGGCATTTTATGTTTTTTCCAGTTGGTTTTTATGTTTGAAAACTGGTCACCATTCACTTCCATTGTTTTGGAGATTGTGCAACACTTTTCCTGTGAAACTCCAGCAGTGTTTTGTGGGACTTATAAAATAAACCCGACCCACAATTGGCATGAGGGTGAGTAGATAATGACTGAATTTTCATTTTTGGGTGTACTATCCCTTTAAGGCAAAGATTAGGTACCTAATCAACTGTATAGGTTACTGTTATGCTCATTTAGCCTCCGTGTTGTACTGCCATGTTTCTACAGTAGTCCAAAATGGACAAACTAAACACTGGCTCTAGATAGGGCCTTCCGCATTTTTCCCAAGTTTTGTAGCCTCTGTAGATTCTTCTACACATTTATAAGGGAAGGGTGTGCAGCAAGTTGGTTTTAATCTGAAACCTTACCACTAGATGCCACTAAATCCTACACACTAGTCTATTAACAGCTGTGAATTAAAGCTGACAAAACAGCAAGCTCCAAAGTCAAGTGTACAAAAAATTGAGGATTTTCAATGTTTTCAATCTTGTAAAGACTGTGGGTGTGGAGCATAAACAGGAAAGAAGTCAGTCAGAGATAAAAGATATATTTATATGTACTAAGAACAGAATAGAGTGCCACCAGTCCCCATATAAAGCATGCCTTTCCTTTTTGCCAATCACATTAGCTGTGTAGTACCCCTGTTATCAGTAAGAGGTCCATTTCCGATTAAACTGTTTTCTCACCTAGATAGCACAGGTCCATCACCTATTCTGCACTCAGAATTGCTCAGTGAAGGACTTGAGCCTGATTGAGCCCCACAGGTCCATGGGCTTAAAAGCCCTTATCGAGGAAAAGAATGAAAAGGAAGGAAAAAACAAAATACCAGGCTGAATCAAAATGTCCATCTCAGTACCTCTGCACTCTGATTCAGTGCCCTGGTACAAACCCAGAGAGGCCTCACCAGGGTTATGACGGACACCCTCCCTCCCCCGTTTTCTGTCTCTGAAACTAAGCTTGAAATTGCAGATGGTATCGCTGTGGCAGAAAAGGGAATGAAGTTTTTGTTTGCAGTGAGTGACGCTTTGCAAAACGGACTGTGCTCTGCCATCTAATCCCACACAGCTCAGCAGGGGTGCTGGCTGCCATTAGATCCTAGCAAGGGATGTTGGGAAGAGAGAGAACAGTGTGTTTTATATGCTGATTAGCAGAACAGGTGCTGTTGTGATATGCTACTCAGGTTTAGAGGAGTTGTCTTCTCAGCACTGGACTTCTCCAAATTCTTACCTGGATTTGTTTTATGTTTTAAGTGCACTGCCAGGCAAAACATGTCATATTCATTTTGATGATCCAGAGGGAGTTGGCCAAACTCAAAAATTCTTTCACATCTTTTCTCTTTTCATTTTCATGTTACTTTTAAGCTGAACTACAGTTTTATAAAGACAGCTTGATCTTGTTTGCCCTGAATCTCCAGAGCTGTGTATGGACTAAATGGTGGTGCTTATAAAAACTGGAGTTTTTCAAATCATAAAAATGTATAAAATTTCCAAGATAATACACGTCTTAGATGCAAAACTGAAGAAGGAACATTGATGCATAAGGTTTGAGAGTCATCTGTTGAAAAGTTTCTAAAATTTGGTTTATTCAGTCCTGAAAATAGATTTCCAATTAGATCATAAAAAATTGCAGAATATTAATTACCATAACACACTTTGCAAAGAAGTCTATACTTTTATTTTGGAAAACATATCCCCTCTTACTTTTCAGCTGTTCCTGCACCAGTTATCACAATTCCCATCATTAGAGAGACTGACCTTAAAAAAACAAATAATCAGGGAAATATCTTTCAAGAATTCTGGTCTCCACTATTTTTCTGCTTTTCAGTACATCAATTACAGTCTCATTCATTTTGTCACTGTTTTGTTCTCTTTTTTTCTTTGTTTTGCCCACTGTATCTAACACCGCGACACGCACCGTGCCAGCTTTATGCTGGAGACGCAGCACCAGCATCTGAACCCAAACAAAATAAGGGATCCATGTCAGCTTAATATGAAGAATTGTAAAATATCATTTCTATGAGGCTGTTCAGTCAGACAGCGACAGATCACAAGTAATTAACTTATATCATCCTGGCAGGCTAGCAAAGATCAGGCTACGTGCGGCTTGTTCAGTCAATATTGTGTTCATTATAATGTTGATAGTGCTGAAATGACATTTTCTGCCAAAATAATTAATACCTCGATAATACACTACTCTGAGCCTTAAGGTGGAGCAGCCATTCAGTACATGTTGTTACTGTGTAACAAAATCTGATGTGTTGCGTGAAATGCATCAGTACCATTAATGTGGCCGCTGCGGAGTGGCCCCCCCCAATAGAATCGGGTATTTGCGATCCCACAGGGTAACGATAGGACGATCTGACTGTGGGCAAGATCGCCCAACTCTATTAACTGTATAAGAGATATTCATTGATTTTATGCTTTCAAGAGTTATGCAGAAATTCACAGATTTCAGCTTTAAATGTGGTATGAGTAAACTTGTCAGCTGCTGTGGGGTTTTGATGTTGTTAGCTTTTGCTGACAGGCCTGCTTCAATAACCTTTGTGGAAAGTTTTCAGAAAACTAACAACACATTGTCCACTTCACACAAGTTAGTCATTAACCTCTCATGCCCATTCCTCTGACCCTAAAAGAAATGTTCACGGTGCTCCATCGCTGTGGAAGCAACACAGATCTGTGCAGCCATGTTACATTATTCTGTTTGTCCAGTGCAGATTGGGTTTTTTGGCCCCGACTAAAAGTCTCTCAGCTCTCTCTAATACATTCTGACATGTTCTCAGACCAGCCTCGTCAAGCAGGAGAGGAAGAAAACTAGCCGGCAAGATTAAATCCTATGAAAGGCCAACTTTCTGATTCCTTCAGTAGACCTGGTGTCAGCAGTGTTAACTTTAGCACTGAGCGGCTGTGAACTTTAAGTTGTTTTGAATTTTTTTGAACTCTTGAGTTCCAATCAGCATTTTGCCCTTGTGCAGACATTTCATTTTGGATTTTCTGCTTGACAACTTTATTTTACTTTGGAAACACCAACATTAGGAACTGCCTTTTTCTGTCTCCTCTGTCGCCTCTCTTCTTTTTGCTCTCTCTGCTTTTCTCTTCCCAACCTCCACATTAAAAACATTACTCAATGTCACTGTTATTGAGGTGAATTCACCTTTAACTTACTTACCTGCTATGATTCCTTTAACAGCAAAGACTCACAATGCTTTCACTTACCTGTGCACATTTTTGGATTTTTGGGTTGCAACCAAATCTTCCTCAAGGTCAGAGGACCCTAAACATCAAGGTGTATATGTATAACAAATATTTCTTTTTTGGAAAGTCTTAGAAAGTCACCCCGCTCTTACCAACATGCACATTTTTCTATTTTGTTGCTGAGCTAGGGAGCAAACTTTCCTTGTGGGTGTAAACTTTGAATAATTTCTGCATAATTTTCTTCCTCCTTTCAGTCTAGTTAACTCAGTGCTGCATAATCTCTTTTCTATTCAAATTTAGGGTCTATTGTATTCATCTCATATTTATCATCCTTCTTCCTCCCCTCCTATCCTGACCTCTTCTATCTTCCTTCCTTCCTCTTCTTTCATGAGCATCACAATGGGTTGTAAAAGCTTGTTTTTCAGTCATGTGCTTTTGCCTCAAGTGGCACGTGGCTGAAACAGGCTACCTGTCGTCCTGGTAGGTGGTGACCTGGACAGAAACAGTCCCCTGACACAGCACAGGAGAAAAGAAAGACAGAGAGGGGGGCTTCATGGTTGTGTTTATCAATTATGGTACTTCAGACAGGAAATCATCAAGAGAAGTGGAGAGTGAGAGAGAGCCTGAGTGTGTGATTAGTGGGAGTGGAGACACGGTGAGAGACCAAGAGTGGTCATCAAGAGAGAGTAGCCTAGGGGGTTGGCAGCCCACAGGCAAGAGAAGGGGAAGATTGGACCACTTGTGGAGAAACTGGGTGGAAAAAATATGCAGTCACATTTTCTCCAACCACTGCAAATATATACATTTCTCCTGTCGTTCATACAAAGGACAAGTTCAAGACTTTGTTTGGTGACAAAGTGTGTGGACCACTGTGAAAGATTCAGGGGGATCTACTGGAAGAAATGGAATATAATATTCCTAAGTATGTTTTCATTAGTGTATAATAATCACCTGAAAATAAGAATAGTTGTGTTTTTGTCACCTAAACATGAGCCCTTCACATCTGCAGAAGGAGCAGGTCCTCTTCTATGAATGCTGCCATGTTGCACTAGAGCTTGAGATCTGTGCCCGAACCTGATGGGACCTGATGGTTTGGGTCGGGTCGGACTGTGTTTCTCACATATTTCATGGATTTACGTCGGATTATTATTATTTATCATTATTATTATTATTGTTATTATTATTATAATTATTAGTAATAGTAGTAGTAGTAGTAGTTTTGTTTTGTTTTTTCATTTTACCCAATTTTGTTGTTGTCAATTCTAATTCCCCCCATGTATTGTCCTTGTCACTGGCAGCTCCTACTGTTTGGTACATAGAGGGAAGCTTGTTAAGAAAAATGTCAAGCTGGCTGAAATATGCTATTGAGGGACAAGTCAGGTTCAGACATAATTTTGTCAGGTTTGGGCCTTATCTGGCTCAACTTTTAAGGTCCAATTACAGTTCTATGTTGCCCCACCATTTTCCTAGAATGGGCAAACCAAACAGCGAGTTTCAACCAGTCTCTGACAAGCTTGGAAGGGGAGGGTGAGAAAAGGTGTGTGCAATATGCAACCTCACTGCTAGATGTCACGAAATCCTAACTACTGTTCTTCTAATGCTTGTTCAATGCCTGCAAGTCATTAACCTGGCCATCAGAAGATGCGTTTTTGGTACAGTATACATTTATTTCTATTATGACAAGGCGTGATTACTGTCAATTAATTAAATAAATTATAAAATTAATTGTATCCTAAACCACAAGCAACCTGACTCTCAGTTACATATGAAGCAGAAAAAGCCTTTTTCCGCCCAAGAAATCATCGTTGTGCCCTCTTCACCAGAAAAGCATGTGTGTCGCTGACATGAGCAAGCAGCTTATTCCGACTCATATTTACATAAATTGTCAATTGGTGACCTCTAGTGGGTGTAGTAGGGACGTCAGGAGAAGTATAAAGAGCAAGAAAATCTGCATATGGAGGAGGTGAGGTGGATGGATGGCTCAAAGAAACACAGGACTGTCAACCTGGAGACCAGGAGAAATGTGCAGTTATTTGAAGTTTTAAGTTATCTAAGATGTCACTTCCATCACGTAACTGATTTATTAATTTGATCTATTACAGTCTGTTGTTAATCATTTTACACACACATAGGTCTGTATACATACATGCATATGCAATTTTGTGGGAGAGGTGGTAGAATGATGGATGATGCCCAGAATCAGGTGCCCCGAGCAGTTGGGGGTTTGGTGCCTTGCTTAAGGGTACGTTGACAGTGCGCAGGAGGTGTGCAGTGACAAGTTCAAACAGGGAAGGACCATCCTGTAGCTGTTACCACAATGTTAGATGTGTACTATTGTCTAAAATGTCACTGCTATAGAACTGATATTTTCCCTTGTTGGAACAAAAGGGCTTAAATGTTAAAGCACAATCATGTAGTTTCCCTCATGTCACAGTGTGTATCTTCACATCACAGCTGGTCAGGTGCCTTCAAGCTTGTCAGTACAAGAAGAACATGCTGCTGCTGCAGTTGTGTTTCAGACAGGAGTTTGTTTTAACAAAAATTGGGAATAGTTGATAACCTGGTGTACAGAAAAGAGTGAATAAAAGGACAATATTACAGTATGACAAGACTGTAAAGATCCACATTTGTGCTGTGGGTAGTAACTATAATACTACAATAACTGCTGAAATATAATTAGGCTCCATGTTTCTTTATGTGTTGGAGTAAAAAAATGGCTGTTAAAATCATGAAGAAGCCAGCCAGGTGGATATTTATGACTGTAATCTTTATGCTTAATGAGTTACATAATTGTGTGCTGGAGAGAAAGAAGAAAGTTTTGCTTTTACAACTCGTTCAGTTTTTATCTAAGCACTTAAAAAAAAAAACAGCAGAAACATCAACGTGCAAAAGCAAAAAGTTGATAAAAAACTGTGTGCCAAAAGTTCGACACGAACACATTGAATTTAATTATTATCAAGACTGCTGATTTGCATATATTAACTTCAAAATTTGCACATTTCTCTTCAAGTTTAAAGAATTCACTGTTAGGCTCTTGAAACTTGTTCAAAGACCTTTGGATGAAATAAAAAATGCATGATATTCAGAGTAAAAAATAAGGTCAATATACTTGAAAATGTGAAGGTTATTTCATACACAGAAATGAAAGTTTATTTAGTCCTTTTATTTCTATTCACCTTTGAAGAGCTGGCTTTCCTCTGTATGTCTAGACACGCTGGACAGTGTGTGGTGTAAATCTCCTCAATTTGTTTGGTAAAACTTTATCTCCCAGTCCACTGAGTTAACCTGTTAGTGAACTTTTGTAAAGCTTTTGTAAGGTCTTATGTTGTTCACACTCATGTACTTAGCAAACAAAGCAGCAACAAAGCAGCAAGTTCTCTGCCGTATTAGAACACTCATTTGCACAGGTTAATTCTCAGGTTAATGAAGTATAAGAGCAGTCAGTTTTCATCCTTAGTACTGATGATGATGATATGATGGATCTGCAATCTAAGGTTGGTTTGTGGCTTTTAATCTCAAACAGTAAGTGCCTGAAAGTTTTGAATCAATTTCTCAGTAATTCTACAGAAGCAAACACCATTCTCCTTGTGTTTTTTAAGCTTCTTCATATGATGAGAGTGATCAGGTGTCCTACTTTATGTGGAGCTGCAAAGCATTTTTATCCCTTGTCCCACGTCCCACATACTGAGATGTTGTCCCACATTCTTATTGGCTCTAGTTTTCAAAAGTCAACCCACTGACTGTGTTGCCAGTTTTTGTAAAGCAGGCCTACCTTAGAATCAAAATAAGCTCCCAGCTGAGTGTCATCATGGCCACTCTGGACAAGAGTGGACACTATAATCAGTAGAAGTATTTACTTCTACGCTTAATCCAGGTCCCGAACTCTTACTCCAATCACCTGAACATTTTAAAATGCAATGAATTTTCTGCCTACTTCAAAGATAAGATTACAGCCATCAGAACAAATTACTCAGAAAAGGCTGGACAATGTAGAACTAAGTATTGCCCCAATATTTGAATCCACCATGCCCTTTTTTTACACCAGTGGACTTGGAAATGATAAAGAAAGTTGTTTGTGAGTTAAAATCCTCTACCTGTGCTCTAGATCCTGTTCCTACCACTTTTTTTGAATTGTTTTTTTAACAGTTTTTTGAATTTTTAACAATAATTAACCTTTCACTACTCACAGGCCCCTTTCCTACAGCTTTTAAAACTGCTTTGATTAAATCACTGCTTAAAAAAGAAAACAGATTGTTCTGTCTCCAATTACAGACCAATCTCCAATCACCAATCTCCTTTTTAAGATTTCATAAAAAATGTGTTTAAACAGCTTAAATGACTTCCTCTGTGACAACACCACGTTTGAATAATTCCAGTCTGGTTTTAGGGCCCAGCATAGTATGGAAACAGCTCCAGTCAGAGTTGTTAATGATCTCAGAATGAACATGAATGAGAAAAAGCTTTTTGTGCTGCTCGTGTTAGATCTCAGTGCTGCATTTGATACAGTGGATCATAAAATTTTGCTGGTGTCCCACAGGGCTGTATCTTAGGGCCAGTTTTTATTTCAGTCTATATATGTTAAAACTTGGCAATATCATTAGAAACTACAACATCAATTTCCATAATAATACAGATGACAGCCAGCTGCATATCTCTGTAAAGTCAAATAAGTTTGGTTCTATCAGTGATTTGATTGCATGTGTGTCTGACATAAGTCTGTGGATGAATCAGAACTTCCTACAGTTAAATTAAGATAAAACTGAGATTCTTGTTATTGGAGCAAAAGCTGAAAGAGAAAAATTGTCTGACCACCTACAACTGTTCGTGATAAACATCACAATATAAATCCAAATATGTTAGCAGTACTCAAAAAATCAAGGCAGTTACCACAATTTTCTTTAGTTAATAACCTCAAAAGTTGGAGGTTGTCGGGGTTTAAATATTTGGGGTTAGTGTTACATTTTTTGAGTAAATGCAAGTCAGAATTTTTTGTCACCCCCCTCATCACAATAAGTTAACAGAACTGAATTAAGTAGTTTAATACAGTATATAGTAGAGTACAAAAGCCAATTTTTCATGTTCAGTAAACTCAGTGTTGTAACAAATAAAAACTTTTTTCTTTCTTAAAATATTTGTGTTTTAGAGCCTAATTTCCCTCATTAATCAAAAGTAAAGAGTTTAATAAAAATAAAAGTAAAAAATTGACAGGCACTCAACAATTTTAAGTTTGTAGAACCTGTAGATAAATCTAAAGTTTTCACTAGTTACTGCAAGTAATTAGTTTG
This sequence comes from Lutjanus argentimaculatus, assembly GCA_034769285.1. NCBI lineage: Eukaryota > Metazoa > Chordata > Actinopteri > Lutjaniformes > Lutjanidae > Lutjanus > Lutjanus argentimaculatus. The sequence goes on along the minus strand of JAWZSL010000006.1, from coordinate 997,346 downwards.
AGCATTCAGAAGTACAGCGAAGGAACAGGTCAAAAACTTCAGTGTTATCATTGATCTGGATTTATGCTTTGAATATGACATTAGTAATGTGCCTCAGGTGTCATTCTGTCATCTGAGGAATATTGCAAACGTCAGACCGTTTCTGTCCCAGGCAGACACAGAAAAGCTAATGCATGCTTTTATCTGCAGTTGGCTGTTGTAATGCTCTTCTGTCTGCTGTGTCTAACACAGCCAATGGTCAGTTACAGCTTGTAAGAATGCAGCAGTGTATGTTCTGACAAAGAGCAGACAGACAGCACATGTTACTCCAGCCTTAAAATCTTAGCATTGGTTACCTGTCTGCCACAGAATTCATATAAATTTTTTAATTTTTGTATCTGACATGGTCACATACATGTGCCTGCCAGGAAATATGTTTGCAGCCACTGTGAAACAATCAGGAAAGATGTCTGTGTCTGAGGAAGAAGACAGAAAAGACACACTGTGACTCATGAAAATAATTTCTTAGGCTGCAACAACCAAGGTGGTGCATGTTGTGTCCAAGGAGACACGGACTGTGTCTCAGGAAAAGAAATAGCTTGACATTAAAGTTGATGCAGAAAAAAGAACCAGGGGGAGAACAAGGAGCAGCTGATCTGTCAGCCCAAGATAAGAGACTCACCACAATTGACATCCAGCCAATAATAATAATAGTAGTAGTAGTAGTAGTAGTAGTTATAATAATAATAATAATAATAATAATAATAATGATCTAACACAATACATCCGTAAAATGCAACACAAACATTCATTAGAGTTATGATAAAACCCTAAAAATAAGGAAAATAAAACAAAATAAATAATTCATAAAAACACTTCCAACATGGTTTTAATATGGTCTGCTGTTAAAGGTGTGTTTCCACATTTTCTAAGACAGCCTGGCTGTCATCATTTGTGCATACGAATGGTCCGAAGCAGTTCTATGTACTAAAGTACGAAGAAATTCAGGTAAGAAAATAGTGATGAATCCCAGGCTTGTGCTTTAAACGTTCTTATGCTCGTTTTAAGCATAAGCCTGGGATTCATCACTATTTTCTTACCTGAATTTCTTACCTGAATTTCTTCGTACTTTAATACGTAGAACTGCTTCGGACCATTCATTCACTGTTTGTGAATGTGGCTCATAGAGACACCACCTTTGCTAACTTGAAACTAGAACTAAAACTCTGGAACAGTCTGCTGTTGTTAATCTGTTGACACTTTCAAACAAACTCTTAGGACACATCTTTTTACCATTGGCTTTCTCCTGAAGTGTTTTTAACTGGTGAACTGTTCATTTTATTTTATCCTCATTTTTATTGTTTTGAATGTTTTACTTCTCTCCTTTTATGTTCAGCACTTTGTGTTGCATTTTATGCATGAATTGTGCTATATAAATAAGGTTATTATTATTATTTATATTTAAAGAGCACACCACTGAGTTATTATTGGACTTCTGTAACATTGTCAAACTCACAATGGACAGTTTCTCTTAAAAAGTATCAAAATGGATGCAACATCACCACAGATATTACCTTTTTTATTCCACACATTCTTCTTCCTTGTCAACACCTAGTGTTTGATTACCCACAATGCACCAACAGTTCTGCTTGAGATTTGGGTATGTTATGCTTGTAGTGGCTAATGTAGCCTTGAGCCTCTAGCCTGCAGCAGAGGTGAGCAGCAGCTACAGAGGTCAGAACTGAGGTAACCTCACTTTTTCTTCTTCTTTCTTTCAATCTTGGAGTCTTCACCCCCACTGATTTATTTTTCATCTTCATCAGATTTCACACAGCTCCCTCTGGAGCCACAAAAACATTTATACAACTTTTTATTGACTTATGCAGTATGCAGCAGTACAACCCAAGACTTTAATGTGTAAAACTGTTGCAGTTCCCTTTAAGTCTCTTTAAGTTGTTTAGAGAGCAAAAGTTTATTAAATTCACATATTACTGGGGCAGGTGTGAGTTTCTTCTTTTCTTTTTGTTATTATATACAAATATGCAAATAAAACTATACAAATAAAATGACTTGACATGAATTGACTTGGTAGATTTGCCTGTGATTTCCCAGGTGCAGCTTTTTTTTTTTTTTTTAAGTTTCAGTAGTTTGAAGTAAGAGTTTGTTTTCAGTCAAGTGCTTGTATTTATTGTTCGAGAAAAATCTTACGGTTACACTGTTAGATTCCTGCTCTGGGGGAAAGGTTCCAACATTTCAAACTTAAAGGTTCTCTGTGCAAGATTTAGGGGGATCTTTTTGTAGAATATGGTACAATTGGAATATAATATGAATAAGATTATTTTCATTAGTCTATAATCACCTGAACATAAGATCAGTTGTTGCTACCTTTGCATGAGCCCTTTATATCTACAGAGGGTGTGGGTCCTCCTCCATGGAGGTCACCATGTTGAACTGCCACTTTTCTACAGTAGCTCAGACTGGATTACAAACATGGACTCTAGATATGACCGTTTTCACGTTTCTCACATTTTTTTCACAGTAGGTTCTCCTACACTCTTGTAGCAAGCGGCATTCAGTTGGTTTCAGTCTACAGCTTCATTCCTAGATGCAAGTAAATCCTACCTTTAACTGTGAAACTGTTGCTTGAAAAAATCAAACCCAGATGGCAAACAACAAGCAGACGTGTACGGTAATTTATCAGCTTTTGAGTGTGACAATCTTTGTACTCTGCCAACTAGATTCCAGGTTATAAAACACATATTTCAGTGGAATTTGGACTTAACACCGTAATAATCTTCATTGAGAAACTTTCTGCTCAGGCGTCAGGGTCTGCTATACAGCACATTCAAAATCTTGCTAAAGGGCACTTCATCAAGATGACTGTTCGCCACACTGCTGCCCAAAATATGTAGAAATGTTTAGTCTGCTTGTAATCCGGGCCTTCTGTCTCTCTCTCCCCTGGCCTCATTAAACAAATCTCCATCCTGTCTGCAGCTCTGCCAGTTGGCCTGGTGGCTCAGTTGTGTACAAACAAAACCACAAATAAACACAGAATGGATGCAGCCACATGTCCCGCTCCAAATTTTCATTTGATCCCAATACAAAAATGAAAAAATACTCCAAATGAACACAGTTTTTGAACAGTTTGCATTACTTTACTGTACATATTTCTGTATGCTGCATTGCACATTCACACAGTGATTCTTGTAGCTTTCACTGTGTTCTTTATTTATCTTCCTTAAGATTTAGCATTCATATAAAAGGTTTGGGCTTTTTAATGAGACTTTAGTGTAACCTGTTGGCATTTTTGCAAATTATTACAGGCGGAAATCAGAGCTTTCAACTTCCATCTGGTTGTCTTTACATTACAGATCATTGACATGAATGTGTTCATATAAAAATACAGAGTACACATTCTGGTTTGCCCAGGCTTAAAAAAATGTAGCTTTTTTACTTAATTTTCCCAGAATTTCATGTTTATTCTAAACTTTCACAAGTTCATCTGCAGTGATGTTAATGATGTCGATCTATGTATTTGACTTTTTTTTTCATATGTTCACTAGTTTCTATTTTAATGGATTTTATGGATTTTATCATCCTCAATACTGATGCAGTTCATACTATCTTACCAATATCCAAATCATGGTTGCTTTATTGTTTTAATATTCATATTTCATGACAAAATAAGGACTCAATCTAATGATGAAAATAAGATGAAAATTAAACATGTAAGATATAAATGGTAGTACATTAAAAGTACTACAGTGTTCCAGAAAAAAAGTGCTGCAATTTATATTCAAAAACAGACTTTTAGCTAGTGCATTTTGACATGATGTCTCTGCCACAAACAAAGATTATCAAAGATATAATGAAATGTGACAGATATTTTCACATTTTTGTCAACTGGCCAAAATGTCAAGGCTTGAACTCACAATTTCTGGCACAAGAGACTCTGCATATTGACTGATAGCTAAGCCAAATAAACAGGGAAAAGAGACAAGGGATAACAGGGAAACGTGTTGATAAAGAGTATTTGTCTCTTCCCAAAACTCCCTGAATCATAATTATTTTAACCTTAGTAGTCTCTAATCCACATGGCATGATGCCTGAACATAAGGCTTTCACATTTGAAAGTCCATCCTGCCTTAGCTGAGGCTCGAACTCACAACTTCTGACACTGAAGTCTGTCTTTTATCTCACTGAGCTAATTGGCAAGTGACAGTTCATGTGTGGCTTCACAAATTGACTAAGCCAAGGATCAGGGTGCCAGGCAGCAGCCATCCATGCCATGGAAAAGCAAATTTCAAAGTGAAAGTTCCAAAGCTGTAGCACATATGGTTGATTTGTTGTGAATTTTCAAAGTTTTGAAATTAAGAGGCTTGCTGTAGCGCCACCATCAGGACTATTGTCTTGTGTTTCCAGTTGAGGACATCTGGCATGGGACTGAACCTTTGTGAAAAGTTTGGGTAGATTTCTCATATGGAAATGTTGTACAAGCTGAGGCTTGAACTCACAACCTTCAACACCAAGAACCATCCTCTATCTCACTGAGCTAATTGGCAAATGGAAACACCACTTGTAGCTTCACAAATTGACTAAGCCAGTCACCTGTGTGCAAGACAGCAGCTGTTAGCATGTAAAGGCAGATTTCAAATGGCTGTCAAAAATTCAGTTATTGAGACAAAAATCCCAAAATACACAAATTGCATCTAGACAGCATGGAGATGTTGGTCATTAGTTTTTAACAATGATTTATTGGCTCCAAAAGTGAAAAACCGATGTTTAAAAATGCCATTTTTGCATTGACTCCAATTGTTCACATGAGAGTGAAATTCAAAATGCTGTAAAAAAAATTCAGTTTTTGAGATAAAATTCTGATATTTTCCAAACATCATCTACCATGACTCCAAAATTTTGTCATTTTTTTTTCATGAACATTGAAAATGTATTTAGCAAGAATTTGCAAGTATATGTTTATAATACCGTTTACAGTCAAACATTTTGATGCACTGTAGGCTCAATTTTTGATAAATCAAAAATCTGTGTGGATCGTTTGTGTAGGACAGTCTGAAGATGCTCTGTAGCAAGTTTGGTGCCAATTGAGCAAAAATTGTGGGAGGAGATAGGTTTAATAAGTTTTATAGTTTTTGAAAAAAACAGAGTGATGGACTTTATAATTTGCAATAGGTTTAAATGTACAAAAGTTTCTTCAGTATTGGGGCTACATTTTGGTGAAAGTTGTAAATCTGTAGCACATATGGTTGATTTGTTATGAATTTTCAAAATTTTGAAATTTAGAGGCTTGCTGTAGCGCCACCATCAGGACTATTGGCCTGTTTTTGCAGCTGAAGCAATCTGACATGGGACTGGACCTTTGTGCAAAGTTTGGTCATTTTTCGTTCATGGGAAGTAGGATTTCCTCGGAAGAAGAAGAAAGAAAGAAGAACATGCAGGATTACAATAGGGTCCTGGCAGCTTAGGCTGCCTGGCCCCTAATAACCAGAATGCAACTGAAAGTTGCTTGAGTTGCTGAGACTTTTTTCAACACAGCCCCCAGACACCATTTTGTGTGCTTTCACATCACGTCACAGATGCCAACATCATTTATAGCATCATTTGGTCTCATTTCAGTGTTGTGAAGCATAAAGCACTCAAGCATGAAAGTGTAGCTTTCAAGCCATGAAGATGAATGCAACAAACCACCACAAGTGTTTAAAGCGACATTCCACTTTGCCAGAATAATCCACTCAGTATGTACTCACCCCTATGCCGATGTGATGATGGGTGAAAATCTTCAGTTCACAAAACAATCCTGGAGTTTTAGGAGAAACAGGGTAGCAGCCTCAACCAGTACAATGGCAGTGAATGGAGACCACGGATAAAACGTTAAAAAAAGAACACAAAACAAACACAAAATGTCTCCATCCTGCTTGTGTGGTGTAATCCAAGTGTCCGCGAGCCGCGACATTAAAAATTGACCGCAAAAGACGCCATTTACACCATGTTTTTAGCTGAAATGTCAACTGTAGCATGTAGTCGGTAAGATGTAAACATGGCGTCGATCTCGCGAGACTTCCGCATTAAGAGATATACGAAGTCTCGCGAGATCGACACCATGTTTGCATCCTACCGGCTACATGCTACAGTTGACATTTCGGCTAAAAACATGGCGGACACGGGGTCGCTAGTGAGCAGCGCATGGAGTAGACGTGCTTTCAGATGCTCCTCTGTGCCAAGCTTTAAAACCAATGTTTTGACAGTCTCATATTTCATTTTATTTGCCTTAAAAACATCCCTGAGAGAAGTGGGGCTTAACTGGTTAAGTTTATGAGACGTCATGCCGAAGAAGTCGTCCAAAACTGCTGAGTCGCTTCGACCATCTGTAGCATCGGCTACTGCTAACAATGCTAGCTCCAACTCTCCCGGCCGTGACACGAGTGACAGTGACATGGAGGATTTGCCGTTGATGTGGGAGAAAGTTTCTGAAAAGATTCTCAAACAAATCAACGACAGGTTTGACAAGCTGGATCAAACCCTTCAGGTCATGCAAAGTTCTCAAAAGGAACTGCTGGAGAAGGTGGAATCTGTCGAGGAGCAGGTGCTGGACCAGGAGGGTCAGATAAGTGGCTTGGAGAAGACGGTGTCCGACCTGAAAAATGAAAACAAGGCTCTCAAGCTCAAGGTGGATGACCTCAAGGGCCGGTCCCGCCGCAATAATATAAAGATTATCGGCATACCTGAAAGAGAAGAAGAGGGTAAACCAATGGAATTCGTCAAGGCCCTGATCCCGAAACTCCTCGGAAAAGACAACTTTCATTCAATGGTGGTTATCGACCGGGCACACCGGACCCTGTGACCGCCGCCCCCGGAGGGAGCCAGGCCCCGCACCATCATCGCCCGGGCCCACTTTTATCAAGAGAAGGAGCTAATCCTACAACTCCGGAGGGCACGAGAGCTCACATACAAAGGGAATAAGGTGTTTATTTTTCCGGACTACACGCCAGAGGTGATGCGGCAGCGACGTGAATACGGCGAGGCTTTGGGGGCTTTGCAGGAGCTAAAGGTGGAGCATAGCCTCCTCTTCCCAGCCAGGCTCTGGATAAAACACAAGGGCCAATTCAAGGTTTTTACTACACCGGGTGAGGCTATGTCATTTCTGAACACTGACTTAAAGAAAGTATCCTGAGAACTTTATGGTCACCTTGGGTGCTTATACAGAGGATCAATCCTATACTTGGACATGACTATTTGCCGTTCAGATAATTCAGTTTGATTCTCTGAGAGACTGTCAATTTGTTTATTTACCACAGTTAGCCACGTTTGGCAGCGGAGTTGAGCTGTGTTGGTTTTTTGTAGCTCTAATAGCGAGTTACCGTCCGTTTGGGAGCAAGTCACCGGCTGTGCGTTTAGCGGTCCCTGGGCTGAGAGGGACACTTGTGCTTCGTTTGGGGAAGCGCTTTGTGGGTGGGTAGGGGATATGTTCACGGGGTTGTTTAAATGTGTTCTTTCATGTTATTGTGTATTTCTTTTTTATGCTGCGTGTTACTAAGTCCTGTGTTAATTTGGGTGGATATCAGACTGTCTTCATTTGAGGGACAATGTCAGTGTCTGACAACATTGCACATAGCAGTATAAATGACAATCTAACATTGGTCTCATGGAATGTAAAGGGTCTCGGTCATATAATTAAGAGGGGTCGCGTTTTCTCACACCTCAAATCATTGAAGCCAGACGTCATTTTTCTCCAGGAAACACATATTGGCATAAAGATCAGCGCAGACTGAGAGCAAACTGGACACCCCAATTTCTAAGGCTGATCTTTTGAATGCTATTCGAGCTTTCCCTTCCGGAAAAGCAGCTGGCCCAGATGGCTTTGGCTGTGAATTTTATAAAGCATTTCATGAAAAAATAGTCCCTCTCATGCTTAGGATGCTGAATGACTCAGTGAAAAATAAGAGGCTCCCTAGTTCACTTTATGAAGCAAATATTTGCTTGCTTCTCAAAAAAGGAAAAGAAGAGTCTGACCCTGCAAGTTACAGACCCATTGCTCTTTTAAATTGTGATCAGAAAGTAATAACTAAAGTTCTGGCTATGAAATTGGGTAATCATATCTCTACAATCATACATATTGATCAAACTGGATTTATTCCAGGCAGATTCTCATTTAGTAATGTCCGTCAGCTCTTAAATACACTATACTCAGCCCATGAAAAGGACACACAAGCTGCCGTCTTATCTCTTGATGCCCAGAAGGCATTTGATCAGATCGAATGGCCTTATATGTTCGAGACGTTGAAATGATTTGGGTTCGGGGAGAAGTTTATAGAGTGGGTGAAAATAATTTACTCCAATCCAGTGTCTTCTATTGTCACCAATGCAGACAAATCCCAGGCTTTTGATTTGCAGCGGGGTGTGAGACAGGGCGATCCTCTTTCCCCTCTCCTTTTTGACATCGCTCTGGAACCACTAGCGATAGGTATCAGGGGTCATCCAGGAATTCATGGTGTAAAGTTTGGTGATGTTGAAAGTCTATTGAATCTATATGCTGATGATTTATTGATCTGTTTATCGGACCCAGTAGTATCAATTCCCAATCTCCTGAACCTTATCACATCCTTTAGTAGCCTGTCAGGATATACAATTAACTGGGAAAAATGTGGTTTCATGCCTTTGATGAATATTCTGAGCCCTGCATTCTTGAATTCTCTGCCATTTAAATTAGTTACTACACATTTTACCTACCTTGGGCTTAAGATTTCTAGAAACCCCAAACTTTTACTAAAATTGAATTTTTTGGACATGGTGGATAAACTAAAAGCTAATATTAGGAACTGGAAGCTACTTCCTCTTTCAATGATTGGCCTGTATCAGTGCTATTAAAATGGTTGCACTTCCAAGGTTCTTATACCTGTTTCAAAATCTTCCTATCTATCTACGATTGTCATTCTTTAAACAACTGGATTCAGTTATCCTTTCATTTGTCTGGGCAGATAAACCCCCTCGCATCTCTAAAACCCATTTGCAGAAGAATGTAAACAGGGGTGGCCTCGGCCTCCCTGTCTTTAAGCATTATTACTGGGCTGCAAATGCAAGGGCTCTTATCTTCTGGCAATGGGGTTCCCCTGGTGATGACTGGTCTGTCTCCCCAATCTGGGTAAAAATTTAATCTATATCAGTTTCGGATACCTCTCTCCCAGTGCTGCTCTTTTCCAGAGTGCAGCCTTCTTATAAATTAATTGGCTCTAACTGTCATTCTCAGAAACTCACTGAAGATATTGAATCAAATAAAAAAATTCTTTGGTTTACCAGATATCTCAGTACGCACCCCTATAACATACAATCACTTGTTTAAACCAGGAATGATGGATGGTGTGTTTCTGGACTGGAGGGGGAAAGGATTGCGTTGTATTGGAGATTTTTACATAGATAATAAATTTGCCTCTTTCCTTCAGCTTCAAGCTAAGCATCATCTTCCTCATTCACATTTTTATCGCCACCTACAAGTCAGGCATTTTGTACGGGAAAATATCTCAGGATTCCCAATCAAACCACAGAACCATATTTTCTATGACACACTTCTTTCACAGCAAGATTCTAAACATCTGATTTCCCACTTTGTTACTGCTTTTATGTCTCCAGCAAGTACCAGTCATATCAGAGACACCTGGGCAGAAGAATTGGGCGTTCCTCTGTCAGAGGAACTTTGGGAGGAGGGCCTGTCCAGTGTACTGAGCTGCTCTATCAATTCCAGATACAGGCTAATCCAATTTAAAGTCATACATAGATTGCATTTCTCCGAAACTAAACTTAGCAAACTGTTTGAATCTGTGTCTCCCATGTGTGACAGATGTGGTGGTGCTGAGGGCTCGCTTTCACACTTATTCTGGCACTGTCCAGTCCTGGGTAATTTCTGGTGTGACATATTTAATTGGTTTTCTAAACAATATAAAATAAACATTCAGCCAGACTGTATCTTGGCAATATTTGGCTCCTCTGACAGGACAGCGGCCCTTCCCTCTCATCAAAAGCAGGCCCTTAAAACGGGCATGGTTGCAGCTAAAAAATTAATATTGCTAAACTGGAAGTCTCCATCATCACCGTGTTTCAAAAGGTGACTCAGTGAAATGATTTCTAATGCTAGGTTGGAACAAATTCGTTTTAGCAATCAGAACTCACAAAACTTTTCTCAAAAGGTGTGGAAACTGTTTCTAGCACTACTTGAGGAGACCTGACTGTATAACCTACGAGCCCTGCTGCTATGTTGTACCTTGTGTTAAATGTCAACCCTGTCTCCTCCTGACTGACTGATCCTCTGACAATCCTCCACCCATCTGTCTGTGTGTATGTGTGTGCGTTTTTTTTAGAGATTTTTTATTTTATTTATTTATTTTATTTTTCCGGTCACACCCTCAACTTTTTTGGTGGAAAGGGCAGTCTCCCGTCTTGCTTGTTGCATTGTTGTGGACTGGTACCCTTATACCAATCTTGGGAGTTCTGTGATTCCTGTGTGTTTTTCTGTCATTTTATGTGTGATTCTGGGTGTCTTATGTTTATTGTGTGTGTATTTGTATTATCGTGTAAAAGTTAAAATAAAATATTAAAAAAAACAAATAAACATGGCAGACACTTGGATTACACCACACGAGCAGGATGGAGACATTTTGTGTTTGTTTTGTGTTCTTTTTTTAACGTTTTATGCGTGGTCTCCATTCACTGCCATTGTACTGGATGAGGCTGCTACTCTGTTTCTCCTAAAACTCCAGGATTTTTTTGTGAACTGAAGATTTTCATCCATCATCACATCAGCATAGGGGTGAGTACATACTGAGTGGCTTATTCTGGCAAAGTGGAATGTCGCTTTAAGTCTTCTGTAGATTTGAAGCATATGTCTTACAGCTTTACTAAGAGAAAAATCAATCAAAAGTTGTCAATAATTTCCCTCAGCTCTCCTCACACACATGACTCTCCAACACATTTGTCTCCATCAAAGATCATAAGCAGCAACACCGTCACACCAACAGAACCACAGTGAGACCAGCTGAGCATTTAACGCCACAATGTGGCAGCAATTTTGGGTTCCGCTCTGGTGAGAATCTGTTTCCTTTTGAAAAGCCCTAAATGTTCGAGGCTGTCGGGAAGGTAAATTTCACGGCCAGTTTGGCAGCAGGAAGTGTCTTTGGTCAGGGTGTTTGTGTAAACAGCTCGTAATGGTTTTAGCCCCACTGTGAGGCCTCTGTGGTGCACACACACATACATCTGTGTGTATGTCTGCACAAAATGTGCAGTCATACACACATGGATTTGTATTGCATGTATACCACAGACATTCATTCTTCTCATACAAATGCAGTGAAGCCTGTAGAATGTATACAAATGAGACCTATTAAAGCTGCCAAATGAGTGGACTGACCATTCTTGAAAAGAGCTGTGTTGGCTGTTGTTGTGCACTAGTGTCACATTTAAATTTCTGTGTGCAGGATGGTTTGTATGAACCAATTTCATATTGTACATGTAGCATCCATTTCACTTTGTGCTGCTAAACGGTTCTTTTGTCGGATTAGAAATACATGCTTGAACAAATTAGTGTAACGCACAGCAGAAAATTGAGCTTATTATCATCATGGTCACTGGGTTAATTTCATTCATAGCAGAGAAAATTTTAATAAATATGTTTGTCAGCTTAGAATTGGCATCAATTAGTTTAACATAAAAAACTTTTTGTCCTTCTTGTTAACTTTGACCTTTTAATTTAAGTGTATATCATCACTGTCCTATCTATCTATTTTCTTAGATAATCCATTGGGTTTTTAAATAGTTTGTTTGCCTTAAGAAGTAGAGGTCAAGTTAAAAAGGGACAGTTCACCCCAAAATCAAAAATACATATTTTCTACATGGCACTAAATGGCACTCAGTATGTGGTGCTTAATGTGCCCAAAAATACATTTTAAAAATAAAAAAAAAGAAAGTACTTTCTACATGGAACTGCTCTTAACAAGGTCTGTGGATTATCTTGAGTAACCAGGTCATGATGACACTTTGAGCACCACAAGCTGAGTCCCAATTTATTAAAGAGAAGACAGATATCTCTACAGCCAGTATTTCCAAAACACTGCAAAAATATGTATTTTTAGTTTTTTGCAATTTGGGGGTGAATTGTCCTTTAAAATCTGACCTTCAGTCAGCATGAGGGTGAGTAGATAATGACTGAATTTTCATTTTTGGGTGAACTATCCCTTTCAAAGGTACAATAAAAAAATTCTGGAGAAAGAAAGCTAAGTGTTGACTTCCAGGTGATCAAATGATACACAGTTTGGAGTGGTGGCTCAAAGATAGTTGATTGTTGTCTCATTAAAATACTCCCACTTTAGGAATGAAACTCAATGATCGACCATCTTACCACCCTTTGATTGGCTTAAGTCTGGGCTTGATTTTCTACCTGAAAGCAGAGTCAAGAGGAGGATCAGAAGTCTAGTTATCCACTTGAGTGCTGCAAGTTTGTTGCTTAAAGCTAACCACAGATGAGACTCCAGGTCTGAATCCCAGACTCCTGTGTCAAGATCCTGCACTTTGTACACTTACCATCCACCACAGATCACCTCCCTGCAGCAACTGTGTGGTTCATAAATGCACTTCATAATAACATTTCAGTCACTCACAGGAACATTAACCCCGAACATAATCCAGCCTTTCATCACAACATAATTGGAAAAACAATTTTGTAATACATAAATGTGTCAGATAACAAGTGGTTGTGTATACAGGAGGGAGATCACTTACTGTGGGGTCATACGATGATATCCAAGCAAGCTCCCATTCCTTTAATTGCTGATGCAGCGAGTGGTCCTCTGAGTTGAGGTCAGAACTCAATGCAGCTGTTCTCTGAATTTAAACTTATTTTACTGTTGTACTCAAATATGTCACTCCGTTGACATATTGGTCTCCATCCGGTGGTTTAGTCATTTAATGAAGGTACAACCATAAAATGAAAACATTAATTTGACAAACACTCCTCTGGACTTTCATCAGGTTGTAAAAAAGTCAAATAGATCACAGTTCCAGACAGGATTGGTTCAGAAAACATCTGTATTTCTACTCAGCTATTTTTGCTTTAGTACACATTAAGTGACCATGGATCCAGCCACAGTGCATGAACCACTGAAGCAGAGAATATCAGAAGTCTTTAACATATTCAGGTTACCATCTCTGCCTCCTCTGTCTGGTTTTTACTATCTCTCCTTCCATTGCCACTAATGTCTCGTAACAAATTGAACCTGCAGTCAGCTTGGACAACTTCTCTCTATCACCCTCCTGTAACCCCGGCTGTGTGATGACTTTTCCAGTAAGCAGGGATCAGACGATGTTGAGAAATGACTCACTTTCCATCAGGGGAATGTTATGAGGCTTTAACTAATTGTATTATCCATTTATAAAAGCCTATCAAGTCTAAACTGTTTGGCAGTGAATAGACTACACCAGGTCTGATACTGATGGTAATGTTGGTCATTATGGACAATAAGCTTATCCTACTGTTGCCGTTCAGTCTGTGTAACAGTGGTAAATGTCGGCTCCAGATTGTATGGTTTGGCAGATCGTTGGCTTTTTAAGATGGAGATTAAGCAGTTGGAAGTTCTACTTTTCTGCTGTTGCACCTTTCCTGCACCCCTCAAGACTCTTTCAGACTGGAACAACTGCATCAGCTTTTGTTCTGAGCATCTGCTGGAGGCCACCCAGAACAGCAGCAGCAGCAGAGGAGGTGGACTGGGGATAATACTCAGAATTTTCACTTTTCTGCCCCTTCAGTTTGACCAAGTCAGTTCAACTCTGTTGAAAAGAAAACCAAATTTTGAATATAGTTAGAAGATGTTGCTGGTTCACCTGTACAAGGTAAATATAGTCACATCTTAAGTTAACTAATGAACACTGGCTAACTAGCCAGCTAATCTACCTCAACCGTTAGCTAACATTTCGCCAATATTAGCTATCTTAATAAATTACATTTACAGGTTCTCCAAAACATCTTCTAACCGTATTTGATTTTTTTTTCTTTTTAATAGAGACAGCACATTGTATATCTCAGTGTGCATATCTATCTATCTATCTAAGTACAGAAAACCGGAAAAGAGAAAGTTGGCTCTGTCAGGTACCAGGTTTGCTCAACTGTTATTGCAGCACAGAGCAAAAAGGAGCGGGACTTAAGAAGGGTCAAGTCATCCATGTCAGTGTTCATATAAATTATCCTTTTTGACATGTAATTAGTACATTATTATTGCATAGTTGGCCAGTTTAAAATAAATAAATAAATTGTGAAAAATGCTCTACTTAATTTCCCAGAGTCCAAGTTGAAATCATCAGATTGCTTGTATTGACTGACCAACAGACCATAATCCAAGGGTGAAAACTACAGAGTGGAAGTGCTGCTGGGTCTTTCTGTTGGTCACAATACAGGTGCTCTTTGGATACTTCAGGTATTTTGTACTTATTCCTCAGGTGAAGAGCTCATTGCATGGGTCAAACAGTCTCAGTAAAAAATCAAAAATGCAAGGCTCCTTCAAAAACACACCAAGGCACACTGTAAAGTTTGTATAAAGTTAAAATGCCTTTATTTTACGTGACAAAAATGAGTCAAAAAGAGTTAAAAAATGACCAGCGCGTATCGACCGACATAGGTCTTCATCAGGGTGAAGACCTAAAACTTTACAGTGTGCCTTGGTGTGTTTTTGAAGGAGCCTTGAAGAAGACTGTTTGACCCATGCAATGAGCCCTTCACCTGAGGAATAAGTACAAAATCCAAGGGTATTCATTTTATTCCAAGTGACAAAAACATTTGACATGTGACATTTAATTGATAAAAAAAAGGTGTCATACAGACTGAGAGAGAGAGGGAGAGAGAGAGAGAAAGAAAGAGAGAGAGAGTTCATTCTGACGAGCTAGAGAGGGAACATGCAGATATGGACAGAAGTCAATGTGAGATTAAAAACTGTCTTTGTACATGAAGACAAATGTTACTGTACAGTTCTGTGGTTTATCAGTCAAGTTTAAATAAACTACACTGCAGACTGGAGTCCCTGTTAACAGCGACAGACAGATCCCTGTGTCTCCTCTATGGAACATGTGTATCCTCACTGTGCTACATTACAACCTATGATCAACTGGTTGTTACCTCATAGGTAGGCTACTGTCTCCTTGTCTTCATCTCCTTGCAGTACTCATGTTGACTGTGTAGTTTTTGTGGCTGCTTTGAAATACGATTGTTTGGAGTCTGCTGTAGTGTAATTGTTGTAAATTGTTAACTGTTAGGTATAAGTTACCCTCACCATTCAAATCAATACAAAAAAACCCATATAGCTCACCATTTAGTATGACATCATAATATGGGCAGACCTTTATCAGCATTCCCAACTGTGAATGACTTCCAGTGCCCCTGGCTGGATGTTTGTCAACCCATAAAGTGTGCACACACATGTGCATCATCAGTGCGCTTCAACACTTAGGCAAACAGTACTGCACCTCTGGCTATAAAACAGAGAAGAGCAGCATTTCACAATCAGTGAATACTGACATTTTTACTTGATAAATGACTACGCTCCCCTCCCTCTCCTTTCTCAGGTATTCTGTCCTTCACAACGGGAACCACATGGAGCAGGAGAAGAAGTCTCTGCACACCGACACAGAGTCCCGCGAGTCCTGCTTGTGACCAACAATGACTCCTCAGTCACATCTCCAATGACCCCGGCTCTCACACCATCACCACAGAGTCGATGGAAACACACCGCAGTCTCCACACATCCGGAGCTGAAACCACCTGCAGAGCTCCAGAAAACCAGAGCCCTGATGGGACTTTAGGAACCCAGGCGAGGAATGTGACATTGCAAAGGGTGCATCTGGTTTTAAAAGTTAAGCCGAAACTCATCCTGTGGTCTTTAAAAGTGGAAAAGGAGTTCTCTTGTCTTTCTGATGCTGTTTCTCCCGTCTGCAGGCCCACAGAGACTGAGCTGTCCCAGTCGAACTGAATTAGACCCAGAACACAACTGTGGTCCCGTCAGTCGGTCTGCTGGTAGTGAAGTTGAGCTTGTCTTGTGGAGATCCAGCAGCATCAATGGAATGTGTAGGAGAATTTCACAGCATGAGATGTGATTAATGACTGGGAGTCTTTCCAAGTAAATTATGTTGCCAAAGCTCTTTGATATTACACACAGAGGACCTATTTCTGATCATTATATGATGCTCCCTGTTGTTTTCCAGTACAAAATTAGGAAGATTGATGATAGATTTTAGAAGCTTGTTCCCTGTAAAACAAGCATAATAAGATGGCAAAAATTAGCCTTTAAAATGTTATTCATGAAAAGAGGCAAAGCTGAGAACAATATTTCTTTTGCTGAACATCACATGTTAAACATCACGTGTCTTAGCCTTAGACACGGAGCTGAAGAACCTGTGTGTCTCCCAGGTCAAAGCTTTCCAGCTTTGCTAAATCCTCTCTAAGCTGAAATGAAAATGTGGTTGCAAGGCTGCGTTAAATCCTTGGCCTAAACTGTTGAAGTGCATTATTATAGGGGCTGCTAGCTCACACTCCGTGTTCATCACTCCACAAGGCTCCGTCTGAACCAATTGTTTTTCCATGCAATGAGAACTTAGGGGACCACGAAGCATAAAAGATACTCATGAATGATTCAACAGGTATTGTGATGATGTTGGAGCAACATGTGCGTGTGTGAGTGTGTTTGTGTGATTACATTTGCAGGTTTTTGCTGTCTGTGGTGGGTTTCCATGGTGATGCATGTTTTCATTTAAGTGTGCTTCTGAGTGTGTCCTAATGTGTGATGTTAGTATGTATGAAACACTTTTCCCATCATCCCACACATTGTTGCCCCCGCTACATTCGACACACCATTTGTTCCTGCTCGCCACGGAGGCCATGTTAAAGAATGTACCGAAATTGTTTACATTTATTTATATTCTTGGAAATGGAGAACACTAAAGACAACTGTTAACCTGTTCTCATACTGCAACCTTGTCCTTTTTTTAAACTCTGCTATAGTTCATTTCCTGTCTTTCCCTGGAAACTGTCCTCTCTGTGTCCTCCAGTACTTGTGGCTTACAATGTAAATTTTATTTGAAAGTCAGTCAGTGGTGCCTGAAGTTAGTAAGTAGTCCCCAAACAAGCTCTAATAAACTAACTGTAAGCCACCTGTGCAGCACTAAACAGAAAAGTGGAACATCTAGAGCCAGTTAATTTTCTTGAAAGGTGGTAGAGACCAAACCAGAGCTAAAAGGAGAGTGAATATCAGACTTGTATTCTTCAGGTGCAGAGAAACATGACTTCAGTGGCAGGATAATATTGCAAAGAGTCTACCAATTACTCAAAATTTAGCCATAATATTTTTAAACTTGGGATATGCCAGGTTTGTGTTTCTGTCACAAGCGTAACCCCTGGGGCCAAAGCTTCAGTTCCAAAAAGTGCAAATCCCCATGCCGATTGTTCTCTGAAGACCAGTGATAGGCCTCATCTTAAATATGAAATGTTGCTACCCAATAGGGTTGGGCGATGTCTACCAAATATGATGATATCCACAGTGAAACATTGATGAATGATGATATCGTTCCAGAGTCTAAAAGGGTCTTCATCTCGGCTCCAACTTAATTGTGAAAGAAAATAATAACTGCATATCAAAAACAGACAACAGCTCGATAGCAACACTGAGAGAACACACTACCTTAAACACAGAAGGCTTTTAGTCAGGTTGGCCCAAACCTATTTCCCCAACTTTCTAGTGCATTGGTTCCCAACCTGGGATCAAGGCCCCCCTTATGGGGGTGTCAGAAATAACAGGGGGTCCCCAAGACTTTGTCTGTTCTGAGGTCCTCGGAGTCAGATTTTCACATGTCAACAATTTAAGGGTTCCTCCACCTTTTTCAAAATCAAACTCAAGCACTTTTCAAACATTTTCAAGGTGCATTTTCAAGCTTTTCCAGCACCTTATAAATGACATATTTCTATACAAAGTGATTATTTCACCTCTTCATCACATTAAAACAGATGTTATTATCAAGCAATCAAGATGAAGTTTTATGACAGAAACGTTATTGTTTCAAAATGTGTCATGTCTGTAAGTCGACTTGGCTTCAGGTTAGGGTTACACATGCTGTGCATTTTCCTTAACAAATAGTTGAAAATGCTAACAATTGATTAATTGGTGAATCATAGATGATTAATAAGATATAACACATTTTTCTCTTTTTTTCTCATTTTCTTTCTTGATTTTTTTTTTTCTTTTTTTATTATTTTGACTTTAATTTTAAATTTCCTGGCGACGTTAGCTCTGGTGGAGCGTCCGACCCTGTGTGGAGGCTGTTTAGTCCTCTGCAGTGGCGCTGGTTCGACTCCCGCCTTCGGCCCTTGTGCGCATGTCACCCTCCTCTCTCTGCCCCTTCTGTCTCCACTTCAGCGTACTATCGAATAAAGGCAAAAATGCCAAAAAAATAACTTAAAAAAAAAAAAAATTTTAAATTTCTTCCATGAATGGCTCCGCCAGACAGAACAATGTCAAATAGGAGCAATAATTATCAGTTAATACATGTTTAATTGGTTAAAATCTTACTTGTTGATTAATGATTAATCTTTAACTTCCTGTACAGTCTGGCTCAGCAAATATCTGACTTATTTTATTCCTTTATCAACAAAGTTAACTAACTAATTCAGTCAGGCAGCAATTTATTATGAAAGTAACGTGCTTACAATTTCAAGCAGTTTAAGCACTTTATCCAAAATCCAAGCACTTTTCAAACCTTGAAAACACTGTATTAAAAGTGTTCTGAAGGATTTCCAGCACCTGTATGAATGCTTCAATTTATACCTTTCCTTAGATACAAGTAGTGGGGGCTCCAAGGAAAAAAGGTTGGGAATCACTGTTCTAGAGGACCTGAATCTTCTGTAGATATAAATGAAAACAAAAAATCTTATTTTTAGGTGATTATACCAAAATGAAAACATTAATAATAAACATAATTAATATTGTGTCCAAGTTTGCTATTTGCTAAGAAATTCTCTTAAAACGTATACACTGGCCCTTAAATGAGAAGTTGACATTTAGAAAAAAAATGTCAGATGACAGCTGTAAAATATAGACATACAGTGAACATCATGTCCTCCAGAGCCGAAGCAGGCACATAAACAGAGGTGAACCTTCTAAAAATGGTTGATAGGAACAAACACAGCCCTCTCATATCAGTTAATCAGATGAAAACACTGTTGAGCACTGATTCACTGGCACAAAGAAAAGCCAAAAAGCTCTTGACTGGAATCATTGGGCAGGTGAGGTAATTACAAATCCCTGTGGAGACGTGCCCATTGACCCAGTTTAGTGAGTCACGGTTCAGAGGACATATCCAATCGAGGCTGACACTTCATAAATGACACCATCCCTCATGTTACTCCAGATACATAAATATGAGCCTCTCACACATTACAGATGAGCCAGGAGAGAGTGAGGGGAGGGTCAGCTGACAGACCACCACACATGTTGTACACTTCACTATAGTTCACTTCACTTCAATTCACTTCAGTTCTTCACCATTGTGTTAAGAGTTGATTAATTTAGCATTTTCTTGTGCAGGCGGTAAAATCTGCTTTCTTGGTGGAAACTTGAATTGGCAACAACAAAACTGGGGAGAAAAGTGAAAAACAAAATACTGCAACTACTACAACAACTGATAATAATACAGCCCAAACCCAACGTAAACCCATGAAATATGTGATAAATATAGTCCAACCCGACCCAAACCCGTCAGGTTCGGCCACAGACTTCAAACCTACGTTTTCACCTAAATGGGGGCGCAGTCGTTCTTAAGACAGGGATGTGACGTATTACTGTTCTCATTCATATAAAGACCCAAAATCTTCCACCTCTCTCTCCGCTGCCTCATATCACTCCACTAAGCCCCTCCCACAAAATGACGCACCTCACATGCATGCACATTTGGCCTGGTTTGAAGAGGAACATCAAGGTTGTCAAAAGTTTTAAGTAATGTTTTTTTTTACTTGGCTAGAGACACCAAGACACATAGAACCCAGGTGACTCTCCTTTGTTGAGTTTTCAGTTTTTTTCACAGAGAATAAAAAGATGATGCAGACATCAGCAAAGACAAACAGAAGCGTCTTTATCTCACAGTACAGCATGTAAAAAGGTCATTCATAAGAAATATAAAGTTCTTATACAGTTTATCATGCATATGCTGCATCTTTTGGGCTGTTTTAGTGTTGTTTTTTTTAATTTTCTGCTCTATACAGGATCTTTTTCAGCATCAAACAATAGAAAATGGGGGGAAAAAAAGGGAAATGTATTCATTGATAGTGAAGTACTTAAATTTCTTTTCAAACTGTGACCTCTTCCATAATTGAAGCACAAACACTTTTTGTGATTTATTTTTTGGGATTAATTTAGCAGTGTCATCACAGTTAGTCTGATATATTTTATGAAGTCGTTGGGGCCATACAGAGTCATTCATTAAGCTGAAAAAAATCCTTCTCCAAAACAACCTGTGGATGTTTTCTGAAGACTGAAGATTACAAAATAAAAATATTGATTTTTGATAATAAATTTAATCAAAAGTTGTATATATTTAAATATATTTTTTTGATTTTTTTGATTATATCAGTTAACTGTGAAAAATATAGATTATTACAATCAAAAAAAGAGATTAGTCAACTTGGATTTAACAGGTTTTTGCCTGATCAGTTTGCTTCACTAGAAGTGTCCTAATTATATTTTTGTTTTTAGAGTAAATTGTCCTTAAATTCATGATAATTTTCAAATTGTTTAAATGGAGCTTGAAATGAGTGCATAAATAAAGTCAGAAGCATTAATTATTCATGATTGAAAATATTTGATATGTTTGATTTTTCTTCTTCAACAATTGATTCAACATTCAAATTACCACCAGGGTCCCTTTATTAACTGTTTTAACTTAGAACAAACTGTCAGATTGTCAACTTGTATTCTATAGTATTACTTTATATAATATTGGTGCAGTTTTCTGAAAAAGCATTCCTGGGATCAACTGTAGGAATCCCTTGTGTCTTCACTCTGTCGTTCATTAACATGACCTCTCTCTGCAGAGTGAGACCACAAAAGGCTGAGAACTGACTGCACAATACAAACCCAATAATATGCAGCTCCACAGAGATGTTCTCAGTCCTAAGAGGCTGCCAATTCAGCCTTTTTTTTAAAAATAAGCAATCACATTCCTGTTTTCAGCATGTTTAAACCCACAATTTTCTTTTCAAACAAACATCTGTTTGTTGACAGACTTTGTGGCATGCATTTATTTTTGCTTTTTCTATATTCTGCCTATTTTTCTTTACTTTGCTGTTCAGTAGCCGCCCACTTCCACGGCTGCAGTTTCCATGACATCTTTGGAAGCCTAATGTGTGTGTCCGTTCTTGTGTGGAAGTTTGTGCCTGTGTGTGTGTGCATGTATGTGCTGCGTGGGATGCTCCTCAACAGTCTAAAATTAGGGAATTCAAGCTCGCCTACCTTCATGAAATTTAATGAGCCAAAAAGTGAAAGGAAGGCCATTTTTGGAGATGTACCAAACACATCACGAGATACAAAAAAATCACTCTGAGCACACTCCAATTGAGAAGCATCTGAGAGATTCAGGGGGTCATGTTGTTATTTCAGGTAGAATGAGAGCGAGGAGAAGTGAGAAGGAAACCCTGCAGCTGCGTAAAGACATCTTTCAAGTTAGAAATCCTTTTTTTTTTTTTCACTTCAAAGAAACGGTCAGAACATCTGTCCACCTGTGAAGGAATTTGGATTCATGTTTTTGCCAGTATGAAACACCTTGGCTCATTAGTGGTGTTTGAGCCTGATGTTTCCATGTGATCATCAGTGGGATTCAATCATTAGTGCTCAAAACTCAGAGTGTTGCAGGGCAGAGTGAGCTCAAAGTGCTGGAGGTGAGCTGTGTTCAACTGAAACAGATTGCTCAATTCTTCACCAGTGTTCATCAGAGAGATGAAGACTCACACACGGGTTTCCAAAACCATCTTAGGTATCGAAATCTTACTAAATTGTAGTTTTCATACCAGAAAAAAAAAGAGATTTATGTTTTGGTGTCAATCCCTCAGAGAATAGTTTCTAATTAGAGCAGGTTCACACCTAAATGTCTGGTTCTCGAATCGATCCAATACGAGAGTGAGGCATTGTTTCGATTTTTCGGCATCTCGGTTCATATTTACAAAGGCACCACTCAAAAGGTCCAGAAGTTGTATACCCATACATTGACACATACATGACGCACTTGTCTCAAGTTGCATTTGCCTTTGGATTGTATGTTGATGTCGCCGCCATGTTTCCAAGGTCGAGACTGGCCTGTGAACAAATACATATGAACAGAAGGGCTGCATCTTTTTCAAGGGTTAAAAAGAACTATAATGTTTATTTGTTTATCTGCCAATCTCGATGACTGGTGAGATATTTATGATCTGCATAGTCTTGCACAGTCAGACCTCTCTTCACAGTGCTCAGCAGTAGAGAAAGGTCTGGCTCCATAGTCAAGTCAAGTCAAATTTTATTTACAGTATATAGCGCCAATTCACAACAAAGTCGTCTCAAGACACTTTACAAATAGAGTAGGTCTAGACCACACTCAATAATTATGTTTACATCTGACAATTGAAACATTCCCCCATAAGCAAGCACTTTGGCGACAGCGGCGAGGAAAAACTTCCTTTTAACAGGCAGAAACCTCGGACAGATCCATGACTCATGGTGGGCGGTGATCTGACGGCACCGGTCGGGTTGAGAGGGAAAGAGGAGAAAGGGAAGAAAGAGGAGGGGTGGAAGAGAGAGAGAAAAGAACAGAGGCAGAGAGAACAGTAGTAACACAACATCAATAGTAAAACTATGTGTAGGGAAAAGTAGTACATATAAATATGTAAGCTGTATGTAAATAATAATACTAATACTAGATGTTCAATAGTGATAATAAAATAATTATATTAATAGTAGCAACAACAATGTGATAAATGTTTGATTGATTAGGTGAGTTATAATAATCCACAGTAGAAGGTGCAGCTAGTGATCAGCGATCCATGCGCGGCCACAGTCCATGGGAATCTGCAGGATGACAAAGCAGAAAGACTCCGGGGAAGGAATCAAGTCAGTAACAGGCATTAATGGAACATAAACATCTGGGGAGAGAGATGAAGAAAGAGAGGAGCTCAGTGTGTCTTGGAGTCCCCCAGCAGCCTAAACCTATAGCAGCATAACGAGGGGCTGGTCAGGGCAAACCTGAGCCAGCCCTAACTATAAGCTTTATCAAAAAGGAGGTTTTAAGTCTACTCTTAAATGTAGAGATGGTGTCTGCCTCCTGAACAGAAACTGGAAGATGGTTCCACAGGAGAGGAGCTTGATAACTGAAAGCTCTGGCTCCCAATCTACTTTTGGAGATCTTTGGGAGCACCAGTAAGTCTGCATATTGAGACCTAAGTGTTCTAGTGGGATGGTAGGGTACTATAAGCTCTTTAAGATATGATGGTGCCATAGGGTAAAAAACACCCTGCCTTTTTTGTATTTCATTAAACCAATCACAAACTTCTTGGAGCTAAGCCCAGGATGCAGTGACAGTGCTGCTGCAAAATAGTGTTGTTTGGTGGCATCTTGTTTTGGTGGAACTTTTGCACGTTGGCAGATGAGCTCTGGCATTAAAATGAATGCATCACTGCAAAAGAAAAACAGCCTCTTACAGTAGCTTGTTTTCATCCATTTTCAGCGTGTAGGTTGTAACTAAGATGTTCATGTTGTTTCCCAGGGACTTTGAAAATGCAGATAGCAGACACCATGATGCCACCTGAAGCAAGCAACCAATGGTAGGACTTATGTAGTGTGCATCCAGTGATCTACATAACTTACTCCATGTGCATCATAAAGCCTTGAACACCTCTCAATCAACCAGTTGAGAAATAAACAATATAGTGTTTTTTAACCAGAAAAACAAAAAACAAAAAAACCCACGCAACTTCCCTGTTCATATGTAGGAAGCAGACCTTTAGGTGTGAACCTGCCCTAAAGATGAAATTTTGTGTCATAAAAGAGGTACTGAGGCCAATTTCTGCCTGCAAGAGCTTAAAAAGTAAGATTGCGATGCAGCCTCAGGACTTGTTGGGTCTTTAGTACCACAGACACACTGCAGGGTCATAAAGTGTCCAAACACCCACTGACTGAAATCAGCCTTTCTCTGGAGGTTGGTGAAAATTCACAAACGAAAGAAAAAATAGAAAAATCAGATTCTTAGCTTTGAACTGTGTATTTGTGGCAGTTTCCTCCCTTTACAACATACAGTGCCCAAAATCAAACTATATCAACTTTGTTAAAGGACTGAAAAAGAGACCAACCATAGTTGTACAGCAACACTTAGTCTTAATTTTTAGTGAAATATTCCTTTATGACAGGTAAGCTTCTTTTCAGTTAAAGAGGGAGATTAACAAATCAGACCACAAAACAGTGAGGATTTGTCATTTAACCCATTCAAACTTTAAAAAATGAAACAACAAACTTTAGAACCATTTAAAGATTTGTTCATTTGCCCATAAAGCAGTACAGATGGCAGCAAATCAAGAAAACAATAAAGTTATTATATTACTTTGTAAAAACTGAGAGAATATTACTATCAGAGTACTAAGGTGACTTTGGGAAGCATGTCTGATATAGCATCAAAACCTCAAACCATCAAACCATCAAAAATGGTTTGAGCCACAAAGCAGCACTGCCACTAATAAAGACCAACTAGACACAGTACGAAAGTCCTGTTTAACTTGTACATCTGTGCAGAACTGAGATTCATCAGCATGAAGCTGATTGTTGGGGGATGGAAGATAATTAAGGCATTTAATTCTATTAAGAATCCACTCTTTTCCTCTTCACCTTAAGCAGAATCTGTAGCCTTTAAAAGCCTTTTTGCCTCCTAAATTCCCCAGTCTGTATGTTGAATTCATTTCCAGAATAACATTTGTTTGTTTGTTTAGAGAAGAAATTGTTCCTGTTGTTGATGGTTCAATATTTCATCAAATACAGAAAGCAAGAGTTTATCCAGAATAATCACCAAGTTTCTGGTTTTATTCATTTTTGCACATATAGCTATGACTTTTTGTTCAAATGCTGGATTCTATACTTCATGTAACCTCACAGGTAATATAGCTGGTACTGAAGTTCTCAAACAGCCTCTTTGCCTTTTTTATTTGCAAAATGAAAATGTTCCTCGGACATATTTTTAACATCTTACCTGCCTTCTTAAATATCAGTTGCAGAGTTTCTCAGATGCAGCCACTGTCTGAGTCTGACTTTGTAGCACATTTTTTGCAGGAAAGTGCAGAAAAAGAATTTAAGCTGTCAGAGGCTTTGCGGGGTTTGGTTATAGTTGAGTAATATGTAAAAAGTTTCCCTCCGGCCACTGTCAGTCCAACAATCAGCGATTGCTAATATATTTGCACAAGTGTGTGTGTATCCCCATGTGCGACCTGCAAGCTTACTGCGTTACATCTGCCACGTTTGTTTGCTATGTACAATAAATAAAAAACATAACCTCAAAAAATGTCAAGACAGGAAATGATCTCACAACTATTTTCCTTATTAATAAGAAAAAATAACCATACCAACATGTTTTCATACCAACTTGTCACATACCGACTTTTTGTCACCGCCCCTTGGCATCTGATTCTGAAGCTCAAGCTTCCTTTTAGCTGCTGTATGAGATGCGTCCAGAAAACACAAAAAAACAGAACTCGGATAGGTTTAGGATGGGGGTTGTTGACCTGCGGCTCCAGAGCCACATGCAGCTCAGCCAAAACTCTGGGGAAAAGAGAGAAATCAGAAGTTGCAGCTCCAGATTTTTTTATCTCTTTTTTGGCCAAAATGTCTCTTTTGAACAAAAAGGTTGCAGACCCCTGGTTTAGGATAAGACCATGTTTGGGGTTACAATAACTATGTTAAGTCATGTGATGTGACATGACATCACATCAGTCAGTCATTCCCAAACACTGTGCTGGGACCCACAGGTGGGTCTCAGGAGATTTTATTTGGGTTGCCAAATAAATAATTAAATAAATTTAGTAGTATCTTAATTATATTCTTATAATTCAGTAGTCCAAAATGTCTCTATCATTTTCCTGATGAGAGGAAACAATGAGATGTCCTGTTAACTCAGCCTAAAGGCATTTATTTCTCATTTATAAAATATCTAAGATGTGTATATGTTTACAATCATGATTAGAATCGCAAATAATTGCCAATCTGTCCATTGTATTCACAATTGATCGACCAGCTGGTGGTGAAAAATGGTGAAAAATATTGATACTTCAAAACCCTATTTGGTGACCTTTGATTGAGAGGCTATTGCTTGACTTTATATTATATAGCAGTATTTCCCAAACTTTTTTTCTGGGGATCCACTTTTTAAAAATGACAAACCATTGCAACCCAATTTAGAAAAAAAAAAAAAAAAGATAGAACATTTTTGCCTGCTTCATAACTGAGACAAAATAAGTGCATTTTGGCAGAATTAACAGGCTCTCATTTTTCCTCTCTTCAGTAAAACAATATACAGATTTTAAATCTTGCATTAGTGAATTTCTTCCATGGTCTTTTATTTATTTGGTGACCCAAATAAAATGCCCTGTGAACCATCTGTGGGTCCTGACCCAGTCTCTGCGAATGACTGATATAGGACTGCTGTATGCTTATCTTTAGGGCTGGGTATGGTTTAAAAAGGTACAATACCAGTACCCTTAAAGTGAAACCCATACCAATGGAGTACTTCATTCAATACCTTTTTTTGAAGGTTCTTCTTTGAGATGCACCCCCCCCCCCCCCAAAAAAAAAATCTGGGTACCAAAAAGATTAAATGCAGGTATCATTTGACTGGAGAAGTTTGGATACTACTTGGTACTGGGTTATTCCAATCAGTATCTTAAAGGTATTGCATACCAGTACTCAGCCCTTGTAGCTGAGCAGCAACTCTCACTCATTCCTTCACTGAATTAGTAAAAAAAAAGTCCCCCAGCAATAGACTGGCCAATAGCTAAAGCCGATATATTCATGCAGGACTGGTTTGGACCACTATCATTAAAGTGTGAATTCTACAAATTTAAATGTGGTGCACAAAGCAGGACTTCAACAGTGGCTGCCATTTGTGAAACTTCCTGATTTGTATTCTGTGTCATTCCTGCTCTGTGTCCCTTCCATCTCTTTTTTTAATTTATTCATTTATGTATGCAGCTTACAGCATGAATGTGTATATACAGAAAAAAAAAACTCCCACGAACTGTCCAAAGGAGAGAGAGAGAAAAAAAAAAACAACTTTTATAAAAACTCTTCAGTATTTATTTTGACAGAACAAAATGGGTATTTTCATGTATTAAAAGAAGATAAAAGGCTTCTCTTTCAGGGAGCTGAAATGTGTATGACTTTTTTCTGTTGCTATGTGACAGTTCAGATAAAGGCTAATTAAAGACTAAAGAGATGTTGCTAATCCTGGTGTTGACTTTCTTTGTGACTTCGATAACAGCACCCGCGTCAGCTAGCCTGCTGATTAAAACGTCATTAAAGTGCTCGCTTCACTCAAAGGATTCTTGTTTCCTCTCTGAGCTAATCCAAGCCCTCTCTCTTTCTCTCTGTTTGCTCTTTTGTAAGTGAAACACTGACGACTCAGAGGCTCTCAGGAGGATTAATTCTGCAGTTTAGAAAGAAAAACTCAGAAAGATAAAGCACATAAAGGGCTTCCTCTGAGCAGAGATACTTGATAGTGATGAATGGAAGGAGCATGACACACCACCTCAGCTTTGTTGAGGTGAGAAGTCACTCTTTGTTTATCACTTCCAGACCAAATAAATTCTGAAACTTTCTTACTGCACTGTGGATCTAATGAGAAGAAACTTATTTTGCTCATGTTTATGACTCAAAACTCATTAATTCCTTTGTATTCATTTTGATTGATTATTTTGTTATTAATTTTTGAGTTGATCATAAGTTTTAAAGATATTCAACTTGCATTTTTTTTTAAGATATGGAAAAGCAGCAACATTCAAGAAGAAACAAGTGAACTCTTGGCATTTTCAGTGAAAAATGACTTTTTGTGTTTCTGCTGATTTTATTTTTACTTTGTTGATTAATTAGTTATCATTTATCAGACTGGCTGTTAATTAATTATCTGTCAAGTAAGTAGAACTGTTTTGTTGCTGAGTCAGATCTGGGCACAGATTCAACAGATGTTCATTTACTACTTCAGGTGTGCTGCTCACATCACCTTGTGAGCCAAAGCCAAAGCTAACAAGCTGCTTAAACTGGAGAGCAACATGGAAACAACTTCTGCGAGTGTCACAGACTGGGCTGAGTATGGCTGAAATAGAAGGCCACTTGATCCCATGTCACCTGGTAAGTGTTTGAGTCATGATTTATGAAACCTTACTTTGATGTGGACATGATCTTATCTCTAAGCAAAGCCTATTTCTGCAGCCTGCAGCTCAGGAGCCACATGTGGCTCTTTGGCCCCTCTCCAGTGGCTCCCTGTGTCTTTGGCAAAAAATTACATGGAAATGAATTAGTTTGTTTGTTTGTTTGTTTTTTTCATTTTGATTTATCATTCTGTTGCTCAATGAATAAGTCAACTCAAGTTTTGAAATAAACTTTAAAAAGTTTTGCTGACCTATAATCTTTAGTGGCGATGATTTACTTTTCTTTAAATAAATTTATTTTCATTTGAATGAATTTACTCTACAATTTTTTAAGTACAATATTTCTAAAGTCAAAGATTTAAGTTTATCTAAAGAAGAAAAGTAAATCTCAACAAAATCAGTAGTTGGTTAAACTTTTCGAAATGTAAGAGTTTAGTTGGGTTGTAAACTCAAAATCTATTCTGTTGCAGTACATTGCCTTGAAAATTTGAGTTTCTTCTTACATATGACAACATTTACACTTTTTTTTCATGGTGTATAGGCTACATATTTTTTACTCTTTCCTCAAGCCTATGTCTATGGCTCAGAGCCAATTTTGTTGGTGGCTCGCTTTCTTGAGTCTCCAGAAGCTATGCCAATTTAAAAAAAAAAAATCCTCAGGGAAAAGAAAGAATTAAATAGTTGGGACTCCAGACAGTTTTTTGTTTTGTTTTGTTTTTTGGACAAATATTACTCTTTTGACTGTAAAGTCTGCAGACCTCTGGTCTAGTAAGTGATTTTCCTGCTGCTAATGTTGGAGTATTGCAGTTTGGGATGCATTGCACCCAAGCCTGTGGTAAACTTTGCATCAGCTTTATGAACAATGTGATAAGATATTTTTATGTTACAGATTTGATTTAATTTAAACATATTAAAAGAAAATAGAACAGAATAAAAATATGAAATAAAAAACAAAAGTGCCAAATGAACTCAAAGGAATAGTTCACAACAACCCCCAAAAAACATAAAACACCTTATACTGCTCATCTGGTGTAATCCAAGTCTCCTAAAGCCCCGACATGCCAAGCTGACTTGAAAGACATCATTTCCACCATGTTTCCAGTCTGAATCTTCACTGTAGATCCTTAGCTTGGAGCCACATGCACACTGTCTGAACTGTGTGTTGGTGTGTGTGTGTGTGTGTGTGTGTGTGTGTGTGTGTGTGTGGAGGCATTTCATGTTTTTATTCTGTTGTTTATTTACATTTGAAAACTGGTCACCATTCACTTCCATTGTTTGGGAGATTCTGCAACACTGTTTTCCTGTGAAACTCCAGCAGTGTTTTGTGGACTAACAAAATAAAACTGACCTTCAATCTGCATGAGGATGAGTAGATAATCACAGAATTTCCTCTTTTTCATCACCTATCCCTTTAATAACAAACATTCAGCAGAAATAAATACTTATTATTCAAAAAGGAGTAGGAAGAAGTGGATACTTATCAAGACCTACCCACTATCTAAAATGCTTGAGTATTCCCACAATTATCAGTTAAAGGTATGAAGAATTATTAGCGACACACTCCCAAGCTACATGTTGGGTCTTTGTTTGTCAACCTACTAGTTAGTCCACCAAATAATACGTCTTGCTTGGCTACCATTGCTGTGATCTTGTCTCCCACAAAGTTTGCTTTTCTCTTTTGGTCCAGGGTATTTTTGACTAAACCCTCATGTGGTGGATTG
The DNA here is from genome assembly GCA_034769285.1 of Lutjanus argentimaculatus. Taxonomy (NCBI): domain Eukaryota; kingdom Metazoa; phylum Chordata; class Actinopteri; order Lutjaniformes; family Lutjanidae; genus Lutjanus; species Lutjanus argentimaculatus. The sequence goes on along the minus strand of JAWZSL010000006.1, from coordinate 967,196 downwards.
TGGGGCAGGTACCATCAATGTTAAGTTCATTTGAAATTTAGATCAAATTGTTTAAGTTATAAATTTTCTTCTTCATTTTATTTTATGCTCAGTATCTTTTAGGAACTGAACTTAAGCACACCATTAGAAATGATCTGAAGACAAAGAAGAAGTTCAAGTACAAATCGAAGAACATGTCCATGTTAGTGAGAGAGGCTGCATGAGCCTGAAATGGTATCAATATGAATGAAACAGCACTTTGTGACTTACGTTAACTTGTGGGTTTTGGACTTTTTTTTACTTTCTTCATGACTGAAACACTTAAGGGACCGACTGTTTGATCTGAATGTCTACCAGGCTTTACAAAGCGGACGAGAGGTAATCATCAGATTATCAATTTACTTTTTTATTTCAAAACAGCATCATACACTTGTACTGGCTTCTTTCATGTTTATTTACCCTTTTTAAAATTACTTTTTATAACTAACTCTTTCCCCGCCAATGACGAGATATTCCGTCAATTGCTGTTTTCACTTCCAGGTGGTAGGGGACGCTGTGACCAATCATCTAACAAAAATTTGTCCCTTGAAGAAGAGGAGAGCTGCTGGAAATCAGCAGCAGAAGAAGAAGATGATGTTATGTAGCATGACAACATCGGTGCTCAGCTGCAGATCTGCAAGGTAGAGAGCACCGCAACTCAACGTTAGCCACACTGGTGATAGTGATGTCACTCACATAATATGAAGTGATAAAAAATAAATAAATAAAAATGAGGGGTCAATATTCTGCTTAAACATGACTGTTTCACAAAAAACAGTTTTCTCAGTTTTGTCTGAAAAGTGGATTTTTTTTGATGCAACCAACCAACATTCAAGTGCTTATAAAAAAGAATGAATGAAGCTCAAACAAAACAGAAATAATATCAGAAAAAAATATCAGATCTTTTCTTTCTTTCGATATAATCCATTTTAACATTCATAGAACTGAGTATTGAGAAATCTGTGAATTTTGTCAAAAATGCTGAAAAACTTGATGTGTCACAACCTCTCTGTGTCTCATACTGAAGCAGACGCTTTAGAACACACGCTCAACGCTGGGAAACAGCACACAAATTTTGTTAGATTTAGGCACAAAAACTACTTGAGTAAGTTTAGGATAAGTTTTGTTACAATAACTCAGGTATGTTACATACGTCACTGATGGCATTGAAGCAACATAGAAGTTGAAAGTCACTTGATGAAAACCACGTTACTGAAGTGACTCACAACAAGAAAGTGACATAACACACGCAACGTTATGTAACTTAAAACTTTCATATGGTACCTGAACCTCGTCTATCCACCTTTCTCCTCCATGTGCTGATTTTCTGCCTCGTTATACTACGTCGAAAGCAACAGATGGGTTTACCTTGAAGTCACTTGAAAAACCTGGTGCATCACTTTCAACCATTAACAGTGTGCATCTGTATGAGCTGGGAATGACACTGGGCTGAGAGATGGTATGCAAAGATTCAGGTAAACAATAGCAGCATATAAATCAAATTTAAATGACACAAAGAAAAAGATAAAATGAAAATATTAAATGACAATTACATACAAACACATTCAGTCAGAGGTTTCTGCAAAACAGGTTTCATAAATTCAAAAGTGTATTACATATTTTGTTGCTTAATAAACTGAGTGATTTGAGTAGAGAATTCTGTTTAGCGAGAAAATTGAAATCTTTGGTAATGAGCGTCATCATCTGGATAATCATAGTAATGAACCTTATTTTTTAATGTTTCTAAGGATGCTTCTGTTCACAGCTGGATCAGCTGCCATTCGGCTTTAACAGCTGCACAGACTTGTGATGGAGTTTGTGTCTGCACACATGTGCTTCGTGTTAATAGTAATAAAGACTCACGGCTCTCATCAGTGTCAGAGCAGCTGCCTATTTAACAAACACCTGCACATGATCAGATGCAGAATAAGTTGATACTAGAAAATTCTGCACGAAATTTTGAGTGTGCCTGATGCTCGCTCTCGACCAGTATACCCATACCAATACACTAATCATTTACAGCAGTAAATGTATCATTGCGGTCATGTTTGTCTGTGTGTGTGTTTGTGCACATGTGTGCTCATGCGCGCGCTGTCGTGCGTGTGTGTGTATGTATGTGAGGGTGAGTCTGTTTGTGTGTCTGTGTGTATCTGTGCATTATTGCATGCGTTTGTATGTATATGGGAGAGTGTGTGTGTCTGTGTGTGTGTCAGTAAAAGTCCCCTTACAGATAGAAAGAACAACTTTTGTTGTATGTATATGAGAAGGTGTGTAAGTGAGTGGGAGAGAAGAACGGAATGGCTGACATTAAAAATGGCAGTAGGCAGCCGTGGATATTAGGCTTAGTGAGGAACTACTGCCTCTGAGTGGCAGACCGTAAGTCCCACAGTAAAACCAAACACATGCTGAGCGAGAAGACGCTGAACGCAGTAAATTTTATTCTTGTGGTGTCAAATATGTAGCCACACCAGCAATTCAAAGAATTGGGGCCATCTGATTTTCTCAAGAATATCTGAATCTGAGTTAACACTGGAGTGAACGGGGCAGCTGGTTGGAAAATTTGTCCTTTTCGACCTCACTGAGCCAAAACTATAAGTCTGTTTGCTCTGTAACGTTTGTCTGAGAATCTCCCAAAACTTTCGTTAAAACTTTTATAGTTACAGTAATTGTTGACTTTTCTACGCTGAAGTATGGTGAAGCCTCATGGCATCAAAGAAGGGTGATATTTGAGTGTTTTTCACAAAAATCCCATTCACTATGAATGAGAAATTTTTCGCAGTTTTTTTGTGATTTTCATGGAAATGGTTTGGCAAATCAATAACAAAAGTCATAGCACATTATTCCCAAATTTCCCGCCCGTGTTGATGTGCTTTTTGTGTACATGCTCCAAGCAGTGCTGGACTAGTTATGCACTGAAAATACAGCAGAAGAAAAATAATAAGAAGAAGTATGGCGGACTATAGTTAGTGTGCTTATGTGCATTGCACATCAGGCACACTGAATTATTTATTCATTATTTGCACCTGTGTTTATTGACATTCTGATCGTGAATTTGTTATTGAATTACTGTGTATTTTGAACATTGGAAATGATTTATTAAGTTAAATTTAAAATGATGTAAATTATATCAAACCCAACGCTCAGGAATGATCATCCCCAACTGTGACTGAATAAAATGACAATGAAATCATGAAAAGAAAATTTCTTTTAAATGAAGACGGTTGTTTGTGGTGATTGTTAGTGATGAGCAGATCAACTCTCAGTTCATCTGAATCATCTGTGTATATAAATCCTCCACCCGCCTCCACCTGAACCATTTATTTTCTCAGATTTAAAAACAGAGCCTTCAGGAGATTTCTTTACTGTGTGCTGTATTTAAGTCTGAGTGTTTTCTTTAATGATTTACTTCAATGATCAGAGAAGCTGCCACAGATGTTTCTCTGTGCATATTATGCAAAATGCAGCATGCTAAAATAATCCAGCATGCCTTCTCTGGGCTATAGAGCAGTTTGCCCCCAGCTGTATTGAGGCACATCCACCTGGCCTTCAGCATCCTATGCACCTATTGTGCAGCACAGGTGTGTGTATGACACTCATTGTGCGAGCGTTCCTGTCTTGTTTCAGGGCTGACTTAAGGTGTCAGTAGCCTGGGGGCTAGAGCATAGCCTCAATCACCTCAAGAAAACAGTGAATTTTAGGTAAATAATCTGAAAGCAGTTTGCATGGTGAAAATTAACAATCAGACAAGTCACTTACCAACAAGACAGCTATCTCCATGCACACCTTATGCAAGATGCATGCCAACTGCGCTATTTTGCAGCACAAAGGAGTCGTGAGCTTCCCCTGGCCATCGAGCAATGACATTTAGAAGGTTGTATTTGTAGTCTGATATGATTTGGACATTGATGGAGTGGTACTGCTCACGGTTGAGGAAAGGGAATGCGTCAGGTGAAGGTGCTTTGATGCGTATATGTGTGCAGTCTATTGCTCCGATAATGTTTGGCAGTCCAGTATTGGCATGAGAGTCCCTCTTAATTTGTACTTGTTCGACAGTGGTGTATGGGAATTTGATGTACCTGGGTGATAAACTGATGAGGGCTTTGATGACCAAGAGGAGAGGAGCGCACGACTCACAGAAGACTGGGACACACCCGATCTGTCTCCTATCTCCTTCTGAAAGGTTCCCGTGGTCAAAAATCCAAGGGTGGTGAGGACCTGGACATGTGGTGGAATTGGGTTTGATCAGCATGTCTGTCTCCAGAGTTGTGGCTCTAGCAAGCTGCATATTTGCAGCAGCACAGTCCTTAGTAATCTAAATTGTGATATCAGCCATCCGTCTGTCTCTGCAAGTATATCTACCGGCTCTTGGAACACATGCTCTCTTCCAAGAGCCTAATGTCTAATCAATGATCAGTGTTGTTACGTAGAAAAAAAATAAAGAAATAAGGGCTGATGATTGAATGTCCTTTCAGTTGGCCTCCTTCAGTGTTGACTGAGTGGCTAGATGTGTCCAAGTCCCTCGTTGAATCTCCTGGTAATGTATTTCTCACATCTGCCACTTTTTAAGACGTGCCAACACTTTAACAGCCCCTATTTTCAACCAAAAAAGGCTGTAGTTGAGGGACGTGACATATGGCTGCTCTGCTGAGGAGAGGGCGAAAAGAGGGAGAGAGAGGAGGCAGCATGTGTAGGCAACATTTTCAAGGAGGGTCAAGTTGAGTTTGTGTTCTAAACTATAATGCTCTGAGCAATGGAGTTAGAATTTGACTCAAAATTGTTAAAAAATAGTGCAATGACAAGTGAGCAAACAATCACAAAAAGACAAGTAACATTATTTTGTGTATAAAAATGTATGTAAATGGCATTGATGTGCCTTTACTCCTAAATACAGTCTTGGCCAGCCATGACAGTGAGTCCTTTATCTGTGCTTACAGCAACTGCACATTTAGGCTCTTTTTAAATATATTTGGGGTATTTTTTTTTTAAATCAGGAGACAGTAAAGCACTGGAAATGAGGGGGTTGAGACAAAATATCCTTGGCTAGATTCAAACAAGGTTTTTTTTTTTTTTATTTCTTAAGTTCTCACAGCTTCAGTGAGACACCCTGTTTATACCTGCTATCAAAATGTGATCTGCATCTGAATACATTATCCAGGTTGTTGTATGGTTTCCATTTACACCTGCCTTAGAGCTAAACACAGTGCAAACCAAACTACCTCTAGCTGTGGTCACACTATAAATACACTGTAAATACTAACATCAAGTTTAATTACAAATACTTGTTGACCTAAATCAGTTTTTATCAACTTGTTAGTAACACTCATTTTAAATAAGTTACTTGTCCTTTGGGGTCAAGAAGGCTGCCAAACTCACTGCACTTGAGTTGGGTTCACTTAAACAAACCAAGTACTGAGAGGTTATGCTTTTTTTCAGTGGTGAAATGTAACTAAGTACATTACTCTTGTACTTAAGTATCCCACAAATTAGAGGCACTTTACATGACTAGCCTATTATCTGTTTGTCACTTTCTACTTGTAGCCTACTCCACCACAAATTTAAAATTCTGTATGCACAATACTGTAAGAACTTGTAAATTATCAAGTTTCATCATAAACTAAACTAAGTGCAGCTAAAATGATGATCAGAAAGATTTAGCATCTGCTTTTGCCCTTTAATTTCACAGCCTAATAATAAAAAATGATTCACTTGTCCTAAGGCATTATACCAATGTCTTACACATGAACGGTCTGTCTTGTTTATTAGTTTTCTTTGGCTTGTTTCTGAACGTTTTCAGTGGACATCTTTTAAACAAAGAGAACAGTGAAGGATCTGCTCCCTCTGCCACTGTGTGGCACTGCTTTTTTCAACATTCAGACATGTGCAGATCACTCCGCCTCTTGGCCCATCACCTTACTCTGAAAGACACCCGGACACGCCCAACTGTGGGTGTTAGTCTAACTATTGTGCAATTACAGTTAAATTAGTTTAGGTATTGTGAACTCAAAATACACAAGTTAGACTAACAATCCCCCACCCAGTTTCTCATCAGATCTCACCAATGTAGTCGCTGACCTTTTTTCTTGTTTACACAAGTTAGACTAACTTGTGTATTTTAAGTCCACAATACATAGACTAACTTGTTTATTTTGAGTCCACAGAGAGACCATTTAATTTTCTTCTTTAGATAAACTGAAATCTCGAATTTTAGAAACCCTCAAAAATTGTATTTAAAAATTATAGAGTAAATTCATTCAAGTGAAAGTAACGGCCTGATTTCATTTTCAGGCACCAAACCAATGACAAATCAGGCTCACAGCTCATTTTAAACCATTTATGAAACAAATAAATGAAGAGATTCAAGTTTATCTAAAGATAAAAAGTTTTTTCAACCAAAGATTATAGGTTGGCAAAACTTTTCAAAGTTTATTTCAAAACATGTCTATGTCTCTGTGCCTTTTCCTCTAAAGTTTGACGGTAGGTAGTTTCTTTAGTCTCCATAAGCTTGCTATGGATGCCAAATTTAAAAAAAAGTCTTTAGGGGAAATAGAGTTTAATTGTTGCAGCTCCAGACAAGTTTTTTTTTCTCTTTTTTTTGGCCAAAACTGGCTCTTTTGATCCTAAAGGTTGCAGATGGCTGCACTAGCCATACAAAAAATAGTAATAACAATAATGATGACAGAGGAATGTGGTGAAAGATTTGGTTTTAAAATGCTTGTGTTGAGGTAGTGAAGTTCTTTTTCCTGCTGTTTTTATGGAATATTTACATTAGTAAGTGGAAAGAAAACAGACTCAGCACAGGCACATAACCATGCTTCGATTCACAGTTACAGCACATAAATCTGAGCTGTTGACATGGCTAGTCTAGACAGCTGCATTAAAAAAATGAAAACCTTTCTCATCTTTAGATAGATCGCTGAAATATGCGTCTGAATGCGTCCAATGTAAACAATTTGTAAATCTCTAAACCCTCTTAGTGGTACTTACAGGCAGAAATGTTCATTACACATCTATCAAAGACACAACAAACAACTGAGAATGTTTTTTCTCAGAGCTTCACCAGAAGCTAAAATGTTACAAACCAGAGGAAGGGTTCATCCTTTTGGGAGTGGGTAGAAGAAATAGAAAAAGGATGCTCCTCATTTTAGTGGCACTGAAAATCAAAACCCTTTGATAATAGGATGGTTCTGTACACAGGGAGTTAAAGTTGTGTAATATATCATTTCTTAGACATTTAATGATTAAAGAGTTATATTAAAATTTTAAAATTGTTTTACCATTCATTTTGGCACCAATAAAAGAAAAGTGACAGTATCTCCAGAGTTTTTAAATATGCAAATGTTTTTTGTGCCAGTTCTGCATTCAGTTTAGTCTCCAGTCATGTAAAAAGATCAGAGCAGATCAGGCTGCACTTCTATAATATGTAAATTTACTTTAGATGCAATAGTCCTCATTTGCTTTTACATCCTCCCTGACTCGTGCTGTGACACTTTAGACACTTTCCAAACTGAAGAAGTAAGCACTTCTCCTCCCTGTGGAACTCAAGACAAAAAAAAAATGCTAAAAATGCTATGGGCTGCTTTGTCAACCAAGAGAAACTATGTTTTCCTTATGATGTGAGAAAAAGCTGTTTGGCTAATTACCTGGAGATTTGATGTAGAAGATGTCGCTTGTGTAAGATTAATAATGAATGGTTCTTTTTGTTGTTTTTAACCGGTGAAACCTGGTCATGATTATTTGTGTTAAGTAATAAATGATACTGTCTCAACTGATAAATGAAAAGTCCCTGACAGTGTGTCACTTTGAATAAAATGAATAAAGGCCTTCAAAGTCAAGAAAACAATATCATTCTTTTCATGAAAATACAGATCCCACTCATTGCTATGCCTCAAATCTTTTCTTTCAGTGTGTGACCATAAATCTTAAGGAACACTCTGATGAGATTTGCAGGTTTAAAGGGAAAAAAATTCTCACCAAGAATTCTTGAGAAGAAAATGTGTGAAGTCGGCGGTTATGAGTACGGCACAGTGGTTGAATATGTACTCACTGGTCTTTTAATTAAGTCAAAGTATTAATACCACCACACAGACTTACTGTTACAAATAAAAGCAATGCATTCAATTCTACTTTCTACCAAAAGTAAAAGAACTTGTTACACAAATTGGCCAGATAGATATATAGTTCTTTATTGATCCCAAACAGGGAAATTCTTACAGAATAGAATAGAATAGAATAGAATAGAATAGAATAGAATATTCCTTTATTAGTCCCACAGTGGGGAAATTTCCGGTGTTACAGCAGCAAAGTGGATATCAAAAATAGAGGATCATCAATAAAAAAGACAATAAATAGTGATCAAGCAATATAAACAAAATAAACAAGAAATGTAGAAAAAAATATGAACAATTTAAACAATATAAACAAGGAAATATAGAAGGAATAGCAACTTAACACGGGGAAATATTGCACATTGGATGATAGTATAGGAATGGTAAAAATTGCACATTGGATGATAAATTCACCTGAGCTAGATATTTCACAGTATAAAGTGAACACAGTTGGTGTATACATTATAGTGCAGTAAATTTCTAAGTCTTGATGTGTGGGTGGTCTACTGGGAGCACTGCAAGTCTGACAGCTGCAGGAAGGAAGGACCTGCAATAACATTCCTTATGTTGACATCAGACATAGTACATGGACAGTAAATATAAATATAAAAAGAGAAAAATAGATCAAAAAATAAAATGTCTGAGAATATAGAAAATATATACATGAATAAACAATACTAAAATGCAAAAATATACAAGAGTAATGTACAAGAATACACTACAGCAAATAAAATACAGGTCGTTTACCACATCCTGTACAAAAATGATCAAAAATGCAGAAAAAGAATAACTATTATGTACATAAGACAATGAGCAGTGAGGTAGAGTGGGACTGGAACTAAATGTGCAAAGTAGCTAGCACATGTGCAATTAGCCATGACCATGGTAATAAAGGTGCAATAAGCAGCAGTGCAAAACAGAAGTTTGGTTGGACTGAAACTATATAGAACCAACCCTAACAAATTCAGAATGTTCTCTGTTAGACAGAGGTAAGGTCTTAGTGACTGTTATTGCTTGGGGCAGGAAAGATTTCCTCTATCTGTTCTTGTGACAATGAAGCTGTATCAGTCTGAGACAGAGCTCCACTGTCTGTCCAGTATGTGATGGAGAGGGTGGTCATGGTTATTCATGATTAGGGGTGCAACGGATCAAAAAACTCACAGTTCGGATCGTATCACGGTTTTGAGTCATGGATCGGATCATTTTTCGGATCAGCAAAAAAGAAAAAAGTGATGGGATTAGGGTTAAATTATTTTAAAAATGCACTTGGCTTTGATCTCTGTCTGTCTGTAATTATCACCATAGTTATATAGCCTAATTAAGCAATACATCACGACAGGCCATGGTATATGCTCATTATACCACAGCTAAGGCGCGTTCTTCGGCCCGACGCGGAACTGAGGGCGGAAAACCCCCTTAGCGTGGTATAATGAGCGTATATCCCCGGACTGGAGTGATGTATTGCTTTTATAAAACGGTTACCAATAATGGCAATATGAAAGAGGAATAGTCCCACCTCTCCGTACGTTAGCTCTGCATGTCGTCTATTCCTCGCCTTTTTTTGGGAGAAAGTCACTGATCAATCAACTCTACCATTGTTAACCCTATCTGGAGGTGAAAGTTAACCTTAAACATGTGAATTCAACTAATTTAGTCTATTTGTTAACGTTGTCAAAACACCGCAGCAGACTTTTTGCTACCTACTGTAACAGTTTGTTGTCATGGATACATTGTTGCTTCTCTGACAATCAGCCCTGTAATGTAAACATGCGAGGCCCCCCCGCAGTTAACTATGAGTGAGTGGTTCCGGAAGAATCCACCCAAAACCTCAATGAATGAGAGTTTTTTTTATAATAGTTTTTTTAGCTTTGAGTGATCACTGACTTTATTAAGCCGACTATATGTGACATCGCGGCAGGCACCTGGAGACGCAGCAGCGGCATCTGAATATCATGACTTTAAAAGCACCAAATTACTTGCCTTAACGAATTTCGTTAGTAAATAATGCGAAGAATTGTAAAATATCATTTCCATGAGGCTGTTCAATCAGACAGTGACAGATCACCCTATAGAGCCCTAAGTGTCATAGTCGCTGTCAAGGTGCTGATCCTGTGACTGTCATTATACAGGAGCTGTCCGTGGTCCGCTATTTGACTCCTAATTACTCATCTGAGCACAGTGCAGGATTTTATAATCTAATCTAATAATAATACGGCCACATGTTTAAAAAATGTTGTGTTAACGCCGTCAAAAAATAAACATCAAAACCGGCTACTTTTTGCTGCGTACTGTAACAGTTGGTTGTTGTCATGGAAACATTGTTGCTTCCCTGAAGCGGAGTGATATGCTGTGATAAGGCTTTTTAGAATAGTAGCTGTGGTATACGCTCATTATATCACAGTTAACAGCCAATCAGATTGCCGGATTTTACCTTTCCATTTTATAATGTAATAATAATGATAATAGTAATGATGATGGTAATAATATTAAAAACTTCAAACTTATACAGTAGCCTACTGTTCTATGTATATACTAGATCATTATACACTGCACAGTATAATACACAACTATGCTCTGTAGTCTGGCTCAATGTCCCGCCTACAGCACATCTGATTGGTTAGAAGTTACGGGTAATCAATCAGCACAGACACACTGTGTCACAGACAGGGTGAGACAGAGTTGCACCAGTGAGCAGAGAGGAGCTGTGTAGAAGTTAAGACACGTGATATCACCAAAGTTTCAATTATTATCACAGTCTTATGATCTGTTTCTTTGACGACAGCATAGTTACATCAGTGAAAAAAGTCATGGTCTGGATTTCACTCAAGACGATGTGACGGATTTTAAATCAGTCGCTCTTCACAGAGATGCGCTGCACACAGCAGCATCTGTCCTGTCTTTTCACTGCAACTCTGCATTGAGATTTCAGGTATTATAACTTATACAAAAGTAACAGTGACAGTAAAACTATGATGCTCACACGTAGTCGCGGGTCACATGCGTGCCGAACTGTGGAAGGCGATCTGTACGGACAGGGTCAACAGCAATCCGTTGCACCACTATTCATGTTGACAGCAATACTAAAGTACTGGACTATACTGATGCATTAAAGGAGCTACAGCACTGCGGGTAACGCTGCACCGTCAGTCAGCAAGGATTCTGGAATAGGGATGTTTCCAACGACTAATTTCCCTGAAGATTAAACACAAAATTTAATTTAGACTAGTCGACTAGTCTAACACTAAGAAAACACAGAAAGCAGCTGAAATTGAACAGAATTTATTAATTTATAATGTTAAATACTGTCCGTAAAAACACTGTGCGTATTAAGAGCCATTTGAAGCCGTTAATCACAGTCAACAATCGCCAAATCGTACTTTAAATGCCGCTGAACCCACTAAATGCTTCACCTTTTCAGACTGAAGAGGATGACAGTGTCTGCAGGTAAACAACCTGGAGCTGACTGTCAGCTGCCAGCCTGACACACAGTGTGGCTAACATTAGCAGTGCTAGCAGCAGCATCTTCTCCAGGTTTAAGTCCGTGTCTGCACTTAATGTGGTCACGTTACCCCAGTCGAGTGAATATATGTATCAGCTTATTGTGTCACAGTCTACATTCAACATTATTTCTATCGTCTAGATTAAAACACTGCGAAACCACGCTGGTTTTTCGAGCTGTCATCTGTCCAACTTTACTGATATAAACATCCGTGGTTGCCTAGGCGATGGGCGAGAGGGGCTGAACTATATAATGTACTCGCAACACACATTCAAACGCTCATCCATAACAACGTACAGAGTTTTCATTCAGTAAATCTTTTATTTTTATATGGACAGTGATGCACTTTATTTTTGCACTGAGTCTTTGTTCTGTAAAATCTTTTTTATTGAGTGATGCAGCTGAGTGAAGCAATAATAAATGTTTTTTTTTAGTCATAACTTTTCTTGTTTTTGTTGTGATTACAACACTAGTGATGTATGTTACATTATTTTGATAAGTCAGAGGCAGAGTTATAATGTTAAATTCATCTTTACTCACTGCATCTTTGCCTTTCTTTACCTCAGGTGTATAAACTATTAAAAATGTTATCGGTTATCGGTATCGGCATCGGTTATGAGAAGCAGGAAGTTATCGGTTATCCGTATCAGTGGGAAAAAACAGTTATCGTGCATCCCTAAACTTAGCAAGTATACTGACACTGTCAGCATGGTGCAAAATACAGGGGACCTTTGACTGACACATGAGACGCCCTGAAAGCCTCAACAGCAAACTTTGTGGGAGTCTCTGGAAAAATCTTTGAAAAATAAAAATAAAAATGTCTTTTAGAAGCTTACTATGTCCAGTTGTCACTGGGTATTTCCTGCAATGATTGTCAGTAACATTATACAATTAGCTACTTAAACCTACATCAACCTAAACTTCATCCCTTCACTCTCTCATAACTGTTTCCAGTGATGGAAATCAATGCCAGTTGAACTCTTCTTTTGCTTCTGTTTCCACTGACTCACCATCTCTGGAGGTACAAAGTCGTATTAGGACACAGGACAGGCTGGGGCTAGCTGGCTAGCATGCTTCAGTAGATGTCTCTGCGACAAAATACATAGACGTTGGCATAACATCAAAACTGTTGTTTCTACACATTCTGCTGATAATTTAAGCTTTTTTTTAAATCAAAAATTCTTATATATAGCTCTTTAAAGTGTCAAGCATCACTTAAATGTTGCAGCCAGTAAATACTCAAGTACCTCAACATTGTACTTAAAGTATTAATATAAAATATTTGAGTAAATGTACTTTGTCACTTTGTTTTTCAAAACCTTCCTGAGCCTCAATATATACTGATATATACTGTTAACTACACTCTGTTTGCATTATTTTTTACCATGTTCAGGTTTTCACGTTTTGCTTGGGCAAATACACAAAGCATGATCTTGTATAGGACCAAAACACACCACCATTATTTATTATCTCTGATTCTTGGATTTTGGACACAGCTGTGTGAATGCAAGCTTACCATGGCCTAAATGATCAGCTGTCACTGATGTTACACATGTGAAAACTCCAAATGTCATTGTTTGGACATCTATGAACACCACCAGATTTGGGAATTGAATTTAGTTGGACTTCCTGTTTTTCTGTTTTTTATTGACAGTCGCCATGAAGCTGTAATCTGCAGACCAGCAGGGAAGCAGCAGCACAGCAGAGCAAGAAACTGAGAAATAAAAACTATTGGTTACTGTGTTCAAAATAGCTCACAAACAAGTCGACAGGAGCTTAGTTGAGGGAGCTGAGAGACTCACAAATACACGCATGTTCAACCATATAAACATACATATTCTCATAGGATTCATTTACAAGCACAGGGTATTTGCACAACTACCCTCATACAGTCATATGAACACATGCACAGTCTGTACAAACAGGCTATCATGAATAATGAAGCACACTAAAATACAGGGTTTCCCCCAGAAAACTTGCTAACCCTGGTGGTAGAGAAGCCCACCGGCAGCCTACCGTGTTTTTGTAAAAAAAAAAATGTTAAAAGTTGACAGGAATTTTGAAATTATGACTATTATGTGTTATTATAAGCCATTTATTAACAATACTTAAACATAGAGTCTTACAAAAAGGCACAATCTTGAAATACGGTTTTAACAAACACAAAAAAAATACAATTAAAATAAATAATATCAATTGTTTTCACTTAAGTTAAATCCTAGTGAATCTTAAAACAAGCCATTGCTGGTCACATTTAAAAGTAAAATAAATTCACATAAATAAAAAAGTGCAAACATGGCCAAGGGGTAAAACCAGGGAACTCAGAGGCTGCAGAGGTATGCTGTGCTGTGCAGTGTTGGGCACATTACTTTAAAAAAAGTAATTAGTTATAGTTACTAGTTACTTCTCCCAAAAAGTAACTGAGTTAGTAACTGAATTACCCCACTATAAAAGTAACTAGTTACCAGGGAAAGTAACTACTGCGTTACTCTTTTTTTTTTAGTTTAAATATGTCATTAGAATTTGGATTTTTTTCGAAGCAGGTTTCACAAGCCAGTTGCATAGAGTAGAATTGCATAGACAGGTACTTACACAGAACTTTTAATATTTATTGATTAGAGTTGCTTACAACGGACGTGGACAAACACTTCGCTCCGGGACATAATGTACACTTCACATGTACGTTCTTGCCTTTTACCTCAAGAAGAATAAAGTAGTGTCTGTACTTCCACTTTGAAAACGCCAACTTTCCCTCCAGACTCGCCATTGCTGCAGTTTACCTCTGCTAGTTTGGGTGTGTGGGGCTGCGGTGTGTGTGTGTGGTTTGTGTGTAAACTGAACACTGCCTCTGATTGGCTTACCGTGAAAGCTTACGCTACCTTAGCCAATCATCATTACTTATGCGGTTGTCCCGCCCCTCCCTCCTCCCTCACCAAAGAAAAAAAATAAACAGCTGTGCAGCTCCTGTGGCTGAGAGACAAGTCGGATGACAAGAGCTTCAATGAGTAGCTTTAGTTTATAACGCGCCCCATTTAATTGTCGGTAACGGTAACAGCGTTGTAACAATGGAAACAGTAATTAGTTAGATTACCCGTTACTGAAAAAAAATAACGCCATTAGTAACACCGTTATTCTCATCACTGGTGCTGTGTGACCTCTTCTACTTTTTGCTGCACATGGTGCAGGTTGGATCAGTGCAAGCAATCCGTCTGGGCTTTTCAAAGAACTCTTCATGCTTACCATACTCGGTCTTGTAGAGCCATCTGCTAAATTTAGGGTCAGCTAACCATTTTGGATTAAATCTGCTAGTTCGATGTTTACCATCGCGGCTCGCAGAAGGCTGCTCCGATGACGTACTAACATCCAGATGCGGTTAAAAGCTCTGTATACCGTCTTTGGTATCACTGTTTTGGTGTATAAAAAAACCTATTTAAAATAAATAAACAAGTGACGCTTAACCTGGCGGGGGGGGGGGCAAGAAAAGCCTGGCAGCCCGCCAGGCTTATAAAGCACTGGGGGAACCCCTGAAATAGTAATGAATAAAAACACATATATATTCCTCTTCCTTTTACTCATAGTGATTGAACTTTTGCCGTTGTTCTACAGACTGAAATTAAGTTTTAGTGCTATGGCTTTGAGTTCAGCTTCACTTTGCTTTGGCAGCATGTTTTGGCCTGGACTCTGTTCATCTTCACAGACCATATTTTCTGCAGAGGGTCGATAGAGACGGTCAAACCTGGAGAATAAACATCCTGAGAGAAACACACATCATCCTGGGAAGCACTTTTTACAAACCACAGATGTACTGTGCTGTAGTTCCCACAGATGTGCTGACAAATGTTTCTCTTAATGCTGTACGTGCATGTTTGAAGATTTGTAACCCTAAACTATAAAGTTCATCATGGATTTTGCTGCACAGTGGATTTGAATTTTGTTTATTTCTAATGTGTTGTATCAGTGGTAATCCAGGATTATTGTTCAGTCAGTGTACAGTTGCTGATTCATTGACACACTGTGATTGACTCAAACATTAGAAATCAAAAATATGACCATTTTCTCTGCTGTGTTTTATGCAATTATAATAAGTTATTCATAAGTAGTAGTCATAAGTAATTCATTGTTTGAAATGGTTTGAGAAACCATTCACACCTGGACTTGGACTTGGCAAGTTACTGAAATCCATCTGATCAGATGAATTTGTTGCATTTGACCTGGAAAGTCTACTTTTAGCAAGTTCCCCTCTTCATGTGGCCAATCAAAGCAGAGCATTTTGTACGTAGCACTTCTATTGGTCCAACAGGTGCCTTTGTCCACCAAAAATAATCCTTATAAAGCAAATGTGAATGATAAAAATGCAATGGAATTAGCTGGGTGCAAATTGCCAGGGATGGTTTGGAAGGGATATCGCACTCTCTGCTTTTGCTGCCTTGAAGATGTAAGAATTGGCTGCTGAGAAGCAGCAACATGGATGTTGTAAAAAAAATGTGGAAATCTCTGATTGTGTAGTAATGGAGTACAGAAAACAGAAAAGAGGTAGAGACTTACAGACAAGACAGCAGACACAGATGGTTAAGTTAGTGAAGCAGCCTGCCCACACATTGAGTAAATTCAATTAAGGGGAGTAAATCCTTCCTGATGAGAGTTTAATGTGGTTACAGAGTGAGGACAGCTCTCTGACTGCTCCTCGTCTGTGGCAGCGACAAACTACTCAAGCTTGAAGTTAAGCCACAGCGTGTATCTTTTCACACTAATTGAAAGATCATACATGTGGGATATCAAAAGTTATAATTCTCTATCACAATTTGGAACAAAATGATCTGGCATTGACAGAATACTTAAAAGTGTGGCCTTTGTTTGCCCTGTGGACCCATAAAACATTTGTAGCACCCCAGCACTCTACTGTAAATTAGGCCTAAGTGAGATAGGGGACCTTAAATTAGAATGATGGGGTGTTTGGGTTCGTTAGATTCAGGTAGCTACCAAAAAGGTTTACCTATGTTGGATAAAACTCCGATTACCCTGTTTATGACTAAAACTGTACCACTTATCACTATTCATCTTTATATTTAAATGACTGGACCCAGACAACCTTTTCTTTTGGAGTAACAAAAATATAAATTTACTTAAAATTTAGTAGTACAAAAATGTACAAAACTGCCCTTTAATTTAAATTAAAACAAATACACAAATTAGACCCTTAAAAAATATATAAAAACACAAATGTATCCTTTTAGAAAATACCAGTAAACCAGATTACCTTGAACTAAATTATACCACATCACTAATATTACTCCAGGCTTATCAACCCTCACTTGTTACTGCTGTTTACTACTATTAACTAGAACAGTTAGCTTCAGATCACGTGCAGACATTAACCTTTATCAACAAAGTGGGCCCACACACCACACACACACACACACACACACACACACACACATCATTTAGTGTTGAGGTCCGGTAGAGAAAGCTGGAAGTCCGAAAGATGAAAAACCGGCAGCAACGATGAAGAAATCCACATCAGGAGTCCAGGCGCAGTCCTTCAGAAACACACAGCAGTCCGTGTCGGTCAGCAGCGTCGTACTCTGCTCCCACGGTTCCCAAACATGGCGTCCTCCCTTGGCGTAGGTCTTTCCGGTGTTGAAGCACACAAGCAGTCACTTTACTCACAACTATTCAGCAGCGGATGTGGCGAACAGTCCAAAGCTCCAATATTCTGCTTCTTACTTAAACTTTGGCTATCTATAATAGCAAAACTCTGTATTTCCACCCTTGTTTTCCCATCTTCCGTCGTGTCTCTCCTCCATTGTTGTTACGTCTTTCTCAGGTTGTTTTTTTTCTGACCCCGCCCCAACTGTTTTCACCACCTTACCTACGACCAATTACCACAGGTGAATCTAACTGACAACTAGGCCTACATGAACCAATGAAACACTGAAATGACATAGATGAAATTAAAACCACGCTATGCAGGTTCAGCTTACACTTATATAAACATAAGTGTAAGCTGAACCTTCAATAGGCCTATATCATTTATGATAGTTTATTTTAACATTATTTGAACAGATTATTTTAACCATTTACTCAACTATTTACACAATACTTTTATTCATAACCAAATTAATTTAATAACTCAGTTAACCATTTATTTTTCTTTATAAACCAAATTTACTTTCAGTTTTAACACCTTGTGTTATTTTTATCTTTACTTGAAAAGGGAGACTCCCGCACACTGTCTCGTTTTCTACTGATTTATTAAATAAACAACAGTTTGCAGCCTGCAAACATTTCTACACCTGTTGGGATTTAAAGGCATAGTTCACCCAAAAATTAAAATTCAGTCACTATTTACTCACCCTCATGTCAATTGAGGGTCAAGTTTATTTTGTTAGTCCACAAAACACTGCTGGAGTTGGAAAAAAGCGACTGTAAAGAAACCAAAAAATGCTTCCAAGGCATAATCCAAGTCTACTGAAGTCCCAGCATGCTATTTGCACACCGTCACAACACACACACCCACTTCAGACAGTGTGCATGCGCACATGAATGTGGCTGAAAACTAAAGATCTACAGTGAAGATTCAGACTAAAAACATGGTGTAAATAACATTTTTAGTCATCTTGGCATGTTGGGGCTTTAGGAGACTTTGATTAAACCAGACAAGCAGTATGGAGGCATTTTATGATTTTATTCTGTCCTCAGTGTGTGTGTCTGTACACAAATTGACAGATAGCCACCAAGTCTGAAGAGAAAGTCGGAGGCTGGAGTAAAGCGGAATGCCCTTTACTGTTGTTGTCATTCTCATCAACAGATTCTTTTTGTAAAAAAGTGGTGCTTTCCAAGACACAACAGAGGAAGGAAAAGATAAGGTAGCTGTAGCTGCAAGCTGACCACATGTCACAACTGAAGCATTTCCTAAAATGAAGTCTCTAAATGGTCACCTGACTGTGTCATGTGACTCAAACAACCAATGAAACAGCAGCAGCAATAACATGATTGAAATAATGACTTACTCACAAACAACCACTAGGGGGAAGAAATACTGAAATAAAGGCAACATTTTTAGAGAACGTGACAATTTTGTTGTTTTCTTTTCCATTTAAAAACTGGTCACCATTCACTTCCATTGAGAGATTCTGCAACACTGTTTTCCTGTGAAACTCCAGCAGTGTTTTGTGGACTAACAAAATAAACCTGATCTTCATTCAGGAGAGGTGAGTAGATAATGACTGAAGTTTTTTTTTTGAACTATTCCTTTAATGGCATCTGGCAGTGATGTTGTAGATTGCAATTAATTGAATACTGCTCACCTCCCCTCCCCCTCCCCCTTTAAGAATGACCCACACCCTCTGTCATAAAAAGGGCTTATTCAAAGGTAACAAAAAAACAATGACTCTTAATTTCAGATGATTATACACTGAAATTAAAACACTAATTATCAAAATTATATTCCACTTCTGCCATATTCTGCCAGTACATCCCCCTAAATCTTACACACTGGACTGTTTGTCAAGTTTGTCAACCAGGAACAAGAGAAATACATGTTTAGACCCAAATGCAGACACTCGAGGCAAACAGGACTTACAGACAGCAAAAAGGTGAAACAAAGGCAACCAACAAATCCAAAAGGAAAGACATCAAAATCAAAGTCCAGAATCCAAAATCCACAGTCCAAAGCAGAGCACAAATCCAAAAGCACACAGGAAAAACACAAAGCACAAAATCCACAAGAAAAACACTGAGAGTTCAGACAAACTGATGAGGAACTAACAACTAAGGAGGTAAAGACACAGGACTAAATACACAAGGGAGGGGAGGATAACAAGACACAGGTGAGAGACATCAAGAACAGGTGAAAATAATCAGTCATCAGAAAGAGCAGGAAAACACACAAAGACAGGAAGTGAAAACAACAGAGACACATAAAGGAAAACATACCAAGATAAAACAGGAAGTGACTTAGAAAAACCCTAACTATGACACCTATAAACATTTATGAAAGTGTACACATGGGGATGTGCTTGTTGTTGGACTTTTTTTAGACTTTATCCAAATACTCCAAATTAGTTCAATATGTTCCATTGTTAGGGGCCAGAGTCTGTAGTGCAGGTTTAATTTCATTAATAAGAATCGTTCCAAACTGTGGGTCGATTGTAAAACAATAATCCATTGCAACTCCATACCCCATCTACACCACAGCTGGGAAACATCTTTGTTAATATAGAGTGCCCACTGCAAGCACAGAAAACAAGCTTGGGTGAGCGGCAAGCCCCAAGCAGCACCTTAAAAGGAGGCAGACTTTTCAACTGAGGGAAATGCACCTTTGAGAAGATGATACAGACTTTCTCTAAATGTGTTGGCAGCCTTTCCTGTCAAGGTGTGTTTTTATACTAGAATATTTACTGTGTGTTCATACTGTGATGGACGGTAATATGACAGACTGAATGATTCAGACACTGCTCACTGAAAGTGAATCTTTAAACTTTTTTTTTTTTTTTTTTTAACTTATTCTACATTAATCTAATAAGAGTGCTGCAGGGCTGACATATTTTTGGACAACTTGATAGTTAGTATCACTCTGGGTTCCTCCACAAAAAGCCAGTGGGATTTTTCCTTTGAATTAAGTCAGAAAATAAGCTTTGTGGTGAACAAAAGTTTATGATACTGACACATTTTGTTCAGCAAGATCATCTTGACAAACATACACCACTCTGCCACAATCACCAGAAGTAAAAACGTTAAGCTATAAACAAAATATACCATGGCAGACCAAAAGAGAAAAAAACAAACATTGTTGCATTTTAGTCTTGGTGCAGTTTGTGCTCATATTGACTTTTGACAAACAAACCAAGAGGAGGAAACAGTTTTGCAGTACAGACTAACAGGTAACTCATTGATTTGACAGTTTTAGTGTTCATCGTCCTGCATCATCGGTGCATCATCAGGACCCACACTAGGCTATTATGATTCCTGTCCAGTCCCACTCCCATTGACTTTACTTATTGTCCCATCACAGTCACATGATGAATAGTAAAATTGACTCCCATCTCACAGGAATCTCCCTGGAGTCCCTTGACCCACAGGATTCCTGAAAAATCTCATCCTCTGGTGTGGACAGCAGCTTTACCACTTCATCAAACATACCAAACTTTCAAAAAACAGCCTCAGGTGTGACAAAAACAGCCTTAATGTCTTGTCTTTGACAGTAGTGGCCTCATTTATAAAATTTATACGTAGCATAATTTCTTAAAGTATGGTTACACTGGATTCATAAAAGATACTGAGCATTAAAAACCTTACTTGTGCAGATTCTAAGAAGCCCACTTGTGACTTACACACCTGTGATCTCTAATTCTTAAATTGACTTAAATAAAATTTTAATCAGGTTTAATCAGGAATAACACATATTACTTGGTGGACTAAATTGGTGAATTGACAAACAAAACCAGACACATAATTCCTATCACAATGTTCAAGCTCATGTAAAGTTAACCACAGGGATGGACACATATTAGTCTGACTCACTGAATGCACACTCTGGGTATAAGTCTTGCCATTAGTCGCTTGGTTCAAGCTGCATCTATGTTTTCAAAGTCCCCGGGAAACAAGAACAACCTCTGAGCTGCAACTTACACGCTGAAAACGGAAAATTAGCACCTG
Organism: Lutjanus argentimaculatus; assembly: GCA_034769285.1. NCBI lineage: Eukaryota > Metazoa > Chordata > Actinopteri > Lutjaniformes > Lutjanidae > Lutjanus > Lutjanus argentimaculatus. Next base: position 945,917 of record JAWZSL010000006.1, on the reverse strand, counting down.
GGATGCTGATGGTATGAACATAAAAAAAGCTAACTGCTGTTAGCTTTTCTTTTGCAGTGATGTGGGCATTTTAATACCAGAGCTCGCCTCCCGATGTGCAAATATTTCACCAAAACAAGTTACCCCGCAACACTATCTTGCAGCAGCACCGTCACTGCATCATGGGTTTAGCTCCACCCAAGATGTCTGTGATTGGTTTACAGACATGTAAACAAAGCGTGGTGTTTTTTCCCCTATATCAGAATGTGCGTGGAGCCAGACCTTTCTCCAGAGCTGAGCACTGTAGAGTGACGTCTGGTTATACAAGACTGGGCACATATGTTGTTATTCCTACCTTTTAGATAGAAACTTTGCGGTCACCAAAGGAAATCACACATCTTCTAAAACTCAGATTGCCTGTGGTGTATCACAAGGTTCAATTTTAGGTCCAATTTTTTTTTCTATTTACATGCTTCCGCTCAGCCAGATTATCCAGTGCAACAATGTGTCCTTCCATTGCTATGCGGACGACACACAGATATACCTGCCCCTGAGACTAGATGAACCAAGAAGCCTAGCTGCTGTGTCAGACTGCCTCAACAATATAAACTGTTGGATAGCTCAGAACTTTCTCCAACTCAACAACTCATAATCAGAAGTCATACTGTTCAGTCCACCAAATTCCATCAATCCCATCGAAAATAGCCCTGGTCTCCTGTCCACAAGTGTCCCTTCCACCACCAGAAATCTAGGAGTAACATTCAACTCCAAACACAGCTTCCAGACACACATCAAAAAAGCTGTTAAATTTAGATTGACAGATGTGTTTTTCTGTTTTTATCTCTTTCAGTGTTTTATCTTATTTTACTGTTTATATATATTTTTTATTCTATTATACTATTTACATTTTACTATGTTTTAGTGTCTTTAGCTTGTGTCTTGGTTTTACTTCAATTTTAGCTAATTTTTTTCTTGCTAAAAGAATTTAATTAAAAAAGGTAAGATCATTTCCAAAATTGTAAAAATAACTACCTATATGTGGTTGTCTGTGTAAGTCATACCAAATTTGATCATCTGGAGCTCTGTGGCTGCACACAGACACTCAGTCTGTACTCCAGATTTTGACCTTTGTTTTATTTTTACCTTCTGTCTGAGTGTAAGAGAGACACAGTAGAAATGTTCTTTCCTCCTTGTCATTGCTCCCTCAGGTCATGCTCAACAAGCTGATGCCCTCTCATCTCTGTTATTTCCACAGGGAGTCTATTGACCTTTAACACTGAGTCATGGAAAGGGTCCAGTGCAACAGTGGAAACAATTTTCTTCTCAAAAGAAAGAGACAGTGGAGGCAGGAAAGGAAAGAGTTGAGACCTGGCTAGAACAAAAAAATGAATTTGCTTGAATTTCTTTGCATGCAAGTAGAAAAAAGATTTGGTCCGGTCATCCAGTGCAGTGGTTCAGGTTGTTTTTATGAGATCAGTGAGTTTGGATTTAATTTGATCGTTTTCCCCCAAACCAAGGTATTATGGCCAAAATATGTGTTCTCAAACCCAAACTGTTTTGTAGTTTTTGTATCCAACCGGCCATCACACAAACCCCACAAATTCATTTTGCTCAGTTTCCTTTCTCCATCTCACTGTAATGTCATGGTCACTGGAGAATATAGAAACAGGACTATTACTGTATATTATATCATATTTGTTATAATCATTTTTATAAGTGGTTATTAGCAATGAAGCAAGCAACTTAAGCACTGTGACAAATCGAACTGAACATAGTAAATTGTGTACATATACAGTATATTTTCTCCATGGGACTCTGTAATGTCAGATGGTGTGCTTTGGTGAGGAGTAGGGATTAATATTTTTCCCAAAAATTAGAGATTTTCTAACCTGGGAACAGAGGCTCACTATTCTGGCATTGTTTTTAAGGTTTAATTTTGACTATACCATCAAAACACTTTGGTCATAGCCTTTTTCAGGCAAATATTTAACAAGGAGAAATGTGTGTTCCTGCGATGAACTGGCGACTTGTCCAGGGTGTACCCCGCCTCTCGCCCAAAAGTCAGCTGGGATAGGCTCCAGCTCCCCGCGACCCTCACGGATAAGCGGTTACAGAAAATGGATGGATGGATGGAAATGTGTGTTCAAAACCTGATCACTTTAATCTATAATCTGGTGGTATTAATAATTACTGAGGCAGGAGAACACCATTTCAACATGAGTCAGCATTATAATGAACAGAATATAAACTGCGCATGTTGCATGCAGCTTGACCTTCCAGATTTGTGTGTCCAGACATCACCAATCTATCTGCATGGGTTGCTGCAGAAATAACTTCCAAACAATTGTGCTGTCAAGTCGTGTGCCAGCTGACATTTTATTTCAGTGTCTGGCCATGGACTGCCGTGTGTTTTTCTCCATACTGCTCTGCTAGTAGCAGCTACTCAGCTGCTCTGATACACTTCTAATAGGGTTAGGGTGCGAGACACTTTAAAATCTGATTGAGTGGCCATAGCAACTAGACTGAGAGCATCTGTAGAAATCAGACTGGAATGTCATTTTGAAACACCTAAAAATGTGGCTTGGATCTGATTGTTTGTTTTTTGTTTTTTGCTGTCCAGACTTTCTCAAATTAATCCAAATACAACTAGGATATGTCAAAAAAACATTTTTTTCTGGCAGTCTGAACAAAGCCATTGCCTGCTATTTACTGTAGGGCCTGAGTATTGAACACTATTGGATTTGCTCAGATCCTTTTTTTATTTTTTTTAATTTGTCCTCCTTAGTCACATTTTTGAGGGGCTAAATGTGCTCGACAGCACATGAAACACATCACACTGGCACACACATCAGCTGTGGTAAAAATTTTCGGCTGATATAGTTTTTGGTGATGAGTGTGGCCAAAAACAGAAACCCCCATGGCACTTTTCACAGACATGCATGCAAATTGGTACACACGTGTATCATGTCCAGATGCACAAAAAGTCTTTAGGGACCCTAAAGGACATTTTGAATTTAGTGGTTCATTTTGGTGTTTTCCATGCATTGTATTTTAATGAACTCCTCCCACATAATGTCTTCCTATTTCCCTCTTTTCGCCAACATCACATTTTTAACTCTGGTTTTTTGCAGTCAACACGTCTCTCATCCATCCATCTCATCCACTGCAGTTCTCTCCAGCACTGTGCACCTCTCTCCAGTCACCAGCTGCTCTGCTGTGGGACCACTTGGACTGAGAGACCTCACCACTGCCTGTACCCCGTCCTCGATCCCTCTTGTCAGAGCATTTATGGCCATTGTCAGACCAGAAACAGGTTGACCAGCTGTCTGGTATGAGCAGCAATGGCCCAAGTGTCCCATGTGAGCGCTTGGGCCACAGAGGACACAGCTCGCACCTCCTGCACAATGGATTTATTATTTATTATTATAATTATTTATTTATTTTTTAGTCATTGAAGATAGCAGAATAAGTTTTATTATCAGCCATATCATCTTTTGCCCTTTGCCCCATTTTTGCTGAAGCTCAAGAATGTTTATTTGCTTCTTCTACTAACACCTCCATGGGATTAAATTTCATTTTAGTCATTCTGCTTCAAATCCAAACTCCCCATGACAGAAACCTGTAAAACACGCAAACCCCTCATTTAAATCCTGCTGTCTCCAAAGTGTTTGCACCTGCTGTCATTTACGCAATAAGTCTTAGTTGATCACCTTCAAAACGCACACCAACCAAACATGCAATATGTTAGAATGCACACACAATTTAGCATTCTTTAATTGGGATCTTAGTAAATCAGGCTGTAAATGTAACTGTCCTGTGCTTTTCAGACCCCCTGTACTCCGTCCCCTGTCCAGCAGCTCTCATTAGAGAGCTTTCTCACCTCAACTATCACCTGAAAACACTCAGTCCTCATGGCTCCCTACAGCTTACAGTCTCCATTATTCCCTTTCCAGTTCGTCTGGGTTCCTGTCATTTTTCTGTCCAGTCTGTCCACATCCCTCTGCCTCAGTCTCTTTATACTGTTACCCTGGGTCCCATTTATTGCCACTTAAAGATTTTTTTTTGTCATCTGCCTGTGTGTTTTCATTTGGGTTCAGCCTCTGTGCTCAGCTGTTACAATCACTGCATCAGAGGCAAGGACTCTCAAAAGTACATTAGGCCAATCAATACCTGATCCCTTGTTTATTGTGACACAAAAGCTTCTATATTGGTTTGTCCCTTAATACACCTGGTGAGACAACCACTCCTTCATGTCTGACTTCATGTCTGAGATCCTCATTTGACCTTTATGGTGTTTAGTAAATACAAATCAAAGATTCATCAAGGCAGGCTTATATACAGAAGCACCAATCAGACACCAGGAGATGAAATACAATAAAAAAACACCACACTCTTAGAAATAAGGGCTCAAAAAGTATACCTAATAGCCATGGAAATGTAAATGCCTTTGAATGAGATCCAAATATCCTTTGAGGAACAGTTTCATCCCTTTTAATAAAACATCTCATGGAAACTGCCCCCGTGGCTTCACATGAGAGCTAAAAGTAGATGTGATCTTTATTCTTTTCTCCATATTGTCTGCTAATCCATCAGACAAACTGACAGTGGGCCATTATTCCTTCATCCACATGAAGTCTTTTCATTTTCAGTCCAACATGTTACATGGATTTTCACTCACAATGTCCATTTGCAGCCCCCTGTGTAATTGTTCTGGTTTGAGAAAGCAGTGGAAAATGAATACTGGATATTAAAGAGAAAAGAAGAGAATCATACCATTCTTCCTTGGCCCGCTTATCTGACATTTAAGGTCTGGTGGCTGTGATTGGCAGATGAGGAAATCAAAGGCATGACATGTCTTGTTTATGTGCTGCTGACTAACAGAAACAATATTAAAGAAATTGAGGAATAAAGCCATGTACTGACTGGTGACATTTCCTGCGTGGTTACAGTGTGAGGTGTGTAAAGGTTACTGCAAAGCTCCCCATCAAGTTTAAAGGCTACAGGTCTGAAAATGCAATTGATTGCCAACTAATTTCTTTAAGTTAAAGCCTTAGTGGTTATGGACCAGTTTTACCGGGATCCAAGCTGGAGCCAATTGTTTTGTCACAAGGGCACACAGGTGGGCAGTAAATAGTACATTGCATTTGCACTGGGAAGTCAGAATGTTGGAGTTCCCAACTGGACATTTCAAATGGAACTCACCCTAAAGTCATATTTCTGACAGGGAAAGTGGGAGGAACCTCACCAACCACAACCTCAAAATCAAATATGGCTGCTCCACGCATCAACTGTAGTAAAGCTGCTTATTAGCACTTGCGTCTCCGTGTATTTGAGTAGTTGAGTATTTAAAACTCAAACTGGTTGTGACATGATTTATTTCCTCACTGGAGTGATATGCAGTTGAGATAATCTCTGGCAAATATATTTTTGCATCAGTGTGGTGACAAGAAAATAACAGACTTTTTTCACAGCAGCCATTTTGGCATGAAATAGTCAGGTAAGAACAGCTGTTACCAATGATACTGATTCAAGTTCCATCATCCAGGTCAAACAGAGTCAGGGTGCTGCTTTAGTGCATGTTGACTCTGCTACACTAAATGGAATGTGAATATATGGAATACAATGGAATGGAATATATATATCAGTATGGCTGATGAGAAAAAATGTCTATTGAAATGATTTACAGAGTGTAACAACTGTCTATAAAGTGTTAACACACTGTAGAGTGATGCATAAGCACTTAACCTGAGTATTTTTCATGGAGGAGAAGAGGAAAAATACTAGGACACTGGGTTAGTCAGAACATATTGCCAGCATTTATTTATCAGTAACACTGTACAGTTTTTTCTTTTGGTGCAATTTTTGTTAACCATCCCTCAAAATGAACCTCCAAAACCTTTAGTCAAAATAATTTTGAGTTGGGTTCAGATTGTTAGTCAGTTCAGTTTATATTCTTTCCCTTATACTGTCCTTTAAGTTGCGAGACTCATTTTTTTTCCTTGACCTTGACCTGGAGAAAAGTATAAATAAAAATATCAGAGCTCTGCCAAAATAACAGACTAAATAAAATAAAGACAATGTTCATCTACCTGGGTAGTGCGTTTTTATTTTCCTTTAATTGGAGTGTGGTGAGATTTCAGCGCTTATCTGAACAATGTACTGAAGAGATGTGGAGTGAATTGGTCCTCTTGACAGGCAAGATGCTCCTTTGGCAGCATCTTGCCTACTGTACGTCCTCAGCTCTCCTGTCACACATCCTCTGTCCATCTGTATGTCCATCTGTGGTTTTCTCAATGAAACAGTCTCTTTATCTCTCTCTCTCAAATCACCAGGGCAAAATAAAAAACAACCCATGTAAGCAAGGCAACATTAATTATTCTCTCATGACTGCAAATATCACCAGATCTGGAATTTGTATCACTCAAAAATCTAAAACAATAAATACATTCAGGGTTACTAGACATTTAATTATCTTGTTGCTGCATGTAAACCACACACACAGCAACATGACAAGCATTTTTCTTAATTCTCTTAATTATTCACCAATTGGTTTTTAGTAAGTCTTCTTAAGAAGTTTCCAAATTATAATCAAAAGCAACAGAAAATAACAAAGGTAATGGCATTGATCTTTGTTTTTGTTTTGTTTTTTAACTTTATTTGCAACAGCAAAGGTACAATGACAAATTCTCTATGAAAATTAGTTAAACAATTTGTTCTGGGAAAAGACACACCACCTAGGATGAACTGCTGCACAATAATTCTGACAGAGAAATGGCTCAACTCAACAACTGGTGTAAAAATGCTAAGTTTGTCTCAAACCATTGCTCGCCGGACATTGAGCTTTTGACTGTAAACTGTAGACCATTCTATTTGCCCAGGGAGTTTACCCTAATTTCCATCACTGCTGTGTATGTGCTGACACAAAAGTGGCTATGAGTGTTCTCTACCGGACTATCAGTGAGTTGCAGTCCGCTCACAGTGAGGGCTTTTTCATTGTTGCTGGGGAGTTTAACCAGGCCAACATGAAGTCAGTTCTCCCACATTTTCACCAGCATGTGGATTGTGCAACCAGGGGAGTTGCACTCTAGACAAGGCCTACACCAACATGAAGGGTGCATTCAGAGCAGCCCCCCGCCCCCACCTTGGCTCTTCAGACCACCTATCTGTTATGCTTATCCCTGCATATAAGCCCCTGCTGATCAGAGAAAAACTACAGTGAGGCAGGTGAGGGTGTGGTCTGAGGGGGCTATGGCACTCCAGGACTGTTTTGAGTGCACGGACTGGGACATGTTCAAGGCAGCTGCCACCTACAACAACCACACCAGCATTGATGAGTACGCCATGTCTGTGTTAGCCTACATCAACAAATGCATGGATGACGTCAGCGCCACAAAGACCATCACCACCCGGGCAAACCAAAAACCCTGGATGACTGATGAAGTACGGAAAATGCTAAAAGCACAGAACTCAGCCTTCAAGTCTGGCAACGAGAAGGCACTGAGAACAGCAAGAGCCAACTTGAACTGTGCCATCAGACTTGCAAAACGCACTCACAGTCAAAAAATCCAAGACTCCTTCCGCGATGCTTTGAGAGGCTGGTAAAGAAGCACATCACCTCCATACTCCCTCCCACGTTCGACCCCTTCCAGTTTGCCTACCAGCCAAACCACTCCCACTGAGACAGCCATCTCCTCTTCTCTTCACCTGAGCCTCGCACACCTGGAGGAGAAGAACACTCATGTTGTTCCTGGACTTCAGTTCAGCATTTAATTCCATCATTCCACAGCATCTGGTCGACAAACTGGGACCCTTGGGCTTCTGCACCCCCCTGTGCATCTGGCTGCTAGACTTCCTCACTGACAGACCACAGTCAGTGCGGGTCCGACAGAACACCTCCAGTGTCATCACCCTCAGCACAGGCTCCCCCCAGGGCTGTTTCCTGAGCCCTCTCCAATTCACCCTGATGACACACGACTGCATCCCCAGAGCTGCCACTAACCACATTATAAAGTTTGCGGATGACACAACTGTGGTGGGCCTCATCAGGGACGACAATGACCTGGCCTACAGGGAGGAGGTGGAGCAGCTGGTGGACTGTTGCAGACTAAACAACCTGATCCTGAATGTCGACAAAACCAAAGAGATCATTGTTGACTTCAGTAGGAACCAGCCCAGCCATGCTCCACTTCTCATCAACAACACGGCTGTGGAGGTGGTCAGCAGCACCAAGTTCCTGGGGGGTGCACATCACAGACGACCTCTCCTGGTCTGTGAACACCACGTCTCTGGTCAAGAGAGCACAGCAGCATCTGCACTTCCTGCGCAGGATGAGGAGAGCCCTCCTGCCCCCACCAATCCTCACTACATTTTATAGAAGCACCATAGAGAGCATTCTGACCAGCTGTATCTCTGTGTGGTGTGGAGGCTGCAGTGCCTCGGTCTGGAAGAATGTGAGAGGAGTGGTGAGGATGACGGAGAAGATCATTGGGATGTCTCTCCCCTCCATCCAGGACATTGCTCCTATACGCTGTATGTCCCGAGCCAGAAACATCATTAGGGACCCCTCACATCCCCACTTCAGACTGTTCTCCCTGCTGGCCTCTGGAAAGAGGTTCCACAGCATTCAGTGCAGGACCACCAGGTTCTGCAACAGTTTCTTTCCTCAAGTCATCAGACTACTAAACTAGAACGATAACATGCTGCTCACCCGTTTTTATTTTTGTTACTATTGCACTGCATCACTTTTTAACACTTTTTATTATTTGCTCTTTATAGATTTTTTTATCCTACTACTGTATATTTTGCACATACTTTTTTATATTCTAGTCCTGTGCTGAGCCAAGTGCAAACAAAATTTTGTCCTGTGTACACTTGTGTATACCGAATGACAATAAAGTTTTTGTCTGTCTGTCTGCCTGTCTACATCATGGTCAGCAGATGTCCGTAGGTGATACTACCTGGGCTTGTGATAACGCGAGATCTAGTAGAATCACGTTAATTGCTGAGAAAACTGTGGCCACCTTGATCTTGTGAGGTTATTGTTGCCTAGGATTAAGTCGGACACAAATTGGACCAACATGCATCGTACGGCGGTCGCTGGTGACCAATTTTGCACAGGCCTGGCTCATCTTGGACATGCATCTTGAGCATGTCAAATATTCAACAAAGAAGCACTGGTGTTTATTTTTTTCTCTCTCTGCTGCACCACCATTGCCCTCTGCTGACCTAAAATGGCTATTGCAGATGAAAAAAAGGGGAAACATTTATCCTGATTTTAGTGGGTTACAATAATATATAATGCTTGGTGGGGACAAAAAGTTAACAGGATGCTGCTGTCTTGCTGTTGCTGCTGACTTGGCAGTTTTCAAGAGTTTCTGTACAGCAGGTGCACTGCTGTGATAAGCCATGTCCAATTTGCAGAACTTACAGAGCACCACATCGTTCAGACTCTCTCTAAAATACACCCACACTTAAGATGATTGTGGCCAAGGTTTTTCAGCTGCAGTTTGTTTGGAGGAATCCTGCTTTGACTGGGCGCAGCTACCGCAACATGCTGATGCATGTTATGTAAATTATCGTATTTTGTGTAACTGATGATATTGCTTATGACAATGAATCACCCTAGTGTATAACCTACCACCTGAAATTAAGAATTGTTTTCCAGCCCAGAACAGACAAACACTGACTCCAGTGAGGGTCTTTCACCTATTTTGCAAGTTTTGCAGCCACCGTAGGTTCTTTTGGAAGGGGAGGGTTAAGCAAGTTTGTTGCAATCTGCTAGCTAGTTGCTGGATGCCACTAAATCCTACACACCGGTTGTTTAAGTCAGAACTGTGACTACCATAGAAATCCTATGCTGCAAATCAGATATCGGTTATGTCTATGTAATTATTTCGTCACCTGCGGACGGAAAAAAAGGAACTTTTTGGGTTTTTTTTGGCATTTTTGCCTTTATTGGACAGGACAGCCAGAGAGCAGACAGGAAACAGGGCAGAGAGAGAGGGGATGACACGCAGCAAAGGGCCAAAGGCGGGAGTTGAACCAGCGGCCGCTGCAGAGGACTAACAGCCTCCATACATGGGTCGGACGCTCTATCAACTGAGCTAAACGTCTGCCCAGGAAAAAAAGGAATTTGAGTGAGAAAAATTACTTCATCAATTTTTTCATTTTGAACATATTATTTTATTTTCCAAAATGAAGGCATTTCCTACTCTTTTCTGTTTCCCTCCTTTGTGGGTTTATTCCGTACCTCCCTGAAAATAAAGTGAAATAAAGAAATCAATTTGATTCAGACTCTCAGTCAGTTTCCTTTCAGATTGACTTCATCCTGCTACCTCTTCACCTCACCTGTCATTTCCCACTGGGAATAGATTCCTGTCTAACCATGTCATTTTTCATTTTCTCAAAAGAGAACTCCCAGTGTGTAAAACTAGGTCTGTTGTTGTTTTGTGGCTCTTTTTTCAAACGCAACAGTTGTCACATGTTTGTAACCCATCTGCAAACGAGAGAACACAGATACTGCTGTGTTTGTGGAGGCCAGCTGATGCCTGCACTTCATATTTCTTGCTGCATGTCCAGAGAGCGAAAAACAAACACAGTGTACACTCTCTGAAAAAACTGTGAGAATGTTTTTTGACATTATGGAGATTTTTTTTTCTCTCTTCTGTATCTTCTTATACTCTTTCATCCTGAACAATAAAAGGATCTTCTCATCTGGATATTAGAGTCCCCTTATTTCCTATTTTAGCTAATGATTTCTTTTTTAAATCACTTTTTAAAGCATCAATTTGCCTTTCCTTTTTTTTCTTTTTTCCTCTATAGCCCACAGGCTCATAATTTCGTTTCCTATTAGGCTACAATGTGTGTACTGTATCTGTCTCTTGCCCAGTGGGGACGAGGATATATGGAGCCCCTGAGGTCTTAAAAGCACCTGTCCTTGTGAGGACAAGTTATTAAGTGGGTTAAAAAAATAGACTTTAAAGCCTTTATTGGCTCTGAAAGGATATTATTTGTAGGTGTATAATCTGGGGCCAACAGGGGTCAGTGGGGCCTCAGTGGAGAGGGTGGAGAGAATCATTAAAGACCTCAATCACCCCAAACAACAGACTCCTCTCTCCGCTATGGTCAGGGAGGTGTTACTGCTGTCTGAAGGCTGACACAGAGAGGATGAGGAAGAGATTTTTGGAAACTCAATATTGGTTATATTGTTAGATATTGTTTCACTGTCTGACTGTTCATCTTTCTGAAAAGCAAATTCAACACTGAAATTCATTATTGATTATAATGGTCATTGTTCCACGATTAATTTTTAAAAATCTATTGAAATAAAATAAAATAAGATACAATTTTTTTTTCTATTTGCAAAGTAATTTTAGTGTTAGATTCATCATTTGTTCATTCATTTGTTTTTCTCGAGCTAATTTCTAAGTAATTAATCTAATTTAAGGATGCAATGTAATCTTTGCTTCTTTGTTCGTTTCCTTTCCTCTCCAGCAGATGCCCCCAAAGACGCCAGAATCAACCTATCATGTCTTAACTCAAACAGTGTAGAGGATGGCAAACGTCCTGCCTACACGCAGTCTGATTGGACAAGCGCGGACCAATGGCCTGACCCATCATACTATCTGCAGTTCGGCTAATCAGTCAAGTCAAGTAACCAATGCACCAAGCGGTGCCATCACTATTAGCAACAAGCATTGCAGGTGGCAGGATATCCAGTAAGAAAGTTTGGTGATAAAAATGTGACTCATGTGAACGTGTTTCATTCGTGTTTTGATAGTAGCTGTAGAACGTTAGCTTAAAAAACAAAAACTATTTACCCAGAGAGTATTACAAAAAACATCAAGCTCTGTAACTGTCACCAAAATGCACAGGCAGTTATTAATTAAGCTAATGTTAGCTTAAAAACTTGAGAATGTTAGCTTAATTAATGTGAGGCTGCTATCCAAAAGCTACGTTTGTATTGTGTAGAAAATACAACTCATTGTGCGTCAGAAAGTCAAACTACCAGCAGTCGGATAGTCTGATCAACAGTAGTAACACAGTGAGACTTTTGACAGCAGATACTTTGAGTTGTCATAGCATGATAAGCAAAGGTGAAGCTTATTGTGTTAAGATGACCCAGTTGTACTTGGATGCACCACATGGGTCTAAAATGACCTGTATTCATGAACTAAATTAATTCAGTCATGGCTGAGTGTTTCTCAACTAGGCCTATATCTTTAGAAATGAGTTTATTTAATCATTAAATATTAAGTATGCATTGAATAACTTGTTTTTGATCACCACAAATCATTGTTATTATTTTTTAAATAGTTTTCATATTAGTACATCAAGTTTCCACACAGTTTCCACAGACCCATGTATGCAAGTTTGATTTCAAAAATTTCATACGCACTATTAGGGCTGCAACTAACAACAATTTTCATTGTCAACTAAATGGTTGATTTTTTTTTTATTCATCATCTATTCATTAATAGTTGTTCGTTTTAAAATGTCAGAAAATGGTGAAAAATGTAGTTCGATGACACCCTCTAATCTTGTTTTACTCATAACCCAAAGATGTTCAGTTTACTCTCAGAGAGGAGTAAAGAAACCAAAAACTTTAACAGTTAAGAAACTGAAATCATAGAATTATATCTTTTTTTCTTGCTCAAACCAATTAATTGATTATCAAAAAATTTGCCTTGAGGCATTTTAGTAATCGAATTGCTTGAGTTACTCGAGGAATCGTTTCAGCCCTACATACAGTATCACTGATAACCAATAACACTGATGTTGAACTGTTGTGTATCTGTAGTGAACTGTTCATGGCTAGTCTTAGTTGGTGAATCAGTTTGTCTGTTTAACTTAAATAACAAATGAGACTGTGGCATGCTAACTGTTACGTGGCCCTGTGTGGTCAGTGTCCTGCTTCTGGAAGGGACAAGTTGCATTTCTCTTTCAGTTCCTAGGCTGGGCCTCATCCTGACCTGACACCATGTAGTGCTTCATGTTATGCCTTGGAACTTGCTCATTTAAATCAAATGGAGTTGGTGATAAATTATTTATTACATGTGTTTTTCCTGCTATGACATGCCAAAATTGTCTATTGCAATTAGGGTATTTATTGTATCTGTGCTAAATGTATTGCATGTTGCAATACATTCAAAGTGATTGGCTACTGTTGGATTGATTCCAAATGTATCCATTGTCAGGAAAATGAAGAGTTGAGTCCCAACACGACTTTTATCGTTGGGTTTGGGTAGATATTCCCTAAATTCTTAGCCAAGGGCCCCTTGCAAGACAGAAATACCAGGTATCCTCTCATGCATCCCTTAGAATAACTTGACATAGCCATTTTTTTACATTTCACTTGTATTATGTGAGGGAACAACACAAGCAAAATGCATTAGAAAAAAATTAGACATGTATTAATAATATTTGCACCATGTTAACACAGAATACCTAGGTGGAAAGAACAGGTTTGCACCATTAATGGGTGACATGTGGGCACTGCATATGTGACTGGTGGGAGGAAGATTTATTAATATATTTTTTTAAGAGTTATAGATTTATATAGATATTTATATAGATATATATTAGAATGGAAACTATGAATTATTTTAAATAAAATATTATTTATCGAACCATGAAGCCTTTTATAAATAAATGAATCAATACATTTTTATGATAATTTAAATGAATGAATCTGAAAACTTTTCATGGACCATTAGTGGACTGGAACCACTGCCCTAAGTTATTTCCAAGTCATAAGTCACCAGATTCATGACTCTGTCAAGTCTGACTCAAGCACATGCATTCAGACTTGTCACATTTGAGCAGTGTGTGTGTGTGTGTGTATATATATATATATATATACACACACATATATACATACACACACACGTACATTACTGTGCAAACGTTTTAGGCAGGTGTGAAGAAATGCTGTAAAGTGAGAATGCTTTCAAACATATCAAATGTAATTGTTTTTTTATCAATTTACAAAATGCAAAGTGAGCGAACAGAAGAAAAATCTAAATCAAATCAATATTTGGTATGATCACTCTTTTCCTTCAAAACAGCATCAATTCTTGTAGGTTCACTTGCACACAGTTTTTGAAGGAACTCGGCAGGTTGGTTGTTCCAAACATCTTGGAGAACTAAGCACAGATCTTCTGTGGATGTGGGCTGCCTCAAACCCTTCTGTCTCTTCAAGTAATCCCAGACAGACTCCATGATGTTGAGATCAGGGCTCTGTGGGGGACATACCATCACTTCCAGGACTCCTTGTTCTTCTTTACACTGAAGATAGTTCTTAATGACATTGGCTGTATGTTTGGGGTTGTTGTCCTGCTGCAGAATAAATTTGGGGCCAATCAGATGCCTCCCTGATGGTATGCATGATGGACAAGTATCTGCCCGTATTTCTCAGCATTGAGGACACCATTAATCCTGACCAGATCCCCAACTCCATTTGCAGAAATGCAGCCCCAAACTTGCAAGAAACCTCCACCATGTTTCACTGTTGCCTGCAGACACTCATTATTGTACCGCTCTCCAGCCCTTCAGTGAACAAACTGCCTTCTGCTACAGCCAGATATTTCAAATTTTGACTCATCAGTCCGGAGCACCTGCTGCCATTTTTCTGCACCACAGTTCCTCTGTTTTCGTACATATTTGAGTCACTTGGCCTTGTTTCCATGAGTTATGGCCTTTTGGCCACAATTCTTCCATGAAGACCACTTCTGGCCAGACTTCTCCAGACAGTAGATAGGTGTACCTGGGTCCCACTGGTTTCTGCTAGTTCTGAGCTGATGGCACTTCTGGACATCTTCTGATTTTGAAGAGAAGTAAGCATAATGTGTCTTTCATCTGCTGCACTAAGTTTCCTTGGCCGACCACTGCGTCTACGGTCCTCAACATTGCCCGTTTCTAGACTTGGACCGATTTATCAGCAATGCTTGGAATCGGGCTGGTTTTCACGTGATCGGCCATGACCTGCGACCGGCCAGTCAGTCTAAAATTTGCCGGTCTAAAGTGCTTTGGCGACCTACACCGTGGCGGTCGTATGGGAATCTTTTAAAGTGTGCGAGGAGGATCACAAGTTTGCAGTATGCAACACCTGCGAGGCTAAAATAGGGCGTGGAGGAACAACACCGAAAACGTTTGGTATGACTAATCCAGAGGTATCCAAACTACGGCCCACTTATGAAACTTGGGCTGTATTCGAAACCGCATACTGCTTACTGCGTACAACACCAGTATACACTGTATTCTGCATGTTGTTTTCAGCAGTGCTCAGTATGCAACAATTAATGATTATATTTATAGCAGCTATAACATGCTTTGTCCCACGTGTTTGGTACCGCTGCGCTCTCCCAAGGCACTGATGCCGCGGCGCTTTTCAAGGTGCTGATCCCGACTTTGTTCATTTGTTTGTTTGTTCAGTACTGTTTTACTGTCATTTTCTGTAGTTATTTGTGCACAATTTCATACTTCGTAGTTTGACAGAGCCTTTTGGGGGCGTAGGGATTAATATTTTCCCGAAAATTACATTTTCTATCCTGGAAACAGAGGTGCTCTATCCCGATGTACGTAGGTTCCCAACCTGACCGCTTTAGTGTATTTTCTGCTGGTATTAATAATTGTTATAGAGGAAGAAGAACGCCATTTCAGTATTAATTAACATTATTATGAACATAAAATAAACTGTGCAGGCTGTGTGCAACTTGACCTTCTCTGCAGTTGCACAGGAGGATGAAATGGCAAGTTCAGCCTGTGATCTGTTACTGTCTGACTGAACAACCTCATGGAAGTGATATTTTACAGTTCTACATATTTTAATCTAACGAAATTCGTTAAAAACAAGTCATCTGGTATTTTCAAAGTCATGATATTGAGCTGAAACAGGTTTGAGATTTCGTTCGCATTCACAGGCTGCTGCTGAGCGGAGCAGACGGCTCGCACCGCGCGCACTGCGATGTTCAACATTCTAGGCTTAATAAAGTTAATTATCACTGAAAGTTAAAAAGCAAAACTCTAAAAAAAGCTCTCACTCACTTGGTCTGGGGCTTTGTATGCATTCCCTGGAGATGTTGGCATTTTTCTTCAGTGAGGGGCGCTTTTTGCCACAACCAACTGCTGATGGTAAATCCATCACATGCAGTATTTCACCCCGATGTGTTTTGGATAAAGTATAAATCCAGTGACCTTGAAGCTTCGAGCTTCACCTGGTATTTTATCTGAGATTCTAAATGTTGCAGCAAGTTGAAGTATTTCCACACAAAGCTGGTGGCAGACAGCGTGTCTAAGATGGTAGAGGCAAAATGTATTGTATTAAGTGTAGGGGTGTAACAATTCGTTTTAACAACGATTCGATTCGTATCATGATTCGTGGTTGCTGATACAATTCAAGGACGATATTGGTTCATTTAGAACGATACAAAACGATTCAGTGACTTGAAATCAATTCAGTAACTTTTTAGCCAAAAATTCAAACAGTGTGACTGTGAAATAAATACCTGGATACTGGACAGTGCAGGTGAAGTTTCCTAGATTCCTGTTGTTTCTTGTAAGGGAATCAGGTAGAAATTAATTATGGATATAAACAAACAAGTAAACAACAATTAATGGCAATTGCATTCACATTTTATTTGAATAAAGTGCAACCAACACTTCAGGTTGAATTAATAGGAGGTTAATCTTTTCTGCTCTCATTTTCAATATTCAATAAAAGTACAGTAAGTGCAACCAACATTTCAACAGTAGGTTTACCTGCTACTTCTGCTTTTGTTTTTCAACATAAAAATAATACAATATTAATATCAAAAATAAAGTGCAACCAACATCTCTTCAGGTTGAATTAACAGTAGGTTTACCTGCTACTTCTGCTGTTGTTTTTCAAGACAATGCAATGTGTGAACCTTTACATTTTGATTCAATTAATGCTACATTTGTAGAATGCTGTTTTGCAAAAAGACATCCTGACAGTTTTACTAAATATAGTAACAGGAGAGACAGAGAGAAGGAGACATTGATAAGATGGTGTTAACATCTTATTATGAGTCTCATGTGTAAATGAGATACTGTAGCCTAAATGAGAAACTGTGAACAAACTTTAAAACTGTTTAAAATATTAGTATTTTTTCAGTAAGATGATCTGCTGCTCTGTTTCATTGAAGAGTTCTGTGGTTCTGATCAGTGTGGAGGAACAGTGATGCTCCGTGTTACCTGCTCTCACAGTCACATGACGTCTCTGTGGGTCAGACTCGTGTCTCTGTACCGTCAGTGTTTCATGATGCCCTTTCTCTCTTATAAAACCCCAAACTTATTCTACACTTGCGCGTTCTGAAAGTTTGGTGGTGCGACACAGTACAATGTCACTTCTGTTGCTGTTTTCAGCGCAGTCTGTTTTGAGGAAATGAGGAGGAGACACGGGAGAGGGAGGAGAGAGCACTTGTTTTGAGTGATGGCGGTGTCCAGTGAGAGTGGTGCAGGCAGAGGTAGGAGGAGGAGGAAAGTTACAGCCTTCATTTATGCCAAAAACGAAACATATGCACGTCCTAATGAGATGTATCAATACTCAAGTGCTGCATCGATTTGTTTCCGATTCATGTTCAGCTTTTTACCGATACAGGCCGTCTGAACTGATGCACTCGTATCTTACACATTAAAGTCTGATGCATCGGATGCATGAGTGAATCGTTACACCCCTAATTAAGTGCATTCATAATCAGACATGCTTGAATTCATGGCGATTTGTGATCGTTAACCAATTAATAAAAGCACCCTGTGCATTCAGCTGGTAGCAAATAGGAGCCAGAAAACACACACTACCCTGAATGAAAATTAAATCTTAAGAATAATATAGCACATGCTATGATATGATGATGTAGGAGTAGACAAAAAGTTACATATTATTTATTAATGTAATGTAATGTATTTTGCAATATCTTGTGTGCTGTAAAGTGGTTTGGAAAAAATGAAATCGGAATCGGCCAAAATCGGTATCGGCCGTTCGAGCACTCTGCAAATCGGAAATCGGGATCGGCCCAAAAAATTGTAATCGGTGCAAGTCTACCCGTTTCTTTGTGCTTCTTCAAAAGAGCTTGAACAGCACATGTTGAAACCCCAGTCTGCTTTGAAATCTTTGCCTGGGAGAGACCTTGCTGATGCAGTATAACTACCTTGTGTGTTTGTTGCTGTGCTCAGTCTTGTCATGGTGTCTGACCTGTGACATCAAACTGTCTTCCACAACCTCACCTTGGTAGCAGAGTTTGTCTGTTCCTCGCCCAGTTTTAAGCCTCCTAAACAGCTGTTTCTGTTTCAGTTAATGACTGTGTTTCAACCTACATATGAAATTGATGATCATCAGCACCTGTTTGGTATAACTGGTTAATCATACACCTGACTATGATCCTACAAAGTCCCTGACTGTGTGCAAATGTACCTAGAAGAATTGATGCTGTTTTGAAGGCAAAGGGTAATCACACCAAATATTGATTTGATTTAGATTTTTCTTCTGTTCGCTTACTTTGCATTTTGCAAATTGATGAAAATAAACAATTACATTTTACATTTTTGAAAGCATTCTTACTTACAGCATTTCTAGTATTTTTTGTGATGGCATGGGACCTGTTTGACTTAAAGACAAATCCTTTCTCTTGGCAGGACTTGATGAAAGCAAAAGGATTCTTTCTGATGACTGCAAGTCCAAAGAGAAATATACAACACAAATGGGTCACTCCACTCTGGGAAATGAATGGTATGTTTTATCAGATTTATTTTGGAAATACAGAAAAGAAAAGACAGCAACTCACTAGATTAGAAAAGAGAGGTGTTTACTGTCAAATGAGATCACAACTCAGTCAGTTCACTTGTAGAGTTGAGCAATATGAAATGGTGTGATTTGTTAAAACAACAGAGGGGACGTTTTTGAAACATTTTATTCAGTGGTCCTATAGATTATGAAACCTGTGGGTATATTCCTTGCAGTGCAGTGCATTTATTAATAATTAGGAACCTTAATAAAACAATTTAGGAATTATGACATAAAAACATTAGCATTAGCAGTAATATTTTTAATCCATTAAAAAAGTGAGTAATGAAGTAGTGTGATATTTTCACTTGCATGCCATGTGCTTTCCTCATGTGGACACATTGGTGATGTGATAATACACAACAGAACAAAAGGTTAAATGCTGATCTAACATGCCAGAATTAAATCCTCCTTTCCAGAACTTGTTGTTTTGCTGGTTGCTGCCAGAACAGGATCAGGGAGCTCCCAGACTGGGATTGGCACATTTAATTGGATCCAGTGCCTCCTTTCTCACAATCACAACCTTTTAATCAAGTTTGTGTAATATTTAGTTATCTGATGATGACTGCTAGCCTCATATCAAAATAAGTGGGTATTTGTGTTGTAAAATGAGTGAAATAACTGGCTAAATTCTGAGCTTTAGGGCTTTTTTTAAATACCAGCATGCACTATGACACATATATGCAGGCAGACGCTTACAATGTGCCTGGTTTCAGATAATTTAACCACTGGTCACAAGTTTACATAGACTGTATTAGTCAACTATAACTGAGCACACAGTCAGATGTTGCACTGAAGAGTTTCATTAAGTTGAACTTGCAGCTGTCAGTCCACATGAGCGTCCCTCTCCCAGTTTGACTACCTGTCTGCTGCACTCACAGACGCTTCACAGTGCAAAAACTGCTCTGTGTCTCATCAGAGCTTTAGTTTTAGTGATTATTCCTAAAAACTTAAAAGAATGGATTTTGTCTCCTGTAAAATAACTGTATTTCCTGGAGCGCACCATTGTTCCTGTGTGTCTTGCAGCTTGACACCATAGGCTTATTTGGGGGGTTGCTTGTATTGGTGTGGTGCTGTAAGTATTGACAGCGGAGGAGACCCATAGACAGACAGAATGTGTTCGGTTTTTCAGGTTATAAAAAGTCTAAAGAGAAAAGAGTACAGAGGGGGGATAAATTTTGTCCCCACCAGGGATGAAAAATAGTTCAGCAGAGGCAGGGATATACAGAGTAGGAAATCCCCCCCAGCAAATCACACCTGACTGTATGATTAATGAGGACAACGTGATCAAAATCATGACCTTACATTGTGCAAACAGTCCCCTGATATATTATATCAATGCCTTGTAGCTTTGTTTACAAATGTCAGTTCATGTGTGGATGTTGGTGCATGCATGTGTACATGAGTACACATTCTTACGTGTGCATGTGTGTAGCAAAATCAGAGTTCGTACTTGGCCACTGCTCCTGTAAACAGCAGCGTAAGCACCAGATAATAATCAATAAAACCACAAAGTGGAACCTAAAGGTGACACTAAATTAACACAGTGTCAGGAAAGCATCTGTGGTGATCAATACACACTGGGTTCAGTCAGCTGTTCTGACATGAAGGCGTGTGCACAGAAAATACATGAACTCTCTAAATCATCTAACTGCCTTCACTACCAGTTAAAGGGACAGTTCACCCAAAAATGAAAATTCAGTCATTACATACTCTCCCTCATGCTGATTGAAGGTCAGGTTTATTTTTAGTCCACAAAACACTGCTGTTTGTTTCACAGGAACACAGTGTTGCAGAACCTCCCAAACAATGGAGATGAATGGTGAGCAGTTTTCAAATGTAAAAAAACAACCCAAAAAAAGTGCATTTTTTTTTCTATCTAACAACACCGATCCGTGGTATTCGGTAGGGGTGTGCCAAAAAATCGATTCACATAAGAATCGCGATTCTCATTTGCTACGATTCAGAATTGATATAAAATGTCCCAAAATCGATTTTAAAAAATTTAAAAAAATCCACTGTCCACCTCCATTTTGTAACTACGCGGGACGGACACGGAGCAGAGTCAGCCGCCAGCTGCAGACCAACGCACACTGCAGTGCTTCACGAAGCTCTCTGCCAGGCCAGCTCCGAGCGGGCAGCTAAAAGCCTCCATCAAGCATTGCCACCTAAACGAAACACAATTTAAACCACAAGAAATAATATGGGCATTTAACAAAAACGTGAAAACAGCCCACCCCCCATTGAGTGCTTTTACTACTCTCACCACTTCAGGCAAACCACACAGGGGAGGTGTCGGATGAAAACAGAGATCCTACTGATTATGAAGAGCAGTCTCCACATCGTCCAATGCGCAAAAAAACCTTCACAGAATCATAAAATATGTCTTACTTTAGCTGTTTTGTGGCCTAAAGTTATATTCTAGCTTGAAAAAACACTGCTAATGTCTACTCCTATAACTCTTCAGGAGTTTGAAATGAATCGCGATGGTCCTGGTTGTTTTCATAAAGAGCAAGGGCTTTTTTCGAAGCGGAGTAACGCATCTTCACTACAATACTTTATCTTTGGCTGACCGTCCTTCTGTATCGTCATTGGTGTTGCTAAGGTAAATTTGGGTGGTAGCGATAGAACCTCCTGACTCTGATTGGTTTATAGAGGTGTCGATCATCAGAATTGACCAATGGGTTGCCGAGCTAGTCCCCTGGACTGCTTCAGTGAGTTTACAGGACGCAGCTTGTTGACACTTTCAGACGCTTTTAGCAGAGTGCTTATTAGCCCCGGTCAGGATAAATGGGAGAAATATACAGCAGAGGTGGTTCTCTGACTGTTTGAATCAGATAGCGGTGCTAACATACTAACAACACAGTGCCAAACATCAGTGTGACTGATGCCCAAATGGCACATTTGGTGCAGTTTCGCCTGGATATGTCTGTGTTAAAACATCTGTAAAACTGTTCAGGTTCACTTTTTTAGCATCGAGTTTTGTACAGTGAACTCATCAGATATCACTTTACTAATTCCTAGATGAATCGGGCTACTCTCCTATGATTCAAAAGTGTTTTTCACTCTAAACAGTGTGTTTTTTTTTTTAAATAAATAGATAAAAATTCACATTTGTTTCTGTGTTCCAGGTGAATTTCCTCTGACACAGTAACACATATCTTGATTCTGACACTTCTATAGTAATCTCACATGTAGCTATTGTTATTTTGACACCAAGATTATACATACAGCCCTTGTAGTTGTGAAAATATCCCATTTATTTTGGGTAAGTCATTTCGGACAGAAGGTAGAAAAAATAGGCCCCCTGATGAACAGGTTAAGCAGTATGTGATATTGCTTTTATGTAACAGTTCCAACAATTCCATCTAAGCATGGATAAATGTTTAAAACTTAATAAATGTGAAAAAGACACTTTAATGTCTCCATTTGTCATTCTGTCTTGCAAAGCAGATGGGAAATAGATCATGATCAGAAATCATTATGAATAAAATCGTTTTGAATCGAAAATCGATTTTAAATCGAATCTGGCCCCAAAAATCAGAATCGAATCGAATCGTGAGATAGTAAAAGATTCCCACCCTTAGTATTCGGTGATGCCCCCAGGCTACCGAAAGACCAAGAGTAGAAATCCAAGCTGAAATAGCCTGTAGTTCTTCCTGCATCCAGTGATGTCTGTCATGGAACTACAGTTTTGTGGCAGGAGAACTAGCCATCTCTGTCAGTAAAACACAAGGAATTTATTGTTTCAGTTGGCTACATTCACCGTCGTACAGTGTTAATTTTGTCAACTAAAACTTAAACGAAAACTTTTCGTTGACGACCCTTTATTCCGTGACTAATTTGTGATGAGAACATAAATTTAAGAAGTACTGACAACCAAAATTAAAGCGAAATCTCTTTATCAACTGACGTGATGAAAAAGATGACGCTGGCTGGCCGGCCAATCTGGATTACAACCATCCTCAATGCCTTGATTGTTTTCCTTTTTAACCAATTAATTATCTTAACTTAAATTTAAACTCTCAGTCTATCTTTCTGATTGGATGGCGTCTCCCCGCCCTCCGCGCGGTGGCGGTGCATGTCCAGTTTTGCCACACAGACGCCTTGGCTCCACAGCAGGAACGGCAGCAATTATGATGAGCGGATTATCTTCACCTGCAGCTGCGACTTGTCAAGTGGGAAGAAAAAGAAGAGAGGATTTATGGACACACTTCTGTTACCTTAAAGCAGGGGTGGGCAATTATTTTTCCTAGGGGGCCACATGAGAAACCCAGATTGTTGCCGGGGGCCACCCAAATTTTTGTCACCTCAATTTTATCGCCAAGAATTAATATAAAAAAACATACTGAACACTTCCTCTTAGTCTTCAGCATTTATTATATTAAAAATAACTTCAAACAGCACCTTATTAAGAACATCAAATTACGTAGGAGTCTTTGAGGTAATCTAAAGCAGCACACCAGGGATGCTGTGGATACAACCCATCCTGTATTCCTGTTTTATCTTTGGCAAGAACTGTTAGCTGCTTAACAGCCAGGTATAAGATATACAAAAAAAAAAAAAAAAATGCACAAATTACTGTTTTCAGATAAGAACATTAGTTTATTTTTTTAATAATCCACTATGGATTCTCAATGCCAAAAACAAATAGCATGACAAAATAATCCTGTTTAATAATCCTTTTATTTTGAAAATTAACTGGATTCTCCCTCCCTTCTCTGTGTCTGACTTCCTGCTCCTTTGATCTGCTGTGTGTTAACTGATGCGGCATCCATCAAAAATAGTCTTGCTGCGTATTCTCTGCAGATCGGAGCGCCAAGCCGCTTCTGGGACGCAGCTGAAACGCACCGCAGCGCATCTGGTGGAAACATGAGCATTTTCTAGAATGGCTGCGTATCACCCCGAGTGTGAAATGCTTGGATAGAACTAATCCTGTTCTTCTGTTTGCATCTTTGACAAGAACTGTTGAGCAACAAAACAAACCTCATAGGAAAAAATCCATAACAGTACAGTATTTCCTGTCCTGACCCATAAACACACGTGTAGGTTATTTTTTTCAATTTATGAGAACAGGGGTACTTTTTGTTTTGTTTTTGGGTAATTCAGTATGGACTGTCAATGCCAAAAAATAAAAATCTTGACAAAAAATAATATTCAAACATGATACACAGGTGCTCTTACAGAACTTTTTCCTGTTTAAGTATATTGGTCATTCGGCATCAACCTTACGCTTTCTAGTGCTCATTTGTAGCAGGTGACTCTAGTATATTCCCCCATCAACTGCGTTACACAAACAAAATGAAAATCCCCATTCGCTCAGCCTGCCGTGGACGTGTCTCAGTTACTTCAGCAGATGATGCAGCGACCGCAAACATCATTCACGTCAATCAATTGTGACAGGAGGAAGTGCACTCGCGCCACACAAACATTTCAAAATAAAAGCTGATATAGATAATTTAATTAATCTCTTCAGCCTCATAAGTAAAATGGTGTGGTTTGACTTTGACCTCGTGGGCCGGATAGAACCATCATGCAGGCCGGATCAGGATCCAAGTGTCCGCGAGCCGCGACATTAAAATTTAACCACAAAAGACACCATTTTCGCCATGTTTTTAGCTGAAATGTCAACTGTAGCATGTAGCAGGTAGCATGTAAACATGGCGTCGATCTCGCGATATTTTCACACATGCATCCATTAAGAGACATACGAAGTCTCGTGAGATCGACGCCATGTTTACATCCTACCTGCTACATGCTACAGTTGACATTTCAGCTAAAAACATGGTGTAAATTGTGTCTTTTGTGGTTAAATCTTAATGTCGCGGCTCATGGACACTTGGATCACACCACACGAGCAGGATGGCGACATTTTGTGTTTGTTTTGTGTTCTTTTTTTTACATTTACATTTGATCTCCATTCACTGCCATTGTACCGGATTTGGCTGCAACCCTGTTTTCTGCTGAAACTCCAGGATTGTTTTGTGAACTGAAGATCTTCACCCATCCTCACATCATCATAGGGGTGAGTACATATTGAGTGGATTATGAGTCTGGGGTGGAGTATCCTTTTAAAACTAAACCGGGATAAGTAAACAAAGACACAGATAGGCTTAATTGTTAGGCCTCTGTGCCACACTCATGTCCCTTTTTCCTGTCTCAGCACTTTTAGATTTTTCTACACTGTTTCATATGGTTTATTTTTGAAAAAAGTTCTTGTAAATAGTGAAAATGGGTTTTACACAGTTAAATGGTTTGTTGTTTTGATGGCCCAATAATGCCCTTATAACAAATACTGATTAGTATAAGTGGGCATACAGTTAAGTTTTGATGCCCTTTAACAAACACTGAATTAAAATGGGTGTATGATTAAATGTGTTGGCTAGGTTTTGATGCCCTTGTAAGAAAATACTAAATTAAAATGGGCAAACAGTTAAGCTGTTATGATCTTCTTTTGATGTCTTAAGAGGATTGGAGCTTTATTCTTGCAGGTTGTAAGTAATTTGTTCAAATATACAGAAAATAAACAAGAACTTGTGAAGAACATGATTATGTGTTGCACTTTTTCTAACAGACCTTAGACATTTTTTATTATACAAGAGTAATATGGTACATTCTTAGTTTAAATGACTAACACATAGTTAAAGGTATGCTTACAATGGAGTTTTTACTACCATGACAAACATCATTTTGCAAAATCTATTACAGTATAACAAAACTGTCAAATTACTTAAAAAGACTAAAATGAGACTAAAAATGAGACTAAAACTAAAACTGATTTCCACGGACTAAATTTTAACTAAAACAAAACAAAACTAAACTAAAAGACTAAAATGTGACTTTAACTAAATCCAGTCTTTGGTGAGTGACTAAGACTAAAATGAAATTAAAAATTCTTGTCAAAATTAACACTGCTGTCGTACTGACTGGACATCCACATGTGCCTTTAACACTTCAGGTCACAGTGCTGATATGTGTTGGAATTCAACTTTATCTTTTTAATGTTGTGAAGAAAATCTGTCTCAACTTTGTGCTTCAGTAAGGAATAAGATACTTCCCATGTGCACATCCTATCTGTTACAATTAGGTGGCTCTAATCTTGATAGATGTACTAATACTGTAGAATAAATCATATCACGATCATCTACAGTAAGTCTTTGTAGTCTGACTTTTACATCAGCTGCTTGAAGGGATTTGTGTGGACAGCTCCCTTAATCATAATTCGGATAAATGTGTGTTATTTTCAGTCTCAACAGAAACTAAATTTTCAGCTATTTTTTAGTACTGATTGAGACTGATTTCTTTTTAATGTGTGTTCGTTCTGCTTCAGTAATTATGCTAAATAATGACTGTGGGAATAGGTTTTCATAATGAGAGTGTGGGTGGTGTGGGGACACTGTGGGAACAACTTTGTGTGTGTGTGTGTGTGCACGCAGAAGTGTATGTATATTTTTTGTATCTGTTTGGGTGCATGATGTATGAATTTGTGTGTGTGTGTATGTTTTATGTCAAACGCCACCCCCGGCATGCCTTGAAACACAGCGTCAGCATGTATAATAAATCAGCATGTCTTTCCCCATCTGCAAAAAAGAATCCAAAGTGTAAAATCTTGTAGAAATCTCCAGCTCTTTTATTTATTACAAAGGAATTTGCTTTACTTCTGCATGAATTTACAGATCAAGTTTAAGTCCTTGTGTTTCATTTGAACAAGCAGTATTCAGATGTTAGCCTCTTTCATTCGCAAAAGGCATATTACTATCAATCAATCAATCAGACTTTATTTATAGAGCACTTTTCATGCAATAATAGCAGCTCAAAGTGCTTTACATAAAAACAGTACAGCGAACAATAGACACAAATGACCCCCCTCCACTACCACACACACATACACACACACGCATACACGCATACACGCAGACACACACACACACACACACACACACACACACACATTAAAAACACAGAAATTAGAATGGTGAGGAAACGCCATCTTACACTCGCTACTTTGAAGTGGGGAAACACCTGAGAGAAGATACTTGAAACTATAAAGATATCTAAAAGATGAAATTATAAAATAAAATAAAATTCAGCTAAAGCCAAACTAACAATGTAAGATTAGTCAAAAATAAATAAAAATAAAATAAAACAAGATAAAATAAATAAATACATAAATAAGTAAATTGAATAAAATTCAAGTAATAAATAAAATAAATTTGTTTTTTAATAAATTAAAACTAGTCTAAGAGATAGTAAGAGATACAATGAATAAAATAGATTCAGTTAAGACCCAGACTAAGAAGTTAAAATAATAAAATAAACTCAATTAGAATTAGGCTAAAAACACAATGTATAAGTAGGATTCAGTTAAAAGCTAGACTAAAAAGGTAGGTCTTGAGTTTGCTTTTAAAAATGTCCACAGTTTCTATCTTCCTCAAGTCCTCAGGCAAGCTGTTCCATAAACGTGGACCATAGTGGTAAAAGGAGGCCTCGCCATATGTTTTGGTTAAAACTTTTGGAGTAATTAAAAGGCCACTGCCTGAAGACCTGAGATTTCTAGAGGGCACATATGATAAAAGCAAATCAGATAGATAGTTAGGACCAACACCATTAAGAGCTTTAAAAACCATTAAGAGGATCTTAAAATCGATTCTGAAGCAGACAGGTAACCAGTGCAGAGATTTTAAAATTGGTGTGATGTGCGCTCTCTTTCTGGTCCTCGTCAGAACTCGTGCAGCGGAGTTCTGAAGATGCTGTAGTGGAGTAATGCTTTTTTTAGAGAGACCAGAAAGAAGAGTGTTGCAGTAATCTATTCTACAGGTGATAAAAGCTTGCATTAGTGTCTCTGTGTCAGTTTGAGACAAAAATGGCCGCACCTTGGCAATGTTCTTGAGATGATAAAAACCACTCTTAACTATACTTTTTATGTGAGCATTAAAATTTAATTTTGAATCTAAAATAACTTCAGGACCGATGACAAGTACTTCTGTTTTGTCCTGGTTGAGCTGTAAGAAGTTACCTGCCATCCATGACTTGATATCTAAAATACATTTAAAAAGAGCATCTATTGGCCCTGTGTCATCAGGAGACACGGCTATGTAAAGCTGTGTGTCATCAGCATAACTATGGAAATTAATGCCGTGTCTCCTGATGACGTCCCCCAGTGGCAACATATACAGATTAAAAAGAATGGACCTAAAATTGAGCCTTGAGGGACACCACACCTCAGTTCATAGCTCTTTGAAGAATGTTCGTTCATGTTTATGTAAAATTCTCTGCCAGTGAGATATGATTTAAACCAATTAAAAACAGTACCAGAGAGGCCAATCATGGTATGAAGTCTGACCAGGAGAATTGAGTGGTCAACTGTGTCAAATGCTGCACTTAGGTCAAGCAAGACAAGGACAGAAAGTTGCTTCATATCCATGTTGCACCTCAGGTCATTCACAACTTTTGTTAATGCCGTCTCTGTACTGTGTTTGGCCCTAAAACCAGATTGATATATCTCAAAAATCAGAGATGGGAAGTAACGACATACAAGTAACGAAGTACTGTAACGAAGTACATTTTTTTGGTATCTGTACTTTACTGAGTATTTATTTTTCTGAGTACTTTTTACTTTTATCCGTTACATTTTAACACAAGTATCTGTACTTTTTACCCCGTACATTTTCAAAACAGGCTCGTTACTTTTAATGCACGACAACGATTAAATCATTGAAATATTATTTAGACCAGAATAAAAACATCTCCGCAGGCTCCGCCAATCGTATGAAACATTACTCACGGTTCCATACATCCCAGCTTGTGATTGGCTCGCTGTCCATGATCGTTCTTTTCATTGGCTACAGAGACTACCACCATGGACATGGTTTTTCTCTGCCCGCAGGCTTTAGGTAGTGTGCTTGTTTTTTTCCACGCTAACTCACTTCAGTAACTTGAACGAGAGATTCGTTAATGTGAGGACTATGGAACCGAACCAGGCAGCAACATGTCCGACACAGAGGAGCAGGACAGTGAAGTGGTAGCGGACCACTACCTGCCTCAGCTGCCTGCGAGAGGCTTTTTAGCACTGCAGGACTGATTCTCCGCCCCAGAAGGGCACGCATTGGGTCAAAGAACTTTGAGAACCAGCTTCTGCTGAAGCTTAATAAACCTTTTTGGTAGTCCTGTAGAGTTGAGATAATGTGTTTGGGGTTGTATTGTGAGAGACAGTGTTTTATCAGAATGTTCATGGTTTGAGTACCTCAATTCAGTTGATTCAGAAAATGCCTAAATTTCATTTCATTGAGCAGCTAGCATGGGTCTACAGTAGCCCTGTAGCATGTGATACTGTAGTTCTCAGATGGACTCAAACTCAACTTAACATGTCTCTAAGACCTCATTTACACGGACTAAATCCAGCCTGAATCAGATCTGTACCATATTCAGATTGAACTCTGATTGGTATTAACATCACGTGACCATTAAAACCAGTCGGAATTCAGTCTGTTTGTGGCACAGATCTGATTCAGGCTGGATTTGGGGCCTATGAGTGTGTTGTGATTAGTGTTGCTGCCTGGTTCGGTTCCGCAGTCCTCACATCAATGGATCTCTCATTGAAGTTACTTAAGTTGGTTAATGTGAAAACAACACTACCTGCAGCCTGTGAGTTGAGAAAGCCGTGTGTGTGTGTTTCTGGGTTTATGCCCATTAAAATTTCAGAGCCAGTCTGTATGTTTTGCTGAACCTGAAGGTGAAAAATGTTAAGCAGAGGGGAAGATGGGCAGAATAAAAGGGAGGTGGACAGAAATTGAGGATGATAAGATGGAGGAAGGTGATGGGTTTGTTTAAAAAGCACAGAGGCACAGATCTGATTCAGGCTGGTGGCTGGATTTGGCTGCTGCCAGGTGATGGGTTTATGTTTACAAAGCACTTTTATTTTTGTTTTTTTGCTCTTAACCTAAGTTCAATGCATTCTGTACACATGGCTGAAACACTTATTTACTGTACACATGTACTTGACTGTGCTGCTGTCTGATTAAAAATATAAACTTGATTTCAAGAGGTGGGTCTACTTTCAATGATACTTTACATCAGTTTGGAAACCAATCCTTTGCCAATGGCCAGTTTTAACTAAGACGTGTGTTTGGAGTTTAACATTAAGACCTGAGGACCTGATTAAATGTTTGATCACATAAATGTCCTCTAAATCCTAACAGTCTTCTGAAAAAAAAAAAAAACTAGGTTTCTATATCAGCACAAACCTGTTTGAAGATATATTCAAAGATTTGCACAATTTCTTTTCTCCAAAAATGGCAGATCTACAAGCTCATAGTGCTGCACTCGCTGCGCCATGAGCTTGTAGATCTGTTATTTATGAAAGTGTAATGGTATGTGTTTAAAATCTAAAGTGATACAGATCAGGTCCTAACGGGTTAATAGCCTTCAAATTACCCATTATATGATGTGAGGTTAAGAGGTTACAGTTGGCTTTACACAGAAACGACTGGTAAAAAAAAATACTTTGTACTTTTACTCTAAAAGTACATATCATAGACTGTACTTTTTACTTTTTACTTGAGTAATTATTTCAGTGAGTACTTTTACTTTTACCAAAGTTGTTTTTTTTCACAAGTACTTGTACTTTTACTGAGTACAGAATGTAAGTACTTTTCCCATCTCTGTCAAAAATATAATTAGAGTTTAAAAAATCATTCAGCTGGTTAAACACAAGCTTTTCTAAAATCTTGCTTAAAAATGGCAGATTAGAAACAGGTCTGTAATTATTGAGATCTGATGGATCTAGGTTGTTTCTCTTCAGAAGGGGTTTGACTATTGCAGTTTTAAGTGATGATGGGAAAACACCAGTCTGAAGAGAGCAGTTAATAATGTTGAGCAAATCATTGTTTAAAAAGCCGTGAACTGATTTAAAAAAGGGTGTGGGGATGGGATCTAAAACACAGGTTGAAGGTTTCAGTTGAGAAATGACCTTTACCAACATGTCAGTATCAACCAGGACAAATTTGTTTAGTGTCTCCCCACTTGCAAAGAGAGGTTCCTGAGAGTTAAAATCCAAAGTTTGGCAGTGTGATAAGGTTGACCTTATGGTATCTATTTTAGTATTAAAATGGGCTGCAAATTCCTCACACTTTGTATTAGATGACATTTTTATTGTGTTAATAAAAACTGGATTAATTAAGCGATCATTGTTGAAAAAATTTTGGGATTATTCCGGTTGTCACTGATGAGTTTTGAAAAATGGGCTTGTCTTGATTGCTTTATTGCCTTATTGTAGATGACCAACTGCTCATGATAGACGTGGTGGTTGATGGTTATCTTGTTTTTCCTCCATCATCTCTCTGCTATTCTGCAGTTTCTCTTCATTTTTTTAATTTCTTCATTAATCCAAGGAGGTGTTGGATAAGAGACTATTTTTTTCAGTTTTAGAGGAGCAGTTGAATCAAGAGTGGACCTGAGTTTACTGTTAAAACTATCAACCATAAAATCACAAGAGGAGGGTAAAAAATCTGCTGGTATGTCATGTAAAAGGTGAATAAAATTTGCAGCCACTTCCGAGGTAAGATAGCGTTACCTCACAGTTTGTTGTGGAATATCCTGTTTCATAAAACAATTGATCATAAAATAAACACAGTAATGATCGGATATGCCAACATCTACAACAGAGGAGACACTGACAGATAAGCCATGGGTTATTACAAGGTCTAATGTGTGTCCTCTGTTGTGGGTTGGCAAGGTGATGTGTTGGTTAAAATTCATACAGGTCAACATGTTTAAAAAATCTAAGGTAAAAGAGTCTGATTGATTATCTACATGGATGTTAAAATCACCTACAATAATACTCCTATCATGGTTGGAGTGGATGATTGAAAGGACCTCAGAAAAATCAGAGATAAAAGAAGAACATCTTTTAGGTGGCCTGTAAATAATCATACATAAAATGGGAGGGCTGTTAAAAACAAATGCATGATATTCAAAAGATGGATATTTGTCAAATGTACAGTTCTTAGGATCTATGGCTGTGGAGAGGATGGTTGCTGTTCCCCCACCTTTTCTATCAGTCCTGGAAGAGTATAAAAAACTATAGTTGGGTGGGGATGCTTCCATAAGTGTTGCTGGACCATCTGTACCAAGCCATGTCTCAGTTAAAAACATGCATTGAATGTTGTTGTCTAAAATCAGGTCATTGATGAGAAATGATTTATTTAAGAGAGACCGGACATTTAAAAGTGCCATGTGCAGTGGGGTGGTCCGGGGTGGATTCTTTGTTGGTGGTTTATGACTGTGTACAGTTTTGAGATTGTTGTGATTTATTCTAGAAGTCTGTTTGATTGTGTGTCTAGTGGTGATTAAAACAGGGATTGATGACCAGGAGGTGTCCATGTACTCACAGCAGGGGCGCCCATCAGCAGAGTGGGGCATGACGGCAGCAGAGAGGAAGAGTTGTGTCCAGTGACTGTTGTGGTGACCAGGCATGTGTCCAGGTGCAATTCAGGAGTAATTTGTCATGCATGATTCTTTTGACTGATTGTGGTAACGGCATGGAAGATGTTTGCAGCCAGGGCGCGGGAACCGTGTGGACTAGGGTGAATTCCACTCTGATAAAAAATGACCCGCGGTTCCAGAACAGGTTAAAATGATCAATTAAAACCACACTGAGAGGAGCAGGCAGACTGTAACCAGGTGTTGAGACTCAGTAGCCTGCTAAAACGACCTACGCCTGGATGCCACAGTCCCTGAGAAGATTAAAAAGACTGATAAAATCCTTTTCTAAAATCACACTCTCGCAATCCGCGATATTGTTGGTTCCAATGTGAATCACCACATTTCTGGCGCTGGGATGGTCACTCAGGAGGGCGGGATCCGCTTGACCATGTCCCGGACTTTGGCACCAGGGAAACAGTACGTTGCAGAGGTTTTGGATTTGATGTGTCTCACTATGGAGTCACCAATAACCAGTGTGACGGGTGAAGATGGCTCGGATGGAAGAGGAGGAGGTGATGGCTGCTCAGAGGTCTCGGTCGGGGGTGTTGCGGCGAGATGACTGCGGGTTGGTGGTTCCATCACCCGGCGGAGGGGGCTGCGGCCGCCCCTGTCCGGAGCACCGCGGGAGGGCAGCAGCATGGTGTCGGACAAATCCATGGGTGGCTGAGAGATCCGTACCTCGCCGGGACACGGACGACCCCCGGAGTTCCTCAGCACCGGCTGCTTCAGGAGGAGCCGGCATGAAGCCGACGACGGCCCGGCTTGAGGACGGCCCACGCCGCCATCAGACGTCAGTGAGGAAGAGGTCGGACCAGAGGGCCGGGGAACCGCCGAGACTTCACACGCCGCCAAGGCTCCATCAGCCGCCACGGGACGCGCCGGCGCGTTGCCGGACCCAGACGGGTCACAACCAGCAACCGGAGCTTCACCGGGGACGTCGCAATACTCCGACTACCCAATACTCCGACTACCCAATACTCCGACTGCCCAATACTCCGACTACCCAATACTCCGACTGCCCAATACTCCGACCACACATTTCTATATTTTGCGTCCATTAGTCGGACCTCCTAATCACACACTCCGACGCCACACACACACATACACACATTATGACCGCATGATGGATAAAGCGCTGTCCGCGGTGCTGAAACAACGCATTAGAAATCAGACAAGCACTTATGATCTCACTTCAGCTAATGGTTTGTTTAAAAAAAAGTCAGGGGCTATGTTTTTTTTTTTTGTTTTTTTTTGCTTTCTTGCACACTCTAGAGACGTCCCGCTAAGTTTAAAAAACACACTGGCAGCAGCGCACACTGATCTACTGACACTTGTTTTTCTGTCACCTGAGTTAACAGGTGTAGATGACTGTGTTTGGAGCTGAGGAGAGGATAGAAAAAGTAATGATAACTGGTGACTTTTGACATCATGTTAAAAACAAAAAGGTTTTTGTGGGATAAGGGGCAGATTAAATACAATTATGCTTCTTTCTACTCCCTTTCATTCAGATTTTGGGAGTTTTTGTTTTTATTGTCGCCAATTCAATGCAAAATAATTTTTCTGACTGGTTTATTGTCCGTTATTGCCATGTATCTCGCTTTCAGAGAAAGTCCTTCTTTCTCTTTCTCTCAGTCCGTATCTTCACCGTCTTCCACTGACGTCACTCCACAGAGCGCACATGGCTACTTTATATGCACAGGTGCTGATTTGCATTGACCATATATGGTTGTGGTTGGTTTGGCCGTGTAGAGGGCGAAATATGAGGGAAATTGCGGCGAGTTGTGCGTATGCACAGTTTGATAGATCTGAAAAGGGTTTAAATATCCGCTCGGAAATCCGGTTAGGGTTAGGGTTAGGACGTTTGATAGAACATTAAGTGTTGCCATTTAGACATTTAGAGGCCCATGTCGGAGTGGTGGGATGTGGACGTTGCCACCCACCCGCGCCTATCGCTCTATTCTGTTTAGCCATGGTCGGAGTAGTGGGCAGTCGGAGTAATGGGTAGTCGGCCTGTTGCTACGCACCCGCTTCACCAAGCAGCGACAGGGGCTCGAACCGATTTGAGAGGCTGAGGTGAGGAGGGGGGGGGGGCAGCGCTGTCCGAGATCTTCTTTCTGCCCCGAGTAACCACCTTTTTCCTCGTGTTGAACTGGAGGGCGGCCGGTGGCTGGTGTCAGGATCCCAGTGAAGTGTATCCTGAAGGGCGGCTTTGCTCGTGGGCTTCATCCAGCATAGAGGTCAGCTGCTCGGATTTTGATTTAAGTTCTTCGGACAGCTTGCGGATGTCTTCCCTGAGGTTAGTGATGCTTTTATTCGCTCTGGTGAGCCGTGGGTCCTCATCTGGGAGAGTGAAAGTGGTTGCGGTTGTAGCCATTAGCTTAGCTAGCCCGCTTAGCCACCAGCTACAGGCCCCGACTGTGCCCAAACAAAGTGCACAAAGTGGGGTAAAACAGTCACTGATTGTAGTAAAACCAGGCAGGCTGCAGCAATGATGTAAAAGCAAAGAAAAGCCACTAAAAGCAGGTCCGATTCGTGACTTAAAACGTCTTAAAACACCGTGAGGTTGACACCTGCTGTGTCCTGCTCTGGCAGAATAAGAAAATACCCTGTTTCATCAGCAGAATAATGAGGAGTCACGAACTTTGAGGTGAAATATTTGTTCATTTTCAACAGAAATAAAACAGGGTTATTAAAGAGAAACATCAGGGTTATTAAAGAGAGACATCAGGGTGTTTAGCTCAGCTGGGAGCAGCTGTTTGAAAAGGGAAATGTAGATGTGCTGATTTGTTGCTGAAGATTTTTATTGGCCCAGTTGGACTGAGATTTAGTTTAAGACGTGGTGGTCTTTGAACGTTGTTGAATGGTTTTAACCGTTTCGTGTCTCTCAGGCCTCGTGTGTCTTATTTTAACCATTTTAATCTATAATTTGAGTGCAGTTAGTTTACTTGTTGAACATGCTGCTACCCTGGCTAGTTGACACCAGAAATACTAGTCAGGTGAACGATTTAATAATATTTTATTAATGTAAAAGTCTGTTGCCTCTAAGATGTTAAGCAGCCTCATGTGGTTGCAGTAGCCACAGCTAGATGCAATAATCCCAGCTAGGTGGAAAGTGGGACAAAGATGGCGAATGGTTCTAGAAAATGAAAATAAGTTTGTATGACTGTGTCATAATAAACAGGCTTATAACCACTCAACCAGAGCAATGCATTGGGCTGCAACAATTAATCTGTTTAGTTGTCAACTATTTATTAATCACCAACTAATTTGATAAATGAGTCATTTTTGAAGAAAACTAGAATTACTGCCCTGCGGTTGAATTCTTCTGCCAACCAGAGAAGTTGCAGTTTAAGTCTAAGACTTTGAAGAATTTATTAGGGATGCACAATAAATTTGCTATGATGTCACAGTGAAGCTGGCCTTTTACCTTTTTGATATAAAACATTACAGTTTTATTCTATTTGACATTGGTGTGAAAGTTTGTCATGATAGGTGCGTAAATTCTTGATTTATTGAGTGAAAACCTGTTTAAAAACATGTTTGACCCTGACCACCAAAATTTAATCAGTTTTGCCAAGGTTGAAGAAGTTCTGCCAAAGTGTCCTTCAGATATCACATCGACAAGAATTGGATGGATGGATAGGGATGGACATCAAGACACGGTTCTAAAGTAGAACCAGCTCCAAAATTACGTTTCCTACAAAATCATTAAGAAGTTCAGTTATTGATTCCCTTGTGCTAATTTAATTTGCGCGCACTCAGGTACTTTTGGTCCACACGTACTGCTACATTTCCTGTTTACATTTCCCTTATATATGATGTTTAAAGCATGACTAAGTGTCACAGTCTGCACTCTGCTCCTCAGTAGTTTTCCACTCACCCCACCTCTGCCTCACTCCACCTGCCAGCCACTCCCACTTGATCACCCCACTTCACTCACCTGTTCTCCCAGCTGCAGCTCATCAGCCAATCAGCCCAGTATATAAGCCTCTGTAGTTCATTTACTTGTCACCAGATTGTTCTTTGTCCTCATGCAAGACTTTCCAGTGTTCATCTCTTGACTGATTTCCTGTTGCTGACTCTGCCTGCGTCTGTCTCCCCTTAAATGCACCAGCCTTCTGCTCATGACCATGAGTTTTGCCTTAGTGTCTCTGGTTCCTGGTTTCCTGTGGCTGTGAAGCATTTCCACTTGACAGCGTTACAGTGTGAGTGTTTCCTCCTGCTTACCTGTAGTCGGCTGTGGCTCAGATGGCTGTCTGTGAGATGCCACACGTGTTTCTGTGTGAGCGTCCTTATACCTACCTGTCAGCTCATCCTCCCTTGCCTGGCCTCTACTTACCTCCTGCTCGTCGGGTTTCCGCATCCACCGCCTCATTGATCTTATCTCCTGCCTGCTCCATCCTGGCTGAACAAAACTGTGCACGTCCGTGGCCTCACAACACAATACTCATGGCTGCTTCTGGGTTCAGCTTGGTTTGTCTTTCAAGTCTGAACTCCAGAGACTGTGTATCAACTTATTGCCTGAAGTACAAACTGTTACCTGTGTTGCTTTACCCGCGGGAGTTCCCGTTCAGCCTGTGTGATAATGAACGTCGTTATAACCATTGCACTGTCTGTGTGCTACTAGTGGGTTCAACACTGTAACTGCTGTAACAATAACTGTTACAGCTAAGTATAAAGTTCATTTCTTACAGTGTTGAACATAAGCTGGGGTCAACCGTCCCCTTATGTGTGAGGAAACTCCAGCTGTGAAATGTACTAGACCCCTCGCTCAGGGTGTCAGCTAAAATGTCTCCAAACCAGCACAAAAATGACAGTTTGCAAATATAAACCACCGTTTTGTTAACAAACACATTGCAAACACTAACAGAAAGTAATAACTATTCATTCTAAACTCCAAAATTTGTATTTGGAACATAAAATAGTAAACCTAAACTCTGCATCATGGGCATATTCAAATGAGGGCTGTGTCTCAGCATTGTATCTGCAGCACATGCGAACCTCATAAGTCTGAATCCTACAGCGCCCCACAGTGGTTGAAGGAAGCCATGAACATTTAACAAGCCTCCCAGATGGTGACTCCCCAAACACAGTGCATCAACAACAACTGACACAGAAGTTTTCACCACTAAACTTAAGTTCAGTTTTAGCCTCATGGAAACTTACCCATAATACCAATAATGATTATTCTAATAATATTTTTGCAGTGGAATTAAAATCCAAATGATACCCAGCCCATGTTAGCATTATGGTAAGGCACCTTTCATATGTACTCCTCCACTGCTGAATTATAAACAAGTTGGTTTAACCTGCTGTACTGAACTCACTGTTGAAATGTTGTATGTAATATATACATTAGTAACTGTCACAGTGGAGAACCTACACTGTTCAGTGTTCAGAGACTCATTATAAACTTTGTGTTGTTGACACTGAAAACCTATATAGGACTACTTTTTTCCACACAGAAAATCCACAGGAATGGATAAAGAATTGGATCGATAAGCAGAATTGTTAATGGTTTTTGGCATGAATAAAATCTTGTTAATTCTTATTCCCATGGATGGACCTCAGGTCACAATGACCTTGACCTCCATAATGTAATCAGTTCATCTTTGAGGCCACTCGCCCATTCAGCACTCTGGTGGTGATGCTCAAAGCACCAAAAAACAAAAAAACAAAAAAAAAAAAACAAAAACATTTGAAAAACTCAAGAGCAATGTCTCTTTCCAGAAATTATGACCCAGTTACTCAAGATAATCCACAGATCTTTTTGTGAGCAGTTTCAAGGAGGGACTACTTCATTCTCCGGTTTCTTTCTACCAGAAAGAAACTTTTAATGTCTTTCTCCTAGAAAGATGAAACTGGTCACAACAAGGTCTGCAGATTATCTTAAGTAACTGTTGCATTTTTCAATTTTTTTTTTGGTGTTTTGCGAGTGCCATTTAGTCTCATTGTATTGTAGAGAGGACAGACATTAATCAACACTGAAAACCAGCATTAGTTGTAGCCTTACTGCAGAGCCACATTCAGCACAGGTGTGTGGATGTTAACTTGCAAGGAGAGCAAGCTGCTGGTGCTAGGACTCGACACATAGTTTTAGATTAGTCGATTATCTAAATTTCAGCTTAGACCTAAAGTTAATTTGTTAATTAGTAATTAGGAACGTCCCTGAACACTCATAAACTTTTTCTCTCAACAGAAGTGACACAGTATCTGATGGTTCTTATTGCGGCGATGCTTCATTTAATTAAATCACATATGTGTTGGCATGCTGTGCCGTATACAGTAGGGTAGCCTCTTCAGCTTTATATTTTTCTGAAGATAGAAATAACACAGAGGGGAGTAAGAAATTTCTTTGAAAGATGTGAAAGGCCAGAAACAGAAAGCAGCAAATAGAAGAAGAATCAGAAGGAGGCAAGATGAATGTACAAAGATAGAATGAAAGACAGACTGAGGTGAAGGTTGGATGTTCGACTGAGCAGCTATTAAATCTGTTTGCGAACACAGAAAAGAGAAGCATTTAATGCTCCATATTAGACGTTTAAGCAGTCATTGTTCTCTTCAGAGATTATTTTGAGACTCAGCATGAATTCACTCCCAAACCACAGTGGAAAAGTTTACTTTGTTGCATGTTTTTAGTTTGTTATGGCTCAAATTGGCTAATTACAAACAACCCGGGGCTCGTAAACACGATTAACATGGACTCTTTAAGTAGCTTGTTTATTGCGTGGAGTTTTGGTTACCTGACATCTTGCCAGGTTAGAGGTTTTGGCAACAATGGGGAGTCTAAACAAAGTGTGCTTCCTGTCTCTGATGTTTAGTTGAGTATATTAGATTTAACCATCTTTTTCTGTGGTGTTCATTTGAGTTGACACATGAAAAATGATCAGTATGGAAACTTCTGGCCATCTGAACAATATCAACCCAAGCACTTTAGGTTATTTTTTGTACTGCAGTTCAGAAGAGAATACAGTAGATACAGCATGTTGAGGTGTTTTAATGGAAGTTTAGAAACAACAAAAGTGCAGGATGAGTAGACAATAACAATTGAGTTGGGCCAATCTGTAAGATTTGTAAGCACAGAACAAGCTGAAAGTAAGCAAAGCAAGAGAAGTATGTAATCAATGTTTTGAGTTTGAATGATGAAGAGTGTCACTGCTGAGTGAGCAGTGGGGCTTCCTTTGCTCACTGGCATCCATGTTGTGTACTCTCTGTTTTGGGAGATTATATGAAGGAAAAACTCAGACTGTGAGCACAACAAACTCTCTCTAAATAATGTCAGGCTACTTTGCTTTGAGATCCTTCAGCATTTTCATTTATCTGAATGCCCCTTACTGTGAAAAAAAAGACGTGACCCAAACAGCCAGATCCTGTTGAAGTAGACAAACTTCTGTTGAGGAGTGTAAAATGTGAGAAAGTGGCCCCTTGTATTGTGAACTGCAAGTAATCTGTCAAAACAACAGAAAACTGAAAAAGCTTGTTTTAAAATGAGTCAGGATTTGGCACTTAAATCTTTTGTTCCTTTTTTGCTTTTTTAGACCTGAGTTTGCTCTCTGGAATCCCTCCTGTGAGATTGGTTACGTTTACATGCACACCAATTTTCCACTATTATTCAGCATATGACAATATTCTGAATTTAATACAGGTCATGTAAACAGCTTTTTCTGTTTGGATATTATGAATTAGACCTTCCACTGAATGGAGCATTTTCTGATTAAGACATGTGGGATATGCTGGTATTATTCAGGTTTCAGGAGCATTTTTTGGACATGTATACAAAACACTGAGAATATGTGTCCCAGTTAGCAACACACAGCCTATTGCCCGTTTATGATCAGTTGTAAACAAACCAACTAGCCAACAGTTTGCAAGTAGAGATGAATGCAGAAAAGAAAGTCCTACATTTCTGGTCAGATGGAGAAACACACCTAGTTTTCAACATTATGAAAGACTTGAATATCAACAGGTTTTTTCCTCCGACAGACCTTTTAAGGAGGTAGTTGCAGGTAGTTGTAGGTAGTAGTCCAAGTCTCCCAAAGCCCCAAAATGCCAGGTTGAGTTGAAAGGCATCATTTATACCATGTTTTTAGCCTGACTCTTCACTGAAGATCCTTAGATTGGAGACATGTTCATGTGCACATGCACACTGATCTGAACTGGGTGTGTGTGGTGTGATGGTATCTGAACCGCATGTCCAGGCTTTAGAAGACTTGGATTACACCATGTGAGCACTATCGAGGCATTTGATGTTGGTTTTTTTATTTTTTTTATTTTTTTTTTTTTATTTCTTTTTGGCTTTTTGGGGGTTTTTTTACATTTGAAAACTGGTCACCATCATTTCAATTGTTTGGGAGATTTTGCAACGCTTTTTTCTTGTGACACTCCAGCAGTTTTGTGGACTAAAATACTAAACCTGACCTTCAGTCAGCATGAGGATGAGTAGATAATGACTGAATTTTCATTTTTGGGTGAACTATCCCTTTAAAGCATCATCTGTCATATCGGCAGAAATGTTTGTTTCAGGCCAAATTTGATATTTCATTTTACAGACTTTATTGGCTGTTAGTGATGATGTGCAGATATATTGTGCGACCGTAAAGAAAACTGATTTAAATGAGCTTCCTGAGTATGTATGTGTTTCTTTGTGTGCATCACTATTGACTGACAGCGGTGAGCAACATGTTGATTCCAAACTTGATTGACGTGAGCTCTTCATCTCCCACCCCTTCTCTCTTCTCAGGATGTCAATTTATGACATGCTGGCTGTCTCTGATGTGAAAAGGCAAAAGGCACATATAGGCTGTATGTGCGCAGAGTTCAACCCCAGAACACACACACCTCATATAATTAATAAGCATGACTCACCACTTGTGCCTGTTACATGACACTGACAGCTCCATGCTGTGGAGCATTAGATGAGATCAGACACAGGCTTCATTTCATATGCAAGTCCATCATCTGAATAGGATGTGAGTGGGTTTAGTATTCATTTAGTTTGACTGTTTGACTTTAAGAGTGAAGATGTTCTGACAGTTTTTGTTAAAAAGTGACTTAAAGGAAAGACAAAGTTTGGCGTAATGCCAGGATCGGACTTTCCAGATATTCAGACTGAATTAACACTTTGTTTCACTTCATTATTTCAGCCTTATTCTGAAAAAGAAAATATTCCTACTAAGCTGTTTACATGGCTAATGAAAATTAATATTCCACTAATATTCCTGGTTACATGCTGGTCTTCATACTCTGATTAAGGAAAAGTGGCATGGCTAGAGCCTTGTGAGCCATTTTGCTTCTTTGCATCAAAAGTGTCAATATGAAAAGATCATAACATGATTCTCATCATGGCAGGATCACAATCTATCACGATTCTTTTTCATGTTAGTTTAAAAAAAAAGTTGAATGCACCACACTACTTTGCTACATTAAAAAAAAATCATATTCTGACATCAAAGCACTGAGTGAAGTTTATAAAGAATGAAGAACACAGACATCAGTCAGTGTCTTCATCCTGTCCTCTGATGCTGAGGTGATTCACTGTCTGCAGAGAGAGGAGGGGCTCTTTGTCTCATCTAGCAGGAAGTTTACAACAATTAAATAAATTTTAATATACGTTGCAAACTAAGCTAACAGTAACAGTTTGATAACAGCCAGACAGCTTACGTTTTTGCAGCTTCACTGCTGCCGTGTGATATTAAATTGCGCTAAAACTTAGAAAGTACAGATAACATCAGAGCTTATCAATACTTTGGTCTTTAAAAATGCAGCCTGGCGGCTTGTTTGGGACTAACTCTTTGGTGGTGTTTTCATTTTCATCCATGGCTTCCCACTTGTGAAATAAAAGGGGAGTGGAAGAAATCACAATCGTCATATCACACACCCCTACTAGGACAACAAAATGGGATAATTATTTTCTATTTTTGATTAACAACTTGCACTCAGTAATGGTGCAGAAAAAGTCACTGACCACTGTCTGGTTTTGCAGCAAGCCAAATTTCAGGCAGGACAATAAACACTGAACTGATCTTGAATGAATCAGTTTTTTTTACAGCTGTGGTACTTTCACTGCGATAATTAAAGGATATTGCATCATTTTAAAAACATGCTATTGAAAAAGTTTTATACCGGACCTATAGAGAGGCGAAGTCCCTCCCCTTCCGGTGTGCCCCATGTGACCTTACATCTGAATAAATATAAACTGTCGTCACTAGCAAGAGACAAACAATTTTTGAATTTGGGTTGAATTGTCACAAATTATTAAGATAATTTTACAAATCAAGAGAGTTGCAGAGTTTGTGGTAAGTTTGTCTTAGTTTCATTTAGTTTTGTGTGTACACACTCAATAATCTGCATCTTTTGTCTTTCTCAATATATGTCATCAACACCAACATCAGCCGGGAAGAGAGAGAGTGAGCTGACCTGTTGCTTGTGTGACCACATCCCCGTACAAAAACCTACAGGCATGGAGGGAGAAAGTTATGACGTCGGCACATGACCTCTGGGTGTGTAGTCTGTTGTCTGATACTTCAACAGTTTTACAGCAAACAGCAACTTTCTTGACTTGTAATATTATCTTTTAAAATGAGAAACATATGTGTAATTCAATTCATATCTCACTTGCTTCTGATAGAACAAATTTGCCTCTACATTGTATTGTAATTGATAAAGCTGTCTCCACAGGTCACCTAATAGCTCTCATAGTACTCTCATAACAACTCAGTCTTTTCCTTGTGACTGTAACCACAGTGATTGTGTATTGGGCTCTATGTGCTGCCAAAATACAGGTTACCGACACAGCGGCAGTGTGTCTGAATGCATCCTGTTTGAACACCTGTGGACAACTGAAAGTGCTGCTGCTGAGCTGCTAATGTGCTGCTTTCACCTCTCAGCCTGTGTGGACATGGTGTTAGTCCTCATCTGTTCTGGATGCAGTGCAAAAGCAGGACTCCTGCAGCACAACAGCAGCAGCTGCAGTCCTCCTCAGTGTCTACACTGGATCCGACCATGTACTCCTGTGTACTCTGAGGAGTTTC
Source organism: Lutjanus argentimaculatus (assembly GCA_034769285.1). Classification (NCBI taxonomy): domain Eukaryota; kingdom Metazoa; phylum Chordata; class Actinopteri; order Lutjaniformes; family Lutjanidae; genus Lutjanus; species Lutjanus argentimaculatus. The sequence continues at coordinate 902,624 of JAWZSL010000006.1, read as the reverse complement.
AACAGAGCACACAACCCACTATATAATCACATACTTATGTGCAAAACTCAGGTGAAAATATGGCTTGACTCAAAGCCTAAATAGACACTGTGGATCTATGTGGCCTGTGCCAAAATGATCTGTTTGTTCAGTGTTGGAAACAACAGAAACACTTTAACTTTTGAATTAGTACAGATAGTATAGTGTGCATCAGCATTTTTTACACCTCTCCTTTCAAGTATGGTAGTAGTTCAGTCTGTAAGGACTTGGCTTGGAAACCGGATAGTGGCCTGTTAATATCCAGCACTGACACTGTGGACTGGTAGCTGGAGAGGTGCTAGTTCATCTCTTGGGCACTGCTGAGGGGGCCTTGAGCAAGGCATTCATTCATTCATTCATTCATTCATTCATTCATGAACCCTTAACTGCTTGACTATATGTATGTGGTAGTGCCCTGACATCTCTCCAGTGCATGTATATAGGTCCTGTTATAACAGCAGTGAGTGAAAACATGCAATTCCCTCCAAGACAGATTAATGAAGTATGTCTGCTTCTCTACAATTTCTTTTCATGAGTTGCAATACAAAAATCTAAGACTTTTCAGTGAAGACACATTTCTCTTAAATTTTGTTCACAAATTTGTTAAAATCCATGTTAGTGAGCTCTACTTCTTTGCCAGGATGATCCATCTACCTGACAGGTGTGGCATACAGAGATGCTGATTAAACAGTATGATTATTACATACATGTGCCAAAGAGTAGGAATGCCTCAATTAAAAAAAATGAGAAATTAGATTGAGATGAGCAAAATTTAATGGAAATAAAAGGCAGAATCCCACTTCTCCCAGTATGTTTTTTTTTTCTTACCTCCATCCCACCCCAACTTGAGGCATCCAGCACTTGTCCAATTTTAATAATTTTAAAGTGAAAATGATAGTTGTCAGGGCATTAAAACAATGATCTGTTGACCTTTACTCATCAAGACCCAACAGTGTAACATCGGCATAGCCATTACTGTATATGGTATATCCATACTAAGAAATATGTTAATGTCATTGAATCATGACCTTGAAAGCAAAATTAATTGAATCATGGATGTGTAGAATCATGACCACCTACCTTGGACTTGTCACAGTCAAAGATCACTCTAAAATGTGCATTTTTTTTCTGGAAAAAGACACTGTACTATGGCTAGTTCACATAGGGCTACAGATACTGTTTTTTTCCCCAGGAGGACAAAGTCATGACCTGCCCTAACCTGCCTCTGATTGGCTTACCCTGATATTGTTACCTTAACCAATCACTCCTTGTGCCTAAACCTAACCAACCCAACAACAAGTACTAGCCAATCAGAGGCAGACTAGGGTGTGTCATGACTGATCTGTAGCCCTATGTGTAATAGCCATAGTTCAATGCCTGTTCAATTAATAAGTTGTTTTTTTAAAGATCAAACTGCACATTTACAGTGGCTTTTTATTGTCGCCAGTCCAAGACACACTTGTGCAGTAATCAGGATGTTTAATCTCTGCATCTCTGTATGCCACACCTGTCAGGAGGATGGACACGGATTTAACAAATTTGTGAACATGATTTGAGAGACACATTTTATATACACAAAACAAGTCTTGAATTTTGTCCTTCAGCCATAAAAAATGGTAACAAAAACAACAGTGCTGTGTTTATATTTTTGATGTGTGTGTATATAATTTCAGTACTGAATAGACATTTTTGTTTTGTCATCCCAAAATCTTCATTCAATGAAAGGAAAAGTATTTTTCTTGCTTTCAGATGCGGTTATCTGCAGTCGAAGACATGTTAGTCACTTTCACAACATTTCTTGACACCAGACAGTTGGTGTGTACATATGTCTCAGATGATATGATGCAGACTCTGGTGACAGGGTGTATGTAATTGAATGCTTTCATCTTGCAGTGTGTGTGGCTTCCACTGATGGTAACGGGCATAATGGGGAGTCCCAGTGGCATAGATCTTGACAGGGGGAATAATGGGACATCCCAGTGGGATGTCTTGGTAAATGGGTTCTTGTTGATGTTTCAGGTAATTGTGGAGTGCAGCTGTCATTGTTTGCACCCTGACAGTCGGCTGTCTTGTCATTCCTGTTGACAAGAGAAATCATTGCAGCCTCCCTTGCCTCCTTGCAGAGAAATGTGTCTGTGTGCTTTACTTTGTCTGTATGACTGATTGGTAGTGTGTGTGTGTGCAATACAGTGTTCATTAATATGTATGTGTGTAAAGGAGTTAGGATATCATTGAGTGACTTTGTGCTGCAAAAAAGAGTCTTTTTTTTTGTTTTCATGTGTGAGTTTTGGTTATAGTGTTTGTTGAAGCTTAGCTCAGAGAAAAAGTGTCATTTGAGTGATGATGATATAGTTCCATGCAAGTTCTAAATACTTCTTCTTGTAATTGCAATCTCATAGAACCCACCACTGTATCACACAGAATATTGCCTACATATATCATCTTTTAGCTGGTTTCCCTCTTAACATGCTGAAATGCTACTGTACATAGGGGAACTGAATTTAAATTACCTATTACCTACTCAAATGTGGAAAGTAGCATTAGATGAATAGTCTAATCTTTTCCAGAAGCTGTGGTGTAGACCTGGACAGCAACATTAAAGTTTAATTCCAGCACAGTCTCAAAAACTTCTGAAATAAGCACAAAATCTGAAATGTAAATTATGGATGGAGGCACAAACAATTTAAAGTTTATGTTCCTCAGCTGAATAGGGATGAGACAACATGCCAAAAGAAATATTTATATATACCGTATATTAGTAAAACTGCAATAATGTTTTGATCTTGGTCAAAAATGAAAACTAGGAATGTGATCATGACTTTCTCTCATGTTGTGCAAAGAGTATGCTGTGTGATTGTAAGATATCATGTTCATTTCAAGATACGGTTTTAGCTGGTGCCCGAAACGTCACATGTGGTGATACTATTAAATTTCCTAAAGGAGCAGTTTCTGGTGTGCGGATGTATTTTTGTATTTTTTATTTGTTCTTCTGTCCAGCACCCAGTATTTATCATTTTGGATGTGTGTGCTGTTTTTTGAGACTACGGTTTTAGACTAGGCCAAACTGGCACAAAGATGAGATAATCCTTTATTAATTCCACACCAGGGGAAATTTGCATTGTTACAGAAACAATAATTATAGTTATTATGTCAACATTATCCTGTTTGACTACATTTCAAATTCTAATATAATTGTAAATTTACATATAAAGTGTCTCATCATTCATTCAATAATCCATTCTTACCTGCTGTGAGGTATATTGCCCATGTATCTGCATATGCAGGTTTATGAAGTCTCTGTCCAGGCGAACATCCTCACTTATTCTGTCCTCTGTCTCCGTGATGAAAACTTCTCCTTAAAGGGGCTAAATGCGATCTCAATTTCACCGCTGGGGGGGGGATAATGGTTCCGGTGGAGGAGAGGAGGAGGGGTTCACATGCACTAACATGCACGCGCGGCCGGACCGGCTTACCAAAACAGAGGCTCGAGAACAGCACACACAGAGGGCGTGTCACGTCACTCTCTACTCCAGAGGTCAATACACCACTAGTTGTGTACATAGCAAAAGTAAAATTCCCGACAGCTAATGAGGCTGTATTTTGCATTTAGCCCCTTTAAAAATCCTGCTAAAGCAAAGAAGCAGGAAAACAGAGTGCTGTTAGTGCTGCGTAACCGGAGGGTCAGACTGTCACTGAAAAAAAGAGGACATGTCTCAATATGAAAATGACTTAAGAGAAAAAAAAACGACTCACCATAGCCACAGTAAGGGGCAATCGATTACTGCAGCAGGAGGAGAGAGTTAAAGGGGCTAAATGCGAAATACAGCCTCATTAGCTGTCAGGAATTTTACTTTTGCTATGTACACAACTAGTGGTCTATTGACCTCTGGAGTAGAGAGTCACGTGACACGCCCTCTGTGTGTGCTGTTCTCGAGCCTCTGTTTTGGTAAGCCGGTCCGGCCGCGCGTGCATGTTAGTGCATTTGTGCAGTTTTGTTTTGGTTTGATGCAGACCAGAGCTGCGATGTCTAGCGGTGAAAATGAGATCGCATTTAGCCCCTTTAATTCCACTGCTGACGCTGTTAAAATGACAGATTTTCCTTCATGGATATCTGAAAGCAGGACGTCAAACTCCAGACTCCTAAAGTTCTTTTTTCTCTTTGATGCCATTTTCATGAATGAACACTTGCTGATACATGGAGCAGGAAGCGCAGCCATATATGGTATTATTGAGGCATTAATTATGCTAATTTACAAGTCTCATGTACATGTACTCAAATACGCACAGGTGGATCATTTACACGGTTTTCTGAAGTTATGAGTGTTTGTTGAATGTGACGTGGCTTGTTCATACGAGGCCTTTGTATGAAAAAAGTGAGAGATATTTAAGACAAGAATGCGAAAATGTTCTTGCATGAGGCCCAATGTTACAATAGTAGAGGGCTCAGTAGGCGATGTCTGTCAGCCATCGGTGATGTAAGATGGTTTTGTTACAATTGTCAAACTATAGATATAAATATGAAATTTGCATTTGTCCTCTTTTCCTTGTATGTTTGCTACCTAAATACATTTTACAACATACATATTTCTTTTTTCTTTCCATACTTATCATACATACCCCTCTCCTGTCTGATATTACATTTCAGTCCGTTGTGGGAAAGCAACTAGCTGCACTTGAGCAGTATGATGTCAACTACATGTATTATGTCTTGTTATATGTTTTGTGTTGTGTGGACCCCAGGAAGCATTTCTACATTTGTGGCAACTAATGGGGATCCAAATAAAGACTGAAGAGAAGAGCCTTGCTAAAAACAAAAAATGTATATTTCTCTACGCTCTGCACCTATTAAATGCTTTGTGCAGTGAGCATGGTTAAAAATTGGTCTTGAGTCAAATATAGCTGCATATATGTATGTGAGAGGTTATATGAATAACATTGATGCTTGGATAACATGATTATGAACAACTAGGGATGACCTGATCGACCAGCCAGAAACCGGAACCGGCCGGTTTTCAGCATGACCGGTCCTGACCAGTGACTGGCCGGTCAGCATCACATATCTGATTCTGTGCCCCTCATTGTAACACACGTGTTCTGCACGATGGTCACATCATGCGCACAGCAGACAAACTGGCCGTGATATCACATCCACCGCAGCACTGGTGACAGCTACACACACTCCGACATATGTTTGCATGACGTCAGTGTTAGCAACAGATTAGTAGAACAGGATAAAGAGAACACAGTCTACAATGAGACAGAACAGCTGATGATGTTGTAGAACAGCTGTAAACCTTGTAGCTCTTCATGCTAATGTTAGCCAGCAGCAGACTGCTGTTCACAGAGGGACAGTTAAACAACCTGTGTCTCCTCAAACATTTTCTCATCCAGACTCGTTTAACTTCTGCTTCTGTTTTTCTCACTGCAAAGTTTTACTGCAGCAAACTGTTGCACCGCGTCTGTCTCCGGTTTGTTTACATCTGCTTCTACAGGAGATCACGTGAAATCATGTCCTGTGAAATCCCACGAGATTCAATGATCTCGCGAGATCACGTTTCCCCTATTCATAATCTTAATATAAAACTATAATAAGGCCTGGCTGTAACCTGGAGGACTTTGGAGAAAATGTAAAATAGTATTTAATGAATATTGAATTGTCAGTGTTTTATTATGAAGATCTAATTTAATTTTAACGAGAAAAGTTGCAAAAATGTTTGTGAATGCTGTCAATTATAGTTCTTAGACTGAAAATTAGAATTGGCCAAAATCGGAATCAGCAGGTCAGACCCTTAAAAAAATCGGAAATTGGAATTGGCCAAGAAAATTGAAATCGGTGCATCTCTACGAACAACATGTCATCTCTGCATCCTCCTCCCAAGATCCGTGTGGGTGACCATTATCTTAACAATAGTTTTGATTAGATCCTACTTAATATATTATAACATTTTTGATCCAAGTGGGAATATAAGTCCTTCAGGTGTGGTTTTTAGACAGATGGAAACCGATTTGATGGACCTGATTTCTAACATAAAATGGTCTATTTTGGTTTAATGTGTTGTTGCAGTGATTAAACAAGAATGCTGTAGCAGACTAGAGTATCCAAATGACAAACAGGTTATGTTTTATAGATTGTGCATGAAAGCTGGCAGATGTGATTGTAAACATTTTGATTCTTTTGGTTTCCATCAGGATTGTTGTGGAGGTTGAACAACCGCAGAGGCCTGGATGAAAATATTTGACCTGGAGCAAAACTGCGCTGCTGCTGCTCGCATGAATGTTTTGAAGAAGCTGACTCACTGTGGAGCTGATAGACATCGGGTCATAACCACTATTTGCAGATTACATTTCATGACTGGTAAGTACTTCATTTGTACCCTCTTGCAGATTTTAGTCAACTTAATAATTTAGACTGCCATCTGGGTTGGATTAAATCTAAATTCTCTTGCGCCATTTTGGCTGACAGAGAACTCAGTGTTTACAAAGTCAGTTAAGACATTTACTTTTGCCCACTGACAATTTATCATCCACAAAAACAAACACAAGAACTAAAACTATTGGTTAAAAGGTAAATCTTAGTAGCTCAGTGGTTAAAGCCCGTGCCTGTGAGGTCCAGTCCACTGCGGCAGCATGGGTTCGATTCCAACCAGTGGCCCTTTGCTGCGTGTCATCTGCTCCCTCTCTCTCCCCTTTCAGTAGAGTGACACTTCTGTACTCTGTAATGAAGGCAACAGAAACCCTAAAAAGTCATTAAAAAAAAGCTATCACAGAGTTGTTTTGCTGGCATAAATCATGCTTTACAAACATAAACACTCATTTGCAGCTCATGTAGATGTGTTAACAGAGACTTTGTGTCTGTACTTGAATATGACAACCTTTTGTTACTTTAAACCTCTTGTCATCACTCATCACTAGTCGCACAGCTGCTGTCATTAACCTGCATTTTTGTTTCTTCTGTTGTGATCGTAAGAGTGATTTTACCTGCAGCTCAGCAGCTCAGTTATGACAACTGGTCAGCATAGTAATTATGAGCTGTGATCAAATTTCATAGTCATTGAAATGTCTGACAACAGACATAATATGTCATGAGAACAATTATATTGTGAATTGGCTGTATTAAAGGACCAGTGTGTGGGATTTAGTGGCATCCAGTGGCAAACTCGCAGATTGCAAACACCACATCTCACTCTCCCCTTCCAAGCGACCTATGATGGCTGAAAAACTCGTGCAAAATGCTAAAGGCCATATCTGTAGCCAGTGTTTGTTTTTCTGTTTTGGGTTGCTGTAGAAACATGGTGGTACAACATGGCGGCCTCTGTGGAAGAGGACCTGTGCCCTCTCTAAATATGAAGGCCTTGTTCTGAAGTAACACAAATGCTTATTTCCGGGTGATTGTACACTACTGAGAACTAGGGGACCGCTATGTATCAGCTATAGGTGATAGCGAGTCCATTGCTGGTTGGGTGATGTAGGCAGTTTTTCTCATCTGATTTAGCTAATTTAATCGTTTCAAGTTAGAGCTGCTGCTTTGTGACACACTCTCATTCACTGGGCCGAGAACTGAACTGAGCCAGAGAGTGAGTAGAAAACAGCCTGTTGAGCCAGACTTATTTTCACCTCTATGGGTGAATTATGGATTATTTATTTCACCCAGTTGGTGATTGTTATAACAGTGAAAAGACTATACTACAGTATCTGGTTTACTGGTTTTTGTGAGTTTTATATTTTTTCCTGCCTGTCAAGTGAATGAAGTATGTTTTACAGAGTTAAGAAGGTGGTAAAAGCTCAACTTTGTTCGGTAAAAGAGAGAAAAGTGAGTTCAGAAGGTGATTGGTTGTACTTTTCTGTTAAACAAGGAATATGCGTGTGAGAATATTTCCTAGATCATTTTTAAGTGTCCCCTGATAGTCGACTGAGATTGTCAGTGTATTTTCATTTGTCAGTCAGGATAAAGCAGATGGAAGGTTACAAAAATGCACAGGGAAAACATTTTAATGAGGAATTAAAGAGAATCATGAATATATTTTTATATTAGCTAATGCGCCTATTAAAAAAATATCCCTGTGTCAGAGACACCACTAACTGACTGATAAGAGAGGGTGAAAAGAGTAGTCGGTAAACAAGTTTTAGCAGTTGTTTTTTATCTGCCTTTTATCTGTTGTAACAGAACAATGCAACAGCATGGTAGGCTGTAAATGTTACAAACTGAGTCTAAATCACCACAAACCTCAAAACCAACTGTGATGGAAGAAGAGAAGGGTGAGAAAAATGCAGAACAGCATGATGGGCCTCAATCAGGTGTACCCCGGAGCATGCAGAGCAGGTGAGGCTGGCTTGTTTGCTCAGATTGTTATTGTCAGTGTCTGACAACATTATGGAGAGGATCACAGCAGTGAGAGACCTTATTTTTAAGAGCAATTTTGTATTATTTAACCAGTTGTTTAATTGCTCATCATCCACTTCATTCAAACTTTATAGAAACTAAATAAAACTCACCAAAAACATCCTGGTTCATCTTTCCACTGTCTCAACAATCACCAAGTCTGGTGTGGTCATAATAAATCTTTAATTCACACCATACAGGAACGCAGAGCATGCAGCGCAGGTGATGCTGGACAATGGCTGCAGTCTCAGGAGAGAAGCTCCGCAGGTCCACTGATTTTATGATTGAACTATAGGTGGACGCACACTTTTAATTAACAATTTTAAGACACTAAAACATGAGTCTAACTGGTAAAACCTACTCATGTAAGCTCATATATGAGTATAGTGTGGTTGAATATCCATATTTTGCAGCCAAATCTGATTTGACAAAATAAAATCTTAAATTCTAAATAAACAGCCCAAGCTTATTTTGTTTATTGGACATTGCAATATACTGTATCTTAACATTGGGGGCGTGCAACACACCTGCAAATATATTGGCAACTGTTTGCTAGGCTGTTGGTGGCCGGTTGGGGAACTTTTAACATATCACCGACCCTAATGAAAACATACTTATAAATATTATATTACATTTCTGTCAGTAAATATTACACACTGGACCTTAGACAACAGCACACAATATCACAGAGAAACAGTTGAAATGCAGATTCAATTTTTTTTTTAAAGTTAACTGCATAAATTAATGAATTAATCGATTTAAAAGAATCCTACAGTCCCCTACCTGTAAGACAATAAAAAATGACGGGGAGGCGGAGTGTTTCACTGTGTGTGGTGTTATTCAGCAGCCTATCTGCTGCACCGTGAGCTCTGAGGAAGACCTCGCTGTCCAGCATGTAGAACAGGTACAGAGTTTTCAGGGGAAACAGACTAAGCAGTTATTTTCTTCATCACAGAGTTGGTTGAAGTAGGGCTGGGCGGTATGACAAAATTTTCATATCACGGTTTTTTAAAAATCATATCGGTTTCACGGTATTTGATGATTTGTTTTTCATGCAAGAGTATTCTTACCCACATTTTCTAAGAAAAGGTCGCTATTTATAGGCATCTTTTTATTTCTTTAGTATTCTTTAGTATTATTATTGTTAAGAACATGGAAAAGGATATGGTCAAAATTAAGAAATGGCTCGATGATAATAAGTTATCTTTAAATCTTGACAAAACTAAGTTTATGGTTTTTGCTAAGCATAAAAAAGAGGAAAAAGTGTCACTGTCATTAGATGGGGTGTCTATTGAAAGAGTGTCTGAATTCAGATTTTTAGGCGTGATTGTGGATGATAAACTTATATGGAAAGCTCATATTGCACAGGTCAAATCAAAGGTTTCAAAGAATATTTTTTATTTTAAACAAGGCTAAGTTTGTTTTAAATTATCAAGCTCTGAAGGTTTTGTATTGTTCACTTATTTTGCCATATTTGATGTATTGTTTAGAAGTTTGGGGCAATACATATATTAGTAACACTAAGCCATTATTTTTATTACAGAAAAAAGCAGTTCGAATAATTTATAAGGTTGACTCAAGAGAACACACCAACAGACTCTTTTTCGAAGCAAGATTATTAAAACTTAAAGATTTAGTTGATTTACAGACACTAACAATCATGTACAGAGCCAAAAGTAGATCACTGCCAGAAAATTTGCAGAAATTGTTTGTTTTCAGTTCGGAGGATGAGGACCACAGGAGGAGATTTCATTTCAGACATAATTTTGCAAGAACAACGTTAAAGCAAATGTGTATCTCGGTGACTGGGGTTATATTATGGAACTCATTACAAAGTGAATTGAAATGTTGTATAAATATGTATCAATTTAAAAGGAATTACAAAGATAGATTTTTTTCTTTATATCAAAGCTGTGGTTAGTCTTTTGTGTTTTGTTTTTTGCTATTGGTTTTTTTTTTTTTTTTTTTTTTTTCCTTTTGCTTGTCTATTGTGTAGCCTATGTGGACGTGTGGCTTATTCAGGTAGATTTTCTCTTTTTTTGTTTTGAATGGGCGACAGATCGTCTGATTTCAGTATCGTTAGATATTTGAGTAAGGGGCAGGTATAATAAGATTTTCTTCTTCCTGGTCCTTTCTGTTCATAGACAATGATTTTAAATTGTTTTCCTTTGTAATGGAAAAGTTGGATGAGCAGAACAAAATAAACAAAACAAAACAAAAACAAAAATAATAGTTTATTTCTTTAATAAAATATTGTCCTCTGAGGAGGAAAATCCTCACCTTTTTTCAGGTCCGTCTATATAAGGACTAAATGGTGCGCGATATTCATGTTTTTGTATTAATGCAGCAGGATTATTTACATCAGTGTCACTCAGTTTAGACCACAGCAGACAGCAAACTGATCGACACACATGAGGAGATGAAGAGGGAGACACGGCGTCTGGACAGTTCATAATGATTTATAATAATGCAGCACAGTGACAAACGTTTCATGGAGGAGACGAGCGTCTGTCTGTTTGTTACTGAGAGATATTTCAGTCATGGAACTGTTCAGTAACGTCAGGATTTATCATCAAAAAAGTTTTATATCAGTCGGCACTTCACACACGCTCCCCCTCCCTCCTCTCTGCTGTCTCTTTCTCCTTCGTAGTTATGATTAATCGGTGGGGAGTAATTAAGTATTTAAAAATACGCAAATCGGACTTGGAGCAAAGAACACACACCACAGATGCGGTAATATGTTTCATGATCATAAAAAGTTTTTATATCAAGTCGGAACGTCTGTCTATATTCACACGTTCTCTTCCTCCCTTCCTCTCTGCTGTGGGTCGTTTTTTGTTTTTTTTTTCCTCCAAACGACAGACATGGCTCCTCTTTTTGGAGTTAGTTCCTCTGGGTCATCTTCAACAATATGAGTTGTTGCTTCACTTTCAGAACTCTCGCTGGCAGCCATTCTCGCCTCAAAACTTTTCTGTGCACAGGCTCAAGCAAGCATGCCTGTGGTGTTGGTGTGCAGCAGTGAAATGGGTCCCCGCTGAAACACTTTCCCGCCATGCACGTCCCGGACGTTGTTTGGGCTATTCAGCGGTACGTCGGTATATGAAAAATTCGTATCATAAAGAAAATACAGATCGGTTTTTGGTACGAACCGGTATACCGCACAGGCCAAGATTGAAGTTGTTAAATGCTGCAGTGTGTGTCGCTCAGCCGCTCTTGTTTGTTACACCTGATCACTGCTCTGTGAACATCTTAACTTCTCTGGGTGATGGTAAAAAGTAGTCACGTTTGTTTGGCAAATTCAATTATTCAGACACTAAATCAAAACATGATTGCAACTGTTGCATTTTGAGGAGATGAAGTTCATCTCCCTGTTAACTGCTGATAACTCTTGCGTGTGCACGCTGTAGACTCTCTGAGTGCTGCACTGCCCTCGCAGCTGAGTTCTGACCTTTTTGCTCCTTCAGCTTCATGTTAATTAACATTTAGAAAATCAGTTTTTGACTTTTTATGAATCGATTCAGAATCTTCCACATCCGCATCGTGATGCATATAAGAATCAAGTACTTCCCCTATGCCTAGTATTAAAGGGATAGTTCACCCAAAAATGAAAATTCAGTCACTATCTACTCACCCTCATGCCGACTGAGGATCAGATTTATTTTGTTAGTCTGCAAAACACTGCTGTAGTTTTAGAGGAAAACAGTGTTGCAGAATCTCCCGAACAATGAAAGTGAATAGTGACCAGTTTTACAAAGGACAAAACAACTAGAGAGAAACAATTTAACACCTCCATACTGCTTGTCTAGTGTAATGTAAGTCTCAGTGTCCCAACTTGTCATTTGCACACTGTCACACATCAGACAGTGTGCATGTGCATGTGAACGTGGCTCCAAGCTCAGGATCTACAGTGAAGATTCAGGCTAAAAACACGGTGTAAAAAACATTCTTTTCATCAACAGCATGTCGGGGCTTTAGACGACTTGGATTACGCCAGACGAGCAGTATGGAGGCATTTTATGTTTTTTTTTTCACACGTGAAAACTGGTCACCATTCACTTCCACTGTATGGGAGATTCTGAAACGCTGTTTTCCTGTGAAACTCCAGCATGTTTTGTGCACTGAAAAAAAAAATCCAACCTTCAATCGACATGTAAATAATGACTGAATATTCATTTTTGGGTGAACTATCCCTCTAAATGGGGTTTCCAAAAGCACAGAACAACAACCAACCAAAACAACTGCCAATCAAAACACAAGTGGCATTTTACGACAGCCAATCACACCACTGATGGTTTTTCTGAAAGTCAATCACAATACAGGTGTTTTTTTCAACAGTCAATTACAACACAGGGGTGTTTTCCAAAAGCTGATCACTATACAGGGGGATTTTAAAACAGCCAATCACAATACAGGGGAATTTTCAACATCTAATCACAAAATAGGGGAGTTTTCTAGCAGCCAATCACGATACACGGGGATTTTCGAACAACCAATCGCATACAGGGGAATTTTACAACAGCCAATCACAGTACAGGGACGTTTTCTAGCAGCCAATCACAATTCAGGCGGATTTTCCAACAGCCAATCACAATACAAGGGGATTTTTCAACAGCCAATTGGAATTAAGGGGGATTTGACAGCAACCAATCAGAGTACATGGGGGGCTTTTATGACAACCAATCACAATACAGGGGAGTTTTCTAGCAGCCAGTCACAATACAGGGGGATTTTCGAACAGCCAATCACAATCCAGGGGGGTTTTCCGACACCCAGTCACAGCACAGGGGATTTTCCAACAGCCAATCACAGTACAGGGGAGTTTTCTAGCAGCCAATCACAGTACAGGGGGGTTTTCCGACACCCAATCACAGTACCAGGGAGTTTTCTAACAGCCAATCACGATACAGAGGGATTTTACAACAGGCAATCACAATACAGGGGGATTTTCCAACAGCCAATCAGAACAAAGGGGGATTTTACAGCAACCAATCAGCACAGGGTTTTGTTCCGGCACCCAATCACAGTACAGGGGAGTTTTCTAACAGCCAATCACAATACAGGGGGATTTTACAACAGTCAATTACAACACAGGGGTGTTTTCCAAAAACTAATCACTATACAGGGGGATTTTACAACAGGCAATCACAGCACAGGGGACTTTTCCAACAGCCAATCACAACACAGGGGAGTTTTCTAGCAGCCAATCACAGTACAGTGGAGTTTTCTAGCAGCCAATCACGATCCCGGGGGATTTTCCAACAGCCAATCAGAATTAAGGGGGATTTTACAGCAACCAATCAGAGTACAGGGGGATTTTATGACAGCCAATCACAGCACAGGGGGATTTTACAACAGCCAATCAGAATAAAGGGGGATTTTACAACAACCAATCAGAGCACGGGACTTTTCCAACAGCCAATTACAGCACAGGGGAGTTTTCTAGCGGCCAATCACAAAGCAGGGGGATTTTCCAACAGCCAATCACAGTACAGGGGAGCTTTCTAGCAGCCAATCACAATACAGGGGGATTTTCCAACAGCCAATCACAATCCAGGGGGGTTTTCCGACACCCGATCACAGCACAGGGGATTTTCCAACAGCCAGTCACAGTACAGGGGAGTTTTCTAGCAGCCAGTCACAATACAGGGAGATTTTACAACAGCCAATCAGAATAAAAGGAGATTTTACAACAACCAATCAGAGCACAGGGAACTTTTCCAACAGCCAATTACAGCACAGGGGAGTTTTCTAGCAGCCAATCACAAAGCAGGGGGATTTTCCAACAGCCAATCAGAGTACAGGGGAGCTTTCTAGCAGCCAATCACAATCCAGGGGGATTTTCCAACAGCCAATCACAGCACAGGGGATTTTCCAACAGCCAATCACAGTACAGGGGAGTTTTCTAGCAGCCAGTCACAATACAGGTGGATTTTACAGCAACCAATTAGCACAGGGGGGTTTTCCGGCACCCAATCACAGTACAGGGAGTTTTCTAACAGCCAGTCACAATACAGGGAGATTTTCCAACAGCCATCACAGCACAGGGTTTTTTTCTGACACCCAATCACAGTACAAGGGAGTTTTCTAACAGCCAATCACAACACAGGGAGATTTTACAACAGCAAATCATAGTACAGGGAGTTTTCTAGCAGCCAATCACGATCCAGGGGGATTTTCCAACAGCCAATCACGATCCAGGGAGATTTTCCAACAGCCAGTCAAAACAAAGGGGGATGTTACAGCAACCAATCACAGCACAAGGTTTTTTTTCCGGCACCCAATCACAGTACAGGGGAGTTTTCTAACAGCCAATCACAATACAGGGGAGATTTCAACATCTAATCACAAAATAGGGGAGATTTCTAGCAGCCAGTCACGATCCAGGGGGATTTTCGAACAACCAATCGCAATACAGGGGAATTTTACAACAGCCAATCACAGTAGAAGGGCGTTTTCTAGCAGCCAATCACGATTCAGGGGGATTTTCCAACAGCCAATCACAATCCAGGGAGATTTTCCAACAGCCAATCAGAATTAAGGGGGATTTTACTGCAACCAATCAGAGTACAGGGGGATTTTATGACAGCCAATCACAATACAGGGATTTTACAACAACCAATCAGAACAAAGGGGGATTTTACAACAGGCAATCACAGCACAGGAGACTTTTTCCAACAGCCAATCAGAACACAGGGGAGTTTTCTAGCAGCCAATCACAGTACAGTAGAGTTTTCTAGCAGCCAATCACAATACAGGGGTTATTTTCCAACAGCCAGTCAGAACAAAGAGAGATTTTTTCAGCAACCAATCAGAGTACAGGGGGATTTTATGACAGCCAATCACAATACAGGGAGATTTTACAACCGCCAATCACAACACAGGAGATTTTACAACAGCCAATCAGAATAAAGGGGGATTTTACAGCAACCAATCAGCACAGGGGATTTTTCCAGCACCCAATTACAGTACAGGGGAGTTTTCTAACAGCCAATCACAATACAGGGGGATGTTCCACCAGCCAATCAGAATAAATTGGGATTTTACAACAACCAATCAGAACAAAGGGGGATTTTACAACAGCCAATCACAGCACAGGGGACTTTTTCAACAGCCAATCACAGCACAGGGGGGTTTTCCGACACCCAATCACAGTACAGGGGAATTTTCTAACAGCCAATCACAATACGGGGGGATATTCCAACAGCCAATCAGAACACAGGGAAGTTTTTTAGCAGCCAATCACAGTACAGTGGAGTTTTCCGACACCCAATCACAGTATAGGGGAATTTTCTAACAGCCAATCACAATACAGGGAATTTTCAACAGCCAATCACAATACAGGGGATTTCCCAACAGCCAATCAGAATTAATAGGGATTTTACAGCAACCAATCAGAGTACTGGGGGATTTTATGACACCAATCACAGCACAGGGGATTTTACAACAGCCAATCAAAATAAAGGGGATTTTACAGCAGCCCAAATTTCAACAAATCGAACAAAGGGGATTTTCACAACAGCCAATTCACAGCACAGGGGGGTTTTCCGACACCCAATCACAGTACAGTGGAATTTTCTAACAGCCAATCACAATACAGTGGGATTTTCCAGCAGCCAATCACAGCACAGGGATTTTTTCCGACACCCAATCACAGTACAGGGTGATTTTCTAACAGCCAATCACAATACAGGGGATTTTACAACAGCCAATCAGAAAAATGGATTTTACAAAGCCAATCAGAGAAAGGGGGATTTTACAACAGCCAATCACAGCACAGGGGACTTTTACAAAGCCAATCACAGCACAGGGGGGTTTTCCGACACCCAATCACAGTACAGGGGAATTTCTAACAGCCAATCACAATACAGGGAGATTTTACCAACAGCCAATCAACAGCACAGGGGATTTTCCAACAGCCAATCACAGCATACAGGGGGTTTTCCAGCCAATCACATCAGAGTTTCAACAGCCAGTACATCAGGTGGATTTTCCAACAGCCAATCACAATACAGGGGAATTTTCCAACAGCCAATCAGAATTAAGGGGGATTTTACAGCAACCAATCAGAGTACAGGGGGATTTTATGACAGCCAATCACAGCACAGGGGATTTTACAACAGCCAATCAGATAAAGGGGAATTTTACAACAGCCAATCAGAACAAAGGGGGATTTTACAACAGCAATCACAGCACAGGGGACTTTTCCAACAGCCAATCAAACACAGGGGAGTTTTCTAGCAGCCAATCACAGTACAGTGGAGTTTTCTAGCAGCCAATCACGATACCAGGGGATTTTCAACAGCCAATCACAATACAGGGGGATTTTCCAACAGCCAATCAGAACAAAGAGGGATTTTCAGCTACCAATCAGAGAAAGGGGATTTTATGACAGCCAATCACAGCAAGGGGGATTTTACAACAGCCAATCACAATAGGGGGATTTTCCAACAGCCAATCAGAATAAAGGTGGACTTTACAACAGCGAATCAGAACAAAAGGGGATTTTCCAACAGCCAATCACAGCACAGGGACTTTTCCAACAGCCAATCACAGCACAGTGGGTTTTCCGACACCAATCACAGTACAGAGGAAATTTCTAACAGCCAATCACAATACAGGGGGATTTTACAACAGCCAATCACAATACAGGGGGATTTTCCAACAGCCAATCAGAATTAAGGGGGATTTTACAGCAACCAATCAGAGTTACAGGGGGTATTTTATGACAGCCAATCACAGCACAGGGGATTTTACAACAGCCAATCAGAGTAAAAGGGGATTTTACAGCAGCCAATCAGAACAAAGGGGATTTTACAACAGCCAATCACAGCACAGGGGACTTTTCCAACAGCCAATCAGAACACAGAGGAGTTTTCTAGCACCAATCACAGTACAGTGGAGTTTTCTAGCAGCCAATAACGATCCAGGGGGATTTTCCAACAGCCAATCACAATACAGGGGGATTTTCCAACAGCCAATCAGAATTAAGGGGATTTTACAGCAACCAATCAGAGTACAGGGGAATTTTATGACAGCCAATCACAGCACAGGGGTATTTTACAACAGCCAATCGGAGTACAGCGGATTTTATGACAGCCAATGACAGCACAGGAGGGTTTTACAACAGCCAATCAGAATAAAGGGAGTTTTACAACAGCCAATCAGAACAAAGGGGGATTTTATAACAGGCAATCACAGCACAGGGAACTTTTCCAACAGCCAATCAGAACACAGGGGAGTTTTCTAGCAGCCAATCACAGTACAGTGGAGTTTTCTAGCAGCCAGTAACGATCCAGGGGGATTTTCCAACAGCCAATCACAATACAGGGGGATTTTCCAACAGCCAATCATAATTAAGGGGGATTTTACAGCAACCAATCAGAGTACAGGCGGATTTTATGACAGCCAATCACAATACGGAGGATTTTACAACAGCCAATCACAACACTGGAGATTTTACAACAGCCAATCAGAATAAAGGGGGATTTTACAGCAACCAATCACCACAGGGGATTTTTCCGGCACCCAATCACAGTACAGGGGAGTTTTCTAACAGCCAATCACAATACAGGGGGATTTTCCAACAGTCAATCACAGCACAGGGAGTTTTTCCGACACCCAATCACAGTACAGGGGAATTTTCTAACAGCCAACCACAATACAGGGGGATTTTACAACAGCCAATCAGAATAAAGGGGGACTTTACAACGCCAATCAGAACAAAGGGGGATTTTTGCAAAGCCAATGACAGCACAGGGAACTTTTCCACAGCCAATCACAGCACAGGAGGGTTTTCTAGACAGGGGAATTTTCTAACAGCCAATCCAATACAGGGGGATTTTAACAACCAGCATGAATTACAGGGGGATTTTACAGCAACCAATCAGAATACAGGGAGTTTTATGACAGCCAATCACAGCACAGGGGGATTTTAAACAGCCAATCAACATAAGGGAGATTTTCCAACAGCCAATCAGAACACAGGGGAGTTTTCTGTAGCCAATCACAGTACAGTGGAGTTTTCTAGCAGCCATCACGATCCAGGGGGATTTTCCAACAGCCAATCACAATACAGGGGGATTTTCCAACAGCCAATCAGAACAAAGAGGGGACTTTTCAGCAACCAATCACAGTACAGGGGATTTTATGACAGCCAATCACAATACGGGGATTTTACAACAGCCAATCACAACACGGGATTTTACAACAGCCAATCAGAATAAAGGGGGATTTTACAGCAACCAATCAGCACAGGGGATTTTTCCGGCACCCAATCACAGCACAGGGGAGTTTTCTAACAGCCAATCACAATACAGGGGGATTTTTTCCAACAGTCAATCACAGCACAGGGAGTTTTTCCAACACCCAATCACAGTACAGGGGAATTTTCTAACAGCCAACCACAATACAGGGGGATTTTACAACAGCCAATCAGAATAAAGGGGGACTTTACAACAGCCAATCAGAACAAAGGGGGATTTTACAGCAACCAATCAGAGTACAGGGGGATTTTATGACAGCCAATCACAGCACAGGGGGATTTTCCAACAGCCAATCAGAATAAAGGGGGATTTTACAGTAGCCAACCAGAACAAAGGGGGATTTTACAACAGGCAATTACAGCACAGGGGACCTTTCCAACAGCCAATCAGAACACAGGGAGTTTTCTTGTAGCCAATCACAGTACAGTGGAGTTTTCTAGCAGCCAATACGATCCAGGGGATTTTCCAACAGCCAATCACAATACAGGGGGATTTTCAACAGCCAATCAGAATTAAGGAGGATTTTACAGCAACCGATCAGAGTACAGGGATTTTATGACAGCCAATCACAGCACAGGGGATTTTACAACAGCCAATCAGAATAAAGGGGATTTTACAACAGCCAATCAGAACAAAGGGGGATTTTACAACAGGCCAATCACAGCACAGGGATTTTCCAACAGCCAATCAAAACAGGGGAGTTTTCAGCAGCCAATCACAGACAGGGAGTTTTTCCACACCAATCACATACAGGGGGATTTTCCAACAGCCAATCACAATACAGGGGGATTTTCCAACAGCCAGTCAGAACAAAGGGGATTTTACAGCAACAATAGAGTACAGGGGGATTTTATAACAGCCAATCACAATACGGGGGGATTTTACACAGTCAATCACAACCAGGGGATTTTACAACAGCCAATCAGATAAAGGGGATTTTACAACAACCAATCAGAACAGGGGATTTTTCCAGCACAGCCAATCACAGACAGGGGAGTTTTCAACAGCCAATCAAACACAGGGGAGTTTTCCACAGCCAATCACAGACAGTGGGTTTTTCTAGCAGCCAATCACGATCCAGGGGATTTTCCAACAGCCAATCACAATACAGGGGGATTTTCCAACAGCCAATCAGAATAAAGGAGGGATTTTACAGCAACCAATCACAGTACAGGGGATTTTATCAACAGCCAATCACAGCACAGGGGGGTTTTTACAACACCAATCACATACAGGGATTTTACAACAGCCAATCACAATACAAGGGGGATTTTACAACAGCAATTACAAGCACAGGAGTGATTTTTCCCAACAACCAATCACAACAGGGGAGTTTTCTAACAGCCAATCAAGACAGGGGATTTTCCAACAGCCAATCACGAACACAGGGGATTTTCCAACAGCCAATCACAGTACAGGGAGATTTTCTAACAGCCAAGTCAACACAATCACAGGGGGATTTTCAACAGCCAATCACATACAGGGGGATTTTCAACAGCCAATCAGAACAAAGGGGATTTTACAGACAACCAATCAAGTACAGGGGATTTTAAGACAGCCAATCAAACAGGGGATTTCAACAGCCAATCAAGACAGGGGATTTTTCGCACCCAATCACAGTACAGGGGAGTTTTCTAACAGCCAATCACAACACAGGGGGATTTTCCAACAGCCAATCACAGTACAAGGGGGTTTTCCAACAGCCAATCAGAACAAAGGGGTATTTTACAGACCAATCACAGCACAGGAGGATTTTCCAACAGCCAATCACAGCACAGGGGAGTTTTACAACATCAAATCACAGCAAAACAGGGTTTTAAAGAGGATTTTTTAGTCCACAAAACACTGCTGAAGTTTCACAGAAAAACAGTGTTGCAGAATCTTACAAACAATGGAAGTGAATCATGGCTAGTTTTCAAACATGAAAAAACAACAGAAAATTAAATGCCTACATACTGCTCGTCTGGTATAATCTAAGTCTCCTAAAGACCCAACATGTCAAGTTGACTAAAAAATGTTATTTACACCATGTTCCAGCCTGAATCTTCAATGTAGATCCTTAGCGTTGACCCATGATCATGTGCACAGTGTCTGAACTGGGTGTGTGTGTTGTGACGGTGTGCAAATGGCATGTCAGGATTTAAGGGGACTTGGATTACAACAGGCAAGCCGTATGGAGGCATTATTTTTTTTCCCAAATGTTTTTAACGTTTTAAAACTGGTCACCATTCATGTACATTGTTTTGGAGGTTCTGAAACACTGTTTTCCTCCAGCAGTGTTTTGCAGACTAACAAAATATGCCTGTCCCCCAGTCGACATGAGGTTGAGTAGATAATGACTGAATTCTCATTTCTGGGTGAATTATCCCTTTACATAGTGCTTTCAGCTGTGGGCTGCATACTGTATATAAGAGAAAAATAATTAAAATGCTGTTCTGTTTTAATCAGCTCACTTATCTAAGACCCTAAATAAGCATGAAAGCATATATTTTTCAATATTGTGAAGTTTTAAAAAGTGTAAAAAGTGTCGAAAATTGTATTTTTCAAGTTCATATTCAGTAATTAAGAAAAGCTATATTAACACCTTACAGTGTTAGTGGTAACACTTGTAGAGTTACAAGTTACTACATGAGAGAGTTAATGTCTAACACTACATATGAGAGTTAGAAAAACTAACTGGTTAGTGTTAAAGCGATACTCCACCCAAAAAGGAAGATTTGCTCAATATCTCCTCACCCCTGTGCTGATGAGAGGATGGGTGAAGATCTCCAGCTCACAAAACACTCCCAGAGTCTCAGCGGAAAACAGTGTTGCAGCTAAATCCAGTACAATTAGAGTGAATGGTGATCCAGTTTAAAACGTAAAAAAACAAACACAAAATGTCTCCATCCTGCTCGTGTGGTGTAATCCAAGTGTCCGTGAGCGGCGACATTAAAATTTAATTGCAAAAGACACCATTTACACCATGTTTTTAGCCGAAATGTCAACTGTAGCCTCTCAGACTTGAGCCGGGTGCACAAGATATCTTGTGATATTTTCACACATGCATTCAATAAGAGATGTACGAAATCTCGCGATACATCGATGCCATGTTTATATGCTACCTGGGAGGCTACAGTTGACATTTGAGTTGACAGAAAGTTGAGGTGTGCAGACGGATACGTAGGCATTTATTTAATACACTAATCCGTCACGTTGCTATGACAACTGTTGAGCGTCGGCCCTGGGAGAAACACAGCTGCTGAAGAGGACACACCGGTTCAACCATACATGTTTGAACCAGAGTCAAGGCCAAATAAGGTCGCTATTTATATGCATCTTTTTATTTCTTTAGTATAACTATTAATAATAGTTTATTTCTTTAATAAAATATTGTCCTCTGAGGGGAAAAATCCTCACCTTTTTTCAGGTCTGTCTATATAATGATGAAACGGTGCTTAGTGCTATTAACGTTTTTGTATTAATGCAGCAGGATAATTTAATCAGTGTCACTCTGACAGTTTACATCAGTGAGGATGTTTTAGACCACAGCAGACAACAAACTGACTGACACACGAGGAGATGAAGAGGAGAGACAGAGTCTGGACTCTTCATCAGGATTTGCAATAATGCAGCGAAGGGACACGAAGTGACGTTTTGTGGAGGAGACGAGCATCTGTCAGTTTGTTACAGAGACAGATATTTTAGACATGGAACTGTTCAGTAACATCAGGATTTATCATCAAAAAAGTTTTATATCAGCACTTCACACTCACCCTCCCTCCCTCCTCTCTGCTGTCTCTCTCTCGTCCTTCGTATTAATGATTAGTCGGCAAGGAGTAATTATTCATGAATAAGTCCACAAATCGGACTTGAAGCAAAAAATCACATATCACAGAAGTGTGCAGTAATATGTTTTTATATAAAATCAGCACATCTGTCCATATTCACACACGCCCTCTCTCCCTCTCTGCTGCGGGTCGTGCTTTTTTTTTTTTTTTTTTTTACCTGGTTTCAGGTGGAGCTAAAGCTCCATCAGCACTCGCTCCTCACGTCCATGCCCTTTTTATTGCATTTAATTCTCCCCAAACTGCAACTGCAGAAACACTTGTGCCCTCTGGTCCGGTCACCTGGCGCTTGCGGCAAAAAAGA
This sequence comes from Lutjanus argentimaculatus, assembly GCA_034769285.1. NCBI lineage: Eukaryota > Metazoa > Chordata > Actinopteri > Lutjaniformes > Lutjanidae > Lutjanus > Lutjanus argentimaculatus. The sequence goes on along the minus strand of JAWZSL010000006.1, from coordinate 879,833 downwards.
ATGGTTCGCGAAGGTGGTTGACAAGCGTGGGTGGAGATATTCAAATTAGGAGTGTTCTGAGCCAGCAACTTACATAACAAGCCGAGCAAATCCTGAACAGCGTGTTGAATCCCGTGTATTCAGATCTAAGCAGACCACAAAAAAAATGACTGGGGTGTTTGATTTCACATTTTGTGGGTTGGTAGACACCCCAGATTCCCAAATATAGGTGCTAAAGCAATGGAAAAGTGAGTTTTGCATAATATGTCCCCTTTAACATTAAATTGTAAATAAATAATAATAATTGTAATAATATAATAAGACTCAAGGCCAAAACGCACTGCAAGCTTCATTTGATGTGCGTCAAATGAAGCTTCTATGGCGCACTGCAGGCTTCAGATTTAAAATTCCAACACCATAGAACAGGGGTGTCAGACTCAATTTCATCTTGGGCCACATCAGCACTAGGTTTGCCCTGAAAGGGCCAGTTGTAAATGTAAGACAATACAATTGTATCTATATCAAATAATTGCCTCTGCATTTGATTAATATTGATTTTTATAACAATTATAATAAGCTCTAATAGCAAAAATCTAAGAAAAAAAATAATGGCAAGTAGACATTCAATTGTGCAACAATTACGTATTAAAAAATGAAACACAAAGTTGTGTCTGTGAACAAACTTTAAAACTGTTTAAAATATGAGTATTTTTTCAGTAAGATGATCTGCTGCTCTGTTTCATATGAAGAGTTCTGTGGTTCTGATCAGTGTGGAGGAACAGTGATGCTCCGTGTTACCTGCTCTCACAGTCACATGACGTCTCTGTGGGTCAGACTCGTGTCTCTGCACTCTGCTGTCAGACACGTTTTACATAAATGATTTGCAGCAGAGTTTCTCATCTTTCATAAAAAACTCCAGACTTGTTCTACACTTGCGTGTTATGAAAGTTTGTTGGTGCGACGCGGTACAATGTCACTTCTGTCACTGTTTTCAAATGACAAGGAGACACTGAGGGAGGAGGGAGCGCTTGTTTTGTGTGAGCGCGGCAGCAGGTGTCCAGTAAGAGCGGTGCAGACAGAGACAGGAGGAGAGAGAAAACGGAGGAAATTTACAGTGGCAGCTCCTTGATGCCAAAAATGAAACATATGCGCATCCTAATGAGATGTATCGATGCATCTAGCTACTAAATGACTTCAGTATGTGTGTAAAAGGGATGCATTCTCGGACATGTAGTTATTGGACACCATACTTCTGTAATGCAGTTTAGGCTTGGATGATGCAAATTATATTTTTTGCAACTTCTCGCGGGCCACATTAAATGAGATGGCGGGCCGGATTTGGCCCGCATACCTTGAATTTGACACATGTGCCATAGAATAAGCAGTATTTTAAGAAAAGGTCACTGTTTATATGCATCCTTTTATTTCTTTTGTATTATTATTGTCCGAGGAGATGAAGAGGGGGAAGTAGAGTCTGGACAGTTCATAATGATTTATAATAATGCAGCAAAGTGACAAATGTTTCATGGAGGAGACGAACGTCTGTCTGTCTGTTACTGAGACAGATATTTCAGTCACGGAACTGTTCAGTAACATCAGGATTTATCATCAAAAAAGTTTGACATCAGTCGGCACTTCACAAACGGTCCCCCTCCCTCCCCTCTGCTGTCTCTCTCTAGTCCTTCGTAGTTATGATTAATCGGCGGGGAGTCTCTTGAAAGCTTATCCTACTAAAGTGCTTTAGATCATCTCATCTCACTGTTAAGAGTTCAATTTTAAAATTTCTTTGTGCCGACTGTATTTGAAAAGAATCTCAAATGAATCTATGTTCGGGTTCCTCAGTAGCTCACCTGGAACTGTACATGTTCCATATGCAAAGGCTGAATCCTTGCTGCAGCGGCCCTGGTTTGATTCCAGCCCATGGCCATGTGCTCCATATCATCCTGTCTCTCTCCCCAGCTTTCATGTCACATTCCTCAACTTGTCCTGTTATTAACGACAAAAAAAAATCAGTTTGTTTTATCCTTCATATTCATCCGGAGCCATATTCACAAAGCTTCTTAGTACAAACTTCTAAGACAATTTTTAGAATTGTGACATTTTCTAAGAATTTCTCCTTAAAGTTAAGAGTAGATCTTGGTGAAGATAAGTTATTCACATTTCTTAGCCCCTAAGAGCTCAGGCAAAAGTAGGCAAGTGTTTCTTAAGCAGAAGAGAAAATGACAGAAAGATGAAGAAGTGCTGAGTGACAGTGAGTTAGTAAAATGCTACACATTAGACTGCAGGAATAATGTTTGTGGTCGATCTCATAAGAGATTTGCTCATGTAACAACAATAATAATAATAATGACCTTTATCTATGTACCACTTTTTTAATGTTACCAAGTGTTTTACAAGATAAAATAAAAACAGACAAGGTTGACAAATCTCCCACACAACACAATAATGCCATAATGCCAGAAATGAAAGTGATGACAACACAAAGAATTTGGTCTGTGACAACTTAACATCAGCAGAGTGATTACACAATTACGCTTCACAGCGCTTTCACAGTCTTAACGCTGACACAGTTCATTTCATTTCCTCTGGACGTCCACACCTCCCATGCTCACAAAATGGCATTCATGGACACAGCAGGCTTCCCCCATTAATCAGATATATTAAGCACCAAAATTACCAGCATGGTAAATAGACACAAGCAAATTAATATAACAGCGATCAGCATGAAAAGGCTACTGTACAAGTAGTTCTGTGTTTTTAAACATAAACAATACTTTTCAAGTCAGGCGTACAATTTATTCAGTTCTTAACAGTACTCATAATTACACCATATCTTGATGGAGACTGAATTCTATGAATTTTACTGTTCCATTCTATGACCATATCACTTAGAATTGTTTTTTTGGCTCAAGCACTCACATTCTTTAAAATAATGTGTCATACCTAACAATGGGATCAACCACAACTTAACACTAAGATATAAGTTTCTGTCACTTCCTAATTCAGAGTTGCTCTGAGAAGTTTCTTAACTCACTTCAAAGTGACTCCTTACAAGGAATTTTTAGACCAAGTTAGGAACACTGAGAGAGTATTCTTAGAATGTTTATGAATACAGGCCCTGATTCTTAATGTTTGTAAATGGAAACTAGCATCTACATCCTTCTGGAAACGAATAACAGCTCATCTCACTGTTAGGAGGTGTATTTTAAATTTTGTGTGTGCAGACCAGATTTGAAAAGAATTTCAAATCAGGCCATCTTGGATAATGATGGGAATTGATAAGATTTTATTGATACCAAAGCCATTATCAATTCCGCTTATTGACATGACAGTAATGCTTTAGGATTCAGACTGCTCAGAGTTTGTTTACCATTTTATGTTCCAAAATACAAATGTTATGTTTTGTTGATGTTTTTAATGTACAGATGTTACTTTCTGTTAGTGTTTGAGATGTTTGTTTGCAAAATTGTGGTTTATGTTGGTAATTGTCATTTTTGTGATGCTTTAGAGATGTTTTAGTTGACACCATGAGTGAGGGGTCTAGTAGATTTACCCACTCCAGCTGTAGTTGAAGAGGTGGGTGTTGTTGATTGCATAAAAAATGCTAGAAAAACTAATGAAAATGCATCAATTTGTGTTCAACATTGTAGAGAAAGGATATGTAGCAGTATGTGTGGGCCAAAAATGCAGGCATACATGAGAGTTTAGTTAATTTATAGCCAGATCAAAAGTGCAAATTATTAATGCTGTCGATGGAATTGTAATCTTAGAATTGATACTAAAGTGGAGCCAGGTGTCTATGCCCATCCCTAATCTTGAGGCTCTCCAGTACATTACCTGGTAGTCCACATGCCCCATATGCAATGCTCAAGTCCTTACTGCATGGCCCCTGGTTCAGTTCCACCCTGCTGCTCTTTCCTGCATGATCTCCTCTCTGCTCTTTCTTGCCACACTCCACAGCTTGTTGTGTTATTTAAGGCAAAAACACCTAAAAATAAAATTATATCTTATTTTTTTGGTGATTTTATGCATTGTGACAGGAAAGGACACCTACAGTTCACCATAATTCTCTCTCTCTCTCTCTCTCTCTCTCTGTCTCTGTCCTCTCTCTCTCTCTCTCTCTCTCTCTCTCTCTCTCTCATAGGTTATTAGTTGGTATAAACTTTGAAGGTTAATAGGATTAATTAAAAATAAATGCATTAAAATCAATGTTACTAATCAATAACATATCCCAGTCTCTGATAATCCAATTTGCATTTATTATAGAAAACATATTTAAATTTTTGTGTATTTTATTTGTGAATGAATGAGTGGTATTATTAAGGGTTACAATTAGAAAAATGAATGACTATTAGGAAGTTATGATTAAAGCTGAAGTTGATTAAAATATTTGACCAAAAAGAGTGGAAAATAGTACTAATGTGTAATATTTTCATAGCCAATTTAGGAAGGAGACATTTCTGTCCTCTGGGTGTAAATGTGACAGTATTTTTTAAAAGTTTTTTAAAGTTTCCACTCCTACATAGGTGGTTCACTTCTAACCAGGATATTTTAATATTAGACAATAAAGAAGTCAAGTCAAGTCAACTTTATTTATATAGCACATTTCATACGACAAGTGTAAACTCAATGTGCTTCAAGATACATGACAACATAAAATAACATATAAGATAATAGATTATTACATATAAAAACAAGCAGAACATGATAAAAACAAACAAGATAAGAAGGTATTATTATTATCATTATTCTTAAAAGGGAGATAACAATAATAATACTAATTGCCAAAACAAATAAATAATACACTTAAAACCAAACTAAAAGCTTGTGAAAAAAGATATGTTTTTAGTTGGCTTTTAAAAGAGAACACTGTTGTGGCAGACCATAGATCATGTGGAAGAGAATTCCAGAGAGTAGGACCATAATGACTGAAAGCACCATGAGCTGATTTAGAATTGATTTTAGGTACAGTGAGGAGACCTTTATTTGATGATCTAAGGGATCTCTCTGGTGTGTACTCAGTGAGCATGTCAACAACATAGGAAGGAGCCAGACCATTAAAACATTTAAAAACAATAAGAAGTATTTTAAAATCAATTCTTTATTTTACTGGGAGCCAGTGAAGAGAAGATAAAACAGGAGTTATGTGATCATACCTTTTAGTTTTTGTTAAAACTCTCGCTGCTGCATTCTGAATAAGCTGGAGTTTATTTAATGTCTGCTTTATCAGTCCAGCAAAAAGTGACTTACAGTAATCCAGCCTACTGGAAATAAAAGCGTGAACCAGCTTTTCAGAGTCTGACTGAGACATGAAGCATCTAACTTCTGATATATTTCTGAGGTGATAAAAAGCAGGCTTAGAAATATTAGAGATGTGCTTCTGTAAGTTAAGATCAGCATCTTAAAATCACACCCAAGTTTTTGACATGATCACATGTTTTTACAGACAGAAGAGTTAACAAAGATTGAATTTCATTCCTCAAAGCCTTTGGTCCGACTAACAGAATCTCTGTTTTGTCATGATTAAGCCGTAAAAAACTCTTCACCATCTAAAATCTGATATCTGTGATGCACTGGATGAGGTTGTTTACTGGGCTAAGTTTATCTGTGGAAACGGCTATGTTAACTGTGTCATCAGCATACGATTGATATGAAATATTATATTGTTGTATTATGGACCCAAGCGGAAGCATGTACAAATTAAACAACAAAGGACCTAGAATTGACCCCTGAGGGACTCTGTATGGAATGCCACCCTCATCAGATTTACAATTGCCGATGGACACAGAGAACGATCTTCCTGTGAGATATGAAGAAAGCCACTTTAGAACGGTGCCTTTAAGACCTAGACAATTTTCAAGGCGCTGAAGAAGAATAACATGGTCCACAGTGTCGAATGCTGCACTGAGGTCGAGGAGTACCAAAACTGAAACATTATGATTGTCTGTGCCAATTTTCAGATCATTAACAACTCTGACCAGGGCAGTTTAGGTACTGTGGTTGACTCTAAAACCAGACTCTAAAACCAAACATCAAACAAATTATTATTGGACAGATACATATGTAGGGCAATCATAACCATCATAATCCAGACTTAAAGAAACACTCCTGCAGCTGCCACACGCAGGAAGGCCAGATGGCAAAAGAAAAAAAAGAAAGAGAAATTGCTTTGTGAATGATAATAATACTACTACTACTAATAATAATAATAATACATTTCTTCTATAGAGCGCTTTTCAGGATCCTCAAAGACACTTTATATCAGTTAAAATGATCAAAGTAAACACACTAAAATATCTGCAACATTAATCACACATTAAAATCAGTTTAAGGCATAAAATAAGCCATCTCATTGTGTCCCCAAGGCCCCTCATGCACTCGCAGCACTGTTGTGTTTCCACAAGGGTACCTGATAATTTCAGCTGGAAAAATCACTTTGGACACAGAGCCTTAAAATATCACTGTGCCATCATTAGAGCTCGAGCAGATCTGACTGAAATTACATTTGTGTATTCAATGGTGTGTGAGACAGTTTTAGTCTTTCAGCTGCACCCGGCACTGTCAAACAGAGGGAGAGAAATATATAATTTAAAACATTTACTGATCATCTGTCTGTCATCTCATCCTCAGACAGATGATCAAATGTATTAAATGTAGTCTGAGTGTGACCGTCTCTTCTGCAAATGTATGCATTTAGGATGATGCAACGAGTGCAACATAAAACAGACTGTCAAATAAAAAGTAAATATAAAAACATAATTACTAGTCAGTAATACTAGTCAGTTAAACCATTTATCAATATTTTATTCATGAACAATGCCAGTTAACTGTTGCCTCGAAGATGTTAAGCAGATGCCTGCCACTAGTTGGGGCTGCGGCCCCATCATACAGCAGCCCTTTCTGCTGTATGCCATAAACGCGTATGCCTGGATGGTCCAGGCAACCCCAGATGTTTTTAATCAGCAAAGTCGGAGAGATGACATCTCGTAAAACCAGTTCGGGCTTGAAGGATGAACCAAGCCAAACCCGGAAGTGGGACAGAGAGCCCACAGAACCAAACAGTTCGGTTTAGCTTCAGGCGATGGTACCAGGAAGGGGAGGCAGGGGATGAGGCAGAGGGTCTGGAACCAGATGAGCAGTCAAACGAGGCAGACGAGCCAACGAGGGATGAGCAAGAGGAAGGTCGAGGCCAGGCGGAGGAGTGAGTGGACAGACAAGACAGACGACAAAGACGGGGTGAGCAGGAGGTAAGTCCAGGCCAGGCGAGCGATCAATGAGTCGACAGAAGTACAAAGGACACAAAGGACGCTCACACAGGAACACGTGTGGTGACACAATGACGGTCTCTGAGCCACAGCCAGCTACAGGTAAGCAGATGGAAACACTCACACTGTAGTGTCATTCAGTGGAAATGCCGGGCAGCCAAAGACAAACACGAACCAAGGATGCCGAGGTAGCTCTCATGGTCGGGAATGGAAGGCTGGTGTGTTTACTGGGAGACAGACGAAGGAGGTGGGTCAGAGGTAGGCAGAGTCGGCAACAGGGAGTCAATCTGGGGATGAATGCTGCAAAGTCTTGGATGGGAACGAAGAACAATCTGGCAAAAAGCGAGTGAACTGGAGAGGCTTATACACTGGGTTGATTGCTGATGAGCTGCAGCTGTGAAACCAGGTGAGTGGAGTGGGGTGATCAGGTGGGAGTGGCTAGCAGGTGGAGTGAGGCATATGGAATACGGATCCAACCTGTAGATGGCACTCCGGCTGCTCACTGTAGTTTTCCCAGATGACAACATAGAAATCTCTTCAAGTTATTGATGCTGACAGTATCGAATGATAGCAAGCTCGGCCTCCAAAAGATCCTCTGTTGACAAACTTTGTCCTCTTGGACTTTGCTTCTCAAGCCGCATTACATTATTGCCTAGCCTCGATGTACTGACATCAGAAGCCTCTGGCTCACGCCTCCTGTGACTCATCTCCAAAAGGGTCTTTTTCAGCTTAAGGAGCCATGCAACTGCTATCTTCAGCTTCCTCCAATCTGAAAAGTAGGCCAATAGCCAACTAGTAGCATCAGATGAGCTGTCCACATCAATAACATTCACCATGGCTTCCTTCTTGACCCCCAGGTCATCTGCTCCTATCACAGTCTCCGCCACACTTGCTGGCCATTCCTCTTCAGGTCTACACAAAAACATTGGAGGATGAATCCACCTGCTGTCCTGAATAGAAATCTCCAACCCTCACTCCTCTGGATGCATCATCCGCTGGGTTTTCCATGGAGCTGACATACATTGACAAACACTGGGATGTTTTGGTGGCTTCTCTGATGGTTGTGACCCTGTTCGCCACAAAGGTATGGAAACACTTGTCTATATGTACTTCAGCACCGAAGAGCTATCGGTCCAAAAGCTCTGTTTTCAGCCTTAGGTCGGCACGAACAACCAGGACGGCAGCCGTCAGCTCCAAGTGAGGAATGGTAATCATCTGTAAAGGTGTAACCCTGGCTTTTCCCATCAGGAATGCAACATGGACGCCACCTCTGTCATTTTGCATCCTGAGGTAAGTGTCTGCTCCATATCCTGCTTCACTAGCATCCAAAAAGTGACGAAGCTGAACATGTATGGGGTGCCCAAAGCCCTTAGGTTTAACGCACTTTTCAACCTTGAACTCAGACAGCACATCCAGGGCCTTCATCCATCTCGTCCACTGATGCAGGATGTCCTGAGGTACAGTCTCATCCCATCCAAAGTTTCTTCTGCAAAGCATGACTTTGGCAGGAAAAACAACAGGTGCAAGAAAACCGAAAGGATTGTACACAGAACTTGACACTGACAACATTCCACGTCTGGTGCAAGACTTTTGAGGGACCTCCATATTGAACTTAAAAGGAATCAGTCTTAACACACCACTGCAAACAAAGAGCTCGCTCAACAGGAAGGTTGTCTCTGTCAAGATTCAATTCCTTCAGATCCTTGGCTTTATGTTCTTCAGGAAGAGTTTGCAGCATGGTGCGACTGTTGCTAATCCACTTGGTCAGCGTGAATCCTCCCTTCTGAAAAAGAGCAGTGAGAATTTTGACCATGAGGGCAGCTTCTTCTTCTGAGCCCATGCTCTTCAGACAATCGTCAACATAGAAGTTCTCCTTGATGGTTTGAACCACTTCAGCTGGAAAGTCAGACTGATTGACATCTGCTGTCTTCCTGAAAGCGACGCTTGCAAAACTTGGCGAGGACACAGCACTGAACAGATGGACTGCTATACAAAACTCCGCCACTTCCTTGGTCAGATCTCGTTCTGGGCACCACAAAAAATGAAGGAAGTCTCTGTCCTCTGTCACCTTGACCTGATGGAACATTAATTGTATGTCACCCATGACTGCCCCAGGTTGGGACCTTGCAAGAGCTGATGGTTCAATGATGCTCCCTTGAATGCTGCACCACAGTCCTCTTCTTAGGATGATATACACCGTGGTGAGGGACATACCACACCTTGCCATTGCCACGATCCAGCTGCTGCATGGATACTTGCTCTGCGTTGCCTCTACTAATCATCTCGTTGAGGTACACTGTGTACTCCTCATGAAACTGCTCATTGCTCAGGAACTTCCTCTTCAGGCGAAGTATCTTTTGCTTCACCACAGAGAAGTTGTTGGGCAGAGACACACTGTCCTTCCTAAAGGGCAATTTCAGGCTGTAGTGACCATCCTCAAGTGTTGCAGAATTTTTTCCATGAACTTGATGTCCTCTCTTGACAGCCCCTTCTCTGTAGCTCTCTCACTGAAATCATGCTCAACATTTCCTCCAACCTAGACACAGAAATCCTGTTGACAACTGCTGAAGGGAACTCTGATTCCAAGCTATTCTTCTTTCCTTGCAAAGGTCCATTAATGACCCATCCCAGTGCTGTCCTTATAGCATATGGGCTATATGGGCCATGGCTGTTAATGACCTCCCAAGACTCCAACGTCTTGGGCGTGTTGCTTTCAGTGAGCAGGTCCACATTAGTCTTTATGCTGGGGATTTGTATCTCTCCACAGATGTTTAATACCTGAATTCCCAAACCAGTTAGTCAGAACTGAAGCTTCTTGGATGAGAGGCGAAAAGTCTTCAAGAACTCTATCAAGTCCAGTTGCCTACGACAAACCTTGCTATGAATACCATGACCTGGATGACTGCGAACCTTCACAGACATGTTGCTACGCACTTTGGGACAAACACCCTTCGACTGGTGCGGGAGTATGAGAAGACTTAAAGAAAACATGCAGACTTTAGATACCACACAGAGGTTTAAAGCCAAAAATTTTTTCCACCCAAAAATGAAAATTCACTCAATATCTACTCACCCCTATGCCAATGTGAGGATGGGTGAAGATCTTTAGTTCACAAAACAATCCTGGAGTTTCAGCAGAAAACAGGGTTGCAGCCAAATCCAGAACAATGGCAGTGAATTGTGACCATGGATAAAATGTAAAAAAAAAAAAAAAAAGAACACAAAACAAACCCAAAATGTCTCCATCCTGCTTGTGTGGTGTCTGTGAGCCACAACATTCAAATTTGACCCCAAAAGACACCATTTACACCATGTTTTTAGCCGAAATGTCAACTGTAGCCTCCCAGGTAGCATGTAAACCAATGTTAATTTTGACAAGAATTTTTAATTTCATTTTAGTCTTAGTCACTCACCAAAGACTGGATTTAGTTAAAGTCACATTTTAGTCTTTTAGTTTTGTTTTGTTTTAGTTAAAATTTAGTCCGTGGAAATGGTTTTTAGCTTTAGTCTCATTTTTAGTCTCATTTTAGTCTTTTTAAGTAATTTGACAGTTTTGTTATACTGTAATAGATTTTGCAAAATGAGGTTTGTCATGGTAGTAAAAACCCCGTTGTAAGCATACCTTTAACTATTTAGTCATTTAAACTAAGAATATACCATATGACTCTTGTGTAATAAAAAATATCTAAGGCCTGTTAGAAAAAGTGCAACACATAATCACGTTCTTCACAAGTCCATTTTAATTCAGGCATCAAAACTTAACTGTATGCCCACTTATACTAATCAGTATTTGTTATAAGGGCATTATTGGGCCATCAAAACAGCAAAACATTTAACTGTAAAACCCATTTTCACTATTTACAAGAACTTTCTTCAAAAATAGACCATATGAAACAGTGTAGAAAAATCTAAAAGTGCTGAGACAGGAAAAAGGGACATGAGTGTGGCACAGAGGCCTAACAATTAAGCCTATCTGTGTCTTTGTTTACTTATCCCGGTTTAGTTTTAGAACGGCGCTTCTCTCCAAGATGACCCTTGCCCTGTTGCGACGGGCCCTTGTCAAGTCACCCGTAATGCTGAACACTCATTCAGCAAAAGCCTGAGATGCAGGCATTGCAAGTAAATCAAGGGCCAGAGGCTTCAAAGTCACCTACACCACTGAGTTCTGTGCCAACCAAAAGTCCAAGCCATACTGAAAATCTGGGATCTGCTGAGACAAAAGCTCATCTTTGTATTTCCTCACTTCCTGTTGAGCACTGTTGGCCTTGGGTTGTTTTGACTGTTGAGAGGATGTCAACTTGCTGGCCAAAAACCTAAATCGTGGTCGTTTTGGGGGCACCTCTTCAACATCCCTTGATGGATCCCCATCTCTCCCCAACTTGTCCCCCCTCTGTGTTGCTGATGTGGAGGCAGTGGCACTTAGGATGTATTTTTCTGCTTCTTTCAAAAGTTCCTCCTGGACTCTATCATCTGAGTTTTCAATTAGTGTTTCTCCAGCCACATTTGGGTCAAGGAAGCAGGCTGCAGCTGCAAGTGGAGAGAATCTGGCCTCACTAGGATTTAGGAAGCAGCCGAACCTTCGTTCCAGGTCAGCTTTCATTTTGTCTGCCAGACAACACGTCTTTGTGACAGGACTCCAGAGCAAACTGGGAGAGATGAGTTATCAAATCCAGTAGGGCTGGCACAATCAAAGACAGCGACATTGTGTCACTCTCAAGTGTTTTTGTGTGATCAGCAAAGGGCAACAACAGATCTCTGACAGCAGCTATCTTGATCCATTCACTTGGGAGGAGACAGTCCCATCCCATCTCATCGGCAACCTGGGCCACAGAATCCTTGATCTGAAGATGGCGTGAAACCATTTGAAATGTGCTGGACCATCTTGTCACACAGCTGGGAATTAGCGCAAGTCCACAGAGGTGGTGAAGTTTCTCCGTTGCAACTGAAGACCTACGAAACTGTTTCACAATGGCTTTCACCTTTTCCAACAGACGTTTAACAGAGGCGTCCTTGTGGATCATGTTGATGACCAGTTGTAGGGTGTGGACAAAGCAGCATGTTCGAGCCATAAAGCCTCCATACCTGAAAAACAGAGTATTTAATTATTAATTCAGTGGAAAATGTGTACACATACCTCAAAGTACAACATCTGAGTATTTTGACTAACAAAGGTGCACAAAATGTAATTAAATTAGTTAATATAGTTTTTTTCAGGTTAACAACAGATCCAATACTCAATCAATCAATCAATCAAATTTTATTTATATAGCGCCAATTCACAACAAAGTTGTCTCAAGACACTTTACATATAGAGTAGGTCTAGACCACACTCAATAATTTTGTTTACATCCGACAATTGAAACAACTCCCCCATAAGCAAGCACTTTGGCGACAGCGGCGAGGAAAAACTTCCTTTTAACAGGCAGAAACCTCGGACAGATCCATGACTCATGGTGGGCGATGATCTGACGGCACCGGTCGGGTTGAGAGGGAAAGAGGAAAAGGGGAGGAAAGAGGGGAGGTGGGAGGGGTGGAAGAGAGAGAGAAAAGAACAGAGACAGAGAGAACAGTAGTAACAGAACATCAATAGTAAAACTACAGTATGTGTAGGGAAAAGTAGTACATATAAATATGTAAGCTGTATGTAAATAATAATACTAATACTAGATGTTACAATAATGATAATAAAATAATAATAATAATAGTAGCAACAACAATGAGATGAATGTTTGATTTATTAGGTGAGTTATAATAATCCACAGTGGGAGGTTCAGCTGTGATCAGCAATCCATGCGCGGCCACAGTCCATGGGAATCTGCAGGATGACAAAGCAGAAAGACTCCGGGGAAGGAATCAAGTCAGTAACAGGCATTAATGGAACATAAACATAAACATCTGGGGAGAGAGACGAAGAAAGAGAGGAGCTCAGTGTGCCTTGGAGTCCCTCAGCAGCCTAAACCTATAGCAGCATAACTAGGGGCTGGTCAGGGCAAACCTGAGCCAGCCCTAACTATAAGCTTTATCAAAAAGGAAGGTTTTAAGTCTACTCTTAAATGTGGAGATGGTGTCTGCCTCCCGAACAGAAATTGGAAGATGGTTCCACAGGAGAGGAGCTTGATAACTGAAAGCTCTGGCTCCCAATCTACTTTTGGAGATCTTTGGGACCACCAGTAACTCTGCATATTGAGACCTAAGTGTTCTAGTGGGATGGTAGGGCACTATAAGCTCTTTAAGATAAGATGGTGCCTGATCATTAAGCGCTTTGTATGTAAGGAGAAGGATTTTGAATTCTATCCTAGATTTTACAGGTAGCCAGTGCAGTGAAGCTAATACAGGAGTAATATGCTCTCTTATCCTAGTTCCTGTTAGTATACGAGCCGCAGCATTTTGAATCAACTGCAGACTCTTTAAAGACTTATTGCTGCAGCCCGATAATAATGCGTTGCAGTAGTCTAGCCTAGAAGTAACAAATGCATGGACTAGTTTTTCTGCATCCGTTTGAGACAGGATGTGCCTGATTTTCTTGATATTGCGGAGCTGAAAAAAGGCAGTCCTTGAGATTTGTTTAATATGGGAATTAAAGGATAAATCCTGATCAAAAATAACCCCCAGATTCCTTACTGTAGTGCTGGAGGCTAAAGTAAAGCCATCTAGTGTAGCTATATCACTGATTAGTTTGTTTCGATGTTGTTTAGGGCCAAGTATGATAACTTAAGTCTTATCTGAGTTTAGAAGCAGAAAATTGTGGGTCATCCAGATCTTAACATCCTTCAGACATGCTTGCAGTTTGTCTAACTGATTTGTTTCATCAGGTTTTATCGATAAATATAATTGGCTATCATCGGCATAACAGTGAAAGTTAATGGAGTGGTTTCTAATAATATTGCCTATGGGAAGCATATATAGAGTGAATAAAATTGGCCCCAGCACTGAGCCTTGTGGAACTCCATAACTAACTTTACTGTGCACAGAGGATTCATCAATAACGTGTACAAACTGGAAGCGATCTGATAAATAGGATTTAAACCAGCTTAGTGCTGTTCCTTTAATGCCAATTAAATGTTCTAGTCTCTGTAGTAAAATATGGTGGTCGATCGTGTCAAATGCTGCACTAAGATCTAACAGGATAAGTACAGAGACAAGACCTTTGTCCGATGCTAACAGAAGGTCATTGGTTACTTTCACCAGTGCTGTCTCTGTGCTATGGTGTACTCTAAAGCCTGACTGAAATTTCTCGAATAATTCATTGAGATGCAAAAAATCACACAGCTGATTTGCAACTGTTTTTTCAAGAATCTTAGAGAGAAAGGGGAGGTTCGATATAGGTCTATAGTTAGCTAAGACCTCGGGATCAAGAGTTGGCTTTTTAAGAAGTGGTTTAATTACAGCTAATTTAAAGGACTGAGGTACATAGCCTACTGACAAAGAGAGATTTATCATATCTAGTAGAAAAGTGCCGACTACGGGCAAACTTTCCTTAATCTGAATCTGCAGCTATCTCTAAGGTTTCTGTGTTAGGGAATAAATGAATATTGGTAGGGGGCATAAGTTGATCAGTTTTGTCTCTAATGGATGTAATTTTATCATTGAAGAAGCTCAAAAAGTTATTACTGTTGAGAGACAGAGGAATACATGGTTCTATACAGCTATGACTCTCTGTCAGCCTTGCTACAGTGTTAAAAAGAAACCTGGGGTTGTTCTTGTTATCCTCTATTAATGATGAGTAATAGGCTGCTTTAGCATTGCAGAGGGCATTCCTATAGGTTTTAAGACTATCTTGCCAGGTTAATCGAGACTCTTCCAAATTGGTGGAACGCCATTTCCTTTCTAGTTTTCTTGATGCCTGCTTTAACGCACGAGTTTCAGAATTATACCAAGGGGCTTGCTTTCTTTGTTTTATAAACTTCTTTTTCAGGGGAGCAATAGAGTTAAGCGTAGTTCGCAAGGATCCTGCAGCATGATCGACAAGATGATCAATTTGGGAGAAATTAAATAAAGTGTTATCAGAAACATTTAGACATGACATTGAGTTAAGAGCTGAGGGAATCTTTTCCTTAAATGTAGCTACAGCATTTTCAGAAAGGCATCTAGTATAATACTTTTTAGGAATTGGTGTGTAGTCTGGTAGTAAGAATTCAAACGTTATTAAAAAATGATCCGATAAAACAGGATTTTGTGGATATACTATTAAATGATCAATTTCAATGCCATAGGCTAGAGCAAGGTCGAGAGTGTGGTTGAAACAGTGTGTGGGCTTATGTACGATCTGACTGAAACCAATTGAGTCCAGTAATGACATAAACGCAATGTTAAGGCTATCATGATCGACGTCGACATGAATATTGAAATCCCCTACAATGATAACTTTGTCTGTTTTAACGACTAAGCTTGATAAAAACTCTGAGAATTCAGTCAGAAATTCTGAATATGGACCAGGAGCTCGGTACACAACAACAAATATAACTGGCTGTAGTGTTTTCCATTTCGGGTGTGAAATACTCAGAACAAGGCTTTCGAATGAGTTATAATTAAGTTTAGGTTTAGGACTGATAAATAAGGTGGAGTCATAAATAGCTGCGACTCCACCTCCTCTGCCAGAGCCTCGAGGAATGTGAGTATTAATGTGAGTGGGGGAGTAGCTTCATTTAAGCTAACATATTCTTCAGGACTTAACCAGGTTTCAGTAAGACAAAATAAATCAATATGATAATCAGAGATTAGTTCATTCACCAATACAGCCTTAGAAGACAGAGATCTGATGTTTAAGAGTCCACATTTGATGTTTATATTTTGGTGTGGTTTCACACTGGTGGTTTTAATTTTTATTAGGTTTTTATGATTTACTCCTTTTCTGTCAATTTTTGATATAAATGATTTACATGGTCGGGGGACAGACACCGTTACTATGGGGTGTTGGGTGGGTAACTGCTCTAATGGAAGCGCAGAGAGGCGTGTAAGACTGCAACTCTGCGTCCTGGTCTCAACTCTGGGTTGTCACATGAGCTAATACTATGAAAGCTGTTCAGGAATATTTTAAGTGACCACACTATTTATAAGTATTACATGAGTAGTCTTGTATTTCTGATTTTATTATGTTCTGTGTATTTTGCTGTAAAATAAATGTGCCCCCATGAAACAATACAATGAACTGAACTGATTAGACTAACTCCATAATGGGTCTTACCTTTCCTCCTCATGCTCTCCGTCACTGCTCCCCTCGTGTTCTCCCTCACTGCTCCCCTCGTCTTCGTCTGCAGAGCTGGGCTCCTCTTCCTCGTCTGGTCTGAATGCAGCAACCATGTTGCTCCCATTGTCTGTGATCACTGTAAGGATCTTGTTGTCTGGTATCCCCCATCTCTCAGTGCACTTGTCAGGACACACTTTGATAGAACTAGCAGTATGTGGATGGGAGATTTGTTCCAGACTTAGTAGTATGTGCTCAGGATTGTTCAGGACAGTGCAAAAATAAGATGCACTTATAGCAAGGAAGGAGGCATTAAGTCCCTTGGTTGTTCAAATGTCAAGGCCAATTGTAATCTTGCATGCAGAGGCCAGTCTCTCTTTATATGTCTCTTTTTCATCCTTGTAAATACTCTCAATGAGGTTGTTCATTTTGTTTTTTTGTTTTTTTGGGGGGATTACGAAATTCTTGTCAACCACTTCCATCATTTTAATGAAGTCCTTGTCTTCCACTGTGCGGGCTGGCAGACCAGTACGACCTATCCACAAAGCCAGAGCTCTCTCTCTTGTTTTTTGTTCTTTTCCATCTGGACGGTACTTTAATGTGGAAGTGAACATGTTTGGAATTGTTGTCTGTTTTGGCTGTTTTTCCTTTTCACTGTCCGTTTTCTGTAGTACGGGTACAGTCTGAGTCTCCGGAATCTGAACAGGGGAGAGGAAAAAAGGTGTTACTTGTACTGCCTCTGAATAATTTCATAATCATATCTATGTAGTACACTGTAACAATCAGATCTGCAGGCTAAAACATAAAGAACACAGTCATCTCAAACAAGATTACAACCATTAACCATAACACTGGTGCTGGGGAAGCTGAGAATTTTGTAGCACAGGCCAAAAAGTTGTAGAACAAGTAAAAAATATCTGGTACAATGTCTAAAAACCACCCCATGGAGTGGAGTTAATCACTTTAACATACATTACTGTAAAGGATGTTAATCGTACAGGGAGGGCACACAAAACTGAAAACTTAAATATTCTTAAGTTCTTAAGATGTGTAAACATTACATATTCAGGGATTAAAGAAAAATAAAATCTTCTGACTGAAATTTTCCCCGGCCAGGGCAATGTGTCTTATATTATTCTAAATATGAAAAGAAAATCAAACCACTTTTTAATTTCTGCTCATTCCTTTTTCTTTTTGACCAGGAAATAGAAAAAAGTTTGTATTTAAATTAATTTCAATTCAATTATTATTTCAATTCAAATGTGGATTAAATTTTAAGCATTCTTCTTGGTTTTTTACTCTGGTAGATTTTATTGCACTTACAGTAACATAACAAGTAGCTGTGTGTAGCTGTCACCTCCAGTTTTCACCTGGTTCACTGTCTCTGTGTGACATACGGCTCTTTAACCCTCAGATCCTGTTAACTTTGACTAATGTTCTCCTGATAGTGCCCATTTTGGGCCATATTTTCAACAGCCTACCACATTAAAGTAAAAATAGGTATTCCTTTTTTTTTTTTTTTTTTTGCTGTTTAACTTAAGTTGTCTTCTCTTGAATGATATATTATTTCATCAATAAATTTAAAAATGAACCCTTTCAAGGCCTGTTTTAGTGGTGGATCGCTAATATCCGTCATAAAAAATGTTGAAAAACTGCAATAAATCAAAAATTTTAAAAATGATTTTATTTTCTCCTGTTATTATAAGAACATGCACATGTCTGCCTTTGAACAGTGTCAAGATTGTTTTGTTTGCTCATAGTTTGCTGGAGCATTTTATCTGGACATGCACCTTAAATTTTATGTCACATGCTGAATATATGGCATGATCATGTGACTTTCTGAGTGACGTCATGCCACAATAAATCTCACATAGTTAGAGAAGAGTTGAAAGATCATAATACTTTTTACTGGACCTCAATCGACCAAGGAAAAGTGGTATAAACTGATATTTTAGATCAGAGTTTTGAAAAAAAGTGTCAAATCTCACAGTGGTCTCCCCCCACATTTTACCCGGCTCACAACGCACGTTCCCCGGGGAGCTCTCTGGGAGGACCCGCTGACAACCGGAGCTACTGCGACTAAAAGCTACTGCTCGCAGATATTGATAATAATTCAAGTCCCTTCAAGTCGCATGTGCACCATGACACACAGAGAGATAAAATATAATTGATAAATGGTAATTGGTGCCAGCTTGCCCTGTCGCCGACGGAGGTGGCGTGCAGCACAGCCCAAGGAAAGCACGCAGCTCGGTCACCTCCAACACGGACCAGCCGCGGCAGCCCGGGGAGCCTCGCCCTCGCTGCTGCTGCTGCGGGGGGGCGGGGCCGTCATCAGAGCCGGAGTCGCTGTCCAAAGTGGCTGCTCTGGGACACCTGCTCAGCAGGGCGGAGGTGCTCGGTGACTCGGGAGAGTTTGATGTCGGGAGTAATGGCAGATTGGAATGGAGTTTTGGCCCAAATCACTGCCTGCATTTCTGCAAAGGCCTCACAATGTTTTTGTGTAGTGATTTTCAAAAATTGTTCATAAACATATATTTTGACTTCCCCTGTCATGATTTGAACCATGAAAATATAAAAATTATGTTTCTGGGAAAAAATAACCCATAGGTGAAAATGGCTTTTTTTTTTCATTTTCGCAGATTCGTCTCTGATTTGTGCACCTGTAATACAGTGTTTGCATGACCATGGAAAGATGAAAGTATGTGCACAGACACAGAAAAATGTTTATTTATCCATTTTTAGGGCATAAGTTGAAATATAAAACCATTAAGCCTTTATTTCAAAGGCTTGACTTGCAGTGTGCAGTCAATGGGAAATTATAATGGGGTTTTTGGCCCAAATCACTGTCTGTCTTTCTGCAAAGGCCCCACAATGTTATTGTGTAGTGATTTTCAAAAAATGTTCATAAACATGGATTTTGACTTCCCCTGTAATGATTTGAACCATGAAAATATAGAAATTATGTTTCTGGGAAAAAATAACCCATAGGTGAAATTTGTGGTTTTTGCTATTTTCAATGGAAGTCTATTGGGCCCATTTTTGGCCATATCAGGAGAGAAGGTCCCAATGCGATAAAAGGAGTATTATAAGGTGCAGACAGGAGATCTTTTAGGAGCATGATGTACCTTGCAAAAGCCACCCCTCTGCAACCTACGAACATTGTAGCATGATCACAGACAAAATGACAACCAAATTAAGTTTAAATTGTCCAAAAATGGGCCCAACAGGTTCTGAGGGTTAAAACAGAGATCATAATGTTGCTGCTGTGTTTTAAACAGCACAGCGCGTTTCAGATTCAGAGGTTTGAGGTGGAGCTGCAGGGTTGGGTGGACGTGTGTGCGGAAGTTTATTTGTACTGTTGAACGTAACCGCTGTGAAACAATCATTAAATAACGTGTTATTGATCTGATTCAGTGGCTTTCTTACGGTCACCTCTCCCTCTCTTCATTGACTCTTTACCTCGCTCCACCACAGCTAACACAACAGTGTCCTGTAGCCCTTTTGACCTAGATGTGAGGGCTAAAAATATTAAAAGGATATTCCACCTTTACATGATAATCCACTCAATATGTACTCACCTCTATGCTGATGTGAGGATGGGTGAAGATCTTCAGTTCACAAAACAATCCTGGAGTTTCAGCAGAAAACAGGGTTGCAGCCAAATCCGGTATAAAGCGAATTGTGACCATGGATAAAATGTAAAAAAAAGAACACAAAACAAACCCAAAATGTCTCCATCCTGCTCGTGTGGTGTGATCCAAGTGTCCGTGAGCCGTGACATTAAAATTCAACCTCAAAAGGCGCCATTTACACCATGTTTTTAGCCGAAATGTCAACTGTAGCATGTAGCAGGTAGCATGTAAACATTTTGTTTTAATTTTTGTTGTCAGTACTTCTTAAATTTATGTTCTCATCACAAATTAGTCACGGAATAAAGGGTCGTCAACGAAAAGTTTTCGTTTAAGTTTTAGTTGACAGAATTAACACTGATGTAAACATGGTGTTGATGTATCGCGAGACGTCGTATATCTCTTAATGGATGCATGTGTGAAAATATCGCGAGATCTCTTGTGCATCTGGCTCGAGTCTGAGAGGCTACAGTTGACATTTCGGCTAAAAACATGGTGTAAATGGCGTCTTTTGTGGTTAAATTTTAATGTCGCGGCTCGCGGACACTTGGATTACACCACACGAGCAGGACTGCCATTGTACTGGATTTGGCTGCAACCCTGTTTTCTGCTGAAACTCCAGGATTGTTTTGTGAACTGAAGATCTTCACCCATCCTCACATCGGCATAGGGGTGAGTAGATATTGATTGAATTTTCATTTTTGGGTGGAATATCACTATGGG
The DNA here is from genome assembly GCA_034769285.1 of Lutjanus argentimaculatus. Classification (NCBI taxonomy): domain Eukaryota; kingdom Metazoa; phylum Chordata; class Actinopteri; order Lutjaniformes; family Lutjanidae; genus Lutjanus; species Lutjanus argentimaculatus. The sequence continues at coordinate 859,053 of JAWZSL010000006.1, read as the reverse complement.
ATTAGATCACTGACATAATTCACGTGCTCGCAGATCAAACATCCGCGCGCGTTTTTTTTCCATAGAGTGCTTTCAAAGCACTCGCGAGCTATTTTGTATCCTGCATCTCTTACCCCTGGAGCAATAGTGTAGCCTGCGAGGAGAAAAAACAGCTCGAGCATGCACAGAGTCTGCTCGCAATACTTTCCCCTCCTCGCCCGTGTACAGACTGCTCGCTCGCGAAACTCTCCTCTCCTCGCTCGGAAAACTTTCTCCTGCTCACGCGCGCGTGCTTTTTTCAGTGGGCGGTTTTTGTCAGTAAGGGGGCGGGCCTGGGGGGCATGCCAATCACCATTGTATCCCCGAATATAATTGGTTGAGCGACTTCGCCAATGGACAGTAAGGTACGGCAACACCACTAGGACAAACGGAACAAACCACAGCCCTGAATGCCTGAATGACATGTTTGGTGTCTTGACTTGAATGTTTGAAAATATATATATATATATATATATATATAAACCTTCAATAAATGCTTGAGTATGCATACAGGAAAAATATAAGCTTTAAAATATAAAATAAAATATAAGCTTTAAGTGTAATGATAACAGCAAACACATATTTGCTTAGTATCAGTGGTTTATGTGAATTCTGCTTATATTCCCAGACAGCAGGGGGTGTTCGGGGTCTGTGAGTAGTTGAGCCACAGAGGTCAGTCCTGTTTGTTTTTCCTGTCTTCATGTGATGAAGACAAGTTCGATAAAGTACCTTCTCTTTCAAGAAACGTCCATATGGGGCTTTCATTTTATTTTATTTTATTATTTTTGCCGCAGCAGCCAGCTCCTTTATTTCCTGTCTTACATTACTATTGGGCAAACTGATTAATCCAGGTGTGTCTGACCATTGTGACTACTGAGGGGTATACTACGAAGCGAGATTAATGGGTTAGCGAACTATGTTGAGTCTAAAGCCAGGATTTTCAGTGTCACGAAGGTGTCTCTCTTTTAACCTGGCTAGATCACCATGGTAACTTATGCTAAACTCATAACCTGGTCGGGAGCAGGTTATGTTCTGTGTTTCAGATTAAATCGGCTGTAAAAAGCGCCGCTCTTAAACTAGGCCTAATTAGCCTATTGTCCTAACAAGATTGTTCATGAGCGATACAGATTATAAACTGAGGGAAGACGTTAAAAATGAAAAGTTGCTGAGCTGTATGTTTGTAATGTCACCGAACGAATCCCTATAATGTAGAAATCTAACATAGTGTCACAGCAGCACGAGCTGTGTTTATCACGCTGTCATGGTAACCTCTGTTTGGTGATGCGGAGTCATTTTTCCCGTTTGCTCCGGGTCATATATAACACTTTAAATTTACATCGTATATAATCCACACACTAATGATGAAGCAACTACAGACACTTTGAATACTTTTTACTGTTGTCTGTGTTGCATTGCTGATATTGCAGCTCAGAACACTGATTAGAAAATTCATCATTATTTATCACAGAAAATCCTAAACCAGTTACACTCACTTTACGTTGGTTTGGCCAAAAACTTCCACATCTCTGTCATCACGGGACAGTGTCAGACTGACAGCGTCATGTTTAAATCTGCTGTATGAAGTTTTATTGTTTAATGTGCAGTTTTCATGTTAGAAATAAACGGCAGCATTAAGATCGCATTAGTCGATCAGTAATTTTCTGACAGAATTCTTCTTCTCCTGCTTTATTTACAGCAACAGTGTTGCTTTTTGCATGTTGTCCACAGCTCTTAATTATAACGACTTGATCAGTTTGACTGAAGCATTCGGCTCGCGATTGCTTCACTTGTTTTTTTTTTTTTGCGATCGCTTCACTTCACAGTCAAATGACTCAACAAACGCCCCTTTTTATGTGAGCGCGCACAAAGCCTAAAGATGAGAGCCTGGGTTAACAAAGCGAGTTGATAACCACCGTTGTGATACCAGTTATCTCTGACTGTGGTTTTAGGCTTTGTCGATCCAGATCATGCAAAGAAAGCCTGGCTGTGTTGAGCTTCCTTCATAGTACAGCCCTCTGAGGTCAGACACCTGGATTAATCAGTTTGCCCAATAGTAATGGGCAGAATTTACATAAACCACTGATACTAAGCAAATATGTGTTTGCTGTTATCATTACACTTAAAGCTTATATTTTATTTTATATTTTAAAGCTTATATTTTTCCTGTATGCATACTCAAGCATTTATTGAAGGTTTATAAATATATATATTCAAACATTCAAGTCAAGACACCAAACATGTCATTCAGGCATTCAGGGCTGTGGTTTGTTCCGTTTGTCCTAGTGGTGTTGCCGTACCTTGCTGTCCATTGGCGAAGTCGCTCAACCAATTATATTCGGGGATACAATGGTGATTGCATGCCCCCCGAGGCCCGCCCCCTTACTGACAAAAACCGCCCACTGAAAAAAAGCACCCGCGCACGAGCAGGAGAAAGTTTTCCGAGCGAGCAGTCTGCGCACGCACGAGGAGGGGAAAGTATTGCGAGCGAGGAGAGGAGAGTTTCGCGAGCGAGCAGTCTGCGCACGCGCGAGGAGGGGAAAGTCTTGCGAGCAGACTCTGCGCATGCTTGAGCTGTTTTTCTCCTCGCAAGCTACAATATTGCTCCAGGGGTAAGAGATGCAGGATACAAAATAGCTTGCGAGTACTTTGAAAGCACTCTATGGAAAAAAAAATGCGTGCGCGGATGTTTGATTTGCACGCGCAGATCCCATTTGCGCACGCACGAATTATGTCAGTGATCTAATCCCATATATCACTTTATTAACTTTCGTAACCACATCTTACCCAGTGTATAATGTGCTCCTCTTTCTCTTTGAACTTGGTAATATAAACCCTCTAAAGTCAACCAACTCCTGCTTTTTTGGGAAACATATAACTCATACAATCTGACATGAAAACTTTTCTGAAATGTCATGAATTTGATACACTTTTGGCATTTAACAGCAGAGACACAGCATGGGGAATCTCCATGAAGTGCTGCCCGCTTTCATTCTGTGCACAAATAACCAACAGGGCTGAACGCACAGTGTGGAGCTCCATGGCTGGTTACAATGTGCAGGGATGGTTTCAGCATCTATTCTATTTTTTTCTGCACTTTGCAAGTGATCTGGAATGAAAATACACTGATAATCTACTATAAACTATATAAATGACATATTATAAATGACGAAATACACATCCCATGATTTCCAACTCTCTGTCCATTCACTTTCTCTGCCCTTCCCCCGATATTCTTCCTGAGTTTCACTTCCCCTGTTTTTTTCCTTCACATCTTGAAATATGATGTATCTACCCATCTACTATATTTATCAGATACTGCAACAATGCTGTTTGTGGTTGTATTTTTTTCAATTATATACTTATTCCACATATTTGTCAGTTGTGTCTACAGAGAGGGGGAGAGATAGGCAGGAGGGAAAAAGGCAGGGAGGGTCAACTTTTTATCCAAGAACACATAAAAAGATTTTATTCAAAGATCAGATCTAAATGTCATTAGAAAACAGCAGAAGAGCTGAATCATGTTTATAGGAGCAGCAAAATGTGCTCCTGGTGTGTTCAACCAGACAGCTGCTAAATAGTTTTGGTTGCTCATTTGTTGTATTTTTACTGACAAGCAAGCACCCGTTTCAGCTATTGGATTCTGCATGAAATACAAAGACCTCTGAAGAACTGAGGCTCTACATTTATTTAACAGCAATCTTTAATGGCATGTGAACGCACAACATAGCAGGAGTTCACTGGGAATACTCAGTTTAATTGATAATGTGAAATTAACCGTGTACCATCTCTTTGTCATCTGTGTGGCAGCTGGAGTTACTGTAAACACTCTAATGCCCTTACGTTTCTTTCAGCAGTGATCTCTCTGAGTCAAATGAGCCTCAGTTTCCTCACTCGGCACTTTTTTGACAAATTAATCTCCGGGAGTCAGAGGGGATTTTTACTGCCCTTTTAATTTGTCCACTGGCTGCCTGTGCCCACTCATCAAATTCAAAACCAAGCAATATGTTCAAATCAAAGTGTCTCAGACAAATTTCTTGCTGTCTTTAGTGCAGTGTCTGTAGTGCCTCTTCAAGAGCTGAGTGAGAATAGCAGAGCATATTTACCCAGAATACATTGTGATCTTGTGTCCTTCCTCTCCAGAATGTGCAAAAACCCAGTGACATAAATAGGATCCGTAGGGGTGCTGGAAATCCTTGAAAACACTTGAATTTTGATGTTGTGTTTCAAGTTTTAAAATGTGCTTGAATTTTGGATAAAGCACTTGAAACTGCTCAAAATTGCAATTCCTTTACTTTCATATTAATTCGCTTTCTGATTAATTATTATTTTTTTTTTTTTTAGTTTTTTTTTTTTTTTTGGCATTTTTGCCTTTATTGGACAGGACAGCTAGAGAGTAGACAGGAAACGGGGCAGAGAGAGAGGGGATGACACGCAGCAAAGGGCCGAGGGCAGGAGTTGAGCCAGCGGCCGCCGCAGAGGACTAACAGCCCCCACACATGGGTCGGACGCTCTACCAACTGAGCTAAACGTCCTCCCGCTTTCTGATTAATTAGTTTTTTAGATAAAGAAATAAAATAAGTTTGACATCTGCTCAGCCAAGTTAGACAGAATGACAAGTCTACTAACAGGTGACACATTTTGAATCATGAAACCTTGTTGTGTTTTCACTTAATTGGTCACCTTCTATAGAATTTTATCACAAAACATAATTTTGGTTGTTTATTGCACAATAACATCTGATTTCATGTGATAAAGCAGTGAAATAATTATTTCGAGTGTATGCATATAAGTGCTTCAATTTGACTTTGGAAAAGGAGGGAACCGTGTCTAAAAGTATGAAAGTCAATAGCCGTTAAGCAAACATGCTTCATAATGTTTGATAAATTATTAATAAATGTAATTCACCTGCATACCTAGCTGTAATTATTTACTTATTCATCATTCATTAATTGAGGTGTGTTCAGTCTGAATGCAAAGGAAATTTTAGTGGTGAAGTGGTTGCATGCAAAATTGGTAGAAAGAGGAAAACAGTTGTGGATTTGCTCTGGGCAGTGCAGATAGAAGTGTGTTTGTAGTGAGCTGATGAACAGTGTAACGTACGGTGCTTGGTGTTGCAGAGTGTCTTGGGGAATTGAAAAAGAAAAGCATGTTAAATGAATACAGAAAAGTAGCATGTTTGTCTGCAAAGTTGTTTGGGCAGCAGAAACACCTTAACTCAAATATGTGGTGTAGCCCTGCACCACTGTATGTCCAAATGAAAGATTTGGCTCCCATGAAGTCTGGGAAGATACTTCGGAATTCATCCACTAAAAAGTTTACAAAATGAGATGTCACTCTGTGAAAAGTGGCACCCACTTATTCCAAAACACTGCTGAGAAAAAATGTGCTACGTTTAATGTGTTGGCTATAGCAGGTTCATGATGAATTAGAATGACTTCCTCATACAATTTTATAGATATTGAGTGAGGGAAGCTGCTGTACAGCACGAATGCTCCACTTTCACCAAATGGATGACTATTTTAACACCCCGAGAGGAAAGAAGCAATTTTGTGCTGTACTTAAGATATTATTGAAAGTGATGCTCCTGGGCTCTAGTGTCTTCCACTCAGTGTCTGTTCAAGTCGTTTGTGACAGTGGCCGAACACAACACCATAAAATCTTGCTGCTTTTGGTGGTAAAAGATTTGACAGCTGCTCTTTCTTTTCTCTTTCTCTGAAGATCCTTTTTGTCCACACTTGCATAGTCAGCTTGTGAGATTTTATGTCAAACATATTTTAGATTTTTAATAGGCATTATACACAGCTCTAACATGAACGATGGAAGGCGCAGCTTTTGCTGTACATGGCTGGCAGTCATTAATTCAGATTGCAGATAGAGAGCAAAACACTGAAGTCATCCTCCAGGCATCTACAACTGAATATCTGCTCATACTGGATGAGCTTTCATGACTTTTTCCAGAAAAAAAATGTGATGTGCTCAGAGGTTTGGAATTGTGCCGCTCCTCTCGTAAAAAAGCTATTTTTCATTATTTGATATGAAACGGGACGTCTGGTAAATGTGCTTCCCTGCTGAGCTGAGAGAGCAGAAAACCCATAAAGATGGGAGAGAGACGCTGAAAATAATGAATCATTTCTCTCAGATTCTGGTCAACTACAGAGGGACTTGAAGGTTTCAGAATAGTAAGAGCTGCCATTTTAATTGCAGCTAGTTTTCACAAGTTTAAGAAATGAAACTTGCCTATTGGTTTCTGTTAATGGCAAATGAGTGTCTGAAAGTTTTACAAACCGATTAAACTGGCTGCATTCTGGTCATAGTACTTTTTGCTTGCCAGTGTCTGTAGTATTGACAGTCAGACACAGAGGGGAACCTTTAGGGCCTTCTAGGCCTTCAGAGAAGGCCAAACGTATCGGCATCTCAAAATGTTTTATTTAAATATATTATTTGTTTTCTCTCATTTAATAATTAGGCTATTCTATTCTAATTCTAATTTTGGCCTCCCGTTTTATTAAGCAGAACTGCAGAAATGAAAAGGGTGACTGTCCTGAAAACATTAAAATAGAATTATCCAATGTTGTCTGTAGGCAGAGAAAAAGTTCTGATTTCAGTTTGTGGTGGTTTGGACCAAAAAATGATCACCCAAAGGCCAGCGCTGTCTTGCTTGAAGTCCGGACGAGGCCAGCGTTGTGGGTGAGGGGGTTAGCTTGATAGTTTTGGCCTTTTCAAGGTGGGATTTTGCAGCTGAGCAAAGGATGTGTTATTTTGGAGACTGAAAATTGTGTTTGTCCCCCGAGTCTGTCAGAAAACAATTTTCGGACACTTGAATCTAATTTATTAAAGCTACTTCCAATAGTGCAGCTCAGTAGACAGAGCTGTGATAGTAGACAGAAATAGTAGTGGAGATATGTGCTACATGTAACAGAAATGAAAATAAAAATAAACTCAAAACAATTCATGTTGGCTATTACAGCTCTTAATATCAAACATAAACTTAATTATAACTTATCCAACTTGATGGTAACAGAGTAAATTATCTACTACTCAATACAAGCGTACTAATGTCATACAGTTCTATAATAATAATACACAATAATTAATGTTGTGTTTGCTGCCTTCTACTGGGATTAACATATGACAACTACACACTGCAGACATCTGCTGTTGTCAAAAGCTACCTGGCTGCCTGTTGCTTCTTCTGAGCAAAATCTTTTGCTCTTTTGTTGCTTTTTTGGTGTGTCTGACTAAGTTTTTGCCCAACTGAAGTCCCAGCTCTAATAGTCATGGTTTGCCATGGGTTAAAGGTGGAGGAAACACCTTTAGACATTGTTGTATTCGTGGACTGAGTTTCTTGAATTTCAATGAGAACAATAGTGTTGAGTGTGTTTCTTGGTAAACAAAGCACATTGCATTGAATAATTTTCAGACAGGTATCTGCCAAGAGCTCACTTCTTTTCTTTTCCCATTCTAATCATGACTGTTTTTCAAGATGCTCAGGCTCTAAACACCCTTCTTCTTCTTTATCTTTGCCTTGTTTGTAGTTTTTCTTTCACCCACGTGCAAATTTCTACAGCAGTGATTTAGTTTGTGTCTTCACCTGAAATTAAGAGGAGGTAATGAGACTGTTCCCTCTCATTAACTTTATCTTCCACTGTCTCACTTTCCCTGTGTGCCATTTCAGTATAACGGCTGTCTGTTCTATTCAAGAGGTGCATTATTATTATCATGGTAAAATAGATTAACCTTAACAATGCAGAAGAGAGGCAATATGCAGCACAGTATACATAAATTGGACTTATCTACAATAAAGCCCTGTTTGCATAGGATTAACATTACCAGGAGACATAAAGTGATTTTGATGACTGAGGTCATCAGTGATTTCTAGGTGGATTTTGCGTGTCTGTCTCCTGTAAAATAGGAATGTCACTGTACTGTGTAATCTAATCCATGGCCTTGTTTCCCAGTAATCCTGGAAGTCCCTGTTCACCAGTATTCTCATTGAAGAAATCACCAAAAAATCCTGTGCGCAGGATTTAGTGGCATCTAGCAATGAGCTTGCAGATTGCAAATGCCTCATCTTACCCTCCCTCTCAGTGTAGGAGAACCTGCAGTGGCCCTAAAACTTGCAAAAATGTGAAAGGCCCTCTGTAAAGCCAGTGTTTAGTTTGGTTTGTCTGAGCTACTGTAAAAGGGTCAAAGACGAATAAGGATTTAAAAAATGAAAAAAAAAATCAAATTGGCTAAAAATGCCCATTAAGTTACTTTCTATCTTTATTAGAGTGTTCTGTATACCACTCAACAACAGGAATTTGTTGTAAGAATGCAATAAACATTTTTCAGTGAATCATGTGATTTCTCCCATGAAAAATGTCCTTCCTGGTAGAAATGGATCGAAATAATTTAAAAATGTCTATCATTGTGGCATTTAAGTTATAGATAACAACAGTTAGAGCCCAACAAATAATTACTGCTCAGAAAACAACATTTTCATCAGAATTAATGTAATGCATTTGGACATTTATAGTGAAATTGCTTCATTCGTTCCTGTTTGTCACACTATAGTTAATGCCAAAAAGAGAAAAATGATAGAAAATGTCTTATATTTTTTTTACATTATAAGTAAAAGGGTTGTTATTGTATCCTCAACTCAAAAAACACGATACTGTAATATAATATGAAATTTGGGTTAAATTATTTGACTGTGTCATTGTTACCCAGAATGACATGCTGTTAGCCAGGAATGACCACTGCAAGATTTCAGTGTAATCAAGTATTTCATGAAAGGCTGTTTGAGGAACATAATTTTTAACAAACATATTGCAAAGAAACTGACAACTGTTAAAGATCTGAAGAGTTGATTTATTTTTAAAATTCTTTAATCTTTTCATCTTTTTCGTGCAACAATGTAACTTGTGCAACACAGCAATGTAACTGGAAGGAAACAGGTTTGGTGGCATTTCATTTTTTTTTTAAAATCAAAACACAAAAAAACATGAAATTTTTTTTTTCAACAATGTCAGAGTTAAAGTCACTATGTGTGACCAAGTCATTTTCAATGTTAGTTGAGGATCTTCAAGAGCAGATTCATTGATAGATTCTGGTGTGTCTTCCATTAATTGATTAATCTGCCTCAGTCTTTCCCTCTGTCTCTTCTTATTAATCCTCCACTGTTCTCTTTTCTTTTTTGCAGCAGCAAGGAGTCATCAGCTGTATAGGTGTCTTGGACTTAGCTTTGAATTTATCTTTGTAGTAGCTAGAAACAAAACAAATGACGTAATGGTTTGATCAATTACCTCGATGCTAATTGCTCCAGAAGAAATGTACCCTAGCATAAGCTATCATATTGCTTAACTTACATATCTAAGCCTTTTGCAAACAAGTGTAAACCTATTTTTTAAATCCTTTTTAACTGATCTGCATAATCACTTTATTACTAAATCACAATACCTTGCTCTCTTTTTCTCGAGATACTCAGCCCTAGCTTGTGGGTCAGCATTGTTCCTGGCCCTGAAAAGTCTCTGCCTTTCTTTACTAGACAGTGGCATCTGCAAGAACAAAACTGACCCTTAAACATCAAAAGCTATACTCATTTTTGGGCAATAACTTCACAATATCTATGATAATGTCCTGTGTTGCTATCATTGAAAATGATAACAAAAAATACCACAAAATTTCAAAAATACATAATACTGCTTCTTTTATTTAATTAATCAATTGCTGTTATTAATAATGATAAAAGTATAACAATACAACATCAAATCAATGCCTAAAAAGCTACAGATACTGATACAAATCTGAATTGATTAACATGTCCATTCTGGATAACAGAGGACATGTCCTGGGTAACGGAATATCTTTGTTATCCAGGGAGGACATATCGTTATCCAGGAAGGACAAAAAAACTATTTTTCCTTTATTATCAGGCACTAACTGGGTCTACTGTGTAAAATATTAGCTTAATCTTCAACACATCAATGTCATATTTCACATGAAATAGGTAATTTTAAAATGTAAAAAAATTATAAATGTTTTTTTAGCGTTATCCAGAAAGACACATCATGGTGGTACATCATGTACCACCGAGCGAAAAGGTCAAATTATCAACATTTTAAGAGAGACTTAATGACCTTGTGATATCTTTTGGGGGTCCTTCAGAATCTGTTGGCTGATGCAACACCCTGTCACATGACTATCCAAATCCAAATATAGTCATGTATAGCCACTTTATGTCTGTTACCCAGGAAGGACATTTGAGGATCCAAAAATGGGGACAAAAGTATTTCTTGAATAAAAATGTAAATGAGCTTAGTGTTGTTACTATATTTGTAGGTGTCATTACAAACATCAACACAATTATGCCCCAGTACATCATTTATGCATTTATTAAGATTTTTGACATTTTTAGCATATTTTTGTACTTAGATTTTTAGCCCGGACGTTATCCAGGAAGGACAGTTTTGTACTTTTGAGCTAAATAGCTCCTTAAATTTTCATTTCTAATAGTAAATACTCATATGAGTAAGTAAAGTGGCGAGAGTTGAGTAACAAAATGTAGTGTTTTCAATTTTTTATATATTTTTAACATTATAAACATGCCTCGGACACCAGAATTGACATGCCACGTCTTTGACCCAAAAACATGACAGTGTAACATGGTAACCTCCAAGGAAGAGGACCCATGCCCTCTGTAGCCCCATCTGACTGCTCACATTTCGCTGTGCATTACTTTTACTAGCGAGATTGTCATATGTTTTTAATGTTGTGTTACAGAGTTTGGGGAACTCTGACACACTTCTGCGATCACTCTCTCTTCCTCCACTGCATGTATGTGTTGCTTCTGAATACACCACATACAGCTGTTATCTCATTGGTTGCACTTTGAAAGGTCAGCGGCAGCCACGGTCAAAGTTTAAATAATTTGAACTTCAAGTGCAGCACTCAGTGGTAATTTCTAGCAGTGTGCCACGCCAAGAGTAGTGCCTCCACCTAGTTCAGGGGTCTACAACCTTTACCATCAAAAGAGCCATTTTTGGACAAAAGAAAGACCAAAAAAATCTGTGTGTAGTCGCAACTATTTAAATTCTCTCTTTTCCCTGATGACTTTTCTGTTTTTCTGATTTGGCATTCATAGCCACCACATAAATCTAGAGGAAAGGCACTGAGCCACAGGCTATGATGCACATTTTATATGGTGTATAGGCTACATATTTTTATAGTTGGAGAATGTAAGAATCACTTTACGCTGTTGAAAAAAAAAAAAAAAAAAGGGAGGACTCAAGATTTCATGGCAACGTGCTGCAATAGATTTGAATTTAGAGGCCAACTCAAACTTTTTGACTTTTGAAATAAACTACAGAAAAATAAATAAAAGTTTTGTTGACCTATAATCTTTAGTTGAGATGATTTACTTTTCTTCTTTAGATAAACTTTAATCTTTGAGATTGGTTGATTTTAAAATGTTTTTAATTGAAAATATAGACATTTTAAACATCAGTCACTTTCACTTCAGTGCTCTTACTCAATTTTTGGGGGGTTTCTAAAATTTAAAGATTTAAGTTTATCTTAAGAAGAAAAGTAAATTATCTCTACAAAAGATCAGTAGTTGGTAAAACTTTTTCAAAACTTAATTTGAGTTGGGCTTAAAAATCTATTGAAGTACGTTGCCTTGAAATTTTTGAGCGGTCAACTTTTTTGTTTTTACAATGTAGACCTATGGCATGATAGATGAAAATTAAAATGTAAAAAAAAAGGGAAAAAAAAGGTAATTTTTTGCCAAAGCCACAGGGAGCCATTGGAGAGGAGTATGTGGTTGCAGACCCCTGGCCTAGTTGGATTCCACTGCTCTCCCCATAGGAGTGTAATAGTGTTTTACTGCTGATCGTGTGTAAGCACCTTAATGAAAAGATACTTATGAATACTGAATTTAATTTCAGTAGTTCCCTGTAAAACCTTTTTTTAAAATGTATTTTTGAAATTTTCTTGATAGTTCATGTTAGGGGAAGAGGGTGTTCATGTTTAAAGTTGCCCCCCCAACTACAGGATGATTAAGCAGATTTTGGGTCCAATTTGCCCCTTCCAACAATAGCAGGGTTCTCGATTCATGGCAGGCCTGACCAGCTTATCTGTCAAACTGATTCTGTAGTGTGAGGCGTTTACGGACACAATCTTAATGTTACCGACTGGACCGGACTCTCCCTTTCGAATCGTAAATGTCAGACATTGCTTGATATTTACAACCTAAAATATGGATGATTATGTCAGTACAGAGTGAAAGAGAGGTGTTGCCAAGCAACAGTAAACATTTTAGCTCTTGTGGCTAATGTTAGCTTGCATACAACTGTTGGCAGATATTAAAAATATTAAAATCTCACCTCCAGTTCTCACTGAAGAATTGACTCTGTGCTGACTGCATCTCCCAAACATTTTCATTTTAAAACTTCTGTAGTGTAGGAACAGCTTAAATTTAACATAAAACAGCCTCCACAGCCTTTTATTTGTTTCTGACCCATCCAGTAAACATCAGGCTATGTACGGCATTGGCTCAAAATACTGCCAGTAAAAGCAAATCACTTTGCTGGATGCATATACATGTTAATTGTGTAACAGTGGGATGAAATCATTTGCCCTAAAGTAGGTAGGGATGCACCGTTAACCATACCAGCATCGGGTATCAGTCTCATACTGTCCTCACGTCCTCGTACTTGTACTCATAAAACTACTCTGATACCCTACACCCGATACCGCATCATGAAAAGTAGCCGCTCGACACAAGTAAACATCTAAGGAACCAACACGATGCAGAGTTCAAGGAGTTTGCTGATGCTTACCCTCTTTTCTTGGTTGCACTGTTATTATTAGCGAAAGGCTTGTTTTCCTCAACATCATCCACCAATGACCGCAGTGACTTTTGAAACTGTCCGTAAAATTCCATGTAAGTCCATAGAAAACTGAAACAACCTCCCAGAGTGCACCTGTAGACTGCAGCCAGCCGCTGTTCAGTAAATCCTGGTGGCTGTAAACTAGTTGAATGTCTCAACTAATTCATCTGAAGATGAAGAAAAAACACTGCTTCCACCAGTCTGTAACCCTCTTTTCTTCATAATAAACTGCTACAACTTCTCTCTGTGTAGAAAAGGCCCCAGCGTCGCCAGTTTATCGTATTCACTGTTGTTGATGTGCCTTTAATTATCTGTTCATCAGTGTTCATTTCAGTATTATGTTTTTTCCATTGGTGTATGTATGTGTTGTGTGTAGTGTTATGGGATATGTGCAATACTGTTATGTAATTGTTGTTGAGATGGTATGCCTGGTGATGTACTGTTTGTTGTCATTGAGGCTGTCAAGGCATGTATGCTACAGTTGGCATACAGAGTCCAAGACAAATTTCCCTAAGTGGGACAGTAAAGTATATTGTATTTTATTAATCTTATAGGTGAGCCAGCTCACTGGTTGGTTATATTGTGAGTGACATCACACAGTATAAAGTGAGTGTGTGCCAGTGTAACGGTGAGCCACAGTTGTGCGGGACCCTAACTTCAGTTTAAGTCGTGTGTGTGTGAATGACAAGTGAGTACAACCATCGTATGGCGTGTTATATTTCTGTGTAGATGTGGTTGTGTATAACCTTTATTGACTGATGTAGACGAGAGTTCGGAGCTAAATCACTTTAATTACCTGTTGTGTCGGCTATGTGTCCATGCCTGCTAGATAGCCACCTAGCTCACCTGTCCCTGCACATTAGGTGTAAATATCCATAATTATGATTGTATGTTCATTATCTGGTTCAAGTACCGCTGCACGTATCGCTGCACTGAAATGCGGAGTAACTAGTTTAAAGTAGCGTTTATCGCCGATGTTTAACGCTAATTTGCCACCGGAAGTAGCACACGTTGGACTTTCACAATAAGAGCGTCATGGCAGTTCGGTTACCGGAAGTGATATGTAAAAAATGATGGTGACTTGACAGAGTGAGACAAGTCTGAGAGATCTGTGTGCTGAGTGTTTTAAAGTGTTTGTTTACCAGTGTAATAAGAGAGATAAGATTGTAATCTTTGATTATCTACCTCATTTGATTATCGTCTGTTTATATTAGACTGTTATAGGTTGAATTAATTCATGCATATGTTTATTTATCCTTAACTAAGTTGTATTTGTTATTCTTTCTTGTAGAAAACACACACACATACACCCAAGGCTTGTACCCTGTATGTGATGCTGCATAAGAGATTTAATGTCATTTAGACATTAAAGTAGTCTGTCATGTAGCAGTTAACAAGATATTAACCATAAGTTAAAGACTGACAATAGTAATAATACAAAATATGTTAACATGATAAATTAAAAAAAAAAATTACCTCTGGCAGAAGCACATCCATAACAAATGCCACTTGATCGTGACATGTGGTTGCCTGTGCTTCAACCAGACTTGTCAAGAAGCCCAGCACTCTGTCCAGCTGCTCATCCTCCTCAAAGAAAATTCTGACTCTGCCCTTTGATGATGCCCAGGAGGATGCAACTTTTCCTGCAATGACTGCCTGTAAATATAAAAATATATTTTTGGGAGGTTGCTCAAAATAAATATACAAACACTAGGCTAACAGAAAATGGTTCACTTAAATCATTCATTTATCATGTTTTGACCAAAATTATCTAGAGTATGTGAGTCAAATTTTATTTTCAAACTCACTTCAAGATGTTGTAGCAGGCCTTTATCCTGAGTGATGAACGTTAAAAGAAGCTCACTGGTGACTCTTCGTTCTTGTTCAGCTTGCTGAGCCCTTTCCTAAAATTTGATTAAACAGAAAGTGCTTTACATATTAAAAACATACACCCCCACCCTGCACACCCTCATACGTACAGTACATACACACATAGCACACTACACACATAGCACACTACACACATGCATCCACCCCACCCCAAAAATAAAATATGGCTGAGGAAACACCATTCTATGGGAGCCGTCCACACCGAGAAGTGTCACTGCCCACAACTACAAAGGGTGCCGCCACCGCAAACGTAATTATTCTGTTTCTTGATCCTTTGCATGTCCTTACCATTAGCCTGTTGAAAGACGTGTCTTCACTCAGGATCCCAACATCTCTGGTTGTGGTGACCACATCCTGTTGGTCACTGCTGTCATTATTGTCCTTAATCAAGACACACAAAGACATGACTTAGTGCACAGCTGTAAACACTGGATATGTTGTTCTCATGCAATAATCTTCACTCACCTTAACCTGCTCTCTGGGTGGAAAGCTGTAAGGCCTCTTACTGTACATGTGATCAAAGGCAGGGTCAATGTGCTGTGGATTCTGCAGAAAGCAAATCATAATTGTGTCAGTTTGTTTTATGGGGATCCAGGGAGGACTGACGTTTGCACTTAAAATTATTGCGCCCCCATTGCAAATTTGGTTTATTGACAAAATGTACAGACTTTCTTCTTTTTACAATGAACAAATCAACCAAAAAACATTGGTAAAGCTCAAGACAACACATTTTATAAATGTGGTTTTTAGGACAACTGCTGTCTCAAAATAACTCAATCCTCACAATGGAATCCCCCATAAGAGTACACCTTAGCATAACTGGTGTTGTACACCTGATACAATTTATCAATAGCTTCATTAGTTATATCAGGTGTGCTTCAGATATCACTTCAAATAACTGTACTGGCTGCAGATTTTTCAACGGTGAAGTTTAAGTGCATGTCAGAAATATGCCTGAGTGACATACAAATACATGTATTGCAAAAACGACAGTTTGTTAATTTTGCTAATACACCAATTCTGTAATGGGGTGCAATAATTCTGAATGCAACTGTATAATAACACAGTACCATCAAGAACATATTGCATCGTGTGCTATAAATGTTCATTTAATAGCTGTTTGAGTGGTGACCTATTTCCAAACAGGCAGGAGTGATGGATACTGTGTAAGGTCTTCACTGACCATGGTGCTGCTTGGTTTTCTTTTGCGTGTGATCCTGAATACCGGTGGTACATTGTCACGAAGGGTTGCCTTTCCTTCTTCTGTAAAATGGGCAAACTTCCTTCCGTACCTGTAATTAACATACATTTTCATGACCCAGAATAAAGAGACAAGTATTACCATAAAGTGTTCTTAATAATTTCATTAAAAATCGAATTGTCTTTCAGGAAGCCCTGCAGCATACCCTTCCAGCCCAAGGTTTTCTAATAGAACAATGCACCACCATCTTCTCAGGAGACACATGTCATCCTAATAAAGACCACAGTTACAGTTACTACCACAGTTGATTTTGTTATAGTTTAAAAAATGTAGTAATATCATTTTTTCAATTTTATAGGATACTTACAACACTGAAGTCAAAGCAAGCATCCACGGCAAAGTACCAGGCATACTGTAGTGATGATAAATTATATAAATCAATACATGTAAGACACATGGAATATCTGACAGCTGACTACTACTTTATATGGCATTACGCTCACTCACCATTATCATGAAGACACCACAGTCATTGCCATGTGTCTGCTTAGGAACATCCTGTGTAACGGACAGTTACAGTTAACGAATAGTAGATAATTACAAATCTATTTGATAGTGATATTGCAGGCAATACCTCCAAATCCAGAACAGTCTTCTCCGTCCAGGCTCCCGCAACAATCTGCTGTGCAACACCTCTGAGTAACAAAAAACACAGCAATGTAAAACATGAAAAGTATACACTGCTATGATTCTGTTGGGGAGAAAAAACGCAAACTGATAAAATATGAACAGTATCAAAATCTGTAATCCACAGAACAGGGAACATGTCCAAGAACTGGACCATGCAAATAGGTACATTTCAAGTTCAACAAGGAGGATTTCTTTCTGCCCCCCTTTCCTTTTGATTTCACTGACAAATTGTCTCTTTGAGTCCATTTCAGCTCTCTAGAAACAAATCTTGTCTGACCCTATAACAATCTTTCAGTGCTCACGATGAACTTATGTTTGGAACGTTTTCAAAACATTGGCAGGTCAGGGTAACGTGACCGCCAGAACACACAACACTGACAACCTCAACAGCTTCCTGTAGGCCTGACTAGAGAAACCATCAGCTTTTCTGAAGTACAGGGAATCCAGAAAGAAGATTTCTTTCCGGAGTGGCCTCATTGCCTATAGAAAATATACAGTTTGCACAATAAGCAAAAAGCCACAGCAAACTCAAAAATGACTTGTCTTCACATGTTCTGTTGATATTGTATGCCGCTCACAAAATTATGTTCTGTATACAGTATCTGAAATGGTATAATGTCCTTACACACAGAAGAAAATGCCCTGGAATCCACAGGGGGATGATGAGGGCATCTCTCTGGTCAGCATCTTTCTGTTAAAAAAAGTGCTGATTTTATTGACTGATTTTATTATTTTATTGACACTTGAATCAGTTATGCATGATGAGGGAGTACATGATATTGAGCAGTGATTTGTTAGACATTTTATTTAGCTTAGTGTTTGAATTATCCTTGACGCATAGTATTTTAGGACCAGCAAAGACTTTTCACAAAATGACAATTTATATTGTTTAATTACTGGAAAATGGAGCAGGGGATCAATGTTTGTGGGAGGGAGCCATGTTGGGCTGATGTGCAGGTCAGCGACAAAAACATCCCTTCCCTGTAGATTGAAAGCAAACCAAGATTTAAGTGCTAGAAAATGGTAAAGCATATGGCTCAGTGTCACTCATCAATACATCTATGTAACGCAAGCCTAGAAATTCCCTTTTCATCCACTCACTTAATCTTGGTCAGTATTAAATGTCTTACATATATTTATTTTTTTAAACCAACCTGCATATTTGCCATCTCCCGGACCAGCCTGAGGCACCCATTCCCTACCTGTTGATATAGTTTACAAACAGCATCATACAATGAATTCTTAATGATTTTTGATGAAAAGATGCTTTCATCAGTAAAATGTACAGTTGTTAAGTACCATTGATTCCATTTCTCTCTGAAGTCCAAGGGTCAAGATGTCACTTCTGCAAAGGCAAGTTGGTCCATCTTTGATGATGAGCTCATTTCCAGGTCTCGTAACATCCAGGACATAATTGAGCTAGGGTAACAGGTATAAATACCATAAAAAAAAGCATTGACACCAACAATTTGTCAAAAAAGTTGTTAAGAACAATGATGGCAGTATGCAGAAATATCTGTTTACCAGCTGCTCCTGAAGCGGATGATGACCCTTTACGGTCCATGAGGCTCGGCAGGGCTTCAGTGATGAAATGATTGTCAGGGCCTCACGTTCCTCTGAACACTGGTCAATGTTTGCTGGGTCCAATTGCACTGTAGTAAAAGATATAACATCATCACGCCTTGTTCATGAGACATGTTTGTCTACCAATTATATAGATGGCATTTCCAAAAGGGATGGCAAATTACCTTTGGGATGTGCTGGAAGTGAGGTTCCGCTCTGCAAAAGCGCAGTTGCTAGAAAATATAACAATTTAAACATAAATATAGCAGTGCATACAATACATCATTACCATTATTACCCTTTTTTTGATAATTACACACCCATTATGGCCTTTCCAGATGAATCCAGTGTGATGTCTGCAGATGAGATTTTATGAATGTCAGCCAAGGTCTTCTCATTCAACATGGTGTTGTGATGATGAATGATAGAGTGCATGAGAAAAATATGGCTCCCTGGAGACATCATATTTAGGAAGTAGTTATTCTTTCTCATTTTGGAGAACAACTGCTCTGCTACCTGAGAATTCACCCAGCCATGCAGTTCGGGTACCAGAGCAATTTTCCTCAAGCAGTCTTTTGCGTCTTTGGTGTTGGCCTCGTGGAAAGTGTCGTACAGAGCATAGTGTTCAGCTGAACCTGTAGAGGGGTGTGCATTGCTGTCTGCATGCTCCTTTTTAATTTTCAGCCATGGCAAGTTTACTTTCAGATCACCTTTCACGCAGGTTGGTGTGCGTGGCCAAACCTCTTGCAAAATCATATATGACTACATTAGGGAAGTGCTTAAATGACAGCAACATGTCACAGTAGTCCCGTGGACTTTCAGCCCTCACATTGAACTTGATAGAATTAATGATCCCACAGGGGCACATTATCACTGCCCAGCCACCTTGACAAGAAACAAAGAAAGAAAAAAAAAACATGAGATGGAAAAAATATTTAGAAGTGTTTGGTTTAAATCATGCTTCACTTTGATAGTGTCAAAGATGTGTTTTATTAAATATAAATGTAATTGTCAGCAAAAATCTCAGATTTGTATTTTTGATAAACTTACCAGATGTACCCCATACTTTTTGAAAGACCTTGTCAAAAGCACTGCGGGTTTTCATCTGGTCTTTCAACCTGATGACAAGATCCATTTTGGAACCCGTTGACTCAAGGCCACACTCTTTGACCAGGTTTCGCACCGCGTCAACCTGTGAAAACATAGGCAAATATTTTAACAGCCACATAAGCTTTAATGCAAAGATGCTAGCATGAATTACATTCAAAGTATTGCTTATACTCACACGTTTTTTGTTATGCACAAATATGCACCTAATAAATGTGAACATTTCAGAATTAAAATCTAGAAACTAATCTGGTAACGCTTTGGATTACAGCCTGCATACCCCGTACTTATGAAATACATACCTGGTAGCATAAATTATTCCTAATACCTCTCAAAGTTCCATATTATTGCTCAGTATGTCAGTAATTACTCTGTACATTGCAGGCTCTAATCCAAAGCATCACTGCTAATCTCACCTTCAAGTTCATTATTTGGTTGATCAATCTGTCCTCGCATATATCCATCTCGGCCTGGTCTGCAGGGTTTGCCCGCTTGCTGCCTCGACCCTTCTGGTATTCTGTGTTTAATAACAAGTTGCTTGCCCTGGTGTGTGGTCCAATCCAAGGTGCCCATTTGTGATAGGACGGTGATATCACACATGGATTAGCAGCATTACCTAGAGAAGGAACAACCAGACAAAAAACACATGGACTCCTCGTAAGAAATATCAATGTATGCAGTTGGATACATCT
Organism: Lutjanus argentimaculatus; assembly: GCA_034769285.1. NCBI lineage: Eukaryota > Metazoa > Chordata > Actinopteri > Lutjaniformes > Lutjanidae > Lutjanus > Lutjanus argentimaculatus. Next base: position 839,020 of record JAWZSL010000006.1, on the reverse strand, counting down.
GGCACAGAGCACCCTTTAAATGATGACTTTTCAACATATGAGACTGTTGGATCACTTGTGGAATCCTTTCTCCCACTGAAACCTGACCTCAACCATTCCCTTTCAGTAATTCAAAGTTGAAAATCTTCACCTACTCTTCACAAAGCCCCGACAAAGAATTTCTTGGCTAACAGAGAGCCAGAAGTCATCAACGTCCACCTGGCCATCAAATTCAGGTGGTGGTTCTTGGAGGTCACACACTGACAATCAAAAGACAAACAATCAGTGGCAATTGTAAGACACTGTAGCATTTCTGAAAAAAAACATGAAAAGAAAAAAGTACCCACTTGGCATACTGAATACTCCCTTTTTGTGCAGATCCATAATCACAACAGGGGGGTGATCTCCACAGTTTACACACGAGAATTCATATTTGTGGGATGACAGGGCTTCAAAATGAAGGTAGCCATGAAGAATCAAATCAGGATCTGGATACTTTTGATTGTTTGTTTTCTGCAAAGCCTCCACCACTCTTAAAACAGCTGTATGGCTCTAGAAATGGATGTGAATATAAAGTTGTCACATTGATAAAGTGGGTTCAGAAAATATTCAGACCCATTCAGTTTTTTCACATTGTGTTATGTTGCAGCCTTCTGCTAAAATTGTTTAAATTCAATTTCAGCTTCATCAATCTACACTCCATACTCCTAAATGCAAATTAATTAAAAAAGGAGAAACAGAGTAATCAGACCCTTTGCTTTGACAATTTTTCTTTATCATCTTGAGATTATTATACACCATGTTTGTATCTACTGGAAAGGAACAAAGGTTAACACAAAAAATATATTTTTATACATTTTATTTACCTGTATAGAGTTCCTCAGAAAGAGACAGAAATGATGTGTAAAAATGACACGATCATTGAAGTTATGTAGGCCCTCTGCCCACTCCTGGTAGCGGTAAAATGTGCCGCATGCAGCACATTCTTTACAATATGTTGTTACACCTTAAAAAAGAAAAGAAAAGGGATGTTCAAAGTCTTGTCAATGTTTCAAGAATTACAGAATGACTGACTATATTTATCATGCATGAAAATTAAAAACAGCAATTACAATTGCTATCATGGACTACAACCTACCCTCCACAACTTCATTGATTGTAACAATCTTGGCTTTGTTCGATATGACAATCGGTTCTGAAAGAGGAACTTCGCCTGGACACTTGTGGCAATAGTTCTCACGTGGGACCAAGTTCCTAGGGATATCCGATGACGACTTTACCAATGTCAAGTCTCTTGAGAGATTTGCTGGCAGGGCCTTGTGTGAAATAAGGTACTCCACCATTTCCACCAGTGCTTCCCCCTCTGGGGGGGGGGAATGTTCCCTGTTTGTGTGTCAACTGCAGGATGTGTCTCAACTGAAAATGTCTCAGGGGGGTCTTCATGACAGCTTTCCGGATTTGTGAAAATCTCAGGTTTTAGCTGGTGCAGGTGCCACTTAGCTATGGCTTTGTGTGGGCAGGATTTTCGAGCCTTTGTGCAAGGGCAATGCCAAGTATTTTTGATACCATTGTAGTGGACCATGAGCCTTCCAAATCTACAGTATGAGGAGATGTGTGGCTCAAAAACAGAAAAAAAGTACTGTCTTTGTTCTTTCCTGAGATTTACTTCAAAGCTCAGTGGTGCACCATCTGCATCAGCAGCCAGCTTCCTTCTTAAACAATCTCTCTCTGTGTCCTTGCTGAACCATTTGTTGATTACCATATCTGTTAAAATCTCTTCATCAAGGGCAACAGGTAAATTAGTGGCTACAGGACCATACACCAATGACTGAATATGTTGGCAGTCAAAACCTACTTGCCCACTTCTGCGTGCATATTCATATAGCCTGTTGCATGTGTCCAACTGACAGGTAATCTGTGGCTTCTCACCCCAGGTACACTTTTGGACATGAATGTACTGGGCTGGACCATTGAATATCATTAAAACTGCAAAAATGCCCCTTTTTCTATCAATACACACAGACCGTAGATAGCGACTGGCTGTGATGTCTCGTGTTTTTGATGCGTGTCGTCTCTGAATATGAGCTTTGAGGTTTTTTTTTTAATAATATCAAGTTGCAAAAACAACATGTGGTTTTTCTGCGTTTTGATATCAAAATTTTGGGGGCTGTCATCTTTTTTGGGCAAGTTTTCGAAGCCTTTGTCGCTGCTGTAACCAGCGGTGGACTTGCCGTCGCCACCAGTGTCAGTGGTGAACCCGCCGGTGTCGGTGATGGGCCCACTGGTGCTGCTGGCATCAGTGGTGAACCCGCCGGTGTCGGTGATGGGCCCACTGGCGCTGCTGGCATCAGTGGTGAACCCGCCGGTGTCGGTGATGGACCCACTGGCGCTGCTGGCATCAGTGGTGAACCCGCCGGTGTCGGTGATGGACCCTCCAACGTCAGTGGTGAACCCGCCGGTGCTACTGGTGTCAGTGGTGGACCCATCGTTGCCACGGCCGTTAGTGGTGGAGCTGCAGTCACTGCCACTGGTGTACCTGCCGTTAGGCAAGTTTTGAAGTGATTGAAGAACAGCTCCTTTCGTACAATAACCTTCGGACAGTAGCTGCAATGGTAATGGCTGCTGGGCACACAATGAAGGTGACATTTGTAGACATTATATCCTGAAAGAATGGCAGAAAAAAATATGGAAGATATTACAGGTGCATTTTAAGAAAATATTTTGTAAATATGTAATATATAAAAAATAATTTCTATAAGATTTATAGAAAAGTAGGTCTACACATTGTCCAAGAACTTAACGGTTCTTTTATTGTTACTGTTGATCATTTAGCTTGCAATAGTCAGTCTGGAGGCTGCACTGCCCCACAGTTGAGTTCTGCCTTTTTTGTTCATCATCAGATGCCTGGGCAGTGATGAGAATACTTGATGAGCTTGGGGACATATGATACCAATTAAAAGTATTATCATGCTGCATAGTAATCTCTACTTATCATACAGTGTAACAATTAGGGATGGGATGGGAAATTGAGAACCACTTCCAGTTGAAAATCAACAACAAATTGAATTTGGAACCAATATCATCTGATGCTGATCAACAAAGGCAGAACTCAAGTGCAGGGCAGTGCAGCCTCCAGACTGTATATAGCAAGCCAAAAGATTAACAGTGACAATAATAGAACAGTTAAGTTTCCCCACATAGAATAGCCTACTGACCATAAATCGATAACATAATTGACAAAGAATCAGATCAATAAGGGGAATCGATAATGGCATTGGTATTAACAAAATTTTATCAATATCTGTGGTTGAACTTACCTCCATATTTAACAACGGACTTCTGGTGGCCTTGTAAATGGGGAATTAGGGCATGGTATGGCCCTACCTTGTGGCACATCGGGCACTGAAAAGTGTCCACTCCCAATTTAATGAGCTCCGGGCATGTGCCCTCCCGAAATGTTGTGATGTTGGTCTATAGGAGAATAAAATACTATTAAAAAAAACTCATAGGCCTACTTCCTTACTTTATACATTTTATTTTGAAAAGAAATAAAAGGAACTGTAAACCACACTTCAATCAAATTTCATCAACACACGTATCACCGAAACTATTCTTTGAATATATTTTTGCTAAAGAACAAAAAAAAAAAAGTTTGATATGTTGAGTTAAATGAAAATAAAAATACGTGCCGTGTTCCCCCACTGCTTCTGTTATCATCCCTTGCTCACTCATTATTCTGATTTTCATATAGCCTAACACATGTAAAAGACGACACAAAATGGGTTTACTCGCGGACATTTTCAGTGTATTGAGTTTGAAGAAAAAGTTTTTTATTTCAAAAAAAGTAATTAATGCTCTTTCTGCCAAGCAAAAGATGTCTAAAACGTTAACATTAAATTAAACGTCAATATCTTCCCAAAATGTAAACGACCTACGTGCTGCAGGCAACTGCAGTCGGTTGGCGAATGTACGGTTAAAATGACATTAAGTGTTAATTTAGAAATAATATAAATGTGTCTCACCTGAACCGGCATTGACATGAATTGTGCCTTCTTCGTCTTCCTAATCGCCGTACTGCCTTCTTCTTCTTCTTCTTCTTCCTGGTTTATTGCTTGCCTGCGCGCCACCGTACCAACAGCAGGCGTGGTTTGCAGGGGGCGTAGTGTGTAAGGGGCGTGGTTTGCTGCGGCTTCGGGGGCAGCGCAGGCTGCAGTCAGGTATTATTAGACATGTTGCTGTCGCAAAGTGAGCAGACACACCTCCGTGACCGTGGCGCTTTTGCATACAGGGGCGGGCGGGGGTGGCATAATGGTTCCGGTAGAGGAGAGGAGGAGGGGTTCAAATGCACTAACATGCACGCGCGGCCGGACCGGCTTACCAAAACAGAGGCTCGAGAACAGCACACACAGAGGGCGTGTCATGTGACTCTCTACTCCAGAGGTCAATACAACACTAGTTGTGTACATAGCAAAAGTTAAATTCTGGTCTAATTCCGGAGGAGACTGAAGAGTCTGGTCTCCAAATACTTCAGCCAGGAGTTCGGCGAAGAAGCTCGTAGGTCTGGGTCCTTCAATTGATTCTGGGAGGCTGATTATCCTAATGTTGTTTCTATGGCTGCGGCTTTCGAGATCGGTGGTCTTTGCTGTTAGCTTAGCATTGCTATTTGCTAATGCTACACACCTCTCCTCCAGTGCTTGAATACGCTGGTCTTGCAGCTCGGTGTTGGATTCTAGTGAGTCCAAACGCTGACCATGCTCTGTCACCATTGACTGCATTTTGTCAAATCTCAGTTCCAAAGCAGCGAATGTTGCTTTAAAGTTGGCTGCAATGCTAGCTCTGTGGTCCTCTAGGAGGTTAGTTATGCTAGCCAGTGTTACATTGCTGTCCACCGGAGCGGCGTCAGCTTCGGTCTTTTTTGACGTTTTTGTTGCTTTCGACATTTCGCTGAGGTATCCAAGGTTCTAATTTCAGTTATTCCACCTTCAGTCGGCTGGGGTTTTAAAGAAAAAGTAAGTTTGTAAAGATATCGCTGCGAGAGACGGAGACAACGCTGCTTTCACATGTTCACCCAAACCGGAAGTCGGAGTGAGTACATATTGACTGAATTTTAATTTTTGGGTAAACTATTGCTTTAACAAGATAACACAAAATTGGTAAAGCAACTTACTACAAATAACCTAAAAATGTAGTTTGTACAGTAACTATGGCAGCAGGAAACAGCAACGATTTGTTACATGTAGAAAGTGAGGAACATCTGATGAAAATAAAACATGTTTTTAAAGTTACTGTTAGAACTGTAATGGCATTAAGTACTTGTATAGGGACTTGGTATCAGCAAGTACCCAAATGTAAGTATTTTGTACTTGTACTCGGCCTGAAAAAAAGTGATATCGGTGCATCCCCACCATAAAGACACTGATGATTTCTGCCATTCACAGTCTTTGAGTTTCAGAAGAACTCTAATTAATCCTTTGGATTTTAGAGTGAATGTAGATAGAGTATATACGTTTGTATTATTGTTTTCAAAAGTGTTGTGAGTGAAAAACATTAGGTATTCTTTATTTTAGACAGGAGAATCAATACAATATGTTGGCATGTGACAGAACACAGCTTGCATTTGACACTTAAATCGTATTAAGTGCACAGTTTGTGTATGTTGTAAAATGTTGTATGTAATGTTACAGTATGTTGTGGTATGATTGGTTATGTAATGACTGACCTAATCAACAAAATTCTACTTTTTAACATAGAAGGGCTTTTGAAATCTAAATGACGTTTTCCAGAGTCATAGCCAAAATGGCAGCACAATTTAACACAATTAATACCACTGTGATATGGTGATATGGTATGGCATTAACAACCTCTTCCCTTTAATTTGTTTATTTAAAATATAATTATTTATTGCTGCCACGTGTGTGTGGTTCAGTGTGTGACATTTAGTACTTGAAGAAGAACCCAGCTCAAAATGTCAGTGCATATTAATGTTTTTATGCAAGCTGTAGTGTGCAGACCTTTTAGCTGTTTAATATGAATTTTGCCAAGGTTATGTTGACATTACGTGCTCATGAGCTGAGAGCAGGGAACTTTCAGACAACTCATCATTATTGGTGAGTCTGTGCTTGTGGCAAAGTAAGAAAAATATGTTCATCAAACTAGAAGAACAAAACATTCCTATCCAGCAGCTCTCTGAGCAGGTGAGCAACTTCATCTTTCTTTTTGTTTCTTTTTTTCCTTTGTATCCCTCTTTGTTTTTCTATTTCTCTGTATTTGCATGAGGCAGTCTTCTTTAACAGCTCACAGACTGCTTCAGACTCTTGTGAGAGATAAGTTAACAATCAGGGAAAAACTCTTCAGAAAGTTTTCAAAGTTGTATGCTGAAATTACAGATGGCATCCAGCAGGGGCAACTTCCAAAGCAACAATAAATATCAGTATCTACTAAGCCCCTAAATGGATTTCAGACAGGAAAACTTAACTGAAACACAACATATTTTCATCCCACAAAATTCAAGGGAAAATGGAAGTAAAAGTAACTGGTACATTAAATATCAGATGTGATTAAAGTAAATGTTGCTGCAGATTCCATTAGCATCCTTAATTACAGTAAGTTTGACCCAGCGAAACACACAGGCCATATTGTAAAAACTCGACAACAAAATATCTTTGTCTCTCGGCAATGAAAACAAGGATGAACTAAAGAGCAGGCTAATATTGGACAGAGATGAGATGGACTGTTCTGTGTTTCACATCACACGTTTTATTGGAGCAGAGCGACTGGAGACTGGACATTCATGAGGAGTCTTTGTTCATTAAACAGGCATTAGTGCAAGACGATCGTGAGCCTCATGAAGAGATTGTCCTGTCGCTCACATTATTATCAGTTCTGCTTGTTTGTATTTAGAACAGGAATTCCTACAACCAGCTCCGTAATGTTTTGTTTGAAATGGGCTACATACAGCATTCTGATAAAGATAAATGTTTTGAGACACTAGTATATTCCCTACCATCTTTCTAGCCTTTTTTGCCCTCTTCGTTTTGTTAAAGTTTCTTTTTCTCTCTTGTTGTTTTGACGGTTTTTCTGTGATGTTGATGGGTTGTCGCTGACATTTTGTCCCCCATCAATTTGATTTATTTTGCATTATTCAGTTAAGTAAATCAGTATGACAGCATAATTTTCATTCACTCAAGCAGAACATTCTGCACAGAGAATGAAAAAGAGCTACACAAAGTGGCCCATTACACATACAAAACAATCAAAACTGGTTGCCAATAGGGGCAACCTGAAAGCACAAAGAGCTGACAGATCCTGGATGCCTGGTAACTGGTGTTCTTACAGGAGAAGTCTGTAATATATTTACTGTAATAAATTATTAAATGACCATAATATATCATCAGTGATAAAGGAAACAAGTTAAATTGAATTATTACACAGCATTGTCAAATGCTCGATTCTGATTGGTCAATTACAGCATTCTAAGGTCTGTTATTTCTGTATAGCAGACCGTTGCTATGAATAGCAGACCGTTGCTATGGACATCTCTGATCGACTCTGGCAGATCACGTCCTGTCATATCAATCCGCAAAAAGATGTCTACACCCTGCAACAAGAAACCGTTAACGTTAGTTTTCTGTTGCTCCATCAGAAAAAAATGAATATTTTTCCCATATCAATTTTAATATATTTGGAGAGAATGAAACTTTGGATTCTTGGTTAATGGCTGACCAGTCCCCAGTAAAGAAAAGAAGAGGAGAGGAAAACAGCGCAGAGAAAGAAAGTGAGGTGAAAAAACACAAGGAGCTGGATGACAAGGAAACTGACAAAATTGAAGAAGAAATGAAGTAAATTCTAAACTGAGCACAGTATGGGTCATGACTGTGAAATGTTCAGTTTAATGTGAATTATAATGCTAAGTAGGCTCATCTTCACTACGGAGTTGCCGTTGCTATGGACGCAGTTCTAACCATAGCAACGAACGGACCATTTTTTCAAGTGGAGGCAATTCAATCTTTTCTAAATTAATAAAATCATATTTAAATCAACATTTTATGTCAAGCTTTTGATTTCTTTAGTAAGTAGCCGTGTAATGATGCAGGACCCTGACGCGAAGCTCCAACTTCTGGTATTATTTGCCCATTTCATGTTATTTAGAATTTAAAAAAAAATTCTCTGCACACCTGAATGTGTGATAGGTGCGTCGGAGGAAAAATCATCTTAATTATAATAACTTAATTATAATTGTTTTAATTATAAAATAAATAATTATACCTGATGAAGGTCGTTCAGACCGAAACGTTGTTTATTTAATAAATCAGTAGAAAGCGAGACAGTGTGCGGGGTCTCCCTAATTGTTTTCATGTTATTTAGAGTTCAAATTAATGCTGAATGTTCACTCATTCACTGAACAAATCATTAATAATCTTGTAGAAGGGGTAGATTTTTATAACGGTTAAACTGAGCAATCTGTTAATGGAGTTTGGCAGCAGTGAGACTCCAGAGTGTGTACTTTCAGAGCTGGGGCTTTTGTTTTCAGGACAACAGGCTGAACTTAACATTGACAGACAACTGACAGTTATAAACAGCTGATAGGACCCACCCTTGGTTGTTATTGTCAGTTTATGATATTGTGTGCATCTCGCTGTCCTGCAGTGTTCCAGCAGCCTACCCAAGCTTATCTGACAGGGGGGAACAACTGGCTTCAACCATAGATCATATATTAAGTAGGATTTCAACCTATTCAATACAGTCCATGGCTCTAACTTGCTATTTGAACTGCAGGACTCAATACAGTGGCCACCTGGTTTTCTTGGTCATAGATCAGCCAGCTCGATATTTTTATGCCCCATTTCTGAATAATAAATGAATATTGTTTTCTTGGTTTTACTGACTTATTGCTCTTTAATCATTAATTCTTAATTCTTCAACAAGTACTAATTAAGAAGATAAATGGCATTGTATCCTTTTATCATTCCTAATAATCCATCCAAACGATGGCAGGAATTTACACTTAACAGCAAAGTGACAGGCTGTATAAACTCTGATGTTTGGCAATGGCAGAGGGTGGAAGGGGTAAAGGCTTTATGGAATAGTCACAGAGGAGACACAACTCATGACCAGATAGCCAAAATCTATAAATAAAAATTAAGTATAAAAGTAGAAATTTGTAAACTTCTTGTGATGGCTCGCAGGCATTCACAGTGATAATGTAGGGGGATGCCACTGCAGCAATGGCAGCTTGTTAACTTCCGGTACTTCGCCACATTCATCTATAGAATGTAATGACAAGGAAAAGAATTGATATTATTATCATCTGTTTATTGTTATCAATTTGACCCGTGATCACTGTAAGCTTTTTCCACTGTAATACAAATTATGAAGATAGAAGTTACTCCAAGTTGCCCCTGACCATGATTTTAATTTGTTGATCACACTTAAACTAGTAAATATTCAAGAGAGCAACATGTAGAATCTATAGAACTGGAGACGATGGGGATGATACAGTAGTGAAAGAAAAAAGGATGACTCTGTTTTCTAACGTAAAGCTGTGTGATGTGCTACTTTGAACTAACACAACATGTTCTCTGGCTGCAGATCTTATGTATGCAGCGAATGAAGTTGAGCCTTCTTACTGCCTAATGTCACCCCCCAGGCATCAACACAGAGCCAAGCAGCTCACACTGCCCATCTGACGGTCAGTCTTTGGCTGATATGTGGTCAGAGCCTCTGGTGATTGTGTGTTTGTGTTTGTGTGTGATCCCCAGTTGTTCCACTGATCAATTAATGTCAGTGGATGATACGGGGTGTTGCGGTGGGTGCTCAGGGGGTCATTGTGCGTGTGAGAGAGTGTGTGCGCATGTATGTGAGTGTGAGTAAGTCAGTGTGTGTTGCTGCCCTCAGCCTCCTCCACACCATCTGCTCACTGCAGTACGGAGTGTCCCCTCCAGCTCCCTGTAGGCCACTTTAGCGAGTCCGGTTGTGGCTCTGAATTATTATTGTGTTAGAGAACGGGTGCTTCTTAGTTTGCTGTTAATTACTTGGAGATTTTTCTCATTCATGATGGCTTACTCCATGAAGAGTAGTCAAGTTCTGTTTGCACATGTGGAGATCAGAAGGTCCCAAAGTCCAAAATCAAGATGCAAGTCCTAAACTTTGAGTTTTGAGTATCAATTCTCAAAATGCTGTATCATGATATTGTGAGACATATGTGCTACGATTCATGACAGTGATTCATTTAAACCCCTGACTGCCAAATAACAGTGCTGTTACCTAAGTCCCCTGTTCTGATTAGGGATGAGCGCGATTAGTCGACTATACGATTAAACATTGACACCAGAAATACTAGTCCTTTAAACTATTTATCAATATTTCATTCATGCACAATGCCAGTTATCTGTCGCCTATAAGATTTTATGCAGCTGCCCACCACTAGACGGGCCTGCGGCACTGTCTGACGGCAGCCCTTCTCGCCCAGCTTGTACGCACCAATCGCCTAGGCTACCCCAGATGTTTATATCAGCAGAGTCGGACAGATTACAGCAGTAAAACCAGCGCGGTGTGGCAGTGTTTTAATCTAGACAATGTAAATAATGTTGAATGTAGACTGTAACATAATAAGCTGATATATAATCACTCGACTGGAGCAACATGTGACCACATTAAGCACAGAAACAGGCATAAACCTACAAGCGGAGCAGCTGCTGCTGCTAGCACTGTTAAAAAATTAGCCACACTCGTTTACCTGCAGACTCCGTGATTCTCTTCGGTCTGAAAAGTTGAATTATTTAGTGAGTTGCTGTAATGTTTTGTGAGTTAATGTGTTCGGTTTGTATTGCACATTTAGTGCGCATAGAGCACATTTCAGCAGCATTTAAAGTACGATTTGGCGATTATTGACTGTGATTAGCGGCTTCAAATGACTCTTGATACACACAGTGTTCAACATTATAAATTAATAAATTCTGCTCATTTCTAACCTCCTTCTGACTGTTTTCTTAGTGTTAGACTAGTCAACTAGTCTAAATTCAATTTTGCATTTAATCGACAGGAAAATTAGTCACCAGGGACATCCCTAGTTCTGATAGCATAAAAAAAATCAACTTTTTAAGCTCAAATGTAGAGCTGCAATGATAGATTAATTGATTATTAATACATTTAAATCAATTGCCAACTCTTTTGATAATCGTTCATTGTTTTAAGTCCTTTTTTATTAAGAAATGTCCAAATTCCCTTATTTCAGCTTCTTAAATGTGAATGTTTTCTGTTTTCTTCACTCCTCTCTGATAGTAAACTGAACTGATCTTTGGTTTATGGACAAAACAAGAACAGAGAAGGAAAAATTAGCACACCAAAAAGCTCCCATTTAAAGGGATAGTTCACTCAAAAATGAAAATTCAGTCATTATCTACTCACTCTCATGACGACTGAAGGCTGGGCTTATTTTTTTGGTCCACAAAACACTGCTGGAGTTTCACAGGAAAACAGTGTTGCAGAATCTCCTAAACAATGGAAGTGAATAGTGACCAGTTTTCAAACATAAAAAACAATGGAATAAAAACATTAAAATGCCTCCATGCTGCTCATCTGGTGTAATCCAAGTCTACTAAAGCCCAGATGAAAAGCCTCCCTCTTTCATTCATTTAGCCACCTTTGCATTGCAATATTTTTGTATATCCAAAAGTATGTTGACATCAGCTGTTAAAAATGATGATTAAAAGTAGATGTGTTTCTCCCTTTGAGATGTTCGTTTGTACATGCATCTCTACCCAAGCCTTGCAAACTGTTGGCTAGTTGATTTGTTCACAGCACAGAGTGGAGGAGATTGTGTGTTGCACACTGCTCGTAAAACCCCAGCTGAGACGCATCTGAATTTGTAGTGTTATTGTTCAAAGAATGCTCCTACCAGCATACCAGCATATCCCACATGTCTTAATCACAATATGCTCCATTCAGAATAAGGCCTAATTCAGAATATCCAACAGGAATATTCCTTCTGTGTCAGTGAGTATTACCATCAATGGTGGAAAGACTACTGAAAATCTGTACTCAAGTGCAAGTAGTTACATTACAAAAATATTACTCAATTACGAGTAAAAGTACTAGCATGAGAAACTTCAGTAAAAGTACAAAGTATTCATCTGAAAAACTACTCCACTACTCAAGTAGTGGTTACTTCGGTTACTTTTCAACTGTTGATTATTAATGTATTATCTACAGCATCATTCAGTCAGAAGTGTTTCTGTTTCTTTGAGTCTTTGGTCTGAATCTCTCCAAACTCCTTCTCTGTTCTGCTCAGTGCTCACAGTCACCTCTACAGATGTGTATTTCATAGTTGAAAATTTAGTTCTGGTTTATTTTGTCATTTTTTTCTCATTTTAAGTTTCTTTTTTCAACAAATATCTCAGACCAGCCAGACAAAACAGTTACTGCCATTTCTATTATTTCTAATGATTAAATGTAAATATTTAGGGTTCTAACCCCGAAGGGGTAGAACCCTTCTAAGATTGTACCGGTTTATTAGGGTTCTAACCCCGAAGGGGTAGAACCCTTCTAAGATTGTACCGGTTTATTATTATTTTTTGTTGTCTGCCGCTTGAGCTCAAATTCCCGTGAGCTGGAATGAGCCAGAAACCTGAAACTTGGCCCAATGATTGGAAATGATGTGCATCAACTTTTATTAAAATATGAGCCCAGTCGGCCACATGGTGGCGCTATAATTAAGGTTTAAAAATTATTTTTTGGGGAGGCCACGCCCCTCACACCATAAGTCTGATTGACTTGAAATTTGACACACAGGTCCAACTCAATGTCCTCTACAAAAAAGCCAATGGAACCATGAAGCTCCGCCTAACTAGATTTTTTGCTAATTTGCATAATTTGAAAAACAGTAAAGTGAAATAAACTTTTACAATTTTGACTCCATCAACACCAAATTTGGTACACGGCTTTGGGGGTTGACAAGACACATTTCTATTATAAATGAGCCAGATTGGTCAAAAAACATGGCCGCTACGGACCAATGAATCTTCGCTGTGGCCGGAGCTTAGAATTGATTGGCCATAACTCCCACACCCTTTGACCTATCATCACCAAACTTGGTGGGTGGGTCCATAATGAGACTTGGAAGCTGCCTACCAAAGCATTTTGAGCTCAGCCTATAGGGGGCGCTATAAATGCCACACATCTGTATCTCAAAGACCATTGAATGGAATTTCACCAAATTTGGTATGCCTGCTCTAGGGGTGGCTATTAACTAATATTTTGAGTGCCATGTTGATAGGTGAAAGTGGGCGTGGCCTATTCGTTATTATTAATTTATGACCAGCTGGAAGGACCTAGGGACATGAAACGTGGTACATGGACTATAAATGACATCCAAATACTGCTCAAAAAAATTGGTCCCAATCAGCCACATGGGGGCGCTATAACATAGAGTGTAAAGCTTGAAAGGCTCTGCCCGCCGCACCACAAGTGCTATTGACTTGAAATTTTACACACACATCCTCCTGATTATCCTCTACAAAAAAGCCTCTTGCACCATGAACGCCGCCCTTACAGATTTTTTGCTAATTTTAATAATGTTAAAAACAGTAAAATGAATAAGCTTTTGAAATATTTGTGCCATCAACACCAAACTTGGTATGAGGCATCGGGGGACCAAGACACTCATTTCTATTATAAATGAGCAAGATCGGACGAAAAACATGGCTGCCGTCAAGAAAAGTATCCTTGAAAAGGGCGGGGCTTAGCGAATATTGGCTGTAAGATGCTAACCATTTTTCAGATGGTCACAAAACTGGGTAAATATCATCAGAAGGGGACCAAGAACACACCCAAAAAAAGACTTTGAGATTGGCACATAGGGGGCGCCACCAACATTCCCAGATATTCCCGTTTTTTCCCAAACTGATGTGTGACTTGGAAAGAGTATGTATTGCTTGGAGCTTTCAGGGACAGAGTGGGGAACGTCTTGCACTACGGCAGATGAGGGTCATGCTGGGTGGCGAGGGTCACGGTGGCTGGTTTGGGGCGGAACAGGTTAGAACCCGCAGATTGCCGCTCGCGGCTATATTTATTATATATTATATATATTGTAAATATTTTTAATGGCTTAAATTCTCAATGGCAATTGATCACTTAATGATTTATCATTAACATCATTACTCCAAACCTGTGCTGCTGCAGTGGTTAGTTTTTCGTCTATATGTCCTGGTTCTTATTGGCTCATTTGTGATCAGAATCACATTATTAGCTACAAAAATGCAGATGAAAGGTTTGAATATTTATTCAAATTGTACTCAGTACTCATTTATGACTTTAAAAGTAACTAAGTAGATTGCATAGTGTAATGCATACTTAAGTACAAGTAAAAGTACAAACTTGAAAATCTATTCATTAAAGTTCAAGTACCCAGAAAACGACTTCATTACAGTAACTTGAGTATTTGTAATTAGTTACTTCCACCCCTGATGGTCATATTCTGAATATTAGTGGAAAACTAGTGTGCATGTAAACATACTGAAGATGCTATGGTAAAAGAAAAACACAACAGTTTGATTGAGAGAAGCATACTAACAGAGGCCTGTAGAAAAGAAACACTGCTGCCACCAACTAACTGAATGTCTAGTTTTTGCCTAAATGGGTCGGTTTAATTAGAAAATAATAAACAGAACATGGAGATGTAACATTAGTGCAATAACCAGCAGCAAAAGCTTCTGTTTATTTTGGCTTGTCAATAAAAATAACTTCGCCAACGACTCAGCAACTCTGCGTGGACACACTACATCAGATACAGAGGGCTTTTAAGTCACAATGTTACAGTGGTAGAGGGCTCGGTGGTAGGTGACTTTCAGCCATTTACCTCTATTTTATTTGGGCAGTGGCACAAAACAATTATCAAAAATTCAAAGCCTTGGGACATTTAACTAAAATAATAATTGCACTATTAAGTGAGAAATGTTATTTTGGGATTTAGGTAAACTGATCCTTTACCAAGCGATCTTGTTGGAATATGGCCCGGTTAGTACAACACAGTGTTTGCCAGGATATTAACAGAAGTAGAGCAAGGTCTTTGAAAAGCACTTGAGTGTACACCTCTGTGACTGACAGCTTCTCTTACACGGACTGACACTGTGTGGATTGTGCTGATGCTGTGAAACCAAACCCACCCATCTGCTGCTCTGGTCAGCTCAAACCAGACAGTAGCAATGATTTGCATACAGCTGCTGCAGTGTGAGAACTTCTTAACTCCAGTTGCGGTTACTCTCTGCTGTTAATGGAATTAAAGCAACGTCATTATTTCTGTGTCAGTAAATTAAATGAAAAACTGTGGTGTAACATAACATTTTTATTCATGAAGTCACTGCATAAAGCTCCTTCCTTGGTGGAAATGTAGATCTGTCAGCTGTGTCTGAGGAAAAAAAATAGATCTGTGTAAGGAAGAATGTTGAGCTGATGCCAGAGTGGTGATAAAACTGTATTTGACAGCAGACATAAAATGCCTGTTGGCTTCCCCTGTTGAAACCTCAGTGAAATATTGAAGTGTCCCTTCACAGAACATTGGGATTTTGACAACTTGAAACAAATACCCCTCTGGATGACAAGTGCTTTATCCATGAGCTTTACTTTCCTGTGTCCTCCCTCCCTCTGTCTCTGTCTGTGGGAAGGCAAACAAAGAAATGGAGGCAGTATAAAGTCATGGTGCTTATGGGATGAGAAGGTTTTGTCCATGATGCAAATAACAACAATTTGAAAATATAGAGAGCAGGGTAACAAGGTGCTGAAGTGTAGTCAAGTTGTTTGAAATCCACTGTCTCCCACTGAAGCATCTCATTGTCCAGATTCCCACCTTCATTATCTAGAAATTGAATGTGTTGTTGGGAACACTTGACCTTACAGTGGTTGTCTACAATGATGTTAACCTGGTTATTGACCCAGAAAAATAGGATTTACAGTAAATCAGAAATGCAGTTCAAACATTGCGCAGCATAGAGTAGGGAAAATCAACTGGTCCTCATATTTAATTGAAAATGGATCATTTAATGACTCACACTCATATCACCATAAAAAGTGGCCTGTCTTTTCTGTGGTATGGGTCTGGTAAAGTTAGGCAACTAATGCAGTGTTCTGACTGCATGGTACTGCTCCCCTCAGCTTGACTCGATGTGCTTTTGGTGGCAGGTACTTTTGTTGATTTTGATTTCCACTGCAGCTGGTACCCTTTCAATGTAGTCAGGATTCCTTAGCTGATCGGTAGAACTTTGATCAGCAACCAAACCAACAGAAAGGAAAGGAATGTCTGCATTTAGTCAGCTGAACTACACTGTGGTTTTACTGGCTACCATTTATTTAAAATCTGGGTTGAGTGAATAAAAAATTGTGGTCAGTGTGCAGAATGTTGCACAAGTGATGATCCTTTGTGACCAGTCAGTTGTCTGCAGTGTTTTCAGTCCGCTGTTTAGTATTGGCTCAGATTGCTTGGAACCTTAACTTAGGGTACTATCCACAACTTCTGTTGGAAAATCAAAAAAGAGAGAGCAGAGTTGAGTCGAGCTGTGTTTTGCAGTGGAAACGCAGCATAAAAGTTCTTAACCCTCTATGTATACTGCCTGGCCAAAAAAAAAGTCGCCACCAAAAAAAAAGGTCATACACTCTAATATTTCGTTGGACCGCCTTTAGCTTTGATTACGGCACGCATTCGCTGTGGCATTGTTTCGATAAGCTTCTGCAATGTCACAAGATTTATTCCCATCCAGTGTTGCATTAATTTTTCACCAAGATCTTGCATTGATGAAGGTAGAGTCTGACCGCTGCGCAAAGCCTTCTCCAGCACATCCCAAAGATTCTCAATGGGGTTAAGGTCTGGACTCTGTGGTGGCCAATCCATGTGTGAAAATGATGTCTCATGCTCCCTGAACCAGTCTTTCACAATTTGAGCCCGATGAATCCTGGCATTGTCATCTTGGAATATGCCCGTGCCATCAGGGAAGAAAAAATCCATTGATGGAATAACCTGGTCATTCAGTATATTCAGGTAGTCAGCTGACCTCATTCTTTGAGCACATACTGTTGCTGAACCTGGACCTGACCAACTGCAGCAACCCCAGATCATAGCACTGCCCCCACAGGCTTGTACAGTAGGCACTAGGCATGATGGGTGCATCACTTCATCTGCCTCTCTTCTTACCCTGATGCGCCCATCACTCTGGAACAGGGTAAATCTGGACTCATCAGACCACATGACCTTCTTCCATTGCTCCAGAGTCCAATCTTTATGCTCCCTAGCAAATTGAAGCCTTTTTTTTCCGGTTAGCCTCACTGATTAGTGGTTTTCTTAAGGCTACACAGCTGTTCAGTCCCAATCCCTTGAGTTCCCTTCGCATTGTGCGTGTGGAAATGCTCTTACTTTCACTATTAAACATAGCCCTGAGTTCTACTGTTGTTTTTCTTTGATTTGATCTAACCAAACGTTTAAGTGATCGCCGATCACGATCATTCAGGATTTTTTTCCGGCCACATTTCTTCCTCGAAGACGATGGGTCCCCACTATCCTTCCAGTTTTTAATAATGCGTTGGACAGTTCTTAACCCAATTTTAGTAGTTTCTGCAATCTCCTTAGATGTTTTCTCTGCTTGATGCATGCCAATGATTTGACCCTTCTCAAACAGACTAACATCTTTTCCACGACCACGGGATGTGTCTTTCGACACGGTTGTTTAGGAAATGAGAAGCAACTCATTGCACCAGTTGGGGTTAAATAACTTGTTGCCAGCTGAAAGATAATCGCCCATGCAGTAATTATCCAATTGGAGGCTCGTACCTATTTGCTTAGTTAAATCCAGGTGGCGACTTTTTTTTTTGGCCGGGCAGTGTATTATGCCAGTCGGTAAAATAATATATTATATTATAATGGCAGTTGGTAGAAAAAAATTGTAATGTATTTTTTGTCATAAAATAGACCAAAAAAAATACAATCAAAAGAAATTTTCAATAAATAATTTTTTAGGGTGCTTTCTAAGGTGTGTTACCTTAAAGCAACATGGCAGCATAATGGTAAGGAATGAAGCGTTATATCATTAGAATCTTAATTTTATTACAGTATGAATGGAAAATATTCAGTTGGCTCACCAGTTTAAAATTCATACCATTTGAAGATTTGAAAAGATTAAAAATTAACTCTTTCCATGAGTTTCTTTGTATGGACGGTTTCAGTTGTTATAGATCAACACTTTATACTTTAATCAACCACCCTACCTAACTCAAAGTTTTGGTCACTTTGGTGGCCTAAGACTTTTGAGTCTGGGCAGGATCTCTCTAATAAAAGCATAAAATGCCTAAAAAATACCTATGCCTATGCTCCAGAGTCAAAAAATTGGTCATGACACATTTTACTCTTCAGTTTGTTCATCAACTTCAATAATGCAGTATAAAGACTACTAAATATATTTTCAAGTGATCAAACTAAAAGACTGAGTCCAAACAATTTTCCTGGTATGTAATCCAATAAAATTACAACATACAACGCCATAGTATGCAGCAAAAGACCTCCTTTCTGAATGAAGATCTTTTTATGTTGCGCTTCAGTTTTATGTGAATGTTAACACATTAAACATATGAAAAGTCTACGTATTGAACGTAATTGTTTGCTGTGTATCAAATTTGTCAACATCTTCAGTCCAGGAATTAAAGCCATACATAGTTGTTACTTGATTTACAGCAGTGATCAGTGCTGTTAAATTTATTCAGCATACATTTGTATGTTAGATCCCTAAACATAAAGAGAGAGTGCTTTTGGTGAACAGTTGGAAAAGTTTAACAGCTGGCAAAGAAATTCTCAAGCCTCAAGGTGAAGTAAGTGTTGATGAACTTTAAACCACATTAAAAAACATTTCTACATCACCTCCACAGCAAGGAACATTTGCTGCTATCTCCATTTTCATCAGTTTTTCCTTGGCCCGATTAATAAAGTCAATTTGGGATTTTGGCGATAATGAAATATGCAGACTGAAAGTGAGATTGAGTGTAAGTATTCTGTTGTGTATCAATCAACACAGGTGCCATTCCTCAGTAAATGTAATTTGCCAGAGGCAACAAGCCGTGAAAGAGACTATAATCACCTCTGAGATCCTCAGCTCTCTGCAGACAACCGGGTCTCTTCACCTCGCAGACTTTTTTTTTTTTTTTTAACCAGATTAAAATTACAGGGTGCATCATACAGAGGGCAGTCAGAGAACTGAGAAGTTTTTTCTGAATAAAACAAGTTATTTCATTTATTAGGTACTTTTATTTATTTTATCCCAAGAACCATGAATCATGTAACATGACTCCTCTAAACCAACCAGAAAAAAGTGGCTTTTCTCCTTGATCTCTGGTTTTCAATAAGACTTTATTTGCTGTGTTTTCAGTATGAATCTCTTTGGACAAGGCCTCAACTTGAACTGATCTGGTCCTGAGTTTGGAATTGAAGTGCAACTGACTGATGTGATCTTTCTTAATTTTGTAGCTTGTGTTTCTGCCTTCTACAGCTTCTCTTCCTGGTAGGTCCAGTTTGTTTATTTATGTATTTATTTATTAGAGCATTATCTATAAGGCTAATGTGCAGTATCTAACAGTCAAACAGTTGACAGATTGGTTTAAAATAAGGTTCAAAATCAAAAAATCAACAAGATAAAAATTATACTAGACCAAGTCCAGATGTAAAAACAGCTTAAAGGAATAAAAGCAAAAGGTTTTCCAAATGAAGAGTGAAATGCATATGCAGTATGACAGTGAAGTGTGGGGTGCTCTTGTAAATCAAGATTTTGAAATGTGGGTCAAACACCCAATTGAGACCCTGCACACTGAGATTTGCGCAGGAATGCCCCCAACAACGGATGCCGAGCTGAAAAAGCAAGCAATCAAATTCTACAAAAAACAGAAACTAGTGACCCCAACTTCTACCATGACAAAGCTCTCAGTTACCAAGAGGAGAACATAGAGAGGAGTTCTCTCAGTCAGCTCACCTCCTCTAACAGCACAAGGCCTCAGGACAGCCCTCATACAGTCCGGCCCAGCCAAACTATAGCTAAACAAAAAGAAAATTACATAACTTTTGGACCTACCACAAAAACTCAAAACAAACTTATTGATTGAACAAACTGCTATTTGTCTCTAATCAGACAGTACATAGAGTTGCATTAAATTTTTGGCCAAGATCGTGTATTGCTGATGGGAGAGTCGGACGGCTGTGTAAAGTCTCTTCCAGCACATCCCAAAGATCTGAACTGTTCTACTGCTGATTTTTATGATTTGATTTCACCAAACGTTTCAGTGATCTCCAATCACAATCCTTAAGGATATTTTTCTGACCATATTTCTTCCTTGAAGTGATGGTTCACCACTATCCTTCCAGGTTTTAATAATGAGTTGGACAGTTCTTAACCCAGTTTTAGTAGTCTCATCAGTCTCCTTAGTTGTTTTCTTTGTTTGATGCAGGACAATAATTTGACTCTTCTGAAACAGAGTAACATCTTTTCCACGAGCACAGGATATGTCCTCTGACATGGTTGTTTAAGAAGTGAGAAGCTGCTCACTGCATCAGTTAGGATTAAATAACTTGTTGTAACTCAAACATATTAATCACTGCAGTAATTATCCAATCACAGAGGGATCTTAACTATTTGCTTAGTTGCATCCAGGTGGTGACTTTGATTTTGGTCAGGCAGTGTATGCACAGACTCAGTGATCACAGCCTGCTTGTAGAGACTGGCCGACACAGGCAGACCTGGCTGCCTAGAGGAGACAGTCTGTGTCAACTGTGTCCACAGAGACAAGTGGAGACACAGCAACATTTCCTGCTACACTGTAGCAAATATGAAGATATTGGGACAAAGTTCCTGTAAACTCAAAGATTTCAATACACTCTCTGATCAAACCAAAATGAAATATCTTCTGGGAGAAAGAAGTATAAGTGCCATGGCAGCCACGACATATGTCAGTGTGTGTCTCAGCATACAGGACAAACACAACAACACATGATAGATGTTAATCATAGCAGCTTATATTCTGCCTTTTACTCGTTTTTTACGATTTTGTGTCTATATATTGTTAATATTGTTAAAATATTGTTATATTGTTTAATTGTATTCTTTTCTTTTTTATTTCACTTTTAACATTTACTATTTACTGTATATTGTACGTATTGTGTTTAATATGACTTTTTGCTTTGGCAACATGTTTGGTCTATAATGTCATGCCAGTAAAAGTTGATTAAATTGAAATAGCATAGAAAGGTAATTTTTACAGACATAAATGTTGCATAAAATGGTAAACAAATACAGCATGATCAGAATATGGAAGTATTTATCTAATTTCAATAGAAATCTGACGTCTCCCCACCGCCACAATTTCACTTTGTTCTTCACCAGTTTCTCCCCAGTTTCCTGGTCAATGCTTCCCCCTGGTGGCAAAACTAAGACATTGTCTTTAGTGGTGCACTGCAAAGAATATGCATAAAACTCTGACCTAAACCAGCAAGACTGCAAAAAAGTTTGAAATTTTCAGAAATACTTGTTTGTTTGTTAAGTTTTTTCTTTCACACATATGTTTTTAGAAGTGTTATATAAATAAAGTTTACTTACTTCATCAGTGCAATATTTCAAACATTCCTTCTCGACAATTATGAAGAAAAATCAGTCATTAAAAATCTATTTAGCTTTTAAGTCTGTGGGTAAGTGGGGGAGTCAAAGGGAACTTACATGTCAAAATTGACATTCATGTACAGAGTTGGAAAACGTTCAAATATATCAGCATTTTTCCTTTGAAGCACCCTGAGTGAGTCGTAGATGAGGATGGAGGGGAGCAAGAAGATGAGAGCAGGAGATAAAGGAAGTCCTAAAATTTATAATCTGTAAAATCTTATCTCCTCCACAAGTTCACAGAGATCCAGATTAGTTATTGACTAAAGCATCACAGTACAGGTGGGGCATCCAAGGATCCTTCCTCACCTTGAAATGCTCAGTATTTTGTATTTTCTCTTGCCAGGCAGGGTCCACTATAGTCTGAGTAAAGAAACAAAGACCTCGATTAAAGAAAACCAGAATAAAAATCTACAGTTTAAATGAGTGGTAAAGTTATTGCACTCTGCTGTAGAGAAAAATCGTGGTGGTTATGTTTTATGAAATATTGTCCACTTGTATTTTGTCCATTGTTTTATAAAAGCCTCCATTAGTCAACTGATCAGTCATTTGAAAGCAGTCCTTTGTTTCAGTGTCTCATGATAGATGTGGTCTCATGTGCTTTGTTAAAGTCACATGAACCTAATTGAGTTAATTCAGAGGGAAACACTGGATACTGAGAATGTTTAGGATGGAAAATGAAGATAGAATATTGGCACACAATGCTGCTTTGTGAGTACTGAAAATCTGTACTCAGATAAAAGTAGTTATATTACAAAATATTACTCAATTGCAAGTAAAAGTACTGGTGTTAGAAAAATATTAAAGTAAAAGTATTCCTCTCAAAAACTACTCGACTACTTGACTATTAGTTACTTTCATAGTTTAAAATGCTTCCAATTAATGAATCATTAATGTACCATTTAGAATTTTAAATATACATATGCAGTAGTTTCCTTTTTCAACAAATGTCTCTGCCAGACAAAACAGTTTCTGCTATTTCTATTATTTCTATTGATTAAATATCCATGAATATCATTTTTAATGCTTAAATTAGAGATTACAGTAAAAGTACATACGTGAACGTCTAGTCATAAAAGTACAAATACCCAAAAAATGACTTAATTACAGTAACCTGAGTATTTGTAATTAGTTACTTCCACCCCTGGTCATCCGTATCTGCCTTTTAGAACCCCATTATGGTTAAATTCTAGTACAAACGCTCACATCTGTGAGCAATGTCAAAAAGTTTTAAAGTGATACTCCACCCCAGAATGATAATCCACTCAGTATGTACTCACCTCTATGCTGATGTGAAGATGGGTGAAGATCTTCAGTTCACTAAACAATCCTGGAGTTTCAGCAGAAAACAGGGTTGCAGCCAAATCCAGTACAATGGCAGTGAATGGTGACCACGGATAAAACGTTAAAAAAGAACAAAAAACAAACTTGTGTGGTGTAATCCAAGTGTCCGCGAGCCGCGACATTAAAATTTAACTTTGTATTCGTATATCTCTTGATGAATGCACGTGTGAAAATATCGTGAGATATACGAAGTCTCACGATACATCAGCACCATGTTTACATGCTACCTGGGAGGCTACAGTTGACATTTCGGCTAAAAACATGGTGTAAATGGAATCTTTTGTGGTTAAATTTTAATGTTGTAGCTCACAGACACTTGGATTACACCACACGAGCAGGATGGAGGCATTTTGTGATTGTTTTGTGTTGTTTTTTTGTTTTTTTTACATTTTATCCATGGTCACCATTCGGCTGCAACCCTGTTTTCTGCTGAAACTCCAGGATTGTTTAGTGAACTGAAGATCTTCACCCATCCTCACATCAGCATAGGGGTGAGTACATATTGAGTGGATTATCATTCTGGGGTGGAATATCGCTTTAAGCTGATTTTTGCAGTGTTAACTGTGAGACGGTCAGAAAATGTCAGTTATTTTTCTCTGCAAGTTAAAGTGTCACTTATTGTCAGGTCCTCTTGGATCTACTGTAGTGCAAAGTTGCTGAGTACAGCTTTGACAGGAATATAGTCTAAGCCTTTGAGTTCAGTTCAAACAAGGGTGTGACTTCTTCCTGCTTTACTGTGATAACTGTCTTTTCTAAAATATCCTATTAAGGATTTAGACTCTCCTCTTCTTTCCTTGCCTTGGGAGACAGGTCTGGATTTTCATCAATCTTGCTCACCTTGAAACTCAGAAAGCTTGTCTGTCTGCCCTGCACGGTCTGTTCTCACCAGAAATCCGGTTACCAGAGCACAAGTTCACACAGCCTAAGGTGTTGTAATGTAATTATTTTGTCTGAACAAAAGCTACAAACTTAAAGAGAAGTCAAGTTTATTATATAACAGAAAAAAGCTGCACATGGTCACATTGATGTGATCTGGGTGTTCTTATAATGCCTGATTTATACGGCTGGGTGATATGGCTTATAAATAACATCTCTGCAATATACAATATACCATAAATAAAAAATATAGTGCTAACATATGATTTGGGCTCTGTGATATCAAATTGAAACAATGTTGTAAACTGACCTCTTTGAGTGTGACCTTAAGATTTTTTCATCACTGTGACAGAGTCAAACAAACTCAAAGTAATGACAGTACTTGTAGCTGTGGAACATTTGCCTTTCCCCCTCATCCTCTAGACTTCATTTACCTTTTTGGCTGCAGTTGCCATGACCTGCCGTACATACACATCATCATAAGATAGCCAACCTATGTCAAAAAGTAACTTAGTAACTCACAGTTACTTGAAATAGTAACTCATATAATTACAGTTTTGGAAATTGTAATCCCTTACACTGCTCGTTACTGGAAAAAGTAATAATATTACAGTAATTTCACTACAAGGATCACACCATATGTTTGGTAGTTTATTGGATTAGAGAGGATTTGTTGAAGATGGGAAGAAGGTCATGTGTTGAGGCATGTAGAGGTTGGAAAGGGTGCTGTAGGGGTCAAGGAGAGTGATGTAGGGGTTGAGGAGAGGTACGCAGGGACTGAAATGAGGGATGCAGGGGTCCAGGAGAGGGACGAAGGGGTCAAGAAGAGGGACATAGGGATTGAAATGAGGAACAAAGGGGTCGATGAGAGGGATGAGGGGTTTAAGGGATGAGAGGGATGAGGGGTGAAGGGATGATGTGAGGGATGAGGGGTTTGAGGTATGAAGGGATGACAGATGAAACTGGTTGTGCCCCCCCCCCCCAAGACTCAACTATTGATTCAATCCTTGGAGATTTTCATTCACCTTGAAACCTGCATTGACTTTATCTGGAGCCTCTGTTTCTATAGTCCTGTTGTAATTTGTCAACAGGACAGGTCAAGAGAAAGTTTTAATGAGAGGCAAAGGGTGAGAACAAGAGTACACTGTGGTTTAAATTAAGTCCTTAAGTTTATAGTTACTTGTGTGAGAGAAGTTTTGTCATGTCACTGTGTGTTAGAGGCTGGGAAGACTGCTACCATCTTAAACACAGGCACACATACAAATACTATTTGTAGTTTTTTATTTTGAACTGTAAAAATTGAAAAAAAACATTCTTTTTTACTAATTATTCCAATATGACAACACATTAAATCCCCAAATACATAGAAGAATAAAGTTTACAGGATAGCATGGCTTATGGTGTGTTGTTAGCCAGGCTCACATTCAAACTCTACACTCAGCTTTAAAGGGATCTGCGTTTATACATGATTCATTTTAGGACTGATACTGATTATTAGCAGTTAATATTAGTACTAATATTTGTATCCAATATACATTTATACAAGAAAAGTGAAAATGTTAGTGTTTAAATTTAGAATAACCATTTTCTGCTACTTTATAATTCTACTCATCTACTGTTGTAGGCAAATATTGTACTTTCACTACATTATTTAGTTTATTTAGTACTGTTTGATTATAACAACAAAATAATTCAGTGTTTTTAACAAGTGTCGTTATGAACCTGTAATGGTGCTGAAAGGTCAATAAAGTAAACTAAACTAGTTTACTTTGCAGATTCAGATTACTTTTAAAAAATATTAATCAATTATTACTAACGCTTTTAATGTATTATACATATACATTATTATTATTATTATACATTAAACTACCTAGCAGTATATGAAGTAGCTTAATTAGTCACATAGTAGTGTTGATGGGTCATTGGCTGATACAGCTGCCTCCGTCTGTAGTCTCGCTCCAAGTACAGTTTTCAATTGATAATAATGAAATTTTTTATAAAAAAGATTCTGATAATAGTAATATGGCTGAATATGTGAGCTGATCATCTGTTGACCCCTGGAAATGATGTATCAAATATCCCAAAACCAGGGAAAGAGAATCAGAATTCAGATAAAATATTCCAGTACTAGTGAGAAGCTGAAGAAGGTGCAGGTTGAAAATTCAATGGAATAACAGATGTGATGCAAGACTTCTTTAATAAGTTGTGGTTTTGGATAAACAACGATCCAATTTATTGGACACTTTCTCAGCATTAAGATTAAGGACTGAGGAGTTCTCCTCAAAGCAAGTCAATAAACTGAGATAAGCAGCCATAACACAAGAGATGCCAGAGTAAATGAATATTTGTTGCAGCATTTTGTTTGCTGACCACAGTTGGTTTAGAGGACGACTTGATAAGACTCTCCTTGAGGAAAAAAAGACACTGACGCAATGTATTTAAAGCATTTTACTAAATCTAGAGCAATGGGTACATAAACTGTAAAATTTTAGCTTCCCCTTGATTATTTGCATGTCATAAATAAAGTACTATTTATTCATTTAAAACACTATATAACATGTTTTTTACATCAGGAAATTGGACAAAGGCACAGCAGAACATTTTCAAAAACTTCAATCCTTGACACTTCTACACAACAGATTGTCTATATTTTAGAAGAACTGTATGATAAACTCAGGAATTGATACTTTTACTTTTACAATGCTTCTCCTGCAGCAAAACAAAGCACATAATTCCTTTTTTATATGCTCTCTGTATTATGGATCTCTATAAAAGAAGCTATATATATAGACTGCTCCTGTTTTATATCAGCAAGAATATTGGGGAAAAGAAGCTATGAAAAATAAGAATATGTTTTACATTGTAAACCCAAAACAAGTTTTATCGTGTGTCAAGGCCAGCTCTTAAAAATAAATTACAAACTCTTGTACAACAAACAGCCCTCAACATTTCAAGTTTATAATATGATGAAAAACACATTAAAAAAAAAAATAAAATAAAAATAAATACAGAAACGTTTCAATCATCTTCTTGACTTGACTGTAAATCCATGACAAAACAGAAGTGTGATAATAGCACATTAACAGTCTTTTTATACATGTAGTACGGACTGATAAAACCTGGCAAAAGTTGCAGTTACAATTATTGATGTGGAAGAACAAAGATTACTTCTTCATTTAGGCTAAATGTGACTTAAATAATCTCAATGACCTGAAACAGTGCCATGATTTGAAAGGACTACTAAGATGAGATTGTTGATTGAGTATTGACTCAGATTCCTGACCTCAGATCATCTTATGAAAAACAAGCATGAACCTGCCTTTATGATGACATTGTGGATGGGTTGTGGCAGTTTCCCTGAGCTCCAGTTCAATAAGCCTTTTCGGCTTGGTTGTTAGGGCGGTTATTTAAGAGGGAGGAGTTCAATAGATTAGAAAGTGTGAGGTCTGAACATTTCTTTCACACAGAACAACATTCCTGCACAACAGATTATGATTGTCAGACGTGTCGTGTAAGTACACAGAGCTGCATTCAATTGATGATCGTTAACTAATTCAGATTTGTACAGCTGCATAAATGATATTCATACATAGACCCGGTCCTTTGGGCTGGCAATGGTGCAGATACTCTATTAAAAATAAATTACAAGGAATTACAAACATAAATTCAGTAAAACTGACAGTTGCTGGGTTTACTTGTCCAACAGAATCAAAGCTGTTCAATCACAAACACCTGAGGGCTGTACTACGCAGTGAGATTAATGTGTTAGTGAGGTACATTGAGTCTAAAGCCAGGGTGTTCAGTGTCACAAAGCTTGCTGGATCACCATGGTAACTGATGCTGAACTCATAACCTGGTCAGGAGCAGGTTATGGCCGGTCTTTGGCCAATTCTTTTCCCAACAAAGTTCTTTATAAGTGATCTACATAGATTATAAACTGAGGGAAGATGTTATAAGTGAAAAGTTGCTGAGCTGTACGTTTGTAATATCACTGAACAAAGTCAGATAATGTAGAAAAATAATGTAATATAACAGCCGCACAAACTGTCTGTATCGTGTTGTTGATGGGAACCTGTCTGATGATGCAGAGTCATTTTTTCTTGTTTGCTTCAGGTTATATTAACACTTTAAATTTACAGTGTATCAACCACACACTCAAAGAATGATGAAACAATTACAGGCCATTTTGAGTACTATTATTTACTATTTAAAGTCCGCTTTGCATTGCTGATGTTGCAGCCCAGAACTCTGATTAGATAATAGATCAGTCTATCCTCTTTATCACAGAAAATCTTCAGTTACATTCATTTTATATTGATTTGGTGAAAACCTTAAGTGATCTCCACGTCTCTGTCATCATGGGACAGTGTCATCATCATGTTTAAATCTGATGTATGAAGTTTAATTGTTTAATGTGCAGCTGTCATGTTAGAAATAAACAGCAGCATTAAGATCACATTCAGTCCATCAGTCATTTTCTGACAGCATTCTTCTTCTCCTGCCTTATTTGCAGCAACACAGTTGCTTTTTGCCACAATATATTTTTTATATTTTCCACAGCTCCTCATTGTAACAATTTGTTCATTTTGACTGAAGTGGGCATCTTGTAATTGCTTCAGTTTGTGTGGAAGACAACTCAAATGATGCATCAAATGCCCCTTTTTATGTGAGCGAGCACAGAGTGTGAAGAAGAAAGCCTGAGTTAACAGATTAAGTTGATACCACTGTGGTGATACCTGTCGTCTCTGACTGGGGATTTACGTTTTGTCGAGCAGCTCATGCAAAGAAAGTCTGGCTGTGTTGAGCTTCCTTCATAGTACAGCCCTCAAGACACAGCATACAAAACAAAAAATTGTGTGTGCTATTTAGGCATATAATGTATCTGAAATATATTGAAGCACATATTAAAACATATGTTTAGCGTATTCTGAATTTTTGATACACAAATATATTACAATATAATACACTCAACAAAAATATCAAGACAACACTATTGTTTTTCTCTCCCATTTTTCTTGAATTCAAGTAAAAAATCTCAGACCTTATCTGTGCACATGAAGGGCTTATTTCTTTCAAATTTTGTTCACAAACGTGTTACTAGGTTTAGGCATGAGGAGTGATTGGTTAGGGTTGGGGTAATAATATCAAGGTAAGCCAATCAGAGGCAGAGTAGGGCAAAAAAAAAGCCCTAAAAATGAATAAAAATAGCCATAGTCCAGTGCTTAATTAGTCTTTTGTCAAGATAAAGCTGCACATTTTTGAGTGTCCTTTTATTTGATCAGTCCAAGACACAGCTGTGCAGTAATCCTGCTGTTAAATCAGCACCTCTGGATGTCACACCTGTCAGATGGATGGATTATCCTGGCAAAGGAGAAGAACTCACTAACACAGGTTTTAAACAAATTTGTGAATGAAATTTGAGAGAAATAAATATAGAAATCTGAGATCTCTTACATGAACTCATGAAAAATGGGAGTAAAAACATATTGGTGTTCATATTTTTGAGGGTATTTTTCATGATGGGATGACTGAACCTGGAATGCTCGAACCAGTAGTGTGGGGTGCTGTTGAAGTTTTACCTGATACTGTAACATTTAAAGTCTAGTATGAGGAAAAACTGTACAGCCACAGTATCACAAACATGTAGAGGAAAAGAAAACGTACAGAAAAATAAAACTGAACCTGGAAAAAACTTCAAGCTTCAGATAAAAAGCAGATAAAAGCTACTGTAACCCCAAAAGCTTGAGGCTGCATCTGTGCATAGTTACATTGTATAAAAAACAAAAAAGCAACAAAACATAATAACAAAAAACTACAGTATAAAGCAAAAGGCTATAATCATTTTGTTATAGTTTCATACAATAGTATCCCATGTTACTACTTTATGAAAGAACTTAATTCATGTGGACTTTGTAACAAGTTTGTAAGTGCTATATAAATAATGTTACTGGGCAGTTTAATGTGGTGTGTTTGGTTCAGAATACCAGTACTGACTGCATTTACCTCCTGTAGGTATCATTCTCCCTTTATGTTTTTGTGTGAAAGAGAAAGCTGAAGTTTGAACTTCATGCCAGACTGTCCACGGTCAGGGGACCACATTTAAATATCCCTGATTTTTAATAGAAGTTCTCATGAACAGCTTCAGTGGGGACTGTGTCATAAATCTGGTCTGCCCTTGACCAAGATGACCTGCTTCAATCCCTGGTAACAGTGTGAGCTCTGCAGAGTAAAAACAACTTTCCTCCACAGACCCTCATGTTTTTTTCAGGCCTTCACAGTGTACCTGACTTTCAACACTGCTCCTTCCAAACCTCATACACCCTCCAGCAAAGACAAACACTGTTTAAGATAAGAACATCCTGTCTTTGTGCTGTAATATTTAGGCCATTATTTCAAAGGTGGCCTGCAGAGTTTCTTGTAAAAGAACAAAAAGTTATTTAATGATCTCATGCATCTCATGTTACTTAACAAAATCCATTGTGTGCATACTTAAAGCCTTATAGATTTGTTTCCTTCCCAGAGTCGATCTTTAAAATATTCTGAAACCTGCATTGTTTACATCCATGTTGCTGGTGTATTACTTCAGTTTTTGATGGTACTACCACCTGTAGATCAGTGGAATGGTGTGAAACCACAGGAATATGTACTGTGCATGTGCAAGTGTGTCCTTGTGCACATGACAAACATTTAAATAATAATAAAGTGAGCTTTGACTGGCACAATTTCACATTAAACTCAACAAAACAAAGTTTTGATGTAAATCTCACATGGCATTCACTGCACAAAACAGTTTTCTTTAGCTCGAACTTTGCTCCCATTCATCACTCAGTTGGCGTATTTACCAAGCTATAGTAACAGAGGCTAAAGCTACGTCAGTAATGTTGTCGCCCTCAGCAAACACAGACTGAGGACAAGCTTTATAAAGTACTTCATCAAAGTGACACATCCAGTATTGGCCTGCCAGGCTGTAAAAAAAAAACACACCACAGCCTCAAGCCCAGATCCTGAGGAGATTTGCTTCAAAATGAGATCCTCCATGTTAAAAATATGACCTGTGTTCTAAGGAAAGAACTTATCAAACTTGAAGTTAAGTTTCAGTAACAATAAGATTGTGGATCATTGGTCTAATGGTGCTCTCTGAAAGAACAAGAAATCATTAAAATTGTCCAGTTGTAACATTAAAAAGTGACTGGTATGAAAACATTCAGAACATCTGCACAGTAAAGGCATCACCAAAGGCACTCCAGATACATGACGGCTGTAAAATGGAAAGTAAACAAATTCTACTGTTGATTGTCTGCTGAATCCAAGCATGCCTGCCCATTATTAGCTCACATCCATTTAAGCATCCGTGTTCATTTACTGCTTAATGACTTTGTAAACAGGACCAACTCTTTCCCACAGGAAAAATCAACTTTTCCCCTGATTACCACTGTTATTACAGAGGCATTATGGGCAACTATCAGTTACAGTGCATTCATGTTCAGGTACAGTTTGCTGAATTGCAGAATTCAGATTTTAAGAACAGTATGCAGGATTTTGATCTATGATTTCTGTTGTAGAAAAATTTCCACACATTTAATATAAGAGGAAGACTTTTCGGATGATTACTTGTGAAGCCACAAATTAAACTGAAACTTCATGAATTCTGAGGTCCCACTCAAAATAACATTAACTTTTCAAATCACCAAAATTATCAGGATTGCAATTTATGAACAAGGGCTACATGGCAGAATTATATTTAATTTCATTAACTGTGCATTTTTTTAATCAATTAGAGGTATCAATAGTGGAATCAAAAATGTGACACCACCTTTTTAAGAATGTACAGTGTAGGGCTGTGTCGGTACACAATACCTTTAACGTATCAAATGAAATAACCCTGTATCATGTAGTATGGAAACTTGTCCAGTCAAATGATACCTGCATTCAATCATTTTGCTCACAGATCCAGAAAAAAAGACTATTTGCATGGTTTTGCTCACAGCCAATCACCACGAGCGTTCTTTAAATTAATGTGATGTGTGATTTGCACACTACCACAGCTTATTCACATGATGGGCACTGAATGAAGTAGGAGAGGTATCAAATGACATACTTATTGGTGTTGGTATCACTTTAAGGGGACCGGTATTAGTACTGGTATCATGATTTTTTAAAGGATACCCAGCCGTAGTACTGTGTTGTATAGTACAGTTGAAAAGAAGGAACTATACTGTGATCATACCTCTCCTCTCCTCGAGCTGTAAATATTGTTTGACGTTTCACTTCACTTCTTCTCCAAGTACTTTTTTACTTCTCACTTTCTATCAAAAGACCTAAAACAGCTTTCAGCATTTTAACATGTCAAACAGTATTAAATAAATAGTCTCCAGCAATTATGAAGGATAGATTCAGGATAGGTACACTAAGGATGGACTTCAGCAATCCAGGGCTGCGCTGAATGCTTCAAAGCTTTGTTTTGTTGCCATAGTATTCAAACGGCAACGTACTAACTTGTCAAAAAAGTTTGGAAACTTGTGTTTGGTCGATCATGTCTCTCTTCTCACTGCATTATTAGCATTGTATCTTGGAAAGCCTGCTCCATTCCTGATACGATGATGTTCCATTTGTAGGATGAGCAACACAACTGATTCTGTGGGTGGGTCCCAATGTGCCAAATTTCCTTGCAAATGTCAAACATGTATTCTCCTGTTTGTATTTACTCTACTCTGTTTGGGGGATTGGCTGATTGAGTTCTCTCTCACTAACAAGGAACAAACAAGACATATTGGTAATTTTATTCATTAAACAGTAAGGAGCCTCAGTAGAGGGAGGAAGAACCACTCACACCCACAACTGCCTGGCTCCTCCTCCTCCTCATACTCATCACCAGCTGACCACCACCAGATGAATGGCCATGAGTAAAGCATAAAATTACCAATATGTCTTGGTTGTTCCTTGTTACTGATAGAGTTCAATCAGCTGATACCCAGGTCAAAACAATGGAGTCAAAACCAGCAGGAGAATCCTGTTTGAAATTGGCAGGAAGTTTGGCACATTCACTTGGGACCCACCCACATAATCAGCTGTGCTGCTCATCCCACAAATGCAGGATCCTTATAAACTGTATATCACTGCAAAGGGAAATGAACACACTCTCCAATGATATAAGATACAATGCTAATAATACAGTGACTGAAGAGACTGATTGAATCACTGTGGCATTACAAGGCACATAGGTAACAATGGACTTTGCTTTTGTGAGATGTAAACTGTATTCATTGTAAACATAGATATTTGGACTTTTTAGCATTTGCTGTCACAATCTCCGTTAGGAGCTGAGAGGCTTTGGACAGACCGGACAGCGTCTGCAATTGTGAAGAATATGATTTTATCCTCTCCTCCATCACTTTTTTTTTCGGGGTAGTATCCCCCTCTTTCCAGATCGTCCAGTACAGAGGCACTACACTGGGCTAGAACAACCTTGATTCCCAGTTCACCGTAATCTTTGCGGACCTCTTTCAGAGCATTTACTCCAGCTGTATCCAGAAACAAGATGGCGCTGCAGTCAATCACCAAGCTGTGCAAGCTACGGGAGGATTTCATCAAGGTTACAGTCGCACCAGTTTCAACCTCCTCATCTTGACCTGCAGCCTTCATCTCCTCCGACTTCATATTTGGGACTCCTGTGACCGCTCCTTGCTGTTTGTTCCTTTTCCTGAACTTAATACGCCGGGTTTTCTCCTTCACAGGATCAAGCCCAGCACACTTATAGAGAGACTTTTTGAACAAGCTTTGGTTGGCGTAGTAGACTGGAGCCTCATATCTGAAAACAGCCACTCCAGGATGTGTTCGTAGGCCACGGTATGACAACAGGTCCTCATAATGCTCCCTGGTTGTAGCGCGGCCAAGCTCCAGGACCTGGGCTTTCTGGGTCCGGCCCAGGACGCAGAAGGCAGACACCAAAACCCCCACGAGGAGACCCAGCTCCGTGTTGACCAGCGCAGAGGTTGCCATGGTAATCACCCAAATGGAGGCATCAACACGGTTGGCACGCCACATACGGGGAATGTCTGTGAACTTTCGTAAAGCTCCACGAAGGTTAACCACGATGATGACAGCTAATACACATCTGGGCAGAGGGACAGCAGGAAAAGGTGAAGGTTAGGATGTCTCTTGGTGGTACTGATGGAAGAAAACAATTAGTGCTCTAAAGAGTGGAGGCTGTTCTTATCTTTAAGAAAACATGACAAGTTTTAAATGGCCAGTATAATTTTTTGCCATTCAAACTGTTTTTCATCTGAGATTTTCTGAGGAACAAATGTTGAGATATTGAGAGAAACGGATCAAATCAGCTCAAGAGAACAAAAAGTTATACAAATACAGAAAGAGGGGAGGATAAAAGAGACAAGGAACAAACCAATCTGGGCTCAGAATATGTGTGACACTATTGATGAAGACATTCCATATGACCAGTGAAGCAGCGAGTGTATTTGTCTATATGTGTGTATGAAGATAACACTCCAGCATAGAAACAAATCAATACCATCAGCCAAAGTCACAATCAACAGAGTGTCACACAAGACTCAAAGCATCTCCCAACAGATGGAAAGTGTTGTTCACTTCTCTAGTTGGCAGTTAACTCATTTTATATTGATTCATATTTCTGCTCTTTTGTCCTCCTCATTCCGTAATCATTTGTAAGCCTTTTTAGACATCTAAAAAGGTATCTTCAATGAAATGTTGCACGGCTTTTGTAGAGCGTCAGCATTAACCCTGAACTGTGACTATAGGTTATCTGTATTTGTTTAAGATTATTCTTGCAACCACTTTTCATGGTGAACAAGATAAGAACTGGAAGCACTTAGATATACAAACCCTGAAAAACCCTGAAATGGATCAGGCTTTACTTCAAATTAAAATTGATTAGTCATACTGATGTGTTAAAGCTGTATGCAAATGTGTTGGCTTGAATGTTGTAATATCTACATGTTGGAATTAAAATTTTTATCTTGTTTGTATTAGGGATGTATGCGATTAGTTGACTGTATGATTAAACGTCACCACCCTCGCTAGTTGGCACCACAAATACTAGTCGTTAAAACTATTTATCAATATTTCATTCATGCACAAAGTCAATTAACTGTTGCCTCTAAGATGTTATGCAGCTGCCCACCACTAGTCGGGGCTGCGGCTAGTAGTGGGCAGACAACTGCCCCTCTTGCCGTAGGTTGTAAGCGCGTATGCCCTGAAGATCCAGACAACCCCTGGTGTTTTAATCAGCAAAGTCGGACAGATGACAGCTCTTAAAACCAGCACGGTTTGTCAGTGTTTTAATCTAAAAAATGGAAATAATGTTGAATGTAGACTGTGTCAGAATAAACTGGTATATAATCGCACAACTGGAGCAACATGTGACCACATTCAGCACAGACACGGACATTAACCTGCAAGCAAACCACCACTGCTGCTAGCACTGCTAACGTTAGCCACACTGTGTGGCAGCTAACATCAGCTCTGGGTCATTTACCCACTGACACTGTGATCCTCTTTGGTCTGAAAAGTTGAAGCATGTAGTGAGTTGTTGTCATGTCATGCGCAAAGTAGCATGCATTTCAGCAGCATTTAAAATACAATTCAGCAATTGTAGACTGTGATTAATGGCTTCAAATGGCTCTTAATACACAGTATTTTTTTATTCGGACAGTGTTTAACATTATAAATTAATAAATTCTGCTAAATTTTAACTGGTTTCTGTGTTTTCTTACTGTTAGACTAGATGACCTCGTCTAAATTAAATTTTGTGTTTAATCAACAGGGAAATTAGTCACCAGGAACATGCCTAGTTTGTATTCAGTGTAAATCTAAAGTGTTTTGTATGGAGTGTTATTAAAAAACGCATTTGGAATATCACCTAAAAGATTTTTAGTATATTTATATTACCATATTGGCATTATTACACAAAAAAATCTCAATTTAATGAATGAACTGAAGTCTTAATTTTTTTTTTAGCATGTTTTCAGATTATCCCTCCCTAAATGCCATTCTTGTTGATTTGATATCTCAGATATGTCTGGAGGGAATTTCTTCAAACCTGGCACAAGTGTCCACTTGGATTCAAAGATTAACTGATTTGAATTTGCTGGTCAAAGGTTGAGGTCACTGTGACCTCATGAAACCCTTTTTGGCCATATGTCAAGAATTCACATGCTAATTATTCACACAAATATGTAATAGGAATAACAGTAAAATAATGAAGTGATGACATGACATTTTATATCCAAACAATCAAAGGTCAACTCAGTGTTTCCCCTAGGTTGAATGCTTGAGTGGAACCGGGGGCTGATTGGCCGTGGAGGACCACGTACCAGGAAGTACAAACAGGGACATAGGAGAGAAACTAAACTTCAAACCACAGAGATTCAGTCAGAAGCTACTGAAGAGCTGTCCATCAATGACTTTTGAAAATCTGAATCTGAATTGAAAGTCTTTCTCTTTGCTATCCTGCACAGTCATGAGTTGAGTCTTGCAACACAAGCTTGTTTAAGGGGGC
Organism: Lutjanus argentimaculatus; assembly: GCA_034769285.1. Lineage (NCBI taxonomy): Eukaryota > Metazoa > Chordata > Actinopteri > Lutjaniformes > Lutjanidae > Lutjanus > Lutjanus argentimaculatus. The sequence goes on along the minus strand of JAWZSL010000006.1, from coordinate 802,618 downwards.
GAAGCAAGCTAGCTATCTTGCTTTGGCTAGGGTGGTGTGGGATCTGTCTATCTTTGGTTACATTAATAATTACTCGTCTTCATGAAATGTAAGACTGGACAGACATGGATTTATACTGCTACTTTACTGGCTGGCAGAGGCATACAACCATGAGGCTTTAATTCGAGTTTAAAAAATGTATTGACCTGGGTACAAAAATTGAATTTAATATGTTTGCCCAGAGCCAAAATGTGCATGACTCGCAACTGCATGTGGCTGGCGATGTACACGCTACAATAAGGATTCTCCTCAACTTGTATTTTACAGATTAGAGATAAATACTGCATCTGGTGTGAGAATCCTACTTTGGCCACTAAGAACAGCCTGACTGTTATAAGAGTGAAATTACTGGGGCAAGTCAAGCAGACATGACTGCCCTGACCAGACGTACTATTTTTAGGAAAGGTTTACAGATTGGAGATCAAAGACATTCTGGGATTCCTTGATGCCAGTTACTCTATATTTCCTATATGTGCATCTCCTGAATGTATGGTTTATCTGCTTTTTCTTAAACAATCACAGAATAGGAGTAATAATATGTTTCATGTCTTATTATGATTTCAGCTGTAACAGTTACAAGCTAAAATGCTAAAACAATTTATAAATAACACTATCAAGAGGCTGATTTTAGTTCATCATTCTGTTTGAGCCTATAAAAGCAGGCCATCATCTCAGCAATAAGACTGTAAAGATTAACTCGCAAGAGGAATCATTGAGGAAGATCCTTGAATTGATTGCTAAGTAAGATTTTGGTGTGCTCACTTTTGAAGGGAATAGAAGAGCGGTGCAATGACGAGCAGGACCAGCAGCAGGACCAGTGCACTGACCAGCCCAGACACCTGAGTCTGGCACCCTGTGGACTCCTTGACGAGGGTCTTGGTCAGCGCAGCGCTGGTGGTGAAGCAGCGGAAGAATGATGGCAGGATGTTGCAGAAGCCGATGGCGTACATCTCCTGGTTAGCATCCACTGTGTAGCCGTGCTTCTTGGCAAACATCTCTGACAGTGAGACAGTGATGGCAAATCCCACGATGGCGACGGAGAAAGCATCAACGGCCACATTGGGAATCAATGACCACATGGGCAGCTGAGGAGGGAGGAAGCCTGTGGGGATGTCACCAGCCACACCCGACCCATACTCAGTGTTGAAGTGGCCGAGAGTGAGAAGCCAGCGTCGCGATTATCACCACAAAGAGCTCGAAGGGAATTGGAGCCTGGGTAAGGAAAAGAAAAAAAGACATAACAGAATTCTTGGATTAATTCAAAATTGAAAGCCACTAGATATTTTCTTAAAATTCTTACCACCAGTGAGGAAGCACGTGCAAAGTTTGGTCTATGGGTGAGCGGGAGGGGGGTGCGGTGGCCTTAAGACACCCTGAGGACACCCTGAGCACAGACTTGGCTTGACTTTCGATGATCAATGAACTACACTGATCAGGCATAACATTATGACCACCTGCCTAATATTGTGTAGGTCCCCCTTTTGCTGCCAAAACAGCCCTGACCCATCGAGGCATTGACTCCACTAGACCACTGAAGGTGTGCTGTGATATCTGGCACCAAGACATAAGCAGCAGATCCTTTAAGTCCTGTAAGTTGCGAGGTGGGGCCTCCATGGATCAGACTTGTTTGTCCAGCACATCCCACAGATGCTCAATTGGATTGAGATCTGGGGAATTTGGAGGCCAAGGCAACACCTCAAACTCGTTGTTGTGTTCCTCAAACCATTCCTGAACCTTTTTTGTTTTGTGGCAGGGTGCATTATCCTGCTGAAAGAGGCCACTGCCATCAGGGAATACGGTTTCCATGAAAGGGTGTACATGGTCTGCAACAATGCTTAGGTAGGTGCCAAGTAACATCCCAGCAGGACCCAAGGTTTCCCAGCAGAACACTGCCCAAAGCATCACACTGCCTCCGCCGGCTTGCCTTCTTCCCATAGTGCATCCTGGTGCCATGTGTTCCCCGGGTAAGCGATGCACACCCACACGGCCATCCACGTGATGTAAAAGAAAACATGATTCATCAGACCAGGCCACCTTCTTCCATTGCTCCGTGGTCCAGTTCTGATGCTCACATGCCCATTGTTGGCGCTTTCGGCAGTGGACAGGGGTCATCATGGGCACCCTGACTTGTCTGCGGCTATGCAGACCCATACGCAACAAAGTGCAATGCACTGTGTATTCTGACACCTTTCTGTCAGAACCAGCATTAACTTCTTCAGCAATTTGAGCTACAGTAGCTCGTCTGTTGGATCAGACCACATGGGCCAGCCTTCACTCCCCATGTGCATCAATGAGCCTTGGTCGCCCATATGACCCTGTCACCAGTTCACCACTGTTCCTTCCTTGGACCACTTTTGACAGATACTGACCACTGCAGACCGAGAACACCCACAAGAACTGCAGTTTTGGAGATGCTCTGACCCAGTCATCTAGCCATCACAACTTGGCCCTTGTCAGACTTGCTCAAATCCTTAAGCTTGCCCATTTTTCCTGCTTGTAACACAACTTGGGGACATAATGTTCACCTGCTGCCTAATATATCCCACCCACTAACAGGTACCATGATGGGGAGATAATCAGTGTTATTCACTTCACTTGTCAGTGGTCATAATGTTATGCCTGATCGGTGTATGTCAGGCTTAGCTTAACATCCCACAGCTTTGTCTGAATTTTGTCAGTTGTAGCTGCACAGTATGCCTCACTGCCATTTGCCAGTCTCAAGTCAACGCTCAGCTCTGCTTTGGCTGTTTATTCTTAGCTGATCTTTGACCATCACACAGTGCTACTATCATTAGCCTGCAAATGTTGGCATTAACCTCTAAGTATAGCTGGTGAACAGGCTGATGTACTTGAGGCTGAACTACCTCAAGGCACATATATTTGAGATATCTCAAAGTATTTTATATATTTTATCTCAGCCACACTCTCCACGTTGGTGGGCCAGTTATAAGTAGAACATTTGACTTGTTGCTGGCACTAATTAAAAAGCACAGATTATTTTACATCCCCATCCCCCAGGATCATCTTGCTAACATATCTAAAACATGTGTCTAAAACACAGAAAAGCTGAACTTTGTTTGAGTAGCACTTTATCACTGAACCAGTTATGCTTCAAATGTATATCTACAATATATTTGTGACCCTAAGATGAATGGAAAAGGAATCTTTGAGTATAATTTGATCGGTGAGTAGGGTTGTCACAATAACTGCAATTCTGAAATACTGCGCTATTGACAAGCTGACTGCTGGGGGTGGTGAGCAACTGCAATGCTCATGTTTTTTCTTTTTTTTTTTTCATGACTTAAGTGTGTTTGGAAAAATTCAGTACTAGGGCACATAACTGTTCAGGTCAAGAATGCATCGATACCAGCTGTTCATGACCTGACTTCAAACTTGGAAATTTTAAGTTTGGCCATGGCCATTTTTTGTTGTTTTAGTGCTTATTTTGTAGGCTGTAACATCAACTTGATGTTAGCATGTGTGGACTAATGTTGTAATACCGAGGAGCAGTCAAGAGAAAATGTGAGCATTCAGCCTCATTTGAAGCAAAATAACAAGCGTGGCTTTTTCCTCACTGGTGTATATGTTGCTGCTGTATATAAATTTACCTGATAGACATGCCCTGATGGCAGTATAGCTATGCCTGATTGAAGTAACTGACAAAAAACAAACAAAAGAATGGTACTAAAACTGCACTATTGAGCCAATGGCGACATTAGTGAGAACTAAAATAGCAAACAGCATCTGCTAAATGTGTGCAGTGTGTGCAGACCAGTTTTCAAATGTCAAAGATGTGAGTTACTTAGGAATGTACTAAGGATGGGCATTTCAAGCCAAAATGCTATGTGATGTTCACTGGGCACTATACGACACTATTCAAACCCAGTCATATTAGCAACATATTAGCTCCAAATTCAACCAGTTAAGCATCGGAGTAAACACCAAAACAACATGAAAAAACTTACAGCCTTTCTAGGCTGAAGTTGGGTCACAACAGCTGGTACTGAACCATCATTAAGCTTGAACCGATACTGGCAGGAGGTTGTGAGGAAAGAAGTTAGACGGAGTAAAATCCGCATATATGTTGTCATCAAAAATAAACTTTTTGTCCACTGTTCTGCCCTCTGGGGCTCGGGGGTGATGTAACCATTTGTGCTGCTTCTCTGACATGGTGTCAGTTAGTTTGGAGCCAGGAAATGTTCAGTAAACAGCCTGTCAATCTGAAATAACATACATCAGGGTCTGCAGATGATAACACAAGATCTGGTAGTATTTGATTATTTCCGGATGCCAGTAAAAGAAGGGAAACAAACGAGAAAATAGACTTTAAAAGACAAAACGATCACAAAACGGTCACATAAATAATTTGATTTTTTATAATTTAATGACTATTCAAATATTTGGAAATCATGACCCATCCCCAGAATGTACAATAAGAAATATGATCAACTCAGTGGCCAGGATGCAATAAAATGACAATTGATTTTCTTCCCTGTGAACACAAAAGCTTTTAACGTGCAAAACTTTAATTCACATTTGAAATAACCCAACCTGCACTTTATGTGTTTACCTTTAGCTTGGCTTTGAAGCGATCATTGATCTCCTTGGTAGGTATTAGTATCAGCAAACACACCAAACTGGTCACCAGGTCACAAATATTTGTGTTTCCCAGGTTTGCAAACACACTGTACCAGGTCTTAAACAAAGTGAACCAGCCCTGTGGCCTGGGGATCTTCAGGCCCAGGAGGTACTTGAACTGTGAAGTGAGGATGGTCAGGGAGGCTCCTGTAGCAAAGCCACTGAGGAGGGAGTCAGAGAGATAGACTGAGACAAAGCCTATCTGGAAGAGGCCCATCAGTACCTGAAAGAAAGAGATAAACATCAGGCAGTTTTGATATTCAGATGAACCTCTCCAGTTTGCCTGTGGTTATGGGGAGGAACAGAATCAGTTGTTTACACTAAAATGTGATCATTTGTGTCTTCTCACTTACCTGGTAAACTCCAGCAGTAAAGGTAACTGTTGCTCCCACTGTGATTGCATAGCAGCTTCTGTCACACTCCACCCCAACACTATCATTCACCTGGCCAGCCAGCAGGGCATCACTATTGTTACTACTGAAGCTGCTGCTTTCTGTGAGGTATCCTGCCAAAGCTAACTCCCTATCCACAACCTGACCCACCAGCAGGCAGAGCACCCCAAAAATCCCCACTGAGATGTGTTTGGAAGTGCCTAAGATGGCATAGATAATGGAGGAGAAGAATGATGTATAGAGACCATATATGGGGTCCTGACTGGCCAATAAGGAGTAGGCTATGGACTGGGGGACCAATAGGATTCCAACAATGAGTCCAGACATGACATCGCCCAGAAGCCATTCCCTGAGCTGGTAGCGTGGCAGCCATGTCAGAATGGGGGCAAAGCCCAGTATTTTGGATTTAACTTTCTGTGGGGTGCAGGAGCAGTGTTTCTTGAGACGATGTGACACAACAGATTTCCAGTTTTTGGTTTCTTTTTCCACTCGCTCCAGAATGAGAGGCTGCTGCTGGTCGCTCTCGGCTCCATCTTCCACTGTAGGACAGCAGTTGTCATCACTGTGAGTCATGATCAAGCCCTTATCTGTAGTGATTAGAAGAAAAGAGTTTACTTTAGCAACTAATTGCAACAGGAAAATGACTTGAACAAAAAATATGTGTAGAAGTTAGACATACAGACAGAACTTGTGCTGGACTATGAACCCACCATAATGTAATGAGACTGTCTGCAACTGCGCGAGCGAGTCAAAGTTGGCTAACTCAACATGGCCTTAGCTTGGAGATATTTCAGTCTTGCAACACAGAAAAGACACACAAAAGCAAGACAGCGATCGTTAATGTGGTATGGCTTTATTAGAATAATTCATGCATAATTGTTTGAAATTGCAAAGTGCAGTATTCAAATAGAAGCTGCAATTAAAGGTAAAGGTAAAAAAAAAAAAATCAGCATTATAGTGAAGTACTGTAGCGCTGCAGAGATGCCCTGGTCTACAATGTGTGTAGATGTGCAATCATGTGTGGTTGGCACAGACCTCAACAAATGTCACATCAGGATTTTTATATTTTTTAAATGAAATTTAAAATTAATTTAATATATTTAAAATGAAAATTGTGATGCAAATATGATAATTCCCACTAATTGTAAATAATATTGCAATCTCGGGCAAAATAATTGAAATATAATTTTACTTTTTTGCCATGTTGTGCAGCCCTGTTACCTACAATAGCATCAGTATCAGTTTACGTGTATGTTATATTTAGAATATTTTCACCTCATTATCTTGCTGTCAGACAGCCTTTTCCAACAGGAAACTAGCTGTTATATCCATCTATGTTCTCTTCAAAGCCACCAGACTGGTAACTACAAGGTAAAATTACTTTTTCACGATATAACAGCTTCAGTTTCCAGTCAGAAACGGCTGTGTAACAACAAGGTAGAATGGTGAAAATATTCTTTTTTTTTTTATCTATAGGATCTATAAGACAGGTGAAAATTATATGAAAGGAAAGGGGGAGAGAGAGCGGGGAAATGACAAGCAGTAAAGAGCCACAGGCAGGAGTGGAACCTACAGACACAGCAGAGGACCCACACCCCCAGCACATGAGGTGAATACTCCACCAACTGAGCCACCAGGCCACAGTGAAAAGTCACTAAATATAGTGAGCACTCAAAGGAGAACTTTGGTATTTTTCAGCCTGAGCTTGATTTCCCCATGTGTATATATGTATGTCATTGATGGGGACAACATGTTCTGAAGTTGGTCCAGTATCAAGGGAAACCAATGCAGCCAAGAAAGGAGCTACAATTTGATTCTTGAGCAAAATACACTCCATCTAAGCTTATCCACTACAAGTGCTTGTTTTTGCCACTGACTGGCTCACATCGACAGTGTAAATCTCTGACAACAGCATAGAAAGCATCTCTCTTAACTTCCATTTATTCCGGGCTGCGTATAACTAAATCTCGTTTAAGTCTCACAGGATCTCACATGTTGCAGGAAGACAACAAAGGAGACATGAGTGAGAGCGATGAGGAGCAGAATGAGTCGTTTTGGAGCACATAAGCATAGTTTTGTGATATCAAAAACGACTTCAGTATCATGGCTGAATTTAGGAGTTCTACAACATGGATGAGACCTTTGATGGCCACATGTATTTATTTGAGCCCGAATGTACGGATGAGGAGCGGACGAGGAGAGACAGATGAACAGTGCTGCACGTCCAGCAACACAGTACCAGGGCATGGATACATCCTGCATACTATATATGCTTTAGAGAGACATATATACATGCATGTTCTCCTTTAAACTGATATTGATTTAAGTGGCTAAAAAATGTTTTGTTGCTGCTGACCCTGTCCACAGTACATTGCTTAACTTCCTACACGGGTACTCCTGCTGCTTCTCCATACTGGAGACTGTTGACTGCCATCTACTGTAGCTGACTTTGGATAAGTACCTCATACAACCCCACTGCAAAAAAAAACACCCCTGAACTATCCCTTTAACATGTGCCTTAGTATGATAGCAACCACATATGACACTTCAGAAGCAGTGTGGAGTGAAGTGGAGGGTGAGGAGGAGAAACACTATTAAATGTCAGGTCAGTGGGTGTGGGCCAAACTGCATACTTCAGACATTTTGCTGATGCTGATGTTATGTCACAGTACAGATAAGATACTTCCCTTTATTCAAACAATGCAGCTTTTGCTTTTAGTGAGCCTTAGACAGAAAAATAGGTCCTTACTGCAATCATATCTACCAAATGAAGGACAAAGTAAGAGAGAATCTAAGGAAAATGACAAAGACAACCAATGTAATGTGATATGTTATTCCCTCTCTACAGCCTTGACCTGGAACACACGGTAAAAGTCTCACAATAACACCAGCAAACTAACTGATGGAGGGAGTGGTAGACCAGCAACTCAACTGCGTTCTGTGAAGTAAAATTACTGTTTCTGTCAAAAGATCCTGGTGGCTTTGAACAAAGCGATGTAACTGCTTCAGTTCCCTGTTGGAGAGGGGAAGATCCATCTCTGTAGGGATCCTTTCTATTATGTTCTCACACATTTAGAATAACAACCTGAGCCTGTCAGTGGCAACAAAAACAAGCACTTTTAGTGGATGTACATTGATTACATTGCAACCATTGCAGCCTGCTTCGCAGCTGCTGGACCGATTCCAAAACTTTTTGTGCCTATTACTCATTAAGATCCTGAAATTAGAGATGCATCTGAATTTGGACGTCTGCCCATACCAATTCCAGGGCTTTTTTGTTGAATATTCATTCACATATATATAACATATACTGTACAAATACATACATTCATATCATTATTACTACACACATTACAAGTTGCTGTCTTGCTTTTCAGTATTTTTTGAGACTAAAATATATCTTAAGTAAAGACCTGTTATTAGCTCACTCAGTTGCAGACTGTCTCATGTTAGGTTATTCTAGTCAAGCTCGGGCTGTGCAACTAACTCAACAGACAAAATCATTGCTGTACTAATTCATTTATTTGTGCTACAACATTTTGCCTTCTGCAAAATTGCATTATTACATATTTATAATTCACAAAAACATCTTGACTATGGAATCTGGAGTGGTACGTGAATGGGTGATCATCAGCACCCATTTAGAGCTGCCATGATTAGGCTAAATGAGTATGAATTAATTATTAAATTAATTACTAACTATTTATATAATCAATTAATCCGTTAATTAAAATTTAAAATAGTCAAAATTCTCTGATTTGAGCTTCTTAACTGTGTATTTGCTGGTTTCTCTACTCCTTTATGACATTAAACTGAATATCTTTGAGTTACAGGCAAAACAAGACATTTGAGGATGTCACCTTGGGAAACACTGATCAACATTTTTCACTATTTTCTGACATTTTATGGACCAAACAATTAATGGATCAAAAACATAATCGTCAGATTAATTGACAATTAAAGTAATCATTAGTTGCAGCCCTCCACCCAGTACCAATATTGGATCTGATTGGTCCCAGCACTACCCAAAATAGGCAAAACTAGGGTCCAGGTTTAAATATAACGGAACTGCCCTTTAAGGTCATAAACAGGCTTGAGTTACTTGATGACTAGCATTTTATTTTTAGTGAATCTATCATATTTGATGGCATTTTTCTTTACCATTTTTCAAGCAAATGCATGCAGTAAGCCTGCATTCGGTTTGAGCTTAATTTGGTTGGAAAGTCGGTTTTTATTACAGTTTAAACAACAGTAATGACCAGGGGTGGGAGTAAGTCACGCATGTGCAAGTCTCAAGCAAGTGAAGGCGAGTCATTGCATAAGTCAAGCAATTCAAGTCAAATCAAGTCATTGCTCAGGTCAAGCAAGTCAGTGAAATTCTGATGAGGCTCCACAGTTTGAACATTAAAATCGGTTAAAAGTCAGCAGTCATGAAAAGTTGAGCTTTGTTTTCAACGTTAACTAAAACTGTTGCAGCCTTCTTGCGCATTTTACTGATATTTGACATTTGTAGCAATAATCAGCCTCCAAAATGAGCAAAAATGAAGAGACAGGATTGTGAGAGTTATACACTGGAGCAGCGACAGAAAGTAAAATACTGTACTTAGTAAGTACAGACTCCGGGGCTTGTACTTAATTACTCTGATTTTCATTTTATGCAGCTTTATACTTCTACATCACATTTCTGAGGCAAATGTACTTTTTATTCCTCTACGTTGGTCTGTCAGTTTTAGTTACTAGTTACTTTTACAGATTACATTTTTTATACTCTTAGTGTCCGGTAAACAACCCGTATTTCCAAATATAGTTATTTTGAATGTTTATGATAAATGGAAGGATGATTCTTCTACTGCTTAAACTAAATAAACTATTAAAAACCATCTTAGATCAGCTGGAAAATGCCTCATCACAAAGCTGAAAACAGACTGTCTTTCTGACACTATGAACAGTTGACTTTTTAGAGCTACATGGTTCTCACAGGACACAAACACTCCAAACATATGATGATCTTATAGAATACCCCAAATCGTATTAAGTAGTTAAAATGAGCACAACCTTAAACATTCCAACAGAAAAATAAACAATGAGAAAATATTTACAAGTATCTGCAAATATTTGTGAAAGCATTCTTTAAACTAAATCTAGCTAAAACATAAACCATGATAATATATAAATCTATATCATTAAACAATGTTGTTTATCGGTGTTGACATATATTCCTGTTAGAAAATGGAAGTATTTACCATATGTATCATTACTAATGACTTATGACCTTCTTGTGGGGAAAAAATGCTAACCACGTGTTAAAACCGAACTGACAGTAAGTGAAATGCTTAACAAAGGATGTAACATGTAACGTAGAAAGTCTGATACAAAACTCTCATCTTTCAGCTCAATCGATCACATTTCCCATTTAACCCTGCAGATTTCCAAACTGTGCTCGCCGGAATCCTAGTGTGACTTCTGGTGTTCAAAGCATTCTCAGATAGAACGTTAACAGGATTACAGTAACGTTCACTTGTGTTGTTTCCACACAGACCTTAATGACATTAATGGTCATACCTACAGGCTATTTAAGTGTTGACTGTTCCTGGGAGGAGTAACGTTAATATTCAGTCTGTAAATTTGACCAGCAGGGTTTATGTCTGACGTTACTAAATGGTCATATTTAATATAGTTAGTCAAAATCCCGCAGAATTACTTGCGAAAAGTAGAGTCAAACTACCTAACCTGCCCGTTCCATCAGTCCACGAGTAAGAAACGTTCCATCAGTCCACGAGTAAGAAACGTTCCATCAGTCCACGAGTAAGAAACGTTCCATCAGTCCACGAGTAAGAAACGTTCCATCAGTCCACGAGTAAGAAACGTTCCATCAGTCCACGAGTAAGAAACGTTGCACTATCGGAGCTGTCAATGGGCTCCTTTGTAAACAAGTTGTCAACGTGGACACCGGTAGAAACTTTGAGCCCACTTCAGTAAATGACCGTGACCAGTGTGCTCTCTAACAGGATAAAAGCCCCGGCTGCTGTTAATGTGTAAAATAACTGACCTGAGCTCGAGTCAGTCGTGGTTTACGAAGTTAATCTTCGACTGTGTTCAAACAGTCCACTGTTATCCGCCTCAAATTCATTTTACACTGCTCCGTAGCTCCGTGCGTGATGACGTATGATGGAGTGTGAGATCGGCGTCTCAGGACCTGCTGGGACAAAGATGTTCTGTGTGGAAAGATGAATCACTTTGTAGCAAAGCAAGACATCACCAAATGAAAATATGGAGATAGAGTATGGAAGCCCATCTCCGCCACTGAAACGAAACATATCGTCATGGTAAATCATAATTATGAGATGAACAAGTCGAAATTGTGACTTTTTATTCATAATTTCGACATTTTTAATCTTATAATTTTATGACGTTTTACCTCAAAATTTTGACTTTTTTTTTCATAATTTCGACTTTTTATCTCATAATTCTGACTTTTTGTCTCACAACTTTGACTAGGGACACGTTCCTACCCAATATCCAGCCACTAATGTGTAGTCAGTATCAATACAACCGCTGTCCGTAGTGTTTAGTCAGTGATCATGGCACACAAAGGGTTAAGGGTCGGTCTCTGCTAGAAGTCCCGCCTCTAACCTAAATATCGCTCTCCGATTGGCTCTGCCGTTTCTCGCTAACGTACATGTGATTGGCCGTCCCCGCTGTCACTCCATCTGCTTGTAAAAGCTACTTGCAACCTGTTAGTTGGACAGGACAGGAGACAGTGCATAGGCATGTGTTTGGTTCTTTCAGATAGGAACAACCAGTGGACACTAATCTGCTTGTATCTGAGTATTAGTGACAAACCATTAATATATATATTTTTTACATTTAATTTATGTTTTGTTGTATTGTATTTATGTATTTCCAATGTTGTTGATGGACAGTATGTTAATTGACAGTAGGATGCACAGTTGCACTACAGAGTAAAGATGAGAACTCTTCGAAGTTGTCTACTTGTCTTTCATTAGTTGCTTTAACCTATAACATTGCAGAATGCATTAAATTCTTGTATTCTCTTTAGATATTCAGATATGCATTATAAACATGTCAATTACTGATTTTTTTTTTCTGACTTTGATTGTTTGCTTGTTTGATCAGCTCTACATGACGTGAAATTATGATTGCAAATACAAAAAAAACCCATCAACTTTCAGGAGTGCTGCCTTGGAGCACTTTTTTGTCCCCACCAATGTCAAAATCAAACCTACTCCCTTGATATCAGCAACAATATTTAAAATAAAATATCAACAATAATTACAATAAAGAGTCAATAAATAAATAAAACAATTGTATACATTAAGGAAAACAGTGATAAAAATAGAGTTTATAGCAAAAGTAGTTACACTTTTTCAATTCACTCACTCAGTTGTAGTAGTCTGTAGTAAATTATCACACAGCTTTGTTCAGTTACAGCATTCTAAGGTAAGTTATTTCTCTATAACAAACTGTTGCTATTCACTTTACATGATCCCTTATAGAACAATTAGGTTTACTTCAGAAATATGTGAATCTTTATATTGTAACTTGCTGCCACAAGCTTGGCAGAAACACACACACACACAGTCTCTTCACAAGTCCCTATAAGTCCCTGAACAGTCTGACAGATATCACAAGTAGTCTTGTTTTCCCTTGTGTGTCTTTGTTGTTTTTACTTCCTGTCTTTGTCTGTTTTCCCGCTCTTTTTGATCATTGATTTTGTTCACCTGTTGTTGTTTGCCCACCTGTGTCTGATTATTTTTCTGTCTACTTAGTCCCTGTGTGTGTCAGTTCGTGTGTTGTATTTTTGGTGTTAGTACCTGTGCCTTCCATGTGTTTCTCCTTGTGTTTTTCTGGACTTTTCCCATGTTTGGATTTTGCGACCGTTTTGCCTCATGGATTCCTCATCTTCATTTATGTAAGCCTGTGTTCAAGTTACCTTTTGTTTATTATTAAATTAGCTTTTGAACTCTGCCTCCAGTGCTCAAGCCTGCATCTTTGGGTTCACACCTCTTGTGTTTTCTAGTTGACTTTACACCACACATAACACCAAACTCTCAAACCTTTTAAACCAAACCTGGAAATAGTACAGCGTAGATTTATTATAATTATTCATCATATATATGTGATTCATCATTTAACAACACATTATTGTGTAAGTTGTAATCCCATTTTTGCTATGCACAAAAAATGTTTTATGCAAAATCTATATACAGTAGATTGATTGAATAAAAAATAAGTAAAAGAAATAAAATGAAAACATACTAATTTCATTAAGGAGTATTGCTTTACTGGGTAAATAAGGCAATCTCACCGTCAGAGGGAAGAAGCTGCTCTTCAGTCTGGTGGTGTGGCTGTGGATACTTCTGTATCTCTTGCCAGGCGGCAACATGGTGAACAGGCGTCCTTTACTCAAGTAGTCTGAAAACTCATCAAATGTCTTTTACGTTGTTTTTGTCTTGTTACATCTTTTTAGTCTTGTCATTTTTGTCTTGTTGCTTCTTTTGTCTTTATGGCGTTCTTTTGTTTTTTGTCTTGTTATGGTTTTTTTCGTCTTGTCTTTTTTCATCTTGTTATGTCTTTTGTCATTTTTGTCTGATTATGTCTTTTAACTCCTTTTGCTTCTTGTTACATCTTTTATGTTGTTTTGATGTGTTTTACATCTCTTTTTTGTCTTTTTTATCTTGCTACATCTTTTTTCGTTTTTATTTGAGTACCTTTTTTTTATCTTGTTATATCTTTTTTGTCTTATGTCTTTTAACGTTGTTTTCATCTTGTTATATCTGTCATTCATGATATGTACTGTTGGATACACCAAGGAATCATCTTTTCTATGTGCTATGGTCCCGTCCATGTAAGTTGAAATCACACATCTTAAGAAATGCAGCCATTTCTGAGCCTTCTTTACCGCGGTGGAGATGTGTAATATCCATGACAGATTCTCTGTGATGTTGATTTCAAGGAACTGAAAACTGTCCTCCTGCTCCACCTCAGCTCCACTGATGTAAATAGGGGTGTGTGTCTTTGCCTCCTTTTCCTGAAGTCTAATAAACCAACCACTCATGTTGGAGATGGGGTAGCCAACAATTGCGAGTGCTCATTTTGCTTTGAACAGACCCTCAGTGATTGACACCATATAGGTGAAAGCAGCTGTACAGTTCTGAAAAGGTTTATTTTGTCATCACAGATGATGTGGCTTCTGTTTTTGCTGTTTGTTATTCTCTGTCTCAGATTACTGAGACGGGGTGTGAGGGTGCCTGATGTCTGTGATTCATCACCAGAGGGGTGTTGATATATGACACAATACGAGCAAGAGGAGCCACGAATGAGTGTAATACTATGTTTCTGCTATGACGTCCCAACGTTACTGAGAGAGTGTCAAAACGGGAGTGTTGCTGAGTTTGGGTTGCCCTCACAGTCATGTTGTGGTCCTGTATGTCATGAGCAGCAAGGTTGAATAACAACATTGAAGTTTGGTAACTTAAGCCCCCCAGTACAAACCTACATTCCAAAGAAGTTGGGACATTGAGTAAAATGTAAATAAAAACAGAATGCAGTGATATAAGAAACCCTTTCAACCTATTTTCAACCAAATACTGTACCAGGACGAGAAATTTAATATTCAAACTGAAGAGCTATTATTTTTTGTAAATATTCTCACCTTCTAAATTTGGTGCCTGAAACACATCACAAAAAAGTGTTGATAGGGCCTTGTTTGCCAGTGTGATACGTCACCTGTTTTATTCTGACAACACTCAGTCAGTATTCCAGAACAACAGTCCTATTTGGTCTCTGTTGTTGTATTTTGTGCTTCATAATACACCACACATTTTCAATGGGAGACAAGTCTGGACTACAGGCAGGTCAGTCTAGTACCTGAACTCTTTTACTACAAAGACACGCTGTTGGAACACGAGCACAATGTGTCTTGACATCGTCTCGCTGAAATAAACAAACAAACCCAGGCAGTATCCTTGTAGTATCCTTTATACAATGATGTGGGTTTTTAATGTAGTTTTTAATACAGTGCTGCCTGAGGGGTCAAAGGTCACAGACATTCATTGTTGGTTTTTGGCTTTGCCTCTTACATGTAGAGATTTCTCTGGATTCTCTGAATGTAATCGTTTATTGGGGCCATCAGGGACAACTTGATTTCTTGAGTGATGTTCAAGGGTAAACCATTGGTGGGTACCTTCCTACCCTGGTGTTTTGCCCACTCACCTCCCTAGTTACCCTAATTACCAGATGCAAGGACTGTGAGAGGTTTCAGAAATCCTGCACTTATCTGATGATCTGACATTGACCTCGCCAATGGGACTGAAAGTTGGGGTGGATTTTGGGTTGAGGTATCTGTTAGAAAAACATGCACAGTTGTGACTGATATATGGCTGATGATCAGTGTTTCAGTTTGGTAGGCTATATGCCATGAGGACTGGCTTTCTTAACACTGCAGAAGAACCCAGAACTGCTGAGGGTGTCTTATAGTGAGACGGAGAAATAAATCCCAGGTTGTGTCATTAAACATTGGAGGGTGTTGTAATCCCAGTGTTGTAATTGGATACAGGCTTATGTCCACACATGACGATTTAAAACCGTCCTAGTAATCCCTTTTCTTTTCACAGACACCTGCAGAGTTGGTTAGTAGGACAGAGGGATCATATACACTTTGCTGGAGACAATACAAGGACTTTAACAGGTAGGACTGTTTGTTTTATAAAAACAATGGATTGGACCTGTGATATTAGTTGTACATTTTATTATCATAACTATTTATTAATTTATGTGTGGTGTAGCTTGGACAGGGTGCAGAGGGGATAGATAATCACAGTAGTACTTCAACAAAAACTCATCCTGTTGTGATAACTCCCAGGTTGAATTAATTGCCAGGCACAATTTGGCCATAACGTTGCTATTAAGATGATTTAGGGGATGGTGCCCACATTTATAAGCGTCTTTGAGTGTCTTGAAAAGCGCTATACAAATATAATGCATTATTATTATTATTATTATTATTATTATTATTGCAACTAAAATGTTGGCCATATTTTAATAATAATAAGGTCAAAGAGAGTCAAAGACAGATATTGAGCAACAGAAAAAACAATATTTTATAGGCTTAAAATGCTCATGTATGATGAGAGAAATGCTGATAGAGCTATGAAAGCTACAGTATATGTTAAGGAAAGGCTCTTCATGAAATTGTTGTGTACTGGGCTCAACACTGACTTTAAAAGTGACTGCCAGGCATCATCTTTTTGTTGCTCAAACTGAAAATATGGTTGCCATTTTAGTCATATTTTGAATAGTTAAGATACTATGCAATCATAGTAAACTTTATCGCGAACCTTAACCTCGGGGTGGCCTGGTGGCACAGTGGTTAGCACTGTCGTCTCACAGCTAGAAGGTCCTGAAATTGAATTCCCCAGCTGGCTGTGGGGCTGGGGAGTTTGTGGCTGGGGCAGCACCTTTCTGTGTGGAGTTTGCATGTTCTCCTCATGTCCATGTGGGTTCTCTCCGGGCACTCCGGCTTCCTCCCACAGTCCAGAGACATGCAGCATAATAGGTTAATTGATAACTCTAAATTGGCCGTAGGTGTGAATGTGAGCATGAGTGGTTGTCTGTCTCTATGTGTCAGCCCTGCAATGAACTAGCCCCTTGTCCAGGGTGTACCCTGCCTCCCGCCCAAATGTCAGCTGGGATAGGCTCCAACTCTTCAGGGTAAGCAGTTACAGACAATGGATGGATGGATGGGCCTTAACCTCGGGCTTTGCAAAGATCCTGAGACACAGGGATATTTGCTTCCCAAGACTTCACAAATGCTATATTGGTTTTTCATCTGGTTCTTTATCAGTTGAATCAATTTGCACATTCATGTGTGCTGTTGATGATTTAACTTTTCATCCAAAAGTCGCATTCATTTCGACTGTAAGAGCAACATTTAAATGTCCCTAACGTAACAAATGTTTAATTAATTTTTTTATTTTGTGGTGCATCTTTTGCCGTTTGCTTTCACTATTTTTTACATATTGAAAAGACACAGCCAGCCTGCCACTGATGGCAACTAAAGGCTAGCAACTGGTAACAAATAAGCAACTGGTACCAAATATCTCAAAATGGTTGCCGATAGCAATCTGGCAACTGCTACTGTCGAGCCCTGATGTTGTTTTTTAAGACAAAAGCATGTCAGATTGACTGGAAACAGACAATAACCAGTTATCATCTTCTGTGAAATCACAAGTTATCAAGGTTCATGTAAAATGGTTGAATAAAACTCTCTATATATGCACTACATACACACTAATACATCTGCCTGTTATGAGAAATAGCTCACTTATAGTGACAAACTCACAGAGAATTATTTGCAGCTCTACTGATCTTTTTAGCATCTTTCAGGTTATTGTTTTGGTTATAGAGCACATTAGCTATAAGGCTCAGTCTCAGCACTCCTCAAAAAGTTTCCAGCTACATCAGGCAGATGTTTTCAGCTAAAAACTGATGAAACCACTGTACTCTACCTGCCCAGTACCAAACTACAGAAGATTAAAAAGGTGTTTTTCCACTGTAGGGACTTTCCCCAGGGCCTAGGAACCTTTGGAAGAACTCAGTCCTTTTCCATTACAGGGACCAGGGTGTACATTAAGTTTTGGGGAAATTATTTTACCTGCCAATAAGTCCCTGCTTGGGGGTTAATACTTTCCAAAACTACAGAAAATGGGGAGTTGGTGTTGAATCACTGAACATTTCAGATCGAGCACTAACAGCACCATTTTTAAACATTTGCAGCTGCAAGCCATTTTCTATATTCATTGTGCTTTGACACATCAACCTGGGGTTATTAAAGAGAGCATACGTTTTGAAGTTATGAGCTACAAAAATGTGGTGTAAAAACAGCCGTCAGAGGATTAATTTGCTTAATCTTTGCAGGTCTTTAAGCCATGGTGGAAATGGGCTGAAGGAACCTTTTAGTTCCTTGAAAAGTAGTACCTGGGACTAAAAGTTCTGGATACTTTGAGTGAAAATGCAGCTTAAGTTAGCAACCAGCTAAAGGAAGTGGAAGCTTTGGTGGTTCACATGTCCACAATATTTTTAGTGAGTTTTTTCAAACCAACTAGCGCTTAAAAAAGAGTGAATATTGGACTTGCATTCATTTTATTTTCCTTTTTGTAGATTTGCTCAGTCCCCAAGTGATCATAAGTAATTAATATAGCTTTAAGAGGAAGGTGTTTGCTCATGGATCAGTTTTGGTTAAATGCTTAATATTTTCTGAATGAAAGACTGTGTTTAGCATACACTTGCCCAACCAGTCTTTTCCTATTTTGGATTTGAATTGCTAACCATTCAGCCCCAAGTATTACTACCATCTGTTTCAAATTGTTCCCTGTCAGCAGCAGCCATGGTGGACGCAGCGGCAGCTGAACAGTTCCTGGATGCCAATCCACAGTTCGCCAAGCAGTACTATGACATCAATTTTCGGCCTAAGGTTATCTCAGACCTGCTGGACAACAACCGGAAGGCAGCGGTGGATGTCAGCAAGTTCCACGACCTGACAATGGTGGAGGAGAGCGAGATCCTCTTCGACCTGGTGCGGGACATCCAGGACAACCTGAACATGGAGAAGTCTGTCTTCAACCTCATGAGACACCTCAGCTTCATGATGAGGGCCGACCGCATGAGCCTCTTCATGTACCGTCAGAGGAATGGAGTGGCCGAGCTGGCAACCAGGTTACTGGAGATTTCTTTTAAAGTTTTAGAAGTTAAATTCTTTCAATTTTAACAATGAACAAGGAATGTGACCACTAAACAGAGATCATTTATTGGTGTCAAAAATATCAAGATCAGTTAAGGTTGGGAAAATAGTTTGTAAATACTTTGGAATCATTTTCAGCCAAATCTTCACAGAATCATACTGAGTGAATGAACACAGATTTACAGTTTTTCAGCAGCACAGGACTGGTACGGGTCCAGACACTAACATTTGGCTGCTTTATTGAATAAGGGAATGTTTGTGGAGAACTGCTGCTTTTTTGTACTTTTTATATTAAAGGAGCAGTGTGCAGGATTTAGTGGCATCTAGCAGTGAGCTTGCAGATTGCATCCAACCTCACCCAAGCCTTAGGCCACTCAGGGTGGCTGAGAAACTTGCCAAAAAACCCCACAGAAGGTTCTCTCTAGAGCCATTGTTTGATTTGCCCATTCTGAGCTACTGTAGAAACATTGTGGTGCAAATGGTGGCCTCTGTGAAAGAGGCTGCTCTGCTGCCTCTGTCCAAACCTCTTGATTCAAACATAACTTATTTTGAATATTGTATTTATTTAGGGCATTTTACACACCACACTAAATAAAATCCCTCCCTCTCCCATTTCAAACCTGTCCCTACAGCCAGCAGCCTGTCATCCGGGCCACATTCAGCCCTGAATAAATGTAGCAAAATGTTTATTCAAACAGAAACTGTTTAGAGAGTTTATATACATGACTCTGCTGTTTGGGTAGCAACTGTGCCACACCCACCATATGAAAGAAGATGTATCTGTCGCCAAAGTGCTTGCTTATGGGGGAGTTGTTTCCATTGTCGGATGTAAACAAAATTATTGAGTGTGGTCTAGACCTACTCTATATGTAAAGTGTCTTGAGACAACTTTGTTGTGAATTGGCGCTATATAAATAAAATTTGATTGATTGATTGATTGACTGATTGTATCTCAAAGCCTGTTGAACACCTTTGCCCACCATTTTGAGGAAACATCCCGTTCAACTAGGAAACCATAGCAAACTGGTGTATACCGTTTTCAGACTGAACGTGCCCCAGGGCAACACTGTCGCACAGAGGATGTCGATGAAGTTAATGATGCTTCACTTAAAGTTTTGCTGTGCATGAAGGGTTGAGTTACACTGTATTGTGCTCACATTAGCTGTGGCTGCTGTGGGGGATTTGGCCTTCAGGCTATGAAAACAGTGCACTCTTTAGGTTTTAGAGATACTGTGTTTTGTGTTTGGTTATATGTGTTGCCTTTGCCAGCTTTGCAATTCACATTACAAATATTGCAGAAAGTATTTTCTGTGTTGAAGTTTAACCACACTTGTGACTTCTTCTGGTCTGCTATTGCCCTGACTGTCTCACTCTGCTCTGTAACTGAACGAGCTGCTCTCACTCTCTCTCTCTGTAAGCCACATTTGCTCCCAGGTATCAAAACTTGGCACCAGTTGATCAAATATGGTACTCAGTAGTGCTGATGGAATTCTGTCGCTGCTTTTAAAAGTATAGAGTTTGGTACCCAACCCTACTCATGAATATTTTATTCCAATCCTGCTATATTCTACCATTTTGATGTTCCAATATTCTACTTAATCTTTACTTCCAGGTTATTTAATGTCCATAAAGATGCATCATTTGATGAATGCCTGGTGCAGCCTGACAGTGAGATCGTGTACCCGCTGGATATCGGCATCGTGGGCCATGTGGCGTCCAGCAAGAAGATGGTCAACATTCCTGATGTGACTGAGGTAGATACATGACTATCGTTTGTGTGTGTGTTTAATGTTGATGAGTAATGTAGTACTGACGTGGGCATCAGCACCACATTACAAGTTAGATTATCCATATACAAAATCCAAAATCTTCCCTCACATACATTTATGGTGGAAGTCTCTTCCTGGGGATCTCAAACAGGCAAACTCATTATCCTCTTTTAAACTGGTAATAACATTTCTGCATTAAAATGTACAAAACTGCCAGACCCATGTTATATATTGTGTTGAGTTGTGTACTTACAATATCCCAAATGTTTCCAGCCATGTTTAAACGCACAGAAATACATAATTTTATTCAAGGCAAGATTTCATTTGGTCACCTGTTGCTATAACTTCTGGGAAAACATGGGATATTTCAGAGAGGAGAAACAAAATCAGAAAACATGACTGAACGTACCATGAATACAACTTTTATACGATTACCATCTATCTGTCCAACATATCCTCCAAATCATACGCCCAGATAGGTCGTACGTGGACATACGACCCAATAGAGCGTTTCTGGTCGTTTTCTGTTGGAGAACAGGCTGCATTAAGAAAAGCAAAAGTCAATAGAACAGTGGCGTGGTGCATCAGGGAGGGTACCCGCCCCCGGAACAGGACACCCAAGTACGAACCCTGGCAAGGCCGAGCCCGACAGTGCTTCTATTTTTGGGGGTTAGGGTTAGGGTAAACGTACGTATAGGTCGTATAAAGCTGCTTTCAAAAACGACCTCTCTGGTCATTTTCTGTTGGAGGACAGGCTCATCTGTCTTTTATACAGTTATTGTCTGAACATGATTTCTGCCTGAGTCAGATTAGATAGATTTTCATGGGCAATGGTTGCTGTTTAACAATGAAGACAACAACAGCCATCATTCAACGTTACTTCACAACATCATCAAACTACTTCTTTTGTCATTGTTTTGATGTGAGAGAGACAGCTTGAAATCTCTTATTAAAATTCACTTTTATCTCATGGCTTTTTCTTAACTGGTGGTATTTGCTGTAATTATTTTAATTATTTTATCTTATATTTTGGATAATTGTTTTTACTATAAAACCCTTTGTAGCTTTGTTTTTACAGGTGCTACATAAATAGTTATTATTTATTAGACACATAAACAGTCAACTGTGGCAAACATATTTCTAGCAGTTCTTTTTATCCCTCACTTATACTTCCTTTTCCGTATATTATAAAAATTGAATACAGTAACATCCACAATAGCATCTAGAAAAACAAAGCCAAGAAACAAACAAGCCTTCGTTGGTTGTGTCTGTATGATCATATTAGTCTTTTTGAAGTTTACTTTTATCTGGTCCAAACGGGTGTATAATTGAGGAGTACGTTTGCAAAAACAGATAAAAACATTTTTAAAAATTCACAAACCAACACCAGTTTGACTGATATTAGACCTGCCATGATTAATTGAATAATTGATTATTAATTGCCAAGTATTTAGATAATCATTTAATTGGTTTGAGTATTTTTTTGATATTGTTGATATATCTTATCAAAC
This sequence comes from Lutjanus argentimaculatus, assembly GCA_034769285.1. NCBI lineage: Eukaryota > Metazoa > Chordata > Actinopteri > Lutjaniformes > Lutjanidae > Lutjanus > Lutjanus argentimaculatus. The sequence goes on along the minus strand of JAWZSL010000006.1, from coordinate 780,507 downwards.
AACCCAACACCTGTTTTATTTATATTCCTTTGAGTGCACCTAAAAACATGAAATGAGATGTAAACTTTGGCAAATGACCCCTTCATATCTGAAAATGGCTGACACCTGTGAGAATGAAACCATTTCCCACCATGCTGTTGCCAGTTCTACCTGTTGATTTCCACAAAATCCTTCCACAACTCTAAACCTGATTGGTCATGTAATTGAGTAGCGCAGAAGTAACAAGTAACAATCACCTCTGTAAAAAAACAAAAAACAAAAAAACAAGACAAAGCACTGAATTATAAATGTTGCTTATTGCTCAGAAAACACTCAAATCCCTGTCGTCTGTTGCTCTGCCTCTGTTTGACCACCAGATGGCGACAGGACACCACAGTGTCCCTCACTCTAATTCCCTCCAAAGCCAGCTCAATCTTATTACAGCCAATACCTCTGACATTTGAAAATGGCTGGCAAGCTCACAGTATTCCCATGTACATTTCTAGTTTGTCATGCAGATGCACCAACTTCAATTACACCCCCTCCTTCCTGCACAAACTGTGACATTTACAGTTAATAAGGCAGCAGCCCACTCCACATAACTGATGGATTACAAGCTCTCCTCTGTATCAGTTCAATCATTTCCTTTCATGGGAGATTAGAAACCTCAGCTGCTGCTGTACGAACAAAACACACCCGGGCTGATTGTTCTCTGTTTGGTTTTTATCTATCGGTTCTGCTGCCAGGCCGGCCGGTTGCATCTTCAGTGTGAACATCCGCAGAACAAACATCATTGCGCTGTTCAAAACCTCTGTCCGTCACGCAGCCTCACACAAACACATGAAAGCATGATGGGAAATGTGGCAACTGGAACGATATCAAAGCCTTCAAGCCTCGTCTCCCCGGTTGCAACGAAGGAACAGCTAATGTTTCCATATAATTGGTTGGCTTTATGATGCTAATGCATTGAGGATGGCTTTTCATAGTAATGCAGAGACAGGGAATCATGGCAGTTCTGTGCTCTATTTCCATCCCAGTCCAATACAGTGCAGGCCAATCAACCACTCAGGATTCTTGTAGGTGGAACGTGGGGATTATATGTCAGTGGGATTGTATGGTGAGCAACAGCTGGCTTCATTCCCCTCACTTCTATCTATGCCTCCTTCAAAGTGAATTTAATTATCACATAATTTACAGAGTAGTAACTCTGTCTGTTATTTGAGGTGTGGTTACTCAAGACGTGTGCGTGAGAGGAACATGGAGTGTCAGTGGGGGAGGCTGCAGATGAAGCCGGTTAATCTGTCCTGAATTAGAGCGATCCCAGATTACTCCCAGAGGTCACACAGGCCCTGAGCCTTTTTCACAGACTCAGCACTATAACACACCTTTAATCTATTCTGTTAAACTCTATTGTTTCCATTTTTTTTCTTTAGTGCAGCAGGAAATCCACTTAATGTGTCCTAATCCGCAAAGCAAATTAGCCAAATCTGTGTGCAGACTTTATATTAAATTATTTATGTATTTATTTATTTGGATAATGTTTAAGTATTTATTATTTTTTAAACATTTTTTAAGTTTTACTGCTCAGTTTACTATAGTTATTAACAAATTGATGTATAGATATAAAATCAGTTAATCTCTTACCCCTTATTCAAGTCACGATCAAAGACATTTATTTGTCACATACATTTTTAATAATAATAATAATAATATAATAACTTTATTATTCTTATTCTTATTATCATTATTATTATTATTATTATTATTATTATTATTATTATTATTATTATCATTATACAGAGGTTAAGAAAATGGTTTCCAAACTGGAGGGGAGGCCCAACTAGGGGGACATAGAGCCACTGCAGGGTCAGGTATGGATGACCAGGGGAGAAATATAGAGTGAGACAAAGTTAAATGAATATGATTAATGTAGGAGAAATAAACAAGACTAGCATGCTATCATGCTGACCTTTATTTTACTAAAATTCAACTTAAGTCCTCTGCTTCTGAAGGGGGGCATGCCAGAAGAAACATTTAGGAACATTTAAAAACTGAAACAATCTTTTCACAGAAAATCCCAGAGTTATAAATATATCATTTGTATTTTTTTTATTTTTTTTTTGCATTCATTTATCAAAATACAACTTGTGCTCAGGTTATGCTTGTAAAGTGTAGAACTGCTGGGCAAAGGTCAAGGCAAAGCTTTAGCTAATAACAAACAGGATGAAGACTTCTCTGGGTTTTAGAGGGTCAAAGGTCATCCAATAACAAGCTGTCAAACTGCCCAGATCTTTGCAGATCTTTGCAGATCTTTGCAGCGGGTTCATGTTTAAGCTGCATAAGCTGCAGTTGAATCAGCTACTATATGTGTGCTGATCTGGGATTTTCCACTTCCCGACTGCTACATATCAGAAAAACAACAACTTGAGACATACAAGGGATGATTCCCTTAAAAAAAGTTTATTTTTACAGGGAATGAATTAGTTAATATAACACACAGATTATGATAGCCAATAAATTGCTCTTGTAAAAATTGATTAAAAAGACAATTATCAGCAAGTGCTCACTTGCACATGCTCCTACGATGGCAGCAGCTGTTTATCAGTCTATGTGTGTGTATGTGGATTGATCTGAAGCACCTACCTGATGGGAGGAGTATGAAACAGAAAGCAGAGTGCTGTTTGCTTTCACATATTTACATGTTTCTTGTGTAAATAGGCAGCAAAAGAACTTGTCGCAGTAGCCCATAGCACTTTATGAGCATTAACACTCCGCCCCACAACCATACAGCTACAAAGGTCAATTAACCTGGATGACCGGTCTGGGAGTTCCCAGTGAGCATGGCAAAACTAGAACCAAACACTGCCTCCAACACAGATGGAGGTTTGACGACAGGGAATACAGTACAAAGCTGGTGTGCTTGATGGATCTGGCTACTTGCACCCCACGATTAAAGGGGCATTAGGCAACTTTTTCTGTGTTTAAAACGTGTTTTAATCACTTTTTAATGCCAAAGAGTGAGCAGGCTGCTACAAAAGATGAAAAATGAGACAGTCCCCATGTCATTCGTTTGCCTCTATCAACCTGTGGCAAGCTATATTGTGAAGTGCCTCGGGTCACACTTTCCTGGAAAAATGACATTGGCATGCCGTGTATGACGTGCGAGCTTGCTCCTGAGTGCCTCCATTCAGCTAGCTCCTATACAGCAGCAACAGAGCGTCACAATAACACAGAAATGGAGTCCAGTAGCAAGCGACAGTCTCCACAACACAAACTGCAACACAGACTCCCTGTAAGCCCAAAAAGAAGAGGGTAATATCCACTGTGGCCTGTCTAGCCAAACGGGAATTGGACCGACGTCGGGCGAAAAGTAGAGTAAGGGCCAATTCCAATTCCTATCTTAACCCTCAATCTCAAGCCTCAAGCTCAACCCTCAATCTTAGTAGCCCTCAAAACCAAGTGTTAAGGGCTATTTTGTGACTTAGAACTGGGACAGCCCTTAAATGCAGATACGTCTTCAGACTGTGGGGGGCAGCATTACGCCAAAGCGACGTTCAGTCTGTCAATTCAGAAGAAGAAAAAGAAGGAGGAGGACGCTCGTTGTTGGCCCTGAAATGAATCAGGGCCCGCGTTGTCTCTGTAGTCCCTGAAATGAAACACAACATTATTTTATTATTTTTTTTAATATTTGCATTGTTAACCCTGCCTGTTTAATCATAAGCCACAAACGCAGCTATCATCGACGGGTCCATCAGGTCCATGTTTTTGAAATTGTTGTGGACTATCTGTCAGTTATTCCTTCGGTTAGAGTTATCAAACAAATAATCTGTATAAATAACACAACCACAGACATATTCAGCTGTCACCGCATACCACGGCTTATTGAAAGGTAAACACCAGCTATAACTATCGTTAGATAACTCTACGGCTACGGGAGCTGACATTAGCCCGGTCATCTTATACCATTATCGGCACAAGCATGTTATATAGGCTGTTATCTTGATAAAACAACTACATTACCACCGAGAAAAATTACCATTTTGTAACGTTAACTAACTTAAACGATAGCAATATGGCTTGTCTGCACCGGCCGCCGCTATTGACAAAAGATCGTAAAATAAAAATAAATGTTATGCAACAATGAGGTAAATAATCCATAAAATGGGCCTAAACTAAGATAATACAATGGTTTTCTTAATATTTATATTTCCATTAACAAAGAAAATACTTACATTTGTAGCTCGCCTGGATAGCCCTTGCTCCCAAGGGTGGTGTCGGAGAATCTCAGTATTGAGGGCTATACAGCCCTCAAACTTGCCCCTCAACTTAACATTCTGAGAATCGGGACAGCACTTGCAGTTCGCGGGAGCGCGCATTTTTGAGATTGAGGGTTAAGATTGAGGGTTAAGACAGGAATTGGAATTCACCCTAAATATCATCGGTGCATTCGAGCCATGGAACGACGCAGATGTGGCTTTCTTCCTGACAGGTAAGATAACATTACAACACAGCATGTGAAAGAGTTGTGTTTGTAAATAATTTGATATTGTGATTTTCGTTGTCTTGTTACCTCAGGATAGCCAGGTTAGCTTTCTTGCTAACGCAGCTGAACTGCAGTGTAAGTAATGTGGCAGTATGCTGTCTTGAGTGGATAACGTCAGCTAATTCCCCTGGATTCTTGGGGCTAATATGGCTGGAAAATTGGTTGGGTTGTTGTTTGAAAATTACTTTGTCAGCTTAAGTTATGAAGTACATGGCAGATCAATGCAGCGTAGCTATGTTACAGCTTGATGGCTAACCTTAGCTTGCTTGCATGATCACCTGTTATCCCTGCAAATGCGACCTACTATCTGAATGGATATATTAGTTGGCTTGTTTTTTTGTTTTGTTTTGTTTTGTTTTGTTTTGTTTTTTTGTGGTTCTGCTGACAATCAGAAAAACAAATGGGACCAAAAATATGAGCTTCATGATGGAGCCAGCTAGCTGTAACTTAGCCACGCTGCATGGATCTGGAGTTGGTTCTGTTAGCTGATAAAAGTAAATTGCAAATGGTGAGCTAGTTAGTATCATGGAGCCAATGGTTCAAATAAAATCTAGGAACATTACAGAAAGAACTGTTACTTTAAATGTGATAGTAATTATTTTCCATCATTCGAAATATTGTTCTTCTTATTCTTTCCAGCTACCGACAAAAAAACACAGCAATAGCAGGTAAAGGCCCAACTATATCTACGCCAAGTGTCCAAGTCTTAGTTATCCAGCATCAATAATTGGAGGAGAACCTGACCACTTCTTATCACAAGGAGCCACAGTGTTTGCTTATGGTTCATGCAACAATGTAAAATTCAATGCTACAAATCATGCTCAGTAATAGTTCCTCTACTCAATCTCCGTTTCTGTGGATTATATGCCACTGTAATTTCATTTCATTGAATTTCATCTGCCTGATTTCTCTTTTCTGCCAATATGACACACACTTCATAGATTTCTGCTGATGTACTGTATAGTCATGTAATGAATTCAATTACTGGTTCACTTGTCATTTGTTGTAGGTTTTAATTCTTGTTTTTTTTTCTCCCTCTCTCTCTCTCTCTATTAAGGAAATGACTTCAGCTACATGACAGACAATGGGAGCATGAGAATTGCTTTCTCTTTTTTTTAAAGATCTATTGGACAAAAAATAAATAAATGCACAGACACTGTAAAACTTGTGAAAAGATATAACACTGAAAAAAATGTGCATTTTAGTTTAAATAAATAAAGGAGCTTATATAAAAAAAAAGGGTAGTTTTTCTCTGTAGGTAATGAATTCACACTGGAACCAAACACATTTTCACACAACATACAGTAACTTTTTAACTTTTTCTTTTAGGTAATGAGGTCACTCAGGAAAACAGTTTTTGATTTCACCTAAAGGGTGCCTCCGTATAGCCAACATAGTTGCCGAAGGGATCAGGGAATTTGTGTCTGATCCGCAAAACACAGCAGCTTGGTGTCACCACCCGGTGCCCGGTTCCCAGATGTCCGTGTTGCCAGATGGTGAACTGGCGGTATGCACTGTAGCGGTACCCCGGCCCCTTCCTCTGCCCCTCCTCATCTCGTAGAGCTGCTGCATACTTTTCAGAACTGGAATCCTGAAATGAAGTGTAGAAAATGACAAGTTTCATTGTGATACATTCCGTATTTAATGTATGTTGATTGACAGTAACAATAAAGTAAGCATTGTAAGTGTATTTATAGGTTACACCAAAGTAAACTACTATTACTCAAGAAATGATGAATACATAAACTATGTTACAGGATGTTTTTAAGAACCTGTGACTCTGTCCTTACCTGCACAGGTTGTAAAGCCACATGAGACAAATTGTTTTGTGAATTTGGGCTTTATGAATAACATTTCATGACTGTTATAACTGACATCAGCTTAGGATTGTCTTTGTGTGAACAAACTCTGAGACTAATTCAGCAAGTTACAGTTAGTTGAAAATAAGTCTATTGTATTACACCGAAACAGCGCATTTGTTCAGCTAAATGAGAGTTGTAATTGAAAATCACGCCAATAATATAATAATAATAAATAGTAATATAATAGGCCATAGTATTCCGTCTAACTAGTTCACTAAACATTAGCACTAGCATGCAGCAAATTCAGCTGTGCTGACACTACTGAGGCTCACGCTGAAAGCTAGATGAAACAGCCATTGATAAAACTGACTAACAAGCCAACGCCGTCTCATGAATGTATCATGCAACAAGTGATTAGTTCAACAAATAACCCTACGTTATATTGTGCTGGCCAGCAAGCTAATAATAATGTTACAGTTTATAAATACAATTTCTAATAAATATAACCTTTGTGAAATGGTAAAAACAGTGTAGCTTTACTTACCTCATCTATCAACATTGATGCCGGTCAATCTCATGCTGTGACGTTGCTGTTTTGGTTGATACTCATGCCCACAGAGCCTGAGCACAACTGCGAGAGCGAGCCACAATGCTGACTGCACGTCACTTACGAGAAACATTTTTGGAATCTTGTCTAATGCCCCTTTAAGTCAGCTAACATAGCTACATGGTTATCCAAGCTAACAGCAATAGGCTTAGGTATCAGAACTCAATACCTTTATGGTATCAATCAAAATAAACCGGTACTGAGTACTATTAAAACTTTTCTAGTGAAAGGATACATGTGTTCAATCCTTTACTGAGTGTGGTCTAGACCTACTTTATTTGTAAAGTGTCTTGAGACAACTTTGTTGTGAATTGGCGCTATATAAATAAAACTGACTTGACTTGACTTTTTGTACACAAATCTAGAAAAATATGACAATGATTTTGTTCGCAGCCAATCACCTCACGTTTTGCTCAATTTAAGATTGTGATTGGCCCACTATACCACAGCCAGAGCTAGTGGCCACAAAAGCAAAAGAAAAGTACTGTAGTTTAAGTATTTTATTGGTGTCGGTATCACTTTAAGGGTACTGGTACTGGTATGATACTTTTTTAAACAATAACCAGCCCTAAATGACAGTCAGCAGTTAGCTATTTTAGCAACAAGTAGGAAATTCCATAAATAACCTCAGCACTGTTCCCTGTCTGTCTCTGGGCTGTTACTAAGTCAGGTTCTGTTGCCTGTCAGCAACTAAGTTAGTAGAGACTCAGTAAATAGCTAAGCAGCTGGAGGACATCAGGGGGAAAACCAGAAAGCATTTTCTCCATAAAATATGATCCATTATCACCTAAATCAGTGGATCAATCATTAGGTTGCGCCACCATACAGTACTCATTGAGGCCCGGTCCCCAGCCCATTGTATGCTCCTTGTAGCTAACAGTAGTTGCTGCAGCAGTCCACTTGCCTATAATCTGACACTACTTTCCTCAAAATGAATAAATTCTAGCAAGCGGCCCATAACAATGGTATTTTGGGAAAACAGAGCAAGGTTAAGTTCTGTTGCTAGCTAGCTAACGAGTAAGTCTTAGCATTAGCCCTGAGGATTGATTGACAGGTGGATGTCATGATATCATTGGATTAAATTTGTTGGTACTAGCTCACATAACCATGGGTGCTATTTTGTTTTACAGGTAGGAAACATGATCAGATTCTGATATAAAAATACAAAAAAATATATATATATTTCTACTTTTTTTGACCTATTGTTAAATAGATGTACAATATGGCTGGAGATGTGATCTAAAGGGTTAAAAAAGGCATTTTTCATTTCATCTCTTAAACAGGACAGCTTTTTTGTCAGCTTCGGTGCAGCTGCTGTACCAGGCTGTCATGCACTTTGTCAGGATTCTCTCTGTGGTGCATCTGTAAAAGGTGACAAGAAGCTTTTGGGGAAGGCTGGCTCTCCATGGCCTTCTCAGAAAATAAAGGCATTGTTGTGCCCTAACCTTACCTTACCTTGCCCAGAGGATGTCCGCTGGTGAGTCCCGGCAACCTGAAGCTGGTGACTCTCTACACTGCCTCTGTGTTGATGGACAGGACTGTGTGTGATCTTTTTGGTAATCCTAAAATTATCATCTTGGTCTTTAATTCCAGTGCCCAGTTGCATAAACCACCTTAAGTTTCTGTTATGATATTCCAGTTACCATGGACAGCAAGAAATGATTCTAAATCAGCTGAGTTTCAATAAAAGCTGATGTTAATAGAAATTTTATGAAAGAAACTTATGCTAGCATTTGGCTAGCTAGCTACAAAGTTGTCAGTGCCAACATCAAATTGAAGTTGCTAGTAACACTCAAAGTGTCCAGTGAGTTTTCTCTGTCCTAAAAAATGTTGGGTTTTTTTCACTTTCAACTGGCTGTTATGGGTCCTTTTAAAATTTTCTGTGGGAAATGGTCACTAAGGACCTTCCAGCAACACATAAGGGAATGCTTTTAAGTAGCTAAGTGCAGATACTTAAGAGAGATGAAAGGGTTTTCCCTTAAATCATCCTAAGGAAATGATTTAATGCAACTCATTTTTTTCCCCAAGACATTCTTTGATTCTTTGAAAATTTAAGAGAAACCTTAGCCTAAGTACTTCTATGCAACTATGCACGAGTTGTTGCTGGTGCACTACACTCTGAACCTCCTCCCTGTGCAGCTTTGTCAATGTCTGGTATGAACCCAGTATCATCTGCAAACTTAACAGTGAAGGAGGGAGCTCAGCACATAGCCCTGGGGGACATCAGTGTTCAGGATGACAGTGGTGGATGTATGCTTGCCCAGTCTGACATTCTGGGGGCAGGTGGTGCGGAAATCCAGTATCCAGTTGCATATGGAGAGAGTTAGTTCCAGTGTGGAGTTTGCTGACCATCCTGTTTGGTATGATGGTATTAATCACCAAGCTGTAGTCAACAAAGACCATCCTGACAGAGGTGTTGTGTCTTTCTAGCTCAGCAATGCAAATCCAATTTAATGGAACCTAATAAAAAATGTTCATTTAACATTATGCCTTCAGTAAAGAAAATGAATATTGGCTGATGTCTCATTATCAGGTTTTCTAAACTGGCATATCAATCTTGGTATCAGCCTCAAAAATTGCGCAGCCTATAGTAATTTGCTTGAATAATTGTAATTTAATTGAATTCTGCATCAAAGTATAAATTTTCGCTTTTTTCTTTTCAGCCAGGAAATAAGATCAGAACAAAAACCCACACCTTTCCTTTGCCAAATCAAAACTCACCAACAGTCACCAACTTTAGTCTGCTAATAGTCACTCTCTGCAGGTTTTTGCTCCTTTCTGGGAGTTAATGAGCCACTCTTCCTCTGTTTCACCCCTGGAACAGCACAGTTGAAGACCCCTGCTGCACAGGAGGAGCAGTAGGTGGAGTGTAGCAGAGGGCCTTGAGTTTGCAGATAATGGAAAGCCTGTAGCAGCCTTAAAGGATAGAAGGAGTGCGTTCATCAAAGCTGAGTCTGGTGGTTTTGAGGGGTGCAGGGTCAAATACTCTCTGTCTTTTCTCTTCATAGAGCCCTCACTTCAGTGACTTTGTGGACGAGCTGACCGAGTATCAGACCAAGAATGTCCTCGCCATCCCCATCATGAACGGTAAAGACATGGTGGCTGTCATGATGGCCATCAACAAGTTGGACGGGCCACGCTTCACTACAAAGGATGAAGAGGTAACATCGAACACCATCAGTTCTGGAAATTGACCCTCAGTACACTCCATTTTAGTGTTTTATTCATTTGGATAAAATGAACTTTTCGGCTTTATACAGCACTTTTCTAAACAAACAAGTACAGGAAAAAAAATATGATTTCCTAAGCTTTCATGTGTTTTCCTTTTACTTATTTTATGTCACTTTTCCAAGCATGTTCTGTTAGTAACTGTCTGCCTGACTGGACAGTATTCTAACACATAATCATTTATGAGCTCTGTTATAAATGCCACATAAAACTAAATGATGTAGGTGTAGCCTCTGTTGGTCAGTGCCAGATTTGCTCCTACACACATGCTTTTTACAGCTACTCTGCTGTAGTTTCCTGCTTCTTCTGTAGTATTTTGGGAGTATATATCCCAGGACTCTGTTGTCAAGTTAACAGATAACATGTAATGTTTAATAACTTTATAGAATAACTTGTTTTCTTCAATTGTGATGGCATGCTGATTACAAGCTGTAATTTAGAAATCACTAAAAGTTGAGTCATTAAATTATACAAATTTATAATCTGCATTTAGATCCAGATGTGGCATGCATATATTTCAGGATTTTTGGAGAATATCTAAATTTTATCTGAGAATATTAAAGTTATAGTTGGTAATGTTGGAGAGCTAGCAAGATTTGAAAGGTGCACCTCCTCTAAGCTCCACCACCTCCTCCCCCTCCTGTCAGTGCTCCGTCCAAAGCCACGCCCCACGTTGAGTAAAAACGCTCAATGCTCCATGCAGGAAGCACAGATCCTATAAGTTAGATAAGCAGTATGTACCACGAACCGGCTTACACCGACAGTAGAAGCTAATGTTAGCATTGGGCTAATACGAGCTAAGTTGGCAAACGTTACATATTTCATGAAAATAACAAATCCCCCTGAAGCAAAACAAATAATGACCTGTCCAACAGAAAGACAGCAACCTCTGCATCACTTTTCAGGCCCTTCAGATGCCTCAGTTGTCTCCACAGCTCAAAGGCTGCACTGATGTTGACTCTGGTTTGTCCTCTAGCTTTATCCAGAGTCTTTTTCATCGCAGCCTTTTCTGCCTCCAGCTTTCTTTTCTTTGCCTGTTTAACGGGCGAGCTGTGGTATTTTTGGCTGCATTTTCTCTGCCATTGTACCCTTATGAACTTATTCTCCTGCTGACTTGGTATTTCTGCTGAGGACCGTGCTGAATATTTCTGGCAACAGTGAAACGTGATGAGTGTGCACGGGGAGGAGGGAGGGACAGAGGGGGGCGTGGGCAGGACGAGACATGAAGGCATCTGATTGGTTCTTTCCATTCGGACCGAATGGCAGGGATTGGTCAGAGTTTTTACAGGCCTGCAGCTGACACAGAGGTTCGATTCTTTTTGTTCCTTTTTCTGAATACATAATGTATTGATTACTCTCAGGATGGAAGGACCATTTCACCCAGTATAACAAAAAGTGTTTCTGAACAGGATTACCAACTATAGCTTTAAAGCTGAAAAATTTCAAGTCAGACTACTGACTAGAAGTTTAATCGGACCTGAAAAGCCCCAAGCCTCCTTTGTACCAAACAGTAAAAAGACAGGAAAATGCTATGTAGCAGGTGGTGAAACAAATAAACATATAAATCCAGTGGTGAACTGTGACTATTAGAGCTGGAACTCAGTTTGGCCAAAACTTACCTAGACACACCAAAAATACAGAGAAATAGAAAAAGATTTAGCTGGAATAAGCGGCAGACAGCAGGTATCCTGTGATGTGTTTGTAGTGTGTAGTTGCCACATACAAAATACCCAGTAGAGGGCAGCAAACACCACACAATGACAGCAGAGTAAGTAATGTTTTTTTTTAGAGTTTTCTGGACTTAAACGTGTATTAAACAGCAGATAATTGACATTTACTCTGTCACTATTGTTTGGATCAGTTATAATTAAATTTGTGTTTGATATAATAATAATAATCTATATGAATCATTGTGAGTTTCTTATTTCTCTGTTTCAGTACCACACACACAGTTACATGTAGCACAGATCTTCAGTTCTATTATTTCTGTCTACCAACACAGCTCTGTCTGCTGTGCTGCACTGTTGGAAGTAGCTTTAAAAAGAAGATTCAAGTATCTGAAACTTGTTTTCTAACAGACTCTGGGACGAGTGAAATCTCAGTCTCCTAATTAACACAGTCCTTTGCAGATCCTCTGCTATGCTGTGAAAGTCTGCCCTGAAAAAGGCAGCGCTATCAAGTTAGCCACGTAGCAACAGCATCTCGACTGCTTCATCTCAAGCAAGACATCTCTGTTCTTCATGGAGGCCTAAGCAGGTTATTTTTGGCTCCACCCACTGTAAATCAAAGTGTGATTGGTTAATTCACCTGTCACTTTCTAAACAAGCACACAGGCTGTGGCCTTCTGTCCCAGTGATGAAGTCCTAACCAATGAGTGAGCCAGATCTAACCTTTCTCTGCCCAGAGACAACAACAAAAAATTTGATTAGATACCTTTATTTTGCTGTTTTCAGGACAGTAACCGTAAGTGTAAATTGGAATTAGAAGAGAATAGCCTAATAATTACATGACATGAACATATAATGTAAATATAAAATATAATATATTTAAAACTAACATTTGAAATAGTGATATGTTAGGCCTTCTCCTAAGGCCTAGAAGGCCCTCAGCATTCTCCGCTGTATAAATCCATACAACCTCTGGTTCCCCAAACTTCCTGGAAAGGAAAGGATACCAAAAGGAGAGCAGTGACAATGTATGAACCTCCAGAGAATGGTGATGGTTTATTTTGGCAGCAGTGTTAATTCCTTTTTGATGGCAATAAATATGGCTTAGCTTCTGTAATTTAAATGATGCCAAATAAGAAACTAGTAGAATAGAAAAAACTGCATTGTTAACATTAACTTGGGTGGGAGGCTGTTGGAGTACAGTGACAGACTGGCATCTAAACGTTAGTCTGGAGTAGATCAAACTGTTGTCTTTAACAGGTTTTGTCATTTTCAGACAACAGTTAGCCTAATTATACCTGGTAATGCAATATAAGCAGTGTGTGGCCACTGATGAGATCCACTTGGATCACATGAAAACAGGACCCGTCAACCTTTATTTATAGGTATCACAAATGCTCAGGTTTGGGCAAGGTCACAAAATGTTTTTAAAACAAAGGTTTGTTTAACAGGACATGAATACAAGCTTGTCAAAATTGTAATTCAAAAGTGATAAATTTTGTTAACATCTGTAGGCGCTTCAGTTTTCTGTCCCCCAAAAGGGGGCGTGGCCTTGAAGTTTTGGTGAATACATACCAGTCTGAGGTATAGATGGAATGAAATTTACTTTGGCCTCATTCAAATATGGACTAAATTCAATGAATTATAGCTGTTTAATCAGAAATGGATCAATTCATCTTAAACAAAGCAGTCCATTCAAAAACGAACTTTGTGTCTACACCTCACTGTGCAGGAAGAAAGTGGCCACGTGGGGCGCTATTTGCACCTCAAAGAATCATCTCTCTCTGTGTGGTGAAGAACCTGTAGCCTGACTTTCCTCCACATTTCACTGAAAGCTCTTCAGTAGTTTTTAAGATATTCTGCTAAATAATAGATGGATAAACAAACACCAGAATGAGACACATGATTTGTGTAAATATTAAATTAGATTGACAATTAAACTTTAAACACCAAAACAACATGAAGTCATTGTTTTATATCTGACTGAAACAGCAAGTGATGTGGTAACACTGAGCTGAGCCTTTTATTTGCATAAATCCATCAGCCATGTGTTGGTTTGTGCCTCAGCCTTCCTGCTGCTCTGTCCTCCACTAACAGCTGTTGTCAGCTTATATATTTCCACACAAATCTAAAGCCTCCCAAATCATAACCAACAACTCTGATCCTTTGACTTTCTGAAAACTGAAAGAACATTTTTCATCCGAGAGAGAGGCCTGTCAGAGAACAGTTACAAAGGAAGGACTGAAAGATCACTGCTGAGTCTTTACTGACAAAACAATAAAAAATTACAAAGGCAGTCAGATTTGTGCACTTACCTTTCCACTTGACATTGACTGTACTCAGCTACTCCCAAAACAGTTGTGGACCTCCACTGCAGCTGCCTGAAGGAGTGCTGAAATACCTGAAAGCCCTCTGTGGCTCACTGTCCAAATACCAGCCAGAAAAAGAACATTTTCATTGTCAAGAAAGAGGAGATGAACCTTTTGGTTTAATATCACTTGTCAAACAGGAAGGTTGAATCGTGTAACTACTGGGAATTTTTGACTCAAAAAATGAGATATCTGCCATTTGAAATGTGTCACATGCTCTGGCACGAAGGTAAAAGTGATTCACGTTATATGAAATGGGACATCGTAATGGCTACTGCTGACAATAACCAACATTATATTGGTTATTGACATCCTTTTCTCAGTATTACAAGGAGTAGGTGAAAGTGTGTGCTGTTTGTGTTTTTTTCAGACCTTGAACAAGTATCTCAACTTTGCCAACCTGATCCTGAGAGTTTTCCACCTGAGCTACCTGCACAACTGTGAGACCAGGAGGGGACAGGTGAGGCTGCAGAGCATGCTGCATTTCATACAAAGCTTTTGCACTTTGGCATCTGAATTAGCCTCATTGCTCTTTAAGATTTACCGAGTTTTCACACTGGAGCTAAAAAAAATGTCCCACATTTGACTTTTCATTTGGTCTGGACTTGGGGGCAAAAATGATCCATTGTTGCATTTTGTTTCTGGTCTGGTTTCTGTTCACACCAGCTTCTTTACAAATGAATTAAGAGGAGTAAACATGAAGTCTTACAGACTGACAGGTAACTCGTTGATTGAACATTTTTGGCAGTTGTCTTCCTGCATCATCAGTGGGGAAATCTACTTCCAGTAACTGACAGATGTTTAGCAGCACTTTAATGCTTCTGATGTGTATATTTATGTTCTTTGTGTCACAAAGACCTCGCAAAGAAATTACAAAATGACTAGTATTAGTAGACTGCAAGTCCATCCCATGAATAATGACTAACAGGTAGAGACAGGACAAAAAAGGAGCGTCTTGCACAGTGATGATTTTGGGCTTGTTACTGTGTTATCGCTGTTGTACAAGCAGCAGTTTTCACAGTATTTGAACTATGAATTAGGCAGGGCTGCACAGTTATTCAAAATATTACAAAAACGTACAATCCAAATCACAGAAGCTACAATTTACATTTTTTGGTAAAGTAAAAATATGACAAACAGCATTATAATGAAGTACTGTAGTGCTGCAAATCTTGTTATCCAGATGTATGAAAATGTGTTCATTTGGTACAGACCCCAATAAAAGTCACATCAGCCTAATTTTAAAGGGATAGTTCACCCAAAAATGAAACTCCAGTCATTATCTACTCACCTTCATATCGACTGAAGGTTGGGTTTAGTTTTTCAGTCCACAAAACACTGCTGGAGTTTCACAGGAAAACAGTGTTGCTGAATCTCCCAAACAATGGAAGTAAAAAACAACAGAATAAAAACATGAAATGCCTCCATACTGCTCATCTGGTGTAATCCAAGTCTCCTAAAGCCCCAACATGCCAAATTGACTAAAAAAATGTGATTTGCACCATGTTTTTAGCCTGAATCTTCACTGTAGATCCTTAGCTTGGAGCCACGTTCACCTGCATGTGTACACTGTCTGAACTGGGTGTTGTGTTGTGATGGTGTGCAAACGGCATGTTTGGTCTTAAGGAGACTTGGATTATGCCAGATGAGCAGTATGGAGGAATTTTATGTTTTTTTCCAGTTGTTTTTTATGTTTGAAAACTGGTCACCATTCATTCCCATTGTTTTGGAGATTCTGCAGATTCTGAGATTCTGTTTTCCTGTAAAACTCCAGCAGTGTTTTGTGGACTAACGAAAAAACCTTGACCCTCAGTCAGCATGAGGGTGAGTAGATAATGACTGAATTTTCATTCCTGGGTGAACTATCCATGTTGTTTTTTTCTCAGTGAATATGAAAATTGTACTGTGAAAATGATCCTTCCCACTAGTTGTGAATCATATCACAATGACAATATCTGTAAAAATAATTGCAGTGGGATTTTGTTGACCCTCTTTTGCAGCCAGGTAATCAGGGAATATACCCACACTGACATTCATACATCTTATCATGGTTATTAAATGATTTGCATAAATATATACATGGCTTAGACAGATCGATTATAAGTTTGCTTCCTGAACATATTTCACAGTCAGCAGATGAATTCATTTGTAGTTTAGCTTTGAAATCATGCTGAAATCACAGATCTGTCATCATGTTTTGTTTTCACCAGAGTCTGCTTAACAATGGGCCATTTCAAATGGTTTCAGTGTGGTTGTTGGTCTCCACCAGGGTTCACTTGACAGCTTTCCCAGCTGCCCAAAATATGCAAAGAGTGTCATAAAACATGTATTAACAAGATCTCAATTCAACCTGACTGTAACAAAAATATGTTAGAGGCAAGTTAGAGAAGTGACAGTTATATACAGTAGGGGAAGGACTGCAAATGTATACCTCAGGGTCTGTGGTGTGCATGAACTTTTTAAAACTTTATAAAATAAGGTTTGTACTTTATCTACCCTTTTGTGCAGGTGCTGCTGTGGTCGGCCAGCAAGGTGTTTGAAGAGCTGACCGACATAGAGAGGCAGTTCCACAAGGCCTTGTACACAGTCAGAGCTTTCCTCAACTGTGACCGTTACTCTGTGGGTCTGCTGGACATGACCAAGACCAAGGTGGGTTACCATAGACACTCACACCCACAGTCAGAGATAAGCTGGAAAGCAAACAAAACAATTAATCCACTGTTTGTAGATCTCTATCTGGGCTGCACTGTTGTAGGTTGTCAGGTTCCTGTTTTACACTGCAGTGTTGCCTCAAATTTACTCTCATTTCAAAGGTTAGGTGAAGCAGAGAGGGGTACCAGTGTGGAAGCTAAGCAATGCACTGCTGACAGGGTCAGATGCAAAAGGTATTTTAGCTACTTAAAAAAGGTTCTCCAACAAAACAATATCAGTTAAGTGTACTCTATATTTAGAATATTTCCTCTGCTGTTTTCTGGCTTCAGACTGCTGTTATATGAGTTGAATGTATCGCTCTCTCCGACCCACCAAACTGTGTCGGCAAAATCAGTCATTTCCCCTTGTAGAATCTAGGAGATGCTGGTCTACTGCTGCCTTGATCTTTTAGCTTGTTTGTGTTATTGTGTGACTTTGGTGAATCTGAACTATTCTTTTAAAACACATAACTCAAACAATAAAACAAACAAAGTTTGGTTGGTTTGGAGGAAGTGATATTTGGCTTTTATAAAGGCTGTGTGATGCCAAGTGAACCAGTTAAAACATTCTAAATACAGTGTACACTTCAACTGATATTGTTTTTTGTTTGTTTTAGGTTGACCTTTTTTAGATGGCTAAAATCCGTTTTACTACTGATCCCGTCCACAGCAGTATATTACTTAGCTTCCATGTTGGTGCCCCTCTCTGCTGCCATCTACTGTAGCTAATATACTGACTATTCATAAGTACCTCATACAAGCCCACATTAAATATTCCAAACTATCCCTATAATGTGAAAGGAGATAATCTACATTTTAAGAAGCTGTGCTGCACTTTTACAGAACCCTAAAACCTTGACTTTCTGACAAAAAAAGAAACCACTGGATATTACAATAAACTTTACAAATTTTAAACTGAGTGCATCATGCTTATGATTTATGCCACTGTGTGTTACCATTTCATCCCATCTGGTTGTTGACATTTTCTCTTGTCCATTTGGGAAGAGAATTTTCGAACTCCTTTGGGTTTTGATCTTGGTTGTTGTCTGATCTGCACTATTTTTCTGACTCAATCTAGTCTTTTACTTTTATCCCTTCTGTTGATGACAGAAATGCTACATAAAACCATCTTCTGATCAGTGTCGTACAATCCTCATGTATTTGTGATCACTAACATATTGTCATAAATACTACTTATTGGCTGTGGCTGTCAACTAATTACAAGCAGCTGCCAGTTGATTCCTAACACCTGCTATCTGAGAACAAACACATGTTGTCTGCCTGCACAGATGGTTGTCTGCGAACAACACTGGATTCCATGAATAAAGCACTTAAGAATAAACAAAACTCGTAGCTCAGCTTTGAGCCCATGTTTTGTAAACTGTGCAGTTTTTGAACACAGAACAAGAATTATTACACACTCCCCCTAAGAGGCTGCTGGTATTGGCATTTTCAGGCAGAACAGTGCTGTTGGCTGTACCCATAATATACAGTAAG
This sequence comes from Lutjanus argentimaculatus, assembly GCA_034769285.1. Lineage (NCBI taxonomy): Eukaryota > Metazoa > Chordata > Actinopteri > Lutjaniformes > Lutjanidae > Lutjanus > Lutjanus argentimaculatus. Next base: position 762,125 of record JAWZSL010000006.1, on the reverse strand, counting down.
TGCATCTAAATAATGAAAGAACAGAAGAAGCTGGATCAGCTGTGTTGTCCCACTCTAAACCTGTTTTTTCTCTGTTGTTGTGTGTGTAGGAGTTCTTTGACCTGTGGCCAATTCTGATGGGAGAAGTTCCACCATATGATGGACCCAAAACTCCTGATGGCAGAGTAAGAAAATATTGGCCACTTCTGCTTCTACAACTATAACCACTACTCAGTGATGATCCATGACTATTAGAGCTCGGACTTCAGTTTGGCCAAAACGTTGCCAGACACACCAAAAATGCAGCAAACTGGAAAAAGACTTTTCAAAACCCAGTAGAGGGCAGCAAACACCACGCAATGATAGCAGAACAATTAATGTTTTTGCTATTTTTTTTTTTTTTTAACTTGTATTAAACAGTTGATAATTGACATTTACTCTGTTACTGTTTGGATAAGTTATTAAGTTTGCATTTGATAGTAAGAGCTGTAATAATCTATATGAATCATTGTGAGTTTCTTATTTCTCTGTTTCAGTCCCACACACACAGTTACATGTAGCACAGATCTTCAGTTCTATTATTTCTGTCTACCAACACAGCTCTGTCTGCTGTGCTGTGCTGTTGGAAGTAGCTCTGAAAATTGTTTTCTAACCAACTCGGGGACGAGCACAATTTCAGTTTCCAAAATTACACAGTCCATTGCAGATTCTCCGCGACGCTGTGAAAGTCTGCCCTGAAAAAGGCAAGATCAAGTTAGATGCCTAACAACAGTGTCAGTCTCTTCTGCTTCTTCTCCAGCAAGATATCTCTGTTCTTCATGAAGGCCTATGGGGATTATTTTTAGCTCCACCCACTGTAAATCAAAATGTGATTGGTTAATTCACCTGTCACTTTCTAAACAAACACACAGGCTGTGGCCTTCTGTCCCAGTGATGAAATCCTAACCAATGAGTGAGCCAGATCTAACCTTTCTCTGCCCAGAGACAACAAAAAATTTGATTGGACTTTATTTTGCTGTTTTCAGGACAGTAACCCTTTCATTTCTGAAGCAAAGTTGATAGAAAATGAGATTTAAATTGGGATTAGAAGAGAATAGCCTAATAATTATATGAAAATAATCACATCTAATATATTTAAAAATAACATTTGAAATAGCGATATGTTAGGCCCTCAGGATTCCACTACTACTCCCATTGCTCCTGCTCATTTACTCTAGTGCCACCATCAGGTCAAAATGTCCTTCTGACTATTCCTTTCTCGACAAGAAGATAATTAAAAGTTATGGCAGATTTCCATGAAATGTGCAGTGATAGTACAGGCATAACCCCCTAACAAATTGCAACAATCTCTTTAAACTAATGTCCCACTGGTCGTCACTAAAATCAAATCCCATATCTTTTAACTACAGGTTATATCAGCTTTGATTTCTAGTCTCCTCCTCTGGGTGGCCAGAAGGTGTGCTTGATTGGTATTTTTGTCACCTAATGCTATGTTTTGTCTAACACAGTAATAGCAATGCATCCAGGTACATGTAGGCACCATCAGCACAGCTCCAGAAACAGGATTCTTTGCCAATATAGCAGCACTGAGCACTGCTTGAACTGACTACATTTACTATCAATGCTGACTCATTGACTCATTGAATTTTCCCTTTTATCAAGAGTCAAAATTGTCATGCGATATGTGATATTCTAAAAGTGGTCTGTGTTGGGACGATTTAAAAAGACCAAACTAAAATTTTGCCCACACAATGAGTCTCTGATCATTATGTTGTGTTTCTTCTCAAGGAAATTATCTTCTACAAACTGATTGACTACATCTTACATGGCAAAGAGGACATCAAAGTCATACCGTAAGTCACATCACAGATCTAGTTTAAAGGTACTCTGTGGAGCTACTAGCTGAAGGAGTTTTTAAAGCATGGATCCCTGTTTTGTTTGTTTTTGTGCACATGGGCATGCACACACACGCACTACACATTCCTGCCAATTGTGATCTTCATGGAAAGAAACAAATCAATACACCAACACAATCAGGAAAGAGGACTATGAGCAAATAAGCATGGACGTAAACCTGACCTGGGGGCTGGATGTGGTGGATGCCCACTGGAAGGTTTCATGTGGCCCTGCAAAGTCATCATAGAAATGCCACAAATTAAAAGTCTAGCAAAGTCACTAGCATCAGTGCTGTGTTCATTGGTAATGATAATGGACTGCATCTTTTATATTAAACTAACTTTATTCACTCAGTCCTGTACATCCCAGTTGTTTATGTTGTTCTTCTACTTTTGCTGCGACTATTGTTGCAGCCTGTATGCAGCGTGCATGTTACACTGGAAAACATCAAGTTTTGGACAACAACAAAATATTAGGCCACAGTTCATCACATGACAATTCAAAAAGGATGACCAACAGTAGAAGTGCCCTTTATAGAACACTTCTGATTATTCCATTATTAGAGATTTGGCCATTATTAGGACCTTATATCATTTGTGTCTGGCCTCCCTGATCAATTTCACATGTGAACCCCTATGAAAAATAATTGCTGACCCCTGATATAAACAAGGCGGGGTTTGAATTTACAAGAAATATGGGCTTTGCAAATGTTTTATGAGAAAGAAAATGTTTGGTAGACCTCAAGGATGCACAGTTTGGTGAGATTGGTTATCAGAGGAAAAACAATAGGACACGATTGTCATTTCTTTCTTCCAGACATGATCTAAATTTTACTGAAACAAAAGATTAAAAAAGATATCTTCCAAGGCCAGGCGCAGCATTGCATAGAGTCATTTTATTTTTCTCAGTGACATTATGATCCTGTTTGGTTTTTCTATTATCTAACAGTCATAACTACTCTCCAAACATTCACTGCAGAATAATCTCACCTGTGTAAATTGAAAGTTGCTTATGCGCTATTTGATTTAAATTGTTTTACATAACATTTATTTCCCACCTTTGTCACGAGTGAGAGTGAGGGTTATCAGGTTTGGACCCAAATTCAGACAAACAGACAGAGCGGAGCAGTTTTGTGGTATTTAATGAACCAAAATGAAAAAACAAACAACAGGCTTACATCAACTGAGGCAGGGAGAGTCTTCAACAACGCAGGTAAAACCAAACACAAAAAACTTACTAGGAAGGCGAGGGTGAATAAAAGGCAACCAAAAATCCAGAAAATGCAAAAATCAAAGTCCAGGGAAAAGACCGAACAAATCCATCCAGGGGCAAAAAACACAAGCAACGAGAACCAACAAGAGACTAACAAACAGACAAGTACAAACCAGCAACTCAGGAGGAAAAGACAAAGGCTTAAATACACTAGGGAGAGGGAGGATAACAAGACACAGGTGAGGGCAGTCAATGACAGGTGAAAATAATCAGTGATCAAAAAAGAGCGGGAAAACAGACAAAGACAGGAAGTAAACACAACAAAGACACACAAGGGAGAACCAAGACTACAAAATAAAACAGGAAATGACCAACAAAAACTCCAAACCATGACAGCCTTGCAAAGTTAAGTTTATACTAACCCTGAATAGGAAAGTAATTTACATAATTATTTTCCTGTTGTTGTCAGAAATGATCATTATATAAATGAATTTCTCCGTGTTATGTTCTCTTCATCCACAGGAATCCTCCGGCCGATCACTGGGCCCTCGTTAGTGGTTTACCAACCTACGTCGCAGAGACTGGACTGGTCAGTGTCTGTTTTTCTCTTCCTTTATTAAAAGTTTGAGAGATTTTGAATAAAACTCACACAGTTGCAAAATGATCAGAAACTCTCAAATCCGCAAGAACATTTTTGCACCATGACAGAATAATCTGGAAGCATCATGAGTTTCACACAGCATTTTTACATGTTTTCTCACTAAATAACATTACATTAATTCATCTTGGAAGAATACAAAACAAACCACAAAAAGTTCCCATCATCAAACTTGCTGTTATGTTTTGGTATTAAACATGAACTCCACAACTTTACTTCCCACTATGCTGTCAGAAAGTCAAACTACCTCCTGCAACAACAGATAACATGTATAATATATAATAATAAATATATACATATATTATATATTATTATACTGTATATTATAATAATATACTGTAAAAATTAAGGCAGTTGTGTAAAAATGTACTGAGGTGAAATTAAAAGTGTTGCTGCATTACTTTTTGGAAATTATTGATAACAATCAACTTCAAGAAAAATGTTTCCAACATTGTTTCAGGTACTGTGTGTCATGGCACTGCATCGAAACAGGCTGTGAGAAAGCTCACAGGTTACTTATTATTACTTACTATTATTTGTACGAGTAAGTAAATTTGGGTTGCAGTGAAAGAGAGATGGAGCATCCATCTTGACATGTTTACAACATCACAGATAAAAGTCCTCAAAAAGGGCTTACTAAAATTGAGACATTGCAATAAATAAATAAAATGTTTCAAAAAGGTAGCCTGAGCAGGTACCTTCCACATGTCCTCTCTAAAGGTTCTCTGTGGAGTTTTAGACCTCCAGTAGCCTTTGAAGTGTTTTTTCTATGAGTTGGTCCCCACAGTAAACCGGTCCCGCCAGGAAGTTGCGATGTTATGATCACAACAATGTACGCTAATTCAGCCAATTCCTGTGAATTCTGTGTGACCTTGCAATTTTGCCCAAACTCTGCTACTTTTCCACAAATTTGACCAATCATTGTAGCTTCTCGCAAGTTCAGCCAACCACAGAGGTCCCCCTGCAAATGTTATACATGTACATCTCAATGAACCGACTCAGTGTTTTGTTTTATTATTCACTTTTTCTTTTTCTTTTTTTGCATTTATATATATATTTTATCTTGTCATGAGTACTGAAAAGAACACATTTGTTGTTGTAATTGACATTTATCAATACTCTTGGCACTCTTATTTTAGAATTTTGTGCTGTTTTTGAGTTTGAGCTCCAAAAACATTTGACTTCTTTGAGGAATACCGCTCAGGTGCACTTGAGGTGCATTTTTGGTGAGGTTAGTTAGATCAGTGCAGTTTTGTTCTCCCTGGAACAAGTTGCCTTTGATTTTTAATGAATTATACAAAATAGATCACAGCTTTCTTTCGCAATTTTCTCTTGGTCCCACAAATAAAATGCAAGAAATGCCTAAAAATGCAAAAAAAAAAAAAAAAAAAAAAAAAAGCCCCCAAAAAAAGCCAGCGAAATCTTAGAGGGACTGTTAAATAATAAGTGTCAGACTATTCCACTCAACAAGTGGCAGTAACAAGCCAGCATATATTGCAGTGTACCAGCAAAGACAAGGAAGAAGAAGACCTCAAGCTAGTACACATGGATGTTAACAGTGCTGGATTTAAAATTCTTAAAAAATGGGCTTTGCAAATATTTTATGAGGAAATGCACTCAAAATATTTGTTAGATCTCAAGGACACAATATGTTTTGGTGAGTGTCTATGAATGTTAATATAACTTTTGCTTGTTTACTAGACATCCCCTGTGGGGCCCTGTGAGTTGGTGTTTATGATCACAGCTCTGTGAGCAGCTTTAAACAGTAAAAGCATATTTTATCATTCTTTCTCAGTTTTGTACATGTCTAAATTTTCTGTCTGCCAGAAATATTTTCTTAGTTCAGTATCGAAGGGCCTAAGTAAGACGAGAGGTTAAGGCGTGTAACTGTCACATTTACATTCCTAAATTACAATGAGGTCACATCGACCCTGTTTACACTTGTTTTCTTTTACACTTGTCATGACCTGGCTCAAAGCCATGACAAAAACGAGGAGATGTATGGTTTTTTAAAGTAAAAACAAAATGATTTTATTACAAACAATATGAAATTAGGTAATTGGCAACATAATCAAATACTAACTGAGCTAACAAGTAAACTAACTAAACCAAACATAATGCGCCGAGGAGTCGCGGGCGCAGTGATGCAACCACGCCAGGTAGGTCACAAAGCAGAGCAGAGAGAGTGTGAGGAGTAATGCCAGCTCTTATCCACCTGTGGACTGGCCAGGTCCACCCAGGTGTGGCAAGCCCCACCTACGACCTGCAGGGAAAGAAAACACCAGAGAGGGAACACAAAACACGACAGCAGGCCCTAGAGGCAGGAGGCCGTCACACACTTGATTACTGTAATGTACTTTTCTCGGTACTCAGCGTATCTGGCCTTGACCGCTTGCAGGCAATTCAAAATGCTGCTGCAAGATTACTCACTAAGTCAAATAGACGGTCACATATTACCCCCATACTAATGTCCCTTCATTGACTTCCCATTTCATTTAGGATACAATTTAAAATTCTCACCCTTACTTACAGAGCATTACACAACCAAGCACCTGCCTATATCACTGAACTTCTCCACCCTTATTCTGCTGTTCGCCCCCTTAGGTCAAACAACCTAAATCTGTTATCGGTCCCACGCACTCGCCTTAAGACCCGTGGTGATCGAGCCTTTGAGGCCATAGCTCCCAAACTATGGAACTCTTTACCTGCACCTTTACGCTCGGCTGATTCTGTGGACTCATTCAAAAAGCATCTAAAGACTCACCTGTTTAGGCAGGCGTTTGGGAGACTACGTTTTCATCTCGTGTTCTAAATGTATAGCCACATTGTATATTGTCTTTTTACTGGGTTTTCATCGTAATTATTGCTCCTTGTTTTCTCACTGTATTTTGTTGTTTTTAAATGCTGTGGAAAGCACTTTGTGGCTTACGTCTGTGAAAAGTGCTATATAAATAAATTTCTTCTTCTTCTTCTTCTTGTTAGGAGTCCAAGCAGCATCACTCGCTGTGGACCCCTATTGTTTTTGTTCTGATTATTTTTCTTTCATTCTTTCTTTCTTTCTTTCTTCTTCTTCATCCTCTTCTTCTTCTTCTTTTTCTCTGGTAAAAGCGTTTGTGTAGCAACAACTGTAAGACAAAAAGTTGACAAACTTGGATGGTGGATTGCAAATTCCATCCACTGCTCAGGCAAACAAAGAAGTTTAACCAATCCCTGCAATATTGGGGAAAACTTGACATTTTCAGAACACTGGCAGTTAGAGAAAAGTGCTTATCAGTTTCACCAATCTACTACTTTAGAATCACCATGATTGAAAAATAAATTGAGGCTTAATCTCCACACACCAACTTTGTTTCCATAGAACTTATTCTTTCTGACAGCACTAACTCTAAGGCTCTGACCAGGCTCCTTTAACTGTCTGTACAGTCATCAAAACTAGTTCAGGTTCAGCTTTGTTCGTCTCCAAAGAGTAACATTAAAAGCACATAAAATAACAATAGTAAGAATAAGAAAAGCACAGACTCAGCACTGCATCAAAAAGCATAATAATTATAAAAGTACAATTTAAATACATGCTTAAAATAAGCATTTTGGTTATGGAGCTGGCTCCCTACACAGCATGTAGGAAAACTCCAAGGTTACTCTGAACTTTGATAAAGGGCAAAAAAAAGTTAAGATAGTTCACACAAAAATGAAAGTTCAGTCATTATCTACTCACCCTCATGCTGACTGAAGGTCGGCTTTAGTTTTATAGTCCACAAAACACTGCTGGAGTTTCACAGGAAAACAGTGTTGCAGAACACTGAAAACAGTGGAAGTGAATGGTGACCAGTTTTCAAACGTAAAAAAACAACAGAATAAAAACATAAAATGCCTCCATACTGCTTGCCTGCTCTAATCCAAGTCACCCCAACATTCCAAGTTGACTAAAAAAATTTTATTTACACCATGTTTTTAGCCTGAATCTTCACTGTAGATCTTTAGCTTGGAGCCATGTTTACGTGCACATGCACACTGTCTGAACTGGCTGTGTGTGTTGTGATGGTGTGCAAACAGCACAGGACTTTAGGAGACTTGGATTACACCGGAAGAGCAATATGGAGGCATTTTATTTATCTATTTATTTATTTAGGTTGGTTTTTACATTTGAAAACTGGTCGCCCTTCATTTCCATTGTTTGGGAGATTCTGTTATGATATTTTCCTGTGAAACCCCAGTAGTGTTTTGTACTTACTAACAAAATAAACCCGACCTTCAGTCAGCATGAGGGTGAGTAGATAATGACTAGATTTTCATTTTGGGGTGAACTATCCTTTAAAGGATCAGGATGATGTTTTTTATTTGAGCCTTTCAGTTTTTATTCACAGCTTTGTGACAGCTCTTCTTACCTAATCACCTGTTGTGAGCATGAGTACAGCTTACAGGCAAAAGTCTATAAAATCTAGCATTGTGATGGAATGTTTTCAAAATCAGTGAGTGTGATTCAACCACAACTTTTAGCTTAAAAGAAAATTCTCCTCTTTATTTCTCACACTGACCTTTAAAGAACAACTTTTCTGCTGTGCAGGAGTCCGTGTAAAACCAGTGTCCTTTAAAATATAAAAATATCTTTATTTCTAAACATCTTCATCGGAAGCTGCGGGCGGTCAGACGAGCAGAACGCCATTAGGCCTTATTACACAGTTGTCAGTGTGCACACACTTGTGGAAATGAAAAGTGCTCTGCCACACGCTGCTATGATGTATAATTGTAATTTCTGCAGCCGCTGTTATTAATCACATCATGCTTTTCCCAAACCGCTGAGCTTGCCATCGCTCATCTATCTATCCCTCCTTCTGCTCCATCCCGTCTGTCCTCCTCCCGTCCTGTCCTTTCATTGTCTTTGGAGCTTTTCATTTGTCAACTCTGCATCATCTTTCCTCCCTCGTCTTCTTCTTTTTTTCCTCTTCTACATCATGTAAGAGGTGAAACCTCTTCATAAATTGAGGGGAAAAAGACATGTCAGATTGACACTAATGGTTGTGGATGCGACACAAGGGGGTTTTGAATGGAGTCACTGTGGGGCAATAAAACTTTGTCAACTCCTGAAAATGACAAATGAGGTCTTTAAGCCAAAAAAAAAAAAAAAAAGTTGAAGGTGGAGTTTGTCATGTGAGAACATGAGAACAAAGATGTCCTCCTTTTCTTTTTTTCTTGTTCTTATTCCTTCAAAACCTGATGACCTCTTATTTTTGTAATACCCACCTTTACGTTTTACACAAACTAATTGCGGTTTCAGATTCTCCGTATAAACAAGATTATTATTCTTATCACCAAATTAAACTCCTCACAGTGTTGCTCTGTTCATCAAATGTCATCATCCACAACTCTATTATATCTTATTTCCTTTTTTCAACAGATTTGCAACATAATGAATGCAGCGGAAGATGACTTTTTCGAATTTCAGGTAAGATAGTCACAGCTTCTTTTTTTTTCAGAGACCACATCAATGAAACAAACCACTCAACAAAAAATTAAGACTAGATTAATAAGACAACAGAATTATTGACTTAGTTAAATACTAAACATCAGTTTTTCATCAAGTGGACTAAAGTCCATTGGCTTGATTTCTTTAAAAAAATACACGAAAGAAGACCAACTTCCAGTTGTGACTTCCAGTATGGAGTAAAGCTATGGCGGCGCCCTTGTCCGCCATCTTCCCTGCAGATGGGTACTCTTGGTAATATGAAGAAACTTAGTCACCAGGCTGCCAGATATTCAGAGAAGGTCAGATAACAACACACACAGCTGGAGTGTGACTTCATTCTCTGCTCGGGACACCATTACTCCACTATATCTTCACATTGAAAATAGTTGTTAGCTGACATCTAGTGGGGCTGAATGTTGTGTATTGCAACTTTTTAATTTTAAAATCAAATTTAATTTTAAGCTCCAGCTTTCTGACACAGTTGTCAATATGCTTCCACCCTCTACAGATCTATCCCTATAGATACTGCATTTTTATTAAACCCTTGCTTCTTTGCTTCTAAATTTAATTAAAAGAGAAATCTGTAATATATTTACTGTAATAAATCATAAAATGACCCCAATATGTCATCAGAGATGAAGGAAACATGTTTAGTTAATATATTGCTTCTCTCACAATGACACTGCAGCCAAGGTGTCACAATAACTGTTTTTGTATGCTTGTTTCATGTTTAATTCGAGTTAAAATTAATTCTGAATATTCTCTGAATGAGTCTGTTTATGAGTCTTAAGAAATCACTAATAATCTTTTAGAAGGAATAGATGTTTAAAATGGTTAAATTGAGCATTATGTTAACAGAGTCTGGCAGGCAGTCACTGAACTCCAACTAAAGAGTGTGTATTTTCAGAGAAGTGGGCTTTTGGTTTCAGGATAACAGGCTGAACTTTATGTTCACTTCAATTCAACTGACAGCTTTAATCCATAAAAATCTTGAATACCTGATGAAAAATATGAATCCATATTTTGTTTTTAATATATATATTACACAGTATGTCATCACTTAAACATGATGGAGGTGGTCTGTTTTTCTCTTCTCCATTATCCATTTCTGGCTATTGTTGCAACCAACATCTAACTATTGTGTAACATTTGAAGAGCATTAATATCACCATCCTAAAAGGAACCTTCCCCAGTTACTGAGGGCCACTGTTTCACGTCGGCAGTTCAGTTATCCATCTGTTACTGTCAGCAGGCAACAGCAGACACGGCGTTTAGGAGGGAACCACAAAACTACAAGATCTCTTTTTTTTAATTGTTGAAATAGTGTGATAAAAATAAAACAGTGACACAGGTTATACAATAGGGGACACATAATGGACAGACATACAGACAGCTTGTCACGGCTGAACTCAGACAGGAGAACCCAAGTGCACGACCAGGAGTCAGATGGAAAGTTCACAAAAAGATTTAATAATGAGCACAAAAACACTGATGGGCTGATGGCTGTAGTCAGGGGATCCAGAAATCCACAGAAACAGGCGAGAACAGACGTGAGGCAGATAACCAGACAGGTAGGTCCAAAACCGGGTTTCCAGACAGACAGGCAGAGGCCCCAACTAGAGACAGGCAGAATACGGTCAACTAGGCAGGCTGGATCATTCACGGTAGGACAGGTAATCAGGCTGAGGCACATGTGAGAGAAAGGCAAAAAACTGAGTTACCATAACAGGCAGGGTCGAACACGGGAAGGCAGTCCAAAGGCAAAGGTACCGGCAGGGGAAGGCAAGGCTCAGGAAACAGGCAGGCAGGATAAATCACAGGCAGGCAGGCAGGATGAAACGCTGGTAAGTATCTCTTGATGGACGAATACGAACTGGCAAACACAGGAGGGAGCACATGGTATATATACACACTGAGAGAGGAGATAACGAGACACAGGTGAAACACATTAGGGCGGGGGAAGGTAATCACATGAGCAGGAAAGGAGGGAACAGGAAGTAAAGACACCAAACATGACACAGGAGGGAGGATGACAAAATAAAACAGGAATAGACAGGACAAACACCAAAACACTATTGCCTGGGGGCTGTTGTGACAGTACCCCTCCCTCTACAGCCGGCACCGGACGGCCCAGGGGCCTCAGGATGAAGCCGGTGGAAGGCACGGATGAGGGCCGGATCCACGATGTAGGACGAGGGAACCCAGGAACGCTCTTCAGGCCCGTACCCCTCCCAGTCCACCAGGTACTGAAACCCACGGCCGCGGCGACGGGAAGCCAGGAGCCTACGGACCGTGTAGACAGGGCCCCCCTCAATGAGTCGGGGTGGGGGTGGGGGTCGGAAAGTGGGGACCAGAGCACTCTCCCTAGCCGGCTTGATCTGGCTGACATGGAATGAAGGATGAACCCTCATAGACCTGGGGAGTTTCAGATGCACAGTCACAGGGTTAATAACTTTAGAGATGGGGAACGGCCCAACGAACCTGGGTGGCCAGCTTCCGATTTTCCACACGAAGGGGGAGGTTACGGGTTGAGAGCCAAACACGTTGCCCACTCCGATATTCTGGGGCTGGGGTCCGGTGGCGATCAGCCGCCTTCTTATATCGCTTGGAGTTGTGCAGGAGAGTCTGCCGGGCCCAGTTCCACGTCCGCTTGCACCGACGCACTAGAGCCAGAGCCGAGGGCACCCTGACCTCCTTCTCCAGGGCTGGGAAGGTGGGAGGCTGGTAACCGTAAACAATGTGAAAAGGAGACAGACCAGAAGAGGAACAGGGCAGAGAATTGTGGGCATACTCAACCCAGGTGAGTTGGCGGCACCATGAGGAAGGGTTCTGGGTAGCCAGGCAACGGAGACTGGTCTCCAACTCCTGGTTAATCCGCTCCGTCTGCCCATTGGTCTGTGGGTGATATCCGGAGGAGAGGCTGACTGAAGAGCCGATGAGCAAGCAGATAGCACGCCAAAACTGTGCCACGAACTGAGGGCCCCTGTCGGACACAATATCTCTGGGGAAACCATGCAAACGAAACACATGAAAAAGCAAGGCCTCGGCAGTTTCCTTGGCCGAAGGGGGCTTGGGCATGGCAATGAAGTGAACCATCTTAGAAAACCTATCCACCACTGTTAAGACAGTGGTGTTACCTTCCGATGCGGGCAGGCCTGTGACAAAGTCCACCGAGATGTCCGATCAGGGTCTCAGGGGCACAGGCAAGGGACGCAGTTGACCAGCCGGTTATTTATGGGAGGACTTACAGGTGGCACAGACAGGGCACGCAGCAATGTAGTTGGCAATGTCCTTCTCCATGGCGGGCCACCAGAATCGCTGCTGGGCCAGGAACAGAGTCCGTCGTACACCAGGGTGGCACGCAAGCTTAGACGTGTGGGCCCAATGGATGACCTGGGAGTGGAAAGGAACAGGGACAAACAGCCGGTTCGGCGGAACGCCGTCCGGGGGTTGACAGTTCTGGAGTGCTTTGGTTACCTGTTCCTCTATCCTCCATCTGAACGCCCCAACGACACACGAGCTGGGGAGGATGGGTTCTGGGTCGGACTCAGGCTTCTCCGAGGGGAACACACGGGACAGAGCATGAGGCTTGCCGTTCTTGGAGCCAGGTCTATAGGACAGGGTAAAGTGAAAACGTGTAAAAAACAAAGCCCACCTAGCTTGCCGGGAATTGAGCCTTTTGGCGGTTCGCAGGTACTCCAGGTTCTTATGGTCAGTCCAAACCAAGAACGGTTGCTCCGCCCCCTCCAACCAATGACGCCACTCCCCCAGAGCAACCTTGATGGCTAACAGCTCCCGGTTACCGATGTCATAGTTGCGCTCCGCACTGGACAACTTTCTGGAGAGGAAAGCACAAGGGTGGAGCTTGTTATCTGAAGAGGAGCGCTGAGACAACACGCCCCCCACCCCAACATCAGAGGCATCCACCTCTACCACGAACTGGAGGGATGGATCAGGGATTGTGAGAATGGGTGCAGAGGTAAAGGCCTTCTTGAGTCGCAGGAAGGCCTCTTCAGCTCCACCATTCCACCTGAATGGAAGCTTAGGAGAGGTGAGGTTATGCAAGGGAGCAGCAACAGAACTGAAATTGCGGATAAACTTGCGGTAGAAATTGGCGAACCCAAGGAAACGTTGCACGTCCTTACGGGAGGTGGGAGTCTGCCAATTCCTAACCACACTGACCTTTTCAGGATCCATCTGGATGCTTCCCTCTGCAATGAGGAAGCCCAGGAATGAGACAGAGGCCTGATGAAACTCACACTTCTCAGCTTTTACGTAGAGCTGGTTCTGGAGGAGGCGACGAAGCACCTGACGGACATGCTGGACATGGGAGGACTCATCGGGGGAGAAGATGAGAATGTCATCCAGATAAACAAATACAAAATCATTCAACATGTCCCACAAAACATCATTAACTAAGGCCTGGAACACGGCCGGGGCATTAGTCAGACCAAAAGGCATCACCAGGTACTCATAGTGACCACTTGGAGTATTAAAGGCAGTCTTCCATTCATCCCCCTCCCTAATCCTCACAAGGTGATAGGCATTACGCAGATCAAGTTTAGTGAAAACCTTAGCACCATGAATCAGTTCAAAAGCCGAGGACATAAGAGGAAGGGGGTACCTGTTACGGATGGTGATGTCGTTGAGCCCCCGGTAGTCAATGCAGGGACGGAGTGACTTGTCCTTCTTGTCCACGAAGAAGAAACCCGCACCGGCGGGAGAAGAGGAGCGATGAATGAGTCCAGCAGCCAAGGATTCATCCACATACTTCTTCATGGCTGCTGTTTCAGGGCCAGACAGGGAATACAACCTCCCTTTAGGAGGACTTGTGCCTGGGCGGAGGTCGATGGCGCAATCGTATGGTCTGTGAGGAAGAAGAGCAGAGGCCCGAGCCTTATTGAAGACTTGTTTTAGATCATGATAACATGAGGGTACCTTATCGAGAGCTGGAAAAGCTGTCTCTGGGTCCGAGTGATTGGAGGTGCTGGTGGGTGCAACGGTCACCTTGGAGATTTCCGGGCACGGAGGAGGAGTGACCCCAACACCGCAGGTAAGGGAGCACCTAGGACCCCAGGCACGGATCACACCCGTTCTCCAGTCCACGTGCGGGTTGTGACGGATGAGCCAAGGGTGACCTAAGATGAGTGGATGCATGGGAGACTGATACACATGAAAATTGATTCTTTCAGTGTGTTGATCAGGGAATCTGAGAGTGAGTGACTGGGTCCGGTGGGTGACACGGCAGATGAGTCTTCCATCCAGTGCGCAAGCCTCCAGGGGGCGTTGTAGCCGGAACAGACGGAGGTTGAGCCTCTTGGCGAGAATGGAGTCAATGAGGTTAGCGTCAGAACCTGAGTCAACCAAGACAGACTGCTGGAGAGACACAGAGGAAGAAACACAGAAGCACTAGAGGTTGCAGACGAGAGGGGTTAGAGACAGTTAATGTACGGCTCACAAATGCCCTCCCTTTCATTGGTGAGCCCTGGCTTTTAACGGACATGTGGCGATGATATGTCCCAATTGGCCACAATAGAAACAGCGACCTTCTGACATGCGCCGTTGACGCTCCTCCGGAGAGAGTCGGGTGCGGGCAACCTGCATAGGTTCCTCTCCTGTAGAGCCAGCGGACACAGGGGAAGGAACAGCAGGGAGAACTCTGTTGTTACCTCCGATAGGAGGCACTGTTGATCTAAGTGGAGAGGGTTCTACTTGCCACTGAGCCATCTGGTCTGATATCTTGATTGCTGTTGTTATTGCCTCATCCAGGGAAAGCTGTTCCTGCCTCAGCGCAATCTCTCGGCCAATGGTGCGGTTGAGCCCATTCTGAAATGCGGTGAGCAGTGCCTGGTCATTCCACCCGGACTCCACTGCTAAGGAACGAAACTCACTGGCAAACTCCCTCACTGAGTGCCTCCCCTGCCGTAGCCTCAAAAGTTGTTGACCAGCCTGCTGTCCTCGAATGGGGTGATCATAAACTCGCTTTAATTCAGCTTCAAGCAGGGCAAAAGTCCGAATAGCAGGAGACCCCTGCTCATACAAGGCATTAAAATAACTGAGAGGGGGCCCCTCCAAAAGGCTGGCCACATAAGCTATTTTAGCAGTCTCATGTTGGTAACGAACAGGCTGAGCATTGAATACAAGTTGGATCTGAGTTAAAAAATTACGACATGTATCAGGGTTACCAGAGTATTTTGCAGGTGGAGGAATATGGGGCTCCGCAGCAGAGTTGGCTGGAGGCACAGGAGCAGCAGCCTCAGGTGGTGGAGTGGGCTGAGATGAATGAGCGCCCCTTAATGCCGTCAGTTGGTTGGAGATCTGGGCCACATTATCAACAAGAGTCTTTAACATCTGTTCGTGGTTTCCCAAACGCTGCCCCTGATTAAATACTGCCTCCTTAATTCTGTCCAGGTCTGCTGGGTTCATTGTTGGCCAGTTCGTGCTGTCACGGCTGAACTCAGACAGGAGAACCCAAGTGCACGGCCATTCTAGAATCTGCGCACTTACAGGTTGCAGCAAAGTCTGGTAGCTCTCAAAATCTTTGTTATTTTTGTTATTTTTGTTATTTTTGTCGCTTTTTATCTGATTTTTTTACATCTACTGATGGATATTTCTGTGGAGAGAAGAGTTTATTCGAAAGAAGAGCTTTTTTCATTGAAATGGAGCAAATCTGGAGTATATTACCCTATTCCAGCTGAGATAAGGAGGAGCTTTCGTGGTTGCCGTGCTGGTGCAAAGTTAAAGGCAAGGAAATGGAGATACAAGCCCGTTCTGCCATCAGTCATCATGGGGAATGTCAACTCTCTGCCCAACAAAAGTGAGGAGTTGGAGATATTGGTGAAGACTCAGAAAGTGTACCGTGAGTGCAGCCTGATGTGTTTTACTGAGACCTGGTTGAATAATAACATCTCGGATTCCATTGTGGATATACCTGGCTTCACTCTCATACGGTCAGACAGAGATGCAAAGGCTAGTGGCAAGAAAAAAGGAGGAGGACTGGCCTTATTTGTGAACCAGAGATGGTGTAATCCTGCACATATTACTGTCAAGGAGAAGATATGCTGTCCAGATATTGAATTATTGGCAGTTGGAATGCGGCCATATTATGTACCAAGAGAATTTGGTCATATAATAACAATACTTGCGTACATCCCTCCCAAGGCAACGGCTGATGTTTCATGTGAAATTCTGCATGAATCTGTTGCTAGGATACAGACTAAACACCCTGAGGCACTTATAATAATATCTGGAGACTTCAACCATGTTACCCTCTCCTCCCACCTGACTGGATTTACACAATTTGTTAACTGTGCTACAGAGAAAACAAAACCCTTGATCTGCTGTATGCCAATGTCAAAGAAGCTTACAGAGATACTGCCTTACCACCACTGGGCAGGTCAGATCACAACTTGGTTCTTCTGCAGACCTGTTACAAACCCTGTGTGCAAAGGGAACCTACAACTACACTCACTGTAAGGAAATGGACACCTGAGGCTAGTGAGGCTCTAAAGGACTGCTTTGAACGCACTGATTGGGATGTGCTTCTGGAAACAGATGAGAACAGTATGGACATTGATAGACAGGCTGATTGTTTCACTGAGTACATCAACTTCTGTAGAGACACAGTCATACCTACAAAGACTGTACGCTGTTTCCCCAATAACAAACCCTGGATCACAAGTGACATAAAGGCAATCCTCAATCAGAAAAAGGAAGCTTTTAGAGAGGGTGACAAAGAACGGCTCAAACAGGTGCAACATGAGCTGAAGAAGAGATTGACGATGGCAAAGGTGGA
Organism: Lutjanus argentimaculatus; assembly: GCA_034769285.1. Taxonomy (NCBI): domain Eukaryota; kingdom Metazoa; phylum Chordata; class Actinopteri; order Lutjaniformes; family Lutjanidae; genus Lutjanus; species Lutjanus argentimaculatus. Next base: position 745,121 of record JAWZSL010000006.1, on the reverse strand, counting down.
ATACAAAAAGAAGATAGAGAAGAATTTACATCATAACAACATCCGTGAGGTGTGGAGAGAAATAAATACCATCTCTGGCTACAACAAAAAGAAAAGACAGCCAATCGTGGGTGATGTGGAAAGAGCTGATGAACTCAATCAGTTCTTCAACAGGTTTGACACTGAGGTCACATCCCATTCCACTGCCGCTCCTCCTCCTCCTCCTCCTCTTCAACATGTGGGCATCTCCACCATGGCTCCTCTTCAACAACATCTGGACATCTCCATCATGGCTCCTCCTCCTCCTTCTCCACAAGTGTGTTCCTCCACCATGCCTCCTCTTCAACAACATCCGGGCATCTCCATCATGGCTTCTCCTCCTCCTCCACCACAAGTGTGTTCCTCCACCATGGCTCCTCTTCAACAACATCTGGGCATCTCCACCATGGCTCCTCCTCCTCCTCCTCCACAAGTGTGTTCCTCCACCATGCCTCCTCTTCAACAACATCTGGGCATCTCCATCATGGCTCCTCCTCCTCCTCCACAAGTGTGTTCCTCCACCATGGCTCCTCTTCAACAACATCTGGGCATCTCCATCATGACTCCGCCTCCACCTCCTCCTCCACATGGGTACATTTCCGCGACTGCAGCTACTCCTCTTCACACACCTGTTCCTCCACCCTTGTTTGTCACTGAGACAGGGGTGAGGTTGGAGCTCAGGAGACTTTGCTCTGGGAAGGCAGCTGGCCCAGATGGTGTGTGTCCAAGGCTGCTTAAAGACTGTGCTGCCCAACTGTGCCAACCTCTTCACAAAATCTTCAACCTGAGTCTACAGCTGGGGCGGGTGCCGGCTCTGTGGAAAACATCTTGTATTGTCCTGGTACCAAAAAGAAAATGTCCAGCTGAACTAAATGACTACAGACCGGTGGCCCTTACTTCACACATCATGAAAACCTGGAGCGGCTGATTCTACGTCTTCTGAGGCCTGAGGTCAAAGACAAACTCGATCCCCTGCAGTTTGCCTACAAAGAACACATTGGGGTGAATGATGCAGTACTCTACATGCTCCACCGTTCCCTCTCTCATTTGGAAGAATTTGGCGCTTATGTAAGAATTATGTTTTTTTGACTTTTCAAGCGCATTTAATACCATCCAACCCAACATACTCAAAAACAAGCTCATAGAGATGGGAGTGGTTTCTTCCTTTGTCTCCTGGATCACGGATTACCTGACAGAAAGGCCACAGTTTGTCAGGTTAGGGAACTGTTTTTCTGGGACATTAATGAGCAGCACAGGGGCTCCACAAGGGACTGTCCTGGCTCCATTCCTGTTCACATTGTATACAGCAGACTTTAAATATAACTCTGAGTCCTGCCACATCCAGAAATACTCAGATGACACTGCTATTGTAGCTTGTATAAGGAATGGACAGGAATCTGAATATAGGGATTTGATAAAATCCTTCAGTGACTGGAGTCATAAAAACTGCCTCATACTAAACACATCAAAGACAAAGGAAATGGTCATTGATTTCCGTAGATCCAAGCCCCCTCTTCAGCCTGTGAACACTTGTGGAGTGAACATCGAGGTGGTAACAAACTATAAATATCTTGGTGTACACCTGGATAACAAGCTGGACTGGTCCCTTAACACAGATGCACTCTACAAAAAGGGGCAGAGCCGCCTCTTTTTCCTAAGGAAGCTCAGATCTCTGAACATCTGCAGTAAGATGCTGCAGATGTTTTATCAGTCTATTGTGGCAAGTGTTTTATTTTATGCTGCAGTCTGCTGGGGAGGAGAAGTTTGGGAAAAAAGCAAGCAAGGAGGCTGGATAAGCTTGTGAAAAAGGCTGGCTCTGTGATCGGAGTAAGGATGGACTCTCTGGAGGAAGTTGTGGAGAGAGACACAATGAGGACGGTGGAGGCCATCCTAAACAACATGGATCATCCACTGCATAACACCTTGATGGACCAAAGAAATAATGGTGGTGGAAGGCTTCTCTCTCTTCGTTGTAGGACAGAGAGATACAGAAGATCTTTCATACCAACTGCCATCAGACTCTATAATTCTTATACAAATAGATGAGACTACAGACAAATGAATTTCTCCTTGGGGATCAATAAAGTATTTCGTATTTCGTATTTCGTAGGAGTCAGATGGAAAGTTCACAAAAAGATTTAATAATGAGCACAAAAACACTGATGGGCTGATGGCTTTAGCCAGGGGATCCAGAAATCCACAGAAACAGGCGAGAACAGACGTGAGGCAGATAACCAGACAGGCAGGTCCAAAACCGGGTTTCCAGACAGACAGGCAGAGGCCCCAACTAGAGACAGGCAGAATACGGTCAACTAGGCAGGCTGGATCATTCACGGTAGGACAGGTAATCAGGCTGAGGCACATGTGAGAGAAAGGCGAAAAACTGAGTTACCATAACAGGCAGGGTCGAACACGGGAAGGCAGTCCAAAGGCAAAGGTACCGGCAGGGGAAGGCAAGGCTCAGGAAACAGGCAGGCAGGATGAAACACTGGTAAGTATCTCTTGATGGACGAATACGAACTGGCAAACACAGGAGGGAGCACATGGTATATATACACACTGGGAGAGGAGATAACGAGACACAGGTGAAACACATTAGGGCGGGGGAAGGTAATCACATGAGCAGGAAAGGAGGGAACAGGAAGTAAAGACACCAAACATGACACAGGAGGGAGGATGACAAAATAATAGGAATAGACAGGACAAACACCAAAACACTATTGCCTGGGGGCTGTTGTGACACAGCTTAGACATGACATGATAACATAAAACACTTAGGGTGATGACAGGGAGCAGAAATTAGACTGGTTTAGGTTGTGTGTGTGTGTGTGTGTGTGTGTGTGTGTGTGTGTGTGTGTGTTTGTGTGTATCTGTGTGTGTGTGTGTGTGCGTGTGTGTGGGCATGTTTGGATGTTTGGATGAGAGGCAGAGTATTCTTGGACAAATGACATGCATGGTGGAGAGAAGGAAAATGTATTGTAATGATAAAATAATACAATAATAATAAAATTTGTCAGCATCATCATTATATACAATATAATATAACACAACATACAGTAATGCAGTGGGATACAATAACAGTATAATATAACATAATATAATATATAATATATTATAATATAATACAGTGTACTACGGTAATGACCACTGGAGTTACATTTATACAGCAGTGAGGGGTGATGTCAGGCCGGGAGAGCGAAGAGGAGAGTGAGAGCCCCCTTCCCACCCAGGCCCAAGCAGTGCAGCTGAGAGCCCAAGCAGAAGACAGGAGGGTCGGATCCCCTCCTACCATTAGACTGTTTTATAAGCAGTTTTAGTTTTAGGCAGATCTTGCTTTGAGACGCACCTAGACCCACCCAGGCCCGTTGCAGGTCTAGCTGAAATCTCATGCCTCATCCAGGACCTGGACTGCTCCCAGACCCTAACGCAAAAGTGTGATGAAGATCTTGTGAGAGAGAATATTTTAACTGAAACCAAGAAGAATCTTGCGAGAGCAATTTTTGGGTTCCATTCAAGACACAACCAGCAGACACCAGGAGTGATGGACACGACTGCAGTAATTGCTGTGCCAGTAGATGGCAGAACACACAAAGCAGTCGCGGGATTCATCTATATGTTGTATTAAAATAGAATTTCAATCCATTTAATATACATTCTATGGTTCCGACTTGTTATTTTTGCATGCACAATTGCTACATATTGCTCCTTTAATATGCAGGTAAATGAAAATATATTAATTATTAACAGCAAGATGAATAGTTGCAATATACTGCATATTTATTATTTTAATTCATATTAGTTGTTCTTATACATTTATTTATCCAGGAATGAACACATTCAGCACTGCCCAGCTTTATGTTCAGAATCTTTATGTGCCTTAACACCAGTGCTGCTGTGAGATAACAGAACAATTTTACTCATTATCTGTAATCCCATTTTTTAGTAATAGATGACATTAGCATTTTGTAGTCAGATTAGAGTAATTGCATTATGTGTGAGCCTTCACTCTTGAGTAATGTGACTAAAATTGAACTGAGAATACATGTATTAAAAAAGTAATGTAGCTATATAATGAGCTCTCATGTACCATAAGAGACCACCAGAGAACAATCATAAGGAACGATTCTGCCATATAGTCCAACTGAATAAATGATATGTGCCTCATTCTCTGCTCTCCATAGTTTAAATTAGTTTCCTGAGGGCCATAAAGGGCCCATTGTATTTATCCTTATTACACTCCATTTCTGATACAGTGGTAGCCATTGTCCCTGCTCACACATGGATCCTGCGTCTGCACTGCTGACAATTAGGGACTGAATATTAACATGAAAATCCATCTCTTCTCTACAGTTTCATCTTAGTCTGAGGTTCATTGTGATACTGGAGTTATTTTGTGATGATGTGCTATGATACAAGATAAAAGATCAATTTATTTACAACAGGATTTGTACAGTGAGATTTAGATGTAGATAAAAAACATAAAAACATATACAGTAGATCGGTTAAAGAGATAGAAATAAAAAAAAGTCCACAAAACACTGCTGCTGGAGTTTCACAGTAAAACAGTGTTGCAGAATCTCCCAAACAATGGAAGTGAATGGTGACCAGTTTTCAAATGGAAAAACACAGCCAAAGAAAAACAACATAAAATGCCTCCATACTGCTCGTCTGGTGTAATCCAAGTCTCATAAAGTCCCAACATGCTGTTTGCACACCGTCACATCACACACACGCAGCGCAGACAGTGTGCAAGCACACATGAACATGGCTCCAAGCTAAGGATCCACAGTGAAGATTCAGGCTAAAAACATGGTGTAAATGATGTCTTTCAAGTGAACCTGGCATGTCAGGGCTTTATCAGCTAATAGCTACAGCAGCTAGCTTCAGATTGAGCTAGCACTTAGCATTAATATTCACTAATTTAAGATCTGACTCACAAAGAATATCTAAGTACAGGAAGCAGTAAAGAAGAATGTGGAACATGGTTCTGCCAAATACCAAGTACACTCAACTGTTACTGGAGCACAGAACAAAAAGGGCGGGACTTAGAAAGGGTCAGCTGTGATTCTTTACCAGTGACAACAACTTCCATGATCTCAGGCTATTCCACCTAATCAAACCACATGTCTTGTTATATCTTTGACGTAAGAGGGAACCCTAGTGGTAGAAATTACATATTGTGCATTTAAAACATACAGTAGGCTGGAAACAGTACTTGCAGGATAGATTTCAGTCAAACTGCAACTTTAGAATCTCACTGCCAATTAACACAAATAGAATGTAAAATGTCCATTTTGATATTTCCTTATCAGAGTTTTTTGGTTTCTAAAATTATTCTGAGCTGTGTCTCCAGCTGTGAGCAGCTCCTCCACTGCCTTTGTGCATTGCATTGTAGGGGAACAGTGTACATCAGCAGCAGACTCTAAAATTGGCAGTTTGAATAGACTTCATTGTCACTTTTGTGAACATACTGAATATGTCTCTAAACTTGGTGTCTGATCTCTTTTTTCCATTCTTTTCTGTTGTGTGTGTTGTTTCATATTACCTTGTAAAGCACTTAGAACTGCATTTGTATGAAATGTGCCTGTTTTTTTTTTTTTAGATCAATGTAAATAAGTCTTCCATGATGAAGAAACATACTTATTTTTACTTTTTTTTATTTTACATGATAGTTTTCATTCAATTTTATTAAGCTACATAATTCCAGTGAAGGATGCACATTTATTGATTTTATTAATATCTTTATTTATTATTTTTTAAATTTAGTTCTCTGTAACTCTGGCAGATAATCTTAGCAGGTAATTTTTCCTTTTTTTTCTAAACATTTTCACTGTGATAACGCTGAAGGGCAGCAGTGGTTCACCAAGCAAGTGCCCATTTTAAACACCCAGACTTCAACAACTGCCGCTGCAGGATGTTCAGATTTTAGGGGCAGTAAGCAAGTGAATTATTGATTCTCTCACAATTCCCCTGAAAGTGGTCACGTTACATTTCTGAAGAGTTCCTGCATGCTGTTATCTTCAAGGTAGATTTATTCCATTATAAAACACAGTGTTGTATAACAAGATACAGTTGTAGTTCCATTTTTGCTGCTCACAAAACATACAAAAGTGATGAGGCTATGCAGTAAATTGGTTGAATAAGTTGGTCATCTAAAAGTTAATTAAAAAAAAGTAGCGAAGCAAGGAAAAAGTGGTCTTAAACAAATATCAATGCACGTATCAATGCAGATGAAGCATATTCTTATTTATACTGATTGAAATGTTGAACTCTGCGTGTGTGTGTGTGTGGCACAGAAAGAGCCTCTGGACGATTCCGGCTGGACCATTAAGAATGTCCTGTCTATGCCAATCGTCAACAAGAAAGAAGAGATAGTGGGCGTGGCCACGTTCTATAACAGGAAGGATGGGAAACCCTTTGATGAAATGGACGAAACACTGATGGAGGTAACAGGGTGTGTGTGTTTGTGTGTGCATGCGTGTGCGTGCGTGTGTGGCAGCACTGAGTCATTGGTTTATAAATACACTCAGGCTGTTCAGAGCGTCTGCATTATTTATCATTTGGCTTGGAGGTTTTTACTGAAGTTTCTGTATCTGCCTCTCTGCCCAGAATTCAATTCAAATACACAACATGCAGTTGATCCTCAACTGACTGTTTCTTCAATTCCAACTAATTCATTTTGATATTTGAACATGATTTGCTATTAATTAACTTCCATATTGCGAAAGTGATTTGAGCAAAATTCACTTCAGGAAGGTGTTAGATGGTGCAAATTTATATTTTCACTTAAGAATATGTTAGAAGAAAATTCGTAGCAAAGTTTGTCGTAGGCAACTGGACTTGATAGAGTTCTTGAAGACGTTTCGCCTCTCATCCAAGAGGCTTCTTCAGTTCTGACTGACTGGTTTGGGAGTTCAGGTATTTAAACCACTGTGTGGTCGTTAACACCTAGAGGGGGCATGTGTCTCAAGTGCCCACCCTTCCATTGTGTGGACCTTGGGTTTCACCTGGGGGGGAGTGTGAATGAGAGTCGTTAAGAACCCTGCCACCATTGTCTTAGACCACCTCCTCTGTTGAGAGATGGCCTTTCCAGGTTAAGAACTTGTCAGACAGGACCCTCACACAACCTGAGAAGGATGTTCTGGCCAAAGGACTCAACTTTGCAGTTACACCAGAACAAGTACCGGTGGTAGACCTCATAACAGCAACTGAATCAGCCATCAGGAACAACCAGCTTACCATCTCTGAGGCTGAGCAGCTCAGATTAAAGGTCTCAGCTGCCCTCACCATCGCAAAGGCACCCCCTTCCAATCTGACCATCCAAGAAAGGAAGGCTCTGACATCTCTCCAAAGAGACCGGGACATCACTATTCTCCCGGCCGACAAAGGAAGATGCACAGTGGTGCTTAACACAACAGACTACCATTCTAAAGTGAACTGTCTACTCGATGACACAGCCACATATGAAACACTCAGGGGAGATCCTACCAGCAGCTACAAGAAGAAGGTAGTCTGCTGTTCGCAACAACTGGAGAAGGATCAAGCCATCGACAGACAGCTATACTACCGCCTATACCCGGGAGAAGCTATTCCCCGCATCTATGGGCTTCCTAAGATACGCAAGGAAGGAGCCCCACTCAGACCCATCATCAGCAGTATTAACTCAGTCACTTACAACATTGCCAAACACCTGGCCACGATTTTGGCTCCTTTGGTTGGAAACACTCCACACCACATCAAGAACTCACAGGATTTTGCCAACAAAATCAGGGAAATAAAACTGGACCCAGAGGAAACCATGGTGTCCTATGATGTTACCTCTCTGTTCACATGCATTCCTACCACGGAAGCAATTGTGACAGTAAGGAAACAACCGCTGCAGGACAATAATCTATCCACCAGAACCAACCTCACCATGGACCACATTTGTGCCCTGCTGGACCTCTGTTTGACTACCACATACTTCCAGTTCAACGAAGGTTTTTATAGACAGAAACATGGCTGTGCTATGGGCTCACCTGTGCCTCCAATAGTGGCTAACCTCTACATGGAAGAAGTAGAGAGCAGAGCCCTGCACGCCTTCAAAGGAACACCTCCAAGCCACTGGTTCAGATATGTTGATGACACCTGGGTCAAGATCAAGACACAGGAGGTTGAAGCCTTCACGGACCACATCAATGCAGTGGACACACAGATCAAATTCACCCGAGAGGATGTCCAAGACAACAGTCTGGCCTTCTTGGATTGTGCAGTGCACATTGAAGAGGACAGAAGCCTCAACATCGACGTATACAGGAAACCTACACACACAGACCAATATCTCCTCTTTGACTCACACCACCCACTGGAACACAAACTAGGGTCATCAGAACCCTTCATCACAGAGCACAGAACATTCCAACCAGTACCGAAGGAAAGTATAAGGAACAGAAACACATCAGGGCATCTCTCAAAACCTGTGGATACCCAAATTGGGCCTTTGTCAAAACCAGTAAAAGAAACAGGCCTGAAAGAGAGGAAAACAACATCAAAAGGAAAAACATTGTTATTCCTTACGTTGCTGGTGTTTCAGAAAAACTCAGGAGGATTTTTAACAAACATCACATCCCTGTGCATTTCAAGCCAAGCAACACCCTGAGACAAAAGCTTGTCCACCCCAAGGACAGAACACCCAGACACAAGCGGGAAAATGTAGTGTATGCCCGAGTGCACAGACCTGTACATTGGGGAGACAAAACAACCGCTGCACAAGCGCACGGCTCAACACAGGAGAGCCACCTCCTCAGGTCAGGACTCAGCAGTCCATCTACACTTGAAGGAGAAAGGACACTCCTTTGAAGACAACAATGTCCATGTTCTGGCCAGGGAAGACAGATGGTTTGAGAGAGGAGTAAAAGAAGCCATCTTTGTTAACCTGGAAAGGCCATCTCTCAACAGAGGAGGTGGTCTAAGACATAATTTATCTGCTACATACAATGCAGTTTTAAGATCTCTCCCCAGACAGTTTGATACCCACCTGAAATCATGTGACTCCAACAAGGCACATGGTGGCAGGGTTCTTAACGACTCTCATTCACACCTCCCCCCCAGGTGAAACCCAAGGTCCACACAATGGAAGGGTGGGCACTTGAGACACATGCCCCCTCTAAGTGTTAACGACCACACAGTGGTTTAAATACCTGAACTCCCAAACCAGTCAGTCAGAACTGAAGAAGCCTCTTGGATGAGAGGCGAAACGTCTTCAAGAACTCTATCAAGTCCAGTTGCCTACGACAAACTTTGCTACGAATACCATGACCTGGATGACTGAGAACCTTCACAGACACGTTAGAAGAAAATGTTGCACTCTTTGCTCCACTACACTTATTTGGCAGCAATAGTTACTGATTATGATTTACTGTGCAAACACATGGTCAATATATAAAAAATACAGTGAATTGTTGCTGTGGGACATACTACTTTTTATCCAACAGGATATAAAGTCGTAAAACTTGGCTTCACCCCAATTTTTCAACATTAAGATGATACTTACATGTTTATCAGTCCCTCCGGGAAGTTGGGATGATACGATTGCAACAGTTCACACAAATTCAAGCAATCTCCATCAATTCTGTGCAACCTTGCAATTTTGTCCAACCTCTGCAACTTTTCCACAAATTTGACCAATCATCGTAGCTTCACACAAGTTCAACCAATCAGAGCAGTCCCCTGTGCAAACATCCTATGTCTCAATGAACCGACTTAATGTTTTATTTTATTACTCACTGTGTTTTTGCATTTATAATTTTGCCATGGTACTGTAAAGAACACAACATTTATCATTGTTTACATCTATATTCATCAGCACTTTGTGCACTCTTATTTTATAATTTTGTGCTATTTTTTACTGAGTTTGAGTTAGAAAAAAGATTTTACTTCTTTGTGGAATACCTCCCTGGTGCACATTTACCAATAAAACAGATTTTTATAATTTTTGTAATTCTGAGCCTTTTAGGTGCCTGCCCCAAGTTGCCTTTGATTTTTAATGAATTATACAAAAAAATTGCAACTTTCTTTAGCAATTTTCTCTTCGTCCCACAACTTCATTGCAGAAAAATCCTAAAAGCATGGCAACATGCATCACAACTTTATAGAAAGGCTGCTGTGAATTAAGGCATTTTGGGCAGCAACAATCCAAAAAAAGGCCTGTGAAACCCCAGAGGAGCTGGTTTATGCACCATATTAATAAATAAATAACATTTATTACTTTAACTTTTCATACTTTAAACACGTTTCTGTTAATGGAATATCTGGAATAATTTTTATTCAAATTTGCAAATTAAATGCACTTTTAAATAAACACTTTCACATTGTGGTGTTGCTACTTTTACTAAAGTGAAGGATGTGAACTTTTTCCACCACAGACATGAAGAGATATATTTATGATTTCACTTGGTTTTGGACTGAAGAAGACAGTTACCTGGAGCTGCGAAAAACACTGTGGCTGAACAGGAAGAAGATCGTCATCTTATTTTAATTGTTTACTTTACGACACACCTGCCACCAGTAATATGCTATTTATTCTCTCATTGTCTCTCACACAAATGTGTTCAGTCTCTTACCCAGTTCCTGGGCTGGTCGATGTTGAACCCCGACACCTATGACAAGATGAACAAGCTGGAGAACAGGAAGGACATCTTTCAGGACATGGTGATGTACCACGTCAAGTGTCGCAAGGACGAAATCCAGGACGTTCTGGTTAGTGAATGAATGTAGAAAAGAGAGGGCACAACAGGGCTTTGAAGAAAATATTTAATTTCTGAAAAAAATGATGTTAGACTTCAACAGCATATTTTGACAGTGGTCTACAGCATTTATACTTTTACTACTATCTAGTTTTGTCCAATTAAATCTGATGTTCACAGAGAAACAGGGAAATAGAACTTGCTAGTTTCACAGAAAATGAAAGTCCCAACCCTGCGGAGTTAAGACCTGCTTTATTCTTTGATGTTTGTGGTAGATGGATTAAAACCCGTTGGTTTCAAACCAGTCAGCTGATGTGGTTGATATGGTGTGGCGATGTGGTGAATGCCGTTTATAAACTGAAATAAGCTGTCAGATCTTCTATGAGGTGATTTGTCAGTGGACACAGAAAGAGACTGAGAGGACAAAAGCACAGAGATGACCTGCTTTGACCTCAGATCAGGAGTCCGTTGATTGATGCTGAACCGTTTCATCCAAGGTGAGCTTTGATGATGTGTGTTTCCCCAGGACACCAGGGAGAGATGGGGGAAGGAACCCGATGAGTGTGACGAGGATGAGCTTGAAGAGATTCTGGTAAACAACAACAAAAAACATCCAGCTTGTGCTTCAAGAAATTCCACACATTGAGCAGAGTGTCCCCAAATCCACACAAAAGAAAATATATTTTCCCTGACACAACATGATTCTGTAAAGTTGGAAATAAATGAGGGTCAAACCACCATTTTGGACAAGTTAAGGACAGACTGTAACATTATAGTGTCTGCACATTAAATCTGTGACCTCTTGGTTAAATTTTAAGGTTTCTCATTTTTCCTCTTATTCAAAGTTTGGTACTTCAGTTCTCTATATATTCACACTAAACCATGAACAAAAAATATTTTAAAAATCCATAATATGATTTTATATATTTATCCATCTCTGTCCACAGTCGGAGGTCTTGCCGGACTCTCAGGACGTTGAGCTCTTTGAGTTTCACTTTTATGACTATGAATTCACTGAACTGGAACTTGTGATGTGCGGCATCAAGATGTACTATGAACTGAAAGTGGTGGACAAGTTTCACATTCCCAGAGAGGTGGGTGGCTGACCAGTGGATTGATATATTTCTGTTAGTTTGGCTGTAAGATGTCCATATTTTTTAATTTTTTCAAAAAGAATTTCTGTGCTATACATTTCAAAGAACTGCAATGTCAGATTGGTTGAGATCCATAAAGCTGGACACTCCTGGGTGTTTTCAACCAAAAGGATAGAAAATCAGAGCAATCCCATTTAGATAGAAGATCTTTCAAGCAGATATCAGTTTAGTCCACATTAAAATTGTTTATTTGGTCCTGCATCATTGATTCTTGCTGATGATAGTTCCAGGTAAAAATGTCCATAAAGCTCAAGAGCCAGTCAATACTTGAAATATTGTGAGGAGGCCTCCATCCTCTTAGCTGCAGTTAGGCCTGCAGTCTGCCTTGAACAAGGCAGCGCTATCAAGTTAGCCACCTAGCGACAGTGTCAGTCTCTTCTGCTTCCTCTTGAGCAAGATATGGCTGTCCTTCAGGAAGGCCCAAGAGGATTATTTGTAGTCCCACTGTAAATCAAAATATGATAAACACACAGGCTGTGTCCTTCTGTCCCAGTGATGAAGTCCTAACCAATATGTGAGCCAGATCTAACCTTGTTCTGCCTAGAGACAACAACAAAAAAATCTGATTGGATAACTCTATTTTTCTGTTTTGAGGACAGTAACCCTTTCATTTAAAGTTTAAGTTTAAGTTTAAGTCATACTTTATTAATCCCCAAGGGGAAATTACAGTTTTTTCACTCTGTTGTCATTTTTTCTCTACATACACACAGGCCCGAAATACACACGCACATGCACAAACAGGACCTATAGACATGCATCAGGGAGAGGTGTCAGAGCGAGGGGGCTGCACACACATACATATAGTCAGGTGCGCCCCGAGCAGTTAGGGGTTCGGTGCCTTGCTCAAGGGCACCTCGGCAGTGCCCAGGAGGTGAACTGGCACCTCTCCAGCTACCAGTCCACGCTCTGTACTTTGGTCCGTGTGGGACTTGAACCAGCGATCCTTCGGTTCCCAAGCCAAGTCCTTACAGACTGAGCTACTGCCGCCCCGGATCAAATTTCTGGAGTTGATAGAAAAAAAAGTTGCTAGAAAACAAGTTTTAAATTAGAATTAGAAGAAAATAGCCTAATAATTAAATGAAAAAATCAAATAATATATTTAAACATAACAGCTGAAATACTAAAATGTTAGGCCTTCTCTGAAGGCCTAGAAGGCCCTCAGGGTTCCCCTCTGTAATACCTGTATCCTCCCAAGCTTTGTTTGTTGATTCTGTTTTTAAAATACAATAAAAACAATTAAAATACAAAATAACATTACTACAAAACGCAAACATTTCCTAGTGATTTGCTTTCATAAGAAACACGTTTTTTTGCTTTCATTTATTTCTTGTCTTATTATATTGTTATACAAAATAGAAAATGAAAGTCAAACTGTTCTTTTAATTTAGCTGATCCCTTTTCAACAGCGTATGGTATTTTAAAATGAAATAACTGCCTTTTTTGTTGTTGTTGTTGTTTTTTGCTTTTTGTTAGTTTGTTTAATGATGCCCATATTTGAACAGAAAATCAAATGAATACACAGACAACTTGCTTTTGTTTTTTTGACCAACTTTTACTGAGAAATGAGTTAGCATTCTGGGCTACCTCAACAATTCTGTGTGTGCTGGAAGCCTGCACTTCATAGGGAGGACCTTCAGCCACCAGCAATGTGATAAAACAAGGCTACAAGGAAAGGAGTTATTGGAGGCACAGAGAGTCCACACACTGACAGGCTGATCCAGTCAAATGTAGGAAGAGTTCATGTTGTCTGCATGAAGAAAAGAAGCAACATTCAACTATTGTAAAACCAACCTGAAATGATACCTGTCTCAACTAGGGCAGCATTGAAAATTAATGTTTTCTGATATCACTGTATAATGTCAAATGGATGCAAGATTTCAGTAATTAGACTTGTGTGCAATTCTGCTGTGCCTTAAAAGGATAGTGTGGATTAATTAATGTGGGGTTATCTGAACTTCTTAGCCGTCAGTGTATTACCTACAATAGATGCCAGCTGGCACACCCCCAGTTTGGAGAGGCAGAGAGGAGCACCAGCACTGACGTTAATCAATGTACTGCTGTGGACAGGGTCAACAACAAAAGGTATTTTAGACACGTTAAAAAAAAAAAAAAAAAAAAAAAATCAATCTCAGTTTAAGTGCATGCAATGTTTAGAATATTTAACTGCTTTACTTGCCGACAGACAGCCTTTTCCGACAAGAACCTGCTGTTATCAAAGCAAATATTGCTCTTTCAAAGCCAAACTTCAGGGGTGAAATCAGTCATTTTATGTTGTAGAACACAGAAGTTTCTGGTCTACCACTGCCTCCATCTGATACTTAAAGCTGCATTAGGTAGAAAGCCTGAAAACGGTTGATTTTTGAGTCTCATCTGAGTTAGGTTTGGTTTTCTGCATCCTCAGCCCCTCCCACTAGATGAGCAGCACGCCCTTCATGAGCGCAAGCAACCATTAATGGAGCCTCGTGAGCGAGCACAGACTGACAGACATCAACTGTGTGTAATAAAACAGACACCTGACAGTAAAAACCACTGACAGAGGAGAGAAACTACATTTAAAAACATGAAGATTCAGTGTGAAGATATGAAAGTACAGAGAGCTGAACATAAAGAGACTTTTAAAAACGTCTTTCTCTCTGCTCTCCTGCACACACGAGCTCAGTATCACAACACTCGCTTGTTGGAGGGGGACAGAAAGGAGCCTTGCCACTGTTGGGCCGTGGTCAGCGTGACATGAGGTGAGTCGGGCTCGCGGCTCGTGTCAGGCGCGGCTCTCCGCAATATAAGCGGTCATGAAAATGCAACTTAGCGGCAACACGGTTTGACTCACACAGCCAAAAATGTCAGTACAAAAGCACAGTGTCATTTACTTACCCTGTAAACAGCGTGGTGGATTCCTCCATGGTGCTGCTGCACACAGGTTTACAAGCAAACATGAAGATAAATCCACTTTTTAATCCCAAAAGTATGAGAAACAGACCCTGAGCTCTCATCTGGCTGGTCCGCAGCTCCATGATTTCTTTGTTGTTGCTGCAGAAGGTTGAAGCAGGAGTGAAGATAAATCCTTTTTTTAATCCCAAAAGTTTGAAATATACACTCTGAGCTCCTCTCCTGACAGTAAAATAGCTGGCATCGCAGTAACTCCTGTGGTTTTTTCGTCCAGAAGCGCCAGTCTGCTGCAGACCCTCCTCTGAAGAGCACATCGGCTCTGAGCAGCTGTGTGTCGGCTCTGTGTCTCAACACCACAGCTCCAACACCAGTCACTGCTGTGCAGACTCATGTCATTAGGTCAGGTCCTCAGCAGGTCATTGCTTAGCTTCTATGCTGGTGCCCTTCTCTGCTTCTAACTGGAGGCATGTCGACTGACATCTACTGTAGCTAATGCACTGAACTCTTGATAAGAACCTCATACAACCACATATCAAATAATCTGAACTATCTCTTTGAGTGAAATCAAGCTCCACATATGTCTAAATCAAAAACTTGAATCATTTATTTTGTTAGGTTTTAATTACAGCTGGCTGAGAATCATTAATTTAGACATTTGTCAAACAAGATCATCATAGAACGATCTGTACAATCTATTTGTATTTTTAGTTGGAACGATGATATTGAATTTTTTTTTTATGCTGTCATGTAGAATATAACTAAAAGCAGAGGGCTGTGTGTGTTGTGCAGGCCCTGGTGAGGTTCGTATACTCTCTCAGTAAAGGCTACAGGAAGATCACCTACCACAACTGGAGACACGGATTCAACGTGGGACAGACCATGTTCACCTTGCTGATGGTCAGACACAAACTGAATCACGCTTCCATCTTCCTCTTCTCTCTAAGCACTCATCAATCCCTCACTCCCTGCTCTCAATCTTTTCTTCCTTTTCTCCTCCTCTTCATGTCTCCACATCTTTCATCTGTCTGCTTCCTCCTCCTCTCTCTGCCTCTCTCTGTCTCAAGGTAATAAACATTCTTTCTCTTCCTCTTTCATTCCTTGTATTGCCGTCTGGAGTGTACTGTATGTGTGATCAAGCTTGTCGTGTGTGTTTGTATGTAAATAGGACAGATAATGAAGTGTGTCTGTAAATGAAAAGTGAGTTATCGTTGCCTGCACTGGTAATTAATAAGAAAACTAGTTAGTGTCGCTGGCCCCTACTGGGAAACCCATGCTGCAGGGGCATGCACATGCACATATGTGATAATATTTGTATACAACTCAATGAATCATGAATGCTTACCTACCTGTCAACTTTGTTTCTTGACTGACTTGTGTGTGCCTGTGTTCTTAGACAGGTGATCTGAAGCGTTACTACACAGACCTGGAGTGTATGGCCATGGTGACTGCTGGCCTCTGCCACGATATTGACCACAGAGGAACCAACAACCTCTACCAGATGAAGTAAGAACTTCAGGGGGAAGGAGGGGGGCAGGGGGTGTTGGATTTCAACTGAAAGGTTTGACGCCTAAAGAGGTCTCCAGCAACGCTTGTAGTATATAGAACAACTTTATAGTAATGCATTTTGGCTTGTGGCCTTCATCAGGGTCAGTAGGAATGAAGCAGGCAATCAAGAAATACATCCACACATACACATGTGTATACATCCAATCAATGGGCTGCATGCAAGAACATTTTCGTGTTCTTATCTTAAATTACTCTTATTTTTTTAATGAAGGGCTCGTATGAACATGCCATGACAGATTCAGCAAACCTTCGTAACTTCAGATAACTGTGTAAATGATCTGCCCCAATTATAATTTGAAATGCAGTCAAACAGGATAATGTCAATATAATTATAAAGTGTAAATTATTTTCCATACTAAAAATGTCTTCAGACTAATGAAATATACAGTCATTAGTGAAAAACTTTGGCTTGGATACCAGCAGACTACACATGACTCTATGACAGGAACTTGTAAACTGTTCATATCTGAAAGAAAATTCAAATTCACTCCAGAAGGTCATACACACCATTCAAGAGCAAATCTGTTGGTATGAGTAGTTCTTGCATAAGGGCCTTTGTCACATTCTGGCAGAGGAACACGGGTCGACTGAAATTTGGTCCATAAACTGTGTGCAACCAAGGGGTGCTTCTAAGTTTGCACAGGAGAGGCCTTGATACAAAATGTGCCTATTTGATGTGGTATACTTTAAAAACTATGTAACAATACCGAAAACATACAGTGTGATAATACCACAATAAAAAAGTCAATGATACGAATTTATCATGATATTAATAAACAAAGAAAAAGGACAACTTGAAAAAAAGCTCCTTTATTGAATCAAAAAGCTGATGTATATAGCAATTTTGTTTGTATAAAATTTGTTTTTCCTTTAGAAGCACAGTTGGGTCTTTCTGTTGGTCACATGCAGGCTCTTTGGATACTTCAGGTATTTTGTGCTTATTTTTCTAGCAAAGGGCTCATTGCATGGGTGAAAAAAGCAAAAGTGCAAGTCTCCTTCAAGACAATCCAAGGCACACTGTAAGGTTTGTACAGTAAGTGACTCCTGACTGACCCTGATCAAGACCTGTGTTGACTGTGACTGTTTCACCCATCCACTGAGCCCTTCATTAGAAGAATAGTTTTTTCCTTTTATTCTAAATCTCTTCTACTTTCTTTCTTCACTTAAATACAATAGGAGTAGCAGCCATGACATAAGCATGTGCAAAAAAATGTCAGGAATTGTCTTTGGCTGCTTCAATTATGTATGTACAATAAAACAAAACAAAACAAAAAAAATGCGTCAGTCAGTCCTAAGCAAAAATCTGCCATAAAAAATTACAAAGAAAAAAAACAAAATAACTTATCCCTTAACTGCTATTTTTGGAATAGCTAATAGCGAATTAGAGGTTTCCCATCTGCATAAAAATGTGATCACCTATGCGTCACTGCTTGCCCATTGTCTGATACTGCTAAACTGGAAAAGGAAGGAATCCTCGTACCTAAATTCTTTGGGTCAGGGATGTGATGTTGGGACTAGATCTGGAAAAACTTAAATATATGATGTGTGGGTGAGGGGATAAATATGACATATGTCCTTGGTGTTTTTGGCCTCAATAATTAAAATGACTCAACTTGACTTTACAGCAGTTATTTAGTTATATATTTTTTGCATCTCTGACTTCTTTATTGATGCTTATGTATTGTTGGGGCTGTGTTTTTTCCTGTAAAAATGTTAATTTAGCTTCTGTATTTCAATCTTTTATCTGTTTTAAAGGCTTGTTTGGCTTCTGGGATTTGTCAAACTGCAAATATTAGTCTAAAATCACTGAGTCTTCAGGGTATAAGAAACACAAACATAAAGACTGCTGAAGTGACCTGAGTAACAAGTAGTTTAAACAGAGCCAATACAATACATGTATGTAGTAGGAGCTGAAAAGTGATTTCTCTTTGGTCTGTGAGAACAAAATCAATAGTAATATATTGCAGCAGACACACTTTCAAACTAAATCTTGAAGTCTAATAGAAGGACTTGCAGTGCAAAAACCTTTAGCCTGTCCAAGTTAAACTAGGAATTGAATAGAAACTGAGCTACATGTCAAATGGGAAAACTAAAATCGAATAAGACAGAAAACAGAGATAAACAATATGATACATTACAAACATGGTTTTATTTATGACTTACTGCTGCCGTGACCTAATTTCTTTCTCTTATTTTTGGACTCAGACAGTTTGGTTATTCTTAGATGGTTTAATGGACTCGAAGTGACAGCAGACACTCCTCCCATGTAGACATGAGCTGATCTCAGCTCTTTAGGTGAAGGTAACGTCACACAGGGAGGACATCAATGAGCTGATATTGACCAGGAACACCCCCAGCTGCTCTGCTTCACCTGCTGATGGATGAGCTAATGAGAGCCGTCATTAGCCACAGAAACAGCAGGCCAGGCCCACCCTGGGTTTAACATGCATGATTTATCACAGTGTAACCTCCCAACATGCTCTGTGTGTGTGTGTGCGTGTGTGTGTGTGTGTGTGTGTGTGTGTGTGTGTGTGTGTGTGTTGTGTGTATTTTCCAGGTCTGGCAATCCACTGGCGAAGCTTCACGGCTCCTCCATCTTGGAAAGGCACCATCTGGAGTTTGGCAAGACTCTGCTGAGAGATGACGTATGCTGCAGTACACACACACACACACACACACGTACATGTATACAGGGGAGGACACACTAAAAACAGTCCTACAGTTAACATAAAGAGCTGAAGCCCCGTCCCTCTCTTAGCTAGCATCTCTTCAACTAGCTAGGAAAAAATTATTATGAAAAATGAAATGAAAGTAAAATGATGATGACCCCCCTTTTGGGATTCAAAAGTTGAATTTTAGTGAAATAAAGGTCAGCAGGATATAATAAGCAAACTCTTGTTTGCTTATTTCCCCCACATAGATCATATTTGTTTAAATTTGTTTAACTCTACATTTCTCCCTTGGTCTCCTGTGCCCCCCTGCAGTGGCTCTGCGCCCCGTCAGGGAGGCCCAACCCTCAGTTTGGGAACCACTGGAGTAGAACATGCCCATTTACACTAAACAAACATATAAATGCAAAAATATGACTGCAACCTTTGCTTTTTCTGCAAAAAAACAATTATTGCAGTTTGCTGATTCAACAGCAGGATAGGCTCCAGCCCCCTTGTGACCCTTCAGGATAAGCGATTACAGACAATGGATGGATGGATTCAGTCGACACTGAATTATGGCTGTTTTACATAGTTTGTAGCACTATTTACCATTTTTCCTAGCAGGGCTCAGTCATGACACAGCCTACTCTGCCTCTGATTGATTAATACTCATTGCCTTCATTGGTTGGGTTTGTTAGGTTAAGGCATGGAGAGTGATTGGTTAGAGTTAGCGTAAGAATATCAAGGTAAGCCAATCAGAGGTAGAGTATGTAAAATAGCCATAATACAGGTCCTAATAAATGTATTTTTCAAGGTCATGCTGCACATTTAAGAGTTGCCTTTAATTGTGACCAATCCAAGGCACACCTGTGCACTAATCCTAACTAACAGTGCACACTAAGTCCTCACTCACACAGATTTGAACAAATTTGTGAACAAAATTTGAGAGAATAAACCTGTTGGGTGCAGCTTTCTTGTTTCACTTCAACTCATGAAAAATGGAAGCAAAAACAACTGCTGTGTTTATATTTTTTTTTAACTTAAATGGACATGTTCTACTGTACTGGACAGCTGCCATAAGCATCTCAATGATTATCATAATTTGATTCACCTTTTTCTTTTTTTACTTTTTTAAAAATAGAAACAGGAGCAAATACAAAAGAGTCATTTTTGAAAATAAACAGAAATTTCAAAAACATGTTTCACATCAGAGAAGGCCTTACTGAGTTTTCCTTCTCTCTGCATGTGTGGCAGACAGTTTTGAGATCAGATAAGCTTGATTAATGTTATTAAGGCTTATACACCTACACGCCCCCTGTGCTTTATTAAGCGACCTGGTTTTCTTGTTCTTTGACGTTACTTGTTGGACTTTCTCTTGTGTTTCAGGCGCTGAACATTTATCAGAATCTGAACCGCCGTCAGCACGACCTCGTCATCCACCTCATGGACATCGCCATCATCGCCACTGACCTGGCTCTTTACTTCAAGTCAGTACAACAAAACAAACAAAACAAACAAATTTTAAGGTTGTTGCAGACTTTCATTTCATATTAGTTAGTATCAGTTATTTACAATGACATTTAAATATAGATGGACAACATGACAGCTCCATAAGTGCAGCCAGAACATCTCGATCGCCGCCTGGTGGCTGGCTGCAGTATAGGTCCTCCCAGAGCCCTAGAGATAGAAGAGTCGCGACACTCTATGATTTCGCCGGGGGTGGTCACATGGTTCATGTAAGCCTGAACAGTTCCAAACACAGGCTGCGCTGTCATGTTCTTCTATGGGACTGACAGCGGCGATTGCGACATTTCATGGTAAACATGAATAAAATCACATATCCAAGTACTTGTTTGACTATCATTGCATTATTGCATATTTGTAAATGTCAGTTTTACATTTGGAGTGGTAAGGTGACAACTGAAAACTATGTAAAGTACGTAGACACCTTTTTAAGTTTTGGAGGGAAAGTTTCACGTTCGTGTTACCATGGGGAATCGACTTTTACATTGAAATGCAAGATGATTTAAGATGTTAACTGGATTATTGTATTTCCAGAGAATGTCTATATTTCCTTGATTTTGCTTTTAATTCCAATTCACTTACCCGTGGTCTGGGAGTGATTGAAAAGCAGAGTAGCAACAGTCCATTCAGCATTTAGTGTCCAGCCCACTTCTTCTGATGAGGCAGGAGTTGACGCACCATAACAATTTTAAGACTAAGCCATACACAAAGTATCAAATATATAATATATATCAAATTATATATCAAATATATTAAAGAATAATATGAGCCAGGAGTTGACCATACAACCATTACAATTTTAAGACTAAGCCATACACGAAGTATCAAATAAATGATATATATCAAATTATATATCAAATAAGAATAATATGAGGCAGGAGTTGACCACACAACCAGTATCATTTTAAGACTAAGCCATACACAAAATATATATCAAATATATTAAAGAATAACAACTCATTACGCTTTGATGAATGAAATAGTATTTTTTTATTGAACAATTGGTGAAACAACAAGAACAAGTGTGTGTGGTGTGTGTGTGTGTGTGTGTGTGTGTGTGAGATATGACTCCTGCTCACAGAAGGCGTTCACTTGGACTGCTGACATAATTCTTCTTTTTCAAATAAAACTTAATCAAATGACGAATGTGTGTGTGTGTGTGGGGAGACATCCTCTTCATCTGAATTCATCTTCATCTTCATCCCTGAAAGTCGGTCATCTACCAATACACACAAATACAGATAAGTATATGCATCACAAAGGGCCTCTGATATAATATAGAGAGTTGACAATTAAAAAGAGGTAGCGATTTTAATCAATTTATCCCTGGAGATACCTTCACAGCTAGCAGAGTCAACTAAAAAAGTAGCAGAAAATCGGTCGTCTACCAAGATAAAAAAATATATAATTACGCTGTGCACATACAAATAAAGCTCAGCATATGCATCATAAAGAGCCTCTGATAAAATATAGACAGTTGAAAATTCAAAAGAGGTAGCTATTTAATCAACTTACCTCTGAATATACTCGACGGCCAACAATGCAAATGAACGGTGTCCGTCGCCGTAGGAGCGATGTTTGGAACTATTCGAGGGTCCATAACCCGGAAGTAGACCGGAAGAAAGCATACAATGGAGTCCTATGGGAGTGTCGCGACTCTTCTATCTCTAGGGCTCTGGGTCCTCCATGTTAGCTTATGGGACAAACTGAAACGGCAAATAATATGCAAAATAAATATTTCCTAAAGACAGTTTCTGTCATTTTAGGTAGTTCTTATCATGCTGATTTATGTTGTTTATCTGGGATAATTTGGCTTCATTTTTGTGCAGTGGGAGGAAGTGGAGAAGCATCGTCCATCTTTATATACATTCAGTGTTTGGTTTTTTTTTTGTTTGTTTGTTTTTAGCATATTGTGTTTATTTTGGAGATTCCTGTGGACAAAAGCAATAGTGTTTCTACGATCACAACCACAAAATATAATGTAAAAAATTAAATTATCCAAAGAATTGTAAACACAAGCTTGTTTCATCTGGTTTCAAGGAGAGCCAATATTAGGAATAACCAAATATAAGAGCAGTACTGACTGATGCTGACTGTATATAACCATCATAGAGGCATCAGTATTAAATTGAGGCTGTTTCATAACCAGTTAAAAACTCCTTGTAGTAGGTTTATTTTGAAATGGCAATATTTGATTAATTGACTGTAATTGACCACAGAAAAAGCAAATTACTCAGGCACATTCATGACTCCATATGTGGCCTAATGGACAATGAATAGATGGATAAGAAATTATGTTTGGGTGTGCAGGAAAACTGACCAATATTTCTGCATTAAAATGTCTAAAAACACTGGACATGTGCTTTTGTTGCATTTTCTACTTGCGTTATCCCAATAATATTCAACTTCAGGGAAATCCATAATTTACATTTCAGTGTAACAGTGCATTTCCTACGAGCCACTAGTTGCTCTAACTTCCATGAAAACATGGGACGCGTCAGAGTGAGAGGAAGAAAGCTGGCAAATGTGATGAAACATAAAGCTTATTACATTACTATAGCTGCAATAATTAATCTGTAAATCAATTATACATTGATTATTAAATTAATCACCAACTAATTTGGCAATCAATCAACTGGTTTGAGTAGTTTTTGTGAGAAAAAAAACAGCAAAAATGATCTGATTGCAGCTTCTTAAATGTGAATATTATATTTTTTAATACTCCTTTATGACAATAAACTGAATATTTTTGGATTGTGGTCAACAAGCCATTTGAGGATGTCTTCTTGGGCTTTGGGAAACACTGGTTGACATTTTTGGACATAGTCCTTACAACTCATTGATTAATTGAGAAAATAATCAACAATAAAAATAATAGCCATTTGCAGCCCTATACATTACCTCATCCATGACTATAATTTCTGCTGTCACTTTAGATGACAATGCAATGGTGGCTGTTAAACCCATGCTACTTCAGATGTCACCAAACTATGTGTTTTGTTATCATTTCAAATGTGAGAGAGACCCTTAGTGGCAGAGTTTACACACTGTGCATTTAAATGAAAGAATTACTCTATATAATATATACTGTACAATAATAGATGGATAAGGTATTTGGATGTGCAGAAAAAAGGATCAAAAGTGAAAGAGAGTTAGGTACCATAATACATGTTCATACCTTTACTATTAAAAACACCTTCTGCAGTCTGTTCAGTAACCAAGCAGCTGCACCACCACCCTTTCAAAGTAATGACAAAACGAGCAGAGCGGGGAGATTCAACAGCCAGTGGAGGATGCAAAGACAGAGACTGCATCACTAATGTCTTGCATATGAAAGAAAGATAGATAAAACTATTTTTTCTGTGCAGGAAGAGGGCGATGTTCCAGAAGATTGTGGACCAGTCGAAGACCTATGAGAACTGGGGTGACTGGACCAAGTACATGATGCTGGAGACCACCCGCAAAGAGATTGTCATGTAGGCGCACTCACACACACACACACACACACACACACACACACACACACACACACACACACACACACACACACACACACACACACACACACAAAGGCAGGTACCAACAGAAATATACAGACATACAGATCTCAGTCATGTGTTGTGTTTCTAGGGCCATGATGATGACTGCATGTGACCTGTCTGCCATTGCCAAACCGTGGGAGATTCAGAGCAAGGTACGCACCTGTGTGATCTCTACACAAGGACCTTTTCATACTTCACAGTAGCGGTTGTTAAGTGACTCTCCAGCCTTGCTAACATCCAGCCATTCACAGTAATGAGACACACACTCGTCCACCAGCTCCAGGAGAGGCTCTGTGAGAGGGGAACCAATGATAAAGTAGACAGAGAGTGACATTTTGTCAGTGCTGCCATTTCTCTCAGCAGCGTTCAGTGGTGACTCCTGACGGCCTCATGCATCAAAAGCAACTTGGTGCTTTTCATTTCCCTCATCACCGCCCGGCAGGCTCAGCATTTTATTTCAGTTAAATGTGTAATATACACGTTGCCATTGAGCCTGCACACAGCCATATCAATATGAAAAGGAAGCATCTCTGGCTGCTCGACAGATGCTTCTGGAGGGTCATTTTTTACTTTTTTTCGTCTGCAATAGACGGGGAACATATGCTCTTTTTCAGTAATGCCTGTTTCACATTCTTGTACTAAACATAAACTGGAAATTCATAGCAATTGCATCAACACAGAAGCCATAATAATACCAGTAATGGTGATTTAAAGCAAAGCCAGTTCAGTGCTGGTTGATATATTTGGTGCAACATCTGTCAACAGGAAAAATGAAGATAATAATCTGTTATGTTTCTTGGACAGCGGTTCTCAGCCAGGAGGTTGGGACTTAAAGGGATGGTTCACCCAAAAATGAAAATTCAGTTATTATCTGAATGAAGGTCGGGTTTGTTTTGTTAGTCCACAACACGCTGCTGGAGTGTCACAGTGCACAGTGTTGCAAACATCAAACATAAAAAACAACTGGAAAAAAGCATGAATGCCTCCAAACTGCTCGTCTGGCATAACCCAAGTCTCCTAAAGTCCTGACATGCAGTTTGCACACCTTCACACCCCACACACATGCACACCCAGTTCAGACGGTGTGCATGTGCGTATCAACTTGGCTCCAAGCTAAGGATCTACAGTGAAGATTCAGGCTAAAAACATGGTGTAAATAACATTTTTTTAGTCAAGTTGGCAAACTGCTTCTTGCAGTCAAGGAGGTGCAAGACTTAAAGAAAAGGGTCAAACAGAGCCTGTTAGATAACATCTCCAAATAAGGTCATGGACATACACCGATCAAACATAACATTATGATCACTGACAGGTGAAGTGAATAACACTGATTATCTCCTCATCATGGCACCTGTTAGTGGGTGGGATATATTAGGCAGCAAGTGAACATTTTGTCCTCAAAGTTGATGTGTTAGAACACGTGTCAAAATCTGGCCCGCCATCTCATTTTATGTGCCCCGCGAGAAGTTGCAAAAAATATAATTTGCATCATACAAGCCTAAACTGCATTACAGAAGTATGGTGTCCAATAACTACATGTCCGAGAATGCATCCCTTTTACACACATACTGAAGTCATTTAGTAGCTAGATGCATCATTAGGGGTGATTAAAGTCTGACGCATCAGACTTTAATGTGTAAGATACGAGGGCATCGGTTCGGACGGCCTGTGTCGGTAAAAAGCTGAACATGAATTGGAAACAGATCGATGCACCACTAGCGTATTGATATATCCCATTAGAATGCACATATGTTTCATTTTTTGGCATCAAGGAGCTGCCACTGTAAATTTCCTCCATTTTCTCTCTCCTCCTGTCTCTGTCTGCACCGCTCTTACTGGACGTCTGCTGCCGCGCTCACACAAAACAAGCGCTCCCTCCTCCCTCTCCTGTGTCTCCTCCTCATTTCATCAGAGCAGACTGCGATGAAAACAGCGACAGAAGTGACATTGTACTGCGTCGCACCACCAAACTTTCATAACGCGCAAGTGTAGAACAAGTCTGGAGTTTTTATGAAAGATGAGAAACTCTGCTGCAAATCATTTATATAAAACGTGTCTGACAGCAGAGAACAGAGACACGAGTCTGACCCACAGAGACGTCATGTGACTGTGAGAGCAGGTAACACTGAGCATCTCTGTTCCTCCACACTGATCAGAACCACAGAACTCTTCATATGAAACAGAGCAGCTGATCATCTTACTGAAAAAATACTCATATTTTAAACAGTTTTAAAGCTTGTTCACAGACACAACTTTGTCTGTTTCATTTTTTAATACGTAATTGTTGCACAATTGAATGTCTACTGGCCATGATTTTTTCCTAGATTTTTGCTATTAGAGCTTATTATAATTGTTATAAAAATCAATATTAATCAAATGCAGAAGCAATTATCTGATATAGATACAATTGTATTGTCTTACATTTACAGCTGGCCCTTTGAGGGCAAACCTAACGCTGATGTGGCCCAAGATGAAATTGAGTTTGACACCTCTGTGTTAGAAGCAGGAAAAATTGCTCAAATAAGAATTTGAGCAAGTTTGACAGGAGCCAAATTGTGATGGCTAGATGACTGGTCAGAGCATCTCCAAAACTGCAGTTCTTGTGGGGTGTTCCTGGTCTGCAGTGGTCAGTATCTATCAAAAGTGGTTCAAGAAAGGAACAGTGGTGAAACGGTGACAGGGTCATGGGCGGCCAAGGCTCATTGATGCACGTGGGGAGCGAAGGCTGGCCCGTGTGGTCTGATCCAACAGACGAGCTACTGCAGCTCAAATTGCTGAAGAAGTTAATGCTGGTTCTGATAGAAAGGTGTCAGAATACACAGTGCATCACAGTTTGTTGCTTATGGGTCTCCATAGTCGCAGACCTGTCAGGGTGCCCATGCTGACCCCTGTCCACTGCCGAAAGCACCAACAATGGGAACGTGAGCATCAGAACTGGACCACGGAGCAATGGAAGAAGGTGGCCTGATCTGATGAATCATGTTTTCTTTTACATCACGTGGATGTCCGGGTGCGTCGCTTACCTGGGGAACACATGGCACCAGGATGCACTATGGGAAGAAGGCAAGTCAGTGGAGGCAGTGTGATGCTTTGGGCAATGTTCTGCTGGGAAACCTTGAGTTCTGCCATCCATGTGGATGTTACTTTGACACGTAGCACCTACCTAAACATTGTTGCAGACCATGTAGACCGTTTCATGGAAACGGTATTCCCTGATGACAGTGGCCTCTTTCAGCAGGATAATGCACCCTGCCACAAAGCAAAAATGGTTCAGGAATGGTTTGAGGAACACAACAACGAGTTTGAGGTGTTGCCTTGGCCTCCAAATTCCCCAGATCTCAATCCAATCGAGCATCTGTGGGATGTCCTGGACAAACAAGTCTGATCCATGGAGGCCCCACCTCGCAACTTACAAGACTTAAAGGATCTGCTGCTAACGTCTTGGTGCCAGATATCACAGCACACCTTCAGAGGTCTAATGGAGTCCATGCCTCGATGGGTCAGGGCTGTTTTGGCAACAAAAGGGGGACCTACACAATATTAGGCAGGTGGTCATAGTGTTATGCCTGATTGTGTATGTCAAATGTCATATACATGGGTATTTCATTTCACTATTGTATTTAATTCTTTGTCAAATAAACCAACCACAGATTCTCAAACTTTGGAACATGTACCACTGGTGGTTCGCAAGCTGTCAGAAAAATATAAATATAAATAGGTAAAATATGAGATGACTGAAATGTAATTTAAAATAAATTTAGTCTTTCCTATATTTTTGTTTGAATACCAGTCTGCTACATGGTCATGATCATGCACTCATACATCATCCACAATTACTGGAATTTACGAGCCAAGCAAAGTTGAACACTGCAGTCATGGCTCTGAACTGGAAGTATTACAAAGGGAACTGTGCAGATCAAGAGAACAAAACTTCAAGCAGTCATGTTGAAACTTAGTGAACAACAGTGAACCGAGCACAATGCTAGTGGCTACTACGGTGTCCAAATCCTCTTTTGCTGTCTCCCCCTGGAGATGCGAGTGATATTTTGTCCTGCCCCGCCCACTGCGCCACCGGCGCAAAGCAGCATACACCTATCAGGTGTGCCCAAGTGCCCTCATTAATTCACCGGCAAGTTTAGGCTGAACATGCAATAAACCAATCAGAAAGCCAGCTCTCATCACATGTAAGAGGTAGGCGCACCAGCGGCGCAAGCACTGCAAGCATGACGGCGGATTTACAAGGAGGAAATAAAGAGAAAAGATTGACAAAGCGAGGAGACAGAGCTCCTGGTTCGAGAAATGAAAGCGTGAGAGCGCGCAATATATGGAGACACGTCTCCAAAGCAGCTTCATTTGTACATAGTTTATTTTACACCTGCAAAACTATTACAATAAATGAACCACAAATGTCATGCAAATATGTAACTGGTTAGTTTTACACTAAAGCACCTTGAAATTGTGTTGTATTTTATAATTAGACAAAAAATTAGACACTAATATATGATCGTGAATTGTACATTTTGTATGTTACAGTTGTTTAATCCTTGTTTTTCTGGATCACAACAAACATGCAGACAAACAGCTGTCATGCTGACTCATCTGATAAAGCCGATCTGACAGCCGTGATCACCTCCCGTGCGCACTTTACAGGTCTGTTTAGATTTATTAGGCTTTATACTCATAAATTACTTTGTTTTTCCTTATTAGTTAGTTTAGCTTTAAAGAAACACACACCGCGCGCATGGCTATTTAACATTAATGAAAGGTGTTCTGTGATTGTGGAGACGTGTATGCGCCTCAGCCAAACGCGAGACACACGCGCACGCTGTTAACATTAATATTTACACTTTATTGCTGATGGATAATATGTTCAAAGGACACCTTAATAATCGACACTCCTGTGTAAAAAAAGACTGAACGTTAATCAAGGTGTTTTGTGATTGTGGAGCCGTTGCGCAGGTGACTTACACCCAGCGTAAGTGTCGTTTTTGCCATGTCTGCAAGATAGCAAACTCACTTGCGCCGGGTCTGATCCGCCGTGGGCGGGAGGTGTAAACATGAAGGCAAAACGAAGGCGTGGCCCGGCGCGTTTGCTATCTTGTGCCCGGCGTGTTTGGCCGACACACACACACGTCTTCACAATTACAAAACACCTTGATTTTAGAGTGTGGATTAGTAAAGTGTCATTTAAACATATTTTCTATCAGCAATAAAGTGTAAATATTGAAGTTAAAGGCGTGCGTGTGTCTCGCATTTGGCTGAGGCACACGTCTCCACAATCACAGAACACTTTTCATAAGTGTTAAACAGCCGTGCGCGAGTGTGTCTTGTAAGATAAACTCACTAATAAGGAAAAAGAAATTATTTATAATTATAAAGCCTAATAAGTCTAAACAGACCTGTAAAGTGTGCACGGGATCACAGCTGTCAGATCATCTTTATCAGATGTGTCAGCATGACAGCTGTTTGTGTCTGCCTGTTTGTTGTGATCCAGAAAAACAAGGATTAAACACTTATGATCTGTAACATACAAGATACAATATTTGACCGCACAGTCCTGCCCAACCCGGAGAGAAAAGGGTATGTGTGCTTTAAACGGAGCTGGTTGGATATAT
Organism: Lutjanus argentimaculatus; assembly: GCA_034769285.1. Lineage (NCBI taxonomy): Eukaryota > Metazoa > Chordata > Actinopteri > Lutjaniformes > Lutjanidae > Lutjanus > Lutjanus argentimaculatus. Next base: position 715,444 of record JAWZSL010000006.1, on the reverse strand, counting down.
CAGTGCGTAATTTTGCGCACTTCAGGTGCAGGTGGGAGGTAATGATTAATTATAAAATACAACACAATTTCAAGGTGCTTCAATGTAAAACATGACCAGTCTGCATGACATTTGCGGTTCATTTATTGTAATGGTTTTTGCAGGTGTTGATGTAAAATAAACTATGTACACATGTAGCTGCTTTGGAGACGTGTATCCATATGTTGCACGCTCTCGCGCTTCCACTTCTCGAACCAGAAGATCTGTCTCCTCGCTTGTGCAAATCTTTTCTCTTTGTTTCCTCCTTATGAATCCGCCGTCATGCTTGCGCCGCCGGTGCACCTACCTCTTACAGGCGATGAGAGCTGACTTTCTGATTGGTTTATTGCTTGTTCGGCCTAAACTCGCTGGTGAATTAATGAGGGCACTTGGGCACACCTGATAGGTGTATGCTGCTTTGCGCTGGTGGCGCAGTGGGCGGGGCAGGGCAAAATATCACTCGTACTCCTGAGAGGAGACAGCAAAGGAGGATTTGGACACACCTTGAATAAATTAAATCCATTGCGCTTCAGACCGGCGTAAGATAGGGCTCTAAGGCCCAAGTGGTTTTTACTCCAGTGCGCCGAGCACAAGATAGCAAACGCGCCGGGCCACGCCTTCGTTTTGCCTTCATGTTTACACCTCCCGCCCACGGCGGATCAGACTAGGCGCAAGTGAGTTTGCTATCTTGCAGACATGGCAAAAACGGCACTTGCGCTGGGTGTAAGATAGCAAAGTCACTTGCGCTGGCGGCGCAAAGGCATTGCGCCGGGTGTAAGATAGGGCCCTACAAGTCACTACAAGCAGCACCAGTGTGGTGTCCACAGCACCGGCTAGCACCAAACAGTGCAGAGCAATAAGGATACATGTGGGACTTATTAGGAAATAAACCTGCCTCCTATGTGAACTGTCTAGCAGTAATCACTTCCAGTATAAATGGTGGTACTTGGCGGGACTAATATTTTCTGAGATGGTGCATGGTGTAAAAAGTTTGAGAAACACTAAACGTAAATACATTCTGGTACAAGAAATGGTCTTGGTTGTTGTAGCTTATTTCCCTGTTCATGACAGCTGTAGGGAGGCTGAATTTTTATATTACTCACCTGTTTAAGCATAAATTAATTGCATGGCCACTTTGAGTGACAGGTGGGTACCATCACAGGTGGCAACCACTTGGTAGTAGCTTCATTTGGCTGCTCAGCTCCACCCATGCTCCACTTCTTTGCATATTTTTGGATTAGGCGGGAGTTAGCTGAGTCAGGCACTGCCAAGTTGGTAATGGCCAAAGCCACCACACTGAGCTTCACAACAGCTCTTCAGAAAACTATGTGTGACGTCACAAATGCTTTGTCCATTATTTATCACACTGTCCTATCAAAGGAGGGTCCCATCAGGCCTCTAGTTGGGACCCCCCACATAAATCTGAAGAATTGGCTGATAATTAACTGAGTAAGGAGGTAGAAAAAGACTGCTTTCTACACATGCAATTCTGTTTGTTTTATCAGAGTTTCTTCTAATCTGCAAGTATGTTGTCAATTGAGACGATCTTAGAAGTAAAAAAAAAGTACTGGTTGAACTGATTTGATTTTTGATTTGATTTTATGTCGCACATATTGAAAAAAAGACATTAAGAATAACAAGAATGTGTAAGGAAGACTAAAAGCCTACAAGAGTTATCATGGGTCTCCCCCAGTTTCAATTCAATTTCAATTACTGATCACAATTTTGAGACTAAATATTTAGGTTCAGAGCCTTAAGTTCCATTTTTATATATTTTATATTTATAACAAAATACACAAATATCTCAAAAACGAATGCAGTTTGTAAGATTTTCAAAAAAAAAAAAAAAAAAAAAAAAAAAAAGTGGTGTTTTTAAACACTGACTGTCTGGTTTTATAGGAATGACCATCTGAATTAAATGAAATAATTCCTGAAACATTTAGGCAAGCTAGCAGTTTTATGAACAACTTTGTAAACAAAACTGGTCCCACCCCATCGACTTTTAATAAACTCGTAAGGAGATGTCACAAGTAGCCTCATTTCAAAGGGTCAAGTCAAGTCAAATTTTATTTATATAGCGCCAATTCACAACAAAGTTGCCTCAAGACACTTTACATATAGAGTGGGTCTAGACCACACTCAATAATTAATCACAAGCTCTCTCTAGAAAATGAGAGGGAGCACTGTGCTGTTACACTGTGACTTGCATTACTAAAAAAAAAATTTGACTTTTTTTCCTCCCAGGCTCATTCATTCCCTTTCCTTTATACACAGAACAAAAAATAACTCCAGCAGTTTATTGCTTCAAATGAGGAACTAATACAAACTCTCAGCAGAGTCACATCACAGCTCCAAACTTCAGCCATACTTGACTTTTCCTTTAAAGAGGAGCTTTTATTTAGAACAAGGCTCTTTGAATTTGACTATGAACCAAGCTGACACCCATTTGAATTCATTTGCAGTTTCTTCTGATTCATTTTATTATATACTAACTGATAGAAAAATGAAGCTTTATATGACTTTAGATTAATACCGTTACCCCTCCTGCATTGCAGAACTGCTTCCAATTAGGATATTCCACTTTTTATTTTAGGCAGATATTTTATTTCTGGTTTGATTTCACCTCCGTCTGCACCTGGTGAGTCAGCTCTACATCCCACACACACTGTCAGGAGATCTCTCCACAGCATCGGCCGCCCTCCTGTGAATTATGCTCCAAAAGTAGTTTGATGACTAAGTCTTCCCTTTAAAGGTGAATCACCCTGAATACAGTTATAACATATCATAGCTGTCATATGCAACCCTTTAACACTCCGGTTTTGGTGATTATCATGTGTAGAAACATGCAGATGCTCAATATCAGAATTTAATTTAATCAGTGTGAATCTCTGGTGGCATGAAATGAGTCTCTATTATACTGTAGCTCTGGTTTGTGATTTAAGTTGATAAGACGGTCAGATTCTTACATGAAAATCTTCTAAAATGCAGATAAATTCACTCAGATTGTTCTGATGATAGACAGCCCTCTCTAAGATTCTATGGAGAGACAAAAGATGTAGCCGTTTCATTCTTGTTAAGATATTCTACTGACATTTTTATGGCTGATATTTTATTTTTCACTCAGTTCTGCTTCCCACGCACACTGAATATCTGTCTACAGGCTGCACCAGCCTCATGGCAATTGTTCCCCAAAACCGGCGCAATGACTAACTTTCTAAAATGAGGTTTTTACCCTGAATACAGAATTCACATATTATTCATCAGATCTCACGTTGCTCCATTTTACTGTAGGTTTGTGAGGGCAGACAAAACAGGCTTTCATCCCATCAAGACAAAAAGCCTGCAAATGCCTTGTGAGCTCTGAATACGATTCTCATTTATGGGACATAGTGGAAGCTTTATTGGATGATTTTAACAACATGAACAGGAACATTGCTTGTTAATAAAATGGAAAACCATGCTCCAACAGCAGCTATTGTTCATGACAGCCTGTGTTTCAATACATAGTGCTGAATTAAGGTACAACATGTGAGAATTTTAGTTTAAAACATTTAAAAATAGCTGAAATTATCAACAGAATGTGGAAAAATAAGTTTTGACATTATGTCAAAGATGTCTATGTATTGATTTGCATCTGTACTGTATATTGAAGTCAGCATGCTAACTAGTTAGCTTCAGTCCATCCTGTCTCATAATACCACTTTGTTCTTTTTTTTTTTCTTTCTCAAAGATATTTTTATTGATTTTTTTTCACAAATATATGGTACAGGTGTTAAATGTTGACAGGAAGTTTGTAAAATACACAGTCAACTCAGGTCGAGAAAGATAATCCTGTCCATGCATAGTAGGGAGAAAGTAAAAACACAACTCAAAACAAAGAACCTTATCTAACCCACCCACCCCACCCATCATTACCAAGCCAGACTTTTACATAAAAAAAATCAATTGTACTTCATTCCTGGAGTGATACAGGTAACAGCTGGAAGTCAGGTTTCAATCTAAGCAGGTAAAAAAAAAATAAAGTAAAATAAAATAAAATAAAGAAATATATATATATATATATAAATTATGAGCCCACACATTGGCCAAAAGGAGGCATCAGAGAGAGGACTGATTTATACACTTGCTATTGCTGATGTAAAAACAGAGAACAAAGTGTGAGTGAGGGATCCAATCCCTAGCTAGTTTGAAGATTATGGAAGTATTCCATAAAAGGTCCCCACACTTTTTGAAACTTTTGTTTGGAGTTACAAATTGAGTAATGTATTTTTTCAAGGTTTAAACAAGACATAACATCTCTCAACCACTGAGCGTGGGTGGGTGGGGCAGCATCTCTCCACCTCAGCAATATTGCACGTCTGGCCAAGAGAGAGGCAAAAGACAGAGAGAGGCGTTTGGCTGGGGTCAGGCGCACATCGTCATCGTCTGTGGTGCCAAAAAGAGCAATCAGAGGGTTGGGTTCCATGTCCAAGTTGACAATTAGCGATAAAATTTGGAAGACTTCCCAAAACATGTGAATAAGTGAAGCTCCTCTCTCTTACATTTGTTGCAGCAGGGATCTACACCTGGGTAGTAGCGAGACAGTTTTGATTTGGATATATGGGTCCTGTGTTCAATTTTGAATTGCAACAAGCAGTGTCGGGCACGAAGAGAAGCTGAGTTAGCCAACTTAAAAATGGTGTCCCACATGTCCTCAGACAAGGTTAGATTCAGATCTTGCTCCCATGCGATTTTAATGTTGTTGAGTGGGGCCTACCTTATGCCTAGCAGTTTATTGTAGATAATGGAGATCAAACCCTTGTGTAATGGTTGTAAATTGAGAAGTGCATCAGCAATGTTCATATCAGGTGTCTGAGGGAAGTTTGGTATCTGACAGCGGAGGAAGTGTCTTATTTGTAGATACCTAAAAAAGTGAGACTTTGGGAGACTAAACTTTTCAGTCAGTTGCTCAAATGATACAAAACTAATATCCGTGAAGAGATCTCTGAAGCGCTCATTTCGCAGTCTCCGCCATTCCTGAAATGTTGGGTCCAGTAAGGAGGGTTGAAAAAGATGGTTGGCAGAAATGGGACTTGAGAGGCAAAAATTGAGGAAGCCAAAGTGTCTCCTGAACTGAGTCCACACTCTCAACGTGTGCCAGACAACTGGATTGTCTTTGAGTTTAGTTGGTCGGAGAGGGAGTGGAGATCCAAGAAGCACTGGAATGGAGAAGTTTTTAGCAGAACCCAAATCCATTGCCACCCATGAAGGGTCAGATCCATTATGAAAATATGACCAGAAAGTAAGACAGCGGATATTGGCTGCCCAGTAATAAAAACGAAAATTAGTCAGCGCCATACCCCCTTCTCCTTTAGGCTTTTGGAGATGGACCTTATTTAGCTGGGGGCCCTTGCCCTTCCATATATAAGATGATATAACAGAATCTAATGTATCAAAGAATGATTTAGGAGTGAAGGGCGGTATTGATTGAAAGATGTATCGAAATTTAGGGAGAATATTCATTTTGATGGAATTAATTCGGCCAACCAAGGATGTAGAAAGAGGTGACCACTGTGTCAGGCACCGTTTTGTGTGGTTTAGCAGAGTGAGAAAGTTTTCTTTGAAAAGGCACTTGTGCTTTTTCGTGACTGTAATACCATGGTAAGTGAATTTGTTTTCCACAATCCTAAAAGGGAAGTTGGAGTAGTCTGATGCCGGTGTCCCCTCGCTGACAAGAAAAAGTTCATTTTTATTTAAATTTAATTTGTATCCTGAGAACTGGCTAAAATCGTTCAGTAAAGACAACATGGCGGGTAGGGAGATATCTGGACCACTTTTTTCTTTAAAAGCAGTGTTGGAGGTAATGTGTTACCTTGAGTATTCAGATTACTTTTTTGTTGTAACAAGCAACATAATGTTTTAGTTTTCAATTAAAGCACTCGGTTATTTAATTCCATTTTCAAATAAGCAATCTGACATTATCGCAATTTTACCACATTTTCATCACTGCCACCGTTCCTGGCACAGAAGGAGACTCTGAGGCAGGCAAGGCACCAGGATTTCAGTTTTGGGTGGGCCACAGTAACTTTGGGTGGGCCTTTTAATTGCAAAAGTTAACACTGTTTCCAAATGACTGATATGCAGTGGAGGGCGACTAGCACTTCTAGCTGATTATGACACTTTTAAAATCTTAAAAAAAAAAAAAAAAACAGTTTCAGTGCTGAGCTCATTATTTCACCGCAGCAGTTTGTACTTATTTCAAGTGGCACAGGATATCTCCTTATCTATATTTTCACTCTGGATCAAGTAGATCAACACATCAATTCATTAGGAAAACTGATATTTTAATTCCTTTTAATGCATTTTCATTTGATCTGGCTGGATTATTCTTCAAACTGATTATAGGGAGAAACGGAGCGATCAGAATACTGGGTGAGCTACAATTTTTAACAGGAGAGAGAGAGTGGTGCGCTGCGCTGTTCATTCACGAACTTAATTGTCTCTGCTGTGAAGGTGATCTGAAGACAATCAAGTCAGGCAGGAATATTTAGCTCTACCTCCTGTATTGTCTGCATTTTCTAGAAGTTCTAGTTTCAATGAGAAATGCATTTGCAGATATAAAATAAGACAATGATATACTTTCCTCAGTGCATCGGTCATCATTTTCTGCTGAATAACCGCCACAGTGTGACATGCGTGCATGAGCGTAACATGTCTGGGGTGACGAATAATGGACCGTTGTGATTGGTCCAGACCTCACATGTGACAACAGCCAAATAAATGTTTTCTTTTTTCATATGGAAATGTATTTGTTTAATGCTTTTTTAATACTTTTTGTATTAAATTGCTTATTTTAATAATTTAAAATAAAAGTTAAGAAAATATATGTTCTCCCAGTCAAGTTAAGGTGGGCAGTTTAGGCCCACCCATAGCTCCGCGTCTGCTCTGAGGGGGGCGTTTTTGCAGTAGAGACAGAGCAGAGACAGCCTATCGTCTTGGCGGGCACTGAAGTCTCAAGTCTAAAGTCAGGTCTTGATGAATGTATTAAACAAATCCGTGGAAACCAACATCCAGTGCACCTGTGTAGAGGCTTTTTAGCCTTGGAGGTCTCATCAGAGGAAGTGACTATCTGACAGACTAGGCCTGGGTGATACTGTAAAGCTCAAAGGTCTATCACAAAGTTTTTCTACCATCCCAGGCCTGAAAACCTCCTCCTCCCAACCGTCAAAAACTCCTGTACTAGTGCTAATAACCCCAACATTCCCCAGGTTGTCCGGACTGCTAGCTGCACGGCTAATCATGCTAACTAGCAAACAGAAGCTACAGTGGTTTCCTTGGTGATATACTGCACCCTATATGTTTGGAATATGAATGCAACAGGTGGCCAACTCTTACATATGACACTTTTAATCAATTTAAGGAAAATATATCAATACCCTGTTTAGAAATTGAGTAATGATACGAGAACTGATTCTGGTTTCAGCTACTCAAATGTGACAACTTACTTCTTTTCTCTATTTTATGTCATATTGCATTTGACATCTTCAGGTTTAGGACTGTTGCTTGCACCAGAAATGTGTTTGTCTGAGGTAAATTTTTACTCTCCCCTGTACAAATCATTTTATTTATCAGCGGTAACAAAGTTAATTGTCATGCTTAATCTAGAGCTGCATTTTCTTTAAAGTCTCTGATAATAGTGAAATGCCCATCCCAGTTAGTCCAAGGTGATGTCAGTCTAAAACAGAAAGATTTTCAGTTTAATATGATAATAAACAAAGAAAAGGAGGAAATCTTCATTTTTGAGAGGATAGAGACAACATTTTCTGCCATTTTTGCATGAAAAATTACTGTAAGGATTAATTGATTATCAAAATTGTTTAATAGTTTAATTTTTTTTCCACTCGCCCAGCCAGCGCCAAGTGGCAAGTGAGTTGCCAGATTAACTAGCACAACATGGCATCCTTATTGTTGCGTCCTGCTTACAGATGACATCTTGGCGTCTGTCAACTTGTGATGTTGTAGCCCTATGAATACAGACGGTTGTTGAGCTGTAGTTATTATCATTTTTCAAAACTTTTTCACAAGTGTCAGCTTTGTCTTCAGCTCAGCCATCATGTATTTTGAGTTCATCCAGAAGACTAAAAACCACAGAAGATCATCTACTCGTTGAAATGCTGATAAAAATCACTGTGATAGCTGTGATTGTTTTTGTTGTCACTTCTGTTGTCAACAGCAGCACTGAGATAAAGTCCTGTGGGCTGACATCTCAAAACATTTTGATTCACCCTCTAGGTGGCGCTGTCTGTGGCTGCAGAGTTCTGGGAGCAGGGAGACCTGGAGAGGACAGTCCTGGAGCAACAACCCATTGTAAGGACCAGGGGTGGAAGTAACTAATAACAATACTCAAGCTACTGTAATTAAGTGGTTTTTTTTTTGGGTACTTCTACTATTAACTGCTCAAGTTTGTACCTTTACTTATGCTTAAGTGTTTGTTACAATCAATCAATCAATCAAATTTTATTTATATAGCGCCAATTCACAACAAAGTTGTCTCAAGACACTTTACAAATAGAGTAGGTCTAGACCACACTCAATAATTATGTTTACATCCGACAGTTGAAACAACTCCCCCATAAGCAAGCACTTTGGCGACAGCGGCGAGGAAAAACTTCCTTTTAACAGGCAGAAACCTCGGACAGATCCATGACTCATGGTGGGCGGTGATCTGACGGCACCGGTCGGGTTGAGAGGGAAAGAGGAAAAGGGGAGGAAAGAGGGGAGGTGGGAGGGGTGGAAGAGAGAGAGAAAAGAACAGAGACAGAGAGAACAGTAGTAACAGAACATCAATAGTAAAACTACAGTATGTGTAGGGAAAAGTAGTACATATAAATATGTAATCTGTATGTAAATAATAATACTAATACTAGATGTTACAATAATGATAATAAAATAATGATAATAATAGTAACAACAACAATGTGATGAATGTTTGATTGATTAGGTGAGTTATAATAATCCACAGTGGGAGGTTCAGCTGTGATCAGCGATCCATGCGCAGCCACAGTCCATGGGAATCTGCAGGATGACAAAGCAGAAAGACTCCGGGGAAGGAATCAAGTCAGTAACAGGCATTAATGGAAACATAAACATCTGGGGAAAGAGATGAAGAAAGAGAGGAGCTCAGTGTGCCTTGGAGTCCCCCAGCAGCCTAAACCTATAGCAGCATAACTAGGGGCTGGTCAGGGCAAACCTGAGCCAGCCCTAACTATAAGCTTTATCAAAAAGGAAGGTTTTAAGTCTACTCTTAAATGTTGAGATGGTGTCTGCCTCCCGAACAGAAATTGGAAGATGGTTCCACAGGAGAGGAGCTTGATAACTGAAAGCTCTGGCTCCCAATCTACTTTTGGAGATCTTTGGGACCACCAGTAAGTCTGCATATTGAGACCTAAGTGTTCTAGTGGGATGGTAAGGTACTATAAGCTCTTTAAGATAAGATGGTGCCTGATCATTAAGCGCTTTGTATGTAAGGAGAAGGATTTTGAATTCTATCCTAGATTTTACAGGTAGCCAGTGCAGTGAAGCTAATACCGGAGTAATATGCTCTCTTATCCTAGTTCCTGTTAGTATACGAGCCGCAGCATTTTGAATCAACTGCAGACTCTTTAAAGACTTATTGCTGCAGCCCGATAATAACGCATTGCAGTAGTCTAGCCTAGAAGTAACAAATGCATGGACTAGTTTTTCTGCATCCGTTTGAGACAGGATGTGCCTGATTTTCTTGATATTGCGGAGGTGAAAAAAGGCAGTCCTTGAGATTTGTTTAATATGGGAGTTAAAGGATAAATCCTGATCAAAAATAACCCCCAGATTCCTTACAGTAGTGCTGGAGGCTAAAGTAAAGCCATCTAGTATAGCTATATCACTGATTAGTTTGTTTCGGTGATGTTTAGGGCCAAGTATGATAACTTCAGTCTTATCTGAGTTTAGAAGCAGAAAATTGTGGGTCATCCAGATCTTAACATCCTTCAGACATGCTTGCAGTTTGTCTAACTGATTTGTTTCATCAGGTTTTATCGATAAATATACACCATGTTATCTGCATAATTACTTTCAAAATCACAGCACTGAGTTTGGCATTTGATCTCATCACAAACAGGCCAATGAGAACCAGGACATATGAATGAAAAAGTAAACACTGCAGCAGCACAGGTTTGGAGTAAGGATGTTATATCGATTAATCGGCATCAAGTATAAGATTTTTATTTATTTTTTTTATAGTATTTTGTCATTGTACATAGAGAGCGAAGGGAAGCAAAGCAGTGGAATACAAAAATATTAAACAACAGCAAAAAAAGTTATACATAACACACACACACACACACACACACACACAAGGATGCACAATAATCAGCCGGTGCAGACTTTAAAATGAAACATCAGCATCATCCCAAGGTTGCCAACTCTGCCAACTTAACAGAGTGATAATGCTGCAATTGGGTCAAAGTTTGAGGACATATAGTTTCATGACAACAGAAACTTGGTACTCTCTTTCTCTGAATGGTGAAAATAATATATATGTATGTTGGCAGTTGGCCAGAGAGGAATTGGGAAACAGAGGCACAGTAACAAAAATCCAAAATTGTGCATCCATAATAAGTAATTGTGACAATTTAGCCCATTATGAAAAGAGCAGGTGGTTCTGTGCTGGCTTCGGTTAGGCTGATTTCATAATTGCAGATAATACGAATAACAAGGGTTGCAATAATGAGACAAAAATGGTTCTGGTCAGACACCTAGTTTGGACAGTTAGAGAAGGAGGATTTAACCAATTAAGACTGTATCCATGGATATTTAATGAATAGTCTAGAAAAAGAAGTTATTGCACCTCATTCAACATTGTTTTGTCTGGTGGAGACCTTTGTTGAATAAGGAAACTAAAACCTAAATGAGAAAAAAGATGACAAAACGAAAAGAAAGAAAAAAGAAAAAAGAAAAAGAAAATTAGAAAAAAAGTTTAAAAAAAAACCAAACATGTTTTTTATACCTTATACATTATTAATGATTAATCAGTTGTCAGCATTTTTCGGTTGCTTAGCATTTTCAGTTACTGAAAATTTTGGAGAGGTGAGTGTGAACGCGTTTCATTGAATGTCTGCCAGTAATAGCACATTAAACATCAGTGGTTAAAAAGTAACTAATACTTTGAGTAGTATTTAAAATGATTACTTTGTATTTTTCTAATACCAGTATTTTTTCTTGTAATTGAGTAATATTTTAGTAATGTAACAGTGTTTGTACTTGAGTACAGATTTTCATTACTCTTTCCACCACTGGTAAGGACAGAGAGAGAGATGCTAAAAACAAGGTTTAAAGAGAGGTGTTTGGGTGAAGGCAGCATCCATCCTATTAACACTCCCTTGAGCAACAACACTAAACCCCCTCCAGCTGCAACAGCACTGTGGTTCTTTTTATACTGGGCTCCTACGCAGTATGAAAAAGAATGAAATTTGATTTAAAGGGACATTGTGTAGGAATTACTCTCATCTAATGTTGAAATCGTGTATCGCATTCAAACGAATAGTGCACTCTAGCACCTCACTTTTTCAAACACGTATTGCAACAACGGTAGCCGCCGTGTATCAAAAAGCCTCGACAACACTGATGAAACCATGTCATCTGATACTTCATGGAGTGTTCACTCAGGTGAAGAGGTTCATGATTTCATAAATATTGCAAACTGCATCGCATCATTAGTGTGAGTGTGTATAGGCCAAAAAAAAAAAAATGTTACCCTGTAGCAGCTAAGTTAGAATGTAGCTACAATTTGATAACAAACACAATCAAATGTTAACAAAGTGCTAATATTGTTCTACAACACGCTATGATCCTCGGAACTATGTACTAATTAGTCGGGTTATATTATCCATTTACATTTTGATGTGCGTACATTATCAGAGATCATCGTCGGGTGATTCAACGCCTGCAACGGTATTGAGAGGAAGAAGGAGAGGGAGAGGATCCGGTTATACTCCTCTGGTGGAACTGTATGTTTACGTGGTTTCAGTAGCTTTCATAGTCGCGGTAAATGCCGGCTTTCAGTCGCGGTAAAGCCGGACTAAAAGCCGGTGGGAAGGCTTTATAAGCTGACATTTACTGTGACAAAAAGCCGGTGTTTACCGCGATTTTGAAAGCTACTGAAACCATGTAAACATACACTTCTGTACCAACGAGGCTGGTGTATTTTAGCAGGATCTACTGTTATGCTGCCTATGGTAACGAGCAACACTGTCTAACAAAACCGAATGAAAAAAGTTAGCTTTAGGCTAATTTAGGCAGTACAGTTGACTTACTTGTTGAGGAGAAAGCTGGCAACTTCAGCGTCCCTTTTAAAATCTTTCTCCTTCATGAGCTCCTTCCACCTGGGGAAGGCTAGCCCGATGTTAATCCTCTTTTTTTTAATGCTCCGGTCACTCTGCCTTCTAAGTTCCCTTTTTCACTTTCTTGGCGATGGTGAAACCGTCTCCTGTGCAGCTGCTGCATATGCATGGTCCTGCATTATGCTGCAGTAGTGCAGATTTCAAACTTGCCGGGGTAATAAGCCTCTCTCACTGATCTTCTCTGGCGTCTCAATCACTCTGCGCTGGCTCGCAGGGAAAACACGTAGTTATTCCGCGTTGGTGCTATTTGTCCCTTGCTGGCAGCTGTAGTTTCAAGATGGCAGACCATCATGGCACTTCCCTACCGGCTTACCCGTAGTATGTATAAACAAATCTAAAATTCTTCGCTTACGAGAATGTGTCAGATTATTAGCAGAGGTCATAATACACCAATGATAACACATATATAAATGCAGGAATCGAGTTTGGCCAGTAAACAACAGAAAATGTTACACAATGTCCCTTTAAGTCATTTCCGAGTCTGGATAACTGTGTCGGAAAGAAAAGAGCCAATATCTGTGTTTCCAAACTATTGCCTCTGTTTTCTAAAATATCACATGCAGAATGTCTAAAAAGAAATGGATCATACAAGCAGAGGGTTTTTCATGGTATTTGCAGCAGACAGCCAGCAAAGCCAAAATGTTTACCACTGTGTGAGAGCGCAGGCCAGAGCGAGCTTGATGATGTCGAGAGCAAGGCCAGAAGTATGGTGTGCGAATGAACGCGCACACTTTCTGCGCCTCTATGTCACAGCCTGCAAAACAGCTCCGCCCAAAGTAACTTATAACTGTACTGAATCCATTCATGACCAAATTATGTTTGAATTGCATATATACATTTCATCACAAATAACCAAATATTAAAATTTGTCCGAACATGAGTTATGCAGCGAGGTAGTTATTTTTAGAAAAGTAAACAGGTGATCTTTTCTGCGCTCTGCAGACACCATGAAAATTAAATTATGTCACTCTTTTCAACCAATTTTTGGTTCTTATTTATAAAAGAGACTAAAATATGGGAAACTATAACATTATATAATACTTATTCAATATGGTAAGAGACAATAATACAAGTATAGGTAATAGTGGATAGTTTACTTCCTCTTTGGGCAGAAATGTCAAACTTTCTGCATAGAACTAATGGATTTGTTTGAGCAACTTAACATTAAATTTTCTGGCAATTATTTGCCAACATAACAACATACATGGTCGTAATGTTACATACATGTTAACAGTTGAATTCCATTTATTTACATAATAAAGTTCTAAGTGTTTGTACTCAGATGTCAGATACAGTCTGAAATCTACAGAGTAGTATGGAAATAGTGGTCTAAAAAAATATGGATAATGGAGAATGTTTAGGAACCCTGTTTATAGTTGATCTCTGGCCTCAGAAAGAGGGATTTTCCTTTGAGAGTCCAGAAACATAATTATTGCTAGTTATTACTACATGGCTTATGGCAGGAGGTAGTAAAAGTAAATGTTAGCTAAAACATTTGTTTGCTAAAATTGAAGATTGCTTTGACCTTTTCCTGATAAATCTGATCTGGTTGTGTCACCTGTGATAGGATGATTTCATAATTTCACTATTTTCAGTTCACCCCAAATTCAAAAATACAGACATAACAATACATTTCCTCCAGCCTGCAGTGCTGTTCATCCATCTTGATTATTTTGGTGTGAATTGCAGATTTTTTTGAGAAATCAGCTGTAGAGATGTCTGCCTTCTCTCCAGTATAATGGGACTAAATGACTCAGCTTGTGGTGCTCAAAGCACAAAAAAAAAAAAAAAAAAAAAAAAAAAAAAAAATCAATAAATTATGACCGGGTTTTTGTGAGCAGTTTCATGTAGGAACTACTTTCACTCTGCAGTAGAATCTTACTGGAAATACTTTTGAATCTGCCAGAATTACTTTCTTTGCTGCTATAGAAAGAAACTAGTGGTAAAATAAAGTAGTAAACTAGTGTTAATGTTTGGTATAATATAATAAAAGGGTAAAATACTCTTAAACCAAAATATTATGAGCCTTCAAAAACCCTGCAGAGCCCAAATACTGGCTAGTTGGACCTTTTATGACTAATACAAACTTTAGTCTTGAACATGATCTCACAGTGTGAACTAATTCATTATGCAAATTTAAAGCTACCACAAGGAACTTTGAGATTTTGTTGATTTAGGACAAAATCAGTAGTTCTTCCACCACACTAACCACAAAATATAACAGCAAAAATCAAATCCTTCAAATAAAAATCTCCTCTTGCTTCTTTTCAACTGGCTAGTGTCCTATTCACTGTGACTTTGTCTGGGAAAATGTGAACACAGGCTCGTCTCTTCTGATTTCAAGGAGAATCTGACCTGATGGCAGACATTACTATACATACAGAAATAGCCAACCGTCTGGTAGTCTCGTTAACTTATGTAGGTTATATAGAGGCATCAGTAATAAACTGAGACTGTTTTATAAGCAGTGTAGTAGCTTTAAACTCCTACAATCTGCCAAAAGTTGCTAAATGTGTGATCAGTCTTTTCACTTATTGTGGATTGTGAAATGTTATTTTGTTTTCCCGGAATTTTGTAACGTATAACTTGTTTTTCATAGCTTCCTGGTTTTTTAATCAGTTTGTGCCAGTAAGCTAAAGTTTGAGAGGAGGAGAAAGTAGATTCAGTGGGTGGACAGGAATCATGGGTATTAAGGCAGAACAAGGCTCTCCTTGGGGCTTCAATTTAGGATGGAGAGCAGGAAGGACGCAAGGAGAAGGAAGGAGAATAAAAGACAGAAACGCAGTTGGAAGACAAAATGAAAAGACAGATTTAGTTCCCTGTGGCGGTGGTGTTGAGCGATATACAAGCCATTATGTGGAGCACTGATACAGAAAGAGCAGGCACTGTGGTCCTAACCCAGCCGACCGTCCCCTCCCCTGGCTCTCTCTCCTCCATTCTACCTCTGTGTCTCTCTCTCCTCGCTCTGTTTCATTCCCTTGTGTCCTTGAGACACTTGAAGTGCGAGAAGCACCATCCCACACTCTCTCACCTTGCAGTGCTCCAGGTTTAATAGCATCTGTGTCAGCAGGGAAAACTTTTCATTTTGATCAGTTTGTGTTTTCCCAGCAGTCGATTCTGTGACTCACTGTGGTCTGACAGGGGAAAAAAAAGACTTTGCAGAGGCTGCGACACTTGAACAATTTTGTCTAGAAATGTAGGTGGGCAATTTTGCCATCAATTATAGTCAGCGTGAACTTTCGCTGACAGGTTTTTACAGTCCAGTGTGTTGCCGGGTACACCGGGTTCATGTTAGATGTGGCTGCTAATGTGAATGTAATGTAGTTGCACATGTTCATTCTAACCCTCTTTTTCAAGCATGCAGTTTACACTCTGCTCACTCTGCTTTTAGGAGACTGTTGGGTTTCAGGTTCTGACTGGATGCTTCTAATATTTGAATTTCTTCTGTACAAACTGTGAGAATCAACAGTTTCTCGGTTAGTGAGAATGGAGCATTCTCCCTCTGTGACTGTACTGTAGCTGATAACAAAGGTATATGTTTACAAAAAATGCAGATCACAACATCTTCTTCGTGGGTGAACTGAAGCCGTGCAGAGCTTTACTGCCACCTGCCGAAACATCTACCGGTTTGTTTGTTCATTTGTGTTTAATTTCATTCAGCATGAATGTCCTTTTAATTTAATTTGCTTTTGTTTACCCACTGTTTCTCAGGAAGTTAAAAATACTTCATGATCTCTATTGATGACAGTCCGGCTCTCCTTCCTCCTACTGGCTGAAGACACATGAATATGTTGATTGATACTGGACTCGTGGTACCAAATCTTTACAAATTTAACCAAACAAACATATTAGTGGCTTCAATCCGACAACAGTATAATGGTGCTTATTGATAAAAAATACACACGACTTATATCTGTCTAATTGGTGGTCCACCAAAACCACTGCAATCACCACCACTGCTTCTTTAGCCGCCTGGGAGGCCATGTCCAAGTTTTACAAGTTTGGTAGCCCCGCCTCTTCCGCTACGTAGACAAGATGGTGACCATTGAGGCCGAGAACCTTTATGTTATGATTATAACATCTGGGTACTTGCAGTGCACTTTGTTTTGCCGTAAATGTCAATGTGAACGCACTTACGCTCTCAAAACAGGAAGTGTAAGTACGGACATAATTACACAAAATGAGACACTGCAAATGTCTCTGTACCTGTATTCAGATAGGAGACCATAAGTGGATGTGATTTATACCAGAGGTAACGTTAAATAGGGCAGTTGTGTCATCTAATGTGCATTGGCAATGGAGCTGTTGTGCATCAGAATGATTTAATCTACTGTACTTTTCATGTGTCTCTCTTTTTATTTTTTAGCATAGGAAAGTTTAATGAACTGTCTGAAGCCCACCATCGGCCCGTTAACTGGGAGAAAAAATAAATTGAAAGATTGTCTTTTGCTCTGGAAACAGAAACTCTACAATAAAGATATATAAATATATACAAATATCCTTCAGTTGAGGGGAATAATCCTGGTGCATTACATCAGTGATTGATTAAAGTAGATGCAACCTTTTTTATCCCTGTTGAGGTAAACATGGAGCTAACTTTTCCTAATAACAATGAGCCTCTCTGGATAGAAGAAATAACTATCTATAGCATTATTTGTGTTTTCCTGAATAACATATATAAGATTCAGATACAATAACATATTTAGATTCAGGTACGTCTCTAGTTACGACAGTGCTGTTGGATTGGTTCATATTTTGTGCAGGTTTTGTTTTGGTGTTCACTCCGTGTGCCGTTCAAACATCATACAATAAGTATTAAGTAAGTAATTGTTTTGTCTGAACAGTAAACCAGTCGGTAAAGCAGTTTGTGTGCTTGTCTAAACTGCAAAATGACTGGTGTGTGTAGTACGTTTTATGTTCTCTATGAAAGCTATAATAACTTGATAGGCTGTTAATGCAATTATACTTTTATATATTTTACTATGCTGCAATCCATGGCAAGTTGGAAGTCAATAGTTCGTAGTTGCTATTCCTAACATCCAATCTAAATGTCTCCCATTGCATCTGCTTGAGAAAACACAGATGCCCGCAGCAAACTGATGTTTGTATGTCAAGTCTGAACTTCACCAACATGTACAGCAGCTGACTGAACAGATTAGCACACTTTAAAAGAGGCAGGAGCAAGTGAGTAGTGCATGTTTGCAGAGACTTCTATCAAGCACAAATCAACTGAATGGAAATAGACATGCAAAGTTGTTACAGCATTGTCTCTTCCATCATACTTTTTCAAGTTGGAGATTGCTTTTTTATGAGTTTGGGTTACGATGGATTGCAGCAATAGCGTACATCAAGCCATTAAAATGCTTAGCAGTCAGTTTTATGACCAGTTCAGTATATGTGAATGTTTTAAACACTTTTCTCTCTCTCCTTCAGCCCATGATGGACAGAAACAAAGCAGATGAACTGCCGAAGCTGCAGTGTGGTTTCATCGACTTTGTTTGCTCCTTTGTGTACAAGGTCAGACATCACACCTCACCAACACACAGAAACATTAACTACTGATTCCTTTTAACTCACATTTACATGCAGGTCTGACACCCGTTTTGTCAGATCTCACCACCACATTGTAGGGATCTTATCCATCCAGGAATTGATTTTAACGTGGTGTTCATTTTGTTCTGAATTACTTTACTTCATCAAGGTGGTTCGGATGGTTGACTTGTTTGCACTCATTTCATTGTGTTTCTCAAACTTTTTTTTCTGGGGACCCACTTTTCTAAAATGACAAACCATCACGACCCAGTTCACTATAGGCCTTATCATTAAATCTTTGGAAGACTTATTTTGGGCATAAATTTGCATTCCTGACCCTTTTTACAGCCATTTCTGCATCGCCTGATTATCATTATCTTGACATGTGTTATTGAAAACATATACGCATGTTAAATACTTTATAAAGAAGATAAGAAGAAAGAAAGAAATGCATTTAGGCTAACAGGCTGTCTCATTGTTTTAATTTCCTCTCAACAGGAAAACGATACAGGAAATTGTAGCCCACTTCATAAATGAGACAAAATAAATACATTTAAGAATTAACAGGCTGTCATTTTTTTCCTCTCATCAGTAAAATAATACATACATAAAACGCTTTATAAAAGGTGCGCTGCAGGTATAAAGCTTAAATTTGAAGACTTTCTTCCATAGTCTTCTATTTTTGGGGGACCTAAATAAAATCTCCTGTGACCCACCTGTGGGTCACTCAGTATCTGGGAATGGCTGATTTATATGATTTAATAAATAAACAGTTTGAATCTAACAAAGCTGTATTAACTTGATATAATCTGATTCGCGTTGACTCGTCCTCCTCTCCTGCTCTCCAGGAGTTCAGTCGTTTCCACGTGGAGATCACCCCCATGCTGGAACGCCTCCTGAACAACAGGAAGGAGTGGAACGCCCTGAAGGAGGTGCACGAAGCCAAACTGGCTGCCCTGGAGGAGGCCAAGAAAGCCAAGGAGGAGGAGACTCAGAAAGCTACAGGCGCCAAACAAGGTGGGAGAGATGCTCAGACATGTGAACACACAGATGCAGACAGACAATACATCACTTTCATGTGGGGAGTAAATGCCTCTAAGCCAGTGTGCCACTTTTGAGGTACATTTTAGAGAGAAATGTATGCTAAAACTGCTGCTTGATAACCATAATAACACCAGTGGTGTAATGTAACTAAGTACATTTATTCAAGTGCTGTCCTAAGTACAGTTTTGTACTTTACTTGGGTTTGGGCTTTTCTATCAGTACTTCAACTCCATTACATTTCAGAGGGATATATTGTACTTTTCACTCCACCACATTTATTTAACTCTTATATTTACTAGTTACTTAAAAGAAAATATGTGATATGCTTATTAATAATATCATATTCTATAAAAATATTAAACCTTGAAAAGGGACATTCCTAATAATGAGCACTTTTACTTTTAGATTTTACTTTAATTGACCCCCTATAGGAGAAATTTGATTTGACACAACAGCACAAAATGATAGCAGTGCAAGAGGAAAAGAAGGAAAAAAAAAAAAAAAATAGAATCCAGAATAAATAATATACAAATAGAAATACTATATACAACAACTGGGAATTTCCACTGTGCATATACACGTGTAATGTGCAAATGTTGAAGTCATACAGACTGTTTCTCTGCATGTTCATGAAACACACTCTTTTGATACTTAAGGTACAATTTGCTGATAAAACTGTACTTTGACTTAAATAACATTTTGAATGCAGGACATTTACTTGTAATAGTGTTTTTAAAATACAAAAATTCTACTTTTACTTAAGTAAAGGATCTGAATACTTTTTCCACCACTGAATAACACAGAGAGACACACAGAGACACACACATATGGGTGCAGAGATGATGAAAAAAAGGTTTGCATTTTTCACCTTAAATGATAAAAAATAACTTCCTCTTTTTTCTTTCTCCTGTCTTCCTTCCTTCCTTCCTTCCTTCCTTACTTCCTTCTGCAGCGAGTGCAGCTCAGTCACAGTCAAAGACTTGTACTCTCAGCTAGAGATGCTCCAACAGCACCGGGTTGCTACATGGTTGTGGTTGAATGCTGGGCTTCCCCCATAAAATCTGCTCCATGTCTCACTTCAAAATACCTTACAGTTGTCTCCTCCTCTATTAATATTTGTCTTCTCAGCTTTTTCCTGTCTGCTTTCCTGTCTATCTTTTATTACTGAGTAACTCATTAGATGCTCTTGGCTTGATGGTGTGTTCAGGAGTTTGTAAGAAGATCCAGCATCTAACATTTGAGAGTCAGCGACCAAAAAGCAATACATGCAGCTTTGATGAGTTAGACTTAGAACAGGTTGCAGCTACGTATGTTATCTGAAAATCAAACCTGGAGGACCAACAATAGGGAATGTATTTTGTCCAAATGTGGAAGCTTCTTGTGTGTTATGCTCCTGCTCAGATTGTAACTAAAGTGTTGAATGTCTGCTACCTACAAGCCAGTTTCCAAAGTTTCCAGTTTCCCAAACAGTTGCTATTTATACAGCATTACTGTGATGAAATGAAAGTCTCTTTAGATTGATTATAATGCTGTTCTGACATTAACTGAAACAAGCAGCTGCTTAGAAAGGTGTGTAAAAGAAAATGTTCAGCACAAATGTTCCAATTCAAAGTCTGTTGAGCAGTTAATGGGCTCAGCACCCCCACCCCGACCTCCACCCCCTTTACCTGTCAATAAAGGCTAAAAAGCCCCAAAATATTTAAAAAACAAAAATATGAGTCACGTTAAAGTATCCATGATGGTGGCTGGTGGGTTATCAGCAAATGGAACTGACAGTACACCAAACTTTATTCCATATTTGATCAACACATTTCTAGTCTCGTGATGAAACGTGCTGATGGGTCAGCTCGAATATTCAATGTACATGCTCTAAGACAATAGTTATTATTCTAAATATTTGATACTGAGTGGAATTTGGTTGAACTGATTGTGACAAAATGTAGGTATATGCATTTGCGCTGACTTGGGTTAAACACTGGGAACAAAAAATGTATGCTATGTTAGATGATGTCATGCGGTGAGAAGACTGTGTGCTCCAGTTATCACTAGAATATCCTACAGGCGCAGGGAAGGATTCCAGTGTCTGTGATCAATCATCTACTTACTTTGGCACGTACATAGGCTATGCAGTTGTTGCATGGCAACACGTCTGTTACTCAGTGATTTACTGGATTGCACGCTCTGGTTTTAGACTGTTTGATTTAACTTAAGCCAAGCTCATAGCTGCTAACTAGCTTTTCACAGTCCAGGCCAACTCTGCTGTGACGAAAACACCGTAATAAACACCGTTTTAAATTTTTTTCTGTGGGAGCAAACACAACGCACAGTCTTTCAGTTACTGTTATTAAACAGCCTGACCTGATCTACACACCTTGCTGCTGACTAAAACTGTAAAACCCAAAGCCTGCAGATGGCACCTATGGATATATGCTTTTTGCATAAGATGTCAGAATATCAAAAATATCCAGGACAGTCAACAACTGTAGCTCTGATGGGTTTGTGTTTTGTTGTTTTAAGGTATTTGCCTAATATATTTGTAGATGTGGATCCTTTATGATGCAGTTCTATAAACACTGAGTGAAACAGCAACAACTCTGACTGATATTGAGTGTGACAATACTGTGAATCAAATGTCAACAATTATTTGATATTTTTGGCTCAGCTCTTGTGACATTTAGATGTGTTGACACATTATTCTCAGCTTTTTGTCTACATGCTGTCAAGTCGTCAGAATCTATAACTTTGTAATATGAATGACCACAGAAAAATCTGAGAACTTTGCTTGTAAAATAGACGTACGCTGCAAATGCCATGTGTATCATGTTGTTCCATCACTGGTCAACAATTTGTTTTCTGCTCAGCAGCAGTGGTTTTTGCTGTATATTGGAGTCTGTTAACAAGCTTGAATGTACCAAAGCTAATCAGTATATACAGACTTGTCTTTCTGTGGACTAATGTCTCACTGAACTCACAAAATGTATTTGCCCACTTGAGGAAATGTGACATCTGCTTGTAAGTCACTTTGCTGAGATTAGTAAAAATATATCGCTATTTTTCCTACTGAAATACTGTGGTGTCTGTTTTTACTAATCTATGTCTGTGTGAGATTTTAATTTTTACCTGTGTAGAGTAGTGTAGTGCAGTTTTGTGGTGTGGTGTCGTATTAGTGAGCTTGTTTTTAAATACTGAAGATTTCAATCAGTTTCTTGTGTCCTGGGATATTCTGTTAATCATTCTGCCACAGATACATGAGCTGTTGTGTGCATGTCAGGGATGTGCTTAGACATTTTGGGGCACAGGGGCTTGAGCAAGAAAAGAGGCCCATACCCCGTACAGCTTTACTTCGGGGTCCTGCATCATCCTGTCAGGATTTATTTTACAGTAATGACCTGCTCACTGTACATTATCCCACTTATTACATGCTTATGTACCAAACAATATCAATAATTTGACACAATAATAACAACTATAACATAATACACAACAATAACTTACTATTTACAATGTGATGTGTCCGAACACTTTAATCCTTAAAGGGACAGTTCACCCCAAAATCAGAAATACATGTTTTTCCTGTGGCCTGTAGAGCTATTTATCCATCTAGATTTTTTGGTGTGAGTTATAGTTTTGGAGATATCAGCTGTAGAGATGTCTGCCTTCTCTCCAGTATAATGGGACTTAATAACACTCAGCTTGTGATGCTCAAAGTGCCATTAAAATTCATTTGAAAAATTATAACCAAAGTCTCTTTCCAGAAATCATGATTTCTCAAGATAATTTACACAAATTAGAAGCCAACCAAAATAAAACATGAAGAATATTTTCAAGTTAAAAAAGTTTAACGAAATAAACAAAAGAAAATGCAAATTGGATAAAGAAATCTCATTTGTGTTGGTAGAGAAAAAGAAAATTACAAACAGGTGGTAAGTTTTGTTCTCCCTGTCAAAATTATTTATTCAATTTCACAATCCTTTGAAAAAGAACTAAAAATGAAGAAAGAAAAGATAATCTTTGGAAGAAGTAAGAGTTTTTTTCCTTTAATGGACTATCCACTACAGTATATGGAGGTGCTGCTACCCAGTTATTCATCTACCTATATTTATTTTGAGCTACATTTTTTTGTTTGTTTGTTTGTTTGTTTGTTTGTTTTGTTTTTTTTTGTGAGTAGTTTCATGTAGGAACTACTTTCTTGCTGCAGTAGAATCTACCAGAACTACTTTCATTCTACTAGAAAGTCTTGTTTCTCTATCAGATTGAACTAAAACAATTACAGCTGCTGGACTTTCTCTGTTGGAAATTAAAACATTGTGCTTCAGGAGCTACGTGTAGGAGACCTGTTAGAAAGGAGAGGATGCAGGCAGTGGCTCCCTGATGTTTTTGCATGAAGATGGAAAGCGATGATGTTTTCACTGATGATGAAACTTCAAGTTATAGTGAAAAGAAGTCTGTGCACTCCTGCCTCTTGACTGATCTTCAAGGATTTCAACAATCCTTGAAGAACTCTTTCTTCTTAAAAAGGTTGTTTGGATGAAAAGAGTTCTCACAGGAACCCTTAGTCTTACAAATAATCCTTGACAAACCCTGCTGGAACCCTTGTTTCTAAGAGTGTAGCCTATGAAACATATAAAGAGCTACATATTTCAGATCTTTATTTGATAGTAGATTGATTAAATTTTACATGATTGCTCAAATTCTTAACAACCAATTAATCGATCATTGATTAGTTGTTATCATCTCTAACTCCAATTCAAGTATTATTTTTTTATATTTTCATTGGGATATTTCTGACAGTATCTATGTGAAACAAGCAAGCATAACATTCATAAGGGCGCAACATTCAAACAATGCCAGGGAAATCCTACACACCTAGCTGAGCAACTCAAAAAATCCTTAAATTGAGGGGCAGCTGGTTTTGTGAGATCCAAACAATCCGTTTGTGTCTGAACCAGAGGTGGTGCGAGCCAACTAGTGCCCTTGGAGGGACTACTGGCAGCTACAGGCATGGTTTTAGGTGTGATGACTACAAGAAACCTCCATGGAAACAACTCATCACAAACAATCAGTGGTGGCTCCTGAAGACGTTAGCATGGATACTGTGACAGCATCAGTTATAAGTTAGTTATAAGTCAAGTCAAGTCAGTTTTATTTATATAGCGCCAATTTTATTTTTATTTTCGGAATAATTTGTGTTTTTCTTTTAATGTAAAAAAGCATCTAGTTGCTGCAACTTTTTTACCTGTATTAGACTATGGTGATCTTTTGTATATGCATGCATCTGCTCAATGTCTCCATATGGTTGATACAGCCTACCATGCGTCCTTAAGGTTCATTACAAATTGTAAAGCACTGACTCATCACTGTGAGTTGTACTCACGGGTAGGATGGCCCCCCCTGGTGACCCGTAGGCTCCTACATTGGTACACCTTTATTTATAAGGCAATTCTTGGTCTGCTTCCACATTACCTGTGTGTTTTCATCATGCAAAAAAACACTGGGCAGTATTCACTGCGTTCTCAGGACCTCTTTATGCTCTCTGTTCCAAATGCTCGGACTGAAATTGGGAAAAGGGCTTTTGGGTATTCTGCACCCTCAGCCTGGAATTTGTTGCAGAATGATTTGAAACTGAAGGAGCTCGTGTCGTTAAATGTTTTTAAATCTAAAATGAAGGACTTGGAAGCAGTTTCTATGGGATGTCGATGTTTTTAGCTTGCCTGTTTGTACAAATTACTCCCAAATTACAGTTTTGACTTATAGATAGTTTTTTCTTTATGCAAATTTTAGTGCTTGTGAATTGTATTTTGTCTCCCTGTGTGTCTTTGTCTGCAACTTTGTGTTTTTGCTGCTGACCGTCTTGGCCAGGTCTCCCTTGAAAAAGAGATATTTAATCTCAACAGGACTAACCTGGCTAAATAAAGGTTAAATAAATAAATAATAAATAAGTTGTCTCAAGACACTTTATATATAGAGTAGGTCTAGATCACACTCAGTAATTAATTTTATTTGCATCCAACAATTGAAAAAAATTCCCCCATAAGCAAGCACTCTGGCGACAGTGGCGAGGAAAAACTTCCTTTTAACAGGCAGAAACCTCGGACAGATCCATGACTCATGGTAGGTGGTGATCTGACGGCACCGGTCGGGTTGAGAGGGAAAGAGGAGAAAGGGAAGAAAGAGAGGAGGTGGGAGGGGTGGAAGAGAGAGAGAAAAGAACAGAGGCAGAGAGAACAGTAGTAACAGAACATCAATAGTAAAACTATATGTAGGGAATAGTAATACATATAAATATGTAAGCTGTATGTAAGTAATAATACTAATACTAGTTATTACAATAATAATAATAATAATAATAATAATAATAATAACGTGATAAATGTTTGATTGATTAAGTGAGTTATAATAATCCACAGTAGAAGGTGCAGCAGTGATCAGCGATCCATGCGCGGCCACAGTCCATGGGAATCTGCAGGATGACAAAGCAGAAAGAAGGAATCAAGTCAGTAACAGGCATTAATGGAACATAAACATCTGGGGAGAGAGATGAAGAAAGAGAGGAGCTCAGTGTGTCTTGGAGTCCCCCAGCAGCCTAAACCTATAGCAGCATAACTAGGGGCTGG
Source organism: Lutjanus argentimaculatus (assembly GCA_034769285.1). Classification (NCBI taxonomy): domain Eukaryota; kingdom Metazoa; phylum Chordata; class Actinopteri; order Lutjaniformes; family Lutjanidae; genus Lutjanus; species Lutjanus argentimaculatus. The sequence continues at coordinate 689,820 of JAWZSL010000006.1, read as the reverse complement.
TCAGGGCAAACCTGAGCCAGCCCTAACTATAAGCTTTATCAAAAAGGACGGTTTTAAGTCTACTCTTAAATGTTGAGATGGTGTCTGCCTCCTGAACAGAAACTGGAAGATGGTTCCACAGGAGAGGAGCTTGATAACTGAAAGCTCTGGCTCCCAATCTACGTTTGGAGATCTTTGGGAGCACCAGTAAGTCTGCATCTTGAGACCTAAGTGTTCTAGTGGGATGGTAGGGTACTATAAGCTCTTTAAGATATGATGGTGCCTGATCATTAAGCGCTTTGTATGTAAGGAGAAGGATTTTGAATTCTATTCTAGATTTTACAGGTAGCCAGTGCAGTGAAGCTAATACAGGAGTAATATGCTCTCTTATCCTAGTTCCTGTTAGTATACGAGCCGCAGCATTTTGAATCAACTGCAGACTCTTTAAAGACTTATTGCTGCAGCCCGATAATAACGCGCTGCAGTAGTCTAGCCTAGAAGTAACAAATGCATGGACTAGTTTTTCTGCATCCGTTTGAGACAGGATGTGCCTGATTTTTGAGATATTGTGGAGGTGAAAAAGGCAGTTCTTGAGATTTGTTTAATATGGGAGTTAAAGGATAAATCCTGATCAAAAATAACCCCCAGATTCCTTACTGTGGTGCTGGAGGCTAAAGTAAAACCATCTAGTGTAGCTATATCAGTGATTAGTTTGTTTCGATGTTGTTTAGGGCCAAGTACAATAACTTTGGTCTTATCTGAGTTCAGAAGCAGAAAATTGTGGGTCATCCAGGTCTTAACATCCTTAAGACATGCTTGAAGTTTGGCTAACTGATTTGTTTCATTTGGTTTTATCGATAAATATAATTGGCTATCATCTGCATAACAGTGAAAGTTAAATGAGTGGTTTCTAATAATATTGCCTAAGGGAAGCATATATAAAGTGAATAGTATTGGCCCAAGCACTGAGCCTTGTAGAACTCCATAACTAACTTTACTGTGCACAGAGGATTCATCGTTAACGTGTACAAACTGGAAGCGATCTGATAAGTAGGACTTAAACCAGCTTAGTGCTGTTCCTTTAATGCCAATTAAATGTTCTAGTCTCTGTAGTAAAATATGGTGGTCGATCATGTCAAATGCTGCACTGAGATCTAACAAGACAAGTACAGAGACAAGTCCTTTGTCCGATGCTAACAGAAGGTCATTAGTTACTTTCACCAGTTCTGTCTCTGTGCTATGGTGTACTCTAAAGCCTGACTGAAATTCCTCGAATAATCCATTGAGATGCAGAAAATCACACAGCTGATCTGTAACAGTTTTCTCAAGAATCTTAGAGAGAAAGGGGAGGTTCGATATAGGTCTATAGTTAGCTAAGACCTCGGGATCAAGAGTTGGCTTTTTAAGTAGAGGTTTAATTACAGCTAATTTAAAGGACTGAGGTAAATAGCCTACTGACAAAGAGAGATTTATCATATCTAGTAGAAAAGTGTCAACTACGGGCAAACTTTCCTTAAGTAATCTAGTTGGGATAGGATCTAGGAGACAGGTGGATGGTTTGGATGAAGAAATTGTTGAGGTTAATTGTGGAAGGTCAATGAGAGAAAAGCAGTCTAGATATACATCTGAGTTCACAGCTACCTCTAAGGTTTCCGTGTTGGGGAATAAATTAATATCGGTAGGGGGGATAAGTTGATCAAGTTTGTCTCTAATAGATGTGATTTTATATATCAGAACTGGAGACTGGCAGAGAACGATACTGAAGGATTTTATCGTCGGAAAAGATGTTTCCACTCCTCTTCCAGCTGGCGCAGGTTAGGGTGAGCTGATCCGATTAGTTGAAATTAGCCTGTGTTAGACATGACAGATTTCATCCAATCACCTTTTGTTTTTAGTCTTTTTTTTTAAAGTGCCTGCCCTTTTCCAAACAATTTCTATGGACAGCGTGTCCCAAACTACCAGAAATGTTGCAAAGCTCTATTAATGACCAACAAAATTGCAAGGAGTGGTGGAGTAGCCTAGTTTTTCTATTTCTATTTCTATTTCTATTTTTATTTAATTTCTATTTCTATTTTTTTGATACTAGAGTACCAATCCCTAATTATATTAACTGAAAAAAAAATGGCTTCTATATTTAACACCAACCAAAATGGCACTTGTCAAGTCTAAAGGAAAAGAGCCAGAGGCTGCACCCGTGCCAAGTGTACATGTGTGTACAGTATGTCTACATCATAGAAAGAAGTATCTAAATATATCACCACTCACTGTGTGTGACTGCTCACTGCATTTACATCCATTCCTAAGTAGTTTTATTGTTCTCCATAGAAAAGAAAAGTGTGCATTTCAGCATGAAACACCCATGTTTGTGTTTGTATGATGAAGTGTTTCTACATCAACATCATGTTTGAATGCACTTCTGTCAGCGTTTCATTTCTGAGACACAGTCTTATTTCACTTTTTCTGCATGTTTGTTGAACTCTCACTGCACTTTCATTTCATTCCCCAGGGAATCTGTTTGGAAAAGTTTTGCACTCTTTTCAACCATGAGGATTTACAACCCAGCAAGCATTTGACTGACAGCAGTGTTCAAGAGCTGGCCAAGTGTTGTGCCAAAATATATTTCCCCCAGAAATAGGTATCCCTGCTGGTCGTGTGTCTTTGCATCAATTTCAAGCCATGGAACAGAAATAACAACAGTCAGAGTCTTCTCTTCCCAAACCACTTATGTTTATTGATTCTTTTACAAGAAGCTTCTTAGGCTGTAAAGGTAGAATTAATAGGATTTGTCCAAGCACCAGGAAGATAGTTTATTGTTGTATCTCCTTCCCAGGATGTTAAATATCAACATTTTGGTTGGTAAAGTGCTTAAAACATGGCAATTTAATGAGAAGTAGTAGTGGGTTGATTTAAAGGGATACATTGTTTGATTTTGTTTTTGTTTTTTTGTTTTTTGTTTTTTGTTTTTTGTTTTTGTTTGTTTTTTTTTGCTTTTTTGGAGAATGTTTTCTATGGGCTCTACATTAAATGTTTGCCCCAAAGTACTGTGCTGAACAAAACCACCCAGTTTACAAAAGAAATTTAAGTTAAAACTGGGTTTAATTCTTTTTAAAAGGAAAAGGTTTTCAGACATTAAGGTTACATATAACCATTATTATAACAGCATTGTAATTACTGTATTTCAACATGTAGTGTAGTGTTGTAAACTAGCCTGGCTAACTAGTCCAAAAGCTCTCAGTTCATTTTGAGTTTCCAAGGTGCCAACCAGATGCTATCAGATAGACCTACAATGAATCAGAGCAACGTAATGTGACGATGAGAGCAGATTCAACAGAAACATTCCATATCAGCGGCATTCAGAAATGTCTCAACAGCCAAGAATGCCCGGGTCAGTCTGTCTGACAGCTTTGAACGTCATCAGATGGCTGTTCACACTACACAACTTTCTGCCTTGTGATCAGGAATCTTGAAGTCATGAATGATCATCTCACATGCCAAGATCTTTCACCTGAGGAATCCCTGACAAATCTGTCTGTTTGCCAGACTGCATTTTGTCACAATAACGTGACAAGTGACATTAGATTATTAATACTGAAGCATCAGTGTGCAGAACTGTTGAGATTTGTATTGTGGGACTCGGCTTAACTTGGCTTAACTCTTTCCCCACCAGTGTTTTTTAATAAAGTTGCCAGCCAGCACCAGCATTTTTAACAAAAATATTTTTCAACACCCACAGAATATTCAGTTCTATGAACATGTTGACAAGGAATATATAAAAAGAAAGAACAGATCTTCTAGTTTCAGACACAAAAACTTTTGTGCAAGCTTCTTTTTTAATGTTGGTTGGTTGCATAAAAAAATCCACTTTTCAGACAAAAAACTAAGAAACAGCATGTAAGTTAAAGGGATAGTTCAGATTTTTTAAAGTGCCATTGTATGGGGTACTTATCCATAGTCAGTGTATTACCTTCAGTAGAAGACGGTCCTGTAAAGCACTGTACTACACTGTAGATCAGCTGTTTGGGTCAGAAAACGCCATGATCAGACTAAAATAAAACTGTATTTTTCGAAAGATTTCAAAGATTGTTTGTACATGTTTTTCTGGGATGTTCAAACAAATAAATGTCTGGTTTGGCTTACAGGTAGACACAGCCTATGAAACTTGTCAAGAAGTCATTATGCAATAAAATGAAATGAGAATTGAAAACTTTTTTTGTCTGGTTTAGGACATTTTACTTATCTTCAGAAAACTGAAGAGATTCTGGAAGACAGGAATATTTAGGGGGCTCTGGTTGTAGTGTAAAGGTTTCCTTGTGTCTCCACAGAGAACGGCATGTTGTCATCTCTGTCATAATCACTAATTTTTATTGTTGATTGAATAAACTGCTGTTGATCTGTGAAATGATACAGTGCAACATTGACGGGCGCTCTGTGTATACTTGTGCGTAGGTATACGGTTGAGTACTACTATTGAGAAAATATAGTGCCAAAATAAAGGGCTGGCTGACGTCAAAGTAAAGTGATGAGAAAATTCTAAATATAGCGTACACTTAAATTGATAAAGATTTTTTATATAGGTCTTTTTTTATGTGGCTAAAATTTTGCTTACCCTGTGTGCAACAGTCCAATGCTGAGCTCCCATGTTGGGACTTCTCTCTCCTTCTTCTTACTGAGACTCTACTGAAGGTAATGCACTGACTATGGAAAGCACCCCATACAACTCCACTTCAAAAAATCCAAACTATCACTTTAAGGTTGTGCTCCTTTGTACAGTCATTGCATCAAACCCGATCCATATTAGATAAACGGTTGTGATTAGCCCGACTAGATCTAGGATGGGTGGAAATCTGTGTGAACTGGAATGTGGCCAGACTTATCAGCCGGATAAAAAACTTAAAAAACAAAAAAGCAATTAAAAAATAAGCTTGCAGGTCAGATCTAGTTCCCAGGCTATTTGTAATCTACATGTCTGCAAAGTCATTTAACCACATTCAGCTCAGTTTAAACCTTGATTCTTGGGAATTTTTTGACCTGCAAATAACCAAATTCCTGTTTACTAGCAACAGTTCACCCTGAGTACAAAGTCAGGGAACATTATCTAGAATTCTAGGAAGAACAAGTGGTGGGACCACTCACAACCCAGCTCCAGCACAAGATTCTGATGGCAAAAGCATGTTGAAATTCAAACCAAATATGTAAAAATCGTATTTAGAGAGGGAAACATTGCTCCATGTAGCAGCTATGGAAAAGGACAGTAAGTGTTTGCAGTATACATATTGTCTTTTTCACTGTTCAACATGTAAACACTGAAAAATGGAAAGTAAATATTGTGTGGCTCAGACATTATGGTCTGAAGCACTAATGCAGGATTACTGCAGGAAATATGCATAAAATACAACTACACAACAGCTGACAAGATACAGTATATATATCTGCCAGCTGCACTATCCATTTGCATGCATTTGTGTTTGTACACATTAGTTAATTTCCCCACCTAGAGCCATACATAATGCTGTTATAAAACACAACATGACGCCATAGTGGGATAATGAAAACTGATCACCACTGGAGTCACAACAGGGGACAGGACAGGAGCTAAATTCATCATCGCCCACCCCTCCCTCCCTCACACGCTGTAGTAATATAATAATAGCATGGATGCATAAGCTAAGTGTGTCGTCACTGGTGTATGACGTAAGTCTCAATGACGTAATGGCATGCTGGGAGCTCAAAGGATTGCCGTATATGGCTGTGATGATCAGCAGAGCTTTCAAAGCTTGGCTCTGACGCAGGGATAACCCGTGACTGCAGAGAGAGACAGAGGGAGAGAAGCAGCTGCAGTACAAGCACAGATCCTACAGGAAGAGAGCTTTAGCCTCATTCAGGCAGCGATCAGGGGCAGTCGTGACTGCAGAGCTGCTTGCCTGCAAGCCACAGCTGAGTGAGCGATGCAGGACTATTTATAGGATGACTATGCATGGGTCAGCTGCAGTTTCTAAGCAGAAGAAGTCACTCGACTAGTTTGCGCAGTCTTTGTTGCCCTGGCCATGCTCTCATCAGCATTTTATGATGCACACTTGTGTGTATGTATTTAGGGTTTAGACAAGAATAACCTTATTTTCTACCAGTAGGATCACCTGCATTTCAGGTAGTGATGATTGTGCAAGAGCTGCAGCACTTAGACCACAGATACAACCAGGGCTGCAACTAATTTGTTTTCCCAGCATTTTCATTGTTGTATTTAAAGTGATGAGAAAAAAATGTAGAAGTAATCCCTGTGAGGTTTCAGACTACTCTAAACGTTTCCTACGACTTTTGTTTTTGATGACAGGCTAAAGCACAGCATAGCGTGCATAGCACACCCACCATGATGCCCAGTGCACACCTGAAGTTTCAAATGTACATTTTTCCCCTGAGCAAAATATTTCCCTAAGCTGAGGGGTTCACTGAGGAGTGTTACATAAAGCCTCTTAAGTTGTCTCCTTGCCCAAATGTTTAGACTAAGACGTTCATAGCATTTACTGTCATATTACAGCACATGGGCATTCCAGTTACCATGGTTATGCTTCTCTCAGCATTCTTTAGCATTTTTTTCATTTTTCAAAGACAAAAATATATTAAAGTAACAAAAACTGTTACTTAAATAAGGAGATCTCACATTTGTGGCTTTTTTAATCACATCTTTCCTCACCTTTCTTTAATACATGCAGAAAACCACACTAAACCATCACAACAGGTGTGATGTATGTGGCTGTTTGGATCAACATGTCTCATGAGGACAGTTAAGAAGCTTATACAACAACTCATGCAATATGCAGGATCTGTGCAAAAACCAACCGCATCACAAACTTCAACACAATGACTTTGCCTGCATCTGTTTGGTGATATAACATCAAATACTACTGGACTGAACCAGTTGTTCTCCATCTCAGGGTCAAAATCCCTTGAGGTGTCTGGGGATGTTTTGGGGGTAATATGATTTATGGCCAGATGAAATAAAAAGTAACCAGGTTGGAGTTTAAAATCCTTTTTGGGGCCAAAATAAATACTGATATAGCAAGCCAAGAGCATCCAAAGGTAAAATAAAAACATCAGCTGTAAATGCAACAATTAAAAAAACCAAAAAAACATTTGTAGTTTATTCAAGCTTCAGGTAAAAAAATGAAGTACAGCAGAGGTCTATGGGTGTATGTGCATGTGAGTCACCCAGGGTCAGCATCCACTGAATGTAGCACTTATCAGTGTGTTGCACAAGGTGCCCTCTGACCTGATGCTGGTCTCTGCAGTGTATCATGTTTGCTGTCTGAGTTTTCTTTGTGTCTCCAGAGACAAAACTCACTGTGGCTGATAGGAACACATATTTTCTCTTTTACTGCAGTATATTTTAAAGGGATACTTCACCCAAAAATGAAAGTTCAGTCATTATCTACTCACCTTCATGCCAATTGAAGGCCAGATTTAGTTTTTTAGTCCACAAAACACTGCTGGAGTTTCACAGGAAAACAGTGTTGCAGAGTCTCCCAGAAATGGAGGTAAATGGTGACCAGTTTTCAAACTAAAAAAAACGACTGAAAAAAATTAATAAATAAAACACCTCCATACTTCTAGTCTCTGCTCTAATTCATCCCAAAGGTGTTCTATTGGGTTGAAGTCAGAACTCTGTGCAGGCCAGTTAAGTTCCTCCACACCAAACTCGCTCATCCATGTCTTTATGGACCTTGCTTTGTGCAATGGTGCACAGTCATGTTGGAACAGGAAGGGGTCATCCCCAAACTGTTCCCACAACGTTGGGAGCATGAAATTGTCCAAAATGTCTTGGTATGCTGAAGCATTAAGAGTTCCTTTCACTGGAACTAAGGGGCCAAGCCCAACCCCTGAAAAACAACCCCACACCATAGTCCCCCCTCCACCAAACTTTACACTTGGCACAATGCAGTCAGGCAAGTACCGTTCTCCTGGCAACCGCCAAAATCAGACTCGTCCATCAGATTGCCAGACAGAGAAGCATGATTCATCACTCCAGAGAACACATCTCCACTGCTCCAGAGTCCAGTGGCGGCATGCTTTACACCACTGCTGCCTCTCTACGCACTGTTCTTGAGCTAATTGAAGACCACATGAAGTTTGGAGGTCTGTAGCTACTGACTCTGCAGAAAGTTGGCGACTTCTGCGCACTGTGCGCCTCAGCATGCGCTGACCCTGCTCTGTGATTTGGCCTACCAGTTCATGGCTGAGTTGCTGTTGTTCCCAATTGCTTCCACTTTGTTATAATACCACTAACAGTTGACCGTGGAATATTTAGTAGCAAGGAAATTTCACAAATGGACTTATTGCACAGGTGGCAACCTATCACGGTACCACGCTTGAATTCTGTGAGCTCCTGAGAGCGACCCATTCTTTCACAAATGTTTGTAGAAGCAGTCTGCATGCCTAGGTGCTTGATTTTATACACCTGTGGCCATGGAAGTGATTGGAACACCTGAGTTCAATGATTTGGAGGGGCGTCCTGATACTTTTGTCAATATAGTGTATGAAGGCATATCAGATGCAGAATCAAAGAAATTGATTTGGTCAGAAAATGCTGCTATGTTGTTGTTTATATTGCTGGGAGGAACAACAATATCACAAAAAATGCATCTGGATGTTTCCCTGTTAAAGTACATTGTGGATGACACTTGGACAACCATGCAAATTATGTAACTGACCCTTTCAGCCAAAAAGCATATTTTTTGAATACTAGAATTTATTTAGGCTTACCAATAGTCGCCAGTGAGCAATGTAATTTTCAAATTGATGCAACATAACATTTATATGCATCATTCTGGCAGACCAATTTTAAGATCAGGCTGTATTTCTGCCAAATCGATTGTTGTTCGATCTGCCGTTTGAGTGGGGGTTACAATGCCTGATTACAATCATTTCCTCAACAATCAGCAAATTTCTAGGATGATCTGTTGGATATCTGGCGTGCTCAAGATTGTGCTTGGCTGTCTGCAGTTTGAGCAGTTCATGGTCAGATTTCCCACATTGCTGCTGTCAAAAGATTTGTTATAAACTAAAAACTCTAATGAGCTTGTTTTAACATTACTGGCATAGCATTTTGGGCTAAAACTGTAGTCTTGACTGAGTTGTGATGAAAAACCCTGACCCTTGCAGACAGAAAGGATACTGTCTTGTCTTATTTAACAGGTTATCAGTGGCAGTATGCTTCAAACTGTGATGCCCTACAGGCCCCTCGAGCTTCAGTTTTGCACGTGCAGGGCTCCACAGTCAAGTTAGTAATAATAAATGTACAATGTTTTAGATTTTCTAAATAAAGCTTGCTGAGAAACATGTCACATGAGAAGTTTTGGATGTGCGGGAGAGTACGAAGTCAAGTGACTTTTGTTATCAAAGTCAGGTGACCTTTATCGTCATGGTAAGAATAATAAACACGTGGTAAAAACTGGAAAATGGTTGCATTTTTGTTTGGTCAGATTGTGGTTTGGGTCACCTGATTTTGACAGCACATCAGAACATTTTGTGAGAGGGGCACCTCCTATAATGATGCTTGAGGGGCACCTGGAGATTGAAGCGTAGGGCCACTACATTGCTGTACATTTTTTAAATTCATTTAATTACGTATTATTAATTTGAATATACTGCAGTGTTAGTTATGTTGATAGATTTTATTAAACTTTATATATGTATATATATGTATATGTATATATATATACACACACACACACACATATATATATATACAGAAATACTTTATTGATCCCCAGGGGGAAATTGTTGGTGTTACAGGTGTTCCTTACAAGAATAGAAAGATATATCATATAATGCAATTACATGTGAAAATATAAAAAAAAACAAGATTGTTTAAAAAAATATATAGTAACCTATCAAATATACACTGATACAAAGTGGCAAAAATAGATAATAAACAGAATATATACAGGTAAGGTAGCTAGGTAAGGTAAAGGTATGTGCTTTGCTTTCTGAACAATAATATCCTGATTCTATTCAGACTTGTTATCATACATATGTACTGTAATAGACTATAAGCAGAGACATAGAATGGAAATAACAAAAAATAAGGATTATGTACATAATGTGCCTTGTGATACAAAATATGAAAAAAAGTTAAATTATTGCACAGAGTAATTACACTGTTAGTTATTGCACAGGATTATTGTATTAAGTCAGCAGTGAACTGTGGAATAAATATGTAATAATTTACTGGTTAAGTTGTTGACAGTGGGTGAAATAGTCCAAGGGCCACTCAGATGGAGGAGTTCTACAGTTTGATGGCCGCAGGCAGGAATGATTTCCTGTGGCGCTCAGTCGTGCATTCTGGTGGGATGAGTCTCTCACTGAAAGTACTCTTGTGCCTGACCAGCACATGGTGGAGTGGGTGTGAGACGTTATCTAAGATAGTCCGTAGCTTGGACAACATCCTTCTCTCTGACACCACCATCAGAGAGTCACACTTCATTCCCACAATGTCACTGACCTTGCGGATCAGTTTGTTGAGTCTGTTGGTGTCTGCCACCCTCAGCCTGCTACCCCTGCACACAACAGCATAGATAATAGCACTGGCACCCACAGACTCATAGAAAATCCTGAGCATAGTCCGGCAGTTGTTGAAGGACCTCAATCGTCTCAGAAAATAGAGACGACTCTGGCCCTTCCTGTAGAGAGCGTCAGTGTTCTTTGCCCAGTCCAGTTTATTGTCACTGTGTACCGCCAGGTACTTGTAATCCTCCACAATGTCCACACTGACCCCCTGGATGGAAACAGGGGTCACCGGTGCCTTGGTCCTCCTCAGAACCACAACCAGTTCCTTTGTCTTTGCCACGTTGAGTTGCAGATAGTTCTGCTCGCACCATGTGACAAAGTTGTCCACAGCAGCCCTTTACTCATCCTCATCACCCTTGTTGATACATCCAGCTATGGCAGACTCATCAGAAAACTTCTGAAGATGGCAGGTCTCTGTGCAATAGTTGAAGTCCATGGTGTAGAGGGTTGAAGAGGAAGGGAGAGAGGACAGTCCCCTGTGGGGCCCCGGTGTTGCTCACCACTCTGTCTGACACACAGTGTTGCAGGCGCACGTACTGTGGTCTGCCAGTCAGGTAGTTCACAATCCAGGACACAAGGGGGGCATCCACCTGTAGTGCTGTCAGCTTGTCACCCAGTAGAGCTGGACAGATGGTGTTGAATGCACTGGAGAAGTCAAAAAACACGACCCTCACAGTGCTCGCCAGCTTGTCCAGGTGGGCATAGGTGCGGTTGAGCAGGTAGATGATGGCGTCCACCACTCCAAGTCGGGGCTGATAGGCGAACTGGAGAGGGTCCAAGCGTGGCTTGACCATGGGCTGGAGCTGCTCCAGGACGAGTCTCTCCAGGATCTTCATGATGTGGGAGGTCAATGCCACGGTCTGTAGTCCTTGGAGCCACTGGGACGCTGTGTCTTTGGTACAGGAACGAGTCGGGATGTCTTCCACTGTACAGGGAACCTCTGGAGACTCAGGCTCATGTTGAAGACATGCTGCAGTATTCCACATAGCTGGGGGGCACAGGCCTTGAGCACCCTGGGGCTGACACCATCAGGGCCTGCAGGCTTGCTTGAGCAGTGAAACACACTGTGGAGGTGATGAGCAGGGCCTGCAGTGTCAAATCTGTTAAAATACAGATTCAGTTCATTGGCCCTGTCAACACTGCCTTCAACTCCTCTGTTGATGGTGGGGTGGTCCTCATTCCACTCCAGACCTCTCTCATGTTGTTCTGCTGGAGTTTCCACTCCAGCTTCCTCCTGTAATTCTCCTTAGCCTCCTGGTGTTATAGTTTGGAGTTTTTGTTGGTTATTTTGTAGCATTTTTCCCTTGTGTGTCTTTGTTGTTCTGTCTTTTGCTGTCTTGGTTTGTGTTTTCTTAGTCACTTTGTGTTTTATTCTGTAGTCTTGGTCCTCCTTGTGTCTTGTCTTTACTTCCTGTTTTGTTTTGTAGTTTTGAGCTTCCCTTGTGTCTGTTATCTTTACTTCCTGTCTTTGTTCTTTTCCCGCCCTTTTTTGATTACTGATTTGGTTCACCTGTTGTCCACCCACCTGTGTCTGATTACCCCCTTGCCTATTTAGTCCCTGTGTTTCTCTTTGTCTTTGTCAGTTTGTCGTGTTGTTTTTTGGTGTTTCTGTCTGCCTGCTGTGCTCCCTGTGTGTTCCCTTTCCATTTGGATTTATTGGTTTTCCTGTTGGATTTATTTTCCCCTTTTTGGTGTTTTTTGGTTCCTGTTTTCACCTGGATTTTGCCATTTTCAGTTTTTGGATCCCTTTGTTTCTAGTAAGCCTGTGTTTGATGTTTCTTCTGTTTTTTTTATTAAATATTTTGAAGTCTGCTCCAGTGCCTCAGTCTGCATTTTTGGGTCCAACACCTTTGTATTTTTTTTAGTGACTTTACACCATACCCTAACCTAACACCTGGATCTTCACCTTCAGTTCCCCCTGTACCATTCTCACCTCCTCCCTGTTACCAGCACTGAAAGCCCTCTTCTTTGCATTGAGGATGGCTTTGATGTCCTTTATTACCCACAGCTTGTTATTTGGATAACAATGGACAGTCTTGGCTGGGACAGTGAACATTGATGGGCTAACAGAGTGCATCACATTTATGTGTGTGTGTATATATATATGTATATATATTCTAACTTATTTTTTGTGTCTTCTTTATGTTGAGTAGGTTTGTCTATTTATATGTATATATGTATATATGTTTTTGTTTATTGCTTATTTTACAATTACTATTGAAACTGTGACACCCCTGATTTTCAGTGGGTAAAATCAACAGGTGGGGCTTCATGCTTGCATATATTGTGAGTTCCAAATCTTAGCTGGGCATACGATCTGTATAATGGGAGCATATAAGGGAGATTCTGATTGTACAGAAAGGCAGATTAAAATGTGTAGTCAGTTAACACAAAACACACAATTAATAAAAACACACAGTGTCCAGCTTAATTTAGAAAAAAAAAATCAAACTTAACTATGGGACAAATTAACTAACTGTCTGAGATATTAAGCTTGACAAATCAAAGAAGGAAGGACAGGCTGAAACAGTGAGCAAACAAATTTCCACCAGTTAGATTGCCTCAAACAAGAGTGTAATTTTTGAAAAGAATCAGAAAGAATGGATAAACAAACATCTTATACAGAATCTCAACATGGGTACAAAAACTAGAAGTTATGAGGTTAATGGTTAACAGTAGTGTCTTGTCAGAGTTAAGCTGAGGCTCATGGGGACGACACTGTGTGTCTAATAACTCTGCACTGCACTGCAGAGCAGCTCTGTTTGCTGCAGTCACGACTGCCTCACAGAAACAACCAGAGGACAGCAGGGCAAGAAATGGCTGACAGGATGATTTTCTAATCGTCTGCTTTCTCCTCTGGCTTTGGGCTGAACTATTAATCATCAAAGTTTAAAAAAAAGGTTAATGCTTTACAAATGGCTTTATTAACCAAAGAAATGTTACATTAATCATGCATTAATTATTGAATACTGATACTCTAGTTAGAAATGTATTCACACTAAGTTGGGAATTTGTGATACCTAGTTGAAACTAATGCAGTGTACCCCCTTCATGAAGGTTATGTTGTCCCATTTTTGTTGAAACTGTTTTAGAGAAGCATTGATTCAACTTTATTTTCTTTTTAGAGGCTGTAGTTTGCTGTTGGGCTGAATTAGTGATAATATTTAGTCTATCCTCATTACTAGAAAAGGTGTCTTAGAGATGCTGCAAGAATATAGATTTTTGGGTGTGTTGCTCCATGGAAGCACCGATCGAGCAGCCAGAACAGGCTTGCGTGACTGGCCCTGACTGGTGACAGGCAGGTCAGCATGACATATCCAATTCTGTGCCGGTCATATTCACATACATGCTGGAATTGGTGCACTTATAACAAGTGACAGGTGTATTTCTCCAAAGTACGTCTTGTACACAGCATGTTTAAAGTGAGCAGTGGGCTCCTCCAGGATGGTCCTTTTCACTGATTCAGTCTGTGATATTTGTGAACAGAATCTGTGCCATCTTAGCTCTACGCCTTGGTGATCTCAGGGTTCTAGCTCTACTTTTTGCAAATGGCGTAATTCTGGTGACTTCAGCAGACTGTGACCCCAAGTATGCACTGTGTTAGTAGGGAACCAAAATGTCAAGTGGTTGGAATAAGGGTCAGTTCATGTCTGAGGCCATGGTATAGTGGATTCATTTTTGGACTGTGTTGCTGCCCTAAGTGAAAGAGTTCAGCCATTTTTGATTCTTTCAAAGCTTGTTGTGTAAGATTGCAGTGACTTCCTGACAGACATGATGGAAGGAAGAAAGCTGGAGCCTCTCTGTGAAGTGTCATTTTGCCAGTTTATGTTCAAGCTCTCACCAATGGTCATGAGCTCTGGGTGGAGACCATAAGAAAGAGATTTCACATTCATATAACCAACGAGCATGCACAATGCAGGGTGTCTTGAATTAACCAGCTCTGTGTCGTGTTTAAATGGTCACTTGTAGTGCCAAACCAAATGAGAGTCAACACTGAAATGTATAGCTCTACACATTTTAGCTTCCAGCTCATTGTATTGTTATGCTACAAGTCATTTGGTTAATTTATAACGTGCAAGATGTTTGTATTTGTACGTGTTTGAGTTGAGTAGTGACTCCACTGGGCAGTTCCTTGTCACTGATTCTGTTTGTGATATTCATGAACAGAATCTGTACCATTTTAGCCAAGGAGGGTCTGCACGTTGGCAATCTCAGGGTTCTATCTCCACTTTTTGCAAACAATGTAATTCTGCTGGCCTCATCAGACGGGAGTGAGTTGCTGCCAAACCACTCTTCAACCACTCTTAAGTGATGGTCACAGTTATGGGGTAAACGTGTTGTGCAGGAGTACCAGACATGATGGAAGGAAGAAGGTTGGAGCCTGATTCATGCGTCTTTATATTTGGGATCAAAGAGCAGTTTAGGTCAACTTTGAATGCACAAGCTGGTGGAAATCAGCATAGTGCACACTGTCATGGTTCGTGCATCTGACCAAGAAAGAGCACAGCCACATTCTCCTTGGGATATAATTGCTTTGCTGTTGCTGAAAGTCCATTCAGATTGAAAGCAAACAGGCTTTAGAACTAAATGTTCCAAACTTTATTTAATTACTCTAACCATGCCTGAGGTGATTTTGTTTTGCTGAGCTCTCACTGAGGCCTGTGGATCCTAGTACCATATGGTCAATATCTAGCTGCGGACCCAAAGGGGTAGTTTGGATTATTTGAAGTGTGGTTGCACAAGGTGCTTCTCCAGTCAGTGTATTACCTACAGTAGACAGCGGTTGACAGACCCCAGTTTGGAGAAGCTGCAGGGGTGCTAGTGTAAGAATCTAAGCAATGTATTGCCGTGGACAGGGTCAGCAGCAACATGTATTTTAGCCATCTAAAAAATCCTACCAAAACCAAAACTGATACCAATTCAAGTATACACTATATTTAGAATATTTTTCATTTCTTTTAATTTGGTTATGTTAATGTGTGACTTGCGGTCACAGTGGTTCTCAACCTGTGAGTCGGGCGTACCAAGGGGGTGAAAAAACTTTTTTCCAGGGGTTGTCAGATGGCTGTGGAGAATCCAATTAAATAACATGAGATCGCGAGGGGGCATTGGCAGGTATGGACGTGCATTCATGAGCTCCCAAAGTTGAACTCTCACAGCTGCTTTAACCTGACCAGATATCTTCTATTAATGTTACCACAGTATCCAACTACTCTACCCATCACTGCATGGCAAGCCTCAGGCGTAAAAAACATTGCAAACAAGCTGGTTACAGTGATACAAGACCTGACAGCTGCTACCCGTGCTAGTATGGCAGATGGACAAGAAGCACATGACAGCTTACCGAAAGCTATTCGTGAGCGCAAAGAGGACCTGCTTAAACACATCGACAAGAAGACAATGGACATACAAACATCACTGGCCGAACTTGAAACATCCCTGTCTACATTATCTGAACAAGTCCAGGAGCTGGAGACACATGCAGGTGCCAACAAAGACAATATTAATGAATATTACAGCTGCAAGGAGAAAATGGAAAAACAGCTGGCTGCCCTGAAAGAAAAAGCCGATGACCTTGAAAACCGAAGCAGAAGGTCCAAAGTGAGGATTATCAACATACGGAAGAAGATGTGACGTAGCAGGGTTCCAGGAGCAGCTCAGACCAAAACTCCTCAGCCACAACAACTTTCCATCCTCTGTCATGTCCGAGCGGGCTCACCACGTCAGGAAAGTTTCAGACAAGCCATGACCCATTATTGCAAAGTTCTCAACTTCACGCCTAGCTAAAATGAACAGCCAACAGTGCGTAAGTGCTCCAGACAACATTCTCTTTAATTTCTCTCCTTTATCTATTTATGATTTTTCTACTTTTTTGAATGGCACACTGTGACATGGACACTATCGCCATACTTTAATAGGGGCTGTCTGCCTACCTACCGACACTCCTTATTGTCCTATCAAGACAGTCATGATTTAACTCTTGTGTCACGCAAATGGGTAAAACTGTATTTACATATACATTATTCTGTTTTATTTCTTTTTATTTTCTCAGTCATGTTTCTGTCCAACATAGACCTGTGGTAAACTCTTTAGACCAGCTGTAAGTAGCTGTGGATTTTGCCAAAGTAGTTGGATGATAACATACTCATTGTTTTTATTATGGTATGTTAAAAGGGGGGCTAATTTTGGGGGTTCTTTAGGGTTCTACTTTTTGCCCATGGTTCTTTTTCTCTTTGCACTTAATACAAGAAGTCCAGAAACAGCAAACTATTTCATTTCTTTAGCTGAATTTCTTAAATGTCTCATAACCTGTGTATCAGTTAAAATGTATTTCATGGAACATTAAAGGCATAAACTCCCCAATCAAGAGAAAGAAAATATTATCCTACCTTAAGAGGCAAAATGTGGATATCAATTTTATTCAGGAAACACATTTATCTGATACAGAACATTTGACATTGCGTACAGGCAGGATCGGTAATGCGTTATACTCGTCCTTTACGTCCAAAGCAAGAGGAGTAGTCCTATTGATAAACAAAGATTTGAATTTTCAATTGAACGACATCAAAAAAGATAGAAATGGCAGGTTTCTGTTGGTAAATTGCACACTGAATGACAATAAAATAACCATTATTAATATATATGGACCAAACTATGACGACCCAATTTTTTTCAATAATCTAGTGATGAAATATTGTTGAGGTATTGTTGAGGGTCTATGCATCACTGCTAGTGACTTTAACTTGATTCTGGACCCCTCAATTGACCGTACATCATCCAAGTCATTGTCATCAACCAAATCGGTTACAATCATCTCTCAAGCATTAAAAGATTTGGGACTCTGTGACATATGGTGTAAACTCCATCCAAATCACAAAGATTTCTCTTTTTACTCTAGTGTACATAATTCATATTCTAGAATAGACATGTTCTTAGTCTCTGAGAATATGCTAACAATGGTTAAAAATTGCTCTTACCTTGCAGCTGCACTGTCAGACTATAATCCCATTATGTTATCCTTGGAGACTAACACCATACACAACTCCCAATGCCTGTGGAGATTTCAGCCCTATTTACTGAAAGACACAGAATTTATTAGATTTATGAATGTCCACATAGATATTTTTTAGAGACTAGTTTGAATTCGGCACCACATTCAGTTCTTTAGGAATCTCTCAAAGCATACATGAGAGGTCACATTTTATCTTACTGTTCACATAAAGTTTAAGAAAAAGAGAAAATGCTGGTTAAGTTTGAGAAGGAAATTGGAGACTGTGAACAAATGAACTAAAAATCCAGAACCCCTCAATTCATTAACCCAGAAAAGTCTTATATACAATAACCTTTGCACTAACAGAGCAGAACCAGCGATGGCAAAGACAAAATACCATCACTCTGAATTTGGAGAGAAGATGAGCAAACTACTTGCATGGCAAATAAAGAAACAGGAAAATGATAAATTCATCCAGGAAATTCAAACAGATGACGGGAGTATTATAAGTATTCTTAAATAAATTGGCTCCCCCTCTTTCAGACATGATCATAGAATCACTTCGCTCATAGAATCACTAACGAACAGCTGCCAAGTTTGCTTGAAATGGCAATGATAATACTGCTCCCTAAACTAGGTAAAGATAAACGTAAATGTGACTCTTAAAGGCTCTTAAGTTTATTAAATGCCGATTATAAAATCAAAGCCAAATTGATTGCAAGCAGACTTGAGAAAGTTATTCTAAAACTTATCCATACAAGACCAAACAGGGTTTGATAGAGACAGACAAGGTTCTGATAATGTGTGTCAACTATTTCACATTATTAGCACAGCTCAGAAACAAGAAGATCCTTTATTAATAATCTCAATGGATGCTTTTAAAGCAATTGGACAGAACTGAACTCATCTTTCTCTTTGAGACCTTAGAAGCAATGACTTTTGGAAGTACCTTCATCAAATATACTAAAACAATCTTCAATGCTTCAAAAGCCAGAATTCTAACTAATGGTGTTTTGTCTGATCCCATCTCTCTTTCGAGAGGCTGTAGACAAGGATGTCCATCTTCACCCCTGCTTTTCAATCTGGTCATTGAACCTTTGGCCTGCACAATTAGATCTAATTCTAAAATTACAGGATTTAAACTTGGCAGTGCTGAACACAAGATATCATTATATGCGGACAACCTTTTGATGTATATTATGGACCCATTAGCCTAATTTCCACAACACTAGAATGTCTGAAAGAATACAGCACATCATCAGGCTATAAGCTTAACTTTACTAAGAGTGAAATATTACCATTTAATGTGCATGATACCCAAATTAGGCAAATCACATCACCTCTAAAATAGTCTCCTAATGGTATTAAGTATTTGAGAATCTGGGTTGGGAAATCATTTGATAAAACATACTCAGAAAATTACATTAACTTAATGGAACAAACCAAACTTGACCTTAAAAGGTGGATGCCTTTGTCTTTGCCTTTGTCTGCCTATGTCTTGCCTGTGTCCTTAACTGGAAGAAAAAAACACAATAAAAATGAAAATCATACCTAAATATATATATATTTTCCACTGGATCCCCTTTAAAGTCCCTGTAAAATTCTTTAAAGACCTAAACAGGGCTGTAACATACTTTGCGTGGCACAAAAAAACATGAGGGTCAAAATTACTACGCTACAGAAGCCATATTCAAATGGTGGATTAGATCTCCTCAATTTAATCCAGTGTCTTTGTCTCACAAAGGCAAAGATCTTTGATGTAAAATCTGGAATTAGAAAGACTGCACACCCAGAGGGCATGTAAGTGACATTACAAATTTCTTCCTCCAACCGCTAACATTAGCCACTAAAGCTGCGATGGCTGTGTGTTTTCTTACTGGAATGTAGTTAAACAGCAGCAGATCTTACTTGTTTGTTCCCTTCACAGCTGGTAAAAGCACCAAGAGTCTCTGGATAAAACACTTCAGGTAAGATAACGTTGCAAGGGGCAGCGAGATTGGTGTTGGTGACCTATATTGGGCGAGACAAGAGACGTAGTTCACTGAGCAGTTTCACACAAAACTAAACTACAACAAAACTACCAGAGAATAATGTTATGAACTGACAAACACCATATTTGTAATTTGTAGTTTGTGGCACAGTTCAAACAGAATCGAAAAATAATCTCTCTCTCACTGTTGACTACAGTTCTTTTTTTTTTAAAGTTATTTTTTGGGCTTTTTGCCTTCATTGGACAGGACAGCCGAAGAGCAGACAGGAAAGGAGGCAGAGAGAGAGGGGGGATGTCATGCAGCAAAGGGCCGCAGGCGGGAGTCGAACCAGCGGCCACCGCAGAGGACCAACAGCCTCCATACATGGGGCAGACGCTCCACCAACTGAGGCACAGGTCTGCCCTGACTGCAGTTTATATTTTATCTGAATTTAGGTCCCATGGGGTACATTGGAGGGGGTGTGACTTTGCCACCCTAGGTGGTAAAATATGTGTTGCTGCTGACCCTGTCCACAGCAGTACGTTGCTTAGTTACTTGTTGCTCCAGCTGCTTTTCCAAACTGACACTGCCATCTACTGTAGCCAATACACTGACTATGGGTAAGTACCTCATAAAGCCCCACCTCAAATAATTTGAACTATCCATTTAAAGCTTTCAGTGTTTTTTTTTTTTCCATGATCCATCTTGCTGTAATGCTTCAGTTTGGGACATCATCTCTCTATCAACCCTTCACATTTGCCATCCATTGGAAATTGTTTACTCTTATTTTCATCCTTGGTCTTTTCTTTCTGTCCTCTTTGCTCCACAGCAGGTTGAATATAATTGATATTCAGCCTGTTAGGTTTTCCTCCTCCCTTGTATCCTTGGGGCTTTGTGAAACATGTTCTCATGTGTTTTTGCTTGTGTGGGAGTGACAGGAGACCAGAACCTATCAGTACAGCACTGCAGGTTTAGAGATGTCCTGTGCACAGACATCATCAGTGCAGTCACTGACATGTGAATCACAGGTTAGCCAGGCGGAAAATTGCCAGCGGCCTGTTAATAGGATGCTGTTTAACCAGAGGAACACTGGAAAGAGGGAGTGTCCACAAGCTTACCTCTTTATGAAGCTGAACCTTTCCACAGCATGGACAGACTGATCATGGCAGCCACTCAATGCATGTTAATACTCAGATACGTCATAATATTCAAACTGTATGTCTAACGCAGTGAGCACCAACAACAATAACCTTACACAACCATAACCTTTTACACATAACAGAGGGATGCAAGTGTTTGTACTGCTCCATTGCTGGCAAAAGAGCATATGGTGGATGGACAAAATAAACAGATTAAATTTAAACCTCTCTCTGAACCTCTTTAGTTTTTTAGTCTAAATTGAGATTAAATTTAATTCTGTTGCACCAAAACTTTAAACTATATTTCAATCAATCAATCAATCAATCAAATTTTATTTATATAGCGCCAATTCACAACAAAGTTGTCTCAAGACACTTTACATATAGAGTAGGTCTAGACCACACTCAATAATTTTGTTTACATCCGACAGTTGAAACAACTCCCCCATAAATGTGATCAGGGATTAACTTTAAACTTAATGCTTGAGGAGGTTTAACTTAAAATGGCTGGGTTTTTGAGGTGAATTGAGCAAAATGATCAAGTTTCTTAAAGAAAGTTAGGGGACAAACTCAGCCCAGTTTTACTGACATGTCTCTTCTTTGTTGCACTGCCAGTCGGCCTCTCTTTTTTCCTCTCTGTGTATTCATTTTTTAATCTTCTATTATACTGGTCATATTTTTCCATTAAATCAGCTGACAAGTTTTCTCCAACGGGGGAGAAATTAGAGCTTCTCTGCCGAGCCATCATGAGTACGCCAACTAGGCTAGTGTTAACTAATTTCTTAGCTAGCTAGCAAACAATGTAACCTTTTTCCAAGAAGGAATACAGAGTGAATTGTTTTCCACTTCTGTTGTACTTACTAGGTCTGCAGCACAGCACTCAAATTTAGTATTAACTTGTGTAGGCAAGTTTGATTAAACTCGAACTTGATTCATTTTGGTTCTAGACTGAGATCAGTATTTAGTTGTGCAACAGAGCTCTGCTTAATTTTAAATTTTGAGAGGAAAATGTGAAAAATTCAATAATTGTATACTGCACTTATAAGTAGCCGTTCTAGGGCCAGTTAAGCAAAAGTTAATCATGTGCAGTGAGGATGTAACAACCCTCTGGGCAGGATTTAGCCTGGTCTGACAAAGTTTTGCAGCGATTGGGCTCATTTTCTGTTTGGAGAACCAAAATTTAGTTCCAAGGACATAATGTAATTCCACAGATGCTTAAGGTTTTGTAATAAGAAGACTGGATGGCAGGGTGTTAGCTCAGTTTGTAGAGTGTGTGTCGTCTACAGCAGCCCAGTTTGACTCCAACCTGCATCCCTTTGCTGTAGATCACCCCCAGATCAATACAACTTTTCTTATCTATAAAAAAAGATATCAGTTAAATAATAAAGCCTTGTGATGTTCAGTATTTTTGTTATTGTCAAAAATTTCATGAAAACATCCAACAATGAATGGATCCTACTACTAGAAATATTGTCAATGTATCCAATCTCTAATATATCTAATTGTTGCAGCCACATACCACGCTGGAAACTTAGTACCCCACTGTTAATTCACTCGTGTGTCTAGGTCTTCAGATGTGATACAGGGGACGCAATGTCCATTAGCAGGAAAGGTAACATTAGTTGGGGTTAACTGCCACCCTGTGCATTCTTGACCATCCTTGGTTCTTCGTGACTTACTCACCCAGCTCTGGCACTGACCCACCATGTCTGCACTGTCTGCTTCACCGCTTGGTGGTTCTGGGGTTTGGACCAAATCGGTTCGGAGATCCCGCCATCAACCTTGTGCTGGACGGGCCTGTTGTCTTCCTTGCACCACCTCTTGTTCAGCGGTCCATTCAGTTTTGTTAGACAAAGACATTAACTTAAATACAAATAAGTCCTTGGGGAGGTGAGCTCTTCTTCTTCTGGGCGACTTTCCTTTCAAAAAGAGTAGCGAGGCTATAACACCGTTCACAACTCCAAGTCGTCCTCTCGCGTGGTGGAGTCTGCTGTTTCCACAAGGCCCCTGTATAAGCCCCACTGCCACGCTGATGTAAAACTTCAGCACCACGGGTGCTTAGCAACCAGCAAAACAACACAACACAGAGTAGCAATATGAATTATAAATTATCTCTGGAAAGTGTCTGCAACACAAATATATAACCTACAATGAGCAAGCCACTCCTTTTCACTGGCACGTTCCTTCATCACCATGAACACACAAACCAGTCAATTCTGACTCATTCCTACACACACCGTTCTGATCCCAAAACTGTTCACTCAAGCACCAAATGTTAAAAATTACACTGCCCAGCTGGTTTAGGAAATTGCTGAAAAATTTAAATAAAAATTAGATTTTAAAGATTTCCATGTTCAGACAGAATGAGCGGACCACAGACAGAACTTAAATATGAAGTATGTATTGTGGTTTTTGGTGTTTCATCTCCAGGGCTGCACCTATCCATTATTTTCATTGTCAATTATTCTGTCAGTTATTTTCTCGATTAATCGATTAGTTGTTTGGTCAATAAAATATTAAGAAATGGTAAAAAAAAAAAAAAAAAAAAAAATGTTGATTGAAGTTTTCCAAACTATATATCTCTTTTTTCATCCACAAATCAAAGATGTTCAGTTTACAGTCATAACAGAGTAAAGAAACCAGAAAACATTCAAATTTTGAAGTTTGACTTTTTTTCTTAAAAATTACTCAAACTGACTAATCAATTATCAGAATAGTTGGCAGTTAATCTAGTAACAGATTAATCGTTGCAGCTGTAAAAATCTCTGCACTCTTATCCTTCAGTCTGAACAAACTGAATGTGTTATCATGTATCCATAAACATATCATCAAATGTCATCCAGGTACTCTGGTGCAAAAAACACACACAAATGTCCTGTAACCTTTCTTTTTGTGCTTTGAAACACCAGTGAGCTAAAACAAAATCTTTGAATTTGATTAGTTAAAAAAAAAACAAAAAAAAAAAAAAACACCACATGCACTGAGATGCTGTTCATTAGGATTTTATTTTTTGGAGGCAAATCAATGAATATATGTACTTTATACAGTATATGAGGAGCACATCTCTACAGTTTCATAATGTAAACAATCTCTGAAGAGAAATGTATTCAGTTTAAAAGGAAGCCATAGTCTTCTGTTTTAAACTATTTACATGAATTAAAATATAATTTATAACATCAGATACTTCCGCTTCTATGAAACTAGATTTTAACAATTCAAAAATACTGAAATGCCTTTGTCTCCACATTCTCAAGACATATGAAATCACACAAAACGGAGAAAATAACACCATTTAACGACATCCAAACTAAGTGGTGTATAAATAAAAAAAGAAACGCAAAATAAAACCAACATATGTAAAAATATAAAATCTCACTAGCAGTATTTACCTTTTTTGTTTTACCAAAAACTAAGTTAAAAAAGAAACAAAAAATCATTTATGTGAATTTGATAGTCATTAGATGTAAATAGACAATAAAATCAATAGTAATGAAAAACAACAAAAACAATGTATGCCCTTTATGTCAAAGTATTTTCCTCCACCAAAAAAACACCCACTCACATTTAGCAGATTTTGACAGTTTGCAGTCCCTACTAAGTGCCTATTTGACATCACTGTTGCCATCAAGTTTAACAGAGTACCCATTATTTATCTGTGTATCATACAACTGTTGATGTTGAAATGTGACACAACCATTTTACAGATCAAAGACAGAAAGTGGAATCTGAAGCCAGAGTCAGGCCTGTATTGCGAGCACTCCTGTCCTGGTAGGGGCTAATTTGATGGTGTAGCTAACTGACAGGTACATTGTTTTCAGAACTGAAGAGACAATAAGTGACATAAAAACAAAAGTGTTTTTAGTGGGCCATGGCATCGGAAACATGACATCTATAAAACTGAATCTGACGCGGGCCGCTGAAAAAATGCCACATTTTTCCACGAGTCATCATGAGCCACGCCATTTATTGTTGAAGTTTAATTTTTTGGTCAACTTGCCTGTCAAGTTTTATGGTTTTTCTTGCCATTTTCCATTTTTTGAAATGAAGAGTGGAAAGAAAGGTATTGCATTCTGACGAGGGTAATTCCCTTTGGAAGTTTTTTTTTTGTTTGTTTTGTTTTTTTTTTGTTTTTTTACTTTTTTTAAAATTATTATTTGGATTCGTTGTCCATCGACCTAGGACCTAGACCAAGCGGACAGCGTTATTATTATGTTGAAATGTGTCAACGTGTTCTCAAAACACTGAGGAGAATGGTCAACATCAAAGTTTCTATAAGAAAGTATATAATCATCTAGATATCTACACAAACACACAAATATATATTCATATATATGTATATACCTTTTTATAATATGGCTATTGAAAAAAGTTATAATTACGTCAGTAATTATTTAATAATAAACCACATTGGATTGGAAAGGAGTTGAGACAGTAATAGTAAAAGCTAGTGGTAGCTTTGTTTCCCCCTCCCCCCTCCGATTGATTTTTAAGGCTTGCCATGATGAAAAATGGGGTTGTTATGATGTCATTCACCTCGACAACAATGGAGGTACCCTCACAGGCACAGCGACAGACACTGTAGAAATCCCAACACATGCTGCACTCTCAAAATATCCTCAAAATAAGGTGGAAGTCATGAAGAAACTTGGTATGCTAACAAAGCAACAGGCCAAACAGGAACTTTTTAGGTTAGTGAACAGTTAATATTTGCTAGCTTAAAGCCTTTTAAGGGAAATTTTTGGTCATCAGTAAAAAAAACAAAACAGGAAAGTTTCCACATGGGTGTGAAATCAAAATTCTCCTCCCACTGACCTCCATGCCTTTCACTATTTCAGTGTAAAAATACTTTTTGTCATATCCCCTTCAGCCAAAATCTTTTGTTTTTATTTTTTTGTACATAGCATTCACAAATTGGTTAATTCAGCCTGCTTTCATGCTTAATTTTGCATCTATCCTGCTTTAGTGCTGCATTATCTTGCAAGCATGAAAGGAACAGGAAAACTTTTGGTCACAAGTAATAAAAACTAAATTGGAAACTTTACACATTAGTCAGATTTCTCCTCCCATTCACACCCTTGACATGCAGCCCTTTGCTTTCTTTTGCACTGTTTTTATGTAAAAGCACATTATTTTGCAAATACAACGGCTCTCAGCTCATTTTGTCATTCTGTTACTTGATCTTGATTGTAATTGATTTGATCAAAATGGCCAATTTAATCCAAATGCTTCCGTTTTGGGGATGAAGTAAAGGTGCAGCAGTGAAACTGGCATTTCTACAGCGTCTGCCTCATCTGTTATCAAATAGTCTGAAACTTTAACCTACAACTGTATTTTTTCTTCTTTTCTTCCCTCCCACAGTCCCACTTTACCAGAGTCATACATGTTTAGTTATTAGCTGTTACTGTTATACAAGTTAAGTGTTCAATGCAAGTCAGATTTGAAGAAACCTGTGCACCATCAAAATGTGGTAATAACATAGTTACAATAACTTCCTTTCAACCAGAAGAAAATATTGTGAAGATATTTCACTACTTGGGACGTTATTTGTGCAAGAAGAGTATATTAGTACGATTTGTTTTGTATATGTGTTATGTGTTTACGACACAACTGACCACATTCTTCCTGTAGTTTGTTTTTATGATTTTTTTTTTTTGTGTGTTTAACAGCAGTCTACATACAGTACAGTAGTCTATTGAATCCGCAGCTCAAAGGTTGCCCGTGTTGTAGTTCACCCAACCAACCACACACTGTACATTATTACCTCAGCTTTTCGGAAAGGCTGTCTTAAAGATAAGATTATTATGTATTGCATTTTAAATTGCTTCTTAAGAAAAAAAAAACATTAAAAAATATTTAGTCATTTCATAAACGGCAAAGAAATAGAACTTTCTAGTGTGATAGTCTAAAGGGATACTTGTATCTTTTTTGTCTTTCTTTTACAACAGTGTTGGACTTTGTGTGAAGTCATTTCAACTTAATTTTTTCCCTTAATTTCCTCCCTGTACTGAACAAGCATGACCTCACTGGAACAAAACGACCGACCTGACCATCTCCTGTCTGATTAACTGCGACCCGCCACCTTAAAAAAAAAAAAACACAATACATATTATGTTTACAACGAGGCATAGTGCTATGTACACATTTTATATTCATATATTATAATATATTTTCTTTTTTTAATATGTAAACCAGCACATTCTCTCACTTTTTAGTAGTATACATACTAAGCACAAATACTCATTCAGCTGTTTGCGATTAGTTTTGTTAAAATTTCAATTTTTTTCTCAGTTTTTCAAATTTGACACCTTGTTTCTCAATCAGTATGTATAGCACTAAATTGTTTTTGTTAGTTTTGGACATCGGTGAGCCTTTAGACTTCACTTGCTGTTATTTTTTAACACTGAATAAGGCGCCTTTGTACTTAGTGTGCGTTCCTAATAAAGTCAAAGGAGAATCGAGTGATGTAAACATTCAATTTTTTGTGTGTGTTACCAAGGAGTTGATTAGATAGAGAAAGGACAAGGAAGAGGATGGGGGAAAGAGGAATTATCTGTAAGAAAGCAGGGAGTTTACCAGGGTTTGGGGAAGACCTGGAAACAAGGCTTTGAACCCACCGAGAGACAGAAAGCGATAGAGTTAAAGTTAGAGAAAGAGTCGGGCTGCGTTTTATTGAAATTCCCAGGCAAGGAGAGGAGGAACAGGGAAATCGGTTGGAATGGCGTGTCCCTGAAGAAAATAAGAGAAACAAGGGCAGGTGGGAAAAGATTGGGAATCTTCCCCTCCGAGCGCACTCAAGGACCAACCAATCGCCAAGCCACCGTTCAGCCCCTCCCGTCCCCTCCTACCCGACCTGCAAGCGTCAGCAGTGTCCGACTCAAACACGAGACAAAGACAACACTCAGTTACACGGACACAAGGTCGAGACTCCAAGAAACGGACACGCTAAAAACCGTTATGAGGCAAGCATAGGAAAGAGTTAGAGAAAGAGAGAGATTAGTCCCCTCACAAGGGGCTTAGTGGTAGAAGGAGTCATAGTATTAAAAAAAAAAAAATCACACACAAACTCCCAAACTGCCCATCAGGTGGGGAAACCCTCACACAGAACATTTCAGACATAAAACTAAAAAGAAAGGGATGGATGTGAGGTAGAGATGCTCAGCTGATACAGTACCTCCCGGACGAGAAATCTGACTCTCGTCCGAAACTTTTTCGTTACTTTCAAGCCCATCCCTCGCTCCTTCCCTGGCTGTGTTGTAAAGTGGCGGTGTGGTGCCACTGGGTTGGCAGGCTTGGAGGCTCACTCCCTTTTCATGGCAGCTGCTACTGGCTGTGTCAGGAATGTAAATTAGGCGCTAACCCGGACTGCACTTCAAGCCAGAACCAGTCACATGCAGTCAGTCAGATGACTAAGCAAGTCTACCTTTTTAAAGCACCAAAAAGCTCCACAATCTTTGGGCAAGCAGAAATGGGGAAAACACGATGATTACATTCAGATTCGTGAATACATTCCATTTAAACCGGCAGATTCATCTACTTTAGCAATGGCAATATTCCATAGACAACCATACAAGCAGCAAACTGGTCTTGTTCTCCTTCGTACTTAGAAAAACCCGACGTCACACGCTAGAGTCACCAGGAAAAAGGGATTCCTGACTGATGGACTTAATGTGAAAGAATATTGGACTGGGATGGTCTGGACAAAGAGTGGATGTGATGATTTCATGCGGTCCATTACTGAAAGTGCCAATGGCTACCAACTTTTATTTCCCCATTTTAGTTCTGCTTGCTGCAGTCCAAATGTAAACAGTAACTGTTGCATTGGCTGTGGCATTCAGGGGGTGTCATTAGGCTGCAGCCTTTATTGGACACATGTTCAGTGGGACCCTATCAAAAATACATCAAGACCCCGCAAGGTGTGGGAAAAATTGACCAGGAATCAACTGATGAAGCCCAAACATTTTAATGGAATAGTTTAAAAAGATTCTCAATCATGAGAAGAAGAAATTTGAATTCCTCTGGATTGTGGTGTCACAGAAATATGGTTCTAGGATTCTTTAACCCAAATGGTAAACATTTTTTAGAATTTCAATCACACTTGAAACTTCTTTGTGACCCATTATAGCCACACAACAGTTAACTACAATTAATATGCCTTTATAGTCATGACATGGTAATGTTAGACCTTACCAACACGTTTCAGCATCAAGCCTTCGTCATGGAGTCGACGATCAACACCATTGCCTTTGACCAAGGCACTGTGTCGAACCCTGACGAAGGCTTGATGCCAAAACGTGACAGTTTGTTTTAAGGTCTAACATACCCATGCCATGACTATGAGGGCATTGTAATAGTTTTAAAAGAGTGCCTTGGAGTTTTTTTTTTCTTTCTAATGATTTTCATGTACATGTCTCTATCCAAAGAGCACCTTGAGCAAACTCATTTTGCTTCTACTTGCACATTTTTGGAATTTTGACAAAATGGAATTTATTTAAACTTTGTTTGAAACCAGATCCAACTGTGCAACATTTATGATTTAAGTGCTTTTCTGCTGAATCCTTTAATTTGCATGGGTTGAACCCCTTTTTGTGGTGCAATTTTTCCCAGGGCCAAATCAGGATCTTCATGTATAAAACGCCTACAAAACAGAGCCTGCAGCAGCCAGTAGCAGAAGCCAAAATAGTCAGCATGGCAGAGTTAGAGATTAGAGTCAAAAGGGGGAAAGTGGAGGACAGCGGAGACATTTACCTCCTTACAGTGCATAGATCAAATCAAGGAAGCACTACAATTACAAAAAAGAAAAAAACATGATTTTTTTCTTCTTCATTTTAGATTTGTAAACTTTATCAGTCATCAAATGATTACGTTACATGTTTTTTATATATTCTTTGTCCATAACGCACACACAATAGATTTTAAAATTTATAACATCCACAATTTTTCGCTAAAACAAAGCAGATTTTTTTTTTTTTTTTTTTTTTTCTGGTTATACAACCGCACAACTTCATGGTGAACATAGCTTGCAGGTTCACCACCCGTAACCGGAAAGAGGGAGTTTTTTCTTTTTTTCTTACAAAACAAACAGAACAAAGAACACGCACACGCAGAAACACACACCACGACGACCAACGCAACGCAGGAATAGCAAGGATTTGCTACAGAGGTCTCTCGTGCCCGCTCTTCCAAGGCGGGGTGATGATGTCATCAACACAGACAGCTTTGTTATTGTTGTTCAGCAGAGAACTGTATCATTATCAGTTGTAGTTGTTGTACCATTGTTGTTAAAAGTCCTGTTTCCTCCTTTGTTTGTTAACTCCTCCAAACTCCAGTGGCGTCCTCGTTTTTTAAGCAGTATCCTCCGGTGAAAGAAACTTAAAAAAACAAGGTCCTTATCGTTATGTTATTCCAATGGTAAAAATGTAAACATTTTGCGAGGTTGCCTTGCATGGAGGTACTGAGAGGCCTGTCTGAGGGCAGAGCCGTGTAGTCGGAGGGGTGTTGCTGCAGTTTACTAAGGCTGGCCAGTCAGGGGCACTGTGCTGTCAGCGGTGCAGGGACTTCTGGGCCTCCTTGAGCAGAGTGTCAAAGTCCAGTGCATCGTATTTGCTCTTGATGGGACCCGGACCTGCCTCATCTACATGACAGGAGAAAAAAAAAAAACAAAAAAAAAAAAAAAAACAAGATGTCAAACTTAAATTCCAGGTAATTTCCTTTCAATCTTTCTTGAGCACAATTTACTAAAAGATCATGTCATGAAATGATGATGGAATATGTGCTTCTTAAACACAGAAGAGAGATGAAAACTTGTGTTCTACTTTTGCATAGAGTTCAGCTTTGGTAGTTTTGACATGCAAATCTGCGCAATTAATCCTTACTGAGTCTTGCCCCTTTTGGAACTTCAGCTAGCTAGTTAAAGGGATAGTGCACCCAAAAATGAAAATTCAGTCATTATCTACTCACCTTCATGCCAACTGAAGGTCAGGTTTAGTTTTTCAGTCCACAAAACACTGCTGGAGTTTCACAGGAAACTGCAAAAATGCCTCTATACTGTTCATCTGGAGTAATCAAAGTCTCTTAAAGCTCCGACATGCCATTCACTTGCACATGCAGATTGTCACATCACACACACTCAGTTCAGACAGTGTGCACACGAACATGACCGTTGCTCCAAGCTAAGGATCTACAGTAAAGATTCAGGCTAAAAACATGTTGTAAATGATGTCTCTCAAGTCAACTTGGCATGTCGGGACTTTAGGAGACTTGGATTACACCAGACGAGCAGTATGGAGACATTTTAAGTTCAGTTGTTTTCTCCATTTGAAACCTGGTCACCATTCACTTCCATTGTCGGGGAGATTCTGCAACACTGTTGCAACAGAAACTCCAGCAGTGTTTTGTGGACTAAATAAACTAAACCCAACCCTCAATCAACATGATGACTGAATTCTCATTTTTGGGTGAACTATCCCTTTAACTAGTGTTTTGCTAACATTTGCAAAAATAGAAAGAAGCTCAGAGAACTGTTGTTGACTAAATGTTGCTTTCACAGGTCCCCCAGCTGCACTTTTTAACCATCTTCAAATGTGATTTTCCTTTCAACATAGAGAAGCCTTGCACAGAGCATACACAGAACAGTACTGGTACAGGCTAGCTACTTCGAATATTTTTTGTCTACCACAAAACCAGCCAGTAGTCACTACATCATTAAACCTCCACAACAACCAACTTTGGTAAGACTGCGCTAAATGAAAAGTCTTGACTGGAGCAATAAATCCACCCCCCCTCACCTCCACCCCCACTTTGTGCCCAGTTTGTCACCTTAAAGCGATATTCCACCATTACATGATAACCCATTCAGTATGTACTCACCCCTATGCTAATGTGATGATGGGTGAAGATCTTCAGTTCACAAAACAATCCTGGAGTTTTAGGAGAAACACGGTAGCAGCCTCATCCAGTACAATGGCAGTGAATGGAGACCACGGATAAAACGTTAAAAAAAGAACACAAAACAAACACAAAATGTCTCCATCCTGCTTGTGTGGTGTAATCCAAGTGTCTCAGTGATAGGATGTAAACATGCCGTCGATCTCGCAAGACTTCCGCACGTGCGTCCATTAAGAGATATACAAGTCTCACGAGATCGACGCCATGTTTACATCCTACCTGCTACATGCTACAGTTGACATTTCAGCTAAAAACATGGTGTAAATGGCGTCTTTTGCGGTTAATTTTTAATGTCGCGGCTCGCGGACACTTGGATTACACCACACAAGCAGGATGGAGACATTTTGTGTTTGTTTTGTGTTCTTTTTTTAATGTTTTATCCGTGGTCTCCATTCACTACCATTGTACTGGTTGAGGCTGCTACCCTGTTTTCTGCTGAAACTCCAGGATTGTTTTGTGAACTGAAGATCTTCACCCATCATCACATCGGCATAGGGGTGAGTACATACTGAGTGGGTTATCATGTAAAGTGGAATATCGCTTTAAAGTTGTTTTCTTCACAATGTTTTACTGATGCTACGCTTAGAAATGTGAAGGCCTTTGGCACATTGGTCAAGGTTTTATACAAGTTTAAAACACAGACTCAGGCTTGTCTTTTGCAGCCACAGGGGCCACCAAGGTTGCCTGATCCACTTTGGTGCAGGTCATGCTGATTTAAAAATTTCAGCCATCTAAATTTGTCAGCGTGTGTGTTTTCGTTACCCAGATCTATGTAGCGTTTCCTTGTTAGCCTCCTTAGGCCCGCAGGTCCATTCTGGAAAACAGTCTCCCGTTCTCTCCAGTGTCTCTGAATCCCTGGCTGGCGGATCTTTATCACACCACAGCGCTCCCTACGGGGAGACAGGTAGAGAGACAGACATGCATTAAGATAATGACAGTTTGCTTTTGAGATGAAGAAGGTACATACTGGAATCTGAGGTTAAGAGAATGCATCATATCATGCAATGTTCTCAAGGACTGAAATGGTTCAATAGAGAAAAAGTGCAGAAAAATGCAGCCTAAAACATCTCCTTCATTACAGATTTGATTTGTCCCTGGATGAATGTTTCAGCACTGTATTAATATTTAAAAAATGTTCAAAATAAGTAAAATAACTATTTTTGGGTTTGTCTGCAACAAAAAGAGGACACCCTTTTGAGTTCAACTTTTAAAAGTCATGTTTAATTAATCCCTATGGTTAAATTTGTCCTCTGTAATTGACCCATTCTGATTACTTAGCATCAGTGACCAGCAACAGTGCAGGAACAGACTCCTGCTGTGATATGGGTGCCTTGGTCAAGGGCAACGGTTTTGATTGTTTTTCTTTTTATGGTTTTATGGTTTTAATGGAAACCAGAGCTCCTGGAGTGACCTACACAAAGGCAAGAAAAAGTTTGAACCTGGGACTGCTCTTAGCACCAGATGTCTCATTTGTTATCGCTCAGTGGTTATCTATATTTCACTATAAGTGTCCCAACTTTTTAGACATAGAACTGAAAATAGAGAAAATGATGACTAAGTAATGACAAAACTACTGCAGTAGTCATTACAATTTCAGTTTTGTAACTTGTTTTTGAAGGATTGGGATTTTCAGTCCTGCTGACAGAAGAAGTTTGTGGTCCAACATAAAAAATAACATTTGAATTAGTCCATCAACAAATGGCTTAACAATTAAATAGCATAGGGTTACTAGCACTAGCTACATGTCACTTTTAAACTACAGTCTGTGTCAGGAGTATGCGTTTATTAAACTAAAACAATTCAGATGACTAAAATATGACTTAAACTAAATAAAAATTTGCTGAATACAAATACTGGCTTCTAATTTTCTTATCTACCTTTGTTGTGTCTTTTGCATCTTAACACTGGTTCCCAAATGTTGCCAGATTACTTTTTGGGGAACTGAGACTGGCATTTCTGATGATTTTCTAATTACATTTCATTTACCAAGCCTAGTAACTTTTCAAGTACTTACTTACTCAATCAAGTATGACTTAAAGGACCAGTGTGTAGGATTTAATGCCCTCCAGCAGTGAGCTTGCAAACTGCAGATGCTTCGTCTCACTTTCTCCTTTCAAGCATGTAGGAAAACCTAATGGGGCTTTTCCACGGGCGCTTTTGGCTGCGCCGATTCAAACCGTGTCGCGCTGATTTGCAATTCCATTACCACTTTTATCGTGCCAAGCTGCACCCAAGGTGGACCTTCCATAGTGGGACCAAAGTGAGCCTGACCCACCTCCAAGTGGGCTGCGGTGATGTCTCACCAGCCACGGCCAATCTGTGATGAGGCTCTTTTTCACCCCCTTGAACAAGTGAGTGTTGTGGTACTCTGCTCGTGTGTGCAAGTTTGTACTTTCACGTATCTGCATTATTTTACCGTTTCATATTCACTTTCAGCTGTCTTAGAGTCATGTTAAGTTACTGCTGATAAAACCCCTGAATGAAAATGCTTTGTTTGTTTGTGCTGCTTCATAATAAAAGTGTTTAAAAAACAATACAGACTTTTACTGTGAAAAATTTATGGAAACAGCATGTTTATCCCAGAGAGACTTTACAGCCACTCGACTCGAGCCTCCTGAGCTCGTCTTCATTTAAAAGACACACCTTCAAGCAGGTAGCCCTGTTGTAATGGAAATGCAAACCCTTGCCTCGCTGTGCTGACGGGCCAAGTCAAACCAAGCCAAGCCAGCTCTGTGTACGGAAAAGGGCCATATGGTGGCTGTGAAACTCGTGCTAAATGTGAAAGGCTATATCTAGAGCCAGTGTTTGGTTTGTCTGTTCTGGGCTCCCGTAGAAATATGGCGCTGCAAAATGAAAACCTCAGTGGAAGAGAACCCGCTCCCCCTGTTGCAATTAAACCGATCATTCTAAGGTAACAAAAACACAACAATTCCTATTTATAAATATTATGTTATATTTCTGTCATAATCTGCCAAAAGATCCCTGGAAATCTTACACACTGGACCTTTAATGCCATTGCAACATTATCTCACTACAAAACTTCTAACTGCATTTAAAGTCAGTGCAACTTGCATATACACAAACTGACACTTGGCACAAAAAAACAGGTTTACAGTATCTTTAAAAAAAGTTCCTCATACGCTATCTCTTCCCTTCAGATTGCGGAATCAGGACACTTACTCGTTGCAGATGATGACTTTGCAGTCCTCCGCTTTGCCGAAAACCTGGAAGCGTTTCCTCAGCATGTTCTGGGTCACACTGGATGGCAGGTTGTGGATGTAAAACACCTGGCAGTTGTCCTGGCAACAGGGAAACCATGGCAACAGTCAGGACAAAGGACAGTACAGAATACAGATAGACGTGGGAACTGAAGCAGGAAGGCTGAGTGTAGGGCAGCATCCTGAGGTTCAGCACCTCAGACCCCGTGTTCATTTACATGCAGTCTATTAATCTGATCTGACAACTGCAGTATGAATATAAAGACTGATTATATGCCATAGGTTTGTAATGTACACACATTACAAACTTTATGGCATATAATCAGTCTTTATGTCCAAACGCATGCACCATTTTGGGACATGTTTTGAGAAACCTTTTTTCTTTAGAGGTGTGTTGTTTAGTCTGGGCCACTGGTGAGCTCAGGGGGTATTGAGGTGGAGTTTGCTTTTTTGATTTATAGCAAAAAAAGAGACTGTAGGGCGTGAATGTTCTCTGTACCTCATCAGACTTGGCTTTGTTCCTCTGCTTGTCGTCGGGACAGATCTCCGAGTTCTCACTAGAGAAGGATGAGGAAGAAAAGGGAACAGAGAGAGAGAGGATAGTGAGTGAGATAAGGACAAGGTGAAACAGAAATGTCAGACATGAGAGAACAGGTGAAACTGCGGCAAAAAGGAGACTCTCTCCCAAAGACTGCAGTACGGCATCACTCTGTTCTTCATCTCTTTCTCTCACGTTCCCACACTTTTCTCTGTCACTGTTTTCCATGTACAAAAATAATATGACCACTGACCTTGTTCTGTGTCAACTTCAAGTCAACTTTACAAGGATAGAAATGAATACTGGCCTTATTCTTAGTGAGACAGTGCAGTCTTAGAATGTTTACATGGGTTGTTTATAGAATGATTCCATTATACTGTTTTCGTTTACATGCTACAGATCAGAACACTGTTGGTGATTAAATACATCCCCTTCACAGTCCAATGCATCACCAGATCTCAAGTAAAAGTGTTAAACTGTAACAGAATTTTACTTCAAATTCAAGCAACGGTTGATTCTTTTACTGGAATTGCGGTGCATTTTAACCATAGATGATTTTGACACCTTCATGTTCCCTTGTCACTTGGGTTGGCTGATTATATACTTTATACCATACAATGTTAGAAATTTGTCAACTATTAGCAGGGTTTCTACACATTTTCCATCTCAAAATTCTAACATTTCCTTCACTGTAGATTTTTCAGAACATATTTGACTTCTAACTCTCTTTTCCCATTTCAGATACTTAGACAATTAGCCCTGGAAGGCTTTTCCGCCATGTTAGCTCTTGTTCTTGAACTGGTGCTGTTCAAGATCCTTGGAAGCTTGGTGCTATCTAGTTAACCTGCCTGCGTTTCCACCAGGTTTGAGTGAAACCGTTGTAATCAAGAATGTCATCAACAGTGACACAATGCACAACAACCTGTAGAATATGGCATGCGCACTTTGGTTCCCAAGGAAAACTTTTTTTGGTTCCAGCTGGGAACCAACTTTTCAGGTTTCAAACAAGTTCATTTTTGGTGGTAATGCTCAGAAAAGTTCTTGAACCAGAACGGGGCCGGTTCCATGTTGGTAGAAATGGCATCTGTGCAGCCTTCTTTATTTAATGTATTCATGGAAACATGAGCAGCCATAAAGGTTTGAATTCCTTCCTTCCTGATAACTTCATCACTGCATAACTCATCAACAGAACTTTCCAGGGGGGCATGCCATCCCAGCAACATTGCCCGCGCTGGCTGCCTAATCCAAACACAATGAAAAACACTTGAGATGATTTTATTTTTAGAAATTCAGAATTTTAGAATTTTAGAAAACAGTCTGCAGACACATTTTTTCATACTTTTTCTCCCAAACTTATGCAGGCCTGGAAATGACTAAAATCAAATTCCATACTTTTCCATAATATGTAGGAACCCCATAGGCAAGATTTTGTTTCACTGAGGCATCTCACACTATGATATCTCTTCATTCAAATTTTGCAAAAACACTGCACCCATTCTTTTTTTTTACAACTACACAGAGTAGATTCAAACTGTAGAGTCTGTGTTGTGAAGCAGTTGGTTTGCTTTATGTGGTGCAATATGCTGAGAAAACTACACCAAAGAGTCATTCTTGGATACAATGTGTAAATGTCTAAAATGTCCTTCAATTGTTCTTTCTTTCTCTTATTCTCATACTGTCCTCTTACTCTTTTTGTCTCCCTCTTTCTGCCACATTCTTGCTTCTCTCTGTCTTCGTCTGAACCCTCTGCTTTTCACTGTTAATCTGATCTTCTTGACTCACATCTTCACACCTCTCACACTCTTTGTCTCTCTGTCTCACCTGGAGTCTGTCTTGCTGGCGGGGGAATCGGGACACAGGTGCAGGATGGGCGAGGGTGAGCGAGACGCAGACGAGTGGTCCGCCTCTTCCTCTGAGGCTGGTGGCGTGGCAGCCACTGACTGGCAGTCTGATGGCGGCGATGATGATATCACCACTGTCATTGTCTGCTTCTCAAGTGATTCTTCGACTTCTGACACCAGCAGCCGTTCCCCGCCCTCGTTACCCTTTCCATCCGACACCTGATCGTCAGCTGCTTTGGGTGTTACGTTGCTAACTCCATCACTCCCTCCTTGCGCCTGCAGCATCGCACCCAGCATGGCAGCACTGCGCTTACGGCTCTCCCCGAGACTCAGCACACAGTAGTCATGATCGCCAAATGTGCGGTGGGTGTCACTGTCACCAGCCTGGCCCATGCGCCGCAGTTGGGCATATAGCTCCGTCTGCTCTGGAAGCTTCCGCTGGTGGTGGCCACGGCTCAGCCAGGATGAGCCCTTTGTGGCAGTGTTGGTGTTGGTGTTTGAAGCCGGGTGAACAGACTCACTACCACCTCCTCCGCCATCACCACCGCTGCCACCACCTGCGACTTCACTGCCCTTTCCTCCCTCTGCTGGTTTGAAGAGTTCATCCTCCACTGGTTTGTGAGGCGGGGTGGTGGGAGGGGTGAGACCTGGGGGGGGGGATCAACATGAGCAGGATACAAACTGCAACCTGCCAAAATAATCCAGCAAATAACGCTCAGTATTATCTCTATAAACAGATAAATAGCGTACGACTGCAGAATCTGTAGGCAAGGTCAGGATTTTGGTATCGAAAGCATTCTGTTTTCCTTTTGTAGTCCAGTTGTCATCCAATTAGTATTGACCAATCGTGTTTCAGCAGGGTTTGGTTTCATGCAGGTAAACAGTCCATGTGAAGAGCGAAAGAGGTGGAATGCTTTGGCCCAAAGTACAATCTTGCAACACATCAGCTATTATCTGACAACAATATTGCTTTTTGTTGGGTATTTTAAAATGTATCTGCATTCATATGCAAATGTCTGTTTATAGAGATTAGCCTCATGTGTTATATTGCTAATTGGACAGTAAATAATGACTGGCGCACAGAAGAGGAAGTCTTGGTTTGGTTAGCCATTATCTGGATATCTGTTGGCTACACCGGAAGCCCAGACACATTGTCAGTTGCCCCAGAACCTGAATTGTCATCAGATGATGACAGATGGATTCCGAGATTGCCCCTGGTAATGTCTGTACAGTTTGGATTTTGTATAGAATAAACAAATGAGATATAAGGAGTTAATTATTGAGAACCAAGCTAGCTATTTCCCCCTATCCTCAGTCTTTATGTTAAGCTAAGAGGCTGTAGGCTATAGGGGTGGGAATCTCTTGACACTTCACAATTCGATTCTGATTCAGAGGGCTACGATGCTATTCATCTTAATGCATCAAAATAATATCATTTCTATACATGGCTTATTTTTTTCCTATTGTGTGACTCCTTTACTTCATGCTTTTTGAATAAATGAATCTATAATTAGATTAGTTAGAAACAACTTGCACACAGTGTGGCTCTTGTCCAGTTCCCATGTCCCTCGACTTCATAGAGGCCAACATGTTATAGCAATATACTTGTTTTAACGCCAGTGGGTGTTGTTTTTGTATCCACCTTTAGTAGCTCACACTCCGGCATCCTCACCAAAACTCAAGAAAAGCCTAGCTTAGAACAGAAACATGATGCACTTGCTTATATCTGTTGCGTTTCACCATCCAATTAGTTCAGCCATAGGATACTTAACTTTACTGCACTGATTCATAGTCTTTCAAGACAGAATCACAGTGCCTCTATGAATCCATTT
This sequence comes from Lutjanus argentimaculatus, assembly GCA_034769285.1. Classification (NCBI taxonomy): domain Eukaryota; kingdom Metazoa; phylum Chordata; class Actinopteri; order Lutjaniformes; family Lutjanidae; genus Lutjanus; species Lutjanus argentimaculatus. The sequence goes on along the minus strand of JAWZSL010000006.1, from coordinate 650,808 downwards.
TTCTCCCCACACCTAGTTGGCAACTTCATATTTACCAAGCAGGTATGACAATGTATCAATCTTTTCATCTAAATTTCCCAAAATGTTGAACTATTCCTTTAAGACACTTCCAGCTTGTCCAGCTCCAGTAGAACTGACAATGACAACCTCTTGTTAGTCCTAATCCAAAACAAAATAAGATTTCGTCCCACTATCCCTTCTGAAACCTGTTGACAACCAAACAAACATTTGAGTAAACAGGAGATGTGTTTACCTGCTGTTCCACACAGATCCACACTGAGCGTCTGTTCAAAAGGCTTGGTGCTGTACTGGGACTCTCTGGTGGTGAAGAGACAACAGAGATAAAAGGGGAAAGAGAAATTAAAGATTGTTGTGTCATGTTGGAATCTGATCTATTTTTCATATTCAGGCCCATGGGAATCCAATAACAGCCTTAAAAGGCTCTCTGTAACCGCCCCACCGCAAAAAATAAAAACCAGCATAGTTTCAGCTGATGTTTGCTGAATTTGAATTACATCCCTCCCTGTAAATGGTACTGGCATTTCTCAGGGCTCCTCATTTCTTATCACAACAACCATATGTACTCTGCTGTCCTCTCCCCTATTCTTCTTCTGCTTTCTATTTCTGGCTGTCTGTTTCTGTTTCTCCAGTTGCCATGAAAGGCAGGAGCGGTGCCGAGTGGATTGGCTTCAGGCAGGATATTACTTACCCTCCACAGAGAACAGGAGAGTGAAATAAAATTTAAAAAACGCAACTTTTTTGGGTTTTTTTTTAGTGAGCTCTTCAGAAAACAGAATCATTTAGAAGATGGACGGATGCCAGTGGTTTGTACAGTACAGGAAAAACATTCAGCTTTGTGACTGTTTGTAGCTGGAGAAGTTCCAGGGTTTGAGGCTGAATGGAAGGCGAGGTTCATTTGGAAAAGTAAGAGCAGTGAGGGCACTCTGTCTGGCACAGATTAAAATCTTAGTAGGCCAGCCAGGGGTCCCAATTCATTAGGGATCTTGGAATAAAATTGCTGAATTTGGGCCTGGTTTATCTTGTTACAAGTTCAGAATATTATGCAGACTTATGAGATTATACATGACATGACTTCATGCAGTAAAAATGGTTCCAGGCTCTCTTTTTGAAGCATGAAGACTGTTTTATCATTTTGTTCATGTTCTCACTCCCTTACAGCTTTTTAGGTGACACCTCTTAGATGTGGTCTGGTCTAGATAGTGCTGTCAAAGTTATGGTATGCTGAATGTAGGAGTGTACATTTAATATTGTGTTATGTGTCACTCAGTGGTCTGAACTTTTCCACCCTGCCACCGACAAATCAAAGCCCAAACACTTAGTGTAATAGTCTGAAGTGAAAATGTATTAATCATGGACTACTGCCAGATTGTGAAGCATTAGATTATATTATTGACACAAATTCCCAAATAGGATCAAATCAATTAGTGCTGAATTTCAGAAATTACAGCAAAGGTGATTAACAGTCATTTGCATGTTTGCAGGAATTAGATTAGTATGGCTGAAACAGTCTTCTGCTCCTTCATGGAATCTGTCTCTCGCTTAGTAAACTGTTCCCATGATGTTAAATGCATTTCTTCAGCAATGTGTAACAGTAGTGCCCTTTGAATCCATTTAGAATTTAAATCAGACTCTAAAGCCTGGATTATACTCCCAAGTGGATGAGTAATAGTTCTATTTATACTATTTTCTGTAGTACGCTTGGAGGACATGTTCCATACATGTGTAGTAGATCAGCATGCATAAAACATGCTTTAAAAGGTTTATCAGAGATCATTTCCTGATTTTACTTGATTTTCATTGACTAGTATTTACTGTTTTATGTTTTATTTGCTTTGATTTTACTGACTGTCCCTTTTTGATAGTTTGCTTGAATTTTATTGACTGACCCATGCTAGTTTTATTAATTTGCCTGGAAATTGTTTTTATGATCTTACTTTGTAATATGTTTAGAGAAGTGCTCTATAAATACAGGTACATACAAATACAGACACTCAGACAATACAGAAAACGATTTTGCTTATTCTGCTGTAAAAAAACAAAAACAAATAAAAATGAGTTGATGTCGTGGATCTGGAGGGATATTATGCTACGTTCAAGACAACGTCGAAAGTTGAGATTTCCCAGTTTGAAATTTACCTCAAAGTGGGTGGGGTGGGTGCAAAATGCCAAAAGTAAACAAATAATACAGCTGACTGTTAAAAAAATTGAGTTTCATAACCAAGTGTACACACAACTGAACCCTCAGCGATGCAACATCCTTGCACATACAACACAGAGGTGGAATTTTTATTTTAAGGCATATTTTAACAACAATTTACCTGCATTTTTTTTTAATTTTAATTAATTTACTACATGACAGTATGTATTTTAGGCTACCATAGGAGCTGCCATTGTTGTGTGACATCAAACAACTGCTTCTTCATGAAATCCAGGTAGATGGACTGGTCCAGGGTTCACAAGTAGGAAGTTTGACTCTGAGTGGCATTGAATTGTACATTGTACTGTTTCTATTAGGAAATCGAATATTTGACTTCTGAGTTGTTGCTGGAATGCAGCATAAGTGTACATTTTAAATTAATATCATCCACTTTGGCTCTAGTTATCAGAATCCAGATCACATCCAAGAAGCGATCACTATAAATAACTCACTGCTAATTTTGGCAGTTGTAGCTCTTGGTGTAAATTAAGACTGACACTATGCTGAGTTTATCTGGAATCCCTTACATATCATTATCATCATTAAAGATACCTTTGGCTGCTTACACCCAATAGTGAGACCAGATGAAAAATGTTGCTGCTGCTGGGGTTCATTTAATAACAAGTAGATCCTATTTGATATTTGCACTAGTCAGGCATGGGTTGTGAATTCCAAATATTGAGCCCTATGAATTTTAGGAGGTAGTTTGCATTACAGCCCAGGTCTAACATTTTATTATAATGAAGGCATATGTTTGCCACAGAAACATTTCCCAGGGGGACCTGTCTGCTTTGCAGAGGCTACTGCAGCTTTTTTGTTTGAATACAAAATAAAAAGTGCCATCCCATTGTCCACCCGCTCCTTATTCCTCAATCCCGAATAATCTGAAAAATGTACCATTAGCCCGAAAGCCCATTTGTCCAGCAACCTGTTATTCTGAAAACAACAAAACAACAACATACCCATTGCTCTGAAAATACACATTCTCCCTGCAGTAACACTCTTACCCCAACCCCAACAACTGCAGAGGAACAAGAAGAGTGTGAAGTCTGGAAACTAGCACATCAATAAGCATAGCTAGCTTTTTTTTAAAGGTTTTAGAAGTGAGTTTTTTGATTAGTAGTAAGTTTAGTGAACTGATGTTGCTTTTTGTCTATATTTTGACATTACACTATGTAGAGTCAGACACAATTAAAAAAGCAGTGAGAAGACCAGACAAAAAAATACATTCATAAAATAATTCTTCCGCAGTGCTTAACATAAAGTACTCTGCTACTGCAGGCTACATACTGCATGAGAAATGAAGGAGTACTTTAATCAAGCCACTGCTGTATGATGAAATTCAGCAGGTGCTTCACAGTATATGGAGATACTCACGCTGTGGACTTGGGGTTGAGAGGCAGACAGAGGCAGGCTCGCTTTTCTGCAATCAGAATAAAAAGCCAGTTATAACCATGGACTACATTACACACATGCTTGGTCAATGTGTGTCTGTGATTTTTTTTCCTTCTTAAGAATAACTATGAACCTGTTTGTCTGTTTGTGTTTGTATCTTGGGCTGCCTTCACACTGCAACCACTAATTTCTCACCTATTGTGTGATTTAGACCGTAATGATCAGCAGAAGTCACATTTCCTGGTCACATTTTTTAAATTCTGTTCTGGATTTAATGGATTATGTTTTAAATCTAATGGTGAGACATGAGAGCTGCAGTATATAGTTTGTGATTTATATTCCAACACTCACATCTCCAAGGACATTCAGTAAATCCTACATCATTCACACTGTCACATTTGTCATCATTTCAATGCTACAGCAGCTTGGCAGAGCCAGTGTTTGCACAGAGGACAGCAAGACAAAAATGGACCAAACTAGAAAAGTTTCTATGAGATTTGGATTACAATTAGATAGGGCTGTACCCAATAATTCAAAGCTTCAAAGCTTTGTTCTTAACACTGACATTTGAATGCTACACAGCTTTTTTTCTGTGTCTATTCATTCTGGTTAAACCCAGTATTTGTGCAGACTTGCAGTTCATGTGGTGGCTGCGTAGGATTGTTTCCGACGTGTGTGATGCAAACATTTCCAACAACTTTTTATTTAATGAAATACTTTGCTTCAATCCATATTTGTCCTAAAGCCACATATCCACTGTGGTCTAAACTGTTTGCTCTCCCGCTTGGAATATAGGAATAAAAATGTGCTATTATAATCATCTTTGTTTCAGATAATAATTTTGCTATCAGATGTGTCTCAAACATAACATGTCAACTGTGTAGCCCTTCTTAATCAAAGCTAAATAAAAACTCTGTGGAACTTTAAAAAGATAAAATGGCTGCTAACTACGACTATGCTGTGAAATGAAAAAAATGTAATGTTCTGTCCACTCTATAAGATGTCAACTCCATCAGAATTTCCATCTGGCAGAGTTGATGTCTAAATTTAATAAAAGATTTAATCACTAGAATGCTGGCCCCTTAAAAAATTTTTTTTTCCAGAATAATTGAAGAATTAAGAAAAAAAAAACAACCTTAAAATAGGGTTGATAAAGTTGATAAGTTGATAAATAAATAAAGATTAATTCAAATTGAGGATTTTGTTTCTTTTATGGGTGATGACATAAAATGTGATGTCAGACATTCAAAGTGTCTTTCGAAAACCTCAATAGAAGCTTTGAATGAGAAAAAGTGTGTGAATGTAGCCTGTATCTTTTCTACCATCTCACCGTTGTGGCAGCAGGGTTTGGTCGGCTCCATTGTATTAGCGCTGCCATCACTCGGTGTTAGCTGCTCTGGCTGCATCTCCGTCGTGGTTCCTCCTCCTGCTTGGGTTGGCAGGAGTTTGACCCCTGCTCGTCCCTCCTCCTTCTCCTCCCTGTCCTTCCCCTCTCCTTCCCTCGCCCGTCCAGGTCGCAGCCTCTTGGCAAAGCGGCTGGGGAAGGAGGCCAGACGTCGGGAGCGCCGAACCGAGAAGGAGCCGCCATCCTCTGCCGTCTCCTCCGGGCTTTGAGGTGCCTCAGAGGAGTGGTCTCTCCTCTCAGGGCAGGAAGAGTCCTTACGAAGCTCCAGTTTAGGAGCGGTGGAGCTGGGGGAGTGGGCTGGGGCCAATTTAGCTGGAGCAGGAGGAGCAGATACTCCACCTCTGTTGGGGCTGTGGGAGTAGGGAGGGCTGTGCAGTCTGTAAGGCTTGCTCACATCGAAAGAGCTGCTCTGCTGTAGGAGCTCGCGGAGAAGGGAGTTGGCCTTCATCTCCCTCCGCCTTGCAAAGGGAAGCCTCCTTGGGGCACTGCTACCTGCCCCAGTCAAGCTCCCACTAGTCCCAGGAGTCGCCACCAAGACAACTCTGCTGTGAGAGTTTGTGGTGGCCGGGCGGGAGGCGTCAGGTCGGGCCCGAGACCTCTGGAGGTCGCGGTCCTTGCGTTCCCAGCCCTGCTGCTTGCGTGTGGGCAGGCAGTAGGTGTGCATGTATGTGATCAGCTCCACCACCGAGTGCAGTTCTTTTTCTGAGCTGAACTGAGGCTTGGCAGGTTCAGCAGGCACAGCAACCGCAATCGCCACACCCTCGACCTCGCTGCTGGAAGACTCCTCCTCTTCCTCTTCCCCTTCCTCCTCTTCCTCCTCCTCCGACTCACTGTCCTCGTCCTCTTCCTCCTCTTCGTCCTCCTCTGTGTCTGGAGCAGGGGTGTCCTCCGAGTCTTGGGCGGTGGTGAGGTGGCGGTGGAGCTCGGTGCACAGGCGGCCTGCTGGACGGACCGCTCGGGGCTTCCTCTCCTGAGGGAGATCACTCTGAGGACAGAGACACACAAACATGAATGTTTTTTGCCATGTAGAGGGCAAAGTATTTTGATAGCAGGTTTATAGAAAATGTATGTTTATAGAACAGTTTTACAGAAAATGTTCTTCTGCATCAGTTTTTCTCCTTCCTGGTTTGGAGATGTAAGCAACGTCTGATGCTGGTGTTATGACAAGCTTGTCCTGTGAACTGGAGACCAGACTACAAGAACTTAAAGCTGTAGTAGTCCAAGATATTACCTTTTTTCCAGCTCTGTTGTTTGAAAATACTAATAAATATATAGTATGTGTGTAAGACTCATTGTTGTCCTTCTTACCAAAAAGTTATGTTTTTTTTAAAGATGCACATTGGTTTAAACTGATTTTATGTCCCTCAAAAGTTATTTTAAACAGGGTGGCAGCAGGTCCTTAGTAAGTATTAAAATTAATTAATGCAAATTCACATTTACTAAAAAAAAGGCCTTAAAGTATTGAAAAAACTTAAACTCTGTTTGGGAAGGTCATAAATATATATTTATTGAATGCTGTAAGAATGGTCTTAAATTCACAAGTGCAAAATGCCTTCCTTTCTAAAGCCTCATTTTAGACAGTTGTAGTGATTCATATCATTAAAGACAAATACATATTTCATCACACAAGTAAAGGTATTTGAACAAATGTTCATGCACAACTAGATATAATTATAAATTCATAATATAAGTGTTTGCTCACAACTGTGTGCCTATAGTTTCACATGTTCATATTAGGTAAATATTGACTTTATATCAAAGTTTTTCACACAATTTAGTTTGAAAAGTAAGTGAGTTATTTCAAATTTATTTTGAAAAAGAAATTACTTTTTATGATCCTCAAGAAATTATTTGTAATATTATAAACACACACACACACACACACACACACACACACACACACACACACAACACACATCACAAAACACAACATACATACATACATACATACATACTACATACATATATATTACATATATATATATATATATATATATATATATACTCTCTTTTCAGGTTCCAGAAAATACAGCTCATGACAGGAGACTTTGGCCAATCAGAGGTAGGTTAAAGTCCAAAAATGTATTTGATGGCCTGGGAATGAAACTCAACTATCTTCCTCCAGAATCACCTACTGCACCTTATTATTGTTTGATTTTGTACACATACACATGTAAGAAGACCTTTTTTTTCCGATTCTGTACTGGTCAGATTCACACACATTCTCTGCACAATGATGATACATGTGTGCAGCAATACAAACAGCGACAAATAGCAACAGATTCCAAGAACAGGATAAAGTGAAGACAGACGGTCTACAAGGAGAATGAGCAGCTGGCGGAGACCCCGAACAACAGTAAACTTTCAGCATCTTGTCTCCGGTTGGTCTATTTCTGCTTCCACGAGATCACATGAAATCACATCCCGCAAGATGTGTTCCCTCTAGTGCATAATCTTAATATAATAATGTAATAAGGCCTGGCTCTAACCTGGAGCACTTTTTGAGAAAGTGTAAAAGTTATTTAATAGTCAGTGTTTTATTATAAACATCCAGTTTCATTTTACAAGAAAAGTTGCAAAAATGTTTGTAAATGCTGTCATTTACAGTTCTCAGAAATACTGAAAATCGGGATTGGCCAAAATTGGAATCATATGTCAGACGCTCACAAAATTGGAAACTGAAATCAGCTGAGAATATTGAAATTGGTGCATCTCTACTTTTGACCCATCCAAATGCACCATTATTGAGGCTTCTGTCAATGGACATCAATATGACATGGCGACATTAGGAAAAAAAAGCCCTCAATCTTTTACTCTGAGGAACAAACACTAAAACCTGACGTACAGTTGATGCTTTAAATCAAACATTCTTCATTTTCTATCAAAATCCACGATAGCTGCTGGAAATATCTCATCACACTATCTCCAGGTGTTCATGGGAAGAAGAAAAATGAAGTACCAAACAACAAAAACAGACTCATGAAGGCATGGGTGTATCTTCAATTTCCTGCCCTGGATACAGGAACACTGAGCACACAGCAGTAAATTCTGCTTCCGATTTTGTGAGGGATGATTCAGTGTGCAGCTGCGATGAAATGGCTGATTCTATATTACTCAGAGAGAGGAGAGAGAGAGGGAGAGACTATGATTCACGGTTGCACTCTTGCCCTGTCAGTCAATACACTGCCATCTGTCACAGCAAAGCCACACTACTCTAAAACTAAAGCTCAGACAAACACACACACACACACACACACACACACACACACACACAGCAAGGTTAGGAGGGCGTGTGATGGATACAGGCTTGGCTTATCCCCGCACTGCATGTGCTGTAGGTTTTCTGTATCTTCCTCGCTTGAGCCAGAGCAGAAGGCTGTGTGAAGGCTCACAGTGCTTTATGCCTGTACAAGATAGATGACTGGTGTTGTAATCAATGTCCACTTGAAGCACAATGCTAGCAGCTATCCAATTACTGCTAAGTCATACAGCAGTAGCCATTGTAAACGTCCTCTCTTTCTCAACACCACATCTATCATGGGCAGCAGCTGAACATCTCTGTGAGCTTGAAGGCCTGACAAGTTTTTAGTTAAAATGAGATATCAGTCATTTGGAAAATAAAAACTGTTGTACTAGCTGGACAACTGCCAGCTGGACTTTGAAAAATGTCACTATTTCTTCCTGTTCCTGTCAGAAGGAGGGTCCAGCTAGTGGGTTCTTAGAGGGTTGGGGTTAGATGGCTATTGTTTTTGTACTGAAGCCAAGTTTGACCACAGTTTTTCAGTAGTTTCATGTTCCATGACTTATTCTCATTAAGAGGCTTTCAATATAACAGCACTGATGCACTCTGACACTAGGGGTGGGTGTCATTCAAAAAATGACAATACCATTACAAATACCAGTACCCTTAAAGTGATACCAATTCCAATAGAGAACTTCATTGGATACTTTTTTAACCTGCCAATTCTATCAGTCAATTCTTCTGCTCAACCTCACCACATTACCGACTGTATGGGTTGTAGCTGCTGCAGAATTGTCCAAATAATGAGTTGCATTAAACTGACAAACACTTGCTGCCAGCAAAACCATTCCATATTGTTTGACCGAAGAAGTTATGACTCTACTTGGTACTGTGTTATTTCAGTCGATACCTTAAAGGTAAGGTAAGGTAAGGTAACAAATACCCAGCCCTATCTGAAACCCATCATTTTCAACGGCTTGCTTGCTTGGTCCAAAGTTGAATCCAGTTGAACTTTAGGTGTAAGCTTGCTCTGAACCCAAGGAGCTCAAATTGTATTGGTGTCTGAAAAGGTCTTTAGGGTAAAATGCCAGAAATTAAACCTCTGCCCACAAAGCCAGTTTGATGAAATAATTTTAGGTGGGACTGAAGTCAGTGCCCTTCAAAGTAACCCATATGCCTGATATGACTCATACGAGCATTTTCTAATCTGCAACCCAAAAAGTTTAGGGTTGGTTAGTATAGGCAACTAAGGAACTGTTGTCACCTGCAAGTCCAAACCAAGGTTTGCATTTTTGTACATTGTATAGATTTGTATAGATTTAATAGATGTTATGCACCATCAGTCAGGTCCAGTGGATGATTAAATGTCAACACTGATGGCTAAATTTATAAGATAGTTGTACACTAACTTGAAACATTTCTAGTGTGGTTTTAAATTCAGTCTGATGAGATAAATTGAAACAAAATAATCTGAACACGTAGTGCTCCCAGGGGACTGCCCGTTTTTCTGACTCCAAAGCCTCAATGGCTGGAAAAATGTCCCATTGGACTAAAAGCCCATTTGTTCGACAGTTCATTATCCCAAAAACAAATGCCCCTTGCTCCAAAATTATTCATTCTCTATTAAAGCAATTATGCAAGCGCACTAAAGAGCTAAACATGACATATCTATGACATGATGTCATCACCCACATGAGCTATGTCTCCATATGCTTGGAACTGATTGGTTTGTAGGTGGTTGTGTGTCTGAGGTTGGTATGTTTTCAGTTCAGTTCAAGTCCTCTCTCTAATCCGGAATCAGATTTTTATTTCTGATGGGCGCTTGGAAGTCATCAGACCAAAATGTTTAACATTTTGACATTTGGTCTCCTTCTCTCTCCATGTGCAACCACAGCTCATTTTATTTTGCTGTGTTGTTTTACCTTTTTCTGGTTCTGACAATAGCCTGCCAGAACTTCATGTAGTTGGTCTGAAAATCTGAACCATCCAAACAAATGTTTTCACTCTAGAAATGAATTGAAACATGGTTCAATTTGGGCTGAGACCACCTCTTTCAGTCGGGCCAAGTTTGGGCTGTTTAGTCAGGACCATGGTCCGGGAAAGGTTTCACACCTGCAGTTTTAGTTTGGGTCAAACTGAAATGTCTGAAAGTCTGGACCGAGTGAGAAACATAGGAAAAGACAACTTGGTTAAGGCTTAGATAAGATTGTGGTCATAGTTTAAAGAATCAATGTTGACTATTGGTAAGAAATGTGTTACAAACTGTGGGCTCTGGTGTCAAAAGTCAGACCACCAATCTCAACTACATCACTCTACCTCCACCTCTCTTTAGGGAGAGAATGGTCTATATTCATATGAGCGCAAGAGGTAACTTGTCAGCGGAACATAGATCATTTCAAGCCTCTGAGCAACCTATTACTTTTCTAGTCTTGCAATGCAGGAATAATTCCTGATCAAATATGGATATCTATTCCATGTACTGGTCTGACTCTAGCAGTAAACGAAGTACAGGCACTTGCTTGAAGACAACTTCTGCAGGGACAGTGATGCTGACTGCAGGCCCTGCATGCAACAGTGAATTACTTCTGCCTTAACTCGCCACCTCTGAGGAGAAGTGATTGGAAAAATCCAATTTTGCTATCTCGCCAGCCTTCAGAAGACACAGTGAATGAGGCATTAAGCAGTGAATACAGAGATGTGTGTCTGGAGTTGTAACACTACAGACTGCTTCAGTTCTACTTCACAGTCTGAAAAAAGACTGAAGAAAGCTGAAGGTTTATTGCAGGTTTATTAAGTGAAGGAAGAGTTTTAAAATCCCATTAAACTGTCATTGAAAATCAGCCAAATCTACCTTTAATCGACAGCTTTTCACAGTAATTCGTGCCTCACCTTGACCAGAGGTCTGACCGGCCGTAGGTGCAGGCTTCTGTTGCTATAGCGATGGCCATGGACTCTATCTTTGTGTGCGTCGATGCCCGTGGGCACGTTGGGAGGAGTCAGCAGCAGCATCTTCAGCTAGTGAGGAAGAGGGTGGGAGAAATCAGTTAGGCTGCACTCTGCAAATTAGCATCCAACATATTTAGTACAGTGGTAGGATGTACTTTTGTTCTTCTACAATTGTTACGTTCCACGGTTTGACTAGGGGATGAGGACCAAACATGGATGGAAATTTGGACATTTTTCAAACTGATAGCTTTTTTTGAGTCCTCGCATCCATTAAATGATATTTAGGATTCCAGAAGAGATGAGCTGAAAAAAATAAAAGGGTTTATAGTGAGGCATCTGACATTTGGCTCCTTCAGCCTTTCATTCCAATTTTTAATCTATATTCTGTTGGCTGCTAACGCCCTGTGGACAGATGTTTGTACAAGGGAATAATGTGCAGAAGAGGCCATAAGGTTATGATACTGTACATTTATCACATCCATAAAGCTGACAGCGACATGGCATGTTCACGTTTCCCATTAAAGACCTGGATTCTGCCATTTCTCTCTCTAGCATGACATAGAATATGACTTCCTCTCCTCCCTTTCTCCTCCATCCTTCCATCCAACAGTCATGTCTATCAGCCCCTCTGTATGGTTCTGGTCTCTTTCTTATTGTCTTTTGTCTACTCCTTTTGTCAAACACATATCACTTTCTTTAATCTCTCACCAATCTTTTAGAGTATTTTCTCAGTTTTCATCCATAAACCTTTGCTACTATTGCCATTTCCTTCCAGTTTCTCATCTTCATCCAACCCTATGTACATTTACATGGACTTTATCCTCTTCCTTATCTCCATCCACCCTCATTAATGCTATCTTTTACCTCTCACTCATCCATCCTTCTTTCCAAACTCTCCTTCCTTCAGATTAAACAGGAAGCCACAGTTAAGATACAGAGAGGAAACAGAACAAACCTCTCCCTGAGTATTACCTTTCAAATGGATATTAACACAGCCACTCCTCATTCCCCACTGTCCTTTCATTGCTTTTTTCATCTGTTTATTCATCAATTCCTAGCTTCATGACAGGGCTATCAGCTGATATAAATCAGCTTAGGGAGAAAATCCCCCACTAAGCTGTGCAGCATTTGCTCCTGGAGAAGACGATGTAGGAAATACAGATGTGATAGGAATGAGAATTGGAGCAGAACAGGTCTTCCCAAATGATTTACAGCAAAAGGGCCCTGCATAGACAGGGTTCATGTAATGGAACACACCCTCTGAACCCATACTGGAGGTCAACATCTCCTGGTAAATAAGGTTGGGTTTGTACGCAAATTCTTCCCTGCTGGGAATGAATGGAATTATTGAATTGAATAAGCCATTAGACATTGTAATAGAAGTGAGGGAAATGCTTTAATCTAAAGACAAATTGCTGATTTTGTGTGTTGTATACAAGATGCAACTTGGGAGAAGTTGCATTATTTCAGGTGTCCTTGTGAGTAAAATTTTCTTAGGTGACTGACAATTTTGAACACATCAAGGCTGAATGTATGAACTGTCAGTTGAATAATCAGTTCAAAAAGATGAATAACTTTAAAAATCACACAACAAAAACTTAATGCTCAAAACACATCAAGAGTCTGTTTATTTTAAGGTACAACATGACAACAAAAGCATTTGAATAGTTTTAAAAGAGAGTGCCTTGGAGCTTTTTGTGATTTTTGAGTATATGTGTCCCTAGCTAAAGAGAGTCCAGAAAGTGCTCCTACCAAAACATTAGATGAGTAACTTTCTCTTAAAGTAAAAGTTAGTGCAAAGAAAGACATTATATGTCTACTAAGGCGCATTTCCACAGATTCAGTCACTATCACAAAGCTTGAATTTCTGTTGTGTATGTCGATGGTGAATTTTAGGTGGAAACCTGTAAAGTCAGCCATTTGAATCATTTCACTTTCAGATTTTGGGACAATTTTGGTTGAACTCAGCAAAGATGTTGCTATGTTTCGTTCCTATTTGCAACAACAAAGTGTTTTGAATTTGCTACAGCTTCTGATTTGAGCTTCAGACTCTTTTCTTCACCATAGCGAAGGCACCTGGGGCTAATGTTTATTGTAGTTTTTAGTGCTATCCACCATATCAAACTGAGACATTTTTCAGAACAAAGATGAAATATTCAAAATCTATGGTCCCAATATAAATCTATCTAATGATTTAATAATCAAGTTGATAATAACAATATTACAGAAAGAAAACTTTGAAAGTGAAATTTGGAGAGAGGAAAAATACTTTAAAAACAAGTATTTCATGACCATGGCATGATGTCAGTTTGTTAAATAGTATCTGCTCAGCTAACACTCACCTTCTTTTAAACATTTAAGCACAAGCTAACCGAGCTAGTACGAGCTTAGTCATCTTCATGTTGCTTTAGTACATTAGCCTGCTGGCTAGTTAAATAAATGACCATTCTACATGAATAACAGACAGGAGCACTGTGCCATGCCATTGTCCTGACGGCTGATTATTCTGAACCCCCAACAGTCTGAAAAATGCTCCATTGGACCAAAAGCCCATTTGTCCAATGGCCTGTCAGAAACAAACCCACTGAGATGGCCTAATAAGGGCAAAACAGATGTCCATTCAGTGCCATGGTCAAGTCCAGCAGTCATTGAACAAGCACCCTCAGAGAATGAATAATTTTGGAGCAAGGGGCATTTGTTTTTGGGATAATGAACTGTCGAACAAATGGGCTTTTTGTCCAATGGGACATTTTTCCAGCCATTGAGGCTTTGGAGTAATTGGCTGTCAGAAAAACAGGCAGTCCCCTGGGAGCACTACGTGTTCAGATTATTTTGTTTCAATTTATCTCATCAGACTGAATTTAAAACCACACTAGAAATGTTTCAAGTTAGTGTACAGCTATCTTATAAATTTAGCCATCAGTGTTGACATTTAATCATCCACTGGACCTGACTGATGGTGCATAACATCTATTAATACAGGGTTTCTGCAGGTCCTTGAAAAATTCTAAAATCCAATAATTCAAATTTTAGGATTTAAAATGTCTTTAATGACAATTTTGACAGGTCTTAAAAATGCATTGATTATGAGGTAAACATTACTTTTATTAAGTTAAATTTACTTTATGTATTTTTGAGAAAATAATTGTACTGATCACACTGTAGCAATTACAAAACAAAACATGGACTTCATATCTGTACTTTTTTGCCAATATGGACCAAAACTTAAACTTTAAGTCTTAAGTTTAACTTGTTGAAACCTGCAGAAACCCTGAAATATGCTGACCCAGCTGTACTTCAACTTTATGAGTCTCTCTCTCTCTCTCTCTCTCTCTCCACACACACACACATATATATATATATATATATATATACACACACATATATATAGGTTGGCATACATCTTTATGAGAAAGTAATGTGAAAAATTATAGGGAGAAAGGTCATTATGAATCAAAATGATGAGGCATAAAGCAGCAGATTTTTGTTTATAATGGTAGTTATTTGCCATAAAGCTGCAGATTATTGTCCAGGGGTCATAGTTGGATGGTTAATTTGTATAGTTACACCATGTTTTATTTACAACACTCTCACTGTATATTACTGTAATGCTTTAATGAGTACAACATTACCACTAAACAGAGCTGGCTGTAACCACAGAATACTATCTGGGTCAAATGACTGACAGGGACGATGGCCTGCATCACTAATGGAGCCACCACGGCCCTTTGTGGGTGAGCCAACTTGGCTCAGAGTGTGTGATGATGCTCCTCTGAGAGTCCCATTGAGGAAAGTGAAGAGGAAACTGAAGGTTTGTGTCTGTGTGAAACACTGAAAGCCTTCCTGCAGCATTCGGGCCCCTCAAACACTCTACTCTTCTCTGCTTTACTCTACTCTACTCTGGACACCTTCCATAGCTCCGCTAGCAGCATCAGTGGAGGCCTTGTTTTGTGGTGGGACACACACACTAGAAAAAGTGGAGGTGCAGTTTCAATCACACATGAATGGAGTGACACACAAATGAAAGACAAACACATCAGAGGAGAAACAAACACATCAACAGAGACACAATTAAAGGATATGTGAACGCACATGGTGATAAGAAAAAACCCAAAGAGGGAGCAAAGACAGTAAAATGCACAATAAAAGAGGAAACATATGCACACAATCACTAGCACATGAACACGCACAATATGAAAATGCACCTAAAACATAAAGTACATAGGAAGAGGCAGATGAAAGCCATGTATCTCCACTTTCACATATATACAGATACAGATATACACTGATGGCTGGATAGGCCAATATCAGACGATAAATTATCAGCCCCAATATTTGTTGCGCATCTCTAAGAAACACCTTTTAAAAGAGCAACATGTAGCAATTGTGTGTGCAAAAATGAGTTCTGCAGTCCAGATAGTGTGTTGGAGCCATAGACTGTACATTAAATAGGTTGAATTCCTGTTTAATATACATCTCCTCCCAAGACCTGGGGAAGCTCAGGCAAGCTGCAGGAACGCAAGATGCACACAACATTGTCAATAACAAGTGGTGACGAGTTGATCTGTAAGTTGATCAGCTGTTCAAACTGTCAACTGTCTGTCAATATTAAATAGAGCTTGTTGTCCTGAAAACAAAAGCCCACTCCTCTGAAGATACACACACTAGAGTTGGAATTCAGTGACTGCCTGTTTCACTGCTGCCAAACTCCATATTGCTCAGTTTAACTGTTATAAACATCTACTCCTTCTACAAGATTATTAATGATTTCTTAAGACTCATTCAGCGAACATTCAGCATCATTTTGAATGTGAAGTTAGGAGAACACCTTGTTGCGTGTCTTCAAGTTTCCCTTATTCACTGATGACATATCATGGTAATTTCATGATTTATTGCAGTAAATATATTACAGATTTCTCCTTTAACTAAAAAGAGAAACTGCTCTTCCAGGACAAAACTGCACCAAGCTGGAAACTGAATTTGTGTCACTGAAGCATTCTAAGGTAACAAAAAAGAAACTTTTTTTTCAGCTGATTATACATAACATACTATCAGTGTTATACTACATTTCTGACATATTCTGCCAATAGATCCCCATAAATCCTACAGACTAGATCTTCATGTTGCTCTGTTCGCCAGTATAATTATCACCAGTATAATTTTAAAACCATCTGAAATACCTTAAAATTACCATCTAGATATAAAACCACCTTTCTTCTTATTTCAGACATAGTTAACATTTGGAGATACAAGATTTTATCTGAGACAAAGAAGCACAAATATATGCTTGGAAAGCTTTTGTATTGTAAACTGTAAAACAGTTTAGTTTCATCATAATTATATTTTAGATGTCTGCAAATCCATTTTGATGAGCCATAATTACAACGTGACCGATCTCATCGACAATCCAGTCTGCAATTACAATTTATATAATAAAACCAATAATTCAAGACAGAGATGGATAACAAAATACAGGAAAAATCAAATCAAAAAGAGAAACTGCTGTTTTTCACTAAGTTGTAAATATGATTTTATACTCATCTACATGCCAGTATGAGTGTATAAATCTATTAATTTCGTTACATACAAATCAACAAAAAAAGAATGTAAACTGACTGAATGACTGACTGAGTTATGACTAGTAATATTTTAATGAAATCTTTGATGGCTCATAAATAAATTGAGTCTTTAATATGAATCCAATCAAGCTAATAAAATGTAAACAGATTGACATGTGGTGAATAGACACAAACACACGCGCACACACACACACACACACACACACACACACACACACCCCACACACACACACACACACACACACACACAATCCTGCAGTATCGCTCCTCACCAGCAGAGGGCAGTGCCACACTCAGGCCTGAACACATGAGTGACAGCAGTCATGTGACAGTGAGCTACTGAACTGATGGAAATGGGGGTGAAGCACACACACACACACACACACACACACACATGTGGCAGCTTCAGTAGAGTAAACAGCATAATGTTATTACAGCAGGCTTTTCTGTGTGAGTGGATGTGAATGTCAGGTTGCTTTTTTTGCCACTGACAGTTTACGCAGTGGAAACAGAGCAATGATACAGGATGATATGATTTATATACTGTAAAGTGAAATATTCTGTTTTCTGTCAGAGGGCATGGAGTCAGTCCTGGAATCACTGGAGCCTCTCAGAGTTTCAGAACATTTCAGACAAGTGAATCATTCAGTGAATCTAAATAGTGTTTACAAATCAGGGTCATCATTAGTCATCTGTTATTATGAAACTTTTACAAATTAATAGTTTAGAGGAAAGTTTTTGTTTGTTTTAGTATTTTTTTTCTCGCACAAACAGGAAAAGATACCAGAGTGGAAAACATAAATTATCCAAATAGATAAAGACCAGGTCATGGAGCAGCTTTGACATAAATATAGGTACTTGTAGCAGTGTAAACAGCAATTTAAACTTCAAAATATTTAGAATTACTTAAGTCAAGTGGCTGCTACAGGTGAATAGTAATCGCAGCAGTAGTGGTGTAAAGTAGTTATTAACAGAGACAGTGAAGATGGAGACCTCCATCATAAGCTTACACAGGAGAAGTTGGGCTTCATGGCAGAAATCCTCTAAAACAAAACCATGTTTTTTCCCTAAACTTTTATACTTAATGTATAGTTTATTACTAGTTTATCAAAGAGTCTGATATACCTGTTGACCTCCAACTTTTGAGTTTGTTAACTCACAGAAATTATGGCAATGATTGCCTTGATTGTTGTGAGTACTTTTAATTTAGTTGGATTTACAGTGCAGAAATGGCAAAGATTTGTCAATTAACAGACCATATCCCAAACTATTACTGTACATATTTATTTCATTTATTTAAATATTTATCATTTACTTTTGACAGGGACAACATATATATAGAGGCATAGCTACATTTAAGTAAAAAATGCAAGTGAAGCAATGTACATAGGACTTCTAGTCAAAGCTAATTTGCAGTCATTGTCCCTGGTTTGGCATATTTAGAACAAATTGTACAAGTGGGTTTAACCACATTTCCAAATCAAAATTCTCAAATTCTGATTTTAAAAATTAAACATTCCTTTTAAAAGTGCTTGCATGAATATTTTTGGTTAATCTTAAGTGGAAAAAAAGTTGTTTTTTTTACTGTTCCTTTGAAAAACAGCCAGTAATGTTCACCTGACATGTAAATGATATTAGTTGACTCATAACTTCAGACAAAGAAAACTGGATCCTCCCGAGGTGAGAAGAGGTCTGACTTGTCTTGCTAGTCACAACCGTGCTGCCTGGAGGTGTACTGAGGTGATGCCCAAGGGAGAAGATTTCTGAAGTTGTGGAGGCAACAACAAAGACAGAAACAGAGGGAGAGACTGCGGTAGCTTGGCAGCGACCATAAGTGATCGCAGTAGTGCTGGTATGTGGTTGTGTGACAGAAAAAGGGTCCTGTGTGTATGTGAGGAAACTTTTGGAAAAGTGTGTTATCTTGCCAGCTGTCAGAGGAGTGAAGCAACAGCCAGTTGACTGAGAGCAGTGACTGTGTCAGGGGATAGAGAAGTCTTTTTCAGCTCTACTGGTGCAATATTTGAGGAAAAACAAGCAGGAATGACATGCAGTGCTCATGCAGGATAAATCATGAGAGGTTACAGCAGCTTTCAAATGCAGGATACAGTATTGGTATTTAGATGTGTGTAACATGCAGAGCGCTTTAAGTTTATAAAATAACTTTTGTAACATTTAGGTTTCAAGTCAGACAAAAGTAGGAAAAGTTTTCAGTTAAAAACAGAAACTTCTCTGGTAAGACTTTATAATAACCATCAGTAATAAATGGTAAATTGATAACTAAACCTTTACTTTACCATTAACAGACATTAAAATGTTCACATATTCTCTATAAACCATTTATAAAGCAATTGTAAAGTTTTATTAACTTCAGTTACAACTTTATAATAACCAGTTAATGTTCATAGATATTCCCAACTCATATAATATGCAACATCCAGGTAGACTTTTAAAATAAAGGCACAACAACTACTTGGGTAGGTTTAGGAAAAGATCATGGTTTAGGTTAAGTACATTGCTTAAGTACTTTATAATCATCAGTTGCAATGTTATAATAGCATCCAAATAATGTTTATAGACAGTTCAAACTAATTATTAACCATTAACAAATATCTGGTTCATCTCCTTAACAGTTTACAAATCATTAACATATGTATGTATATATATTTAAATAAATACTTCATATATGTGTGTATATACATACATATATATATATATATATATATATATATATATATATATATATATTATATATATACATATATATATGAAGTATTTATTTCATATCTCACAAACTAATGATAAAATGACAGTCTTACTGGTAAACATTATTATGGTTGAGAGTAAAGTCCTCCTGCAGAGTAAAATAATTAATAACCAAAGTTTAATTAACAGTTCACCATTAATTAATGATAATGATGATAATGAATGTTATTATAAAATGTTACAGAACAAGACTGCATCAAGCTGGAAAGTGAATTTGTGTCACTGAAATTTAAAGCAAGTTCAGACTCATCTGTAAACTCGTCTGTAAACTTCACATCATTACCTCCCGGTCTGCTCTCTCAGTGTCACTCTGCTGGTAATGCACAGAAGATGCTGTTTGCACCCAAAATCATTATCTGATCATGTCTGAAAAGTCCAAGACAAAGACACCCAGCTGACAGATGATATAAACATGATGGAGGGGGGTTCTACTATGACTTACACTGAAGTCAATCAGGTTCTTCTCGGTGTATAACAGCAGCTATCTAACAGAACCAACCACATCTCATTTGACCTTCACTGTCTTTTCTTAGATGGAGGTGGGAACTGAGAGGACTGGCAGGCGTAACTGATTAACCAGCCTGCACTCATTCTTATTTTGACAGAAGCTGACTGATAACTAAGGAGTCTTCAAGGTGAAACAAGAGCAGGGCAGTCATGTGTAGAACCACTATGTTTTGCAACACAACAGTGAAGATGATGGCATCTGGTGGCTTGACCTCACAGTATCACTGACCTGTTGTTTTGGGCTAAACAATACCTCCATGTCCTTTAACAGCAACAAAACCAGTTCTGTCTTGCTCGCTGTGTTCTGTTTGTTGTTACCATGCCAGCATAGTGTTAGCTACCTACCTACCTACACACACACACACACACACACACACTCTGTCTCTCTCTCTCTCTCTCTCTCTCTCTCACAGCTATCACTATGAGGCCTGGCATTTTTTTGGCTTCCTCAGCTGCCAAACTATCCTTATTCTTGTACTGAACCTTCTGAGATCATTAGAGTCATTTCAACCAATTCGGAAGGAATGCCCCTTCCTCTGGTCATTTGTCTCTCAGATCCTCTAATGGTACCAACAGAAGTAGCGCAGCCTTAAATAAACATAAAGGTAAAATATGACTAGAGGGGAACCCTGAGGGCCTTCTAGGCCTTCAGAGGAGGCATAATATATCACTATTTCAAATGTTATATTTAAAGATTATTTTTTGGGCTTTTTGCTTTTATTCTGATAGGAGAGCACGCAGTAAATGAGCCACATGCGGGAGTCGAACCTGCGGCTACTGCAGAGGACTGACAGCCTCAGTACATGGGGCGCACACCCTATAGCTATAGGGGTGCCCCCTCAAATGTCATATTTAAATATATTATATTTGATTTATTTCATTTAATTATTAGGCTATTCTCTTCTAAATCTAATTTAATAAATCTCATTTTCTATCAACTTTGCTTCAGAAATGAAAGGGTTACTGTTCTGTTGTTGTCTCCAAGCAGAGAAAGGTTAGATCTGGCTCACTCATTGGTTAGGACTTCATCACTGGGACAGAAGTAAGTGTAAATTCTAACTTAACTAGTCAGAGCATAATTTTTTACTAAATTAATTGATGCAAGCCCTTGCAGCACCAATGGTGTAACTATTTATCATAAAATGTCACAGAATTATACTCACTAATGCTAAAAAGACAGTTTGTCTAAACACAGTATATTTTTTTCATTAATTGCAGTCATTTTGCGACGCAGTAATCCAGAAGAGACTTAATTTCTGAACACTGATCTAGCTCACTACTACTACTGTACTACAGTGAAGTGTCTCAAGCCAGCCAGAGAACTCATGGCCGCAATAACCATGACGATGAAACTCTTTGATCGCTGATTGCCTTAATTATTACTTTACACCAAACTCATTAGGATATTCCCCAAGTAACAAACTAACTACTAGTTGCGAAGCGTCTAGTATTGACACTCTATGCTTTACTAAACAATGCATCGGATGCATTTCTCTGTCATTCATTTCTTGGTATCCTTTTTTTCATTTTTGCACATGTATTTTAAAATAATGGAATAAAAAACCTTGAAATTAAAAGGATTTAGCAGATATTCATGTTTTTTCATGAATTCTGCTAAATTTCATGAAAAAATCCAATCATATCCACATTTCACTCAA
This sequence comes from Lutjanus argentimaculatus, assembly GCA_034769285.1. Taxonomy (NCBI): domain Eukaryota; kingdom Metazoa; phylum Chordata; class Actinopteri; order Lutjaniformes; family Lutjanidae; genus Lutjanus; species Lutjanus argentimaculatus. The sequence goes on along the minus strand of JAWZSL010000006.1, from coordinate 629,096 downwards.
AACCACAATGATCAACCTCATGGTGGGGCTAGAGAAAAAGTCATCAAAATCATCAGGACCAGACCCTAAGTCCCTCCCATTATTGCTTCAGTAACAGTTGTGCAAGCGAAGCACTAGGCAGAGCCTGGGTCAGCCTTCTCCTTTCCTGTTGCCTGATGTTAGCCAGCTGCTAGGTATTTAGCATTTTGCTAACATAAGCTAAGTTACAATGTGATAAAGATGTTTGTTACGGCTCTCCCATCAAGATCTTTTGACTAAAGCCATAGCATTAGTTAATTTATCGATTATTTGTAAATGATTATATTAATTGCCAGCTATTTGATAATCAATTAATTGTTGTGAGTCATTTTTTAAAGAAAAAAAGTGCAAATTCACTGATTACAGCTGATTCTCTGATGTGAATATCTTATGCTTTCTTTACCCCCCTGTGTAGGTAAACTGAATACCTTTGGATTGTGGAAGAAAACAAGATGTTTTTTGTTTTTTTTTTTACAATTTTCTAATATTTTATGGACCAAACAACTAATTGATTAATTGAGAAAATGATGATGACAGATTAATCAACAATGCAACTATGTAACATAGCACAGAATATACCTAAGTACAGGAAAAGAACAAAGTTGAACGGATTCCACGTGGTACCAAGCTTGCTTAGCTGTTATTGGAACACGAAACAAAAAGGGGGCAGGACTGCAGATTGAGTCCATTCATCCCTAATACCACACTGCAAGCATGGCTAAATAGTTTTAGTACTAAAATAGTATTAAATAAATACTATTAGTAATAAAAGTAATAAATAGTACTTAAATTTGGGATTATGAAACCTGCAGATCTCCAGATTGACTTGTCGTCATTTTAAAACATCAAATATAACTTCACTAAGAGCAGTTCTTTTTGCTTTTTTCCCTTTTCACGACATGTAAGACATTAATCATCAGTTTCCAGTAAACTTCAGGAGCTGGTCCTGTTGAGTCCTGTTGTTCACTTAGTTTACTTCCTTGAACCTCAAGAGTTGCAATATCCAGCTTTTCATTGTCCAGCTTAACAAACCCCCTCTGACTTCACTGACAGACTTGTTTTATAGTTTGACTCAGTGTGTAATTGGAAGGCAGTGCCGCCTGGTGAATATTTACGCTGAAGGTATTCAGCCATCCGGCATGACTTATGGCTGCCAAACAATAGTATCTTTGTAGACTGCCACTAAATCAGACCGTGCAACAAAACCCTGCGAGCAGCCCATTTGCTGTTTAAGTCAAATTAAGGAAGCGGGCTGGATTCATCTTGACAAGTGCAATAAGGCCACATTACAGCAGTAATCATAAGTCGTTTATTGCAGTGAAATAGCTTCCTGCTTCAATTAAGCTCCAGAGCTGAGCACAGGCCTGCATTCATTTGACAGCAGAGTGAACCGAGGAGAAAGTAGGGCACAATATTCACTGTAAAGAGATATGGCAATTTGTTGTTCCTGTATGATGAGACGGTGGTTTAGTGTTTTTTTGGGGGTGACGCGGTTCAGGTGCAGGCAACGGATGACAACAGGAGGGAGCAGAGTGAGGAGAGAAAAACAAGGTTTATTCCTTGAAGTGTGGTTCAGGGAATGACAGAGGGCCTATAGAGAGCGGGAGAGAGGCATCCAGCAGCACTGTGTGAAAAGAGGGAGAGCGGAGGGGCAATGGGGCTCAAAACAAGCAAACACATAAACTGGAGCACGTGCTGGAAGACCACACACGTCTGGATTACTAAACTTGTGAGGTCTCTGGATTAGTTATCCTTAATCCTAAAACCTAAACTAGGTCCAGATTTTAAATGAAAATGACAGTCTATCACAACAGAGACTTTTCAGGTATCTGTACTTCACTTGAGAATTTATTTTCTGACAACTTTTTGCTTTATCTCCCTACATTTCAACACAAATATCTTTACTTTCTTCTTCTTACAATTTTAAAACAGTCTTGTTTTGATGGATTTGAGCAGGATTATTGATTATATAAATTTTTCATCATTGCATGCCGCCTTCAAAACATCAAGACTGATTTCAACCTAAACATATGGGACAATAACACAGAAAAGATGTCTACTTGGTGTAACCATCAGTGTCTTTGATAGTTGGTAGTCTTTTTCACTTTTACTTGTGTAAAATTTTGCCCAGTAGACTTTTACATTCACATTTATGCCTCTTCTGCTTTTTTGCAGTTTTTTGATACTGTTTTGTGTATATTTTTGGACAATGTAACATGTATATTTCATACTGAATACTTTAATTGTAGAAAATGTTCCTCAGTTACTTTATTCATGTTCTTTCTTTCTATCTCTCCTGATATCTTTATTTTTGTCTCCTGTAATTTATATTCTTATATTTCTATTTCTATCTATATCATTTTTTTATTTTGGATTTTTCTTCACCTTTTACGTGTGTTTTTATTGTTTAACACCATTCATAATTTTTTATCAGTTATGACAGTTTTGTACCCACTAAAGTAATTGCTGTGATATGGGAACATCACTACATCATTTTACTGTTTGAATTTAACTTGTGCAAATAAAAAAAATAAATAAAAAATACATATTCCTAAGCTAACCTTATTAGCTCTAAATTTAAAACTAGTTGTAATCTAGTGCTCAAACCCTAAACTGAAAATTAATAGTAATTCTAATCATTGCCCAAAACTAGTTGTCAACTATTGACTTAATTGCCAATAACTAGCTTTGATTAATTTTTCAAGAAAAAAAGTCAAAATTCTCTGATTTCAGTTTCTTAAATGTGAATATTTTCTGGTTTCTTTACTCCTCTATGATGGTAAAGTGAATATCTCTGGTTTGTAGACAAAACAAGACATTAGAGGACGTCATCTTGGGCTTTGGGAGACACTGATTGAGATTTTTAACTATTTTATAGACCAAATTACTAGTTGATTAATCAAGAAAATAATGAGCAGATCAATAAATAGCCTACACAAAAGCTAATTTAATTCCTATATATACTCCTCGAATAAGCTTTTGCAGCAGGTCCTCAGTCTGAAGGCTTTTAACTATCCTTTCTATTCTTGTGGGGAAACATGGTCCTTAGAAATACAGAAATACAACAAACACCCACAGAGGACGAGACTGGATGAAAGGTTGCTGTGTGCCTCAGTGCCCCTCTGTTTTCCTGGAGTTAAAGGCAGACTTTGAACCTCGCAGGCCAACAAGGGGAACATCAAGGTTAGCAAACGCGACACAGATTAAGATACTAGGGGAAAAAAAAAGAGGGAGGGGGAGCATGGGAAAGGAGAGGCCCAGCGTGGCGGGTGTGAGTAGGGGGAGTGGATGGTGTTTGAAGCATGTTTGAAAGACTCCACTTCAACAGGCAGTGGTTTTTGAGCTGTGAGACTTTTTGATTCACACACCATTGACAAAAAAAAGAGACATGAGAGTATTTGAGGTAAAGCTAAAGTTCTTAAATGGGGGTAAATGTTCAGATATGAGCTCCAAAAGTGAGGTCAGGGACCCTCAGAGGGTTGGAAATGAGTGTTCTGATCAGATGTTCTCTCAATTACGCTGTCCAACAGAAAAGGTCAAAGAGAAAAACTGCCCCATCTATAGGAAGTATAAAGGTGTTCTTACTAGAGATGGGTCCTCTGTCTCAGCCCCCAGGGACTGACTGAAGTCCCCAGCTGTGAGAGGAAGGCTGTCCTCTTCTTCCTCTTCCTGCTCAGGCTCTTCCCCCAGCGCAGGGAAGACAGAGAGCCCGCCCACCTCGGCATCCACCATGCCATCCAAACTGTCAGTCAGAGCGGCGAGCAGAGCCGCGTTCTCCTCTTCTATCTGGAGGCAGTCAAACACAGAGAACATGAGTCAGAATACAGAGTGACTTTAAAGGGAAAGTCGGTCATTTTTAGTTGTTGACAAAAGAAAAAAGTCTTGAAAGTTCATTCTTGGCTTTGTAACTTGGGTGTTTTTCAACCTGGAGGCTATTTTCTCATGTTTGTGTCAAAATGACTGATGGGGATAACAATTTTTGAAATTGGTCCAGTATTGAGTGGGACCACAGCGTGAAACAGGCTGCGATGTAATTCTAGACCATTACAAATCATCAAAGTACAGTAAATCAGGGGTTACCAAACTTTTCCATGCCAAGGCCCCCCAAATAGCATTAGCTGTGTGGGTTGACCTACAGGACTTGCATGAGTCACTCATACCCTTCTCACGTGCAGCAGTTAATCCATACTTATGTATGGATCCATATTTATGTATGGATTAACCGCCTATATGTATGTTGCTTCATGCTTTGCGAATTTCACTTCGTGAGGAGGTCTTAGAATTTTTCTGTAGCAGACCCAGTGGCGTAGATGACGTAGGGTTGGTGGGTTTTGTAAACCCATGGGCCCTCTTGTGGTCAAACTTTTTTTAAAAATTTTTTTAAATGTAATGTTGCCGCGGTTGACCCTCGCAGCGGCAGGTAGCACGGAGTGTAACATCAGACTGGGTCACTGCATTTTGTTGCATAAAAGGGGGGATACGAGCGGCCCCTCCCAATTTGAACTGATCCATGCGTCTAGTGAATGTGATTGGCTCAGCCGCTCAGACGGTGACCGTTATTTTTCTGGAAAAAAAGAAAGAAAAAAGCAAGCAAGGTAGAGGAGATTTGCAAAGATGCTGAAAAGAAAGAAGCCACCAGAAAAAGAGATGTGTGGTGCAGATAAGCGTAGGGCAAAAAAGAAAAAAAAGTTAATTGAGGATGCTAAATGCACCAAACTGACAGATCTCTTCTGTCGTGGTGGGAGCAGCCAGGCCAGTGACGACACGGGTCCGAGCAGCAGCACGGCCACAGCAGGTAAACAAGCACTGTCTGCTGTAACACGGCGCTATCATGATCTCAGACTTGAGACTAGGGTTGTCACAAGAACCGACACTACCGGTAATCTGAACGTGACCGAACCTGGATCCGCTCCAGCTGCTTGGTGTGGCCACAGCCACAGCTGAAGCCCATAAACATGACGCGCCATGTGTCTTTCTCCGGTCAGTTGTCATGGGAACAAGACGCTCTGACGGTGGTGGCGCATTTAGACCATAATACATCCATGGTTTGGAGCAGAGACAAAACAAACGTGTGTGAATATATAAAACGGAGCTGAAGAATGAAACAATAAGTTTACACCAGTCAGTGGAAACAGCCTGAAAGTGAGTGAATGAGAACAACAGTTCTATCATTGAACTACTAGGAGAATAATAATAATGACTACATAACTTCCTGTTTGTGTGGAGGCATATTTACCATTTTACCTCATGTTTCTGCCTGAGAAGTTGTTAAAGTGCAGCTTAGCCTAAAAACAAGTTTGATGTGTCAGTTGTTATAATTATTGTTGTTGTTGTTGTTATTATTAGGCCTATTATTATTATTATTATTATTTAATAAAGTAGCCTAATGATTTTAGAAGCACATGCTTTTTTTTCAGTTGTGGTATCGAATAGAGTATGTAGAATCGTGGGAATTTACTAGTATTGGTATCGACTACTGAAATTCTGGTATTGTGACAACCCTACTTGGTCTATTCCTGGCTTACTTATTCCTTACTTTTTTGGCTTTTTTCTGTCCTCTATTCGAGTGTGCAATGTCGGGCCCCTTTGACCTCAAAACCCATGTGGAATACAGCCCAGTTACGCCACTGAGCAGGCCTTTTGTCAGCTGAGCTGTCAGCCTGTTTGGCATGTCTTTTCCGTTACAAATATGTGTTGTGAGTTAGCACTAACTAGCTGCTAGCTAGCTGTATTTCAGGAGCAGAGTAGCTTTGTATAAGGCGCAGACTGGTCCGGTTCAACTCTGACAGCCTATGACCTTATTGATGATGTTTAGACTGGCAGGCAGTTAGAAAGATGGGCACGTAAAGTAAAATTTCAACGTGTCATATAGTGTTATGAATTAAACTTACTATACTGATAGTACTTACTATACTGCATAATTATAATAATTCAAGTTAGCTTTTTATAGGCTAAGGTTGTATTTTTTTGTGATCAATTTTTTTTATTATTCAAAATTTGAAAAGACAATAAACAATAATAACAATAAGCCACAGCAATTGATAGAAAAAAAAGTGCAAAATGACAACAGGACAGACAAATGGGCAGAAAATGGAAAGAAAAAAAGAAGGGAGAAAAGAAATGAAAAAGTAAGAAAAGAAACCACCATTCCCTCAAACCACCCCAGGGCACCCCAGGATCAAATGCGATAAACCAGGTTAGATGCTAGATCCGTTCCTTTAATGTGTCAGCCGTCAACACCCACAGACTAATGTTGGACTCTTTGACGCCAATCACACGAGCAGTAGACAACTCCAAATAAATTATATCAAGAAATGTGAGAATTTGTATGATGTGTGTTTTATGTTGATAACTTCACTGTTTCTGGAAATGGAGTCTGGTGTCTTAGTCAACAGTGATAAAACAGCTGCTTCTGGTTAAACAAAAAGGACCTTACTCTTTCACACAAAGGTGTATCTTTTGATCCTTTCCAAAATGATGATTCAATTTTATTTTTTATCATTGTTGTAAGTCTGAAGTTATTCTTACTTTTTCCAGCTGTAAAAATGTGTAGCTTACACAACAAATAAAAGAAAAAAGGCCTTAATATTTCCTCAAATACAATGTGCAGCCTACTTCCACGGCTCAGAGCCTTTTCCTCTAAATTTTGCCAGTGGTTAGTTTTGAGTCTCCTTAGGCTAGCTATGTATGCCAAATCCAAAAAAGAAGTCTCTGAGGAAAATACAAACATTTTCTTTTGATATAATGATTGCCAACCCCTGAGAGAGGAGGAGACATAAAATGCAGGAGATTTTCCAGAGAGGAAATCACCTGACAATCACCTTTGCTTATAAGCTAAAATATGGCCATATTGCATCCTGGTCCATTTCCTCTGATTCTTCCCTGAGTGATAATGTTGAACATCAGGACAAAATAGAAGCCCTCTAAATTACAATGCATTTGTTCACATGTGCTTCTAATGTTTTAGTTAACGGATATGCAATCAAACATTTCTGGAGAAAATGTTGTGATTAATTTTAATTTTGGCCAGAGGAAAACCACACAGCAGCTAATTAAACCCCCCAAAGCAGCATGAATCAATAATCACTTTTTCTTGTCATTTACTTGTTTTTATTTTCAGGGAGCAGCTGCCATTTAATAAAACACAGCTTGTATAGAAGATACAAACAAGCTACCCTGATGGATAAAGATTTTAGAAATGCACAGCTACAATTTCCTAATCCTTGCTTAACCCCACCCTGAAATCCACAGAAATGAAACATGTTTGAGTCATGTTTTGTTGGAAAATAACTCTGATACATTTATTATTATGAATTCTGAATTTAGTTTGTTTTGGAGGCTCTGTGTCACTGCTGAATCACTTTCTTGAACCACTCCTGTTTATCTTCCTCCTCCATTCAATCTAATGAGCTGTTAAAGCTCTAAAGTCATTTCTTTCTTCCTTTCCACCTTATTTATTAACAATGTTCAGGATGATGCATCTCTAACCTTTGACCTCATTAGTACACAGGTTTGCTGAAATAGGGCTTTTATGAAAAAAAAAAAAAAAAAATCAGTACCAGTTGGCACTGTCTACCTCTCATATCATATGTTGCATGGATTTCCTGTGATGGCATGTACGCTTTTTTGCAATTTTCAAGCATGAAAATGGTCAAATTTACAGATAATCAGCAGAAAATATTGTTAATCTGTAATTTCAGTCCAAAATGTGTTCTCTTCCCATCCTTCCATCCTCCCTGTTCATCCACACAGGGGTTGTTTACTGTGATGGAGCTGCCATCTTGCTGAGAGCAGAGTCTGGTGGAGAGGTGATAGCATGGCTGGCCTACGGGAAGCCACCAAGCTCCATTCATCTGTCTCTCCCTTTTATCATCCAGCTCTATCTGTTCCCGGCTGCCAAACTATTTTTTTTATATATTACATTTATTCTCTCAGGCTTGCTGCCTGTCTTTCTCTTTGCTGGGTGCTGCAATTTAGAATTTGAAATTGTCTACAAGATGTCAAAAAGTTAACAGAATCGAAGTTAAAGTGTTTTTTCTCAATTTACATTTACACTGTCTCCATCTGCCTCAGTGGATATATCATAATCAGAAAGGCTTTATTGCCATTACTAGTACGTTTGTACACTCAAAAGCACTCATGGAAATTACCTGATTATTTTAATTAGATTAGACTGATATTAATTAGATTTCCTGGATAATAATTAGATTCCACAGTGAGTCAGAAAGAAAGAGAGAGCAAAAGAAAGTTGCATCAATCAGCTTCTTTACTTAACAGTATAGATGCAAACACAGCTCTATGATTATTCTGAAAGTAAAATCCAACCTTTCTAACTCTATCCACTTCCCTCTCTGCACTCACCAAGGTTAAATGAAGCCCACACACGAACACCGATCAATCCTGCCCGACGTGGGATTAGATTCCAATACACTGCTGTAAATAAGTGGCATATTGAGGGACAGGAGAGAGATAGAGACACCGCAGGCTTCATCCGTCTGCTTATCACTATATTCATTACTGTATGTTTATAACCGAATGCCGTCAGACCGTCTGCTCTGCTGTATTAGTCTGATCAATACGATATTGGCTAAAATATAATATGCCAGGGCAGGGGGCAGGTAGCAGTAGAGATATGGAAAAAAATATCCCTTGTTCTTAAAAAGGTCTTTGCAGGTGACACAGGGGACAGTATGAAAAAGTAATGTGTGCAATCTATAAAATGACATTGTGTACAGCTATAGTTCCGATTAGTTGTAAAGCTGAGCACAATGAGCAGAGAAATGTCAAGAAAGCAAGGAAAGAAACATTCAAAAATCAGAGAAAAGACACTTGAAAAGTAGGAAAATATAAAGAAAAGAAGCATTTAGAAAGGAATATTCCAGACAACTCAGAACTCAAATATTTCTAATCTCCTATTAGAAAAAAAGTACTATGGATTCAAATTCAAAATTCAAAATTCAAAAATGCATTCAAAATCAGAGCTCCTACTTGTGAAGTCGATGCCGATCCATCTACCCTGACTCCATGAAGAAGCAGGTGTCTGACATCACACAATAATGGCAGAGCCCATAGGAGCCTAAATACTAAATACTGTAATATAGTAAAACTTGTTCTGCTGCACTTCTGAGGTTCAACTGTTTGCACACGAAACTCATCAATTTATCCGGGTCAGCCATGTTTTTCTAGTTATTTTTGATGTTGTGCGCCTGGAATGCTTTGAGGTGAGAAGTTGGAAATTTCAACTGGGAAATTCTGACCTCCAATGTTGCCTGAAACCCAGCTTAAATGGGTGAAAGAGACAAAGAAACTCAGATAAAATGATATAAAGCCAGACAGATATACCAGTTAGCCAATATTATCTGCCTGACATTGGCCTATCATAGCTGTATCCGTTTATGTTGGTTTGGGTATGTGTATTGTCCAATATGCCCCAATTGTTCTATTTGTGTTTTTTTTTATTTATAGTTATTTCTAATCATTAAAAATACCAGTGAAAGTTTACAGTTTACTATGTGGTTCTTCAACAGCGGGGCTGAGACCCCTGGAAGGTCCTCAGAGTTATTGAGGGAGGCCTCCAAATTATTGTTTAAGTCTTTTTTTGTTTTGTTTGGTTTTTGTTTTATTCAGAAACATTACTGAAAAACATCAACATATCAACAACACATACATATCATATCATAACATATCATTAGCAAAGATAAAACCACCTGTTCATAAAAAAACAGCAACAAACAACAAAAAACTCAAAACATTTAAGATACACTACACTGAAAAAAAGCTACCCTTGAATCCTTGTGTTAGCCAAGTAGCAGCATTATTATTGTCCCCAGTGTACAGACACTCTTCTGAGCCACAGTGGATCATTTTGATTTTTGATAACTTGACTTGTAACAAGACTGACATAACCTCCACCTCAGAAACCACTGGTAAAAGTGCAGAGGGTGAGGCTAACACAGCTAACACTAGCCATGCTACAAGTGCTGCTAATCCAGCAGCTAAGAGCAAACCAGAGAAGACTTGAGACTATTTGATGCAATGTATATAATAAGGGGTCCCTGCTCTGTCTCTATCAGCTATGGGATCCATGTCCTGAAAAACACTGAAGACCCCTGGTTTACTACATACACAAAGAATATCAGCTGGATTATTAATATGTTGTGATAAAGCATGTGTTTCATGTAGTGAAGCTGAGTCCTCTGCAGCAGCCCCAGTTCAGTTTGAGCATAAGGCCCTTTGCTGCATGTCATTCTCTTTCTCTGTCAATCTTTGGCTATCTACTATCAAATAAAGGTGCAAAAGGCCCAAAAATCCAGTACCGGTTGGGCTCTAAAATAAATGAGAGAAAGAAAGCCCTAAAGAAAGCAGTAAAAAAGGAAAGGGGAAATTGAGTGAAAATGAAAAGATAGACCAAAAAGACGATTAAGGACAGCAAGTAAAATAATGTATGAGAAAAGAAAAATGGGGGGAAAAGAACGGCTGATGGTGAGATAAATCTGCCTGTTTCTATGTCTTCTCTCTTGTCTTGTTGTTGCATCTTTCTCATTAATATGTCTTGCCAGTAATAATATCTATTAGTGGGAATGTAGTACTTTGAGTCTGTGCTAAGATGCCAACTGCATCATAAAGTTTTGTGTCGACAGCAGGAAGACTAACAGTCATTCAGGCGTCAGCTAATGTGGATCGAAACAAGAATAAAACCTAAAGAGACACAGTCAGAGAGGAGAGACAGACGCAGTCTGTGTTTACTTCACCTGCATTCCCATCATGCCTTGCCTGTCTTCATTTAACCAATACTCTGCGATGCATCGCAGCATCAGAGCAATTTACAGCAGCAGAGTTACATTACATAGCCGATGATCTGGATCTAAATGCTACTTTATCTCTTTGTTGCCATCTTTTTATTCTTGGGATGCACTCAATTTAGCCTCTGTAATGGGACCAAGAAACATTGCTGGAACTGGAAACCTACAGACAATCAATGATCCAAGGTTGGCTTTCATATAAAGAAAAAGAAGGGTATTCCCTGAATTCATCCAGCAAGGGCACCTGATACCAGAGCCTTGGGCTTTCATTGGCCCTGCAGAAGCATCAGAGAATCCAAACTGATCGACTGCTTCCACCATCATGTTACACACAGCATGACGAGGAATTACTTTCTTGGCAGCATCTTCTGAGACTTCTGAGGTTCATTAAAGGTTTGGGCAATTAAGAGTAAAACTACTAAATCAGAATAACACTTCACATTGTAAAAGAAGAGCCCTGGTCACAAAATAACCACTCTTGGCTTGGCATGGTCTTTAAACGTATCATAATCTGGTCATGCTGTAGCTTTTTTTGATAGGAAGACCAAAACCAAGACCAAAACAACTAAAGAATGAAAAGTTACTGGTTTCTTGGTTTCTTAAAAATGTCACAAAAATAGAGACATTTTAATAATTGTGCTAATTGAATACTTGGGGTGTAACAATTCTCTAACCTTTTAAGGTCACTATTCAATTCAGCTTTATGATTTCAACTTTTTTTCATTGTTAGACTATCGAGTGTTGATTTATAAAGATCAACACATCATTGGTTTTATGCACCGACTACTGTCATTTACATTTTGAAATTCTGACTACTTTAAAGATAGTCCCTATGGTAAGCTATGCTATGCCATCTTTGGAAGTTTGTTTTTTTTTTTTTTTTGGACACACCAGTTCTGCCTTTCATTTTGATTATTGAAACTGAAAACTGATTTTTGATAGATTTTTGATTAATATGGAAATTCTGACACTCATATAAACTAAAACTAAAACACTAGTATAGAGAAAATATAAAAGTATAGTGTGTATGTGTATATACATATATATGTGTGTGTGTGTACATATGTATATATATACACACACACACAAACGTATATGTATATGTTTATATATATATATATATATATATATATATATAGATAGATAGATAGATAGATATACTAGTATATACATACAGTATGTGTATATATATATACTAGTATATATAACTAGTAAATATAAAACTAGTAAATATGAGGAATCTGTCATTCATAGGAACCTGTTATGAACAATGGTCAAACATTCTGCCCCCACACCTGCCTGTTCAGACACAGACCCAGTGAAAAAATGCTTCTAAGAAGCAGACAAGTTTTAAATAAAATATTATCAGAAATAAAAAACAAGCCTGCTATATCTCACCCATAATCTTAACCCAAGATGAAAAAAAGGAATCCCTGAGCACCTCCATGGGGCTTTTGAAAAGTTTCCTCAAGACTTGTGTGGCTTATATTATTGCTGAATCATGGATATTGTATTCAGGGGTCCAGCAGAATTTTAATGCCAAAATCAAATCGGATTTGAGAATTTTCCACTTAAAGTATGACTTGAGGGTGCCAACCTAATGAGATTAGCCTTAACCCTGAAGCAATCTGGACTTTGAATTTGTTGTGAAGGGGATTCTTTTCTTGTGAAATGGCTTGTTTTGCTTTTAATGTTGCATTTGTACCACTAGCGTAGCCAGAAAAAGAGTGTGGGTGTGCATCATAAAAACGGTGTGTTTGTGCCAAATGCCTAATTTTCTCTACATTATAGAGTAGGTTAGACTGATGTGCACCTCCACAAAACATACATTATTCTCCATATAGACTTCCCTACAATCTAGACATAATATAGTATAAAAAGTGCTTTAGTTATTGCACAGTCCATCCTTTGATTGTAATTTTAAACATCACAGTGCAATCATTCATTACATAGGCTTCTCAAATAAAACAAACTGGGCTGACAATAGAACAGATAACTTGACTGGACTAGAATCTGAATCACAGTATTCCTCAAAATGTAAGTTACATGACACTTTATTAGGACACAGCCTGCCTGTACAAGTTGACAGCTTAAAAGGAAAGACGGCATGATTTGGCCCACAAATGATTGTTTCATTAGCCCCCAAAGTCTCTGTAAGTTCCCTTTCAAATGAGTGGTTATTTAGTCTCTGAAGTATTCTTGTATTAGAACGCAGGCGTTGCAGGTGTTGCATTGTTTACTACACTTCTAATCGCCCAAAATGTTGCTGGGGTCACGGATCTTTGTGCATGTATCAAATGCATAAATCCGATTGTTAGGCAGGCTATGAATGATGGTGGACATGTCTTTGATGAAAATATTTTGGAACCTTTTAATCTTTTCAAATGAGGATTTATAATAATGACACCACAATAGCCTAAGTTTCAAATAAAATATTTAAGTAAAGCTAAAACTAAACATTTATTCTGCATCTTATTTTTGCATGTGCCAGCTGCCTCTTTGGGTGGCTACACCATAGATTTGTACTTGTGACATCTTTTTCTTGATGAACCAGAAGCTGCCTGTACACCAAATTTTAATCAATCCACTGCTAAATCTTGGTTTTATCAATCGATTCATTGTACCACATTCAAAAAAAAGCATGAGGACCTTAACTGCAAAAGTAAAAGATGTATCAAGGAGAATAAGAGTCTGCATACATTTCTGAAACCTTTTGATGGACACCCTCACCCATGTAACAGCCTGTCCAGGGCTGACTTCAAAGAAACAGTAGTGATACAGATGAACTGAACTGTATTTTGGTGAAGAAGCCTCACCTCAAAGAGCTCGTCTGCTGTACTGTAGTGGATGGAGGCCGGTGATGCGTCCGCCGGCTGATCGTTGCACCACTGTAGCTCACTAAGACAGTTGACGCTGTCGAAGTCGCTGGTGTCCAGCTGGGAGAGGTCGATGTCCGGGAAGTCAGTGTCCAAACGGTCCGAACACACCTCCTCCTCCCCATACTGAAGACGGAAAAAGACAGAGGGAAAGGTCACGTTAGTCAAACATCGAGATTAAAGCTTAACTCCCAGGCGGTTTGTCTTTTTTTGAGACGCTACAAAAGTGCATGAGTCACTTTGTAAAACATGAACCCAAAAAACTGGAGGTGCTGATCACAGCTGGAAAGATTCTCGGTGAGAATTGAACAAGTCTGCGTGCGTCACTCGTGTCTGCTGCTTTGCTCTCTTCTGCGATCACAGAGGAAATGATGTTTTCTCTGTAACCACTGCTCTCACAAATACAAGCTACCAAACATGGGAAATAATTCTGTTCCTTCTATGAGACTGCCAAAGTTGTTGTTTCTGTTTATCACAGTGCAGCACTGCCATTGTTAGAATTAGGGGTTCAGTTCCCATTGGGCCACCCTTTCTAAAATATGTATGCAGCTGAAGTACTGTGAGGCACTTTGGATAAAAGCCTCCATCATCTGGCATATACTGTATATTATTACACTGTTCACTGTCGGAGTCACAAGGAGCTCTCATCAACAGCCCCTCATCTCTCAACAGCTACTCATTACAGATAATGAGACTTTCATGTTAGAGGAGGATCAACACTGAAACCAATAGAGGCATCTGCCCGGGCACAATGCAGGATTAGTCAGAAAATATGTCACCAGCAGCACTTATCAGGAAGTGTCTTCATGCATATATCCTGCACATCTCCCTGTGGCTCAAAACAAAGTGCAACCATGACCCAAGAGGTCTTGAGGTGATTAGTTCCCCTTCGTTGGTTGAGGGTATGTTAATCAGTGAAAAGAGCAGCTGTTTAGTCTGTTTAGTCTGTGGACTTCGGTCACATTGGCACATGGTTGATCAGTCTTTGCTTTCTAGGTTTCATTCAATCAGGAAAATCTCCTGAATCATGCAAACCATGTAAAGTTTCTTAGAAAGTGAATAATTTGTGTTGTCACAATCCAGAGAAAGTTATTTCAAGCCATTCTAAAAATGTTAGAGACTTTTTCAGTAGCAGTAATGTTTTATGCACTGCTTTACTATTGTAACAAAAGTTTTCATTCATTCACAGATAAATATTTAAAATTACAGCTGAAATTCCTGTAAACCACATTAAGGACTTTAGAGCCCCCTAGCAGAACTCAGAAAACCCTTGAAGAACCTCTTCAACTCCCCTTAACATACCTTGAACTCCATCAAGGACCCTACCAGCCTAAAAACCTAAAAATCCATGAAACATTGTCATGATCCCATATAATCCCTTTGTGTACTTCCAGAACCTCATCAAGAATCCCTGAATCCCCCCTACAAGGATTCTTTTAATCCCCCAAAGGATTCCTGAACCTCCTTCAAAGAAATTTTGTCTTTCAAGGTCTTCAAGAACTACTCAGCTCCTCTTAAGAACACCCAAAAACCCATCAAAGACCCCTAAATTGTCAGAAGAACACAAAAACATTAAAAAACAAAACAAAACAAAACAACCCCATCCCCCTAAAGACCTCTGGCACCCCCTCAGCAGACCTTGTAACCTTTCACTCTCAAAACCCTTGAACCACCTCAAGAATCCTAAAATCCTAAAACTCTCTTTTAATCCCCAAAGAATCCATGGACTGCCTTCTAAGAAACCAGAAACCCCTACAGACCTTTGAAACTCCCTTAAGAAAGCTCAAAACATCCTAAAAAAAACCTTCAAACCTCCTCAAGAACTCCTAAAACCCTCAAAATGACTCTTTTAACCCCATAAGAACCCCTGAACCACCTTAAAAGAAACCTGAAACCCCTGAACCCATTCTCTCTTGAGCTCCTCAAGAACTCATCAAATCTTATCTAAAACAGCTAGAAACCTATTAATAACCCTTCCAAGTCAATGCAAAAAAACTATAGACTTCTGGCACTCCCTAAGGGAACCTCATAACCTTGGCGAAAACCTTCAACCAACTCAAGAACCCCTAGAACCCTCACAAGGGCTCTTTCAGTCCCCAAAGGATCCCACCACTGCCTTAAAAAAAACCTGAAATTCCTCAACATGCTTTCTCTGCCTCCTCACAAACTATTTAACTCTTGTCAAGAACTCTTGATCCCAGAATCTGTGGAACATAACTAAAAACTAACCAAAACACAAAAAGTGCAAAAAAACAAAAACAAATCGAACCCTCAGAAGTGCAAACAAACAATCCTTCTGAGTACCTCACAACTTCCCCAAGTGATCATTAAACTTCCTCACAAACCCCTAAGACTCTTTTAAAACCCCAAAAAGTTCTCTGGACCCCTTCAAAGAAACCTGAAAGCCTTCAATGACCATTGACTCCCTGGAGGAACTCTAATAATGACCCCTAAAGAAGCCCCTCAAGGAACCCTATAGCCATCTTAAAACATCATGAACCCCCCTCCAATAACCTCTACAACCACCTCAACACACTCTGATAAGAATCATCCTCAAAATGGTCTTACCAACACATGGACACCTCTAAAAACCCACCTGGAACATCTTTAAAAACTCTTCAAACACTCAAAGAAAACACTGATACCCCGGCAAGAGCCCCACTTTGTGATCTACTGTTCCATTCAGAAGTCAGCAGCCACATGGTCTGCAGTCACAACACATGGCTGAGACAGAAACATGAGCCACGTCATTAAGAGAAGAGAAAAAGAAGAAAAGCAGGAAGTGTGTGTACGTGACTCAGTGTAAAGGGAAGTGACTGTGGTCTCTTGGGGGACGAGGAGGAGGAGGGATGAAGAGGGAGGAAAATTCTGAGGAAGGAGGACAGAATAGTATGAGGAGCAGAAACAGAAGAACAGGAGGGAATATGAGGGGAAAGAAAGCAGTCAAACTGGATTTTTTCAAAGCATTGTGTGCTTGCTGAACACACGTGATAATAACACGTGTGTCAATGCCCTATTGTATGTTTGATGAGGAAACAGTTACACTCTTCCTTTTCCATTCATCTCCCTGGCTGAGCAGACAGGGTCGACCAGTTACACCAACCATCTCTCAAACGGAATCAAACGAACATTCTTCATTTACTATCAGGTTTCCTCAGAGGCAACTAATCTCATCTCCAGATGACTGACTGAACTGCACACTGTCTCTCTGGTATTTGTCCATGATGAATGAATCAATATTCTGTCCTAGAGCATGAAATAACTTTATTAAAGTGTTGATGAGAACACAACAAGTTCAATTGATATAAAGTTTATAGCTATTTGTTGTTTTGCCCTAACAGTATACATGTTGCAGCCTTAAGTAACAGTGACAGTGTATGACAGGTTTAAAGTGATCCAATGGCATTCTTGAAACTACCACAAAACTTTAAATTTAAAATTATTTGCTGGCATTTTAACAACTTTTTATCGTGACTCTCAGCTCTAAGCCTATAAAAAATATTTTAAGTTTATTCTATGTAAAATATTTTAACAACTACTGAACAATATAGTTAGTGATGCCTGTAAATGTGCTAAAATTACTCTGATTTATTAAACAGTTGTGCTGGCGTAGACTAGTGCCAAGTGTAAACAGGACTAATAACCATCTTTTCATCATTTTGTTAAATCTGTTTTATATGAAACTGGATCAGCAGCAGCTAGCAGTTAGCTAACCTGATCAAATTCCATTTGATGATATATAAATTCCCTGTAAATTCAGAATGCAGAGACAAATATGAAAACAGTGTGGTCTACTTTCAACAGCCAGTAACAACAAGCATATATTTATCATATATAAAATATCAACGGAGAGAAACACCGACATTGACAAGCTGCCTCTGATAGCCCTCCTCCTCTTCTCTCCTTATCTAATGTGACTAATCATCAGAAAACATTTCACAAAATCAGTTTGCAGAATTAACATTTCCCAAAAATGAATCAACAAACAGTTTATACATAAATTATGAATTTACAATACAATAATTAATTAGCTCTGCTTCTTAACTGCACCGCATGATCTGTCATTAGACAGTTCTCGTCTCATTATTTTGTGCTGGGTGTTTTAATTTGAATCTATTGATAAAAGTTTACCACTTTTCTTTTCACTTTTCTTTAATTATCTGTGATAATAATAATTACTTTTCTTAATAATTCAAAATATTATCACTTTTATTTTTATGTCTGCAGAGCCTCCTGAACTTCCTGCACTCAGTTTTTTAGAAAATACTTAGTCTTATTTACATATCATGATGTATTTATGGATCACGGCTAGTCGTGCTTTCATCTACCCCCCCCCCCCCCCCCCAACACTCTGTGTGTGTGTGTGAGTGAGTGTGTTTTTTTTTGTTTGTTTTTGTTTTTTGTATTTACGTACATTTACGGTTTCATAAATTACAGAGCTGAATTACACAGTAGAGCAGAGCAGACGTGATCAAAGCACCAATCAGCAAAGTGGAGAGAAGAAAAAGAGTGGATGGAGCGATGGAAGGAGAGAAGTGTTAAAGGAAGAAGAAGAGGGAAAAAAGGCAAAAAAGGAGGAGAAGGACTTGTATGGAATCAGTACGGAGGGAGGAGAGAAAAAGATTGTGAGAAAGAGAGATGTGGGTCAGAAGAGAAAAAATCAAAAGAGCAACAGAGTAGGAGCAGTTGTGGGGTGGGGGCAGTCGGATGAGAAGAGGAGAAGGTGGGAGGAGATGAGAGGAGAGAGGATGCCCTCTGCAAGACCCTCCCACTGCTTCCTTTCCCTCCAGTTGCTGATGCAGGTGTGTGCTTTCACCTTGCATGTGTGCGTGTGTTAGTTAGCATGCAGCTCACATCCCTCTCACGTGAGCCTGACTCATCCCCCTCTACCACTTGTCCGCTCAGCAGCATCCTTCCTTTCCTCTTCCCTCCTCCATCTCGTTCTCTACTTGTCTGCTCTCTTTTCTCACTTCCTTCCTTGTCTCCTTTCCTCTTTCCTTCACCTGCTCTTTCCTTCTTTCAGCATCCTTTCCTAACCTTTCTCTCCTTCCTTGCCATCATCCCTCTTTCCTCATAATCTCTTCTCCCTTTCTCTTCTTTCTTGCTTTCTTCTTTTCTCCTCTCCTGCTCTCTTTTAATTTTCTTTTCTTTCTCAGTTCTCAGTTGTAGTCTTTTGCATCTTCCTTTCCTCTCCCGCATTACTACCTCCTCTCCTCCCCTTTTCCTTCCCTCCATCATTGTTTCATCCAACCCTTTTGACCTCATTCTTCCTTGTCATCTTTCGTTTCTCTCAATCATTTTTTTTTTGCATTCTTTTCTTTTTTCCCTCTTTATCTACCTCCTCGCCTCTTCTAGTATCTCCTTTCCCTCTTTTCCATCTCTTTTCCTCCTCCCTCTGGTCTCTAGCATCTCCTCTTTTATCTTGTTTTCATCTTCTCTCCTCTC
This sequence comes from Lutjanus argentimaculatus, assembly GCA_034769285.1. NCBI lineage: Eukaryota > Metazoa > Chordata > Actinopteri > Lutjaniformes > Lutjanidae > Lutjanus > Lutjanus argentimaculatus. The sequence goes on along the minus strand of JAWZSL010000006.1, from coordinate 609,955 downwards.
TCTTGTCCCTCCTTTCCGTGACTCCTCTCCTCCTTCCTCCACCTGTTCTTTCCTTCTTTCAGCATCCTTTCCACTACCTTTTTCTCCTTTCTTACTCATCATCCTTCTTTCCTGATCTTCTCCCCTCTTCTTCTTTCCTGCTCTCCTCTGCTCTCTTTTAATTTTCTTTTCTTCCGCACTTCACTCCTCATTGTTTCATCCCACCATTTTCACCTCATTCTTCCTTTTCAACCTTTCTCCTCTGCTTCCTTCCTGTCCTCTTCTATCCTCACCTTGTATCTTTCCCTTTTTCTCATCTTCACCTCCTTCCACTGCTCTCTAGCACCGCCATTTCTCCTCTTTTCTTTTCGCTGCTGATCTTCATTCTTTTCTCTTCTTTCAGTCCTTTTCAGCTTTTCCATTTCCTTCTCTCCTACCTTTTCCTCTCTGCTCTCCTTCTTCCTCTCCAGTTTTATCCTCTCCTCATCCATCTTCTATTTCTCCCTCTCCCTTTATTTCTTTTCTTCTTTTGTTCTCCTTTCCTCCCTTCCTTTTTATTACATTTCCCCTCAGTTTTAGTTTCTTTTCATCTTCTATTCCCATCCTTCCTTCCTTTTTTCCCACTCCCTCTTTTATTCTTTCCATCCCGTTCCAAATGTTTCCTTCTCTCCTCCTCTGGTCTTTAATTTTCTTCTCCTCTCCTCCTTTTCTCCTGCCTCTCATTGTTTCATCTCATCATTTTTGCATCATTCTTCCCAGTCATCTTTCTTTTTTATCTCTATTTTGTTTCTGTTCTCACCTTGTATCTTCTCTCTTTTTCATCTTCTCATCCTTTGTCTGCTCCCTAGCATCACCTTTTCTCATTTTTTCTTTCTCATGCTGCCCTTCATTCTCTTTCACTCCTCTCAATCATTCTCAGCTCTTCACCTTTTATTCTCTCCCATATTTTCCTCTCTTCTCTCCCTTTCCCTCTCCATTTTCCCTCTTTATCTCCTCATCCATCTTGTATTCCTTACTTTCCTTTACCATAGTTCTCCTCTCTCCTCTCCTCTCCCCCTGCTCTGTCCTCTCCTTCCTTCTTCTTTCCTTCATCCCTCCATCTTTCTCTCTCCCTCCTCCTCCTCATAAACTCAGAGGACAGGCCGATTGATTTCCTCAGTCATCCCCCTCTTTTTCTCCCTCTCTCCCTCCTCTCCATCGCAGCTGTCAATCAATAAAAACATCCTTGGGCTCGACACACACATTCCTACACACTCACACACAAACAACACACGTGCACATCACAAAGAGACACATGTTGCACGAGAAAACAGGTGAACTGGATGTATACACAAAGAAGAATGAGCAGTACACACATATACAAGCTGCAAGTCATGTGATGTCATTTGCGTCACGTTCAGCGATCCTCTGCCATATATGATGCTCTGCTGGTGTCGCCTGTTCTCTGTCACACACATGCACCAACAGAGAGAGATGCCCATGTCATCCCAGGTAGCAAACAAACATGACCCAGCATAACAACACACATGTGGCACTCGTTTGTACATCCTCTCTGCGGCAGCAGAAGGTGACTGGCAGCCGACGAATGTGGCTGCAGCGTGTTCCCAGCACTGTGCTGACTCTGAATAATGATGAAGCCCCTGACAGCTACACAACATGAGTCACAGACGCAGAGAGGAGGAAGCAGGCGACCAGGCAGCCTTCTCTGCTCCGCTTTTTCCTTTTAGTAGCAGATCTAGATTGTATATGATCACTGAACATCATTTTGCATTTATTGTCTGAGTGCAGTAACCAGTGACCTCAAACATGCTACTACTACTGGTCACTCAAAAGGCTGGTAGCTCAGCTACAGACACAGATACTCCACTGGAAATGTTGGACTCTTTTTTTGCAGCACCTTAACAGAACGTGTCACTGTTGGAAACTTTTATAACTGTGAGTCCAAGCTGATGACAGATGCAGTCCTCCTCAAGAGAGAAAGCAATAAAGTTATCAGAGTAAACTTTCAAGCCTAGAGAAGGTGTCTGCTTCTTCAAAGAGATTTTTTTAATGTGCATCCTCACGGAACATCATGTTTCATTTATTGTCTGAGTGCAGTGACCTGTGACCTCAAACACGGTAAGGCTGGTGAGCTCCAAAATAGACATGAATACTTTATGAGAAATGTTGGATTCTTAAATTTGTAACACTTAAACAAAACCTATCAAAACACGTCACTATTGGAAACTTTTGTAACCACTGAGAGTCCTGGTTGACAACAGATCCAGTCCTCCACAAAAGAGAAAGCAACATTTTCAGAGCAAACTTTCCAACATTTTATAGTAGAGATTTACAGTCAAGAAAAGATAAGTTAAGATAAACTCTTTTGATCCCAGGCTGGGGACATCGGCACATTGTCTAAGTTCAAGAGTGAAAAAAGAGGTAGAAAAAGAACAAGTGATAATAAAAGTACATATAAAATAGAAAATAAAATAAAACTCTTTTAAACTCTTTTATATATATATATATATTTTTTTTTAACTCTTTTAAATGTAATTTTGGCTGAATTCTTCTATGATCTTCCAAAGGAGGTGACACAAGTCCCTGCGACTTCAAAACAAAACAACCAACTTTCTACACAATGGAGTGTTCTGGTTAGCACTGAGACTGAAGTGTCTTATATGACCACAGCTGCTTAAAACACACATCCAGCTCACACACAAGTTTATTACATTATGCTGTGTTACTTTTGTATACAAATCCCTAAGCAATCATAAAGGCTGCATGCCAGCACGTTCCAAATCAATCAATATGACCATATATCCCAAAAATGACTCCTTTCTGATCTGCAACTAAAGAGATTTGAGAACAGGTCACAGGTTTAAGATTCATGTATCATCTTTGGTGTTTGTTCAGATCTGTAACACATTGGTGTAGAAACAAAAGTTATGGCTTTGTAATGAGAGATGAAAAGATGCAAAACAAAGTAACAATGATGGAACATGGACTTCTTGTGTAATGAGGGAAAGAACATCCTTGATGAAGACTTGATCTTTAAGTTAGAGTTCTTTTTACATCCTACGAATACGAATACGACAAATACGAATACGAAATACTTTATTGATCCCCAAGGGGAAATTCATTGATTCACTATTCGTCCAGTCTCAAGTCTTAACTAGCAAACAGCAAGTTAGGTGCAGTGAGCGATTCTGGAAAAATATATTAGATTTTTCAGTCTCATTTCCAGGTTGTGGAACACTGACATTTTGGGAATGAGAATCAATAATCAAATATCCCCAAAAGTCTCCCACCACAGGTTATTTCATAAATCCTGAAAACAGGGCCAACAGGAGGAGCAGAAGTCCAGTTTCATTTAAATTACATGATGCTTAAAGGTTTTGTGGTACTTTTGCTCAATGATGCAAAATAAAAATTAACTGCCAACCCCAAGTCCTTTTAATGCACTGGAATAATAATTAAATATTCATATTCACTATTCATGTGTGGCTATGCCTTAGGCTTAGACGGTATCCATTTTTTCATACCTTCATACCCTCCTGACATTTTACTGGTGTAAACAGTATTAGGCATCATTTGGGCACAACTTATGGAAAACGGCTCAACTTTACTTTACTCCACTGTTCTTAGTACCGATTGTCATAGTGGTGCTACAGCTGGGAAACACCACACGCACAAACAGGAGCTCCACTTCGGTCTTGAGAAGATGCAGCTTTAATTCACTGTCAAGCTCAAACCTAAACTCTAAATTCACAGCGCCGTCTCTGTACATATTCTACCAGAATGACAAATTCACTACTCACCTTTACCTTCGCTCAGCGCACATTCACCATAACTCTTTCACCAGCAATTAGTCTGCTCCTCACCCTCTGTGATGCTCACTAAAGTTACACAGGACAAAGGCATTCTTCTTCTAGTACTGTAACTATAGTCCCAAAATGTCATGTTTCTTCTTCACATGAAAGCTATGTTTGTCTGCTCAGCTGTGCTGCTGCACACAGACTGAGCCCTGTTGGCATAAGCTGCACACTACAATACAGCAACTCCCCATCAGTTTAATAGAAAGAGGAGTGTCTGTGTTTATGACAGTACTGAAAATCACACTGTCAGGATTTCTTAATAACCTGGTATACTGTCATGCCTGGCTTTTGACACAGTTTATTAATGTTTTATTGTTTGCTTATTGTTTTATTTTACCAGGACAAAGGTTGAAATCTGATACACGTTTTCACTTTCATGTCTCATGTCAAGTGAAGAAGACTATACATCTGTGGTAGTGCAGACCAGAATCTTAATTAAGTGACTTCCAGCCCCCTGCTGTTTTGTCACCTTGACTGTCATGTACCAAACTGTATTTCCTTCCTTGTTCGCTTTTTAATTCGGCCCTTTGGATCCTGTCAAAGGTGTCTGTTGCTTTTCCCATCCTCTGATCATCTCTAGTCATTTACTGTCCAATCACAGCCCTGGCTTAAGGTATAAAAGTATTTCACCTCCTTTTGTCTGAGTCAACTCACTGACACAGATTTGTTCTGTGTCTGTGGCATAATTTAATAAACACACCACTACAGCAAACTTTGAACAAGACCAACATTCATTTTTCTTCAACATATGTCCAGTGTTTAAGGAGGCAATTGTCAAGTTCTTATTATTGTGACTTCAGTTTGACTCAAATCGAATCAAGATGCCAGTCTCAATCCTGCAGCTCTAGTTTAAGTTTAATCAGCCATGGTAAATCTATAAATCAAAATGCCTTTGACCTGACTGTAAAAATATGCTTGTCAGGGAATCATAATTAGGCTATTTTAAGGGTTTGAATAAAGAACAATGCTGTCATATCTATGTTTAGGACAGTTACTTTGTAGAGTAGAAATAGCTGATAAGGCTTTATAGTTCATCCTTCCTCCTACAGAGGAACAGTGCCCTCTTGTACTGGGTCAATCATGGTTCAGCACACGATTAGCCCAGTAAGGCAATGAAACAGCCTTGAGGAGAGAGGAGTGAGTCTCTACCTACATTTGCATGTTTGAATCCATAAAAAAATCTCCATGCTCTAAGTTTAAAAGAAGACTCTGACTCCCTGAACATCCCTTACTGCAGTGGCCTCAAGCTAAAAAAGTCCAGAAGTCTGAGTTATGAATATAAATCAGGATTTTTTTGCTGAAAAACACCACAGTGCTCAGTCATCCTTCCCTAGGAAAATAAATGTGTTATGCTTGCTAAAAGGGAAATAAAGAGGAGAAGAAGTGGCTTATTCTTCCCTGTTTGAATGTGCTATAATGGCAGTGGCATAACACAATAGCATCTCAGGAATGAGCACATCACTCACAGTGTCTCTGTCTCAATCTTTTGTGGCTTAAATGGAGCATTAGAATGGGCAGATTAAGCAAATGGGCATGAAATTAATGTGGAATACAGACACCTTTGAAGTTATTGAACAGGCATACTTCAGGGGAAAATGCAATAAGTTCATTCTGAATTGAAGGGGTTTTATAAACGGAGGAAAATATGAGTTAGTGCCACGGAAATGCAAGAGCAAGACTGAAACACAACAGAATGAATGCAAATACACCGAGGAAAACATTGTAGCATGGCAGTGGGTATCATATAAATTAAAAGTAAAAGTAAAGTATTTACTCTTTAATCTACAATTAATGCTGATGTGAATACAGTTTATACAAAACCTAATTTTGACCTTTGACCTTTTGAAACCCAGAAAATCTTCTTGCTAGTGGCTGCTTGTAAAGGGCATCACAGTGTGATAATAGTGGTATTGGGGGGAATGGGGTGTAAAAAAAATGAAGTGTGGTGACTTCCATTTGTGGTTAATCTGCCTTAGTAACAACAGTGAAAACCTACTGGCCTGTTCAGTCATAAAAAGCCTGCCGGGACAATCGCGCATTAAACCTGCGCTATTTATAGCCGGCCTGCACGTGGGAGAGCTATCTGGGCTAAAACGAGCAAGTGGATATGGAAAGGCCAGCAAGACTCTGCGGTGGTGCTGTAGCATGTGGATGAGCTGAACTGCATCCTTCACTTCTATCTTTAAACACATGCAAACACTCACGCACACACATACATGACACATTCTTTAAAGGGTTATCTCCTGTTTGAACTCTTACCACAGTACTGAGGTAAAGCTCCATGTTTTTCCATTGGTTTTCTATTAATAGCATGGCATCAGGATTTTAGTTACACAAGAACTTCTCAGAGGATGGAACTGTCTTATTGGTTAAGTCTTTGGGGGTGGAGCTAAAGAGACACTTGACTAAAAACCAAAAATATTTATTGTACTTACATAAAAGCTAAATAGCTAGTCATATAAGTTAATACTAGCAATTAGCTGCTGACCTAGAGTATGTACTATATAATAATGTTTATATTATGCTATTTTTGCAGTACAAGAAATCCTCATACATCATGCAAAATGAAGCAAAAGAAAGTAAAAGATCTTTCATCAAGCATCTTTTGTATGCATAGTGACTAGTGCACAGTACTTAAAGGGACACTATGGATTAACTGGGGTTGTATGAGGTTATTGTCTCCTTCTTATTCAACCATTGCCAAAATGAGTAATTTTACCTTGCAGAACACAGGAGTTTCTGGTCTTCCACTGCCTCAACTGGTTAGGTTATTCATCCTATTGTGTTATTTCTGTGTTTTAAAAGGTTAGTTTGGATTCAGCAAAGTCACACAATAACAAACAAACTAACCCAAACAAAGCAGTAGTAGACAGGCAAATACTGTGTTGTGTGAAGTAAAATGACTGATTTTGCCTGTGGAGTTCGATTGGTTTGGAGAGAGTGATATTTGACTTATATAACAGAGTTTTTCTGTTAGAAAAGGCTGTTTGACGACAAAGTAAATGAGGAAGATGAAAATATTCTAAATATAGCATACACTTAAAATGATAGATTTTTTAAAAAGAAATTCCTTTCTTCTGTGAAGTAAAATTACTCTTTTTCCAAAAGGAGTCTGGTTGAGTAGAGAGTGATATTTGGCTTGTATAACAGTGGTTTCCCATCAGAAAAGGCAGACTGACAGCAAGACCAAATGGTGAAAATATTCTAAATATATTGATTATTTAGTAGGAACCTTTTTTTAAGGGGCTGAAATAGGTTTTGGTGCTCACCCTGTCTGCTGTAATTCACTGCTTAGCTTCCATATTGGTACTCCTCTCTGCTTCTCCAAACTGTGGCCATGTCAACTGGCATATTGACATCTACCCACTTCCATACTATCCCTGTAAGTTCCCTGCTTTTCTAGTGTGAACACACTAGGTACTCAAAGCCTGTTTAGAAATAGTATGTAATATGTGATTATGTGCCAGCTTTCCTCTGAAGTACAGAGTTTTACAGTCCCTTTTGCAGATATTTGTGCCATAAATTATGTTGGACATATGAGTTGTCAAGAATGCAAGCAATCCAGGTGTTAGTCCAAATAAAATAAGCCCATCACATAATCGGCTACGACATGGTTCTGATAATAATGTGCCACCTTATTGATCCACAGAGAGAAATCAAAGCCCTAGCTGCTGCTTTCCTGGCAGCTCTACAGCAGGCCCCTTTGTAATGTTATGTAAGGTCAGTCACAAGCCCGGTCATGTGCCGGTGAGTCCTTGCCAGTGTTCTGGACTGTCCAAACTTCCCTTTACAGACACACACTCACACACACTCAATCACACACACGCAGATACACCATCACCACCATACAAGGTCAAGCTCTCTCAACCCTCAGCTGTAGATCACAGGAGGGTGAAGGCAAAGACGTCTTCCCCTGAATATCAGAGATGATTTCTCAGGTTAGCTAGAACATCCATCGGTGTGTTACATGAAGAATCTAATTTGACCCTCAAAAGCTGTGGTACCACTAGTTTTGAACTGCTAAAGTGCTGGACGAAGAGGTTTTAGACCACCACGACTAAAAATGTAGATGTTGCAGAAATCCCTTTTACTTATTACAGAATTCTGTACTGTAAATCAATTCCCAAAAAGACACACAAAAAAATTATCTAATTTTGCTCTTTTTAATCAGACGTGACAAGCTACTGCCCAGCAGAAACTTCAATTCTGCTGGCTGCTATACTTTATGGACATGATGGAGGTTCATAAGTGACCCCAGTTAGTATCTGCATTTTCTTCACTCAATTATTTGGTCAATTTCAGTTTTTCAAATAAATTCTTCATTTTAGAAGGTTATAAATGCCAGTTTATATTCTGTACAGTTGGTCTGGAAGCTTACCTAACCTAACAAGAGGACAATTCTGAACACAAAGAAACAAAGAAAACATGTTCAACAAGCTTAAGATATTAAGATGGCAACTTTTCACAGACGTTACAAACAACTTTGATTTTCTTTTAAATTTTCTCAGTTTAAAGAGTCAGTTCTTCATTTCACACAACGAACTTACAGGAAGTCTGCTAATATGCTTATCATTTTTCTTTAAAAACTTTTATGAGTTGATTGAACTCTGCAAGGTACATTCATTCAACTGTTCTGAAAATAAAGACAAATTTAAATTAAATTAACTTGAATAAAAAAAAACTTGTATATTTACCTCAATTAGAAAATATAAGTTGATTCCACTAAATTCCAGTATGATTTTTACAGTGTAACACCTGACATACAGTAGAAGAAGAAGGGTCTTTTCTAGTGATTACCACTACAGCATACGGTACATGTTGCATGTAATCAGGTGTCATATTTTAGTGTACTTGACACTTTGCCCATTACCTGAACCAGGTTTTTATCTCTAAATGATCCAAACTGAGGCCTGAAACCGGTCTTTGAGGAACACCGTCACACAGAAAATGGGGAGGGGGGTATATGTGAAGGTTAAGTGATAGACCGGAGCCCATATAGCTGAAAAATGGTGATGAGAGGAGCCAGATGAAGAACTGTAATCACCTTCCAGCCTCGCACACTGAAGTGACATGGAAGATATAAGGCAGAGTGCCAGGCTGGGGACTCCGTTAAGTGTCCCACCAACTCAACTCTCACTTTCATGTAGGTCACTTTGACAGGAGGTAGTTTATAAATCCCCTGCAGTGCTTCTCAAACTTGTTACGACCCCCATAAATGAGGAACATCGAGCATAAAGAAATGAAAATTGACACTATATTAATAGATTTTATTTTCCCTTTGCAAGCGGTAATCCAGACGAGTCTCAATCATCTCAATTCTCCATCTTTGATGCTAAGTGCTGTGGTGTTCCAGCACTGCATTTCCCAGAGAACACTTGAGACAGTCTGAGTGATCTCCTCTTTGGATTTTTTGGCAGTGCTTTTGTCTGCACAACTTTTGTTCTTTAGTCACATTTTTTAAAATTTCAAAATAAACCAGAATCTATAAGTGCATCCTGGGCACAAGGAGAGTATTTCCTGGAAATAGCTAATATATTGCACATTTTAAAAGGGATAGTTGGGGTTATTTGAAGGGGGGTGCACTTATTGAGAGTCACTGTATTAGCTACAGTTCTAAATGTCAGTCAACTCACCCCCAGTTTGGAGAAACAGAGAGTGGCCACAACATAATGACAGATGAGGTCAGTAGCAAAAAAATATTTTAGCCACTTAAGCAAGGTCCACCAAAAAAAAAAGAACAAACAAAACAAAATTAAATTAAATTAATATCAGTTTAAGTGTACACTATATTTAGAATATTTTCACTGCTTAACTTCGCCATCAGACAGTCTTCTTTAAGGGAAAATGGCTGTTTTTCAAGCCAAATATCATTCTTTCTAAACCAACCAAACTCCATGGGCAAAATGACTATTTTCAAACTAACCAATCGAGGCAGCAGTAGATCAGCAACTCCCATGTACTACAAGGTAAAAAATTTTCCTATGGAGTTTGGTTGTTTTTTTGTTTTTTTAGTGAGTGACATTAGTCTAACGTCAAAATCAAGCAGTAAAAATATTCTGGGGCATGCTGACCGGCATCTACAGTAGGTAACACACTATTGATAAATCCCTCAAACACCCCCACATCAAATAATCAGAACTATCCCTTTAAAGCAGAAGATGGAAATGCTCTTACTAATCATTACTTATATTCTATATATCATCTTGTAGACCCTGTAGAATTATGTTGTGACCTTCTGAAGGGCCTTTTTCTGCAGGTTGACAACTGATGCTTCATCATGAAATGAGGCATCGCCTGTGAATCAGTGAGTAATTTGTTGACAGGTAATGAGAAGGGAAAGCTGCACGATTTAAACTTCCCAACTCATTTTTCTCCTCTGCAGCCAACAGAGAAGGGATGTGTTTAATTACTGTGAACAAAAAGGACGCCCGCCCCACCAACCACCCCCCACCCCACCCCACACCCTTCATCCATGGCCCCCCTCCATGTTTAATAAGGGCCACAAAAAGCCAATTATGTGCTGTTTGATTATTGAGGTACAAAGTCAGACAATGAAAACTCACAAGGGTACGGATGGAAGCTAAATTAGGATGCAGATCAATGGGAATCATTATCTCACGCTTTTTAATCTTTATTTATCCAGAGAAGCCTCAATGAGCACCTAAATGCTTTTTTTTTGGCAGCGACCTGCTTTAAATGTACAAAGTGAACATGCATTCACAGCGGGAGCAGCTCAGTATAACCTGCTGCCCATGTACCCAGGAGCTGTCAGACAGAGCTGCAACTAATGATTCAGTTATTATCCATTAAACTCTTATGTTATGTTTATAATCAATTAGTTAATTAAGCATTTAGTGCATAAATTGTTAGAAAATTGTGACATATTCCAATCAAAAGTTGTCAGAGCTCAATGTCACATCTTTACAGTGATTTCTTTTGTCCATCCACATTCCAAAACTCAGAGATATTTAACAAAGAGAGAAAATCAGCACACATTTGAGCAGTTAAAACAGGTGCATTTTTCTTGATAAATGACTTCCAAAATCAATTATCAAAATTGCTATTGACTGATTTCTTTTGATTAATCATTTCTGCACAACTATAAGGCTTTTCCTTCCTCTTCTTTTAGTCTCAGTCTTGCTTCTTAAAAGATGCAATAAGCAATTCTGGAGAAAGATGGTCTCATTCCCAGGTTGTCAAATTATAGACACTTTGAACTGGTGGCTCGAGGATAGTTGGTTGCGGACATTTTGGGAAATGAACTCAGCATCTAACTATCTTACCGACCTGTGATTGGCCAAAAACTCCTGCCATGGTCGAGATTTCTAAAGCCTGAAAACAAGACGAGGAAGAGAAGTCTAGTTTTTTCTCATATGATTAGAATTATGTCATAACACCAAAAAATACACTGTCCTCTACACAGGGCTAGCTATTGTTTGGATTTTAATGTTTCTGATTCTGCTTATCGATTTCAGTTCTTAACAATTTTCTGAGCCAACATTAGCTTGTAAAGCCTTTTGTCATATAGCATTTGTTAAAGTGATGTGAGACTCACACAATTGGTGCCATTGAGCCATTTGTCAAGCTTAGCAGTGATTGAGTAGGTTAACTGAGAATAATAGAAGACAGGATTTAATAAGACGAATGCATTAGCACACGGGATGCATGCATTCATGCATTCATGAGTCACATGCCCAATATTTCCAAAACTCAGCAACTGACACTAAACCAGTGTTTTGGGGGTGAACGGTCCCTTTTTGGGGGGGGGGGGGGCTTTTATGCCTTTAATGGATAGTACAGTTGAAGAGTAGAGAGGAAACGGGGCAGAGAGAGGGGGGATGACATGCAGCAAAGGGCCGAAGGCGGGAGTCGAACCAGCGGCTGCTGCAGAGGACTAACAGCCTCCATACATGGGTCGGACGCTCTACCAACTGAGCTAAACGTCCGCCCGAACTGTCCCTTTAATCTGTGGTCAAACTGGCTTTCAGAGCAGCTTCAGCTGTAATACTGCTTATATACATGCTTAGCGCAAAATCACAAGCTCTCAATGAAGATTTTCAGGTATCAGCCATGGATAAATCAACCCTCATCTGTTCCCTTGTGGGTATAATCTTGAATACTGTAGGTATGCACAAAATACACATCACAGCCACTTTTCTGTTTGAATTTGTAAAAAGAAAGTATATCATATATGTAAAGTGTCTTGAGACAACTTTGTTGTGAATTGGCGCTATATAAATAAAATTGACTTGACTTGACCTACAGAGCATGAAACAGTAGAGGAAAATGTTGAGCCAAAAAAGTGGCAGAAATTGAAAATGAAGACTTCTAAATTTTGATTCTCCTAAATGAAACATATTTCTGACTTCAAGCGGTCGGTCTGATCCTCAGAGACACGTATAGAGACAGAGAGTTTGTCTCTTTGCTCCCTCTGGAGTTTCTCTTCTCTCAGTACGGCTGAAAGATGAACGAGGGGAGAAAAAAATAAATGAAAAGAAAGGAGACATTACCCAGACTGCAAATCTGATTCTCTGATAAGTTCACTGGTTCATTCAGACGCTCGCTCACACACAGACAGCTATCCCTGTGTGTGTGTGTCTATATTTAGGCCTTATCCCAGTCTCATGACCAGTTCTTCCACAGGCTGCCGGTGACTTGAGGAGCTGCTGCCAGACACAGATGACCCCTCACACACACAGACACACATCTTGAAGCTTGATGATGCAAGTGAATGAATATTATTATGGAATCAATCAAGTCCAATCAGACGAGCGTGTGTGTGTGTGTGTGTGTGTGTGTGCGTGACTTTTACCTCATGCAGCATTGTGACCACATGACTGATAAAGTGATTTATGTGAATGTATGCCTCTGTCACACACACATACACACACACACTGGCTTTAATGAATGAAGGACTAAATTAGCAGCCAGTGTTTCTTATTACATGCCTCGGTAGTGAGAGACAGTGTGTGTGTGTGTGTGTGTGTGTGCGTGAATGACAAAGAGTTTAAAGACAGAGAGCTCTATTACATTTGTTAAACCTTTAAAGGAACATTCTGTCTAATTTTCCTCTTAAATTCATTTAGTTCATTTAGATAATTTCCCTTAAACTCAGTGAACCACCAGCAGGCGATCAGACACGCTGCAGTCAGTCAGTAAGTCATGAGGTCAAAGCAGATGTGTGTTTGGTGTGTTTGTGAAATGTGTTGTGTTGAGCACAAATGAGGCCAATTGAGAAGGAAGTGGGACGCTGCTGAAAACCAAAGTACTGGCTGTTCCCATCACTGAGGCTCCAGGGTGTGTGTGTGTGTGTGTGTGTGTGTGTGTGTGTGTGTGGTGTGCTCCAAGGGACTGCATGTCTTCATACACTACAGCAGTGTTGCATCACTCATCCTGTGAGTGTCCCCTTCAGCAAATCTCTGAGACCCCACCAGTCTGCACTTTTAACAGGCAGCAAAGGGCCGAGGGCAGGAGACGAACGAGCGGCCACTGCAGAGGACTAGCAGCCTCTATACATGGGTTGGACGCTCTACGAACTGAGCTAAACGTCTGCCCCTCAGCAAATGATTTTGACGTGAAATTACCTTACTGTTCCTTCATGTACGCTATATCTGCAATAATAGTTAATCCAGGCACTGTAATACTAATCTGAATCTGCAAGAAATTAACTGCCCTTACTACATGTGAAGGATTAGACTTAATCCAATTAAACATTTGTGACAACTTTAGGAGCAAGTTCACTCTTAAAAGGACCAGTATGTGAGATTTATGAGATTTATAGTCCGAATATGGCAGAAATGGAATATCTGTCTAATATCATAAGAGCTTAATCACCTGAAAATGAGAATCCTGTTTTCGTTGCTTTAGAATGAGAGGTTTATATCTACAGAGGATGCAGGTCCTCTCCCACAGAGCCCCCGCAGGTTCTTGTATGCACTTGGAAAGAGAGGGTGATGCCACTGAATCCTTCACACCAGTCCTTTAATATTCGTCTCTAAGAATGTTGTGATGGCTCAATGACCTCTGACCTTTGGCCTCATTAGTATCAGCTGCAATGCTGGAAATCAGACATCAGCAACTGATGAAAAGAGACAGATAGGAACTGAAGCATGAGATGAAGGGAACAATCTAAATCAATCTCCAGCATTGACTTACTGACAAAAACACACATTTCTACATACTGTTTTCTTTGTTCTCTCTGTAAAACACACACAGTCACACATCCTCAAAGGCTCTCTTCCTCTCTCTTCGTCCCAGATATACACACACTCTTTTGGTTCCTTTGTATCTCTATCTTTCTCTCGCACACACAAACACACACACACAGTCTCCAAATGATTTCTGGCCTTCAGTCAATACAGCAAGTGTTATTGAATGCTGCTGATGCCGCTTCCACTCTCAACTCAGAAACACTCACTTCAATCAAATGCTTACTCTCTCTCTTGTTTCTGTTGGACAATCTACCGTTGCCTTTAAAAGGTGAAATCATCAGAGGCTTGTTCAACAACAGGGTTGGCTAATAAGAAAGTTTTGGATTCAAGGAAGTTTCAGTTTGAGTCTTTTTAACAGTTTCATATCAAGTTTTGTTCTATATTAAGATAGATTTTACTTTTGACATGCCATGCAAAGAGTAACAACTTTCTGTTGCCTCTCTGATTTAAAGGCATAGTTCAGATTATTTGAAGTGGGGCTGTATGAGGTCCTAATTGTTAGGTCAGTGTACACTATAGTTAGAATATTTTGACTGCTTTACGTCACCATCAGGCAGCCTTTTTTTGATGGGAACCACTGTTATATAAGGCAAATATCCATCTCTCTAAACCAACCAAACTCCATAGGTGAAACCAGTCATTTTACCTCGCAGAACATGGGAATTGCTGGTCTAAAAAAGCTTTGATCTGTTAGTTTGTTTGTGTTATTGTGTGACTTTGGTGGTGTAAAACGATAGTTCGGATTCACCAAAGTTGCATGAAGCAATAGACCTCCTACAGAACTCCTGTGTTGTGAAAGGAAAAATTACCAATTAAGTTTGGTTGGTTTGGAGAAAGTGATATTTGGCTTATGGTTTCCCATCATAAAAGGCTCTCTTATGGCAAGGTAAAGCAGTGAAAATATTCTAAATATAGCATACACTTAAACTTAAACTTTTTTTTTTAGGGTGGACTAACTACTGATAAGTACCTCATACAGCCCCACTTCAAATAATCCGAACTATCCCTTTAACCAAACCAAAGTGACTCCTGAGCCCAAAATGAGGATTTATTTTCATTTTTATCGTTTGCATTCAGCAAAATAACATGTTATATGCAGCTAACTTCAAAAGGATAAAACACCTCTAAAAATTAGTGAAAAACTGTAACATTTCCTTGTGAAAAAGAATCCCTTTTGCTTTGTACCAGTGCTTCTATCTTTTTTTAATAGCCAAAAGCTTCCCAAAAGAGAGGAGAACATGGCACTAATGCTCTCATAACTTTTGTAATGACCCTCATCAATATCACTAATGACTCCCCACCCCAAAAAATCCCACAAAGCCACTGCCAGCCTTTGAGCAGTAAACCTCGATATTGACAATGGGTTGCACCATTGATAGTGTGATGAAATTGACATTAAAAATCAAATGTGATCTGTCACAGAGTCACTTTCTTTGGTTAATTCAAGATTTCCTCGGGTCACTGACGGTATGGAATCCAGTCCGTCTACAGCTCTTCCTTCCTGCTGGGAGATCCGTTACACTGATCTCACCTCCAGCCAACCTCTGTCACTCTGCAACATAATCTGGCTCTATCCCTCCCTCCTCTGCCATCCCTCCATCACACCATCCCTCAGCAATGAAGAGCGGTGGAGGTGTGGAGGCTAAATCTGGAAGTGGCAGCCCAGGTGAACCCTAGCCTGTCCCCTCACGTATGTAAGAGGCTAATGACGGAGGGATGGAAATACACACATTAAGCCAAACAGACTTTACTCATGACTAAACAGCAGCATGTAGCTCTGCTGCATGTGTGTGAGGTGTATTTGCTCATGTTATCTTTGCTATATCTGTCATTCTATCTGCTAAATGCAGCCAGGACTCGGGCAAATTATCACAGCTGCACACAAATGCATCTATAGATTGATCCGTCTGTTACATACAGAATCTGCCAGTAGCTGTACTTCTTGCCTGAATGCTCTGAGCAGCAGGCAGAGTGAAGGCCACGCCCACTCCACCTCATCACTAAGCACCCTGCTTAATTGTTGTCAGATTAGCAGTCAAGGCTAAATCGGACTGTTCCACTAGCTGATGGATAAAGCAACAGCCAATCAAGAGCAAGTGAAGGGCAGTGGCACAGCAGCTCAGTGAAACGTGAGAGGGGTGGGGTGGGGGTGACAGATGCTGAGCTAGAATGAGTGGGGAGTGAGGAAAAATGGAAAATACAGTAAGTTGGCAAGAGTTCAGCTACAGTATCTCAGAAAGTATGACACAGAACTCAACACCAGAACTTAACTTTGGACTTGAAAACTTAAATTCCTGAGAAAATAAATTATTTGTTCGATTGATATATGCACCCCTGTAAGGCTGTAAAACCAATTTTTATTCTGTTTTTCTTCTAATTTAAAGTGGTATAATGCAGGGAGTTCTCAAACTTTTTCATGTAGAGGACACCCACAAACAGAAAGGTGCACCAGCAAGGAAGTGCTGTGGGTAGGGTCAGCAACTTAAGGTATTTTAGCCACTTAAAAATATCCACCTAAAAAAAAAAAAAAGTCAATACCAGTTTAGGTGTACAATATATTTACAGTATTTTCACCTCTTTACTTTGCCATCAGACAGTCTTTTCTGATGGAAAACTGATATTATATTAGCCAAATATTGCTCCCTCCAAACTGACCAAACTCCATAAGCAAAATCAGTCATTTTACCTTGCAGAACATGGGAGCTACTGGTCTACCGCTGCCTCCATTTGTTAGTTAGTTTGTGTTATTATGTGACTTAGATGAATCTGAACAATCCTTTTGAAACACCACAGTCACACAGTGACACAAACTAACTAACAGATTGAGGCAGTGGTAGACCAGCAACTCCCATATTCTGCAAGGTAAAATTATTCATTTCGCCTATGGAGTTTGGTTGGTTTAGAGAGAGCTATATTTGGCTTATGTCTGAAAACACTGTCTGACAGTATAGCAGTGAATATATTGCAGGGGTTCCCAAATGTTTTCATGTCAGGGATCCCCACAATAGATGCACACTAGAATGCGGACCTCTAATTGGAGCAGACTTTGTCTAAGGGAATCCCCTCTGAGTAATTTCTTAAAATTTTGATGGTCTGTCAAAATAGGGTCACTATATCAAAACAACCAGCCTTACTTTTTCCCTTGTTGTTCCAATTTCCAAGAAATGTCATAAAAATTCATATATTCTACTTCTCCTTCAGCTGAGGACCCCAAACAACCTACTCTAGGACCCCTGTCCCCAGTTGACCCCAGTTTGAAAATCACTGGTATAATAAAATGCAGAGTTTTGACCTGTGTGTTCAACATATGTAGAATTATTTTCTATTGCTTTTTTTATTTTTACATTTATACACTGAGAAGATTAAATGTATGATAACATAAATATATATGCATGCAAATAGAAACAATTAAAGATGCTACTTGCACAAAATGTCACCAAACAGTATTTTCCATCTTTATTTTTAACTTGTTATCCATTAATTATTTTTTCTTTAGTTATCAGTGCAAGTTTCTACCCATTGGGTACACACAAAAATTTAGGTGTTAGTTATACCAGTGACTAAAAAATTCCGGTTGAAACATCTCTGATTCAGTGAAACCACTGAAGCTTATGTGATCATCCTCCTTTTATATATTTCTTTAATTAACTTCCATGTGTTATTGTCTTACTATTAAACACGTGGTGCAATAGTGATGGGAATGCATTTCAAATATGTGTACAATCCCTCTGATCTTTATGTTCCAGTTGATATACTTCCTGAACTAAACTATCTCAAAATAGTGAGATCGGTATCGACCAACAAAAAGCCATGTAAGTGTAATACTGACATCTTTCTAGAGCCAAACCTGGGCTGACAGAATCGAAGCCAAAACTGTGAACATCACCAGCCTTGTAGACCAGAAGAGAAACTGTGAATGACGGCGAGGCTGAGGATGATTGTGGAGGGATAAAAATAAGACAGAACGGTGGGCTAAAAGGAGAAGAGAGCTGTTGCCTTGACTCTACAGGTAGCAGGCCTGTCAGGTAATGGGATCGGAGGGGGGAAAGCCGATTCAGAGCTCAGAAATAAGAGCGGTGGTGGCAGCTGAGATGGCGTGGAGGCCCTGCCAGTGCCAGGATCACTGAGAGCGACACTTCAGTGTGTGAACAGATTGGAAACAAAGAAAGAACTGGGGTGTTGAATGGAAAAAGGAAAGAGGGAGTTGGGAGGAGTGTGGAGTGTTTACAGAGACACAGAGTTTCAGAGGATCAAACCAGTTTCACTTTCAGTTGAGCTGTCTGGGTTTTGTCACATTTAAAATGAAAAAGTGTTGTCCCGATCCGATAGCATTAAAAAGGCCTCCGACACAGCCTAAAATTCTGGATCTGGTATCGGTGAGTATGTGAGTCTATGCATGAAGCTGATATCATGTAATGTATTAGCCTCAAAATGGTACCCTAATTTTTTTTAACCTGACTCAGACCATACAAAAATGATAGCAATCATATAACATCCCTCCCAGGTTAATAGTATCCAGCTGTTTAAAAAAAAAATATATATATATATATATACATATATATATATATATATATATACATATATATGTATGTAGGCCTATATATATATATACACATTTTTTTTTCTTAAATCACACTGGCATTGGATCGGTACTCTGTATTGGCCAATAGCAATGTTTACAGAATCAGAAGATAACGGAAGGTATTGGAATGAGTATCGGGAAGAGAAAAACGGTATCAACATCTGGGGCCATGCCTTTGTTCCAACGGACCATTATTCTGAAACCCCAATAGTCTGAAAAATGTCCCACTAGACCAAAAGCCCATTTGTCTGACAGCCCTTTATCTGAAAAACAAACTGGCATTGCACAAAAGGCCCATTGCTCCAAAATAAATGTTCTGCAATGGGTCTTCACAGCAATTTGTTCTGGGGAGCTGTCACGTAAATAGGCTTTCGGTCCAATGAGATGTTTTTTGGAACTACTGGGGCTTCAGAATAATGGGCAATCAGAACAGTGGGCTGTCTCTGAACCTCCACTAATAAACTGAAACTTTTCCAGACAGTTCTCTCATTGGTAGAATCATCATTTGATAACACTGGCCTAGAAGTTTCAGAAGTTTTTCAACAATTTTGGACTTGTAGACTAGAACCCAGTAATATCACTAAATGTCGACTAACAATAAGAATTTTTCATTTAGACAATCAGGACATGAGCAAAACGAGTGCGTAGGATTTAGTGTGTAGGAGAGTGATGAACTTGCATATTGCTCATCTAACTGGCATGTAGAAGAACCAATGGTGGCTCTGAAACTTGTGCAAATGCGAATGGCTCTATCTAAAGCCAGTGTTTGGTTTGTCCATTCTGGGCTACTGCATAAACAAGGAAGTGCAACATAGCATGCTCCATGGAAAAGGACCTGCACCCTCTATAGATGTTATACACTAATGAAAACATACTTATTAAGAATATACTCCATTTATGCCATATCCTGCCAATAAATTCCTTCAGGTTTTACACATTGGACCTAGCTGTTTCGATTCTACATCAAAATGTCTTCTGTGTCCTCTGCCGTCACTCCTCCAACATGTGGACTTCTTCGCAATCTCTTTAAGTACTGGTAACCACTTTCCATATTCCCTATGAGAGACCTCTGTTGATTAAATTGCCACTGAACAGGCTTTAACCCTCAGTGCCTACCATGTTCCAGTCTCAGGTGTCCTGCCATCCCAGTATCTAATTCCACCGCACTCAGACTCAGCCTGTAGCTGCACCAAAACCACTGCACTCCATCAATCTATTATAGTCCTCTGTGTAGACATCCTCACTGCCTCTATGTATAATGTATGTTTCCTCAAACATCACCGGCTTTTATCCTGCATCTCTGTCTACTAGTAGATCTTTCTTGCATGTTGCAGAACCTAATGTGCATATCATGTAAACAGTTTTTAAATGCTGAAACAAGGAAAAAAACCTGGGTTATTTCCTATGACATTTGCTCAGACATGTACCAAAGTGCAAGCAAGGAAGTAAAAAGAGTACGTTCATATGTACAGGTTTCTCTTTCTGTGTTATTAAAAGAATACAAGTGGACCACAGCACTATGTGATAACATCAGAAATAAATTTTGCTGTAACTCCTGACAGACTGATCAATCACATCATTCCATTTCTTTTAGAGCACAATGCAATGATTTTCAAACTTTCTGGCCTGTCATCCTCTAATAAATAAGGGACAGCTGGCCGTTAGCTCTCTGTTATCTGGCTGTGATCAGTTAAACCAAAGAGTTTCATTTTTTCTAGTTTTAATTTTATCAGTTTTAGATGTAAAATTACTAATAATTCACAGGAAAAAAGAAAACATTATTAGGAATTCTGAACAAAATGGGCATAATTTTCTATAACAGAATGCATATTTATTTGTATGTTTGCTCTCCTGTTCTGTTAGGATTACTTCAACATTTTGGGGCATATGCATATTTACTTTCATTCCAAGAGACAGATGAGAAGAACAATACTACTCTCATCTCTGTCCGTTCAGTATGAAGCTGGAGACATCAATCATTTAGCTTAGCTTGATGAAAAGACTTGAAACAGGGGACTCAGCTAAGGTGCCTCTGTCCTCTTTTTTCAATCCACGCAAAAACTAAAGTGTAAAAATGACAAGTTGGAGTTTTACAGGGAGTTCTGTCTCCATTAACCTGACAACCTGAAATTAGTTGCCAATTCTTTTGATAATCCATTAATTGTTTCTGTCATTTTTCAAGCAAAGATGTCAAACATTTGATGGTCCCAGCTTCTTAAATGTAAGGATTTGCCCCTTTTCTTTGTCAGTAGGGCTCTGGGAAATTGAGATGACCATTTTTCACAAGTTTTACACATTTTATAGACTAAATAATTAATTGATTAACTGTGGAAGTGATTGTTAGTTGTAGCCCTGCCCTCAGATTTATCTTATGACCCCTTGACCGCCTGGTTGGGATCTAATTCTACCCACCATTCAGGTGCTGTAGGAAACCAGACTTATCAAAAATACTTTCTCATTCTTACTATCCAGTTATTTCTTTTTTAAAATTTTGTTTCAAAAACCTAAAATAAGCTTTAGGGACTCTTGTTTTTCATGGTGGAGACCCTGAAGCTGCAGCCTTTCCTCTGCTGCCTCAGGGCTGAATCCATCACTGTGAGATCAGTGTATCTGATGGCATCCTCAATAGCTTCGTTAGCAATTAACAGCGTACGCTGATCTGAGCTAAACAGCAGATTGGATTGGCTAGCTGTCCAAAACTACACACTCAACTGAAGCTTTAGTTTTCCAATATATCATTCATCACCCTCTCCTCTATCTTCCCTCCCATCCTTACCTGTTCCTCCTCTTTCCTATCATTTACTACATCTGCCCTTAATTAGTTCTTCTTGTACTCTTTTTGTCCTTTCCAGACTCCTTATAGAACCTTACTTTACATTTCCTTTTCCTGTTTTACCTGTTTTTTCTTGCCTTTTTTACCTTCCCTCCTTTCTGCCTGCTTCCCCTCTTTTCTTAACTCCACACATTTAACCTACTTTTCCTTTTTTTCATCCTGGCTACCTTGCTGATTGAGGGTCTATGGACAGAGGGTGCCATTCACTTGACAGATGAGATGAGATTGAGATTTATGATTCTGGGCTCAAGATTTAACTTGTCTCTAAATCTTGTTGTATTTTTTTTATTCCGCAGCAAATGCCACCATGTGACTTGTAATTCTCTCTCTTCTGTTTGCACAAATGTTGCATTAAAGTGATATTCCACCGCAGAATAATAGTCCACTCAATATGTACTCACCCCTATGCTGATGTGAGGATGGGTGAAGATCTTCAGTTCACAAAACAATCCTGGAGCTTCAGCAGAAAACAGGGTTGCAGCTAATGGTAGTGAATGGAGACCAAATGTAAATGTAAAAAAAAAAAGAACACAAAACAAACACAAAATGTCTTCATGCACGTGCATATCACGAGATCAATGCCATGTTTACATGCTACCTGCTACATTTCTACAGTTGACATTTCAGCTAAAAACATGGCGTAAATGGCGTCTTTTGTGGTTAAATTTTAATGTCGCGGCTCACGGACACCTGGATTACACCACACGAGCAGGATGGAGACATTTTGTGTTTGTTTTGTGTTTTTTTTTTACATTTACATTTGGTGTCCAATCACTGCCATTAGCTGCAACCCTGTTTTCTGCTGAAACTCCAGGATTGTTTAGTGAACTGAAGATCTTCACCCATCTTCACATCGGCATAGGGGTGAGTACATACTGAGTGGACTCAACATAATAAAACAGCACACATTCTTGCCTCTGTACACAGGGGCATCAAGGTCAAACTGCCCCAATCATTCTCACTAAGGAACTCATTAGGAGGCAACAAAAAGCTAAACCCATCAACCAGTGCAAAGTCTTGGTTCTCATTTCCCTCCTATTCTTCCTGTCACATGCCATGCACAGTTGGAGGCATGACACTTATTATTCCTGCAAATTAGTCTTCACTTAAACATCTCTCTGTCTTGTGGAGGCTTTTGCACCCTGAACACTGGATTCCTCTGATATTTAACATGAAAATCATCAGTTTCTTTGTG
The DNA here is from genome assembly GCA_034769285.1 of Lutjanus argentimaculatus. Lineage (NCBI taxonomy): Eukaryota > Metazoa > Chordata > Actinopteri > Lutjaniformes > Lutjanidae > Lutjanus > Lutjanus argentimaculatus. The sequence continues at coordinate 587,298 of JAWZSL010000006.1, read as the reverse complement.
ATTGGCACTAAATAATGCCTAATTGTGACTTCCTGTAAATGACTGCCCATTAACAATCCATACAATATCTGTTAAAACCTGCCTGTCCATCTTCCTCTTGTCCATCTACCCCTCCATTCCTCCTCTGGGCTGGTAATCTATCCTTTCAGGCAGGCAGCGTTTGTAAAGCTCTTAACAAGATTGGAGAAAATCAGAGTGAACCTTATCACAGGGGTCAGGTCAAAGGTCAGCAGGAGGGTTAATGATGGAGCATGTGTGTGCGGGTGCTGTGGAGGAGGACACTCATTTAGTCAGCTATAAAGGTTGTGGGTTTTCATCACATCGTGTGTGCTTTTTCTCTGAGTATTGCATGTTTTTTTGTCATGCAGCTAAACACACAGGAGCATTTATTACCTTTCCCTGACCCTGATTATAACTGTGCGACTCGGGCCAATCACGTCACACCACTCTCATTTTGAAACTCCAAATCCATCAGTTCATCTGACCTTAATTCAGCGGCGACAGGTCGGCCAATCAGATTATTTCACCTTCATTTAAACTCCTCGGATGGGCTGTTTGGACCCTGATCTCAGCCATTCACATTTCATTAGTGAGACTTCCAGTATTTGCTAACCTAAATTTGTTCAAAATTATGAAAATGTCTCATTAGCTGTTGTGCATATCAACACCAATTTGATAAAGAAAGAAGAGTCACAGCATATATCAGCTATATTTTGCTGTTGTTTTTTGTGGTTCAATTAAAATTAAATTAAATTTAAAAAAAAATTATTTCAGAAATTCTCAAACATTCAGCCTTGGTTCTGACCCAAACATACTCTACTTTAGATTCTTATCTCTTTTTTTTGCCTGTGCAGCCCTGACCCTGGTCCACCCTGCTGTCTGCTGATGTTGTGTCGTCCTTCCTGCTTCCTGATGACGCCGTCTGCAAAATAAAAGGACGATGCAGCAGCAACACGAGCGCTTTCTGCTTATTCTGATGAAAGGACAGCTGAGGCTCTAACGTCAGAGAAACAGAGCTGCAGAGAGGAGGAGGAAGCCCGCCCGGAGCAAGGACGCTGTGGGGGGAAATACGATCCAATGGCTCTGTAATACGATATCACCGAGTCACTGGTGGCAGCGGACCTTAATCATTTATCAAGAGTCAAAGTAGATAATACCTTTGTGTGTGGAATGACCTCAAACTCCCATGAGGAGAGCTTTTTATGGTGGACTAAAATCCTGAAAAAGGTGGTAGAACATGACAGGTGGTGTTCAGTTGCAACACTTTATCATCAGATTCCACAACACCATGCACCACATCGCAGACACGACTGCTGAAATTTGACAGTGACATATCAGACAGAAAGGTGGAGTTCCTACAGAGGAAGCAAAAGAAGAGGAGGGAAATGATGAGTAACCCCTTCTAGATGGCTAATGAGCTGAAAAGTTGCCATCCACAGGCATGCTGTCTCCTCTAGTTTTGTCTTCTTTCACTTCTTCAAGCAGCCCGACAGGACTGTGATGCAAGAAATTAAGCTTTTATAGTTGTATTATGGTGAGTGTTGAACCTTAATACTTTTTTGGTACCAACTGACATTTACTTGTAGCAGTAAATTAAAGAAGTACAGTACTAGCTGTCAGATTTGTATTCTTCTTTGATCAGACAGATTCTGATTTTGGAGTTGATTTAGTCGATTGAAGAAATAGCTGCCAATGATCAATGCAACTGTCAACTATTTTGATAATCTATTGTTTATAATATCATGATAAGAATAAGAATTGCTTCGAGTAATTTCTTAAGGAAAAAATATTCAAATTTTCTGATTTCTGCTTCTCCTATGTGTTTTTTTCTGGTTTCTTTAGTCCTCTATGTCAGTAAACTGAATATCTTTGGACTGTGGACAAAACAAGACATTTGAGGACATCATCTCTGGCCATGGGAAACCCTGATCAACACTTTTCACTGTTTTATGATATTTTTGTGTCTTTTTATGGACAAACAACTAACTGATTAATTAAGAAAATAATTAATAATTAATAAAATAATAACAGATGATGAATATAATTGTTAGTTGCAGCCTCATCAGAATAAAATTATATTTTATTTTAATTCTTAAATTTTATTTTGGCAATTTTGTTTTGATATTATTTAAAGGGGTCTGTTTAGTTTTGTGAGGATTTGACAGAAAAAACACATTTGCATTTCTCAAAGTAAGGTACTGATAAAAGTTATGGTATTGGTACTGAAACTTTTGACAAAACTGTTGAAAATTTATACCCATCCCTATTTATGGTACAAATGGACCAAAAATAGTAGAAAATAGCATACAAAATCATAACAGAAGTGATTAAGTATGAGGGAGAGGTGGCGAAAAGAAAGAAGGTAAGGAAGGACAAAATCCACATTGGCAAGTTTTTCCTTTCTGCAGTCTATAAAACAGAGGACAAATAAAGTCTGAAGGGGAATATTAAAGTGATATTCCACCTTTACATGATAACCCACTCAGTATGTACTCATCTCTATGCTGATGTGATGATGGATGAAGATCTTCAGTTCACAAAACAATCCTGGAGTTTCAGCAGAAAACAGGGTTGCAGCCAAATCCAGTACAATGGCAGTGAATGGAGACCATGGATAAAACGTTAAAAAAAGAACACAAAACAAACACAAAATGTCTCCATCCTGCTCGTGTGGTGTAATCCAAGTGTCCGCGAGCCACGACATTAAAATTTAACCACAAAAGACGCCATTTACGCCATGTTTTTAGCTGAAATGTCAACTGTAGCATGTAGCAGGTAGGATGTAAACATGGCGTCGATCTCGTGAGACTTCCGCACGTGCGTCCATTAAGAGATATACAAGTCTCGCGAGATCGACACTTGGATTACACCACACCAGCAGGATGGAGACATTTTGTGTTTGTTTTGTGTTCTTCTTTTAACATTTTATCCATGGTCACCATTCACTGCCATTGTACTGGATTTAGCTGCAACCGTTTTCTGCTGAAACTCCAGAATTGTTTTGTGAACTGAAGATCTTCACCCATCCTCACATCGGCATAGTGGTGAGTACATACTGAGTGGATTATCATGTAAAGGTGGAATATCGTTTTAAAAAGAGATGGTCCTTATGTTTCAGTCTTTCCAATCCCCAGCCAATCAGTCGATCAATCAGTTAATCAGTCACCTCAAAAATGAATCAATCAACCAGTCAAATTCTGACAATGTGAACCTCGAGATGAGACGGACCACATGGCCGAAGCAGATGGATCAGACTCGATAAAGTGAACGCTCAAACTCAAGAACTTTGATGCACCTCTCTCGCTCTGTGTGTGTGTGTCTCTCTGTCTCTCTCACACACACTTTCTCATCGTCACTGTCTCTCTCCCCGTCAGGTCAGAGCAGCTCACTAACGCAGCCCAAACAGAAGCATAAACCTGATGAAAACCTTTACGCTTACAGCTAATTATATGTCTAATCACATCCTGTTTGCTCTCCCAAGAAAACATAAACAAACCTGTGTGTGTCTGTGTGTGTGTGTGTGTGTGTGTGTGTGTGTGTGTGTGTGTGTGTGTGTGCGTCAGCTACAAGACAAATAGCAGCTGATTGTGAGTTCTCCGTCAGTTGCAGCCTGCAGATTATAGTGTAGAGCTGCATCGCAAAGATTGGTCACTGGGCAAACTGACTTCTCATTACTGAGCACTAATGTGTTGCCTAGCACACACTAGGGGTGTGCCATCTTAGGCACCTCACGATTTGATTCGATTACGATTCAGGGTGCTACGATTCAATTATTAAACGATTATGTGTCACTGACACTGTGTCATAGACAGGGCAAGACAGAGTTGCAGCGGTGAGCAGAGAGGAGCTGTGTAGAAGTTAAGACAGCTGATATCACCAAAGTTTCAATTATTATCACAGTCTTATGATCTGTTTCTTTGACGACAGCATAGTTACATCAGTGAAAAAAGTCATGGTCTGGATTTCACTCAAGACGATGTGACGGATTTTAAATCAGTCTCTCTTCACAGAGATGCGCTGCACACAGCAGCATCTGTCCTGTCTTTTCACTGCAACTCTGCATTGAGATTTCAGGTATTATAACTTATACAAAAGTAACAGTGACATTAAAACTATGATGCTGCAGATCACATGCGTGCTGAACCCATGGAAGGCGATCAGAATACGGATCAAATGCGATCCGTTGTGCCCCTAATTTCAACCCTGAAGAGTGAACCTCACGCTCAGTGACAGTAGCCAGCGAGTTAGCTGCCGCCGTGTTGGCTAACAGTCTGTTATGAGTCCGTCCCTTAAAACGGCTTTTTTCATTCCGGCCAACTTCCAGGTGCTGCAGTTGTGTTTCTGTGATTTCGCTGTCATGGAAAATAATCGATTTTTGAACATTTGTTAATCGTTATTGATCGTCACGTGCCGCATCACGATGCATCTAAGAAACGATGTATTGGCACACCCCTAGCAACACACACACACACACGCCACAGCATCAACAACACACTCATGCAAAGTTTAAAATACCTATTCCAGTATAAGTATTTAAGGGACATGTACAAAAGAGAACTAAAGAAAAACTACAAATTGTCTTGCTCATACATAAACTTGCACATTTCAGTGAGGCTACGTAGAACACACACATTTATGAGGAACTGTTTATATTTAGAATATTTTCATTACTTAAATTTGCCGTCAGACAGCCCTTTTTCACAGGAAAATGCTGGGATTAGCCAAATATCACTCTCTCCCCAAACCAACCAAACTCCATGAGAAAAATGAGTAATTTTACTTTACAGAACACAGGATTTGCTGCTCTTCCATTGCCTCTATCTGTTAGTTTGTTTATGCTATTGTGTGTTTTAAAAGGATAGTTTGGATTCATCAAAATCACATTAACACAAACGGAACAGATCAAAGCAGCAGTAGAGCTGCAACTCCTGGATTCTACAAGGTAAAATTACCGTTTTTGTCAGTAGAATTTGGTTGGTTTGGAGAGAGCGATATTTGGCTTACATAACAACGGTTTCCCGACTGGAAAGTCTGTCTGATGGCAGCAATGAAAATATTCTAAATATAATGTACAAAAACTGATAAACTGATAGAGTTCTTTTAGGTGGACCTTTTGTAAGTAGCTAAAACACGTTTTGCTGCAGACCCGTCCTCAGCAGTACAGCATTAGCTTCCATGCTGGTACTCCTGTTTTCTCCAAACTGGGGGTATATTGATCAGCATCTATTGCAGCTAAAACACAGAAACTACCCCTTTAAAAGCAAAAAATACATGCACTGTACATGCATGTGTTAACTCTGGTGTCACACCAGCACATAAGAAGGCATCATCATGAAGACACACATGCACACATGCACGCAAGCACACGTGCACAATCAATGATCCAAAGAGCCCATTTGTGTGAGTAAATCCTATAGTCTTAATTCAATTGTAATGTGCTGTGTTCCCCTACAGCAGTGGGCCTAGCTGGCTGTAACTAATAGAAAAAGCTTATCACAGCTCAGCAACACACACACAGACACACACACACCAGTGGTTTCTCAAGGTCGATTTCTAAAACAGACAGTAGATAAGCGCAACTCAGCATGTGAACTGTGGGGTCGGAGGGTTGAGGAGAAATACAAACAAAATAGAGATAGGAGGAGAAACAGGAGTTAAAAGGAGCTACCATCACGTAGCATCAGATATCAGTTAATCAAAGCCAAATTAATTATGACACCTTCATATAATTACTGTAAACAAAAGAGACCATTATGGACATGATGGGAAGCCTTTATCTCACACCAGCATTGATCAAATTAAGGATGCATTTCCCATCAGCCCCCACTGCCTCTTGTTCTCCATTCCATTCCTTGAAAAAAGTTATATATATATATACATATACATATCTATCTTGAGTGACTGTTCACTTCTTCTGCCATCTGCTGTGGCCAGAAAGTTTGAACTCGTTTTAGTTTGGAAGAACAACTGCCTCAGCAACAACGGATCAAAACCGTCTCATGCCCAGTGAGGTGAACTTAAGTTATCAATTGACTGACTGAAAATTGATCAGCAGCATTTTTATTAATCAGTAAATTGTTTCTTATCAATGCCAAATATTAGCAGATTCCAAATTCTCAGATCTTTGCAAACTGAATTTTATGTCGTTGAGACAAAATTAGCAAACTGAAGATGTTACCATGGTGTCTGAGAACATGTGGGGGGCATTTGGTCTCATTTCTTGATATTTGTTTAAATATATCAATTTTCAATACAAAAAAATATATATATATATATACTGATTTAATACTGTGTCGTTCTGTCAGGTGGATTAAAGACACACCCACAGTGTGTAAACTGCTAGTTAGCCCAGCTGGCAGCTCTCTCTCTCTTACACACACACACACACACACACACACACACACACACAACCTGCATATGCATGAGTACATAACACTTGCATTTTCCCAGGACGTCAAGAATCCCCCCCCCCCCCCCCCCCCCCCCCCCCACACACACACACAACACACACACACACACACTCACACTACAGGGGTTAGCGAGTCAGTCAGCACTTTGGTATCCTTTACACAGAGACAATGACAGTAGGTGTGTAATGTTACAGCAGCTTCAATAACACCCCCCCCACCCCACCCCCACAAAAGCGCACTGTAAAAAGGATTGTGACCCAAGGAGAAATATTGAAGGAAGTGTTTGAACCGCTGAATTTGTCTTGACCACCTACAGCTGTGCATGTGTGTGTGAGTGTGCACGTGACGCAGGTACTGTATCCAGGCAGATTAAGCACTTATATCACAGTGACATATCTAAATGGCTTGGTCACACACACACGCACAGGAAGGGGCTGATTTATGGTCTTTCGGTATCACAGCCGTTCTCTTAGTGCAAACAGTGATGAGTTTCATTACTGAAGACACAGATGAAGGAAGGACAGAAGAATGAGATAAAGAGGGGATGAAAATGGAGTGAGAAAAGAGAGGGTGGAAGAGAGGGATGTGGAAAAACAGAGTGACAAGATGAGAAAAAGGGTTTATAAAAGAGGGAGAAAGATGAGAGGGATAAAATAAGAGAAACTGGAAAGAAAATGAAAAAGAGAGGACACTAATGAAGACAAAACTAGCACATGAAGAGATGGAGGGAAGAGGAGATGCAGGTAAAAGGTAACGGACCAGACCTCGGTCACCTGATCCAATGGCTCATATAGCAGATGCATCACGACTGAGTGTGTGTGTGTGTGTGTGTGTGTGTGTGTGTGTGTGTGTGTGTGTGTGTGTGTGTGTGTCCTGTCTTGTCTCATTCTCATGCAGCGTGCAGTGTGTCTGCAAACTCTCTTTCTCCCTCCTCTCTGTCACTCCTTCTCTTTATCCCCTCCATCTTCTTCTTTCTTTTAAACACTCTTTCATTTCTTTTGTCCCTCCTCTCTCCCACTCTGTCTCCATGCTCTTTAACCCCCTCCACCTGCTTTATATTGCCTCTCCCTCTTTACTTCTCCTCTGCATCCCTCCTTCTCTTCGCCGTGCTGCAGAACAGAGAGGTGAAGCCGAGCATCACGACACACCCTCTTTCTCCTACCCTCCCCCTTCTATCCCTCCATCCCCGAGTCCCTACATCCATCCCTTCATCCATTCGTCCAGTCACGACTCCTTAATGGTGCAAGGAGATGGAATGACAGCAGAGGAAAACACTTGAGTCAGGAAGAGAGAGAGATGGGGGAAGATGGAAGGAAGAGGGAGCATGAGAGCAAAAGAGAAAGAAAGAAAGAGACACACTAGTTTTTATGTAGATGTATTCATGTTTTTCCTAAAAACACCTGAACACAACTGAAGGACGGTTTAAGAACAGGTTTCCACTGCATCACCACACAACAATAACTTTGAGACAAATAAATAAGGACACGTTGCTCACTGTGATGGATTACTTTTCTCAAGCAAGTTTCAAGTCTCCGTATGTTGGTTTTTATTCTGTGCTGAAATGAATGGAAACTAATGGCTGCCTGCAAGGCAAGAAAATCTCATTCATCAACCTGAAAAAAACAACTATGGTCTGCTTCAGAAAATAGTCAGCATGAGTTGCTTTTAACACACTGAAAGTGTTCCCAAACTTTAGACTTTTGAAACTTGACAAGATTTCAAACAAAATTTGTTTTGTCAAAGTCAGAAAATGTTTTCATTCTGGAAGGATGGAAGGAACAGTTATAAGGTTATTTACTGGGAAGAGTGTAAAAAAAAAAAAAAAAAATGTGGTACCACTCATCAGTAAGAGTCACTGATTGTCACCATGGAAACACGGCTCTTACAATAGATATTAACTTAACGCTTAGCCTAACGCTACAGACCAGTTTCAAATATCTCTGTGAAACTGGTCCCTGGTCAAGCTGTTGGCTGCTCGACGCAGTCTGATTGGCTAGTTTTCCATCTGTGTGACTGATCTGATTACAGCATTTGCAACTGAAAGGAGGTTTCTTAAACTTGGGATTTAATTTATGTTGTAATTTACATCCTTTCAGCACTCACCATCGTTCATTTCAATATATCCTCCATGTTCCTACTTCAATGTTAGGTTTTCTACAATTTTCATACCATTTTTTTAACCTTTGACTATATAAAAATGTGTGACTCCATTTCCTCCCACTGCAGAAAAATGAAGCCAAAACACTGTGAATACAAGTGCTGCCATCTTGTGCTGGTGACATCATTTGGAGCCAAAGTCTGCACAGTAGTGATTGGGCTTGGAGCCACGGTATCAAGGTTCCACGTAAACAGCCGGCCCACTGTCAATTCTAAGGTGCAACGTCCTTTTTATAGACTCAAATAACTAATTAAAACCAAACTTGAACCAAAAACAGACAGTTCAACATACATCAGCTTGATAAGAACCACCTAAAAGGACAGAAACCATCTTTGGGAAGAGTTTACTTTAAGTGTACTTTGATTTTTTCATTTGGTCCATGTCCCATCTGCTAACATGGAGGGAACGGGGTAAGTTACCTATACTGCAGCCAGCCACCAGGCAGCGATCAACATGTTCTGTCTTCCCTTTTAGGAAGATGTCATGTCATCCATCTTTAATGCTTTTGACATAAAGATGAAGTGAGTTACTAGTTAGTTTTTCTTGTCAGGTAAAATTGATGGTCACTCCCCACACTGAGTGATATTGTGTTTTCTGTGTACAGGAAATTAAGATGTGCTCTGGAAGGAAGGCTTTGACTCTGCTGCACTCAAATTGTAGCTGCAGGAGATTTCCTGATGTGATGTCACAACCAGAAACAGCTAAATGGAGCCAGAATCCTAAATCACATCCCTGATAGCTGCTTTAGAGGGTATTTTTTTCCTTAAAAGTCTCATAAAATGGTATTATTACCTAATTAATATGAGGTAATTCCTGCTGAAACAGGTTTCTCGAGCAGAACATTAGACGGTGAGGGATCAATCTTATGTGTGACCCAACAGGCTGTTTGTTATACAGAGCAGGGAAAGGTTATTTTGCAGGACAGGCAAAAGGGCAGGACAGTTGAAAATTTTATGATGACTTTATAGTTACACCCACTAGTTTGGCTTAAGGTCATCATTGAAGATGCACGGTTTTCCAGGAGTCTGTATTGACCATTTTGGATCTTTAGGTTTTTGAACTTTCTAAAGGAGGATCATGACACACAGTTGAAAGGTCAGTATGCAGCTAATGAGAGAGAGGTCAGAAGAGACAGAGACAGACAGAGAGTGAGCATGTGTCTATATGTTCTAAATATAGAGTGCAGCTATCTGACAAGTATTAATTTCAAAACATCAATACAGCGAAGATGGAGAGAGAAGACAGTGATAGAGAGAAAGAAAAGGAAGGTAAGAAAGGCTTTTTTCTTAATTGTTCGTGTTGATCGATCTTTCCATTCAAGTATTCTGCTTTCACGCCATTAAAGGGATAGTTTGGATTATGTGAATGTGTATGAGGTTCATATAAATAGTCAGTGTATTCGCTACAATAGATGCCAGTTGACATGTGCACATTTAGGAGAGGCAGAGCACCAGCAGAAGTACTGCTGTGGACGGGGTCAGCAACAAAAGGTTTTGTAGCCACTTAAAAAAGTTCCACTTTAGGGACACCCCTGTAGCTCAGTAGGGGGAGCGTGCGCCCCATGTACTGAGGTTATCAGTCCTCTGCAGCAGCTGCCGGTTCGATGGTTTGCTGCATGTCATCCCCTCTCTCTACCCCTTTCCTGTCATTTCTTCAGCCGTCTCTATCAAATAAAGGAAAAAAAATGTCTAAAACATAATCTGAAGGAAAAAAAACGTCCACTTTATAAACTAAATATTAGTTTAAGTGTACACTATATTTAGAAAATTTTCACCACTTTACCTTACTGTCAGACAGCCTTTTCTGACAGGAAACCGCCATTATGTAAGCCAAATATCACTCTCTGCAAACCAACCAAACTCCATAGATGAAATCAGTAATTCTACTTTGCAGAACACTGGAGTTGCTGGTCTACTGTTGCCATGATCTCTTAGTTTGTTTGCATTCTTATAGGTCTGAACTATCCTTTAAAAACAAAGAAGTAATACAACCAAACTAACAACAAGGCTGACTGACAAGGCAGCCATCCCAGTGTAAAATTACTGATTTTGCCTATGGAGTTTGGTTGGTTTGGAGAAAGCAATATTTGGATTGTGTATTAGCGATTTCCTGTCAGAAAAAGCTGTCTGACACCAAAGTAAAGCAGTGAAAATATTCTAAATATTACGTACATTTAAACTGATAGATTTTTTTTTAGGGGATGTCAACCTCAATAGGGAACAGAGAAATGCCGGGACTTTATACCACTGGAAACCAATAGCAACCATTTTTTGGCTAAAATAACTTTTGCTGCTGACCCCATCTACCGTAGTACATAGCTTAGATTCTGTGCTTCCCCCCTCTGCCTCTCCAAACTGAGGGTGTGCCAGCCAGTACCTGCTATAACTAACACATTGACTACTGATAAGTACTGTAGGTTACCCAATACAGCTCCACTTTAAATAATCTGAACTATCCCTTTAAAGGCGTCTACACTTTGTATAACAATCTTGCATGCACATTGCAGGTTGTTTTTGGTCTCCCAAAGCTCTACATCAGCCTTCAATGAACAAATCATGGGGCCATTTAGGACCACCAATTTGTTTTCTCTCAATATTGATCAACTTTTGTGTGTGACAGGTAAAAAGTTCACACTATAGAATCAGTCTCTCACGGGATCTCTGATTTCTCTGCTCTGTACGTCTCTGTACCTCTCTCTTCCTCTGAGTCTAAATATGGAAGTTATTTTAGCAGCCATGGTTGTCATCTCTCTCCCGTCTTCATTCCTCCTCAGGGAAATGCTCCGATGCAACGAGCGAGACACTCACAGACTTAAGCAGGACTTTGACAAACAACGCTTCCTTCCTGAAATCACTCACCATCTTACTTGGCTACTTTCATACTCACACAAAAACAGCCACACACACTCTGACGAACAGAAAGGAGGAAAAGAAGGAAGGAGAGGAAGAAAGGAGAAGGTGAGAGGTTTTGGCTCCAAAGCTCTTCTGGATCAAAGGTCATAAAAAAGGATCAAAAGGTTGACACTCGACTAATCTGACGCCATTCTAGCTTCAAAGTTTTGGGGTGCCACTGTACCCTAACACCCCTCCTCAGGAGACAGTGGGAAATGCTGAGGGTTGGGAAGGGGGGTAGGTTTGTTTTGAAACTCTAGCGAGGCCTGGAGGGGTGGAGATCTGACCTTTACACAGTGTGGCTGGGGTCTGTGTGTGTCTGTTGAGGTTGAAAGGACATAGTAAGAAACAGCTGTCCCAAGATGAACACACAAATGCAAACTCACATATTTGGAACAGACACTCACTGTTTTCTACATATACACAGACAGCACTGGCTGCAAGCAGAGCTGTGATGGTGGTCTTTTCTCTCTCACACAGGTAAAAATAGGCTTCAGGGATACTGTTCTTGTCTGCCACTGACTTCCATTCATTTTGATGCAGCAGGCCACCTGTCAGGTGCCAAAAAGGTCACAGGTTTGATTCTAGCAGCTGACGTGCCCTGGAGCAAAAAAAATAAACCCTTCCAGCTGACCACAAAAACACACATAAACACAGACTTTCCACAAAGACACACAAACTGACACTTTCAACAGACATATGTACATTAAAAGAGAAATCTGTAATATAATTATGGGAATAAATCAAAAAATGACCATGATTTGGCATCAGAGATTTAAAAATATATACTAAATTGAAATACTTCTCTAACAACAACGCTACAGCCATGGTCTCTTCCTTTGATGTTTCTATTCCAGTCCATAACTTGTGTTTTTGTTTGCCTCTTTCATGCTAATTAGGGTTCAAATTAATGCTGAATGTTCACTGAATGAGTAAGTGTCTGTTTATGAACTCTGTACTTTCAGAGCAGTGGACTTTTGTTTTCATGATAATGGGCTTAACTTTACACTGACAGACAACTGACAGTTATAAACAGCTGATCAACATACAGTGTACGACTCGTCCACACTTGTAAGTGTAAAATTTACAGTCTTGCACTTCCTTTGTTCCTGCAGCATTCCTGCAGCCTGTCTGAGTTTCAGCAAGTCTGAGACTGGCAAGGAGGCAGCGGTGGGGCAGCTTGCTTTTACCATAGACCATATAATGAAAATGATTTTTCAATCTACAGTCTATGGCTCTAACTCGCTTGTGTAACGTGCATAAGCACACATACATAAATCTATAGAGCTGGGTATCACTTAAAATATTATGGTACCTTGACTGATGCCAATACCTTGACTTTGATACCAGTTCCTGAACGATAACAATAAGACAATTACATGACACTACACATTACAGTACAGTTACTCAAATCAAAGCTGTTCAAAGACCTGGAGGCAGCTGGAGTAAATGTTGTTACTCTGTACACTTTTCTCAGCCAGGATAACTAGACTCTAACTAGACTGTAGATTATCACCCACATCCATTTGGAGCATCAAAAACATTTGGAGCATCAAAAACATTTAATTTTCTGCATTTTTTGGAACCAATTAGTACATTACTGCATCAATTTGTGGTGGTAATGTCTTAATTTATGTAAATGAAAACACAAAAGGCATTGGTCAGGTGACAATATAATGGAATATAGTCCATTATGATGCTCAGCAATCCCCTGCATCCCCTGAAATCTATGCTCACGCCATAAGCTTCCCAAACATTTCCCATACACCCACACCATTTGGCCCAAAAGAGATGTCATTACAGTGAAAATGTGCACAGCTGTCACATTTGGCCACGTCGACACACAAGCAGTGATTACAGCTGCAGCCACACAGCTGATTCTGCATGTTAAAGGACATTACACAACTGGAATCTGCTTTTCTATTCCGCTGAGACAATAATCCACAACTTTTTAATACATTCAAAATGTTCTGCAATGCACATTATTGACTCTATAGTATATCCAGTCCATGAAAGCTCAATGACTGGTGGGTCTTTTCCAGGAAAAAATGCCAAGGAAGCAATGTGCTTTATGTTTATGGAAGCAGCAAGATTAATTATTTAAATCCATTTTATTCTCTCCCTCTGAGTAAATGGTGACAAACAGCTTCCTGAAATCAGGGAAATGTTCTCCCACCATGCTGACTGTGAGCAGAGAACAAGAAAATCGACAATGACTTAAGAAAATAGCAATATCATCCTTAAAGGGATAGTTCAGATTTTTTGAAGTGGGGTTGTATGGGGGACTTATTGATAGTCCGTGTATTAGCTACAGGAGATGCTGGTTGGTACAACCTTAGTTTGAAAAAGCAGAGAGGGGCACCAGCACGGAAGCTAAGCAATGAAGTGCAGTAGACAGGGTCAGTGACAAAAGGTATTATAGTCACTTAAAAAAGATTCACCTAAAAAAATCTATATCAGTTTAAGTGTGCACTATATTTAGAATAATTTCACTGCTTTACTTTGCCATCAGACAGCCTCTTCTGTTGGGAAAACCTCTGCTAAATTAATCAAATGTCACTCTCTTCAAACCAACCAAATATTGCTTTCTCCAAATCAACCAAAACCAAACCAACAATATACCAATATACCAACCAATATTCCGTTTTTTAAAAACCCGAATATGACCCCTGGGTTACTCCTTTTCTAACCCGAATATTTGGTCATGTATACGCCTATCGGGATATCCCCATCGAAAGGAACATTAATTTGTGTTCTGCTCATGTTCTATTCGCAAGGGATCTCGGTCTTTTGAGTACAGGAATACAGGAAGAAGCAGTGTTAATTTTGTCAACTAAAACTTAAACGAAAATTCATTACTTCTGGGTTAAATACTGTCAGATGGCAGCATACGGATGGATTTACCTCCAACAGTTGGCAGTAGTGAAATGCGTCTATCACAGAAGAAAGACGCTAAAATGTCCCGAAGAATCCAATCCAAACCTCGGTGAATAAAAGTTTTTTTTTTTAAAATAAATGTATAATTCTAACTTGTGATCACTGACTTTATTAAGCTGACTGTATCTAACACCGCGACACGCACCGTGCCAGCCTTATGCTGGAGAAGCAGCACCAGCATCTGAACCCAAACAAAATAAGGGATCCGTGTCAGCTTAATATCATGACTTTAAAAGCACCAAATTACTTGCCTTAACGAATTTCGTTAGAGTAAAATATGAAGAATTGTAAAATATCATTTCTATGAGGCTGTTCAGTCAGACAGTGACAGATCACAAGTAATTAACTTATATCATCCTGGCGGTTTAGCAAAGATCAAGCTACGTGCGGCTTGTTCAGTCAATATTGTGTTCATTATAATGTTGATAGTGCTGAAATGACATTTTCTGCCTAAATAATTAATACCTTGATAATACACTACTCTGAGCCTTAAGGTGGAGCAGCCATTCAGTACATGTTGTTACTGTGTAAGTGATGTGTTGCGTGAAATGCATCAGTACACATTAATGTGGCGGCTGTGGAGTCGTCGTCATCGTCCCGTCTCCGTGCATCGAGACGTTGTCCATGCATCGCTGTTTTGATCGGGATATCCCAATTGATTACAATTACCATGTATACAGGAATAACCCTGTTTGCTCACACATGTAAACGGGTTATTCCGAATGTTTCAGAAACTGGAATATTGACCTTAACCCGAATATTGACTGCATGTAAACGTAGTCAGTGAATCTCTCCTACATCAACAGCCAGCTGAACTAAGATCAAAGAGAGCATCCTCACGTCCTGATGTGTCCCCCTGACACCAACTGTGTTGTGTCTTTTGTCACACAGGCAGCTTCATTCAAGGATCATGAGGGGCTGGCAGCAAAATAGACATTTTAAAAAGGATGATTTGGCAATCTTCCCAATATAAGACCTGGTGGAATTCCTGAGAATTTTGCTTCGCAATGCTGAGAGTGAAAGCTTTATACAACACTTACCTCCAGGCTAATAAAAAAGTGGGATCAGGTGCATGTAGCTAAAGGAAACAATCTCAGTATACAGAAGACTTCTCAAGTGAAAAATGGAAAAATAAAACATGAAAACATGTGGATAATAAGACTTTATGACGTTCCAGATGGGAAATAAATAGATGTGATTTGGTTTATGTTTCTAAAGAACTTCTTCTTCTGTCAGTGTGCATGCCTTTTCTTCATATGATGGGAATGTTAAGAGTAGAGCTCGACAGATATATCAATTGACCAATATTATCGACCCAACACAGCTGTATCCGTCTATATATCTGTATTGGTGTATGTTGTTCAATTTCTGTTTTTTATTTATAGTTATTGGCTGATATTGTCTGATAATGGCCTGTTACATCTACATATATATCTATCTACATATCTATATCACTATTAGCATATCTGTTGTCTGATATGCAGCAATATGAAAAAATGTTGATCATTTTTTGTTTTTGTTTATTTGTTTGTTTTATAGGCAGCATTTTATGTATATTTGATCCTTTCCCCCCAATTCCCAAAGTATAAAATCTATAATTTTTTTTGCTCTAATTTTACTTATTTTAATTTAATTATTTCTAATTATTGAAAATAACAGTAAATGTTTGCTGTGCCCTGATGTCATTTTGGACAATAAAGTTTATTGTTGTAATGTAAAATATCCCGCCTCCATTACATATCTTTGTCACAAATGTATGACAACCACATTTGAGGGATCATGTCAATATCAATATCTGAATTTTTTTACTCCCTATAATACTACAATACTAACATTATTATTGTAAAAATCAAGTATCAGCCAAGCTAAATGTAAAATTTTGTATCTATATAAATAAAGAATATTGGCCAATATAACAATATTAAAATTATTTCACTCTCTGATATCAGTCTTGGCCCCTAAAACCAGTATTGGTTGGGCTCTAGTTCAGAGTATAGATAAGGGGTGACATTCTCCATCAAACACACTCAGAGTCTCCACCAGTTGATCCCTGCAGCGTTTTTATTTTTAATCTGAAAATTGTAAGTTTGAAAACCATTAAGGCTGTTGATGTTTTTAATTAAATGTCGACAAATTGGACTGTTTCCCAGACCAGGGAGCTAACAGCTGATAATGAGGTTAAACTGCACATTTATAATTAGAAAAACACAAGAGTTTTTCATCAGCCTTTTTTTTTTTTTTTTTTTTTTTGGGGGGGGGGGGGGGGAATGCAATAAATCTCATTTATCAGCACCATCATCATCTTTCCTCTCTCTGTGTATCTGCCTATCAGAGTGTCTCCCTGGTACTGTTAACTTCTAATAAAAAGGCAGTAAAAAGCTTATATGTCCCAGTGCCCTACATCTCAAATTCACTCTGCACTGCTCTGTGTGTGCTAAGTAATTTTTAACACTGTGGGCCCTCTGATTATATATCTGCATATCTGCCAAGCCTTAAAAAGTTGTCCTGTTCATTTTGACGAGTTATTCCTCTCCTTCACAGACACAATAACCCTGCTTTGAAATTCCCAGCAGCAGTACAGAGCAGTGTAATCAGTTTTGCAGTAAATACACAGCAGTAGAAGGAACAGCAATAGTTTTTTAATGGGACACAGCGAGCAAGAGCCTGGACCCGCTAGCACAACCAACAGCACTATAAAAAATTACAGACAGTCAGCGGCAACTACACACCTCACCTCTGACTCTCCGACACGTACATCTCTCAGATTTATTTTCATAGGAGGCTCGCTGAGCAGGAGAACTCTCTATACTGTCACTGTGGGTCAGTGTGGGTGAGGATGCATTAAAAACATCTTAATACTGACAGTTATTAATCGTCTCTGTTCCTTTTAAGCAGTTTTACTTCACAGTTGCATACATGCACCCAGCAGCTAGATTATTATACTGTATTTTTCCTCTGTGTTGTTTAAAAGAAAAAAGTAACTGCAGAATAATTAGGGTAAAACGACCCCCCCCCCCCCCCCCCCCAATGTGGGTCGTTTTACTTTTTTTTCTATTACCAGTTTGTTACTGGTGCAGCTACAGCTCCATCAGCACTCCATCCTCACGTCAATGACCCTTTTTTATTCCATTTAACTCTCCTCAAACATGTACTGCAGGTGCAGAAAAAACTCATCTTGTCCTCATTTGACGCTTCAAAATGTAAACAAGTTTGGAGTGGAGGCATTAAGGCAAATTGATGCGCGTCAAGATGCTCTTAGTGCGCGTTCTGCCAAGTCAGACGCCTTCAGTGCGTTTTGGCCTCAATATTAACGTCATAATCTGATCTTTGTGAATGTAAACTAATGTGGAGAGATCTTAAATCAAAATTAACTCACATTTGTTTTTACATGGGACAACTTTATGAAGCTGTTCTGCTGCGTGCATCTCTCTCTCTCTCCTTACTGACTGTCCTTTCGGCTCACTGTCGTTTCCCTTCTGTCTGTGATTTGTTAGAAAGAATTTGTTTGGAATTCAGACCAAAAGTTCAATTAGCAACAACGAAAAGCAAACAGGAATCGAAGTAACATGTTAAGTCTATCTATCAGTCAGCTCTGCTCCGTGTCAGAACCATGGACAGAGCAGCGGTCAGGGTGGCGCACACAACAGCGCACACAGCATTGTGTTAATTAGTGACAATACATAAAATGTGCGAATAAACACAAAACTTTGCCATATTTTCACTGTTATTATTTATTTCAGGACCATCATATATTAGAGCTCCCCCTAAATGTCCCAAATGAGGCTTTCAGGGGAGCTCATGTCCTTTTCAGGTGAGACCAGCTCCCCCTAGCTCCCCCGTAATTCGAACCATGGTTGTATGACCATAAACCATAATCGGCAGCTTCTCCAAACTGGGCGGATGTCAACTGCCATCTACTGTGGGTAATACACTGACTATGGATAAGTACTTTTATACCCTATGTCAGGAGGTGAGTGATCAGGGAGGCAATGAGGCAAGGAGGAGCACAGAGTCCTGGAAGACGTCTTATTCGGCCTTTATTTCACATAACACCATAGTTCACAAATCTGCCCAAAACATCTTACAGCACACACCCCTTCCCACACAGACTGACCTCTTTTATAAGGTTGGCTGCTCACCTAACCAGGTGGCACATACCATTCCCAGGACCCTCAGCCATATCCACACACATATATACACAATAGATGTTTACATAAAACCCTTACCAAAACATATATCTAATCTTAAAAATATTTACACACCCGAAACCTACACGAATAAATAACCATAAATATTTTACATACATATTTTCACACTAACAGGACTCCCAAACTCCCCTCTCCCATAACCCGCTTGTTGGTACCCTCCCGGAACTAATAAAAGGTGTACGAGTCCCTGGGGGAATCCTTTTACCCGAACACCCTGAGGGAAGGAAACAAGCAGAGGTGAGTTTGTGCAGAACACGAGCAGCATTCAATTTACCGCCACATTTACTTCGCACACATTTCATCTGATGGTCTTCAGTTATTAAACCTCATATGCCAGTATCGAATCAAAAATCCATGTGCCTTTTCACTCGTTTCACAGGTGCCGGATGAGGTCGCAACAGCCCCGTGCCCCCCGCTGTGAAACGAGCGCTACCAGCACACTGCAATATACAAACAATTATCAATAAATACATGTGTTAAAATCTCCATGTGTGTGTTTATTTAATCTGTGCCCTCATGTAAGCCACATCTGTGTGATAATCAGTCATCCTTAGCTATTAATAATATCCTTTCCTATCTAGTGACGTCAACCCAACGTTACACCCTACTTGAAAAAATCCAACTATCCCTTTAAGTGTGGCGCTGCAGCCAGAAGGTGATTGCTCCCCACCAAGAAAGAGTTACAACTTTTCATTATTACATTTCTGGTTTGGTACTGATTAAACACATAAGATATAATAAGTTAATTGCAGAGCTTTAGAGGCACTGCTAAAATCAAGACTTTTTAGGGAAATTTGGTTCAAAACAAAACCAGCACTGCCGACGTGAGTTAGATGAGACAAATCATTTCGACTGCAGTCTCATTTCCCCTTGCACAAAGGAAATCATTCTGAAGTGTTTAAGTGTCCATGAGCAGGCGTAAACCCTGCCTGCTTACTGGATAACTGTGTCAGCTTAGTGTCCTTTAATGCAATAGAGGCAGACACACACTTAAAAATCAGACAAATATGAAATGACTGATGGCAAACAAACCGAATTGTTTGAGAATAACTCAAGTCTGATCCACAAAATCCAGTCCTCTACACAGAGAGTGCTCAATCAGTGCACCCCCTGGAGTTCAAATCAAAGGCCCATCTCTTCTCTGGCTGTGTGTGCTGAATTTCACATTCACTCTCCTTGCTCAAAAGTCAGCTTTTTCATCCATCATGGTTTTATTTTTGATTTTGCCCGCATTTTCTAAATGCACCATATGAGCAGAGGATTGTCTATCAGATGCACTCAGGTGTTAGAGTTGAATATGGTAGCCCATCTTGCCATTAAGCATGTGTATTCAAGGCTAGACCCCATCACAATACACACACACACACACACACACACACACACACACACACACACACACAGATATTTTTCTCTCCAGAATTTGATTGTTTTTGATGCAGCGTTCAAAAAACATAGTTTTCAATCAGAAATACTTTGATTTTCTCTCAGAAAAAGCAATTGCAGTCCCCGGCAGCTTTTGTATTTCAGACACTCTTATTACTGTTATTGTGTGTGTCTATGTGTGTGTATGCATGTGTGCGTGTGTGTTACAGAGGATAGTGTGAGTCAGCGATGTTCCCTGCTGTCTCAGAGGAAGCAGAACAGAGGAGATACCACACACACACACACACACACACACACACACACACACACACACACGCACACATATATACAGGTGCACAGACACAAGGAGAAGGGGACATCTGCAGACACACAGTTCATACATGAACATGACAGAATCCAGACACACACACACACAGAAATGACAAGGGAAGCGTGTGTGTGTGTGTGTGTGTGTGTGTGTGTGTGTGTGTGTGTGTGTGTGTGTGTGTGAGCGTGTGTGTTAACTGACTCATCTCATCAGTATCTTGCTAATGTGGAGACAGACGGCTGGGCCATCTGCTCACAAGGCAACTGCACACCAGCAACTTTTTCAAGCAACGTCCCCCGGCAACATTGCTCTCAGTGAGCAGCATGATTGGCTAATAGAACTTTAGCATGAACAGACTGAGGAAACACACTCATATGGTACATTTCCTTCTTAATTTTTTCTGACCAGACCACGCAAACACCCTTCACCCTGCTACTATGTAGGGCTAATCTTTAGCCTGGTTGTGTCTACATGGCTAAATAAGGCTCAGTTCCAGCTAAAGGCCACTACTCAGGCTATACAGGGCTAATCTTTAGCCTGATTTTGACCACAGGGCTTCTAAAGGCGACACAAAGGCTACATGGAACTTAACAGTCTGGTTTCTACTACAAGGCTACCAAGAACTAGAAAAGGCTGCCTGTTTTCAGGCAACAAGGCCAAACAGGTCACCAGGCTAAAGGAATACTTGTAAATAGTTAACACATTTGTTTTAAACCAAATTTTAAACAATTACTGCTAAATTCTAACATTATTAGATCACAAAGAGCACTCAAATTGTACTGAGCAACTTTCTGTGACCCTGGAAAGATCATTTAACTTTGATGAAAATTAAAATAAATCAAATGCATCAACCAAAGACTTGGAAGACTTTGTTAAATTGCTGTCAACATAAATCTAAATCGACAAACTGCAAAAGAAGAAAGAAAAACACAACACTGACAGCACCAAAGATTAATATTCTTTGTTTCAATTATTGGCAACATCACTTCTGTGTAGTGCACTGTGCCCCCTTGATATCCCAGAATGCATCTGCTAGTCAATACAGGGGGATTAGAGCAAGAACTTGTTTGGGTGAGATAGGAGATTTGCAGCTTAAAGATGCAGCAAAAAAGAGGTTAAAAGGGCTAGGAGTGTGTCTGTAAAGGGAGGGAGGGGACAGCAAGGTCATTCATTGGTGACTGAGTGACTTAGGGCTGTACACTAACAAGGAAAAGCCCTGATTTGGATGTTGTAACTTCAGCTGAGGGACAGCAGGCCCCTTCAACAGGTTGATAAACAAGACTTATGAAACACATTCTGTTCACATTCTGGTGATACAAGGCTTCATTCAGCAACTGAAATTAAGGTTAGAGGGTATCTAGTCACTGCTCACATAAAAAACATTTTACATGATTACATCATACAAGGATAACATTATTGTTGCTCTTTTGCTATCAAATGATGATTCTGCCATCACAAGGACTGTCTGGAAAAAATCCATTCAACATAGGGGACTTCTGACAGCCCATTATTCCAAAACCCTGATAGTCTGAAAACTGTCCCACTGGACCAAAAGCCTATTTATCCAGCAAACAGTCATTGCTCAGAGGGCCCGTTGAAAAGCCTAAGTTTCTGGAGCTACGGGCCTTCGGAACAGTGGGCACTGGGATCGGATTGGTGCTTGATATCTGCAGATAGCAAAGTTCAGCTATTGGAATCAGGATTGGGAGGGGAAACCTCAATAGTCCCATTGTTCTGAAAGCCCAGAGCTCCAAAAATGAATGCTCCACAATGGGCCAATGGGGCACATCATTATTATTATTATTATTATTATTATTATTTTAGGCTCAGGTTTAAAAAACTGCTGCATGGGATGCTGCTGTGAAGTAGCAGGGTTCTGTTTCAGGGCTGATAAATTACATGGTATAAGACTGGTGCATAGACTCACTGTACTCACTGATACCCAACCAAGCATTTCAGCCTGTATTAGACGCATTTCCAGTTCAGGTATAGGTATCAGAACAACACTGGTACAAGAGGTCCTGCTTTGGTATCTTCATAGAAACTTACACACATAAATATATGGTCCTACAGGTACAGCAAATTTAACAACAAGGACATATTCTATAGATCCAGATATCTCCATCAACCCAGCAAGGAAAAAACAAACTTTGAAGTAACAGGAGGTGTCACAAACAAAAGGTTTCAGTCAAATACACAGAGATCCACCTTGAAAAAAAGGGTCCAAATATGTAATATTTTCTCTGGCAATGTTGTGGAAACACACACACACACACACACACACACACACACACACAATTAACAAAGCCCCCAAAATACAACTCAGAGCTATCCAACTCTGCTGCTTCACACACTCCTCCAGCCAGCTAACTGCATTATTCTGACAAATAACCTGTAATTCCCACTGCTGGCTGCAAGCCAACACAAACCTTCATCTCTCTCCATCCACACACACAGACACACACTCACAGAGATTGTTTAATTCTGGTATTTCTGACAGCTAAATCAGAAATGTCTATTGTTTGATTACTAATTTAGCTCCATTATCAGGATATAAAACAATGAGAAAAACTGTAAGCAGCAGAGAAAGTTTTTATTCTTTTTTTTTACTTTTGGTTTTCAAATAAGCAAAACTATACTCCTGTTTAGACTGTAGAATACCTTCAAATAATTTTATTTATTTTACAAGGATGTTTTCTTTTGCTGTGTTCATCTAACCACCCAGTTTTCTCCTCTTCTGTTCAGTTTGGCCTCAGTTTTCTAATTTATTCATCAGACAATTTAATAAAACTATGTTCCAACAGCAACAACAATAAGAGTTTGGATTGCAATCAACATTTCATTAACCTGAGAAGGACCAGAGTTACCATGGCAACTTTACCATATCCCTGCTGGACTGTTGGCGGTGACTCAGTTCTTTTTACCTTAGGAAGCTGCTTGAGACAGTTCTGGCAGCATTATTACCTCATTCAATGGTAAGGTACAGTAAGAACAAATTAACATCTCAGGAGAAAGCTAAAGGAGAGATTATAGACAGTAAGAGTGGAAGCATCACTCCAACTACTGCTTCATTTGATGTACAGTGTGAGAGCACATTTTAGAGAAAAAAGAGAGTCACACCCAGCAGACAAGTCAAACAGTCAGTGTTTGAATGTCAAAGCCAAAACTAATCACTCCGTTACTCTGCAGCTCATATCAAACAAAAGGAGGGCATGAAAGAGCATCATTATTATGATTAACAGAAGTGGTGTCCAGCAGATATCACCCTCGACCCTGAGTGTTCATTTAAAGCAGCAGATTCTGATTGGCCGTGATATAACAAAAACTCAGCATCCTTTCAAAGTGATTTTGTATTTATGTAACATTACATAAAGAGCTGACAGGGCAAAACTTTCAAAAGCATAGACTCAATTTATTAAATTTAATATAAATGCACCTAAATGCAATAACCCAGGAAACAATTTAACTTGAGTCAGGTTTCCACTGCAGGAACTTTCCCCAGTGACGTGGAGCCTCTGGAGACACTTGGTGCATTTCCACCACAGGGACCAGGGTCTAAAACAACTTGTGTGGGGTAGTACTTTCAAAAAGTACAGAGACCTAAAAGGTGGACCTTGTAGCACTGAAAATTTTTGATTGTTTTTTTTTTTAATAATTGTAGTTTAAAAATCAGCAGAAAACTGAAGCTGAAAACCAGCTTGTTTTTTGTTTATGGTGCTTTGACACATCAACATGGAGTTATAGAAGACAGATGGACCGAACACGAAGTCCAGGCCTTATTGAGCCTATGCTGAGGATGAATTCCGGAAAAGTGAGCTGAACATCATTAACACATGCAGACAGTACTGGGAGAAGATTCAAATTGTTGCAGGGCTTTTTCGAAGGTCACACGAATTTGCTTAATCCTCGCAGTCTTCAGACCGCAGTGGAAACACAGAAAACGGGTTGAAGGAACCTTTTCATTTCCCTGAAAAGTAGTTCCTGGAACTACTTTGTTACTCCTACAAAAGTAATACTAAAAATAACAGTTGAAAGTTGAGTCTTTTCACATCTTTCCATGTCATGTCTTTATTTTTGCACCTAATTATGGCCAATTGTATCAATAAGAGTATCAATGAGTAAAGACATCCGTAAGCAGTATCAGTATCAATACTGGTATCAATAAAATCCTAATGATCCCCATGCCTAATGGGATGTGTTTATAAATTTGAACTTGAGGTTGCTGTCCACCTTTCGTGATTTATGATCATGCATTTATGAATTTTTTTGTAGTGAAAAAGACACATTTTCCAATAAGTTCACCAATTCTATCATCAAACACAGCATATAAGACTCATACTGCAGATCAACTTTTCATTTCATCAGCAGTTGAATATCATGGTAACCATAATCAATATCACTATCTATTCAATCCCCAAAACCAAAACTCAACAAAGGTTTTTGTTAATGTTCACATGCCATGGGTCTAAGAGGTCCTTATGAATCTAAATACAGTACAGAGTAAGGAAGTAAAAAGCAAGAAAGGGAACAACAATGGGGGGTAACAAGTAAAACATGCAAAAGAGAGTGGAATGGATGAAGGATGGAAGGAGAGATGAAAAGCATAGAAGGATGAAAATGAAGGAAACAAGAGGGGAAACGGGAAAAATCAAAAGGAAGAAATCAAGAAGGGGAGGCTGAGAGGACAAAAAGGAAAGATGGTAAAGGAAGGATCAAAGTGTTCATCAATTAAAAAGACAATGAGGTAAGGAAGAAAAGAAGGATGGATGGAGAAAAGAAGAAAGTAATTAAAAAATGGAACAAGGTAGGGAGGAGAGGACCATACAATTAAACATGCTGCTGTAACACAACGTCTTTGGCATGTTAGAGAACCTCGCTTGCCCACAACACACCTGGGCTACCTGTGATCAAGCATCTCTCCAGCCTTGATAAAGGACACATACACAGAGTTGCTAGGCAACAAAGAAGCAGGTAAAGGGTTGACTTTAACACCCCTGCCAACACACACACACACGCATGCATGCACGCACGCACGCACACACACACACAAACACTTTCATTGCAAAACACACAGTGACATTTCTTGGGTTTACTACACCATGCTGGCTGCTTCCCTCGCCTCCTGCATCTCCTTGGAGACGGCCGGCATTGCAGAATTGGCACACACACACACACACACATACACACATACACACACACACACACACACACACACACACACACACACACACACACAGGAACACAGACACGCATAAACACTATTAATTATCTCCTCTCTCATTCAAATCTGTGAATCGTC
This sequence comes from Lutjanus argentimaculatus, assembly GCA_034769285.1. NCBI lineage: Eukaryota > Metazoa > Chordata > Actinopteri > Lutjaniformes > Lutjanidae > Lutjanus > Lutjanus argentimaculatus. Next base: position 561,705 of record JAWZSL010000006.1, on the reverse strand, counting down.
TCTATTTCAGCAGCCAAAGTGGCAAAGAAGAAGAAGGAGAAGAGGACGATACTGCCAGGCTGAGTCGTCCTCAAACGACCCACAACTCACACTAAGGCACACACTGATACGTGAACATAGACACACATGATCACACCTCAGGCGCCCACATGGGGACACGTGAAAGAGAGACAGAAAGAGGGACAGAGAGGTTGTTTCTGAGGCCAACTGAACAAAACAAGCTCAGTTTGCATTCAGATGCACTGAGGCAGACTTTCACGACTACTGCTTCACTGCATTAAGTGGAGCATTATGTGTCCACTCCCCCCTTCTTTCCTCTCCTCCTTCCTTTCCTCTTACCTTCTCCTCTTCTCCTCTTCCTTTATCTCATTTCCTTTCCTTTCTTGCATGACACCTCCTCTCATTTTAACCTCAGCTCTTTCTCCTTTTCCTTTACTTTCCATCAATTAATACCATGGTTGGGGTCAAATAGCCTTTACTTCTTAGAAAGATTCTTAACAAAGGGGATATGACTCCAGAGACCAACTCTCTGGTCCGCCTCAAAGGTGAAGTCTGGGACCACTGGCTTGAACACCATTCGAATCACAGAAGCGTACCATTGTATGTGTTATTTCAGCAGTTAAAAAATGGAAAATAAGTGTGAGAACAAGTAATTTTTAGACACTTTGTGAGTTTATTCTGTCTACTGGACGTAGTGAACGTATGCAGCATGCGTAACATACTGAATTCGCCGCTTGCGCACGTCTTCCAGCTGAGATCCTGAGGGGGTGGGAGGGGGGATGATGGTATCGCCAACTGCAGATGGATGGGCTGACGATGAGCGCATGGAAAATTTTAGCATATCGCCCAACTCTACAGTGTACTCCCCTTACACTTTTCGGAGATCAAATAAGGGGCGGCTGTGCCCAAAAATTCCATAAACCAACAATCTGACAATCACTTCACTGGTCAACAGTACAGAGATGAGAAATGAGCAAAATGCTGCTGCTTCTTTTCATGTGAACAACTGAGTTCAACGAGTTCAACACTACAAATGTCTTCCAGGAGAGACCGTCTTAAAATGTGCATTATTTACATTATCCCCATCCACTCTCCCCTTTGCTCTCATTCCCCTCACCCCTGCTCCCCTTTCCCTGAGTCACCCCTCCACTCCCCCTCTCCTCTTTCCTCAACTCTCCTCCTCCCTCCCTTACTGTCCATATCTGCTGATATGCAGCAGTCATGAAGGTCACACAGCTCCCTGCTTGAAGGACACACGGTGGCATTGGATGCAGCATATGCTGCTATGCAGTACATGTGAGAATGTAGCATGGAAACAGTGCAGCTATAAATATGGCATGCAGCCAGCTCCCTGTGTTCTCTGTAGTGCTGCCTGCAGTACTTGTAAGAATAAAAGTATCAGACTAAAGAACCAGAATTACACAAGATACGTCAGAGAATTACTGAATTCAGCTTGAAGCTCTGTAACCTCTCCTCTCCCTGTCTGTCGTTTATTTATAGACTTGACATCTATGGAGAAGCAGCTAGTTATCCACAGTAGGGTTCCACCGTATGGCCTCTGAAGGCCAACCATGTAACCAATGCTAAAGCTACTTGAATTATAGATTTTTTTTTTTTTTTTTTTGCTCATATTAAATATGTCTTTTTCTATCTTATTGGACTGCAACACAATGTGAGGATATAGCAATTAGAGCAATGATTCATATCAGTTAACAGATCAACAAAAGATGAATAGATCATTTAACACTAAAAAGCAAGAAAAAACAAAAAGCATGAGCATGTTAGATGCCATTTACTAGTATCATCAAATAGAACTTCTGTGAATTGAAGCTAAATCTATTCAGAATGCTTGCCTTTTAACAGCATTCGGAGTCACAAATGTGTGAAGTTGATTAGTTTAGCTGTGTGTGTCTGTAATGTGAGCATTTTCATGCCAAGTGTTAAGTGTTTTTCACAGATTTTTCACACTTCTAAAATCACATGTGGGTCACTAAACCTAAAATCGAGTGTCATTAAATTAATTTGTTTTTTTAAGAATTGATTTATGTTTTACAGGTCATATTGCTCAATATGACCTGTAAAACAATATTTTGACAATATTTATAAAATTTGTTAATTCAATTACTTTTACCAGTCTGTCTAAATCTTTGCAAAAGCTTTTCTCTCCACTCTTTAGTTTGCTTTGGTTGCTTCAAACATCATGCTTTTCTTTTCTTTTTATCTTCAGTGCTTCCTCACTTCAGTAGAGCTATTCATGGATATCTGGAAAGATCTAAAATAAAGATTACTTGCACAATTACTGCAGTTTAACAAACTGTTGTGTTATGTGTTGACTGGGGGATATTTTATTGCATTAGTCGAACTTGATATCTGGGCTGCTGCCAGTACAGAGGTCAAACATTTGTTAGTGTGAAAACATCAGTCAGGATACATTCACTTGTTTGTCTTATCAAAAGAGTGGCTTAATATCCAACTAGTGTGTTTTAAACACCTGATTTGGCTCAACTCGTGGAAGATGCTTTGATGTTTTCAGTTGAATGAGGCAGTTCCCAAACATGCTGTTATTTCAACCAAGTGAACATCACAAGCTTTATTACAGCCTTTATCTGAAACCATTTTCGCTGAGGCTCTATTTTTTACCGAGGTCTGATGGCTAAGAAAGTGTTTCTCTTCCCCAGGGCTCAGAACACTGTGCTTGGCCCAGATAGACATGAGGCTAACCTACAGTAACAGCCCAGTGTGGTGCTATGATACCAGTAATGTAGACTGACACTAAAAACCTCCTTTAATGGCAAATGCAGCAAATGATGTGACAATAGAAGTCTATATTTAGGGTGTCTTTGTTGCAAAGACTTGTTTCAAGCAGTTTGTATTGAATAACTTTGCATTTACAGACAATGAATAATGGAAAATCATATGTATTTCAATGGCAGTTTAATGTAAAATGTGTGCAATAGATTTATGGAACCTAGCACATAAAGTGATTGTAACTCAGTCTATGAAATGTAGTTAATTAGTTGAACTTTTGGCTCAATACAGGTCAATATCATTAAATGACTTCATCAGCAAATAAAATTGCTGCAAAAACTCAACTGATGTAGATCTAATGCAAAAACTAGTTCTTGAAAGTGATGAATGGCAGTTGTACCGATTCAACATCACCTCAAGCTAAAATTAAACAAATCCAATTACATAAGGAATGCGCTGCATAATGACTGGACAAAATGTAAACTAGATGTTGAGAGCATTAAATGGGCTATAACTCTAAATGACAGCAATAAGATCCAAGTTCAACTGAGCCCATTTTAATCAGACATTTAGCTGCTGCTCTTATGCAGACTGCAGCAGTGGAATGCAGCTCAAGTTCCTGAGATCAACAACAACATTAAGATGTGCAAAGGCTTTAAGCATCCTGACAGCTTCTCTCACAGCTTTAAAACAGCCTCTGACTCCAAAAAAAACCATCTTCAGCAACACTTTATTTGAAGAGGTGTGCATAAGACTGTCATTACACTGTTATAAACATGTCATTATAACTGACATGAACATGAAGGAGTCCTTGTGATTTTTTGACTGTTGTCATTAGGTGTCATTCAATTGTCATTTTTGATGCAACATTGACATTGTTTGAGATGTCTTTGTCATTACAACTTGACATTAACCAAGATAAAAATGTCTTTCTTAAACTTTTTAAGCATTTTGTTTTAACATTACATTATACTTTCATATGTGGTTGGTTCTGACATTAGCTATCACAAGACCATTATAAGAGTATTGTGAATCATTTCCTGGACTTAAAGTAAAGTGGTACGGTTTGGACTCATCATAAAGATGTAATTAAATATTACAAGGCCAGTCTGTAAACAGAGAACAGAAGGTGATTTAGCTAACAGAGTTGCCTGTTGGATAGAAAGCGGTTACCTGGTTTACTTGTTGCTAAAGTAGGCTAGCAGCTGTCTGCTGTCTTCCATAGCTGGTGTTCTGTAGCTCCAAACATTTTTGTGTTGGTTAATGTCAAGTTGACATAAAGAAGCATATAACTTAAAGAACATTAATTGTAAAATTAAAAGTACTGTCATAGCTAAGGCTATCAGGTTCCCCATAATAATAATATTAATATGTAATTATAATATTACTATGTATATATGAAGAAGGATAAAATATTTCTTCTTTATATCCCTCAATATTGTCCTGTGTATATGGGCTGTTAGGCTGGCTAACCTACAGTAAATGATGAAATTATTGATTTTGTATTTTTGGTCTGTCCATTAATGTGACTCTTGTGCGTTTATTTAGTGTTGTTTTGTGCCTGTTGTCAGTTGATTTGTTTCATGTTTTGTTAAATAATAATAAGACACCTAATGACAACAGTCATAAATGGCTGTAAATGAAATAAAGACTCATGTTTGAGTTCATGTTTGTGACAGGTATATAGAACTCCAGAAGTAGCCTATGTGGTGGCTGCTGGGAAGCCCGAACCAACATACAGGCCAGTCAGAGACACTGGCCTCTCCTGCAGCACACCACCACCAACACACACCACCAGGTTGCTCAACATGGACTTTGAGTCCAAAGGTGACGATGCTGCGCAGAGGTCGAGTGGGCATCAAGTGAAACACAAATGAGCAAAACAACTTTGAGCTAGAAGAAAATAATGAAAGGCTTTCACTTTTGTTCAAGCACCTTTGATTCAGTTTCATCACAAGAGCACTTTGTCCTCGGGCACAGGCCTCACGTGCGCCCGCACACACACACGCACGCACACACACACACCACACACACACACACATGGTTAGACAGTCACCTCACAACCCTGCAAATGACAGAAGCTTTTCAGGCATCTTCTCTATGCACTTCAAGTGCTCCCACGCCAAAATAGAAGAGTATTTTAGTCACGTGCGCACTTACACACATGCACACACACAGCTATTAATACGTTACGCGTGCATGTTTGCTTTCATGTTTGTATGCATGCATGTGCGTGTGTGTGAGGTGACAGCAGATGCAGCCATTGCTCTGCAGCCCATCCTATCCATCACTGTCAGGACAGCCAGGTGGACACACACACACACACACACACACACACAACACACAGATATATATACCCAGGAGTGCCTCCATAAGTCATCACATGCATACAGAAATGCAAGGAAAGGCAAAAATAAAAGCATGACAAGGCATTAAACATCTACTTACAGTGGCTTTTACTGCTGAGCCAGATGCATGCGACGCAAACTGAGGTGAGGAGCATGCAGGCATGAAGGCATGTGTGACCACAACATAAAGAATAGTACAGATCCTTGACCTTTGGCCTCTTTTAACCCAGCTTAGAAGCAGGCAAGGTGACTAAAAATGCAGATATTTATGGCTGCAGGAAAAAAATACCTGCTGTTAAACCTCTGCCAGAACACACTGCACCATCATGCAATGTGCTGCTGCAGGTATGAAGCAGTTGGTCAGTATGTGTCGTGTTAAAGGGCACATCAGTCAGACTTGATGACACATGGTTCATGCACTTCTAATGCACTTCCATCCACTCAGATGTAGACGACTGGGATGACTGCGACAGGTCTGCTGGTAATTTTAGAAGAACACTGGCAGCTCCTGCTAAAGATTTTTGCCAGGGCAAAGCTAACGCTGTGTTCTTGGTTAATCACACTTTCAAACAGGTTAGCCCCACAGAGATCCAGAATAACTTTGTCCAAGGAGACCTGCCAGGAGAGCAGCATCGTGTCAAACAACAAAGTCAAAGACACGAATAGAAAAGGGGAACACACCGTAAAAGTAAAACCAAAGAAGTAAAGAAGAAGAAATTGTCAAAAGGTTTGTTGTAAGAACTTCAGCAATAGAATCAGAGGGTTCATGATAGATTTGGGCAATATGTTAAAATTTTCCAAATGATCATTGTCAGCCCATCCATTGGCAATTGGTGATATCTTCGTCCCCCCTCCCACCTCCTCCTGTCCTCTCTAGTCTCAGCTGGGAGATGTGTGCAAGCGGTGAATTCATTGTTGCACATGCTGCATACGTTCACTACGTCCAATAATAAACTCACAGTGTTTAAAAATTACATGTTCTCACACTTATTTCCCATTTTAAACGGAGAAATATAACCGCTCACCTTCTGAATTTGAGTTTCTCTCTTTTACCGAACTAAGACAACCTTAATTGGCTCATTAAGTCCTTGGAAAACACACTTCATTTAAACTTGACAGTAAAACATGTAAAACTCACCAAAACTGTCTTTGTTAGTCTGTTCACTCTTCCGACAATCACTAACTCTAAAAATAAAATCCTTAATTCACTGTGTGAAAACAGTGTAAAGAGTCTGACTCTGCAGGCTGTTTTCCTCTCACTCCTCACCCAGCTCAGAGCGCTCATGGTCGGCTGAGTGGGTGTGAACTGTGCTGGATGAGAGCGCGGTGCAGAGCAGAGGCTGTCACTCTGTAGACTTTTATATGAGCAAAATAAAATGACAAATATCGCCCTAAAAATTGGTCAAAAAAGCAATGATGGATTTAGCCCATCATCGATTGATGATATATTCATCCAGTCACCCAATCCTCCACCCAGTCCATTCTTGTCAAAGCTTAAAGCTATTTTGGAAACATTGTCAAACCACGGCCCTTGGAAAATACACTATATATTCAGAGCTTTGGATAACACTTTGGAAATACATCAAATAAATGCCTTAGTTTTGTTTGGTTTACTTTAATTTAGCAGTTTATTTGTAAAGGACAAATACAGAAAACATTAACAGTTGCAGAAGTTGTCCAAAACTGAGAAAAGCCAAAGCTGATTTCCAACACCAGTCCCTTGATGGGCTTTGATAGATCAAGTAATCATTAAAATTACATGTTACACCTTTAAAAAGACTCAGTATCTCTGCTCCTTTCAGTGACTCCTACCAGGGCTGAACAATTCTTATCGAAATCACAATATGGTGTAATGCTGTAAAAATTAGCATTGCTCTAATATGCAAAATATGAATTGCAATATCCATTAAAATCAGATATTTTTTACAAAATCATTCAGCTCTAACTCCTACTATAAAAAAATACATGAGCATGAAATATATGCATCAATATACTAGACTCTTTTTTTAAGTCAGAAAAATAATCCTGACACAATGCACAGTGGAGTCCAACTGAAAACTCCTGGGGGTGGGTGTTTAAGGTTGCCCACGTTGCCAGACTAATTCACAAATGCGAATTTACAATTTCCAAGGAGCATTCTCATTGGGCGCAGACCCAAATACCTCTGGAGACAACTGGATAAACCTACAACCAATGAGAGCAACGAAACGTCTGACGTAGTGCTGAGCAACACATGCACCTTGGGGCGGTACATTTTCAAGCAGGAAAATGGAAGGAAAATGATCTCATATTACAGCTAAACAGTGCACTAAAATGTGTTTCAGAAAACATCTGAGGCGAGAAATGACCCATGCAGTAATAGAATCTTTATTAATACTTGATCACCAATGCCTAGTTTGACGGTTTTATCTGAGTTTCATTCCTGAAATGTGTGACAGTTATCTTATCAAACCCACCTCATTTCAAATAAATGGTTACAATTGGTCCAACTACAGCCAGGATTGGTGGAAACCTGAACAAGAGGAAACATGAGCTTGCAGATTTGTCTGGTTCCCAGGCTAGGTTTAAGGGTTAAAAACTATGCTTAGATGAGCAGAAAATGTGGTCAACTAACTAACAAACTAGCTACTATCAATGATAAAATAGTTTTTATTTAATAATTGTCAAAAGCTATCAATTCTGTCTACAACAATCCAACAACCAGCTGTTCAGAGAGCAACTACAGGTCCTCCATAATGCTGACTGAAGTCATGAAGACACCAGAATGTGAGGATGGAGGTCACACCTGTGCAGAGTTACATGATGCAGGCTGGTCTGTGAGCTGCTCTGTACTTAGCATGTTAACCTACAGGCCAGAGAGAACCTGTTTCCCTCAGCATATACATGCAGGAAACACACACTCACAAATTCATGCCAACATACTCAGAGAGCCATACAGGCTGGCACTAAATGGTGTATCAGATGCTGCTATGATCAAGTATCAGACCTCCCACCTCTGCTACGATGAGAAGTGTGTGTCCTCAACATACACACACTAACAAGCAAACGTATACACACACACACAGACCTGTGTCAAGTGAGGGATCTGCTCGAATATCAGTGAACCCCCCCACCACCTTAATCCCCCACACTTACCTCTCACCACCTGCAACCTGTCACCGCTCCACACACCCACTCAGACACACAAACTGATATACAAGGACACGAACCCAGTGACACACAAACACACTGCATCATGCACACACACAATCACTTAAAACATGCGCGCTCACACAAACAACTTGTCATACAATCACTCACAAACACGCACACACACACAGAGGCAATGGAGGGTGGCCAGTGCAATCAGCGACTCTGTCCTTGAGCCGGGGGATGCCGGGGTGCCACTTCATCGCAAAGGCAGCTCACACACACACAAGGACACGACATGCAGAGAGTGATAAACCACAGCCTTTTCAGGTCCACACATAAACACACACACACACACACACACACACACACACACACACACACACACAACACAGACACACACACACACACACACACACACACACACACACACCAGTTTATTAGAAAAGCTGGAAAGTTGTGTTCGACAGACATGCTTAGAGGACAAATTCATAATGTCTGTGTGTGTCAGTTTAATATTCTCCTCCAAATCTGTGACATTTTCGGTTGTTTCCTTGCAGAGAAGAGGAATGTTGCTGAACCTCTCTTTCTCTCACTGTAGCCTTTTCTCTCTCTCATAATTTCCTTCTTTTTTCTGTCTTTTACACCCTTGCAGTTTTCAATTAAACTCAAGAGATGCTTCATAATCTCTCTTGATCCTCCAACTTCCTCTCTTCTCTCTTTGCCCTTTGCAACTTTGCAGTTTTTTTACTTGTCTAACTTGTCTCTTTCTCTTTATTTCATCATTTATTTCACTTGTTTTATTGCTTTTTGTATTTGAAGCTTCTAAGCATTCCATCTTTTCATGCTGTATTATGCCTTTTAAGATGTTTCTTTTAGCTTTGTGTTAGAGGTCTTAAATTAACATATTTGATTTGAAAAATCATGCTGCAGGTGGTGAGAGGTAACTGTGGGGATAAAGGTGGGGGGTAATTGGATAATTTTCATTTCTTTGAGATTTGTCACCAATTTAGCAATGAAATTAGTGTTCAGTTTCAGCCTGTGGCAAGATAATGTCTGAAAATGAACAGAGGTGGGAAGTAACTAAGTACAAAACATCAGACCAAACTCTGTACTTAATTGTATTTGTATTTGGTGTTGTGGGGTCCAGTGCAGATTGATATATTAAAAAGAAAAATACTTTGTTACTGTACTGAAGGAGAGTTCATTGAAAAAAGGTGAGGTTCAGTTAGCTTTGCACAGTCTTTTCTACTTTGAGTACATTTCACTCTCAACATTTTCACCTTTACTTGAGTAAAGAAGTTGAATCTGTACTTGTGCCTCTGTATCCAGTCAACATCAGAAGTGTTGTGTTTACTTGCACTGGTCACCGACGTCAGCACTCCTGCTACACTTGCAGCAGTCCAGACATTAACAGACTAGGCTGCTTAGTCGAATGTGAGGAGATAACCAGGGCTTAATGGCTTAACACACACAGAATTAGTCCAGTACAACCAGTTGCACTGCTCTGGAAGTTCCAGTCCAACAAACTGTGTACAAAAACAGCATAGAACTAGACCAAACATTTTGTTAAAGTGGCCCACTTTTCTGACCATAGGCTCTATTCTTCTGAAGTTTCCATAGTATTTAATCTAAAGGTGCTTTCGTAGCTGCAGCAGCAACAAAAGACCAATTTCATTAATCTTTCAGATGGTTAAATGTAGAAGATTTGCCTCCACAGCACATCAACAGCCTGCCCAAACACACACACACACACACACACACACACACACACACACAGTAATAGAAGAAAGCTTGAAATGTTTACAAGCAGATGTCTGAAAACAACCTAGAGGAGCAAGAAATCAAATACTGACATCAGAAAATACAGAAGGAAAGGATGAAGAGAAGAAAAGGAGAAAAAAAGGAGATGGAAAGAGGAAAAGGAGGTAAAGACAGGAGGAAGAAGAAGGAGGAGAGGTATGAAAACAAGAGGAGTAGGTGAGAAAAGAAAGGAGATGACACTTAAAGAAAGAGAGAAAAGTAGGGGAGAGGAGGAGAGAAGTGAGAATGGAGGAAGACAAGAAGGGCAGAACAGGTGGAGGAAGAGGAGGAAATATGGACCCACAAAAAACACACAACCAAACACTTAAGACAGTGCAGAAACCCCTGGAGTAACAAGAATCACAGTGTGTGAGACATCTGACAGTGAATTGTGTGTGTGTGTGTGTGTGTGTGTGTGTGTGTGTGTGTGTGTGTGTGTGTGTGTGTGTGTGTGTGTGTGTGTGTGTTTTTGTGTGTGTGTGGCCTCCCTGCAGGACTGCAGCGCACGTGACGGAGAGACTCATGCAGCAGCAGAGCCATATTAGGTAGAAATGAAAGAAACAAAGACAGAGAGACACAGACTTTGTACTACAACCTCTGACCTCCTGGTTTATCTCGAAATACAGCTCTGCAGAAAGTGAACCTGCTTCTGAGGTGTGTGTGTGTGTGTGCGTGTGTGTGTGTGTGTGTGTGTGTGTGTGTGTGTGTGTGTGTGCATGTTTGCATGGGAGTGTGTGTGTCCCTGCAGCTGTGCCAAGTACAAAAAACAGAAAATGTGCGTGTTTGTAAGTGTGTGTTCATCATCAGATGTGAAGCCGCGCGGGCTTTGAACTTCCCAGCTGTCCCATCAAAAGATCTCCTTCCTCTCTACATCACACACACATGCGCACGCACACACGCACTCAAACGCACTTTTATTTTGCCATTATGTTCAGTCTGGCCCACAAAAACACGCTGAAACACACACACACACACTGAGAAAGAACATGCTAAATGCTATATGAATACAAACAGCACATGAGTGCACGTACACGCACGTACACACACACACACAAAGACACAATGTCCCCTTTTATTTTGCCATTATATTTTAGTTTGTCCACACACACACACGCACACACACACACACCCCACTCATCTTTATATATTTCATATGTATATACAGTGCTTAACAAATTTATTAGAACACCACCCAATGTAAAGTTTATGCCACAGCTGCCCTAAATTAACAGCATTGGTAATTACCAAAATCATTTTTTATGTTTCTGTCACAGTTAATACACCAGTATGCAGAAGCTCTTTAACCACAATGAGATTTTTAACGCTAAAATATAATTATTATTGTTATTCGTGAATTTTCAAATTTACTGTTTTACAAAAAAAACAGAAAAAATAGTAAAGCACATTATTATTTCTTGAATAAGATGTCAAATTATAGTTATTTACTTGCATTCCTGAACAGAAAAAATAATTTTAGTGGTTGAATGTTATGCTTGATTAATTTCTGACTTCTCAGAGAAGCCCAGTGAGCCGGCTCAAATTTGGGTATAAAAAGATGGAAATTCCTCATTCCTGTTCAAAATGGTAAAACGTCGAGAGCTCACTGAAAATGAAAGAGTCCACATTAAAGCACTTCATGATGCTGGATGGTCTCTGAGACAAATAGGGAAAGAAAGAAAGTGTTCTCACAGTGTGGTCAAGTATGCTTTGGAGTCAACTGCCGAGACTGGTGCTTACAAAATGCACCAAGGAAGAGGCAGGAAACGAAAGTTCACTGAAGCAGGTGTCAGACACCTCAAGATTTTAAGTACTAGAGACAGAAGGAAGACCACTGCTGATCTTCAGGCAGAGATAAATGCTTCTAGATCAGAGTCTGAGAAAGTCTCCAGAATGACCATAAGCAGACGACTGACAGAACAAGACTTAAAGGGAAGACTAGCTGCTAAGAAGCCATTATTGAGGCCTGAAAACATCCAGAAAACGCCACAAATTTTCCAGGGAGCACAAACACTGGACTGTTGATGAATGGAAGAAGGTACTCTGGACAGACGAGTCCAAGTTTGAACTCTTCAGTCAGTATCGTCGTGTTTATGTCCACAGAAAAGCTGGAGAACATTTTGATGCCAGATGCATTGCACCCACAGTGAAACACGGAGGAGATTCCATTATGGTATGGGGTTCCATTTGTGGAAACGGCGTGGGCAAATTAGTGAAAATCGAACATCTTAGTGCACCATGGAATCCCTTCTGGACTGAATCTGATTGGTCGTGCATTCATATAGACCCTTTTACAGCCGACGTCATCATAAAGATGTGCGCGCATCTTGGCAACGGAAGTATCGTCTCCTCCAGTCATCCAGACAAGTTATCAAGCTGCAAAGGTTGAATTAAACATTTTACCAGCACCAAAATCACCAAAACATTTGTTTATTCAGTATATGATACTTCAGAATTGATATTCCAGTGGTCGATATAAGTTGCTTAAACTTCCGAAAAATTGTGACTGTTTCAGAGCAGTTGGTGGCGTCTATGGCTGCAAGTTATTAAACGTGTTGATTAGACTGAGAACACGATTAAAACTGCTCGTGTTTGCAGCGGCCCATTGTCAAGCTGTTGTGGTCTGCCGTACTTCCGTTACCAAGATGCGCGTGCAGCTTTCTCATTGCTTACAAACTGTAAAAGGGTCTATACCAACAAGACAATGACCCCAAGCATACTTCAAAACTGTGCAGAGACTATTTGACCAAGAAAAAGGAATCTGGAGTACTGCAACTGATGGACTGGCCAAGTCAAAGTCTGGATTTGACTCCTATTGAACAAATTTGGGATTTAGTAGGTTCAAAGATTGATCGCACAAAAGTTTCATCTAAAGCAAGTCTGTGGGAACAGCTAGAAACTATTTGGAACTCAATAACAAAAGAGACTGTCGAAAAGTACATAAAAACAATGCCAGCAAGAATGCAAGCTGTTATCAAAGCTAAAGGAGGCCATACAAAATATGAAATTCTTTGGTTATGATGTGTGAAAAAGGACTATTTATTTGTTTCAGTTTGTTATTTGCCAAATAACAATAACATTTTTAGTTTTTAACAAGTTTTTGAAAGATTTCTAAAATATTTAGGTTTTCTCGTTTTTATGACAGGTGGTCTAATTAATTTATTAAGCACTGTATAAAAAAATGATATATATATACATATATACATATATATATACATATATGTGTACACACGCATAACATATATCATATATTATTATAAACAATACTGAAATGGCAATGTTTTTAATGTTGCACTGATAAACTAGTACATAAATAAAGATACACTTATTTTTTTTAACAAGCATGAACAGTTCATAGTGATAATGCATAATGGGGCTGAATTAATCAAATTTTTATCAAAATCACAATATGTATGTGTATTGCAGGATCACAGGATGTGCAATATTTGTTAAAGGCAAAATGTGTCAAAATGGCATTTTAAATGAAAGATAGAGTCAGTAGGATTTGTCTCAGCTGTTCGTAAGCACATCAGGGCATCAAGTACTAATGTTTTGGGTTGACGAAAAGTCCTGCACACAACAAAACAATGAGATACAGACACCACCACACCCATCTAGTGGGTCATAAGTGATGATTGAAAGGGATTATGTTATATGAGTCTATACATTTTCTTTAGGAAAATACTGCAGATTATACCTTTAAATATGTCATTCTGCAGAGATGTCCTGACCTACACATCATATTCTACTGTCTTGAGAAACCATCTGTGTTTGGTACAGATCCCTGTAAAAACCACAGCTACAACAATTAATTGATTGTGAATCGATCGCCAACCATGATAATAGCTAATAATACTAGATAAGCGATTAATCAGTTTGAGTGATGTTATAAGAAAAGAAAAGTCAAAATGCTTTCGTTTCAAATTCTTAAAATGTGAATATTCTCTGGCTCTTCTGACAATAAACTGAATATCTTTGGGTTGTGACAAAACAAGACATTTCAGGACGTCACCTTGGACCATTTTCTGACATTTATGGACCAAAGAACTAGTTGATTCATTGAGAAAATAATCAACAGTTAGTCAACATTGAGATTAAAATAATTGTTAGACGCAGCCATAATCATTTAAATATAATTTCCAATGAAAATTCTGTAAAAGTAATCATTCTAATATTGCAACTCATATCACAATTGCAATATCAGTCAAAATAACAAAAAAATCACAGTTAAATATTTTTCTAAATCATTCAGCCCAAATGCAGAATGCGCTTCATCAAACAAAAATCCCACAAGAGTGGGTTAAGAGATAACAATCTAAAATATTTTAAGAAAAAAAAAAATCTAATTTGCAGCCGTTTTCACTCTTTATTATTTATCTTCCATTTAATCTATTAAGTATATTTAATCTATTAGATGTTTGGACTATAAATTATTATATTATTATATATAATAATTGCTGGTAATAGCTTGTTTTGTTCGACAAACGACAATTCAGTTTCCAATTGTATAAAGTAGATTCATTGTTGCACAATGAATTGATTAATCAATTAGTTGTCAACTATTAAATCAAATCTTATTGCAGTTTCTCAAAAATGAATATTTTCTGGTTTCTTTGACCCTCTCTGACAGTAAACTGAATATCTTTGAGCTGTGGGCAAAACAAGACATCTGATGATGTCACCTTGGGATTCTGGAAACGCTGATTGATATTTTTTTGGCATTTTCAGACATTTTATAGACCAAAAAACTAATTGATTAATCAAGAAATTGACAGAATAATCAACAATGAAAATGTGAAAAAAAGTCATAGCCTTAGCAGAAAACAGAAGAAAGCAGGTATCCTTACATTTAAGAAGCTGAAAAATTGGCATTTTTTGCTTAATTAAGTGAGTAATTGATTGATATAATATTCAGTATTCAGTCACCTTCATGTTCGAGAAACATGTTCAAAGAGCTTCATAAAGAAAATATCTTTTATCTGTTTTCCTGTTCTCTCTCAGGTAGCAGCTGCTTTGGTAAATGTCCCCCGCTGTCACCATGTCTGCAGCAAATCTTTCTAAAATGGGCCTACACACACACACACACACACACACACACACAAAGCTCAGGTAGCTGGTTACCTCTGAAAATGTCGCAGTAAATAACACATGGGGTGGGACGGACAGCTTATGTGAGACCTTGTATGTGTGAGTGTGTGTGTGTGTGTGTGTGTGTGTGTGTGTGTGTGTGTGTGACCATGTTTATAGTGGCATATTGACCTTCACACCACCACCTCCTTCTATTACTATACTTCCCTCATTCCCCTGTCGTTTATACACACACGTACACAAAACCCACACAGATGCACTGTTGTGATGTGGAATGAGTTTATGTGTCCTGCCCACAAAGTGTGAGTGTGAACAGCAGCTAAGGTTCAAAGGGAAAAATGTTGGAACTGTTCAGTTTCTCTCTGACACACACACACACATTAACATTCACACAGCCACTCCAGTCCTCGCTCAAGGAAACAGACTCCAGGAAAAAGGGGATGAATTATGGACGCACACACTGTCACTCTGTGAATTTGCACATTTGTGGGTGTTTGACGAGCTGTAAAGTGTGTGACTACGTGTGTGTGAGTGTCTGTGTGTGTGTGTGTGTGTGTGTGTAGGATGTTCTTATGCAAGCGTTAGTCATCTCACTTGTCTTGACATTTCTTTCCATATGAGAGGAAACAGGCAGATTTGCTTCCAGTCAATCATCAGCCGAGCAGGATTACTACACAACAAATACAGTAGTGAAGTATTACTGCTGAAACACTGAGAAACATTCCTGTATTTTTTTTAAAGAGTGCAGTTTTAAGATTTGTGGGGGCAGCATGATTTGGTAAAAAAAAAAAAAAGTCATATTATTATTATTATCGATTATTTTGACTGAAATTGGGATACAATTTTCATGATCACCGAAAAACAAACTATTAAATGATGATGATGTGATATTTATTGAGGTCTGAGCTGTGTTTTCTTTCATCTTCAAAACAAGATTTTTAGGCCAGGTCATCTCTGCAGCACTGCAGTACCTGCTGTTTTCTCATACACTGCATTTTCCTTCTGGTTCTGCGATTTGGATATTGCACATATTACGATTTCATTGCAATTGCAATTAATTGTGCACCCCTAGTACAGCATTATGTGTCTGCACTTTTACCTTGAAGACAGCTCAAGCCTTGTTACCAGTGGCAACCTCCCTGACAGCAAAGTGCAGAAGCTGTGTCACCAATCTTTTGAGCAGCCGTATCTGACTTTAACACCACATCCAGCTGAGAACTGGTTGCTTGGAAATACTGTCAACATAATTAAATCACAATCTTTTTGATTTATGTCCACCCTTGTGCATACCACAACCTGTGAGCAATTAAGTCATGGACTGATTGTCCTTCCTAAGAATGTTTTGACCTTTTAAGGTAAAAGAAGACAATGAAAAAAGCAAATACTGGAGGATACATAATTTTGTATAGCAGAAATACCATTTTTTCTTGTCTATCTTGTTAAGTGTCTCATGAACCCTCAGATTTCCCTTTGGATGGTCAAAATATCATAACCAGGCTGGAAAACATGGGACAACTTTGAAGACTGCTCAGCTGATCAATTAAGTCACATTATGAATAAAAGTTTTATCATTTTATCATTAATATCATATTATTGCTTTATTTAGAGCTTCAGATCTGATCTTTCTGGACTCAACCAGAAACTGCACAAACTGACTACTCAGTTCTGCTGAGATGCTCAAGTCAGAAACAATCAGCACTTCACGCCGCTATTGGAAATAAGGGTTCCAAGAGGGTTCATCCTGAAGGACTGAGGTTCTACCAAGATCCATTTGCTTCTTTTAAAACCCTTTTTTAAAGAAAGGGTTTGTCAATAGTTCTCTGAAGGACTAAGGGTTCCATTAAGAAACCTGTTCATTCAAAGAACCATTCTTGGAAGACAGAGTTGTTTTGTCAAGGGATCTTTGCACCATAATATAAAAGCTTTCTCCAAAGAACCCCCTGGGTGGGTTCTTGTTAACACTCATAGACAGACCCCCAAAGATGATTCTGGGTGGAACCATTACACCATAGAGGGGTTCTCAGGAGAACTTCTCATAGCGGGGTTTGGTGAAACATTTCAGATAGTTCAAGGTATAACCCAAGGGTCAATGGTTCTTTCTATGACTAATTTTTGAAAGACAGAGTTCTTCAAGGATTGGTGAAATCCTGGGAGAACTCCATCATCCAGGGTTTAGGGTTTGCCAAGGGTTCTTTGTATGATGATGGAAAAGCGTTCTTGGTAGAACACCCTGGATTGTGTTTTAGAATCTCCTGGGTGGGTTCTTGTTAGCACTCTCAGAAACTGGAAAGATTGTAGATAGAATCCCCCAAATAGGGTTCTGGGTGAAACCATTACACCATAGGTTCTGTGTAGAACTTCTCATAGGGGTTCTTGGTGAAACCTTTCACAGATGGTTCTAGGAATAACCCAAGGGTCAAGGGTTCTTTGAAGAAGTCTTTTGTCAAGGATTTGCCAAGGGTTCTTTGAAACATAATATAAGGATTTTCAGTAGGTTTCTAGATATAATCCTCAGAATATAAAAAGGGTTTCTGTAGAACTTCCTTGATGGGTTCTTGTTAGCACTCTTAGAAGCTGAAAATGTTCTAAATAGAAACCCCAGAGAGGGTTCCGGTGAAACCTTGAACATATAGTCCTAAGTATAACTCTTTACGTGGGGTATTAGGTAAAGCTCTCTGAGACGGTTCCAAGTGGAACTTTTGTAAAAAGGTTCTACATTTGTGGAAGACCAAAATGGCTGTTGGGTGGAGCATCACTGAAGAGCTCTTGATTCCTCTGCTGTTCACATCTGCATGCTAAAATGATGACAGCTGAAACAGGACCGGACTTTTTTGAAGTGAAGTTGTGGGGCAGCATCAGATCATCCCTGCATACTACAATAAACTGCTGCCTTGCCAGGACAGCTGAAAATCTGTATGGGCAGTGTATCTTCCTGCTGCGCTGGTGGCTGCGATACAAGAACACAACCAGCGTAATCGGAAGCAAAGAAAGCTCTAGAAAGCTTTTCTCCACTGGTTTCCGAGGTGTTCAGCGCCTCATTCAGCTGCTGGCAACAGGACTAATGAACCGGACCCAGGCTGCTTTTCTAATGGGACCAGCAGCACACACAACACACACAACACACACACACACACACACACACACACACACACACACACACACACACACACACACACACACACAACAGTGATCATTCAGTCTTCCTAGTAGGCAGTCCACTACATAAGCAGACAATATGGCAGTAACACCACCCAAACACACATAAAAGCCACAAAAAAGAGAAGGCAGGCCTGGCTCTGACTTGAGTATCAAATAGCATTCTGACGTAGGGCCAAATGGGGCCAAACAGGGCCTTCCAACAAGCATGATTTGTACTACAGAGCCAATGGGGGCTAACGAAGGCTCACTCATTTAACTACATTTAAATGGAGAAGCAACCAAGGCTAAACCCAGCACATTCTCATTCCAGGTTTTGTTACGCTTGGCATCTCACACAGATGCACAAGGAGTGTCTGTTTGAGATGCACAGGCCTTTCAAGTAACTTCAGTGTAAACCTATCTGCATCAAGTGATGTAGTATGAAGAGTGACAAAGTCCGAGAAAGAGGTTGGGTGGATGGACGGGTCAAGCAAAGGGAGGACTTTCACCCACTTTCCTAAACCTACCTAAACACAGGGGTCAGGAAACTTTGATCAAACTGTCAAACTAGGATGTGCTGACAAATGAGTCTGATAGGGGCCCAAGAAAGGCATCCTAACTGGCCTTGGTGTCTCATGATTAAACAGAGCTATCTGGTATTCACTCGTTTGCTTAAATATCAGCTGCAGAGCTATTAAATGCTAGTCAACACATGTTCATAAGCCTGCTTTGCTCTACATGAGAAGACAAGACTTCTCAGTTCACGCAGAACTGTTCTTCACCCTGCTGTCCACTAAAATGGTTGTAAAGGGCTTTCTGGGTCTTACTACTTAGTTAAAATTGCAGCAGATACCAAGGCCATAAATGGCTACTTTTCAGTCTGGACATCTACTACAGGTCAAAATGTTGCTTTTCTAAGGCTTACTGATTAGCTTGGTTTCCACTCATGGACTAACCAGAGTTACACAACCTTTCGTTTTTGATTCTTTCAGCCCTTAAAACAATAACAACAATCTTTTCCTATGGCTTGTAACTCTACAATATAAATCTAACATTTTAGTGAACAGGTGCACTAGCTGATTAAGCTTCAATTCCTTCAAAGACCATTTTAAACGAGAGAGTCTTTCCTTCTCTTTTTCAGAGTCATATCTCAGAGAATTGGACTCTTTCAACACCTGCTTTCCTCTGCCCAAATAATGGGACTTTTTTTCTTTTTGATTTCTTTCTTACACTATCTCTCTCACCCACTCTCCCCACCTGTCTGTCTCTTTTGTCTCCTTTCTCTCATCGTCCCCCAATCGTCTTCCTCCTGAAATCACCTGCAGAGGAATCGATAAGCTATCAGACCATGAAGACTCCCACACTCTCTCTGTATTTCATGTTGTGTCAACTGGCTGCCTCTGACGGTGTTTGTGCTCCTCATCCAGTCGGTGTGTGTGAGTGTGTGTGTGTAAGTGTGTGCTGTCAAATGAAATCCCAGATTTGATTGACAAAACATCCATCACTTACTTCTACAGTAACTTGTACTTGTCACTGTGTCTGTGTGTGTGTGTTTGTGTTGTCCTGGTGAAGTGCCATCTCAAACCAGACAGCTCCAAACTATTGGAAGAACGATATTTAAGTGAAATTCAGTGAGGGAGAGAGTGAGAGCAATGCTGACTTTTAAGGGAATGAAAATGAATCAGAAAGAGAGAAGAGCGAAAGAACTGAATACAGTAAATGGAGAGGAAGAAAGAAAAGAGAGACACTGCCAGAGAGCGAATGGGAGGGAGAGTAAATGAAAAGTGAAAAGAGTGAGGGAAATAAAAAGAGGGAGAGTTGAAATGAGGTCATGTGGAGCTGAGAAAAGCACAAAGCTGAGCAGAGCTGAGGGAAAAGCATGAAGCATCAGAGAGACACACAGGAGAGGTGTGTGTGTGTGTGTGTGTGTGTGTGTGTGTGTGTGTGTGTGTGTGTGTGTGTGTGTGTGTTTGCAGCAAAAGAGATATAGAAGGGTATGTAATGACAGGAAAGAGGCTTGTGTGCAGCGAGACAGACAGAGAAAGGTTCGGGGTTGGAACACGCTGCACATATCACGTATAGGTCTACAGAAACACATGAACAGGAACTACTTACACAGCTGCGATTGGTAGGTGGCTTTCTGAATACAGTGGTGTGTGTCTGTCAGTCTGAATAAAAACACTTGAGGTATCATCTAGAGCTGCAACGATTAGTCTGGTGGTCCCAAAACATTTTTGGCACGTCCCCCTTCAGAATAACCTGACATGCCAGATGGCTTGCTACACAGAACTGTCCGGAAAGTCATCCTTAGAAACTGTTTGGAAAAGGGCAGGCACTTTCAAAAAATTCTTGGCAGGTGATTGGATGAACCATTTGATGTAGTAGGAGAGTGCCAGCAACAAGTTTTTCAGCCAAGCAGGTGCATACCTTTAAGGTATATAGGGACACACCACTCTGCATGATGGTCACGTTATGTGCACAGTGACACAAACAGTAATGTCACAGCCTTAACAGCGCTGGTCACAGTCACACACACTCCACTCAGACACATGACTGCATGAAGCTGGCGTCAGTGACAGATTCCAAGAACAGGACAAAGAAAAGACAGTCTAACAAGGAGCAGCTAAGCAGCTGAGTCACCAAACAACAGTAAACTTTCTATCTCTTCATGCTAATGTTAGCCAGCAGCAAAATGCTGTCCACAGACTGACAGTTAAAATCTCATATCCTGTTCTGGCTGAAGAATAAACAACCTGTGTTGATGCATCTCCTCAAACATTTTTTCATCCAGTGTTTTATTATGAACATCCAATTTAATTTGACATTAAAGAAAAGCAAAAATGCCAATTATAGTTCTTAGGGAGAAAGCCTGAAAATCGGAATCAGTAGGTCAGACACTGGAAAATCATAAACACTGGAATTGGCCAAGATAATTGCAATTGGTGCCTCTCTAAAGATACTGACCAAAATAATCCAAGAAGCAAAACTTCTCCAGTCAAACAATACATGCGTTCAATCATTTTTGTACCCAGAGCTTGAATAGAAGTGATAATTTGCAGGGTTTTGCTCACAGCCAATCACTGCAAGCATTCTTGGATTTAATGCAGCATCTGTGATGTGGTGAAGCTGAGTGCAGTGTGTTTCACAGAGTTGCCAGTTCAATGTGCTGAGATGCCACCAAAAGGTTGTTAAGCTTACTAGTATACTACATACCTGTGGCATGTGATAAAAATTAATGCATAAAATGCAGCAGGATTATTTCAGAAATGCTTCTAATCACATAACAGGTATCAAATGATACCAAGTCCTAGTTGGAACCACTCAATTAGAGTCTCCAGATAACCTAGGACAGTGCTAAACATTGCATCATGCCACGCATGTGTTTTTCATAGCAGTAGGAGTAGAACTAGTAAAAGTAGGTTTGTATATAGTACACTATAGTTGGATACTGTAATACTATACTGATACTATACATTGAAAACATAACCTCACTGGTGGAGGCAAAAATTTCAAACAATACCCCATCCTGGTCAATGAGCCCTCACAACTGTCTTAATGCTATTTCAGAGGCTTTTTCTACCCAGGCAAGAATAAAAACAAAGGGCAACATCTGTGTTAATATTTCTTTTATGCATTAAGATGACACAAATCATCTTGATGCATCAACACAAATCTCTGCTCTGGTAGCAATTTGTGCTGATCCACACAACCCTCTCCAGAAGAACCACAGGTATTACTGTAATACACAGAGAACACCAGAAGAATTCCCACAATAGAGTCAGGACAAGCTGATCAGGCCTGCGGTGTTCAGACACTCGACTGTCAAGATGCTCCATTAACATTCAGTGACCAGCAGATGGAGGAAACACACACACTCATGCACACGCACATAACATGTAAACACATTAATAACTACACTTGAAAACAAACACCTCTCTCACACACACAGACTATAAAAGATCCCTGCAGAGGCACACATGTTCAAACTCATACTCACATACACACACACTCACCATGAAAGAATTTGGCTTATTACCCATATTGCATCACAGTAGTGACATTCCTCCTGTCAACAGCGCCCCCGCCTTGGTGTGTAAGAGGGAAACAATGAATGCGAGAGGAGGAGGAGTGACTAGTTACTACACACTACAGCATGGGTGTGTCAATTCCAACTGCGACCAACAAGACGCCACTCGTTTTTAGTCTGTTGATAGGATGAGGATATTCACTGCCTACAGACAGACAGACAGACAGACAGACAATGGGTGTGTGTGAGAGAGAGACTACACACAATAAGTCACTTGAGGTGATTCGAAAATATTTCCTCGTTAATCTCAACCTGATTACAGCAAGCGATGCAAATTATTGCCACAATTCGACTGAGCTTGCAGAATGCTGGTAAATTTTGACAACACACGCCCTTCCTAAGTCCTGCCCCTTTTGGCTCTGTGTTTCAATAATGGTTAGTAAGCTTGGTGTCTCAGTTAACTTTCTCCTTTCCTGTTTGGATATGCTATGTGCTCTTCTATGTTGAAAAGTAAACCAAATTTGAAGTTGCTGAAGTAGTTAAAAGTTGTTGGGAGCTGTAAAAGTGACATAGATTGACATCTTAAGTCAGCTAATATTAGAAACACTAGTTTGCTGGCTAATCTACTGCTGCCTTCAAATGGGGTCGTGTTTACCATGTTCACAGGAAGAGTTCATATAAACGCCCCCGTCTTGTCATTCACAACCTCAAAAGTGGAAATTTGCTTAAAGTTCATGATTTCCATTTGAAGGCAGCATACATCAATCATTAGCTAGCTAGTTAGCTAGCATGAGCTAACACTAGCTAACTAGTAAGCAAACATATATTAAATATTAGCTAACTAGTTAGCTAGCGTTTTACTAACATTAGCTAATTTAAGATGAAAGTATATGTTGTTTTTATTAGGGATGTTCCTGGCAACTAATTTCCCTGTTTTTGTTTAAACACAAAATTTAATTTAGACCAGTCATTTGGTCTAACAGTAAGAAAATACTCAAAGCAGTCAAAATTGAGCAGAATTGATCAATTTATAACATTAAAACACTGTCAAAAAATATTGTGTGTATTAAGAGCCATCTGAAGCCGTTAATCAGAGTCTACAATCGGCAAATCATATTTCAAATGTCGCTGAAATGCATGTCACTTTGCGCTGTGCATTACAAACTTCACGCATTCACGTACAAAAGAACCAGAATCAGAATCAGAAATTATTGATCCCCGAGGGGAAATTGTTGAAAAAAACAAAACATGACAACAACTCACAAATATAAGTAGCTGAAAATTGTATGTAGTTTTTTTGACTTAATCAGCTGATGAAACTAAGCATTGTTGTTACAATAATCAGAGAAAAGCTGCAATTATTCCAAAAGGACCTGAATATAGCTCACAAAATGAATGTTTTGACAAAGTGTTTTGGATAAGGGAAGTTTTCTGCAACTATGGTGATTGCAACTCTCCATTATGACTATCTGCAACTACATTGTCATAGGGGCTTAAATAAGTTATTATTACAGCAAAGAATGGCAACGCATTAATTAATTTGTTTAGTGACTTTCATCGGTATCACAATGCAATGATATGGTCATATTTTGCTATTACTCTACTAAACTACCCTACTTAACTACCCAGTTCATGGCATTTTATATTCAGCTTTTTTGTTTGTTTGTTTTAATGCAAAATTGCAAACTTTTGAGAACTATATTTCTCAGCCAGAGTCAAAGTTTTATGTTGAATTTAGTTTGCCAACTTTACATCTGGCCTGAAAAGTACCCTTTTGTATGCACAGTTCTTAAGAGATAAATACAGTGAAAAAATAAATAAATAAATGAACAAAACTGTTCACTGGCAAGCCTCTCTTTGATTTATCACAGGGCACCCAGGAAGTAGGTCTACACCCTTCAAGCATGACAGGCATACTACTGCATGAGTGTAGCTGTGAATATGTATATGCAATGCAAGCATTATGTATGTGTGTGTAGCATGTGTGGGTAAAGCCATATCACCGTAGCACCGAGCACTGTGGTCACGCAAAGCCCAAGCAGGCTTTGGGAAGTAGGTCAATGAGTGAGGGAGTGTGTGAGAGAGAGAAAGATGAATGAGAGGAGAGAGAGGCAGAAAATCATGACGAGATATAAAGAGAACAGGAAGAAATAAGAAGGCACGAAAACACAGGATGACAGTGGAAAGTTACCAGTTAGAGACAAGGATGCCTGTTTGACTGGGAACATATACACACACCATATATGGCCTGAATGCTAACGTGTGTGTGCAGTAAATGTGTGTGCGTGCCAGTATGTTTGTATATGCACCCCAAAGGACATTAATGGCCTCACCCACCTCTCTCACTCTTTCTGCTATATGCAGGTAGAAGCCTGCTGCTTGCTTTCAGCCCACATGCATGACTCACACACTCAACACACACACACACACATGCATGCACGCGCACACACACACACACCCCTCTAAACTTTCCATCACTAAGCCCTGCAGAGCTGCCTGAGCCCATCACTGTGAGCCAGCTCCACCCTAATGTGTTTATCATTATGAATTATCAGTGAAATTACATCGCATTATCAGGAGGCTATATCACAATATCAGGTTTATTACATTTCGGACTCCCACAGAACGGCAATTGATTAAGTTCTGATGAGTTATTATATTAGTCTGCAGTTACTGAGTTACTGCTTGTAATTGATAATCTCTTATTTTGAAGGCTGGCGGTGAAATCAGAGTTCCAGCTTTGATTGAGCACCATGAGATGGAGATTTTATAGCAATTATGACTGACCCAGAGGTCACATGCAAATCAAATGTGTGCAACATGACAGTGACGATTGCACATCCGTGCCAAGAGACCTATTTATAACACACCCTCTCCACTGGAGCATGCACACACAAATGAGTGAGCACACACACATTAATGCACCTTTTATCTGAGGAACCAACAACATCTAAAAATAACAGCAAATGGCTTTTAAAGTGGAGTAATGGACGAGAAGAGATGGTTAGTCTGTGTGTGCAAGTGTGTGTGTGTGGCTGTTTGTTCTACGGCAGTGAACCATATAACTTTGTTCTGAATGTGATAGGCCGCGTTTATAGATAAGTGTAACTAGGTGAGTGAGTGTGTGCGTTTGTGTTTATGTGTAAATGTGCATGTTCACACCAGTCTGTGCTTGCCTTCCCCTGGCACCTGGTTGCCACGGCTATATGCCATGCTGGTATGACCTGTGTGCATGAACGCATGTGTGTGTCCCTTTTTGTCCTCATGCTCCCTAACACCATGCCATGGAAATTTCCTTTAACCTTTTCTCTCATTTACACTAGTGCCCTTGAGAGCTCTCTCTCTCTCTCTCTCTCTCTCTCTCACTCACTCACTCACTCACTCACTGGAGGGTGCAGTTGTATGGGCTACAGTAGAGATAAACCAACCGTTGCTGTGTTGAGACTATAAACAGTTGGTATCCAACTCCTGCAACAGTCACATGATGATTAATACTACTGCTACTACGACAAGCTGACTACCACTACTACTGCCACAGTACTACTATTGCTACTTCCACTACTTCAACTGCTTCTAAAACCAGTAAACTACAACTACTAGTACTATGACTGGCTTTAGAACCACTACTGCTGCTGACAGTAGGGGACAGTGGGGGCAATTGTAACATTTTTACATGCTCCTTCTTAACTCACAGACTACTTGAACTTCACATTATATTATAATAAATATTATATTGATAAATTAAGTCATATTAACCCAGTGCATCTCAAATAAAAGTATACCTTTGCTGTAGTATCTACAGTATGCATTCAAAGCAAGAGTTGCAAGTTTCTATTTTTGCACAAGACTACTTTACATTTAAAAGTATGTCGACACAGACAAATGAGGTGCTTACACTGCTGTGGCTCAGTGGTAGAGCGGGTCGTCTCCCAATCGGAAGGTTGGTGGTTCGATTCCCTGCTCCTCTGGTCTACATGTCGAAGTGTCCTTGGGCAAGACACTGAACCCCACATTGCTCCCGATGGCTGCGCCAACAGTGTATGAATGTGTGTGAATGACTTCTGATGCACAGGTTGGGTCTTTGTAGAAAAAGCCACCTGTGTCATTAGTGTGTGAATGGAGTGAATGTGACTTGTAGTTGTGAAAGCGCTTTGAGTAGTCTATGACTAGAAAAGCACTATATAGATACAGTCCATTTACCATTTACCATTTACACTGGGCCATGTGGCTCAGGGGCAATTGTAACACAGTGTTACAATCGTCCCCAATGTTGCAGCCATGATAAGATCTCGTATGCTAGCCAGCAACACATGTATTAGCATAGTTTGTTCATGTTCATTTTAAACCAAAAACTTAGATATAAAATTAGTGTTTTATGGTCATCTGAACTTTAGACAGCAGAATAAAAATACTGTCCAAAATTAACTTTGATACCTCAAAATCAGAAACTTCTGCCAAGGTGAAATAGTCCTGCTCCTGTTCCAACTGTCCACTGTGACAATTTCTCCTGGTGCCCCCTACAGTATTAGCTTACTCCTGGTGGTGGTGTACTCCTACTGCTAGTGATACTGATACTGGTACTACTACTACTTCCACAAATTCCACCAAACAGTAGCCTAATACTCTTACTGCTTCTAAAAATTGCTACGACAACAGCAGTGCATCTACTACTACAACTACCCCTGCTGACAGAAAAGCTACAGCAACCTTAAAGGGTCAAAACTTGAACTAATTTCCAGTGGGGTTAAAAAAATACAGCCAGGGTCTCTTAAGTTTGGTCTAACATCTTATTTTATTTATTATTTTTTTATGGCACTACATTTCTGAGCAGGAACGGCTAAATGTAGCAGTTTAAATAGTATTTTATTTACTACTTTTTAGGGATGCACCGATCGACCGGCCAGAGACCGGAACAGTGTCACATATCCAATTCTGTGCCCCTCATTGTA
This sequence comes from Lutjanus argentimaculatus, assembly GCA_034769285.1. Lineage (NCBI taxonomy): Eukaryota > Metazoa > Chordata > Actinopteri > Lutjaniformes > Lutjanidae > Lutjanus > Lutjanus argentimaculatus. Next base: position 534,478 of record JAWZSL010000006.1, on the reverse strand, counting down.
ACACGTGTTCTGCACGATGGTCACGTCATGCGCTCAGCAGACAAACTGGCCGTGATATACACCCACCACAGCACTGATCAAGCTACACACACTCAGACACATGCTTGCATGAAGTTGGTATTAGCGACAGATTCCAAGAACAGGATAGAGAGAAGACAGACAGTCTACAACGAGACAGAGCAGCTGACAATGTCGCGTAACAGCCGTAAACCTTGTAGCTCTTCATGCTAACGTTAGCCAGCAGCAGACTGCTGTTCACAGAGGGACAGTTAAAATCACAACTCCTGTTCTGTCTGAAGAATAAACAACCTGTGTCTCCTCAGACAAAGTTTTACTGCAGCAAACTGTTGCACCGCGTCTGTCTCCGGTTTGTTTACATCTGCTTCCACAGGAGATCACATGAAATCGGGCCTCGCAAAATCCCGCGAGATTCGCAAGATCGTGTTCTCCCTATTGATAATCTTAATATTAAACTATAATAAGGTCTGGCTGTAACCTGGGTGACTTTGGAGAAAATGTACTGAATTAATAATTAATGAATAATTAAAGAAGACCTATTATACTCATTTTCTGGCCTTTGTATTTGAGTTGGACTCCTATAGAGCAGCTACACACGATTGCCAGCACACAAAGCTTTGTAGATCTTCGGGATGCTGTGCCTCTCGCTGCATCTCCTCCTTGTATTTCCTGCATCCCGCAAAAACGGTCTGTGTAATTTACTCCACCCCCTGGCCCTCCTCCATGTACGCCTCCCGCCGAGCCCACTCTGCTGTGATTGGTCACACTCCCGAGGACTTCCGAAGGGCTGCCGAGCGCTGCCGAGTCCCACCTCCTCATTAGCTGGTGTGGGAGTTGAGAGTAAACAGCAAACTTTACAAAACTATCAGAATTTCTCTTTTGAAAATGTCAACTTTTGAAATTTGAAGCCGTATGTGTTGGATCCCGAATCCGATCCAGAGGTAGAGACTGGACAGCCTGAAGTTTCTCCAGAACAGAGGTTACTTCATGACGTAACTGAATGGTAAGTAACATGTAGGCGTGGCTTGTTAATGTCATTACCTGCTTACCTGTGTGGCGTAAGGATGGATTTTGTTTTTCTACTAGAAAGCTGTTTCTACAAATTACCGACATACTTTCCTGTCACTTACATATAAGTAAGTCTGGCACGCATTAACCTCACTGGGACTACATTGTTAAAAAAAAGACTGTCATCCAAAACAGCGTGCAGGGCTCACTTCCAAATGCATGAACCTCATTATTTGACGCTTTGGCATCGTTTGACACGAGTATCCAACATTGTAACATTTATAGGTCAGAAAAGAGGAAAAGCATAATAGTTCTCCTTTAATAGTCAGTGTTGCGTTATAGACATCTAATTTAATTTTTACAAGAAAAGCTGCAAAAATGTTTGTCAATGCTGTCAATTATAGTTCTTAGCAAAACTGAAAAACGGAATCGGCCAAAATCGGAATCGGAAGGTTAGACCCTTAAAAAAAATCAGAAATCGGAATCGGCCAAGAAAATTGAAATCGGTGCATCTCTACTACTTTTATATGCAGTATAGCGATGATGATGCTGAAATTAAACTCAAAGACTGACTGATGTGATGTGCATCGTTTGATTCAACTTTTCTCCATGTTCTAGTGTTAAAAAAAGTAAACAATCGAATCACAATACTAAAAATTGCAATACACCAAAATATTGTGATAGTGTCAAAACTCACCTAAACGTCTAGCACAAGAACACCAATTGTAGTACTACAACAAACTCCACGATTCGCCTACTGATATGGCTGTATTTGTCACTGCAGGCTCTGACACTGCAGTAACTCTACTGCTATCCTTTTTGCAACTATTGCTGTCGATGCTACAGTTAGCTCAATGAATACATGCATGGGAGTACCTCTACTACTAGCAGAGTACAGAAAAATACTAGAGGGTGTGTAATAAGTCAGACGTCACACCCCTGCTGCTGCATTACTCCTCCAAACCCAGCAGAGGAATTGTTCAGAAACTCTGCATTACCCATGAATGCACCGTGTAATCCCTAACCTTGTGCAGCATGAGTCGTAATCACATTCAGTAATCCTGCTGGACCGGTGGATTATTGGGAGGGAGCAGACATACTGGTATATACATTTTGGTTGGCAGACAACCAATAAGTGTGTGCGCATTAATGTGTGTCACCTCTTCGGTCCAGCAGGCTATAGTGTTGGTGTCGGAGCAGTAATGATGTGTTTGTGCAGTTGGGTGTTTGCCCATTCACGGACCAGACATCTTTACAACTCGATCTGTCTGGTGCTAAGTCGGGACGAGCCCCAGCCAAAACACTGGCAGATCGTCAAGGAGAGAGAGGCCAATGGTGTGGGCTGCGACAGAGCCCAAACCACTATCAGAGCAGCGTTTACTCCTCCATCCCTTGTACAACTCTCATTCATCTCCAGCCTTTTATTACAGCGTTGCACAGCATCAAATCTCAATTTTAACAACAGCAGAAAGTGTCAAAGTCCATTTTTTTAACTGTAGTAGACAGTGGACCCACCCTACTTTTTACAGCAGTGGACAACATTAAAACTTCCTTGTTAAAGCTTTAAAGGGATAGTTCGGATTAAATAATGTGAGGTTATATGCAGTCCTTTTTGATTATCAGTCTCTTACCTACAGGGTAGGTACAGGACAGAGACTGGTCAGCACACCACCTATGCAAAAAGCTATGCAAAAAAGGTCCAGCCAAAGTAATCATAATCAGTCTAAGTGTATGTTCTAAAATATTGATTCATTTATTTTATTATTTAGAATATTTTCACTTAATCTAACCATCAAAAAGCCTTGTCTGACAGGAAACTGCCATCATAAAAGACAAATATCATTCTCTCCAAATGCACCAAATTCCATGGGTGAAATAAGTGATTTACCTTGCAGAAATCGTTAGTTGCTGCTCTTGATCTGTTCTTTTGTTTGTGTAATTGTGTGACTTCTGAGTTTTTAAAGGATAGTTTAGATGCACTAAAGTAACACAATAACACAAACAAACTAACACATTTGGAAGCAGCCATAGACCAGCAACTGCTGTGTCTGACATAAAATAACTGATTTCACCCATGGAGTTTGGTTGGTTTGAAGAGAACAATATTTGTCTTATATAACAGCAGTTTCATGTCAGAACCCTGTCTGACAGCAAAGAAAAGGGGTGAAAATATTCTAAATTCTTTCTTCCCCTTCTCCTCCCGACCGGTGCCGTCAGATCACCGCCTACCATGAGTCATGGATCTGTCTGAGGTTTCTGCCTGTTAAAAGGAAGTTTTTCCTCGCCGCTGTCGCCAAAGTGCTTGCTCATGGGGAATTGTTTCAATTGTTGGATGCAAATAAAATTAATTATAGAGTGTGGTCTAGATCTAGACCTACTCTCTATGTAAAGTGTCTTGAGACAACTTTGTTGTGAATTGGCGCTATATAAATAAAATTGACTTGACTTAAATATAGTGTACACTTAAACTTTAATTGTTTTTTTTAGATGGACCTATTTAAGTGGTTATAATTGCTTTACTGAACCCCACATGAAATAATCTGTACTATTCCTTTAATATAAACCCTCTTTTAAAAGAAATTCAACACTGCTACAATCATACCTTGATACACAATTTGAAAAAAGTTAAATAGGCATGAGAAATCACATACCTCCAAACTAATTATATTATATTTTTAGGAATTTATAAGTAATTTAAACAAACAATCACTGCTCATATACACTGTCTACCCACTTTGATTTTCTCCTAAATTCTTCAAATGCCACTTCTTGTACAGATGTGGAGAGATGGCTAACATCAGGCTCTGTACGATGCTGACATATCGCTGTGGTATCAACATCCCTTTCATCTCATCTGCCTCTCATCCTGTCAGATTTCAGCAAGAGACACGGCCCTCTGTGTGCTCTTTCTGCTTTAAAATAAGACATTTCCCTGGTGGCTGCTCCTGTGATAAATCAGGTAACTGAGGAGGAGAGCTTTAAAGAAATAGGGCAGCCAGCTCGCTCAGCGACCACTGGGCCTCCACATGAGCCCTGAGCTGCAGGGTGAGATTGGATTCCCTCTCCTTCAACCCCTTCCTATTTCCCTCAGGTAGTGTACAAGGCTGTGGTGTGTGTGTACGTGCATGTGTGCGTATGTATGTGCAGAGAATGACAAACAGCCCCCCACTCATGTTGACACTATCAATATAGCAACAGGGTCCCTGTGATGAATACAAATTACCAGTAAAGGTTAGCTAAGGACAGATGGCACAAACACACACACACACATCTACACATATACACAAATGTCATCATACTAGCTGGATAAAAAGGAAGAAGTCCTGTAATGCGAGGAGGAATTCAGATAAAGCGTGTGTGCATCAACTCCCTACAGCAAACAAAGTATATACGAACACTCATCCTGTGCATCTACGTGTCATGCTACATGCATAAAAGAATGTACATACTTATCACAAGGCCACTTAACCGATCCTCTGAAACAAAAACTAGATAGTACACGCAAAACATGCACAGTCGGTGTTGATGTTTGAAGCAAAGACAACCTGAATGACAATATTCTGACGTAAACGACTCAAAGGCATCCACAGTGTGCAGGTTTTAACTCAATCACAATGTCCCCTCTAAAGCTTTAGGTCCTGAACCCTCACAGACTCTGTCGACAGGTCCTGAAATGGCATAAATAGGAATAGGACAGCACTTTGTGACATAATATCTTGTTACCTTGACAACACCAAAACATGTTATGTAAAACTGTCAGTTTGGGACTTTTTATACAGAGTAATTGTCAAATAATCAATTAACTCGTTTTCGTCAAAAACAGCATCATACACTTATATTTTAACTTCTTTTTTCTTGTAGTTGCTCCCTCCTAGTTTAGGATTTGCTGCTTGTAAATGCACCAGAAAGAGAGCTGATTGTTGAGTCTCATTCCCAGGACACCAAATGCCATCATTCCAGGCTGGTAAAGCGTCCCAAGCGCATCAAAATAATGAAACAAACAAACAAAAAAAGTACAGGTAGTGGGCAGGGTCACTGCAGATGCAAGCATCACTAAACACTTCTGCTTGGTCGTGGGTGATGATTGCGAGGGATTATTTTCAAATGAAGTGTGCATAAAGAGCTCAAGAGTGTCTGTCTGCAAATCACTTAATGATTTGAGAGTGGGACAGCTTTAGGCCCTTGAAGATCTACCAGGAACATATGTCAAAGTCGTAAATGGACATTGGGGTTGGGCCAAATGTTGAGGTGAAATACAAAGTCTTAGAACATGACCAGATTATCATTTTAGGGGTGCAGAGTGCTACTGCTGTGCTGATCCCACGTCCTGCCATCTACACTATATTGCCAAAAGTATCAGGACATCTGCCTTTACACGCACATGAACCTTAATAACATCCCATTCTTAATCCGTAGGGTTTAATATGGAGTTGGCCAACCCTTTGCAGCTATGATAGCTTCAACTCTTCTGGGAAGGCTTTCTACAAGGTTTACAAGTGTTTACGGGAATTTTTGACCATTCTTCCAGAAGCGCATTTGTGAGGTCAGGCACTGATGTAGGACGAGAAGGCCTGGCTCGCAGTCTCTGCTCTAATTCATCCCAAAGGTGTTCTATCAGGTTGAGGTCAGGACTCTGTGCAGGCCAGTCAAGTTCCTCCACACCAAACTCACTCATCCATGTCTTTATGGACCTTGCTTTGTGCACTGGTGCACAGTCATGTTGGAACAGGAAGGGGTCATCCTCAAACTATTCCCACAAAGTTGGGAGCATGAAATTGTCCAAAATGTCTTGGTATGCTGAAGCATTAAGAATTCCTTTCACTAGAACTAAGGGGACAAGCCCAACCCCTGAAAAAAGACCCCACACCATAGTCCCCCCTACACGCAGTCTGCATGCCTAGGTGTTTGATTTTATACACCTGTGGCCATGGAAGTGATTGGAACACCTGAATTCAATGATTTGGAGGGGTGTCCTGATACTTTTGTCAATATAGTGTATATGTTGTACACTCTCCCTTGGAGTCCCCCTCATGCACAATACTTTATATGCCCAAAGACCAAGAAACCAACCAGATCTCTGATAAGGTCCACAAATAAGGTCCACATAAGGGCTGGCAGAAATAAACGGCTCTTAATGGCATCAATGCAGAAAGGCAATAATTGAACATTTAAAACCCAATTCTCAACATGATCACCTTGTAAGACTGACCAGCACCCCTTGGCTGAATATTTTGAAGCATCAAGATATATTGATGATCTTTTTTGAATTGAATTGCAGCCCTCTGGAAAGGAATTGAATCGAATCGTAAGTTGCCAAGAGATTCTACCTTGGTTCACGCTGTCTGTGATTGTTTGTGTTATTTTATTTTAATTCATCATAAAGATCCCACCTTATTTAATATACTCCTACATGCAAATGCTAACAGAACATTTCCAAAATCAAAAAAGTTCTTGATTTAAACCCCACAGCGCTAAGCACCATCATTTATCCACAACATGGGCAAAATGCTGAACCTGCTCACCGCCAGTGACTTGCAAAGGTTAAATGGTATGTAAGTGGTGATTTAACAGTAAATAAACAAAAAGATAACTTCCCCATGGTCTGCTGGGCATTTGAATGTGGCAAAAAGATAAGAGCCATAAAAAAGAGAAGGAAAGACAGAGGAAAATCTGATGAGCAGTTATAATCATGAATCACAGCTCTGAATGTAAAGTGTATAATCTGTATTAAAACTACAGCCTGGAGAGAGAGAGAGAAAAATGAGATGGTGGAGAAATTTACATCCTCATGTCCCACTCTGGTTTGAGTCACAGTGTGAATAGCAACAACCTGGAACACGGTGATGAAGCGAATAGATTTTCATAGAAATTAAGATGGTGAAAGTCAGATGATGAATACCTAATAAAACTCTTGCTCACTGGCGTTTCTTTCGCTGTTGGGTTTTTTTCTTTCCTCATTTCTTCCCCTTTTTTATCCCACCATGTTCTTTTGCCTCTCACTGTAATACACGCAATGAAGCCATTGTGCGTGTTGGCCACTTTGCACGGCTGAGTGCCGCTGTGCTGCTCCACCTCAGGGGAAGAAGAACTGTTTGGAAGATCCTGTGGTGTGCATGCGAGATAGGACTCAAACTGGATTTTAGAGATTCTGCAGCAGCTCCCAGTCTATAAAGAGCTGTTCTGTCCATGTCCTCATCTGAGAGCTGACACTGTGACCTCTGACTTCTCCTGGTCACTTGTGCTGCAGGGCATTTATTTACTCTGAAGAGTTATAGTCAATTTTAGTTAAAATCTAAAATTTCATATCAAAAGGTTACATGAATTATAAGATACTTCATTTCAGATTAAAAATCATGTGATAATAAATTAGCCTTGGTAGGTTCTGTGATGGAAACCAGGCTGCAGACCAAGACTTCAATCTTTGTAGGTCCAAATTAGGTTAAAGAGAAGCAGACACAAGGCTCAAGTGTAGCCTGATATAGCCTTACTAGTGGAAACCAATCTAATGAAGAAGTTGTGTTTGGCCCGAAACCACTCAGGTCAGTAAGCCTTTGCTAGCTCTGTTTATCCCTGTGTTAGAAACCAGGCTAAAGGTTAGCTGTGCTGCCAGAGCCTTACTGTGTTCTGTAGGGGAGACCACAGAGAAAGCTGATAAGAAGATGTAAATGTAAATGACAAATTATTACGATGGGAATCAATAAATAGATTGTAGCGATAATAACATTCCAAAAGCAAGCACTTCATGAATCCGAATGGTATCTTAAGTCGCTCTCTATCCTGTGTGAGCTGCACAATTAATCATATTGAATTTTCAATTTGGATTCATATCTCTATGCAATCTCAATTAAATCGATTCTGCCATTTTTGCATGAGCAGGGATATCTGATGCATCCAATCAAGAGCTTTTAATTACTCCTCAGGTGCATCCACAAATGACAAGACTCTGTTACACCGTGTGACAAACCGTTCACAAGCAGCGTGGACCGACAGCAAATTATACTGTAAATGTGAAACAAGGAAACAGGGGAGTCGTATGATGTAAATAAGGAAAAGCGAGTGCTTTACTTTGCCTTCAGATAGCCCTTTCTGGTGGGAAACTGCCGTAATATAAGCCAAGTATCACTCTCTCCAAACTCCATGGGTGAAATCAGCCATTTTACTTTGTAGAGCATCGGAGTTGCTGGTCTACTGCTGCCTCAATTTTGTGTTACTGTGTGACTTTGGTGAATCCAATCTAGCCCTTTACAACACCAAAGTCACACACTAACACAAACAAGCTAACAGGTTGAGGCAGCTGTAGACCATCAACTCCTGGCAAGGTAAAATGACTGATTTCTGCTATGGTTTGGTTGGGTTGGAGAGAGTGAAACTTGGCTTTTATAACAGCAGGTTCCCATCAGAAAAGGCTGTCTGACATCAGTATACCAAGAATATTATGACAATCAGGGAAGCATATTTTGCAAAAAGTGATTTGCAATATAGCTAACGCATGGCACAGATTTATACAACTAATTGTTTACGGTAATGATATAGCTGACAAAGTTATGACAACTATGAAACTAACTTAAATGACAGAAACCTTGTGTGTTATTATCAGCACACCAGAAAAGATTAGATTACAGAGGCCCTGTTTTTATAAAAAATGGTTTCATGACTGTGTGAGTGTTTGTGTATCTGTGACTTGTCATGCCAAGCAGGCCTGAGTGAGCAGCTGATGAATCACCATGCAATTAATTATTGAGAGACCCCTCACCTGCCTCTGCTAGCATGTTACCTATCAAGAGCACACTCCAACATGTGACACACATGCAGTTTATGATTCTTACTTAGACACACACACACACACACACACACACACACACGGAGGCCGGATGCTTGATGAGCCTCGGAGGGATTTGGGAGGAAGAAGCCATATTCCCAGCCCTCGCTATGACGCACACACACAGACAATGAGTATCAACCACACATAAACACACATATATATAGTTAACTACACAATCATACACATACAGATATCCATTAGAAACCTTGGTGCAGCACCACAGCAACCACCGGCGAACAGCCAGACTCCCACAGCGTTGGGTTCGGAAAGATTATCTAGAACCGAGTCGATTTTAGCAGCAATGCCAGAGCGAAGCTGTGTCTCTTTCATCGATTTAATGCTGTCATTCATCTCAGCACAGAGGAAATGCAACAATACAACATGTATGCTATAAATCTAACACCGCCGGCCACAGAGAGATGACCATGCTGCTGACCATATTTTCCTGTCTCCTAAAAAAATCCTATCTCAGATAATGGACGGTAACACTTTGCTCTATCGACACAATGCCTTGACCCCTGAACTTTGACCTGCTCACTGTTGGTTGCAGTATTGGTGATCTCTAGTACTCTCACTGTGATTAGGTCAATATAACAGCATCAGATAAATCCTTGAAATATTAAAGGGATGGTACAGAAGCTAAGAAATGTACTGCTGTGGATGGAGTCGGCAACGAATGACATGAAATTATACGAACACCATATTTTGAATATGTTCACCCCTTTACTTTGCTGTCAGACAGCCTTTTCTGACTGGAAACTGTTGTTATATGAGCCAAATATCACTTTCTCCAAACAAACCAAACTCCATAGGGCTAAATCATTAATTTTACCTTGCAGAACATGGGAGTTGCTGGTCTACAGCTGCATCAATCTGTACTGTTTGTATTTTTGTGTGACTTTGGTGAATTTGAACTATCCTTTTAAAATGCTGAAATCACACAATAACACCAACGAACTAATAAATTGAGGCAGCAGTAGATCAGCAACTCCTGTGTTGTGCAAGGTTAAATTACAGATTTTGCCTATGGCGTTTCGGTTACTTTGGACAGAGCAATATTTGGCTTATGTAGAAGTGTTTTCCCATCATAAATGTTGTCTGACAGCAAAGTAAAGCCATGGATATGTTTTGCTGCTGACTCTGTCCACAGCACTAGCTACAGTGCTTAGTTTCTGTACTGGTACTCTTCTCTGCTTCTCTAAATTGGGGATGTGCAGAAAAGCATCTAATATACATCTACACATACTGTACTATATACTGTATATGCATGCTTGTGTGTTCGTGAAAGTAATGCTCATGAGCTCAAGTGTGTGTGATAGTCTGTGTGTGTTCAACACACAGTGACAGAAGGAACAGGTGAGTCACTGCAAGGCTGCAAGCTGAACACATTGCACTGCAGCATCGCACATCACGACTCAGACAGACAGGACAGGAACAGAGAGAAAGATAATGACATAGAAACAGGGATAAAGCAGGGCAAAAACCTAAAAGAAAACGGTCACAACAAAACGCCAAAATCAGTAAATGGAGAAGGAAACATAAAATACAGCAAAGAGAGTCCGTCTGTCTTTCTGTCTGTCCCTGGCATGCTGCAAATCCCAGTCACTGCCAATAACACCTGTATCCATCACTCTCGGCTGGAATTTCAAAGTCTTGTTATTTATACACCTGTCTGTCTGCCTGCCTACCTGGCTGTCTGGATCCTTCACTCTTCTGTCACTGCCTATGGATTTACTGGTCTACAGCAAGAAAGTGATGCATCTATCTGATCACAGACAAAGTATTGATGCATTATAATGTTGGTTTACAGTAAACAAAATGTCCAGTAATCAAAATAAATGTGGTCAATGTAGGGATGAAATTGGATAGGATCATCTGATAGCAAAGAATGGGAGCTGACTCCATGCACGCATACACACACATGCAGAGGCATCAGGGATATAGGATAAGTGCTGACTGACAGTTTGAGGCTCTATAGGGCTACACAGCAGCAGAATAATGGCTTTAAGCTTTAATAAGTTTTCCATTTGGGGCGTGTAGGCATCGTTTCAGTGGTGCAATTAACGTTTTAAACACTTAAGAGATGAGTTTTATCTTGATTAGTCGACTTGATAACAACATGTATCTTGGGGGCACAGTCAGAGGAGACAAACACGGAAGCAATGAGTCATTTGTTGATGTCTGAGAACAATGTGCTCTTCAAAAAGTATTTCCAAAGTTTTTCAATTATTAATCTATTTAAAACCTCCTACTCACATCTTATTACTCTCTCCGGCTGGGACTGTTCTCTTCTTTGTGTTTTTTTTGATCACACCCCTTCAATTAAGTGCTAATTTAATGGGTGTGCAGAGCTCCAGTTGAAAGTCTGGATTAACTCCCCCTCAAACTATTAATTCCACATCACACAGTGACTACTGCATGTTAACATGCACACTAAGTTTTCACTATTATTTCACATATGACAATATTCTGAATTTGATATGGGCCATGTAAACAACATTTATCAAAATGGAATCATTTATATATTCTGAATTAGGCCCTATTCTGTATCATTTGTAGAATGGACATCAGGGTTTGTACAAGTGCTGGAAGTGTGTGTGTGTGTGTGTGTGTGTGTGTGTGTGTGTGTGTGTGTGTGTGTGTGTGTGTGTGTGTGTGTGTGTGTGTGTGTAGGGCAGGGCATCACTCAAAAATTCTCAACATCGGTATCAATACCTTGGCTTCAATATTGGTTGTTGAATGATACTTTTTTCAATTACATTACACATACAATACATTATACAGTTACTCACTCTAAAGGACGAAGCTGTTCAAAGACATGGCAGCAGCTGGATATACTGTTTTTACTCTGCACACTTTACTTAATGTCAAAACTTGAATTTGGTATTGAATGACAAAGCATTTTCCGTATTCAATAGTATTGAAGCAATTTGATCAGTGCTATAGAAGTACTGAAGTTTGATACCCAGCACTTAATATATCCGAACGAATAGTTTGCTTTTTAGAAGACATAAAATAAGTTGGAAACGGCCTAAATGCATTGGCACAAAATGAATACGACTTCACTCAAGCTTCCCTTGTGGCTTTGCTGTGCTGTGATCTGTAAGTCTTTTTCACTGTTATGAAACAAAATTGTGGGTCTTTATAGCAAAATCACACCTGATCTAATGTGATGAAGAAGTGAAATAATCACTTTGAGTATATATATATATATATATGAATCTGATAATTACCACAGCTGGAAAATGCTGGAAGGTGCTTAAAATTGATTGGATTGGACGTAAGAGAAAGTTTAGGAACCCTTGAACATGCATACACCGTCTGTGTGTAATAAGGAACTATGTATACATAACTTTCAGAATATGCTTCTCATTTGGGGTTTTTAGCGCCATTTGTGACACACATTCCTCTTGCCTGTTTACCATCAGCTCTATGAGTTGTAAACAAACCAACTAACAGTTCGCAGGTCTGGGGTAGAGACACATACATTAAATAAAAGCCCACTTTTCTGGTCGGAACCTATTTTTAAGCCTTATGAAAGACTTGGATATCAACAGGTTTTTTGTGCAAATGTTGTAATGCTGACCTTTTCAAGAAAGTGGTTGGATGATCTGCATGTAAACAGCAATATTAGTATATTATTCATTCATTATATTGTTGTTTTTTTTTTTCAGAATAAGGGCAAAAAATTGAATATTTTGTGCATGATAAAGTAGTTATTGGGTTTACATACCAGAATATTTTTTTTAGCTCCTGACAACATTTTTCACAGCAGGAAACTTGGATGCACATAAGACATTTACGATCACTGCAAGGAAACTGGTGCAACTATTTTTACTTAACAATTTGACCTCCAGACCTCAGCAGAACTTTAAAGCAGTGGTTATCAAACTGTGGTCCAGGGACCAACAGAGGCCCTTGAGAGGGCTGTAGGGGGTGGCCAGCAAAAAGTTGACTTGAATATATTAACTTTTATCACGTTTTTTGGAAACTGGAACAACAATGGAAGAAACGGGGTTGGCAGAATCATTGAATCATATCCTCTCAAATTAGGGGTGTAGACATAAAAAAGTTTGTGAACTCCTGCTTTAAAGTAAAGTAAGTAACAAAAAAAGGTTCCATGTGATTTCAAAGCAGATGCAGTTTACTGATATGAATGTTTGTCATATTGTCTTCTGATCTTAGAGGTTAATATTTGATGTGTATTCCATATTTCCCACCAACACGTGTGCTTGAATTTACATGTGACTTTCTGTTTGAGAGCACAGTTGCTTCACTGCCACACAGAGAGGCAGAGGAGAATAACTGATGAGCCACAGCTAATATTTTACTAGTTTATGCCCTGTGGCTGGTTGTGTCCTGTTACAGCAGGATGTGGTGAGTGACTGGCGTTAAGTCGGCCTGATCTTCCTAGAGTCAATCCCCAGGATGGACCCAGACTGGCCCTAAACACCCAGTCAATGATCAGCAATGAAACAGGTCTGGGACACCAACTGCACTCTAAAATAACCTTTCAGTAGGTCCAGACATGAAGCTGCAGATGGGAGCTTTTTTGGCTCTTTTTTAGACAAAATATGAGCCTCATGTTTAGTGTATTCAGGGCCCCCTATGGCACACACATCTGAGGTCTGCTGCTCAGAGGACAGCTGACTATGATTGTGTTACCATCAGACTTGACTGTCTCAAATTAGTTACAAAGACATGGCTTCCTGCTTTGCTGTTTTTAAAAGGAAAAGTGACTCTGATTAATGATTAATGTCACCAACAATCCAATTGATTGAACTTGTTAAGAAAATGACAGTTTGTTAGCTTAACCTTGAGACATCTAATCAGCACTTTAACTAAGTAGCAGCTTGTTAGTAGAGTCAGGTTCAGACAGACATTACACGTCTTCAGTTAGTGAGGCTGCTGGCTAGTTAGCGAGCTAATAGTTATACAGACACACAGATCATCTTCATAAGCAACAATAGCCTTTTGGACTTTAGACTAAAGAAACGTTTACAGCGTCACAGTAACCTGAAGACATGACTGTCTTATCAGATGAGATTTTACATATTTTGGAGTCTAAATGACTGATGAGTGTAAAAAGTTTTGGATTTGGTCCAGTAAATCGCCTCAGCCAGCAACCATGAAACAATGGCTGCGACGTAATTCTTGGGGGCAAATGTGTGTTCACTAAAAGTGTTTGTTTCTGAGACTGACAGGCTCAGATTGTTATTCTGTGTCTGACAACTTTATGAAAAGATCCCTACAGAAATAAGTCTTTTTGTTACAAAGTAACATCCTTTTTGTTTAACCAGAAATATCCATGAAACCACTGCTTTGATCTGTTTGTTTGTGTTATTGTGTGTCTTTGGTGTTTTAACACATTTTAACAAACATTAACACATTTTGAGACACCAATACATATATTACAACATCAAAATCACACGTTAACACATGCTAAGCCATCTACTGGACCAATTCCAAAACAATTTGTACCTATTAGACCTGGTCATTTACATGCCACAATATGTAAAAAAAAAAAAAAGGCCTGGGTTTAAAAACAGCAGAATTACCTTTTAATTCTGGCTTCAAAATTGCTAACAGCTAACTCAACAAATAAACAGATTAAAAGATTTACTGCACAAATAAATTACTGTACATTCAAATGACGAGATTGTAGATATTTACTTAATATTTTCTCTGGATTTCAGAGATATGAGTATTATCTCAGTAAGCTGCAATGCAGAATGGTGAAACTAGAAAACACTCTTTGAATCCTGACATGCATGCTATCAGTTGCATATGAAATGTGCTTTTTACAGCGCTGTTTATTTAAGCCGAAGAGTCAATGGGTCAAGGGTCAGTGATCTTCTACAATAGTGCAATGATCACTTTGAAAGTGAATATTTCCAAAATCAAAGGTGTCGTTATTGACTTTAGATATCAATATAAGATATTTATATATCGATGTTGTGATATGAGACTAGATATTGTGCTAAGTGTTTAAGTCTTTTCCTGGTTTTTAAGGCTGCATCACAGTGATGTGATATAATTTTCTGAACTTGCAAGATTGTTCCAGCTGTTCTCTTTTCTTCCTTAAGCCACTTAGTCAATATAGCCATATTACTGATGATTATTTATCAAAAATCAATATCTATATCTGGGAATTTTGTCAAAAATATTGGGATATTTGATTTTGTCTACATAGACCAGCTCTAATGTCAGTGTTTTACTTTTATATCTGATGTTTTAGGAATAATATTATTGCTGCATTAATGTGTATGTCACATTTTGCTGCTGTATATGTTTAGGGCCATGCCAATTTTAACTACTTTACATTCTACTGATTGGTTTAATCTATAGGAATGCATCATGTTGTACAAGATCCTCATATGTTTGCACTATTTGAGGACTAAGGCATGTTATTTTAGAGAAAATGAGTATATCAAGACATCATATATTCCAGAAAAGCTTAAAAATAGAAATATTATGTATAAGCCATATTGCCTAGCCCTACCACAAAGTAAAGCTGGCCAGTAAAATAACTGCCTTTCTTGACATTTTTAACCAACAAATGACATGGAAAACAAGCATTTCTTTGCAAAATCAGGACAATTATTATGTCCAAAAATAGGTGCAACAGGCTGAAATTTTCATTAATTGAAATATATCATAAAATGTCTCTGAAATACAGGAAGATATAAAAAAGACATAAAAATGTATTTGAATGAGAAAAAGGAAGCATGTGCATTTATGTGTAAGAGTGAGCAGGAGAGGTAGAGGCTGCATGACAGAGAGAGAGGGGAGGGGTGGGGGTGGGGGTGGGGGGGTGGTCACATGTTAGGAGGAGGGGGGGAGGAGGAACTGCCTGTCATATGTCTACGTCAGGGGTAACGCCTCCCTCCTTCCCTCCCTCCACTACGACTCACATGACTGCAGCAGCCCTGTTCTGTAACTCCAGTCACGAGGATAGAGTAGTATTACAATAACCAGCCGGCAGGGGTGAGCGGCATAGACACACAATGAGAGAGAACGGGACAGAGAGAAAGCCACCAGGCAGCCCTAATAACCCTGAGTAAATATTAACATGTTACTGCTGCGTTTGTAGAATAGATAACCTTATCGGACAACACATGAAGAAAGAACCTGGACAGTGATAAAATGTACAATTTGATTTTTTCTCTGTTCCTTTTACTCAAGGCACACTCTATCTTTCTCTCTCTGTGTCACTCAAGGACTTTGCAGCAATCCAGTATTGAGAAGAATGAGCGGCAAAGATTTTACAGTAAATATAACAGCATGCATTTGTATAGGAATGCAGGCAGTTTTCTCAAGTCGTTCACCTTTATCTGGCTCTTTGCTGAGGCCATATGATGTTTTTGCTATAATTCAAACAGATTTTTATGGCTGCAGCATTCCATCAAAAGGAGTTCTAGATGTCTTATTTTATTTTAAAGGGATAGCGCAGATTATTTAATGTGGGGTTGAGGTACCTTAGTGTTTTACCTACAGTACATTTTCATTGCTTTACTTGCCATCAGGCAAACTTCTCTGACAGAAAATGGCCATTACATTGAGAGGGACCCATCTGCAGTCAAGATGGTGGACAAGGGCGCCGTTATATATCCAATCCATGCCGGAAGTCACAACCGGATGTTGGTCTTCCCTAACCCTAACCCTAACCCTAACCCGATCTACTAATGTGTGTCATTGTTCTTGTAATGTTACATGTTAAATAATGTTTAAAAAGTTTAAAGTTTTTTAAAAAATACACGAAGGAAGACCAACTTCCGGTTGTGACTTCCGGCATGGATTGGATATATGGCGGCGCCATTGTCCGCCATCTTGACTGCAGGAAGGTACTCTTGATTACATTAGCCAAATATGGCTTTCTCCAAACCAACCAAACTCCATGGGTGAAATCAGTTATTTTACCTTGCAGAACATGGGAGATCCTGGTCTACTGCTGCCTTGATCTATTAGTTAGTTTGTGTTAATGTGTGACTTTCGCAAATCAAAATGAACCTTTTAAAACACTGAAGTCACACAATAACACAAAGTAACTACAGACTAACACTAACTAACAGATCTGGGCAGTGGTGGTGGTAAAACAGCAGCTTCTCTTTGGAAAAGGTTATCTGAATGTAAAGCAGTAAAAATATTCCATATATAGTGTACACTTAAAATGATATTGACTTCTCTTTTGTTGGACCTTTTTTAGGTGGCTGTAATGCCTTTTATTGCTGGCTCTGTCCATTGTACAGCTTCCATGATGCTCCTCTCTGCTTCTCCAAACAGCTGACCAGTATCTACTGCAGCTGATATACCAACTATAAATAAGTACCATGTACAATCCTACATCAACTATTCTCAACTGTCCCTTTAATACCACATTTCCTCAGAATTCAACCTTAGAATAGACACATTATTGAATTTTATAGGAGATTATCATGCAAATATTACCATGAGGAATATTGTGCTAGTGTATACACGGTATCACTAGAACGTGTTGTCACAGTATTAGCTCCTTTATTAAGAAGTGTTTTGGTGTATTTCTCCCCATTTACCTCTTAAGATACATCTGTATGTGTGTGTTAGTGTGTTACTTGGAATTACTGCTGCATGTTATAAATAGCCCCCTCAGTCTCCCTGGATCCACCACACACTGAATTAACCTGCTTAAGCTGTCAATCAGCTGTGACAGATTCCCCCCTGCACGCACACACACGCATCATCTACCCCCCCACCCCCACCCCCCTACCCCCCAACACACACACACACACACACACACACCCTCCGATGACCGTGCAATCAGAGCAATAACACAACAATCACCACTACGCAATCTTACATCACTGTGATGCAGTAACACAGGGGGTCCTGTGACCCAATCACACATCGTGTAATGGGTTTATGTGCACGGTCATGATCCGTGCGTGTATTATAATCATACAACACACAGCCAAGAGGGAGATGGATATTAGACCTGATATTCGATTTTTTTTTTTAACCAAATCCGGTTCGAAAATCTGTTAATTTATCGTTTCCTTCCATGTTAGCAACAATACGTATGTCATGAGATACAGCCTATGAGCTACTGCTAATGAATAATTTCTCATTGATAATTCGGTTAATTAATTGGTAAACATACTCGCTACTGCCCTCCGCGGCGTACTTTGGTAGGAGGTTATTCTGGGATTAACAGGAGAATCAGTTCTAAAAGTTCACATATTGTTTTGATATACACTGCCTGGTGTGTTTACGGTGCACCGAATTGAATCAAAGATCCTATCCGTTCGTTTGAAAATTAATTTTAATTTTAGGTGTTGCGCATAATTGCTAATGAGCAAGGAATTCCTAAATTGGAGAGATTTCCTAATGCAGTTTGGCGTCTTGACGCTTCCCTGAAATTCCGTGCAAAATCACTTCCCCGCAAGCCTTGCCTGCTATCATCACCCGTGCAGACATGCAGCCCAAGGATGATTGTTTTCGGTTAGCTGAATCAAACCACCGTGTGAACCGGACGAACGTTTTGTAATCGTTGCCTCACGATTACGCAAACGATTATGAAAACGTAAACCAAACAGTATCAACTTTCTCAGCTGACGGAAACATACTGTCTCGTTTCCATCGAAGTAATTTATAAAACACTATTAGATAAATTGGTCAACTGGAAGAAATTGCAGGAATCATCGGTGGGAGTTGCTCAACTTTGAAGCGCACCGAGCAGCCTGCAGATCTCCAGCAAAGAGATCCCCAGTTAAGCTCACAGTGCTGTGGCAAGCGGCTTAATGGAGTGAATAAATAACATTACACAGCACTGATGTATTGCAGCGCTTCCTCAAACAGACACTTTATTAAACATCAACTTCGATTCTATGAGGGAAAATAAATAAAACATAAAGTCCAACCAGCCGAGTGATGCATCAACAAAAAGACACACTTGTGTGTGTTTTCGCTGCACATTTTTTAAAACCACACAGTCCTGCTGCCGGTGGATTAGCATCATAATGTCATAATATCATAACAGTCCTCAGGGTGAGTCCATGTGTTCAGAGGCGCACCACGTGTCCAAGCCTCCAGCACTGAAATTAAAACTTCCCTCAAGATTGCGTCAAAAGTTTCCAAAGCGCCCCTCTGCATACCAAATAATCCTCCCGGAGCAGCGACACGCCGGCTGCTCTTCGCTTCAGCACCGATACAAACACATATATTCGGTTTGATCCATTAAATTTCCTCATTGCCCATGGCTGATGACATTTCCTCCAAAAAACACGTGAAAGCCAGACGTCAAGACATAGTAGACATCCGCGCACCACACACACACACACACACACGCACACACGTAGACAGAGACACCGGCTCGCTCTGTGCCAGTAAGATGCTGCTGACAAGCCGGCGAAAGCCTCGCATCAACCGAGCATAGCGTGCGCCACGGCGGGCGACGCGCACGGACGCACCCCGGTGTGGAAAGCCCAAGGTTTGGTGTATCCAGAGAGGCCGGGGTCTTACCTGGCTGCCGGAGTTTTCTGTCAGGTAACTGAAGACAAAGGACGAGAGTTCCTCATCTAATAGTGGAGCGCAGTCCGCCATCTTCTAGTGAATGAGGAGCCGTGGAGTCAGAGAGCGGAGTATAGGAGGAGGAGGAGGAGCAGTGGGGGAATGCCGCCTGCAGGGGGCGCATCTGTTTACACACAGAAACAAACCAAAGACATACGGTTCTCCAAAGTGGGGTTTGGGGACCTCCAAGGGTCAATGCAGTGGCTCCAGGAGGTCCCACAATAAAGTGAGGATTAATTTTATTTCATTGCTACTCAATTCAAGGGAAACTAAAGTAAAACCTGTTTGTTGCAAAATACATATTTAAATAAATTTAATAAATTAGATAGATAGATAGATAGATAGATTTTAGCTTTAAAGGCAGCATCTTATATGTAAATAATCTTTACAATGAAGTTTAATGTTCCATTGTAAAATATTAAAATATCCTGCCTCCATTACACATCTTTGTCACAAGTGTTTGATAACCACATCTGGGGATTACTCCAAAAAAAAGGGTCTGTTTATGTGTATGTTGGATTTATGTTAATGTGTCTATTCACACAATTTTAATTTAGAAAAGTATATATATATATGTGTGTGTGTGTGTGTTTACTCCCTTGGATGGATGGATGGATGGATGGATACAGTATGCTGTTTTGATCCTACTTGTAATTGTCTAGATTTTGTACATATTTTTGTTATATCCACAATGTGTTTACTTGTCATGACAAGAAGCCAGTTTGAGAGAAAAGCACTCATTTTTGTGGCCTGTATGTCTTGGGTCTCCAGCAGGGGATCCACAACCCCTAGGGGGTCCTCAGAGTTACTGCAGGGGGCCACCAAATAATTGTTGGAGATTTTTTTCCAAAAACATTAACTATGTCTGAAACAACACATTAACATGAATCCAAGAAATTATTAGCAATAATAAATTGGCCTATTCATGAAAAAACCCTAAACATTTAAGTTACACAACACTGAATCATTGTGCAGTTATGTGAGTTCAGCTAGCTAACACATTAAATCACTCTGTGGAACCTAGGGATGTAACAATTCTAAAAACCCATGTTACAATAATACCACAACAAAAGAAAAATGATGACTTGAAAAGATGTTCTTTGTTTTTGAACATAATGACATAAGCATGTGCAAAAAATTGTCATGAACAGTCGTTGGCAATGAATTCTTGAACTATATAAAACTGCAAAACAAAAACAATGCAGCCATCAGTAGCCATCCTTTTATAAAATAAAATAATGAACAATGTAATATCGCAGTACATATACATATACATCCCCAGTGGCACCTATCCATGATGACAAACTAGTTACCAACATATTATTGAAACTTACTGGCCATTAGCTGTAGTAGTATCCCAAGTGTACAGACACTCTCATGAGAGACAGTGAATTTGTTTTGCCACTTCACGAGCAACAGACTCAGTGCAGTGGGTGAGGCTAACACAGCTGACACCAGCCATGCTACAACTGCTGCTGATTTTGCAACTACAGGTAAAGCAAACAACAGATGACCCGAAAATATTCAATGCAGAATATGTAGTAGGGGGTCCCTGCTCCACCTCTCTATCAGCTAAGGGGTCCATGGCCTGAAAAATGTTAAAGACCCTGGATCTATCCTGTTTTCATCTGAATGAGGATGGTACTACAGACTAATGGTAATAAAACTCCATTTATTCTTCAGCTGGAAGCTGCTTTATCCAGAGCAACTTCAGTAATTATCACAAATGCACAATACAAAGGATCTGATCATTCAGGACATTTTGTATGCTTGAAAATTCCTGTTGAACTACTCTGCCTTTGTTTTGAGAAGTCGGCACAGACACAAGTGTTAGCAGCACCCTGCTGCCGTTGCTGGGCAACTGCAAAACCAACTTCTGTCAGTCATTTAGCTAGCATAGTTGGTGCCACTGAAAAAAAGTGTAAATGAAAAAACCTCACTATCTATTTCAGGCATGACAGTGATGTTCTTGTGTTTTGTTTTGTTTTATTTTATTCTGTTATCTTTTGGCGACAAATGTTTGACAACTTTTCCAGTTTTATAATTTTAAAATGAAGGCCTATCCACCTGTAATGTAACAGCCAGGTTTCACCAAATGGTAAACAAATAACACGCCAATGTCTTAAGTCATTTTGTGTTATCAGAACACTTTTTTTTTTCTTTCTGCGTGTCATTTCATGCCCATTAGTCTGTACTAACTTATACTGTGCAGAGATTGTCATTTTACACCTAAATGTCATAGAGGAAAAAAAAGTCAAGTGGCGTAGTATAAAAAGCAACAAAGTATGTGTATGGGTGACGTTGAGGTGTAAGAATGGGTCATACATAGGACTTTGACCCAGGAAATTGCAGTTCATGTTAATGTTGACTTATTTTAACCTACATACATAAGTTAACTTATGTAACTTACAGTAAGTTACATAACTAATATACTTATTTGAACCCATACCAAGATCTTTCATAAACCTAATCAAGTTGTTTTTCCTAAAACCTAACCAATGTTCAACCGTTTCACAGCATTAACCACAGTGAAGGTCACCTGACTCCATAGAGGTTGATGGGAAGAATTGGTGTCACTAGACTGACTCACCAGATGTAGACTGTGAGTATAAGCCTTCATATAAGCCATCCTTAGAGATGTAAGCAAAAGTGGGTCCTCATTTCTAGCTGACAATGGTGGATTTTGTCGGGTCACCTGAGAAGTGTCCAGCTGATGTTTTAATGTTTCCATGGGAAGTTTTATTGAGACTTCACCCTGTGAAAGTGTAAATGTAACGTTAGCTAGCAGCTGTGTGCATGATATGACACTAATGCTAGCAGACTGAGGCTAAAGCTAGCTTACATCTCAGCAAACACTGGTCAGATGGTGAAAAGCAGCATACTACTGTATATCCATATGATCTATATGTGACAGAATTACACTCATTAATGTGAGAAAAGGAAGCTCAAGGACTCGATTAGTGCAGTGGACGTTGAGACAGGTCACCCAGCCAGACCAGCTGGACCGCGATCATGGAAGAGAGCTGCAATAAGAGCTAAGCTAACTTGGCTTAGACCTGAGACAACGAGCCAGAGAGATGCATCGTTTTCAACCCATTTTGATTCTGCATCCACCCACATCCTCCTCCTCAAACCCCCACAGAACAGCAGTGGGATCTAACAAGTTTATCTGGAGGTAAAGTTACTGCAGCTAGTAAACTAGTGCTAGTTAACTAGACATGCTAACATTTGCAGCTTATGTTAGAGCAGATGAGGACAGAGTTTAATCCATTCCCCAAATGTATGCTCTTGTGTTTCACATTTTTAAGAGACCACAGAAAAGACACCACCGTCCAGACTCATGAAATGCAGAGTATCGCTCTTCTCAGAGCCTTCTGCACACCTTCAACATGGAGAGAAATGGAAAGCTTGACAGCACTAGTTATGGTTGCTAACCTGTGATTCAACAGTTGCTTATTGGAGGCAGTGCTTAGCAAAGGGTCAAGTGGCGTTTGAAACTTTGGCATATACGCTGCATACAATTTGAAAGTGTAAAGTCAGTACTATCTGTATGCAGATTGAAGAGATTGGGTTGGATATAGATATAGTGTTTTCTTCCTATCTTTTGGGTCTCAGTGTGCTTGTATAAAAATCATACAACTTGTGGACAAATAAATGTGAACTGCACTGTGTGCAAAATAAAATGCATTTTTGAAAACATTTTAGCAGATATTTGCAAAAAAGTTTTTTGTAATAACCAATAACTCTGTTTGATCAGTTTCACAGCAGTGAGTATAGAAAAGTATTGGAGCCAGAAATAATAATAATAATGATAATAATAACAATAATAATAATAATAATAATAATCAATTCTAAATGAGGTGTTGACCTTATTCTGACATTTGACTTAATTTTCAAATGCAAAAATAAATAAATAAATAAATAAATAATAATAATTTTCTGCTTTATTTTTAATGTGCCTGGCACTAATACTGAAAGTTCTACTTTATTCTCAACATTTCAACTTTATAATGCAAAAATAAATTCAAAATAAAAAAATCTTCCTCCCTCTCTTCTTTTTGCCTTGCCCTATTACTCTTCTATAGTAATAATACTTTCTTCAGTGAGTCAGGCAGTTTGCAAGAACACATTAGGGATCAAATGTGATTCCAGGGAAACAGAGAGTGAGTCAGCCTGGTCTCAACATCATAACAAGAAGTGGATCAGGATAACACACTTGAAAATGGGTAAATTACCTACAGCAGCAGGTGAATATTCTTTAAAATGAATAACATCATA
This sequence comes from Lutjanus argentimaculatus, assembly GCA_034769285.1. NCBI lineage: Eukaryota > Metazoa > Chordata > Actinopteri > Lutjaniformes > Lutjanidae > Lutjanus > Lutjanus argentimaculatus. Next base: position 510,807 of record JAWZSL010000006.1, on the reverse strand, counting down.
TTACATCATGGCCCAAAATCACTGCATGATGCCATCTAAACTTTTACTGAAATATAAGATTTTATGACATTTTAGTGTCTTTCTGTGCATTGCATTGCATTATGAGTTTCCACCATTGCAGCTAGGTGCTCCCACAAGCAGCTGATAGAGACCAAGAGTGAAAATTAGGACAAGTATTAGGACACACACACTAACAGCAGTGATTGTAAAGTCTTCACTGCATTGCAGCACAGAGGTTTTCTGCTCTGTGTGTGTGTTGGTCATGAAAAGGTTAACTGTCTGAGGCAGGTGATGGCTATAACAGCTCTGCATGGCTTTCAAAAGCCTGCCTGACAACACTGACTGTAATACAATGTGTGTGTGTGTGTGTGTGTGGTGTGTGTGTGTGTGTGTGTGTGTGTGTGTTCATATACTTCTGTAGTTGTGAGGACTAATGCTTGCAGACTTAAGAGGAAAGTTTTCACTAAGTGTTATTTCAACTTGGGTGTCATTTTTATAGTTTTGAGCACCATTTCCATCTGTAACACTAACACTATCACAGGAAATACAGACACAAGCTTATCAGACAGGTCTTAAAGGGAAAAGTTATCTCTTTTCACGTAAACGTCCACTCAGTTTTGATGGTAATGTAATCGACTGACACAATGAATTCCACAGTACTGCTATATTGACAGAGAAAGCTGAGTTCTCCTGCTGGAAAATTTGTCGTTCTTCCTGAATCCAGTGACGTCCCAGTGACGTCACTGGTGTTCAAGTTCCTTGTCAAAATTGATACATGAAGTGTTTTTTTTTTTGTTTGTTTGTTTTTTTATCACAAATGCATTGTCCTCTGGCCCAGCATTGGCAAAGAAGTTGTTTTGTAGATGTTCTTGGGTATTTTAATGGTATTTAAAAGTTTGTCTTTTCTTGGAAAATGAGTGGAAAATGGAAAATGTTGATGACTCATCCTATACACAAAATGATAACACACATTTGGTGCTATTGCCCACTGTAAATGCCAATCATCTCTTTGTAGCTGGAATCATGTAATCAATAAGCACTCCACTAGGTGTTCAATGGTAACTTTAAGGAAGAACTACAGACTATTTCAGATTGGACTGTTAGCCTTCTCCTCTGAGTATTATGGTTGCTTGCCAGATGAGTATTTTTGTTACCTAATGTAAAGTTTTGGCCAACAAAGTCGAGCTACAGGTTAGGGTGGTGATCATGGGTGTGTGTTAAAAGCTTGTGAGAAATGCATTGTGGTACATATAGGCATTACCAACATGGCTCTGGGAACAAGAGAACTCAGCTTTCTTGGTCAATATATCACACACACTGAAGAATTTGGAGCTTCCACTGACTACATTTACCATCACCATTGATTGGACGGCCACATGAAAATGGGGAATTTACCCTTTAAAAACAAAGCCCTCAACCAAATTGGTTTGCAGGGAAAACAAAGGTGGATGGTAAAATAACTTCTCAAATAAAACTTTCCATTGACATTTGGATTTCCTGTGCAGTTCAAGACATAATGATAGTGATGTTTTGGGTGCACGCAGTTTTACCTCCAAATAAAGTAATTGAGATAATTTTGCTACAGAGTTGAGTTGTGTTTCTTGCTCTTTTTTTAGTGTCCCACACCTCAGCAAATATTATCCAATAAAGAGAATTTATGGTCAAAACTAAGAAAATAATATCCTTTAAATGTTGAAATAGTTAAGGTTAGCATAACCAGTTAGAAGAGGAGAGACAGACACACTGAAAATGTGTGTGTCTTGCATATTTTTGTGTTAAAAGAGAGGAAGTGTTTATGCAAGAGCATGAGAGAAAAAAGTGTATCATTATATAGTTTGTGTGTGTGTGTGTGTGTAATTTGTCGATACCACATAACAGAAGTGGGGGATTCCTCTTCCCCTTCCTTTTGATTTGACTACAGTTATCAAAGATACATTTTCAGGTATCAACAGCTTCAATTCAAAACACTGTGGATCTTTACTTGTTAATACTTGTCACACTGTTGCAATTAAACTATACATAAATCAACTGCTGGTTAAACTACATGCACAGTCAAGCCTGTTCATAAACACCATAAACCACACCTGCATGGTAAATGGACCTCATCTATATAGTTCTTTTCTTGTCTACAGACTACTTGAATAAAAATATATATATATTAATTTAAGTGTACACTATATTTAGAATATTTTAACCAATTTACTTTGCTGTCAGAGAGCATTTTCTGACGAGACTGTTTACTGTATATAGGCACTGTTATATAGGCCAAATATTGCTCTCTACAAACAAACTAAATTCCATTTTATATTTTACATTTTACCTCACAAAACATGGGAGTTGCTGGTCTACAGCTGCCTTGATCTATTAGTTTGTTTGTGTTATTTTGTGACTTAAGTGAATCCAAACTTTCCTTTTAAAACAATGAAGACCAGCAACTCCCATGTTTTGTGAGGTAAAATTATATGGAGTTAGGTTTGTTTGTAGAGAGCAGCATTTGGCTTATATAATGCAGTTTCTCATTAGAAAAGGTGTGTTTGACATAAAGTAAAGAGGTGAAAATGTAGTGTACATTTAAAATGTTATGGATCATTTTTAGGTGGATACTGTCCACTGCAGTACTGCAGCTGCTGAGCTTCCGAGCCGGTGTCCCTCTCAGCTTCTCAAAACTGGGGGCATGACAACCAGCATCTACTGTAGCTACTACACTGACTAAGTACCTCATACAACCTCACTTCAAATAATCCAAACGATCCATTAATGTCCTCATCAGGTTCAATTTATGCTGCGCTTTAGAGATGTGTATCACAAATTCACAAAACCAGATTACCCATCTCTAATTGTCATAAACTTTCTGGACCCCTGAGTATCTTGGTCTGTTTGTTGCTTTTCCAGATTGTTATTCCATTTGTTTTTGTTTTGTAACTAAGTGTAAATCATGTCTGGAACTGAAATAGTTATTATACGAGTCATAAACACTGTTTAAAAATAGCAATGTAATAATTTAGCAATCTGCTACTGTACACGTTGTCTGGTCAGTGGTGTCCTCAGACGAAGAGGCCAACAAACTGTTTCAAGTTGTGTTCCACTGATGTCTTCTTCTTATGTTACTGCATTTTATATTTACATTTCAGGCCTTCAGCCAGCACTCTGGTCCAGAAGGACTGCCAACAAGGTCAACAGCAAAATAACTTCAAAGATTAAAGGTCAGAGTTGAGACTAGTGGACCGATGGATGGGAATGAGGCAGATTTTGGATCAGTGAGGTGAGCTCGGGCAAGAAACTGAGACATACAGCAAGATGGGAGAAATGTTTGTGAAACTTTATAGAACAACCTAACAGAACAAGAGGAGGAGTTTGCTTTTATGACATATTTTAAACTAAGATGTCTTTTAAAAATACTAACTCCTTTGGGAACCATCTCCCAACCACAAACAGCTCGGTGCTCTTTTTATATTTGGTTATCTCTGTGTAAAAAATATAAAAACTAAAAGAGAAAGAGAAGAAACACAAAATGTGCCAGTGAGACAAGGAAATGCCACGGGGGGCTTACAAAACAAATATCTCAACCCAAAAGAAAACTCTGCTCAAGATGACAAACAGGCTGTAAGCTGCAGAAAGCGAGGCAGCCTTAGTGGCTCAGTATATCACACTGACCACCATGAACACTAAAAACAGTCCAGGTCTCCTCACTGTAAGCTGAGATGATGTGTGTCTTTGCAGCATCCAGAACATGCAAACTGACATTTCAATAATGTTTAATTCCCATCCAAAAACAAAGCTGCAATCTGAGGTCAGAATGTGACTAAGCAGGGCTGACATGTGTCAGGTGGTCCTGGAGACAAATACAGTACTGCTCGGTGGACATTCTGTGCTTTGATTTGTACTGATCAAAAATAACTCTGCTGTAAACAGGGAGCTTCTGAACTCTGCCGACATGCAACAGTCAGGTTGACCTCAGATTACTTCACGGATACTTGGACATTCCAGCATGTGCAGATTCACACTGTTGGTGAATAAGCAAAAAAAAAAAAACTGTTTTACCACAGCTGTGAGACTAAGTGAAGAAAAGGTTTTCCCAAACTCTTTAACACAACATGAAAAACATATCAGGTTCTCCCCAGAAAATGTAATACATGGCAAAATATCAGCAGTGAATCAGATAGTTTTTAGAACTGAGCTATATCTAGTGCTAAGGTTGGCTTAGTTGTTTGTATGTCAGGTAGACATGATGTGTGGTGCTGCAATTTGCCTTTCTGCACCATAACCAGTCCCTTCAGGATCTTCGGGCATTTTTTGGGATTGTTGCAGCCTAAAATTTCATGGCAGCTTTTCTAAAAAAAAATGTGATGCAGGTTGCAGTGCTTTTAGGGATTTTTTTTTACAATGAAATTGCTTCACCAAGAGAAAATTGCAAAAGAAAGTTGTGATTTTTCTGTATGATTCATTGAAAATCAAAGGCAAATTGTTCCAGGGAGAACAAAACTGCACTCTGTTCTGAGTGTGTACGTCCAACCTATCAGAAAATATCTTTAATATGATTGTAACCATGCTTCATGCTGCAGAAATGGCTTACACACTAGCACCATACTAGGGGCATGTACAACGAAGCAGGATTTATAATTAGTGTGATAACTTTCAGGATTAACTCTGGGTTTTTGATCCTACGATGGTGGTCACTTCTCATCGGGTTATACTGCCATGGTAACTTAACGCTGAACGACTAACCTGCTCCGGAGCAGGTTATGTTCGAGATAAGAGATCAACATGGATCAAAGCACTGCCTAATGTACACTGCCTGGCTAAAAAAAGTCACACAGTCTAACATTGGACCACCTTTAGCTTTCATTACAGCACACATTCACCATGGCATTGTTTTGATAAGGTTATGCAATGTCACAACACTTATTTCTGTATAAAGCTGCATTAATGCTTTGTCAAAATCTTGTATTGATGATGGAAAAGTCTTCTCCAGCACATCCCAAAGATTCTCAATGCGGTTCAGGTCTGGACTCTGTAGTGGCCAATTAATGTGTGAAAATGATGTCTTATGCTCCCTGAACCTCTTTTTCACTATTTGAGTCCCTTGAATCCTGGCATTGTCATCTTGGAATATGCCTGTGTCATCATCCCTTGAGTTCTCTTCACAGTGTGGGTGTGGAAATATTCTCATTATTAAACATAGCCGTGAGTTCTACTGTTGATTTTTTACTATTTGATTTCATTGTTTAAGTGATCTCCAATCACCAACATTTTTTTCTGACCACATTTCCTCCTCAAAGATGATGGTTCACCACTATCCTTCCAGGTTTTAATAATGAGTTGGACAGTTCTTAACCCAGTTTTAGTAGTCTCATCAGTCTCCTTAGTTGTTTTCTTTGTTTGATGCGGACAATAATTTGACTCTTCTGAAACAGAGTAACATCTTTTCCACGAGCACAGGATATGTCTTCTGACATGGTTGTTTAAGAAGTGAGAAGCTGCTCACTGCATCAGTTAGGATTAAATAACTTGTTGTAACTCAAACATATTAATCACTGCAGTAATTATCCAAAGGAGGGATCTTAACTATTTGCTTAGTTACATCCAGATGGTGACTTTTTTTTTTTTGGCCAGGGAGCGTATTAAACAACACTGCGCAAGATCCTGCGGAGCTCGGTGTACAGATCTCCAAGGGGAATGATTTCTTCGTTGATAAAAAACTCAATGGTCTCCTCTTCCCAGTCGTCCACATTGCTGTCCAGCTCATCAGTGTCCACACTTCCTCTGAGCTCAAGGCGAGTGCTCTTGTGTTCCTGATAGATCTGCTGTGCCGCCTCCCTGTAGCAACAGTAGTCCTCCATCACAGACCTGCGCTTGTCCACCAGCTCCTTTGAAGCCTTGGACTGGCTCAGATGATCCTTCTGCTCGAAGATCTTGGAGTATTTCTTCAGATCCTTCTTGATCATCTTGATCTGGTCTGCGCTGAGCAGGGTGGGAGGTCTGGGCCTCCAGAGCAGCTGACATAAGTGGTCCTTGTTGTTCTTCTGAAGAAGATGGCCCTGGATTGTCCACCTTGTGGCTCCACCAGGAGACAGAGGTGACAATGTAGCGACCAGTCGAGTCCCACTCTACATCAGAGGCCATGTGGTGCTCGGCTATGTTCATCATGGCGCAGTCTGACGTGTCCACAAAGGCAAGAGCTCCATTCACGCTCCTGAGTCCAGCCAGCACCGAAAACTGTCCCTGAGGGCTCCAGAAGATGCTGTTGGCCTGCTGTTTGTCAAACATCTTCGACAAACATGAGAAGGAGGAGGGAAAAGTGTTATTTCATTGTGATTTTCTTTTTTTAAGATTATTTTTTGGGCTTTTGCCTTTATTACAAGAGTGACAGCTGAAGATATGACAGGAAAGGTGGATAGAGAGAGAGGGGGGATGACACACAGCAAATAGGTCGCAGGCGGGAGTCAAACTGGCAGCTGCTGCAGAGGACCAACAGCCTCTAGCCATATAAAGAAGAGGGTCACACAGATGAGATGACAGACAAATTATCAGTAGTATTAAAGTATGTGATTCTCTCCCAAATCAGTTTGACAGCGCTGGGTGTTTAATCTATTACATTTAACTGACAGCTGTAATGATTACTGTAGTTACTGTCAGAGTAAAGTTTTACAATCAAGACATCTTACAAGCTCATGAAATATGAAACTTTGCCTTGTATTCAAACCAAATACATAAATTACTTGTATCATTAAACCTCTGAATAACATGTCTGCTAGTCAGCATCTTAACCCACTACAACTTTCATATTTTGTTGATTTTGGAGGCCCCTCTGGACAAAAGCAGTAGTGATTCCTCAGCCATAATCACTAAATATAGTGTCAAAAAGAAAATCTCCTGCGTCTTTAATATACAACTCACTCTGCCTGACAAAAGGTAAGCACAGGCTCTTTTGATTTCACATAGAATATGACCTGGTGGCAGACATTAAGAGCAACTACACAGAGCTAGCCGATCTTCTTGTGGATTGACTTGTTAACTTATGTAGGTCATATAGAGACTGTACTGAGACAGATACTCATAACCAGTTCAAAACTCCCTGTAGTAGCTTTGAAAAAGATTATTTCCTATAAGGGTTATTTTTACTTTGACTATTACGTACATAGAAATACTTTGTTTTATCAGTACAACTTTAATTGCAGGACTAGTTTGAAAATTCTTATTGTTACTCTGTCATTGTTATTTACAGTAAATTGAGGACTCAAGTACAGTACTTTAAAGCTTTAAATAGACAGAGAAGCAGTCGGTCAGAAAGCCAAACAGACAGCTAGCCAGACGCACTGAAGACAGTCAGCCGTGCTGCCACTGAGCCAACAGAGCAGCCTCACAGCAAGGCCAATGAAACACATTTTACTGTGAAATAGGCCAATAAAATATGTGATGTGTGCACCAGTGTAACATTTACAGTATTAAATATTTCCATAAAGATCTAATAAATCACAGTAAACAGTAGTAAATTACAGAGTCTATAGTCACAATGATTTTTGGCACTGTAATGGAGCTTTGATTATAAAAAGATGAGCTGTAACTGATGTGAATGATACTGTGAGGCAGACATGCAAATAGAATCCAGATATGGAAATTCTGGGGAAGTTTTAGGCAGATATTCAAATGAGACGATGAATATCAAGCAAAGGGCAGCTTCCCCCTTTGATTATGTACTGTTGTGGATCTCCATTTTAAACAGTACTGATGCAAAAACCAACATTAGCTCCCAGACTCAACACTTACCTCTGCCTGTGTCATGGTTGTGTTTTTGGTTGGTTACTTCCTGTTTTATTTTGTAGTATTGGTTTCCCTTGTGTGTCCTTGTTGCTTTTACTTCCTGTCTTTGTCCTTTTCCCGCCCTTTGTTGATTACTGATTTGGTTCACCTGTTGTTGTCCACCCACCTGTGTTTGATTACCTCCCTGTCTATTTAGTCCCTGTGTTTCTCTTTGTCTTGGTCAGTTTGTCGCGTTGAGTTGGTGCTTCAGTTTCTTGTGTGTTCTCTAGTGTGTTCTCCAGTGTTTTTGGTTTTCTCCCTTTCTGGATGGTTTTTGTTTCACCAGTGTTTGTTGGATGTGTTTTTCCCCTTTTTGGATTTGGACTTCTGCCTGGCTCTGTTTTCTTTTGGATCCCTTCGTTCATGTAAGCCGGTGTTTTTTGTTACCTTTGTTTGTTACATTAAATTATCATTTGAACTTGCACCAGTGCTCCCGTCTGCATTTCTGGGTCCACCACCTCCAGAGTTATTCGTTGGCTTTGCACCAAACGTGACAGTACGAACTGACCTCCATTATGGACCCAGCAGACTTTGCACTGGCTTGCGAGGAGCTGATAGAGGCCTGCTCAGAAATTGAGCACTTGAACTCAATGTTTTTGGTCAGCAAAAATGTTCAGTGGAGGCTTTCCGTTTGCTCCCTGATGGAGAAGACGTTTTTCTCGAGGCCCCAAATTTTATGTTTTTCTGAAGTGACTCAGAGCCTGGACTTAATCATTAAAATGAAGCAGGACTTGCAGGCTGAATTGGACTCTGGGATCAGTACAGATTTTAAGCACAGCATGGACTCTGTTAGCCATCAGCCACCTGCTAAGCTAGCTCCTCTGTCAGCCAGTTCTCTGCCTGAACCTGCCCCGAACTCAGTATCTGGGAAGCCCCCCAGACGCAAGCATGGCTCTCGCCGACGTCGTGCCTCTCAGCTGCCCAGCGCCCCCGAACCCCAGCTGCCCAGCGCCCCCGAACCCCAGCTGCCCAGCGCCCCCGAACCCCAGCTGCCCAGCGCCCCCGAACCCCAGCTGCCCAGCGCCCCCGAACCTCAGCTGCCCAGCGCCACGGAGGTTCTGCTGCCCAGCGCCCCCGAACCCCAGCTGCCCAGCGCCCCCGAACCTCAGCTGCCCAGCGCCACGGAGGTTCTGCTGCCCAGCGCCACGGAGGTTCTGCTGCCCAGCGCCCCCGAACCCCAGCTGCCCAGCGCCCCCGAACCCCAGCTGCCCAGCGCCCCCGAACCCCTGCTGCCCAGCGCCCCCGAACCCCTGCTGCCCAGCGCCACGGAGGTTCTGCTGCCCAGCGCCCCCCGAACCCCAGCTGCCCAGCGCCCCCGAACCTCAGCTGCCCAGCGCCACGGAGGTTCTGCTGCCCAGCGCCTCGGAGGCTCTGCTGCTCAACAACCCAGCCTCCGCATCTCCTGTCCTGGTGGGACGGCCGCCATCATCTCCTCTTCCGGTGGGGCCGTCGCCATCATCTCCAGTCCCGGTGGGACCGCTGCCACCATCTTCTCTTCCGGTGGGGCCGTCGCCATCATCTCCAGTCCCGGTGGGACCGCTGCCACCATCTTCTTTTCCGGTGGGGCCGTCGCCACCAATCTCCAGTCCCGGTGGGACGGCCGCCATCATCTCCTCTTCCGGTGGGGCCGTCGCCATCATCACACGTCCCGGTGGGGTCACCGCAGCCATCTCCCCTTCCGGCTGGGTCACTGCCACCATCTCCTGTCCCGGTGGGGTCACCGCAGCCATCTCCCCTTCCGGCTGGGTCACTGCCACCATCTCCAGTCCCGGTGGGACCGCTGCCACCATCTCCTCTTCTGGTGGGGCCGTCGCCATCATCTCCAGTCCCGGTGGGGTCGCCGCAGCCATATCCTGTTCCGGCTGGGTCACCGCCACCACCTCCTGTCCCGGTGGGACCGCCGCCACCATCTCCTCTTCCGGTGGGGTCGTCGCCATCATCTCAAGCCCCGGGGGGGTCGCCGCAGCCATATCCTGTTCCGGCTGGGTCACCGCCTCCACCTCCTGTCCCGGTGGGACCGTCGCCACCATCTTTTCCGGTGGGGCCGTCGCCACCATCTCCAGTCCCGGTGGGACCACCGCCACCTCCTCTTCCGGTGGGGGCCGTCGCCACCATCTCCAGTCCCGGTGGGACCGCCGCCACCACCTCCTCTTCCGGTGGGGCCGTCGCCATCATCTCCAGTCCCAGTGGGACCGCCGCCACCACCTCCTCTTCCGGTGGGGCCGTCGCCACCATCTCCAGTCCCGGTGGGACCGCCGCCACCACCTCCTCTTCCGGTGGGGCCATCGCCACCATCGCCAGTCCCGGTGGGACCGCCGCCACCATCCCCTCTTCCGGTGGGGCCGTCGCCATCATCTCCTGTCCCAATGGGGCCGCTGCAGCTATCTTCTGTTCCGACTGGGCTGTCGCCATCATCTCCTGTTCTGGCTGGGTCATCGCCATCGTCTCCTGTTCTGGTTGGGCTGCAGCCTCCACCTGTTCTGGCTGGGCCGCAGCCTCCTCCTGCTCCGGTGGGACTGTTGCCGCCTCCTCCTGCTCCGGTGGGACTGTCGCCGCCTCCTCCTGCTCCGGTGGGACTGTCGCCGCCTCCTCCTGCTCCGGTGGGACTGTCGCCGCCACCTCCTGCTCCAGCTGGACCGTCGGCGCCTCCCTCTGGTCTGGTGGGACCATTGGCGCCTCCTCCTGTTCTGACTGGGTCGCAGCCGCCTCCTGTTCTGGTGGGATCATCAGTGACTCTTCCTGCTCTGACGGGGCCGTCTACATCGCCACAGTCACTTCTAGTCTCGGCTGGGCCTCAGTCACCTTCAGTGGGGGCCCGCCTTCGTCTTCGCCAGCGCCACTGGCCTCCGGCACGTCTTCCCAAGGGGTCCCCTCTTCGCCAGCGCCGCAGGCCACCAGAAGGGCCCCACCTTCGTCTTCGCCAGCACCGCTGGTCTCCTGCAAGTCTTCCAGTGGGGGCCCACCTTCGTCTTCGCCAGCACCTCTGGCCTTCTGCTCGTCCTCCCGACGGGTCCCGCCTTCGTCTGTGGCCTCCTGCTCGTCCTCCCGACGGGTCCCGCCTTCGTCTGTGGCCTCCTGCTCGTCCTCCCGACGGGTCCCGCCTTCGCCTGTGGCCTCCTGCTCGTCCTCCCGACGGGTCCCGCCTTCGCCTGTGGCCTCCTGCTCGTCTCCCGACGGGTCCCGCCTTCGCCTGTGGCCTCCTGCTCGTCCTCCCGACGGGTCCCGCCTTCGCCTGTGGCTTCCTGCTCGACCCCCTGAGGGGTCTCGCCTACGTCTTCGCCTGTGGCCTCCTGCTCGGCCCCCTGAGGGGTCTCGCCTTCGTCTTCGCCTGTGGCCTCCTGCTCGGCCCCCTGAGGGGTCTCGCCTTCGTTGCCGGCCTCCTGCTCGTCCTCCTGAGGGGTCTCGTCTTCGCCTTCGCCGCCGGCCTCCTGCTCATCCCCCTGAGGGGTCTCGCCTTCGCCGCTGGCCTCCTGTTCGTCCCCCTGAGGGGTCTTGCCTTCGTTGTCGACCTCCTGATCGGCTTTGCTCCCCTGGGTGGACTTCAGGCCATCCGCCTGAAGTCTCCGGCTCCGCCTCTGCCCTGCCTCCAGGCCGCCCGCCTGAGGTCTCCGGCTCCGCCTCTGCCCTGCCTCCAGGCCGCCCGCCTGAGGTCTCCGGCTCCGCCTCTGCCCTGCCTCCAGGCCGCCCGCCTGAGGTCTCCGGCTCTGCCTCTGCCCTGCCTCCAGGCCGCCCGCCTGAGGCTTCGACCTGGCTCCTGCCCGTCCACGGGTTTACAGACTTATGGACCCTGCCTTTTGTTGTTGCCAGGCTGTGTGCCTGAGCTTAGTGACGCTTTTTGTTTTGTCCCTCCTCCAGGCCCCCTCCACCCACCCAGCTCCTTGTGGACTCGAGTGACTTTGTTTTGGACTTTGGTTTTGGGACGTCTGGGATCCGTCCCTTGAAGGGGGGGTACTGTCATGGTTGTGTTTTTGGTTGGTTACTTCCTGTTTTATTTTGTAGTATTGGTTTCCCTTGTGTGTCCTTGTTGCTTTTACTTCCTGTCTTTGTCCTTTTCCCGCCCTTTGTTGATTACTGATTTGGTTCACCTGTTGTTGTCCACCCACCTGTGTTTGATTACCTCCCTGTCTATTTAGTCCCTGTGTTTCTCTTTGTCTTGGTCAGTTTGTCGCGTTGAGTTGGTGCTTCAGTTTCTTGTGTGTTCTCTAGTGTGTTCTCCAGTGTTTTTGGTTTTCTCCCTTTCTGGATGGTTTTTGTTTCACCAGTGTTTGTTGGATGTGTTTTTCCCCTTTTTGGATTTGGACTTCTGCCTGGCTCTGTTTTCTTTTGGATCCCTTCGTTCATGTAAGCCGGTGTTTTTTGTTACCTTTGTTTGTTACATTAAATTATCATTTGAACTTGCACCAGTGCTCCCGTCTGCATTTCTGGGTCCACCACCTCCAGAGTTATTCGTTGTCTTGGCATCAAACGTAACAGCCTGCTTTATATGTAGCGACAAGGTCCTAAAAATGAATCACTTTACATTTCTCATCCTTAAAGGCATCTTGCAGAGGACATTGCTGAATCAAGAATCAAGCACTCTGATTTATGGCAGTATTTAATTCAAGGCAGTGGGGATCATTGACATGTAACTGGGGAATTTTATTACTTGGTTGGCCAATCTGGGGAAAGGCTGCAGGGAAAATACTATGTAGAATCAGTGAATCAGAGTGATACAGGTATTAATTCATCTCATGTGGTGTGTTCACTTGTGCTCATGCCTATTCAGCCATTTTCTTACTCACAGTCACTTTGACACATCACTTTGGCCTGTTGGTTTACTCAGGCAGTTGCTTTACCAGCAGGCTGACCTCGACCAATGCTTAACTCAGTGCGTCCTGTGTGTCTGTCCACTTACATATTGGTGGATACAAATAGGCTTTACTTTGATATGTCCCAGTGAGCACCAAACACAATTTCAACATTGATTTCTGGTTGATATCCAGTAAGAATGCCTAAAACCTCTTTTCAACTGGCTAAAATGAGGTTACATCAGTGTGGCACAAATCACAAATTTGTTCAATCATTTAGATTGAATTTGTTCAGTTTTAGGTTGAATGAGATGATATTGATTAGTGTGAAGATATTTCTCCAAAGTCATATTTTGCTGGCAGGTGAAATCTGGTTCACACAAAGACATAATTTGAATGCATTTAATGTTTAAGCTAAAATGTCATAAATACAAATTGTATAGGCCTTGTGCTGCTCACAAGAAGCTGTCAGGATATCGTAATGGGAGAAGAGATTAATGTCTAATGCACATGCACAAGCACAGTCATTGTTGTGCATAAACATACTAAAAGTGCGGTGTTCATTGAAAGTTCTCATTTTTTGTTTAACAGTAAACTAATCAATTTGCAATTGATGAACATGAATGTGAACAATGTTTACTTCTGAGAGAGATAACAGGGCTCACATTGTCAGTTGATTAAAACAAAGTGTGATGACAGCAGAGAGAGACAGAAAATGCAAACATGGACAGAAAGGTTGGTTGTTGTTAGTTGATCTGCAGCCTGAAGTGTGTGAACTACACCGAAGAGTGGAGATTGTGTTACAGTCAGAAACAGACCAATAGATTCACTTTATATTCACTCTTCTCTTCTGTCTCATCTCCCTCTTCAGCTCCCTGCAGTTCTCATGTATTATCGGTCGTTCAATTTTCCTGGAAAAGTCATGATTTTGAGTTCCCATATGGCAATTTCAACAGTATGTTGGTGTTCAAGTTTGCTGTCTGCTGTCGTGTAAAATGTTCTTAAATTGTTGTGAATTGTTTGTCAGTAACTATAGATATGAGTAATCTCAGACTTCAAATTAAAAGATGAATATCGTGCACCACTTAGTATGACATCATTATAAAAAGTCCAGCGTCCCTGGAAGGAGGAAGTTCTATTTAAAATTGGTTTTTTTTTAAAATGGACGAAATAAAAGTGGACTAGTTTATTTTTGGAAGTGTCAGTCTAAAATTAGAAATTGTGAACTGTGAAGATGAACTAGGTCATTTTTAATCTGTGTGAACTGAACTTTGAGCTAGCTCTTTTTTAAGTGTGTACAACACTGATTTAGCTGTATCGGTTACAGCTTTGACTATTCCAAAGGTACAATAACAGAGACACTTAAATGGACAAGAACATGTGGTGGATGAGTAGTTAAAATACAGGACATTCATCCAGGCAACTGGGGTCCTGTGTCTGGCAAAAATTTTGTTCTGGCTTTCAACTGACAAATTTTGATGTGGTGAGGGTCCAAAGTGACAATAGTCTATAATTAACACATTTCAGTCAGACAACTCACGTTTAGAATGTTTATTCAGCAGCAGAACATGATTTGAGTTTGGCGTCTAGGCTCCGACTTCATCACTCCCCGCAGCTCAAGTTACACAGAGATAAAGGGAGTGATAATGAACAAATTCTTGAATCCCCCGTCGGAGCCTGCAGGTGGATGCTGGGGTGGTGGTGGGGTTAAAAGATCAGGCAGCAACGCTAGTGCAGGGCAGCAATGCATTGGCAGGCAGAGGGAGAAATGGGAGGTTCAGCAGTTTAAATGGACCCGCGAGACTGGAAGTGAGCATTTTGTGACAACCTGGATCTCAGCACCAGGATAGTAGCACCTAAAACACACCCCAGATACCCCCACTAACACACCCCATCCACGATTCACTCACCCATTCGTTCACAGTTCGCGCCTGTATTCAGTTTACACCCATATCCGTCACTCTGAGGACAGCAGGAGAGGAGAGTGTGGGAGACATATGGAGCAGCACGCTCATTGCGGTTAAAAACTAAAGTAAGGACGTTTAATCCCTTCCGAACCTTTCATCCTCTGCTGTCTGTCATCCCCTGGTTCACAATCTCCGCCAACGCTTCTCACACCCGGATCACTTCCACCCACTCCCCAAAATCAGCTGTTCACTGAAGCCGGTCACTCTTCCTCGAACCAGCAGCCAAAACCCAGACTGGACTACCTGTTTGTAAGTGAACTATATATTTTTTTCCTCCTCTTTTCGGTTAGCTTGAAGGCTTTTTTCCTTCCCTTGTTTTTTTTTTTTTTTTTTGCTGAAACGAACAGAACTGACTGATATAACTTGGAAATGAACTGAATTGAACTGAACTTTGTTTTTTTATGAAACTGAATCATTTTTTTGTGCTGAAAGAAAACCCGGAGTGGAATTTTGAGTTGATTGCCTTGAGTTAATTGTGTACTGGATCAGGATTTTGTGGGTATTTTGTAAATATTTGGTCATTTTCGGTTCTTGCATTGTTTTGTGGGGTTTTTGGGGGCCTTGTACAGCATTTAAATACATTTTCTCTGGTTTTTGCAGCATATAATGTGTTGGGTTGTGTGTTTTGTGGTGTGACATTCAATGTGCAGGGTGTAATAGTACATCCTTTGTGCAGTTTGCTTTAAACTGAGAAAAAGAAAAAACAAACTCACAAACTAAACTATAACCTGACTGACTACTCTTAAATTCCAGGAGAGAGACCTGGCTGGCACCCCTCATTATTATAATACTAACAACAATAACTCAAAAAGTACAAGTCAAACCATCACATAAAAAAGTGGCACCCCAGATGGGACCCATTGAAAGATTGAATGAAAGAAAATAACAAAACACACACTGGTTGTGTCAAAAAAAACTAGAACTTTATTGCTGGAACAAAGGAACAAAGTGAAACAAAATGGCTGCCAACTCAGAGTCCTTGTTGTTTGAAATGGAAGGAGGAACCGTGGAGACTCCACCCTCAGACCTTCAAATTCAGGGCCTCCTCTGGAGTTACCTACTATAACACACTCTTTGTTGGACCTGGATCTTTGTACATTCTCTGAGTTTGTCAGTCCTGTAAACTCCCAAAATGCTGCTAGCACAGACAAGAGCAATGAAAACATCAGCCTGTAAATTCTGCATCTGATGGATCTGCATCAGGGATTCCACTGCAGCTCCGAGGAACTGTAGAGACCCAACATCGTCACCAAAAGGAGCTGAAGGAAAAAATGGAGCAAATGGCAAAAGAAATTACAACTTATACTGAACAAGTGACCAAAGCACTCACAGATCTAATTCAGGAACAACAAAAAGAAACTGTCAAACACATGGATAAACAGCTTGAATATCTGAGAACACAGTTCAATGCTGCTCTTGGTTGGAGGTTAAAGCATCATCACACTGACCTGCTGAAGGATCTCTTCTCTGTGCTTACGCCAATGGTGGATACTGTAACTCACCTGCAGGAGGAGCTATCCCATTGCAAAAACACAACACATTCACTGTCCGAGGAGAAAACAACAGTCAAAGTTACCCCTAGCTTTGACCATGCAGGTGTTCAAACTCACCCTGAAGCTTTACATGATGGAAAGCCTCCACCCATTGTAAACCGCCCCAGGCTACAGTCCATCTTACAGCTTGGCCGTCAAGAGGACAACTTTGGGTCTCCTGGAGGATCCACTATTCATGGAGAACAAAAGAGCAGGTTTATGGGGAAGAGTCCTGTAAAACTTCAAACTCCAATACCTGGAAAGGTGTGAGGATTTCCTGGCTCTCAATCCACTCACAGATGAGGAGCTCATCGCCACACTACGAAATGTGCTTCACAGGACTGCAAGGGATTGGTGGGATGTGGCCCACCATAAAATCCATACCTGGAAGGAGTTCCATAATCAGTTCCTTGCTGCCTTCCTGTCAGAGGATTATGAAGATGAGCTTGCAGTAAAGGTGCACAACAGAGTTCAAGGAGAGGGTGAAAGCATCAAAGACTTTGCTTACATGTACCAGTCACTATGCACTATGGAAGTCAGACATTGAAGAAGAAGAAGTTGTAAAGCAGATTTTGAAAAACATTAACCCCAACTAGCCAGTAAACTGAGGAGTAGCAGACTTTGCTCTGTCGATGCTCTTGTCCGCCTTGGACAGCAACTGGAGAAGGACAGAGAAAACCAGCTGCAATATGAACAGAGAAAGAACTTAATGAAGAAACCATCCAAGCCTGCTGCTGCTGAACCTGTTGCTCTGCCTCCTAACAGAGAAAACTCCATACGACCAAACCAACCCAGCCATAACCGAGCCCCCCAAGTGTACTGTTGGCGCTGCAAAGGAAGTCATGCACCAGCTTCTTGTCCATAGTGGAGGTCTAACAGAGCTTCCTCTCCTAAACCCTCACATCAGCAACCTGCCAAAATCTCATCCACCCATCAAGAAGGTCATGCTACCTTTAGTTCACTCACTCATCCAAATGACCTGGGAGCAACATCACCTGAAAATACTACTTCATTGCCACCTGGAAGCCTGCTTCCCTGCCAGTTGATGGTGCCTTTGAACATCCATTCCTGGAAAGGAATCGCCGTCCTGGACACCGGTTCATCTTACACCTTGATAAATGAAAATGTATGGTCTGGAGTGAAAGCTCCACAGGACGTGCTGAAGCCCTGGACAGGGGTCCCTTGTTCCTAGCAGATGGAGAAGGGAGACAACCGTTAGGATGGAGTGAAATTACCCTGATGTTACAGTCCCAACCAGTGACGTTACCTTGTGTCATCCTGTCATCCCACAGTCTTGCTTTCCCTGCAGTATTGGGACTGGACTACATCTTCCATTCCGGCCTCCAGCTTGATGTCTTTGAGAACCGTTACTGGTTTAAATCCAACAAAAAGCATCAGTATCAGTTCTTGAGAGAATCAGCAGCAAAGCCAAATCCTGGTCTTCCGCCACACCTTGCCTTCTTCTCTGCCATAGCTCCTGTGAACCTGGTTCCTCTGCCTCCTTGCCATGACCTCCTACAGGCTGCAGTCAGCAACGCCCACGTGGATGATTTTGGGAAAAATGTCGGATGTCTGCACAGAAACACTGGGATATACTAGTGTTCTTACTCACAAAATCTTCCTCACTCATGAAGTCCCCATCAAGCAGAAGGCCTATCGGGTGTCACCATCCAAGCTCCAGATCATCAAGGAGCACATGGAGGAAATGTTGGAAAAAGACATCATAGAGCCATCTACCTCTCCATATGCTGCTCCTGTTGTCCTGGTGCCTAAAAACAGGATCCAAAACCAAGGTTCTGTGTGGATTACAGAAAAGGGAATGCAGCTACTCACACAGATGCCTACCCCTTACCAAATATCCAGGAAATACTGGAATCATTGGCTGGAGCTGTGGTGTTCACTACCTTGGACTTCAATAGTGGCTACTGGCAAGTCCAAATGGATCAGGATAGCCAGGAAAAAAACTGCCTTCATCTGTCCCTTTGGCCTGTACCAGTTTAAGGTAATGCCGTTTGGACTCAAGAATGCCCCCACTACTTTTCAACGCCTGATGGAACTTGTCCTTGGAGACCTGCGTGGAAAAAAGTGCTTTGTATATTTGGATGACATAATCATCTATTCTGACACATTTGAACAGCACCGTTATGACATCCAAGCAGTTCTGGACAAGCTACAAGAAGCTAACCTTACTGTAAACATGAAAAAGAGTCAGTTCTTCCGTACTTCACTGAAGTTCTTGGGCCATGTCGTTTCCTCTGTTGGAGTAGAAGTTGACACTAATAAGACAAAGGCGGTGCAAGACTTCCCTGTCCCTCAGAACCTTAAGGAGCTTCAAAGGTTTCTTGGAATGGCTGGATGGTACCATCGCTTTGTGGCCCGATTCTCTCAGCTGACAGAACCACTCAACACCCTTAAAAGGAAAGGAGCCAAATTAATTTGGACACCTTCATGCCAGGCGGCTTTTGAAGCCCTGAAACGATGTCTGGTTTCCCCACCAATTCTGGGTCATCCTGAGTTCAGCCTCCCATTCGTCGTTTATACTGATGCGAGTGATGTCGGCTTGGGAGCTGTCTTGGCTCAACAGACTGGGTTGGGTGCAGAGCAGGTCCTCGCCTTCGCCAGCCGTACCTTGAATCAGGCCGAGAGAAATTATTCCTGGTTGTCCTGGAAAAGTGGAGGTATCACCTGGAGGGCAGACACTTCACAGTGGTGACAGACCATTCGTCCTTGTTTGGGTTTTCAAAACCCAAAAGCCAAGCACTCAACTCATCTGGCGGGCGCTCCACCTCCCCACATTGAAGAAGACAGAAGCCTCAACATCGACGTATACAGGAAACCTACACACACAGACCAATATCTCTTCTTTGACTCACACCACCCACTGGAACACAAACTAGGGGTCATCAGAACCCTTCATCACAGAGCACAGAACATTCCAACCAGTACCGAAGGAAAGTATAAGGAACAGAAAACACATCAGGGGTCCGTTTCACAAAGCAGGTTCAACAAACCCTGAGTGTAACTCAGAACTCTGAGTTGATCTACTCTGAGATAAGAAACTCTGAGTTTTCGGTTCCAGAACAGCTGATTTGAGTTGGTTTACTCAACTCGGAGTAGTTTCACCTGGAGTTAAGCGCGTGCACCACAACTATAAAAAGCCAGCATCAATGGAGCCCCGATTCGACGAGTCACCATGGCAACGGGGAAGCGGAGGGCTGCGTTTTTCACGCCACTTGAGATGGAAATCTTAATGCGCTCGTATGGCGAGTTTGAGCACATTTTCAGAAAAAAGTGCAACACCGCTGCAGCTGCAAAAGAGAGGGAGACAGCATGGGAGAACATTGCTGCCCGGGTCAATGCGTAAGTTTAAATGTAGTCCTTTGCAATCACAATAATATTACAGGGGGAAACCGTTTGAATGGTAGCCTGTTAAGTTATTTCATTTAGGTGCAATCCCGCGGGGCAGAAGCGCACATGGCAGCAGTTTAAGATGAAATATAAAAACATTGTTCAAACAGGTAAGACCTCGGCATAATCTCATGGAGGTACCTCATTTTGATCATGTTTTACATTGTAAAGTAGCCTAATATTAAGTGGCTGTTTCACTGTGCAGTTGTTTTATCCCACACAGCCTAAATGTCTTCATCCATATCATGTTCTGTTAAATAATTAAGCCTATTTAAACTAACACAGACTTCTACGCAGCCAACAGAAAGAAATCCGATGCCCGTAAAACGGGTGGTGGCCCAGCACCACCACCTCTAACGGAGGCAGAGGAGCTGGCCCTAAGACAGAATTTTAGATGTTCTGCATCTCCGACATTGTACAGAAAACTTCCATTGGCAAAGAATCGCAGCGCAACACACAATATCTGATGGGATGTGAGAGCATGACTGCGGCTGGTGATGATGCAAATGTAAGGATGGATTAGGTTGTGTATGTAGATAATAGATTGTGACGTGAAACGGTATCGCTCAAAAAGGTAACTGTCTGGAAATGCAAGGACATCTATGCGCGGTCTGATGACAATCTCCCGACGAATATTTAATTCTCTGCGCAGTAATGCTGCTCCTTCATCCACTGGGTCATTGAGAAAAGGACATGCCATTTTGACAGACGAACGAGGTTACGAATGTATGAATGAATGAGGAAATCAAATAGCGTGTGTGGTTGAAAGGGGGCGGAGACAGAGAGAAACTCGAGGTTCATTGAGAAAAACCTGGTCCCGACCAGGTTAGATTCATAGAGTCTGTTACTACGGTAACTGACCGAGAGCTTAAGTTACCTCTCATGTGAAACAGGCTAGAGTTACCCCTCTTTCTCTGGTTTGAGTTACCTTCCTTTCTGAAACGGAAAACTCCGAGTTTCCCTCATTTCAGGGTTAACAAACTCAGAGTTTTCACTAAACCTGCTTTGTGAAACGGACCCCTGGGCATCCCTCAAAACCTGTGGATACCCAAAGTGGGTCTTTGTCAAAACCAGTAAAAGAAACAGGCCTAAAAGAGAGGAAAACAACATCAAAAGGAAAAAACACTGTTATTCCTTACGTTGCTGGCGTTTCAGAAAAAAACTCAGGAGGATTTTTAACAAACATCACATCCCTGTGCATTTCAAGCCAAGCAACACCTGAGACAAAAGCTTGTCCACCCCAAGGACAGAACACCCAGACACAAGCGGGAAAATGTAGTGTATGCCGTTCAGTGTAGTGAGGAGTGCACAGACCTGTACATTGGGGAGACAAAACAAACCGCTACACAAGCGCACGGCTCAACACAGGAGAGCCACCTCCTCAGGTCAGGACTCAGCAGTCCATCTACACTTGAAGGAGAAAGGACACTCCTTTGAAGACAACAATGTCCATATTCTGGCCAGGGAAGACAGATGGTTTGAGAGAGGAGTAAAAGAAGCCATCTTTGTTAACCTGGAAAGGCCATCTCTCAACAGAGGAGGTGGTCTAAGACATAATTTATCTGCTACATACAATGCAGTTTTAAGATTTTCTCCCCAGACAGTTTGATACCCACCTGAAATCATGTGACTCCAACAAGGCACATGGTGGCAGGGTCCTTAACGACTCTCATTCACACCTCTCCCCCAGGTGAAACCCAAGGTCCACACAATGGAAGGGTGGGCACTTGAGACACATGCCCCCTCTAGGTGGTAACGACCACACAGTGGTTTAAATACCTGAACTCCCAAACCAGTCAGTCAGAACTGAAGAAGCCTCTTGGATGAGAGGCGAAACGTCTTCAAGAACTCTATCAAGTCCAGTTGCCTACGACAAACTTTGCTACGAATACCATGACCTGGATGACTGAGAACCTTCACAGACCTATTGAGAATAAGGTATGTCACGTGAGGTTGGCGGAGCAGCTCGAGTTGACTGCCTGAATTAGCTCGCAGGCATCGTCACATTGTAGAGAAAAAATGTCATCGTTACAGCCTGGTGAAATATGGTCTAAATGTGAACATTCAATCAACATGTCTTTTCACCAATGACCATGGTCCATTATTAAATGTCTTTTCAATGTGTGGCAAGTTGGTGATTTAGGTATAGGTACCAGGATTCAAGTGTCCAACAACGCCACCTGGGGAATTGCACCCCAGGAAATACTAAACTAAGCTTTTAACTAGACCAGGTCACACAGATCCGTTATACCACTGGGGCGAGACGGTTTGTAATTTAGAAGCGAACAAACTTTATTAAACTAAATTATACAAAAGAAAAGAAACAAAATGTCACACACCACACATAATATAAAATAGACACTTGGGCAGGGGAGGAGAATTAGGTCAGGGCTGGGGGCTTACCATGCGGCAGGAACCAAAAAGGGAGAAGGGATCCTCAAAATAAACCACCCGTGACACTGCACACACACACGCACAACAACAAAAAAAAAAAGGGAGAGGGCTGTGAAGAACGCACCACCACCAAGGGTCAAACTGCACCGTCAGCCACCAGCACCTGAACACAAAAGAACAAAACAAGGGTTAATAAAATATGCCCAAGGACTAAACAAAAGTGGTGTGGACTAACTAATCATAACAAAAATCACAAAAGAACCACAATTTAATAAACTAATTTAACCCAACTGGAATCAGATACAAGAAAATATGAATAATTAAATCAATTTATCACAATTAATGACCAAAATATACAGGAAAATTACTGAACTAATTGAAAAGAACAATCAAAGAAACACAAATGGAACAAATGAATACAGGATTTAAAATAGGTAGGTCATGGTCAGTAGGCGGGGGCAATCATGTAGGCCCCAGAACAGCCCGTGAATCAGTCGAGACCTCAGAGACAGTAGGCCCAGGCCGCGATCAGCCGCGTCGGGCCATAATGTAGTCCGCCCCACAGTGAGCAAATACAAACCAAAAAAAAAAAAGAAAAAAAAAAGAAATTAAAACAGAAAACCAGACGCCAAAATGAAGAGAAAAAAAGAAAAAGAAAAGGAAGAAGAAGAAGAAGAACCAAAACAGCAACGCAGCTCCAGGAGTGATGGTCAGTAGTGGGCCACAGTTACAGGCCGCTAAAAAAAGAAGAAACACAAAAAAAAACCTAATGTTTAGTAAATTAATTAAATAAATTGAAACTAACTTAAGAAACCAAATTAATACATACCAGGAATGCCAGGCATACGCAGCAAACATAGACAACCAGAGGATGCGAGCCTCACAGGACGCAGCTTTAACACACATGGCCTGAGAATTATGCACAAAAGAGTGATCAGCAGGGAGCTAAGCAACAGGTGGAAATGAACAGGCAGACAACGTGCGGACAAACATACCAGAGTGGACCAGTAGCTGGACACAGCGAGGCTCCAGCGAGCCACTCCCGTTCCCCCCGGACCAAGCAGTCAGCTGTGCTGCAAGGAGTGGAGAGCGTGTGACCAAACTGCACATTACGCACGTACAGAGAAAAGGAGAAGACCGCAGAGCGCTTACCGGGGTAGAGAAGATTTGTGTGCCTCAACGGTGGTCACAAACACGGGACGGCCGCACCAAACAAAAGCTGCACGCCAAACAAAGTCTAACACGCCACGCCACAGCCACCACGGGAGCGAGCGAGGAGCAGAAGAGAGGACGGGGCGGCGGCCACACACCTGAATATAGCAGTGCGCATGGCACCGCCCAGCAATCACGGTGGTTGGAAAGCTGGCACAGTGCCGAATAGTGGCAAGGAGGGAGACAACCTCCGGTTACAAATGCAAAAATGCTTACTGGGTTATTATACAGAGGGTGCAAAAGTATACACATTCTTTACTAGGGGTGTGCCAATACATCGATTCTTAGGGGTGCGTAGCAGCAGTCCGACTACCCAATACTCCGACTGCCCATTTCACACACACACACACACCCCCACACACACACCCACACACACACACATCGTGAACGCATGATGGATAAAGCGCTATCCGCGGTGCTGAAACAACGCCTGATCAATACACCGTACGTCGCATTTAGAAATCAGACAAGCACTTATGATCTCACTTCAGCTATTAGTTTGTTTTAAAAAAGTCGAGCTGATATTTACGGAGCCTCGAACCTTTATCAGCTGTCGGTGTTGGCCCCAGTGCCCTCCGTTTCTCAGGTAGTGGTTCTGGTGGCTGATCTTGGGACCCCTGCTCTTTGTTTGAAATTATGTAGCTAATTTGATATTAATGTAAAGACCCTTACTGTTATAATGTGTAAGTAACTGTCTAGTGGAAAGGGGCAAAGTAATGATAACTGGTAACTTCGGTCGGAGAAATGGGTAGTCGGAGTATTGGGTAGTCGGACTGACTTATGCTCCCCGATTCTTAGATGCATCGCGATGCGACACGTGATGATCAATAACGATTAACAAATGTTCAAAAAATCAATTATTTTCCATTATACACTCTAAAAACGGCTGGGTGAATTTTATGACTCAATCGCTGGGTCATTGAAAACAGACCCAGATTGGGTGATTAATTTAGTGTTGGGTGAAATATCTTTGGGTCTTTAATTGCTGTGGCACGAATATTGACCACAAACTGGGTAACTGCAATGGACTACACTACACAATACCCAAGTCCTGGGCATGGAAGTACTAATTGCTGGGTGAACTGAAGGACCCATTTGCTGGGTCTGTTAATATTCCCATTCTGTTAATATTCCCATTCCCCCCGCATCATACCCATTTAATGGGTCATTTTTTCCCACTGCTGTGTTGACCCATTATATGGGTCACTTTTCCCGCTGCTGTGTCTTGCCCCTGCCTGCAATGCACAGCAGCGGGAAAAATTATCCATTTCATGGGTACATTGCAGGCAGGGGCAAGACGCAGCAGCGGGAAAAAAGACCCATTTGTTGGGTCATTTTTCCCTCTGCTGTACATTGCTGCCAGGGGCAAGACACAATCTTCGGATCTTGGAAGTAAATTACATTATTATCACTTCACAGGATCTAACTGTGATTTTTCAAAATATAATACCATTTTCAGAATTTTATTGTGAAATTACAGTAGGTGTGGCCATCACAGGAAGCTACTGTAAATTTTTCGTGCTGCGTCACTCTCCTGGAGCTGTCACTCATTTGTCTCATCTACAGACCAAGTAATGGTAAGTGTTTAAATGTCCACTTTTGTCAACTTTTTCGATATGATAGTGAATGTTATTTAATGTTATGAACTAAACAGCGTTATTTATAGGTTCTGTTGTCATCTGAATATTTTTATATCCAGCCGGAGTGAGGGGCTGGCGTACAGACGTTTGAACCGTTTTGAGCACGCTAATCGTTTTAAACGCGCTCCTAACGGTCGGTCGTCGAAGTGTAAGCTAGTTAGCTAACGTTAACGTTAGTAACTATGAGACATTAGCTAACAGTTAACTACCATGTCGGTACATTTTTGGAGCCTTATTTGTGAAGTTTTGGTCATCATCTCTAGCTGTGCTGAGTGCTAACGACGTTATCTCTTTCCTCGCTTTTCATACAGCATCTGCTGCTGTGCTTAATATGAAGATGGACAGAAAGTGAAGATCGGCAGAAAATATAGTGAAAAGGTAAGTTGTGGCTTAAACGTCGACATGATAACTGTTTGTATATACCAGAGAAATGAAAGTGTCATAGATTAGGACAAAGGCAGAGAATATTAATATAACGTTAAAATTAGCTGGGCTTACTTGTACTTTTCTCCCCTGCTTTGGTGTGTATGTGATAAAGAGAGATACCAGTCTGTCTGCCTCATGAACTGAAAAATGAAGTGCGCACGTCAACATATGATGGCGTTATTTTTAGAAATAAAGGCCAAAACGCGCTAAAGGTGCCTGGCGCTCGTGTTTTGAGGTAAAACCCGTTGGTCTAGTTAAATGGCAGAAAACGCATTGAAAGTATCCGGACGCGCGTCAAACTGCCCTGATGCCGCACTCCGAACGGTTTTTCTGCAGCTGCAGTTCATGTTTGTGGAGAGTTAAATGGTATAAAAAGGCCTGGACGTTAGGAGCAAGTGCTGAATGAGCTGCAGCTCACCTGAAACCAGGTGAAAGAAAAACACATGACCTAAAGCCGCGAGGGAGAGAGAGTGTGGGCGTGTTAAGTGTTGACTAATATAAAACTTTTTTGATGATAAATCCTGATGTTACTGAACAGTTCTGTGGACAAAATATCTGCCTCTGTAACAAACAGACACTTGTCTCCTCCATGAAACATCTGTCACTGTGCTGCATTATTGTAAACCATGATGAAGAGTCCAGACTCTGTCTCTCCTCTTCATCTCCTCAGTGTGATGGTGTTCAGTTTGCTGTCTGCTGTGGTCTGAAACATCCTCACTATGTAAATTATCCAGGCAGCCTCAATACAAAAAACATGAATATGTACATTATTTAGTCATTATGTAGACTGATCTGAAAAAATGAGAGGATTTTTCCATGAGAGGACAACATTTTATTAAATAAATAAAATATTATTAACAATAATAATACTAAAGAAATAAATGATGCATATAAATAGCAACCTTTTCCTAAAATACTGCTGGTTCTGTGGTGTTGGAATTTTCTGTTGACGACAAATATGTACTGCCTAATCTGCGATAAATCTGTGGGGCCAGGTGATGATTAGTGCACAAATTTGACTCTGTGCTGCCATGGGTACACAATGTTAACAGTTGAGTCTTATTAAAATATCATGTTTTTTTCAGCTGTGTGCCAAAGCCAGTGATGCTGAGAGGACAGTGACACTGCCAAGCACCCCTCGCTTGATTGTCCAAGGTAATGCTGATATGATCCTAATTTTTGATGTATTTGCATCAAGTTGTGCTTTTGGTACTGATATAGTGAGTGTCTCTTTGAGGTTGCACACCCACCTGGTAGAAATACACTTTTGCCTTTAACCCCAACTTCCTCAGACACAACGGTGTGTAACCCAACAGTATAACAACTATGTAGATACAGTTTGTGAGGGGAGAGGGAGGGATTTTTATTTCATGTGGTGTTTAAAATCCCTAAATAAAAAACAACATAATCAAAAAATAAGAACAAGTTTAAACTATTTTTTTACTGAAGAAATTACATTTTGTTTATTACAGAGAGTAAAATACCAAAAAGAAAGGTACCATTGGGTTCCAATACCGAAATCCAGGTACTGGTATCAGAACCATGTCGGTTCAAACGTGAATGGTACGCAGTCCGAGTAGCTCTGTAAGGTCAGACGGATGTGACCAGTAAAAAAGGCACACTGACTCCCATCACAGTAACATGACAGTGTCCACAGTGAACATGATGCCCCTGAATAAAAAAACGATGACTGTCTTGCTGGAGTAATGTTTTAGTGCAGATGTTCTGTTGGTAAATCATGATTTGTAGTTTTGGAACAACTCATAGAATAATACATGGGCAATGTGCAGAGCTGTACAGTATACATCATATAATAAAATTTGACCCAATAAATATAAACAATTAGCCCTCATGTGCATGAAATTAATATGAAATAGTTCAGATTTAATTGTAAATGTACTTTATACATGCTGAAATGAAATGAAATAAACTGTGAAACTAAATAAGATAAACCGATATATAGGGATGCTTTTTCTATGAACTTGTCCTGTGTACTTCCTGTTCTCACACTGCAAGATCAAGAACAGTGACCCACTGACAGCAGTGGTGACTGCTTTCAAACTGACACCTTTTTCATCTTACTTGAATGAAACTAACAGTTTTCTTTGGTCCTTTTGTTTTTAGGTGCTTCGTGGACAGTAACCCAGAGACAGGCAGAGAGTCAGAGAGGCACTGAGGACAAATCAGCCAGCAAGTGTGCACACTCATCAGAAAACTCATTAACTTTGAAGGATTTCACTGTAGACATGTGACAGGCAAGAACACAGCATGAGTCTGAAATGTTTATAGAATGTGAATAATTTAACTGCTAAATAAATGTATAAAATGGATCATGTTTTTGTTTTTATTTTACTAAACTGATTTTTCAGTGTTTTTAGGTTACCTGTTGGTCAACAGATAAACTATTATCAAATACTGTAAATTTAATGTTTTAAGTGTAACATGTACAGGTTACTGTGAAGTTACAGTTAATACAGCAATTCTGTAATTACATACTGCTAAATTACAGTAATCTAATGATATTAACTGTGAAGTTACCGAAAAATAGTAATTTTACAATAACATACCGCTAATTTACAGTAATATATGTCATAACTACTGTAAGGTTAGAGTACATAGCTGTTGTTTCACAATACTTTACTGTAAAAATGACACAGTAAACTTACTGTGAAAGTAATGTAAATGGTTGCCGGTAATTTACTGTAAATTTACATACAGTACCTTACTGTGAAAGTCATGCAACTAGTAGCCAGTAATTTACTGTGAACTTACAGTCAAATAATTTACAGTTTTTCATATTAAAATAAAATAAAACATTAAAGTTCGACAGCCGTGCCAATTATTCGGGAGGCGACGGCCATTCCGACATCCCACCAGTCCGACATAGGCCTCTAATCGTCTAAATGGTAACTTAACACTTAATTTTCTATCAAACGTCCCATCATTCCAACAATTCTTGCCTCCTATGGTTAAGGCTAATTGTGGTATGGTCTAAATGGTGCTATGTCGGAATGACAGCATGTAACCCCAATATTCACGATATAGCACGGCTTCTTGTGTGTTGCTTACATTAGCTGTTGTGTGTTAGCTAGCTAGCTTAGCCTTCTGGCTATGTAGCTAGCACTACTGATACTGTAGGCTTGTCGGGTTAACGTAAATTGTAAACTGAGTTTAATCTAGGCTGGAGGCTGACTGGGTCAGCAACATAGAGGAGGAGAGACTAGACTTGCATAAAAAAAAAACATGACAGGGCTTGTATATATTGAAAACAGGATTTAACTAAAACTCTCCAAATGTCAGTAAGAATTCTGAGTAAATGAGTGTTATTGATGAGTGTTGAAATGAGTGTTATGATGGTGCTTCAGTCTGTATTTGGGGGTGTAATCAAAATCCCTATTTTCTTGATTTGATTGCTTCATACTAATGACTCTTTTATACTTCTACTGTACTGTTTTGTACTGTTTGTTTGCATCAAATATCAAATATATCCAATGCAAATAAGCAGTTTCTGTGTTTTATGTTTATTTATTTAGAACTGAATAAGAAAAGCCTAGAAAAAGCATGAAGTTAGGGTAAAGAATTTCATTAATAACTAAATAACATTAACCCAACAAAGGGTAAAAAGTGACCCACACTACTGGCTCAAAGTGACCCATTTTTGGGTAAAATAGGTTGACCCAGTATGTTGGGTCAAATCTGTGACCCAAAGGCATTGGGTCCTTTTGACCCAGTGCCTACCTAGTAGGTGATATAGTGACTACCCATTGGGTCACTGAAATCACCCAATTTGGGTGATTATTGACCCAGCAGTTTTTAGTGTGTAGCGAAATCACAGAAACACAACCGCAGCACCTGGAAGTTGGCTGGAACAAAAAAAGCCGCCTGGACAATTTTAAGGGACGGACTCATAACAGACTGTTACACGGCGGCAGCTAACTCGCTGGCTACTGTCAATGAGCGCGAGGTTCACTCTTCAGGGTTGAAATTAGGGGCACAACGGATCGCAGTTGATCCGTGTTTCGCCTTCCACGGTTCAGCACACATGTGATCTGCGGACTACATGTGACTATCATAGTTTTACTGTCACTCTTACTTTTGTATAAGTTATAATACCTGAAATCTCAATGCAGAGTTGCAGTGAAAAGACAGGACAGATGCTGCTGTGTGCAGCGCATCTCTGTGAAGAGCGACTGATTTAAAATCCGTCACATCGCCTTGAGTGAAATCCAGACCATGACTTTTTTCACTGATATAACTATGCTGTCGTCAAAGAAACAGATCATAAGACTGTGATTGAAACGTTGGTGATATCAGGTGTCTTAACTTCTACACAGCTCCTCTCTGCTCACCGCTGCAGCTCTGTCTCACCCTGTCTGTGACACAGTGTGTCTGTGCTGATTGATTACTCGTAACTTTTAACCAATCAGATGTGCTGTAGGCGGGACATTGAACTACAGAGTGTAGTTGTGTCATATACTGTGCAGTGTATAATGATCTAATGTATGTATATAGAACAGTACTGTATAAGTTTGAAGTTTTTAAAAGAAGTCTTATTTCTAAAGGCACTTTATGTATTACATTTTATGTAATAAGAGCAGCTTTTTGCTGTGGGAAATGTGTTGGATCGTGTCGGTCTGATATAAATAAAAGATAATGGAGGTAAATTTGTTTGTTTACTTATTTAGTGGGTGCTGACAAATATACTTTGTTTAAAAGAAATCCTGTATGGGGAAAAAAATGCATCGATAATTGCGATAATCGTGATAATCGTAATAATCGTTATAATCATTATAATCGTTTAATAATCGAATCGTAGCACCCAGAATCATAATCGAATCGAATCGTGAGGTACCTAAGATGGCACACCCCTATTCTTTACTCAGGTGGAACTATAGATATTTATGTTTAAAAAGAGTGGTGAAAGTAAAAGCACTGATTCAACCTCTTTACTCAAGTAAAAGTGGAAGAGTACAAGCTCTAAATGGTACATATACAAGTTACATGTCGCCCTTTGAAGGACATTTCTACCACTTGTTAAAACTAACTGAACCTCACCTTTTCTCCATGGTTGAGTCGAAACGCTGTTAACTCTCTCATTATATACTCACTGCAACAGGAATCATTTCTTTCATCTTAAATTAGATAAGTTAGCAAGGCTATGATTGCCATGAGTCTTATATTTTGTTTTTTCATGATCTGACACAATTACTTCATGAACTTGACACAAGCTGATTTGTTTTCTCTGGTGTAAGAAAATGGCCTGTCAGTACAACAAGAAGACAAAACAATCAATTCAGGATTGTAATGGTCTAACATCGTTTTGATTTCCCTGTAATCACAAAAATCTTACATTGAGATGATTAAAAGCTGTTTGTCAATTTGTGATTATGAACATTTAAAACTGGAGACCCGCAACGCCTGTCGGGCCCATTACAAACTATAAGCACTAACTACTCATTGACTCAGTATCACAGCTGTAATGTCGTGTTAGGGCTGTATTATATTTATTTGTTTATTTAGTAATTTGTTTATTTTCATATTTCTTCCCAATTAAGTTGTTGCCAATTCCAATTCCCTGCATGTATTGTCCCTGTCACTCCAACGGCCCCACTCCTACTGTTTGGTATCTAGAGAGAAGCTTGTGAAGAAAAATGTCGAGCTGTAATCAGGTTTGTGCTGAAATATGCTAATGAAGGACAGGTTCGGGTCGGGTTTGGACAGAATTTTGTCAGCATGGGGCCCCGACAGGCCCAACTTTTCAGGCCCAAATAAAGCATCAGTGATAGCACACTGCCATTGTGTTGACAAAATCTGTCCACAGACAGACATATAAACACCTTGCAAAGTACTCAAAACACACACAAAGTGAAAACAAAACCAGCCATATGCTGTCGCAGTTGATAAAAATCACATAATGGCTTCCTCTTGATAATGAAACAAATCATAATTACCAGTGTCTTCCAAATATGTAAAACTGACTTGACTCAAGGGTCTTCATCAAGACAGAAATAATAAGATATATTGAAATTTTCATTATTGTAATGTTTTAAAAAAGTTTAATATTCTTGATCTAGACAGTTATCAGACTTTCATTGATGTTTGTCTCATTTTTAAAGTCTTAAATGCTTTTGCCCCCCCACCATTGAATGAATTCATCCAGAAAAAAAACAATGTGGGACGAAGAACGACAGCACAAACTCGAGGTGATTGTAATGTACCGAGGCGTAGGACAAAATTTTGTCAAATGGTTTTATCTGTAAGAGGAACACATTCCTGGAATAAGTTACCACCACACATCAGAAACTGCGATAACTACCTACTCTTTAAAAAAAAACTCAAACATTGGTTAAAAATAAAACAGACATGTACACATTTACCCTAAACACTATTTTTAATCTGACACTTATTTCCGGGGCTTTGGTCTATTTTTCTTTTATCTGTAACTGTGGGTTAAAATGTTATATTATCGGCTGCTTTGATATTTTCTGTCTGCGTCCTCTTTGTTTTGATATTGTCTATGTCTTGTTTTGTAACTGTCTATTGTATGATTTGTAGTTGTGAGGTCTTAAAGTCTTCTGTGCCGTTGTTATGTAGTTTACCTGCCTGAGCAATGTTTTTATGTAATGGGACTATGGATGGAAATTAGCATTTTTGCTACAATCCGGTATGTTTACATATTTGTATGTTCATTAATGTGCACTGTCCCATTCAAATAAACAAATAAATACAAAAATACAAATTAAACATTATTCCCTTATAAATTGAAATGACCAACAAATACCAAGGAAATAACTATCACAACATCAACATATAAAATGTAATGAAAAAATTAGCCATAGAAAATATATCACAAAGTGTACCACAGCCGTACAGTGTCGCACTGGTTAGCATTGTCATCTCTCTGTGTGGTTTGTATGTTCTCCCTGTGCTTGCATGGATTGCCTCTAGGTGCTCCATAAACGCATATATCAGACCCTTCAGGAAGTTGCAATGTTGCAATTGCAACAATTCACGCAAATTCAACCATTCCCCATGAATTCTGCTTGACCTTGCAATTTTATCCAAACTGCATCTTTTCCACAAATTTGACCAATCATCGTTACTTTCCGCGAGTTTATTATTCATGATTATTTTTCATTTCGATTTTTTCATTTTATCAGAGGTACTGAAAAGAACACATTTGACATTGTTATTGACATTTATCAACACTCTGTGTACCTTTATTAGGGGCCGGGCAGCGTAAGCTGCCAGGACCTTATTGTTATCCTGCATGTTCTTCTTTCTTTCTTCTTTCTTCTTCTTCTTCTTCCGAGGAAATCCTACTTCCCATGCGTGAAAAATGACCAAACTTTGCACAAAGGT
The DNA here is from genome assembly GCA_034769285.1 of Lutjanus argentimaculatus. Classification (NCBI taxonomy): domain Eukaryota; kingdom Metazoa; phylum Chordata; class Actinopteri; order Lutjaniformes; family Lutjanidae; genus Lutjanus; species Lutjanus argentimaculatus. The sequence goes on along the minus strand of JAWZSL010000006.1, from coordinate 478,279 downwards.
CCAGTCCCATGTCAGATTGCCTCAGCTGCAAAAACAGGCCAATAGTCCTGATGGTGGCGCTACAGCAAGCCTCTAAAGTTCAAAATTTTGAAAATTCACAACAAATCAACCATATGTGCTACAGATTTACAACTTTCACCAAAATGTAGCCCCAATACTGAAGAAACCTTTGTACATTTAAACCTATTGCAAATTATGAAGTCCATCAGTCTGTTTTTTTCAAAAACTGTAAAACTTATTAAACCTATCTCCTCCCACAATTTTTGCTCAATTGGCACCAAACTTGCTACAGAGCATCTTCAGACTGTCCTACACAAACGATCCACACAGATTTTTGAATTATCAAAAATTGAGCCTACAGTGCATCAAAATGCTTGACTGTAAACGGTATTATAAACATATACTTGCAAATTCTTGCTAAATACATTTTCAATGTTCATGAAAAAAAATGACAAAATGTTGGAGTCATGGTAGATGATGTTTGGAAAATATCAGAATTTTATCTCAAAAACTGAATTTTTTACAGCATTTTGAATTTCACTCTCATGCGAACAATTGGAGTCAATGCAAAAATGGCATTTTTAAACATCAGTTTTTCACTTTTGGAGCCAATAAATTATTGTTAAAAACAAATTACCAACATCTCCATGCTGTCTAGATGCAATTTGTGTATTTTGGGATTTTTGTCTAAATAACTGAATTTTTGACAGCCATTTGAAATCTGCCTTTACATGCTAACAGCTGCTGTCTTGCACACAGGTGACTGGCTTAGTCAATTTGTGAAGCTAGAAGTGGTGTTTCCATTTGCCAATTAGCTCAGTGAGATAGAGGATGGTTCTTGGTGTTGAAGGTTGTGAGTTCAAGCCTCAGCTTGTACAACATTTCCATATGAGAAATCTACCCAAACTTTTCACAAAGGTCCAGTCCCATGCCAGATGTCCTCAACTGGAAACACAAGACAATAGTCCTGATGGTGGCGCTACAGCAAGCCCCTAAAAAGCCTCAAAACTTTGAAAATTCATAACAAATCAACCATATGTGCTACAGCTTTGGAACTTTCACTTTGAAATTTGCTTTTCCATGGCATGGATGGCTGCTGCCTGGCACCCTGATGCTTGGCTTAGTCAATTTGTGAAGCCACACATGAACTGTCACTTGCCAATTAGCTCAGTGAGATAAAAGACGGATCTCAGTTTTCTTGAATTGCCCCTCGGGAATAAATAAAGTTTTTGAATTGAATTGATGAATTGAAGTGTCTCAGAAATTGTGAGTTCAAGCCTCAGCTAAGGCAGAACAGACATTCTAATGTGAAAGTCCTATGTTCAGGCATCATGCTAAGTGGATTAGAGACTACTAAGGTTAAAATAATTATGATCCAGGCAGTTTCACAGAGAGACAAATACTCTTTATCAACACGTTTCCCTGTTATCCCTCGTCTCTCTGGCCTGTTTATTTGGCTTAGCTATCAGTCAATATGCAGAGTCTATCCAATCCAATAGCTACTTTGTTGATAATTGCTAGCAGTTAATGTTATTCTTACTTTCTCGTTCTTCATTTTTCTCTTTCTTTTGTATATTATGAGTCTCTGATCACTTCAGCCACTCATCCACAATTTGGAGGGCATGCCATAATTATATGATGTGACTTCTATGTTGTGATATGCTTTGTTTTAGTGTGTGTGTTACATTTTTCACATGGGCTCTTACATATACCACACATTCAGTGTTTTATGATGAAATAGATTATGGCTATAATTTTATTTAAAACAGGACTAAATATCTGCTTTGACAAAACATTTTTAAGACCAAGTTTTTTCAGCTTTAATTACCTTAATATTCCCTGGATTTACTGCATGTGAAAGGTTCTGATCACTTTGTCTCTGCAATCCTTCAGTGTTCACTATTTTAGAGAAAAAATACCACGAACATAAAGGCTACATACTTACTGTGAGTGCCGCTCAAAATACACCTGTAGACATGTTTTTCTGAGCTCCACGGTGTTTGAGAGGCTGCATGTAACATTGCCTGTAGGCAGCAGCCTGCAGGGTTCTCATGTGACCTCTTGTGAATCTGTGATACAGTTTATGATATAATTTATGAGATGATGTGGAGTTGAAGCCAGGTTCTCTGTTCCAAGTTGATGTTACATCACAGCCTAAGATGCTTATGAAAGGTCTGGATGTGAAGTGACACTGCAAATAGATCTGATAATGAGTTTGTCCTCACACAGTGACCTACAAGACTGCTGCTGTATTAATAACTCATCATGTGATGTTTGGCATTTATATTGCTGTGTCTGTCATCTGTCTGTCTGTTGTTGGTCACACTCCTTGCAGTTGCAGGGATTTTAAATGAAAGAGAGATGTGGTCGCTGATGCTGATAGATGACGTGTCACACACAGACACCTGTTACAGAAACAAACCACAAACACAATGTGCAGCAGGATGTATTGAGCCAGTGTGCACCAGCTGTCTTTCATTAGAGTCCATTGATTGAAAACAGGTTTTCATTTCACCAACTAAACACTTCAGCAGCTCTTTCCACCAATTAGTGTCTCCCTCAAGTTGATAATCTGCAACAGGTTACTGCTGTGTTTGGCTGAAATAGTGAAATTGTTGACCCCTTGTCTTTGTGAGTGGACACTGCTGTGTGAAAAAAGTACTTCCACGGTGAAAAAAACAGGCCAAAACTCTCTCTACCAGCATGTTGTGAGAAGGCACAGCTTAACAAAGTTGCTTACAAAAAGTCAGGCAATCATAAAAAGGAGGATAGCTAAAGTTAGCAAAATAGAGAAAAAACGATCAGGAGCGACTGTAACAGGCTGCACGCTGCTGGTTGGCGCATGCGCCTGATTATGCCTGATTTAAGAGTTTTCACATGCCATTATTGTGACTGTGCGCATCCCCCGCTCTGCCAACCCAGCATCGGGTTGTGACGTCATTCACTCCGTCATAGCCCGTCTCCAGACTCAACATCTGAGTGCATTGGCAACGACACTTTGTTGTTTTTACACTAGTATGTGTACCACTGCCGCATATATTTGTACATATTGCTATATATAATATGCTGTACATATTTTCAATATTTTATTTTTATTCCTTAAAGTTTTATCTCTACATAATACTTCTATCTTCATTTCTATATTTTATATTTCTATATGTTATATATATACTTTTACTTATATTCTAGTCTTTCTTGAATGGGTGCAACTGTACCACTAACAATTTCCCCCCAGGGATCAATAAAGTATTTCTGATTCTGATTCTGATACACTGTTGTGTTGCCAGATTAGCAACAAATACTCCAATCTGAGCCTTGAACCTGCTCAATTGACCCTTCACTAAGCCCAGCCCTGTTAATAAGTCAAACCTTTCATTCTCACACTGCATTTATGCGGTTTTCAGTGATAACTGTGGCAAATTTAAATCGAAATTGGGAGTAATTGTTGAAACCAGAGACGCCGCAATGGGGTAGGCATACTAGGCAATTGCCTAGGGCCCCGAGCTGGAAGGGGCCCCAGGACAGCGCTGACATTGGTCCTTTTGTCAATGACAAAATGACTGAACTGCTTTAGACACTGCAATGTCGATGCATTGGAAAACCCCCCGCATAGGGCCCCCACTAGCTGTCACTGCCTAGTGTGTTAAGGGACCCCGAGACACGGCCAATATCGATCCATATCAATGACACAACCTGAAACCTCCATAGACAGTGCAGCGACACGTTTGGAACCCCCTAATGGGGCCCCGACTGCCCGTGGCCGGCTTTCTGCGGTACTTCAAACTCGAGGAAAAATGAAGCGAGCATATCCGTCAGGGCATGCAAAAAGAAAAAAAAAACAAGAAGATGAAGAAAAAAGAAAACGGGAAAGTGGTAAGTTCAAACGTGTATAATCTGAAATTATTTAAAAAAAAGTTGTGATGCCACTTTGTCCCAGTCTGTAGTCTCACGAAGCACAACTGCACATGACATGTTTACTGCACCTTAGCCTAGCTTATTTAAACAGTAATTAACAGTAAGCTAACCAGTAAGTAATTTGTATTTGGAAGAGGGCGATATCATATATCTCCTTGAATTTTCTGTATGTCACATTAATCAAAAATATTATCAGGAACAGTGAAGCTGGCTGTTCATTAATTATTCCAAACAGATCTTAATGTTGAGTGTGTAGCATACACAATTCTTGCAGCATGAACATAAAGCCAGCTGACTAAATATGTTGTGCTTCTCCCATTGTTTTTTCCACCCCGGAGGTTCTTTATTGAAATTCTTAGGACCACAACAGCAACAACAACAACAACAACAACAACAACAACAACAACAAGAACAACAACACAAGAACTTATCTCTACAGATGAAGGTAGGAACTGTTTTTTTTGTTTTTTTTTAACAAATTAAGATTACAGTGATTTGCTCTCCTTTTAAATCTATCATGATATGATCTGATTTAATGCAATAACACAAATAAATGTCAAACAATTACAGTATGTTTTTTCTTGTTTTTACATTGTGGGTATTTGGGTGTCATGAAAAAGCGCTATATAAACTAAATGCATTATTATTATTATTATTTTTCTATCAGCCTCAGGTGAGCAGGACATGCCTTCATGCAGCAGCAGCAGCAGCATGGCAGCCCCGCCACCATCACAGTTTGAGGCCACACCACATCTTCATACCACGTCCTCTTCACCAACCCCTGACGTCACATCAATAGAAGGTACTCTGAGCCCTCAAATAATTTCAGATGACCCTGTGTTGTGGCCAAAATTCATCGATGACAACACTCGTTGTCAAATTGTGACAAAGGGACCACTCCAAATCACAGACATGGACTTCCCTCAAAATTCAGAAAACCCACCAAGGAGATTCACCAAAGAAAATTACAGAATACCAATGAAAAATGGTGAGAAAATACAACGCTCATGGTTGGTGTATTCTGTTACTTCAGATTCAGTATTCTGTTTCTGTTGCACACTCTTTGGAAAGCGGGAAAAATGCTTTAAGCACCACTGGCTACTGTGCATGGAAAAATGTAGCTCAGCACCTCAAAGATCATGAATATTCAAAAACACATTGTGAGAACATAAGAAGCTGGCATGATCTGCAGAAGAGGTTGCAAACTCAGACAGCCATAGATCAAACCCACCAGAGTTTGATGCAGATTGAGATTGAGCATTGGAAAGGTGTAATCAGAAGAGTAATTTCGATCATCTGCCATCTGGCTGAGCGCAATCAAGCTTTGAGGGGGCCTTCAAATGTGCTCTATGACCCTCACAATGGGAATTTCCTTGCATTAGTGGAACTGATGGCACAGTTTGATCCAGTGCTAAGCGAGCATGTCAGAAGGATCCAAAACAAAGAAACAAAGGTACACTATTTAAGTGGGGTCACACAAAACGAAATTATAACACTGGTTGGAGACAAGATTCTGGAGGAAATAGTGAGAAGAGTGATTAAAGCAAAGTACTTTGCTATAATCATGGATTGCACACCTGACATCAGTCACAAGGAACAACTTTCCATTGTTCTGAGAATTGTGAATTGTGAATCATCAGTTGGTGCCTCTGTTGCAGAGCATTTCTTTGGATTTTTTGATGTTGAGGACACAACCGGAAAGGGTCTGACTGAAACTCTACTTGAACATCTTCAGAGACACAACGTTAACATTTCTGACTGTCGTGGCCAGTCATATGATAACGGGAGCAACATGATGGGACAAAAGCAAGGAGTTCAGGCAAGAATATTGCAGCAAAACAACAAAGCATTGTGTGTCCCCTGCAGCAGCCACACCCTGAATCTAGTTGTGGCCGATGCTGCAAAGTCCTCAGTCCTGTCCATCTCTTTTTTTGGTGTGCTGCAAAGACTCTACAATCTTTTCAGTTCATCTGTGCATCGCTGGGCAATTTTGAAGGAGCATGTTAAGCAACTTTCTCTCAAACCTTTGTCAACAACAAGGTGGGAGGCTCGGATTGAAAGTGTGAAGGTGGTGCGGTACCAGCTGCCACAGATTCTGCAAGCATTGTCGGCTCTTCAGACATTTGCTTTGGAGAAGAAGGATTGTGAAACAATGTTCACTGCCAATGGTTTGCATGATGAGCTTAAGTCCTGGCGCTTCTTGTTGTGTACCATGATCTGGTACAATGTTTTGTACCAGGTTAACCTTGTGAGTAAGCTGCTGCAAAGTCCAGATGTTTCTCTAGAAACACTGAAAGCAGAAACAGAGGGAGTGAGACAGTACCTTCAAAACTTCAGGGACAGCGGGCTTGCTTCTTGTCAATCTGATGCAGTGGAAATTGCTGAAGAACTGGAAATCGAAAAGACGCTTCCAGAGAAAAGGCAGAGAAAAGCAGCAAAACGATTTCAGCATGAGGGTGCTGAGGAAACTCAGTGCAGTCCAGAAGAGGCCTTCAGAAGGGAGTTCTTTCTCCCTTTAGTAGACACAGCCCTAAGAAGCCTGAGTGACCGATTCTCAAAAATGGAAACTGTCTATGCCCTCTATAGTTTTCTGTTTTCAAAGAAAAACATGCAAGAGGCAATAAAGAGTGGCAAGCTTCATTCAAGTTGCAAAACCCTGGAGCAAACAATGCATGACATTGAGGCAGATGATTTACAATTGGAGATCAATTCTGCTGTCTACACCTTTCCTGACAACGTCTCCACCTGCCCAAATGACATGTTAAACTACATATACAGTGAAAACCTTCTGGATCTGTACAGCAATCTTAGTATTGCATTGCGTCTCCTCTTGACTCTTCCTGTCTCTGTTGCCTCAGGTGAAAGGAGCTTTTCAGCATTAAAGTTGATAAAAAACTACTTGAGGTCAACCATGTGTCAAGAGAGGCTCACAGGACTGGCACTGATCTCAATAGAACGTGATGTGAGACGTTCTTTGGACATGGAAGACATCATTACTGCATTTGCACAAGCCAAGGCCCGCAAGCAAAAGTTTTAAAAACAAATTCCACCAGGAAGTGGATGTTGATATGGAACCAAAGACCATTAACTATTTTTATTTATTTTTTTTTACTTTTTTATTTTTTGCTTGATTGTGTTTTTGTCATTCTGAAAACTTTGCACATTTCAGTTGTGTTTGTTATGTTATATTGTATTTAAAGTTTTCTTTCATGATTGTGCACTTCTGTTATTTAAAATAAAAGATTTCTGGATTGAATGATCTTCTTGGTGTTTTTGGGCCGGGAGGGCCCCCATGGTCACTCTTGCCTAGGGCTCCCAAGGTGACTAGAAACGCCCCTGGTTGAAACACAAGGTCTTTGAATCCTTAGAGACATCAGTACAAGCAGCTTCTCATTTCTAGCTGACAATGGTGGATTTTGTCAGCTAAAATAATGACTCACAAGTAGATTTATGTAGCTGGCTAGTGTGAGCTACTGCTAACTCCTTGAGTCAGCCGGGTTCCATCTGACATGTTTTAGAACAAGAACCCTGTGAAAGTGTTTATGTAAAGTTACCTAGCAGCTGAGTGCATGATATAATGTTAATGCTAACAGACTGAGGCTAAAGCTAGCTTACATCTCAGCAAACTTTGGTCAAATGGTGAAATACAGCAGATATATCTGCATGATAGATGACAGAGAAACACTCATTAACGGAAAAGGAAAAAGCGCAAGGACTTTGAGATGGGTCACCCAGCCAAACCAGCCAGACTGCGATCATGCAAGAGGTAAGAGCTAAGCTAACCCGGCTTAGACCTGAGTCAGTGAGCCAGAGAGAGATGCATTGTTTTCAACCCATTTTGATTCTGCATCAGCCCACTGTCATGGTTTGGAGTTTTGTTGGTCATTTCCTGTTTTATTTTGTAGTCTTGGTCCTCCCTCATGTGTCTTGTCTTTACTTCCTGTCTTTGTCCTTTCCCCGCCCTTTTGATTGTCATTTGTTTCACCTGTTTGTCCACCTGTGTTTGATTAGTTCTCTGTGCATTTAGTCCCTAGCCCTTTCTCAATACCAAGTTCGCCAAGTTCAGACTTATACTTGCCAGTTCGGACTTAGCAAGTTCGATCTGGGAGTACAGTCTCTCGAGGACGGGAGGATGCAGGACGGTCATTCTGCAATTGGGACGGTAACGTACTTGATGACGTCACCGACGTCTCGTTAACAGGACGACACATCTCCAAAAACTTCGGAGCAAATTTTAAACTACGCGCTATTGTGATGAATTGACAACAGATTTTAAGTTTTAACATCTACTTTCTCGCATAAAATAATCTTAAAACTACATTTCATGATACTAAAACAGTAGTATTTCAACACTTCTGACTTACAGTTGTGGATCTTCTCCTCCGCCGTTGTTGCTACTAAATGCATTCTGGGATACACGGCTGCCCCAAGTCCACACAAGTCACCATCCGATGCATCCTCGATAAAACGGGCGGCGCAAGAACACATCCGGGTATTTGACTGTACTTGGTGAGATGCGAACATTTGAATTGGAACAGTACCTGGACTGAGACTGATGACGTTTCTCAGGTACTCAAGAACACAAGTACAGAGAAGAACGCATATTGAGAAAGGGCTCCTGTGTTTCTGTTTCTTTGTCAGTTCATTGTTGCCCTATGTGTCATTCTGTCTTTGTTGGACCTGGTTTTGCATTTTGCTTTTGTGGACCAGTTTCTTGTTTTCTTGGACCTTTTGCTTTTTGCCCTTTTGGATTATTTTGTGTCTTGGTGTTAGTTCCTGATCCCGGTCAGTATTTTCTTTGTGTATTTTGAGTCTTGTCTGTGTTCCCTCCTGTGTTTTTTGGACTTTTATGGTTTTGGATTTTTCCTGTTTAGTTTTGTGTTCTGGAATTCAACTCCATGTCAGCCTGCGCCTTTCGTTACTTTTCTTTTGTTATTAAATAATTTTGAACTCTGCCTCCTGCGTTCTAAGTCTGCTTTTGGGTCCACCTGCCTAGTTTTATTTTGACACACTTTGTAACACCCACATCCTCCTCCTCAAACCCCCACTGAACAAATGCAGATGTAGTGGAATCTAACACACCTGGACACCTTCAACATGTAGAGAAATGGAAAGCTTGGCAGGTCTAGGTACAGTTGCTAAGCTATGATTGGACAGTTGCTGCTTGGAGGCAGGGCTTAGCGAAGGGTCAATTACACTAACAACTGATGTTGTCTCATACAGATGCACACTGAACCCTGCGGTGTCTGTACGCACTTAACTTTCAAGTAATTTCCTTGTAAACCATCCATGTGAGGTGACATAAAGCGTGAGAAGGTCTGCGTATGGAAGAGGTGTATGTTTTCAATAACTTGCGTCAATATATAAGGTGCCATTTATGATTTCTGATCAGGCCTATTGTGAATTGGGTCATGACCGTTTTTAAAAAGTGGGTGCCCAGAAAAAAAAGTTTGGCAAACACTGCATTAAATAATAGTTGAATTGTGATAATACAGTATTTTGATAAAATAATAATAAAATACAGTGGAAATAACAAATTACAGCTACACAAATTACTGTAATTTTTTGGGTACTTTTCTGAGTAATTTCAAGTCTGTAATTTTTCTCATACTTAAGTCTGCATTACACTATGTAATCTACACTGTAAACACAAATAATTTGGCAGTACCTCAAAATCTTGATGTAATATTGTGTGTCAAGGTAAAACTAGATAGTGGACCCAAAAATGCACACTGAAACAGTGGAGGCAGAGTTTAAGTGCAACAGCTTACATAAATAAAGTAGATCAAAACCAGAGTCCAAAAGAGTCACAAATTACAGACACAGCCTGGCAACAAGGAAGAGCGGGAGCCATAAGTTTGTTGGTGTGGGGACTGGCAGAGGCAGAGACCTCATGTAGTCGTGGTTGTTCAGCAGATGAACAATGTACAGAGGAAAGTATATCATTGTCTTATTTTATACCTGCAAATGCATTTCTCATCGAAACTAGAACTAGAAAATGCAGACAATACAGGAGGTAGAGCTAAATATTCCTGCCTGCTTGATTGTCTTCAGATCACCTTCACAGCAGAGACAGTTAAGTTTATGAATAAACAGCACAGCGCACTGAACTCTCACCTGTTAGTTTAGTTTAGTTTAGTTTAGTTTAGTTTAGTTTAGTTTATTAAGATCCCCATTAGCTTTTGCAAAGCAGCAGCTATTCTTCCTGGGGTCTTCAAATTTTCATAAGTGACAATACATAAGAATACACACATAATACAACACAATACATACAATACATAAACACAAACTAATACATAAACACAAACTTTGTAGCTCACCCAGTATTCTGATCGCTCCGTTTCCCCCTCTACTTGCAATCAGTTTGAAGAATAATCCAGCCAGATCAAATGAAAATGCATTAAAAGGAATTAAAACATCAGTTTTCTTAATGAATTGATGAGTTGATCTACTTGATCCAGAGTGAAGTCATTTTTGTTAAAGTGAGACTACCAGTTGGAAACAGTGTTAACTCTTGTAATTAAAAAGGCCCACCCAAAGTTACTGTGGCCCACCCAAAACTGAAATCCTGGCGCTGTGCCTGCTCTGTAGTAGGTGAAAGATACATCTTGCGGATGCGCTGGGACACATCATCAGTGATGTAACCTGGGGTCATTGGGTGTTTCGGGTCTTTCAACATCAGACGCCCTCGCCCAGGCGACCCGACCGGGGTTGATCAGACCCCAGCCTGTGTCCCAGCAGCATTTCCCACGGATCTGCCCTCTTGATCCATAGCCACCTTGTGGCTTTCTCTGCGGCTTCTGTTGCGGATCTGATAGCCTTCCTCTTTGCTGCCCCAGTGAGGCCCAGCAGCGTGAACACTTTGCTGAGTGAACGCCCTGCAAATCCTCGGCAGCCCACCTCCAGAGGCTCGCAGCGAGTTCTCAGCCCTGCCTCCTGCACTCTTCCACCAGCTCCTGGTACTTGGCACGCTTTCTCTCGTTGGCCTCGTCCATGCGCTCTTCCCAGGGCACTGTGAGCTCCAGCATGATCAACTGCTTGGTGGAATCTGACAGGATGATCATGTCTGTCATGTCATCAGTAAATAATGCAATTGAAAGCAAAGTATTTAAGTGAAAAACCTAAATAAGCTCTTGGAAAAATATCTAGTTTTGTAACAGACATTGTCTTCTGTAAATATGTGCAACACAAGTGTGCTGCTGCTTTCAAGTGCTGTTGTATGCAGCTGGAGGTCAACTGCAGCCCTGCAGAGTGAAGCATACAACCAGGGATATGGCCATTTTCAATGGTAATTGAATTGCAATGATGTGGTGCTGAGAAGAAGTAGAACATAATAACGTGGCCTGTTAAGATGGCAGCCATGCACAGAGGCAATGCTGGCCAATAAATATCAATATATAGCATGAATTGCTCATATTCATACTGCAGCTGTAGCAAGTTGCTCTGAGCTGGCTTAACTCTGCAGCAACTATAAAGATTACTGCTTCAACTTCTTTTTTGATGCTCAAAATATAAGTCCTCAAATATGTTTATTAAAAAAATGATTACAGACATCTATAAATAGCCTTCATGACATTAAGAGTCAGTCTCACTATTATTTTTTAGAGCCCAGCTGATACTGGGTGTCTGTGGTTGATACAGTACTATGCCACTTATCACATGGTTACTTAACAAAATAAATAAATAATTTGACACAAAATATTTGATTAAAAAAATTTCTGGACAATAAAATATTTTATTGCCAATTAGATTTTTTAAATCAGAGATGTGTCAATAACAACAGTCTGTTAGAATGTTGCAATTGACCAATCAGAATTGAGTATTTTACAAAGCCATGTAATAATGACCAATAATAAGAAAATAAAATCTGATTTCAATATATTTGTAAATATTCTGTATTTATAAATATAAAATTCAAAATGACATCAGGGCTGAAACAGTAAACTTTCGCTGGTATTTTGAAAAATTACAAATAACTATAGATAAAATAACCGGAAATAGAACTATTTGAGTTATAAAAAATGATCAAATATACACAAATTTGCCTATAAAAGCAAAACTGAATGAAACCAAATGAAACTAAACTAAACTATAATAAATTAAATTAAAATAAAATAAAAAACAATCTGATTTGTGTACTGTAAAAAAAACACCAGACATCCTATGCGCCAATACCAATACAGACTGATACAGCTGTGCTAGGCCAATATCGGGCCGGTAATATTTCTGAGCAATATACTGTTTTATTTTTTTAGTTTATGTATTGTGTTTGTAACGTTTTAAATGTATTTCATGTGATTAATATTAGAAGTGTCTGGGTTAATATTATTCTGGAGGTCCCAGTGGACAAAAGCGGTAGTGTTTCTGCTGCATAACCACAAATGATAACATCAAAATAAAATAATCAAAATGAAAAGCTCCTCCTGCTTCTTTTTAACTGGCTAATGTACTACTTATTGTAACTTTGTCTGAGAAAATGTAAACATTAAGCATTAAGAATAACTATGGTCTTGTTGGCTTATGTAGGTCATACAGAGGCATCAGTATTAAATTGAGATTGTTTCATAATCAGTTAAAAACTCATTGTAGTTGCTTTAAATCACAATTACAGTAAAATTACAGTAAAATATTTCCCACAGTCCATTTTTTTTATCATTTCCATTTAAAGGCATAAAAGTTGCATTGAGTTCAGGCATCAAGGTGAATTATGAGCTTCACAGTTTCACATTAGACTTCAAATGAACTCCAAAAAGTCAGTTTTTCTATTAGATTTGCAGAATATACAACTCGTCATATTTTCAACAAATGAAGCCATAAATAACAGTTTTCTGCAGCACCTGAAGGCACCATTAAAACGAGAAACACTGGTCTGACCTTCAGTCACAATTCATGAAGCCACTCCCCTCTCTGCTGTTTACATCCCAGCATGCAGCCCATAATTCACTCACTATAGCTGCAGACTGAGCTGTTCACACTTGGAGTTTCTCTGTCATGGATTCAAGTCACATGACTTGGATTTGAGCCAGACTGGAGTCAGAAATTTGATGACTTTAGACTTGGCAAAATAAAGGTTAAATAAAAATAAGTTGCACTCTTGACTCTTGTTTGTCTGAACCAATCTGACAGCATCCAGTTTACAAGAGAAAACCAACATTATGTCACTGACCTCCAGTTGGGAAAATTGTATCAAAGATAATTTTGTCTGCAAACCAAATGTGGCGGTCAAAAACTGAATAACAGTATGCAAAATGTAATTTAAATGAAAATTACAAATGGAAGCACAACAACTTCCAGCTTCGCTCGACATTTGAAGTTCCAAAAGATACTTACTTACTGTAAGTAAGTTAAGAGTACATTATGACTTGTTTAAGACATGAAACTCTAAGTTTAGGACTTGGGATTTGTCATTCTTGACTTGGGACTTGAGTGCAAAGACTTGAGACTTACTTGGTTAAACCTCTTGGCAATAGACAAACAACAGAATGATGCGAAATTGAACTCATCCAGCGGTTGGATGTGGTCACAAAACCTACAAGGACACCAGAAAGAGTACACAGACATGTATACAGTGGTGGAAAGAGTACTGAAAATCTGTACTCAAGTACAAGTACTGTTATATTACTAAGATCAACATTCAACAGACTCAACAAACTGATCAGCAAGGACAGTGACGTGGGAATGGAGTGTGACTCTCTGACGGTGGTGTCAGAGAGGAGGATGCTGTCTAAACTACAGACTATCTTGGACAATGTCTCACACCCACTCCACCATGTGCTGGTCAGGCACAAGAGTACTTTCAGTGAGAGACTCATCCCACCAGAATGCACCACCGAGTGCCACAGGAAATCATTCCTGCCTGCGGCCATCAAACTGTACAACTCCTCCATCTGAGTGGCCCTTGGACTATTTCACCCACTGTCAACAACTTAACCAGTAAATTATTACATATTTATTCCACAGTTCACTGCTGACTTAATACAATAATCCTGTGCAATAACTAACAGTGTAATTACTCAATTGTGCAATAATTCAACTTATATGCAATAACTTTACTGTCATACAGAATTCTCTTCTTCTTTTTACACTGTTATATAAACATATATTTTCATATCACGAGGCACATTATGTACATAATCCTTAATTTTTCTTATTTCCATTCTATATCTGTGCTTCTAATCTATTACAGTATATATGTGTAATAACAAATCTGTACAATGTCAGTATATTATTGTTCAGAAAACAAAGCACATACCCTTGTATATATTCTGTTTTATTATCTATTTTTGCCACTTTGTCTCTGTGTATATTTGGTAGTTTATTGTATATATTTTTTTAACATCGTCGTATTTTTTATATTTTCTCTTCTAATTGTCAGTGTGTGGTGAATTTGAATGAGAATGTCTTGCCAAACCAGGGGCCGAGTTCAGCCCCGACAAAATGTAGCAAAACCTATTTAAACATATACAGTGGTGTGTTGAACACCATGTTGTGTAGCCGCACTGCAACACCTTCTTCATATTGTGGTGTTCAGATACACATCACTGCTGATTGAGTAACACGTCTGACACACCCATCAAATGAGAGAAAATGTACCTGAAATCTTGTTGCACACCATTATTGACCATTTTGAGGATGTTGTTCAATCCAGAAAGTGTAGCAAAACAGACACAATGTTTTCAGCTTGAACATGCACTGTGCATGCGGTAGCATTTTGGGGTGTTTTTTGTCCACATATCCAGGTTTTCATCAGCCCATTTGTGATCAAATCATCTTATTGGCTACAAAAATACAGATGAAAGCTTTGGAGTTTAATTCAAATTGTATTCAGTACTCAATTATGATATTAAAATTAAAAAGTAGATTACATAGTGTAATGCATACTTAAGTATGAGTAAAAGTGCAAACTTGAAAATATACCCATAAAAGCACAAGTACCAAAAAAACAAAAAACTACTTAATTACAGTAACTTGAGTATTTGTAATTAGTTACTTCCACCCCCGCATGTATATACATGCATACATCTATATGTCATCCATGTCTGTATCTGTTTATGTACACTGTAGATATAGAATAGGTTTGCATTTTTCAAGTCTATCTTAAAACAGCGCTGCCATGCCCATATGCACACTAACAGATTTATTGGTTGCTTCTGTTAATACAAAGAGATCCCCTCTCAAAGCAATTTCAGTGTGAGCAATAGGAGGAAAAAAATCCACATCCATACAAATACACACATACACACACATGGACACAAATGCCATCTAGTTGAGAAGCAGCTATGAATACACTGATGTATCATATTTACTCGTCCTCTTCGATATATTTGCATGAAAGTAGCTGATAGAAACGTGGGTTGATCGACAATTTATTTTGCCAAAAGGTCAGGAATTTGCCTAAAACCTGCATTTCTGCTGCATCAAATCAAACACAGGTTATTATTCATTTGCTGAGCTCAAGCCCTCTCGCCGTCTATCTCACTGTCTGTTTCTGCTCAGACAGTTTTCTACCTCGTCTCCTTAAATGTTTCATTCATGTTTTCATTCTCTCTCTCTTCCCACGTACAGTATGTCTCTCTATTCCTGCTGGATGTTGTGCCCTCAAACTAAACCACAGTGATAACAATGCAATTGAATTTACATCAAAACAACGTTACAATATGTAACTCCAGTGATCCATTAATACCTACACCACTGAGGAAGATCACTCTGCTGTCTGCATTGTACAAATAAAGAAAAGAAAGGCAACATTTCACAGTGTTATATGTATATACTCATGAATGGAACAACCACTGATAGAGACAACATTTAGACCATCATGAGACACTAAAACTGTCCCTCACAATCCTGCATCATGAATGTTTTCATGTTTATGGGTTAAATCCTGTGTTGTATCAGGATCGCTTCAAGTTGAGGGCTGTGCCATAAACAGACCATGTCTTATTGATCAATTTTATCATAAAAATGTGATCAATCAAGCTTTAATAATATCAGCTGTCGAGAGACATTACACAGTGTTAAACACGGCAGTGCAGACAAACAGCAACTCTATTGATGTGTATTATTGGAAGCCATGTCTTGTTTGTAGTTGTCAATCAGTGGCACGACCTATTTCATAGACGGGTCATGTGTTCATCGATCAGCAGGGAGGAAGGCAGCATGTTCAGCCCTGGCTGTGTCAAACCAGGCAGTCAATAAACAGACTGAGGCAAGCTAAGCTTAGTTAAAACTCTTTGCTTGGTTTTCTTTTGTGCAATTTGAAATATTTTTTGTTTTTTTGTGAGCCAGAGTTTATCAAAACTCTACATGAAAGCTCCTCACAGATTTACCTCACCTCCATATTCGAAAACCTGAAAGTCGTATTATATGATGCCTTTCACGACCCCTCACAACTGAATTTTTTGCTTGTTGTCCACATACAACTAGAGTTTTAGGTCACTAAAACAAAGAAAATGCCCTCTGACATAGTTGCCCTCTTAACTGGCAACTATGCGAACAAGAGAGTGAGTGCACATTAGATTGGTTCAGTTTTTCCCAGTAGAGATCTCCTAAACTGTCAACCAGTCTACAGGCTCAGTGATGCGTCACTTGTTTGAAGAATTGCTCTAAGTTTTGTACACTTGCTTCATCTTCAATCTATTTTCGGTAAAAATCTATGTAGACATCCTAGATGTTTCTGTTTCCTCTCACCCAAGCAGAAAACACGGAGGACAACAGATTAATTAACAAGGTTCAGAAGCGGCACATTTTATATGATCCACAGCACCCTTTTTATGGGAATATCCTCAAGAATTAAAACAGCAACTAAACTGTCTGCCAGAGAGAAACAAATTATGAATGTGGCACTGCTGCAACATCACTTGGATGATATATGTACATTTTCTTGCAATCCATCCGCTCGGGTTGGCTTGCTTGCTGTGTGCTAGGAAGCTGTGTTAGGTGCACCAGCACCATACCGTTATAGATTACCACCATGACATTTTTGGTATTTTGTATTTGGGTTTACATGCTGTTTACATGCTGGGGGGGGGGGGGGGGGGGGGGTGGGGTGGGGGTATGTATGTATGTGTGTGAAGAGGGGGTGGGGCGTCAGGGGACAGAGTTCAGCAGGGAGACAGCTGTAAGGAAAAAGCTGTTCCTGAACCTCGTGGTTTTAGTCTGGAGGCTCCTGTATTGCCTCCCAGAGGGCAGGAGGGCAAACAGACTGTGTGCTGGGTGGCAGGAGTCTTTTTTTAATGTTTTGTCCTGAGACAACACTTCCTGTAGATGTCCCCAATAGCAGGAAGTGAGGCTCCTGCGATTAGTGTTGCCAACTTGGTGACTTTCTCGCTAAATCTGACGACTTTCCAAATCCTCTTGGCGACTTTTTTTGTCAAAAGTGACTAGCGACAAATCTAGCGACTGTTATTGAAGACTTTTCTGGTGTTTTGGAGACTTTGGAGACGTGAAAGCATGTATCGTTCTGCAGTTACTGTCCTCAATGAGCAGCGGGTGCCGCCGTGAGCCCCTCCCCCGTCCCAGAGCACTCACAGGCTGTCAGTCTCACAGTAGCCTCGCGCAGCAGTTCCAGCTGCAGTCAGAGCAGAGAGGAGACCCACACCACTCTGCGTCCAGACTGCAAATTAATCAGGCATGCGCAACGCTGCCGCTGATCCTGTCCTGGCTTATAGAGCGGGATGTAAATGTAAATATTTCTTCACTGTCACACTAATATCGAATCGTTATTCAGAATAATGTCGTGGGAGAGACAGAAGTGAGTAAAAAACACCCTAAATATGTTAAGAACTACAAATGAACTTTCTACTGTTGATTCTTGGTCTGTTTTGTTTTTTTTAATTTTGCCATTGAAATAGGCCATCACTTCTCAAAATAACTTCATGACTTAAATTTTGTCTAGACCCACATTACATAAATCAATTTTGTCCTGTATTGTTAAATGAATAAATGTATAAATTAGAATATCAAATTTAATCAAAAGACTGTTATGTGGGGTGGAATTGCTAGCTCTATGTCCAACCCTCCTCCTTTATCCAGGCTTGGGACTGGCAAAGTGACCCAAGAGACACTTTGGCAGAGTTACTTTAGGTTTATTTATTTATTATTTATTTATTTATTTATTTATTTTTGAAGGGGGGTTGTTTAGTTTTCTTAAGTTTGGTTTAGTTTCTAACCTTATGCTCCACTTAGGAGTCAACAACAAGTCACAGTAAAACATGAACATTTTTTGCCATAACTATAACATTTTTAAAAAAATTTTGTATAGACAGTTTCATGAAATGAGATATTAACCCTTCGATGTGTATCAAATAACTTATTCCTCTCTCCTACAGCATCCATTACAATTACATGCAAATTGCCAATTATGCAAATTAGGTAATGACGTCATTTAGCAACTTCTAGCGACTTTTAGGACAGCCAATAGCTACTTTCCTTACTGAGGAGTTGGCTACACTGCCTGCGATGCGCTGGAGGTGGTTTTTCTTCAGAGTCCTTAGGAAAAAGAGGCACTGGTGAGCCTTCTTGACCAGGTTGGAGCAGTTGGTCGTCCAGGTGAGGTCCTGTGAGATGTGGATCCCCAGGAATTTGAAGCTGGACACACGCTCCACCGCCGCAGTTGAACACAACTGAAGGTGAAGTCAAAACTAACCAAGTAAGCTGACATACTCTGGGTTGAGCACGTTTTTTAAGGTTCTCTGTCTGATAACTCAGTTTTATAGTGACTTGCAGGAGTTTCTGATTCAGGGTCTCATCAAAGGAATGTGCAAGTGCAGGTGCAGCTGCTCCAGTAGAACAGCCAATAAGAATGCCTGGACTGACCTGTGATTGGTTTAAACCTACTGTCATGGGCCAGATTCCCCAAAGCCTAAAAAAGAGAGCCACGAGGAGGTGCAGAAGTCTAGTTCTCTAGTTCTCTCTCACTTGATTTACAATATGCTGAAAGGTTATTATGGAATTATTGTTCATTGATGTCAAAAAATTGTTGCCTGTTACAGCTTTAAGGCAGGGGTCTGCAACCTGTGGCTCTTGCCACTCTCAGTGGCTCCCTGTGACTTTGCCAAAAAAATTAAATGGAAATGAATAACAGTTCTTATTTCATATTATGATTTAATATTGTAATATTGTCATTGTTGTAGGCCCAAAGTGATTCATACATTCTGTAATTGTCCAGATGTGTTTCCCTCTAAATTTTGTCAGAGGCTAGTCTTATGTCTCCCTTGAGTAACTATGGATGCCAAGTGTGTGTGTGGTGTGTGTTGTGTGTGTGTGTGTGTGTGTGTGTGTTGTGTGTGCATGTGTTTTTCAAGTTCTCTTTTTGTGAGGATCACTTTGGTTTACTGTAAGACCTTGATAGTCAAGATATTTTTGGAAAGTGATCAGATTTTGTCCCTTCTGTAAAATGCAATGTAAAGGATTTATGGTTAAGGCTGGAAATATATTAGTTTAAAGAGGACCTATTATACTCATTTTTGGGCCTTTGTATTTGAGTTGGACTCCTATAGAGCAGCTACACATGATTACCCGCACACAAAGCTTTGTAGATCTTCGGGACGCTGTGCCTCTCACTGCATCTCCTCCTTGTATTTCCTGCATCCCACGAAAACGGTCTGCGTAATTTACTCCACCCCCTGGCCCTCCTCCATGTACGCCTCCCGCCGAGCCCACTCTGCTGTGATCGGTCACACTCCCGAGGACTTCCGAAGGGCTGCCGAGCGCTGCTGAGCGCTGCCGAGCCCCACCTCCTCATTTTGCCGGTGACAGTAAACAGTGAACTTTACTAAGAATTTCTCTTTTGAAAATGACAAGTTCTGAAATACAGCCGTATGTGTTGGATCCCGAATCCGATCCAGAGGTAGAGACTGGACAGCCTGAAGTTTCTCAAGAACAGAGGTTACTTCATGACGTCTCTGAATGGTAAGTAACATGTAGGCGTGGCTTGTTAATGTCATTACCTGCTTACCTGTGCGCCTTAAGGATGGATTTCGTTTTCGGCTAATCCAGCTTCGTACTGGTCCATGTTGACAAAACAGTCCCGTGTGAAGTGCCGTAGACAGACAAACGCGGAGGTATTTTTCTTTTGCTGGCCGGGAAAAACAACTATCACTTCTGTGTCTTGCCATTTAGAAAGCTAAACAAAGTTCACTTTCCCTCACACCCGAACAAACATTTTCTGGGAGCCATTGCTCAACGTGCTAACACTGTGAAATCGTTGTAGACAGCAGAGCAGCGCACAGCAATACAACTTCCGAAGTAGAGCGGGGTAGGGGGCAGGTCTAGAACAAATGCTGGGGCATTCCCATATAAGTAAGTCTGGCACGCATTGTCAGTGGGACCTCACTGTTTAAAAAAAGACTGTAAAACACAGCGTGCAGAGCCATCCAAAACAGCGTGCAGGGCTCACTTCCAAATGCATGAACCTCATTATTTGACGCGTTGGCATCGTTTAACACGAGTATCCAACATTGTAACAACATTTATAGGTCAGAAAAGAGTAAAAAGCATAATAGTTCTCCTTGAACCCCTCGCTGCAGCAATACAACAAAATAACATCATTAAGGGAATTCAGAATAATAATTTACAACATAAAATTAGTCTCTATGCAGATGATTTATTATTGTATTTACAAGAACCCCACACTTCATTAAAAGAAACCTTCAGTCTAATCAATAACTTCTCTTTGGTCTCCAACTATACAATTAACTGGAACAAATCAACCATACTCCCTTTATCCGAAAACGCATGGGATTCTGCAACTCAAGACCCACTCCCCCCCTTTCACATCGGAAACATAAAATATTTGGGTATTAATATTTCCTCCAGGCTGTCAGAGTTATTCAACCTTAACTACATTCCACTACTAAAAAAAATACCGACTTCAAACGATGGACAAACCTCCCACTCTCTCTAATTGGATGAATTGCAACAGTGACAATGAAAACCCTACCTCAAATCAACTATCTCTTCTCTATGCTCCCCACTACCCCAACAGACCAATGGTTCAAATCTCTCAACTCCTCAATTAATCAGTTCTACTGGAAAAATAAAAAAACAAAAATATCACTCTCAACTTTACAGAAGAAAAAATCCCAAGGCGGCCTTGAAGCACCAAACTTTTCACTATACTTTTTAGCAAATCAATTACAGTATCTAGCCAAATGGACTCATCAACCCAAACACAGTAATTCATGGATAGATTTAGAACAATCACAATGCAAAAACATCTCCATCACAGACCTACCATTTCTGCCCCAATCAATTAAAAAATTTAACCTCTTCAAAAATACAGCAATCTCTACAACTCTGACAGCCTGGTGGAAAGCCATCAAAATCTTGGGATCATCACTATCACCCTGTAGGCACACTCCAATTTGGCACAACCCCGATTTTCTCTCAGGCAACACTCCGATTCACTTTCCCACATGGCAAAACAAAGGAATCACTCACCTTCATCATCTGTTTGAAAATAATCAGTTCATAACATTTGATACATTAATCCAGAAGTACGGGGTTGGGAGACATCAGATTTTCCAATATCAACAGCTCAAACTTATTATTAAAACTAAAATTAACATAACCAATAACCCACTCAACCCCCTCCCCCCAACTAGGTGAAGAAATTAAGAAAATTACAGATTTTAAAAAAAGCTCCCAAGCTCTATAAACTTCTATCCAACTCAGATGAATCTATATCAGCTCCAATATCAAAATGGGAAAATGGTTTATCCATCTCTCCCAACCCCAACTTCTGGACACAAATCTGCACAAATACCTTTTCTATGACGAAGAACACAAATTTACAACTTATACAGTATAGGACACTACATAGGACTCACATCACTCAACACAAAATGCTAAAAATGGGCTTAACTGACACAGACACAGTGCACTTTAGGTAGCACCAATGTTTTACTTTCACGCAACCTGGACATGCCAACCAGTTCACGCTTTTTGGGTATCAGTCACAAATAAACTTTCTTCTATACTGAGTTGCAGAATCCCACCGTCTCCATCTCTCTGCCTGCTCGGAGATATCACACAAATCAACCTTCCAACCAAATACAAAAACCCGTTGCTCATATCTCTAACCATCGCCAAGAAAACAGTTCTGCTAAATTGGAAATCAAAACAATCATTACATATTAACCACTGGACAAACCTTCTTACAGAATTCATTTCAATAGAGAAAATGGCAGCCTCAAATAAAAATAACATATCGGCCCTTAATGAAACCTGGAACCCATTTCTACTTCTTCTCAACCATATTACATCAGAACAGCCTACGCACATCTCCACTAACCCATAAATAAGATAAAACATTAACATATATTGTTATATTTTTTTTCTTTTCTCTTCATTTTTTTCTCTCACTTTTTCGCTCTTTACTTATTGTTTTCTCCTCCTTTTTACCTACTCTCCTCTTTCACACACACAATTTAAAAATATAGCCTTATTATGATTATTATTATAATGACTATTACTAACATGATTATTGATATTAATATTATTATTATCTCTAGAATTACAATTGTTATTATCATACCACTATTATAACTATTGCTACTTCAACGTATCCTTTTTAACTGTAATCATGATAATGACATTATTATTATTATTATTACTATAGAAATAAGGGCAGGGGATGGGGGGGACCCGGGAGACCACGGGGGGCTGGGGGGTGGCTCCGTGCCTGGCTCTCTGGTGGCGCGGGGGGCCTCTGGTGGTGGCGGGCAGGGAGTGGTGGGATGGAGGGACCCTACCTCACTCCATCTCTCAAAAGAATAAATTCTATTAAAAAAAAAAAAAAAAAAAAAAAAGTCAACAATGCCACTCCCCAGTGGGCAAACTCCCTCCTGAGGGTCTGGGAGTTGTCCAAGACAGGACAGGGCACAAGAGGCTAGATCGCCCACGGGCCAGCAACCACCTTTGGGCCTGGGGGCAGCCCGAGGCAAGATCGCCTAAAAATTGAAACAAAATAAAAATGATGTAAAATTAAACTTAAATTAATTAAAGGAAATAAATAAATAAAAAAATAAAAAGGGAGAGGGATAGGAGGGGGGGTCCCTTCACGGTCCGCTCCGCCTGTCTCCCGCTGGGGCCCCCAGTCGCGCTGCTCTGGGCCTGGTGGGGGGCCGCTCGCTCGCCTCCCCGGTGCCCGGGTCTGACCTCATCCCCCATTGCCTTGGCCATCCCTATATAAATTGTTATAAACTATTAATTATTATTATGGGGGTCATTATCATGATTATCATGATTATTATGATATAGTTGTATTGTGTTGTCATGCATTGTATGATATATATGTGGTATTGTATTATATTACCTTATATTACATTATATTATATTGTATTATATTATATTATATTATATTATATTATGTTATATTATGTTATGTTATATTATATTATACTATATTGTTTATTTCATTCTTAATTGTTATTACTCTTTTTTTCTTTCTCTCTACAATATTATGTTACATTATTTATGATATATGATATTATTAGAGTATTATGGCACTTTATCACACACACACCCACACACACACTTATACTTCCTACAATCATGTGGAAATATTATGTTGCTGTCAGTTTGTATGTTTTTGTTGTCAGTCTGTACGTTTATCCACAGTGTGTAATGTATTTGTTCCTTTTGTCACCTTGTATCTGTCACTTATGTCACCTTGTCTGGAGTCTTACAATTTCACTAATAAAAAAAAAAAAAAAAAAAAGTTCTCCTTTAAGGGTATATGGCTGGGTTAGGCATGTATGTTGATGTTTACTGTTACATTCAGTGACCAGAGAACATATTACATAAATGAGGGATATCACAAGTAAAGTGCAATCATTTGTACTCTATGTTTTTTGGAGGTAGTGACCGTGATGAGAAGACAGAAATTTGCAGAGCTACTCCTCTCCTCTTATCCTATTTGCCTCACCACCTCCTTCATGTCCTTCTTCTCATCTCTTCCTCTTCCTCTTTCTTTTTTCTTGTCCAACTCTCCTTGTTTCCTACCACACTTTGGGCTTTATACCAGATGCAAAGCCATTGCACTGGTCACACAGGTGGATTTGCTATCTTACACCAGCGCAGTTGCTATTTTGGTCATGTCTGGAAGATAGCAAATGAACTTGCACCTGTTCTGTGTGGCCACAAGCAGGAGGTCCAAAAATGAGGCAAAACAAAGGTGTAGTCAGGTGCATTTGCTACCTTGTGCACAGCGCACTGGAGTAAAAACCATTTAGACCGGCTAAAAACTGGTCGAAGCGCAAAGTCTGTGGTGCAATCGGTCTGTCAACACAAGATAGCAACAGGCACATTTGGCCGAAGCACACACACACATCTCTACAATCACAAAAGACCTTCATTTATGATAAGTCTTTTCCCTACACAAGAGTGTGGATTAGTAAAGTGTCCTTTGAACATATTTTTTATCAGCAATAAAGGTGTAAATATTGTGCTTACCACCTTTCGTTTATGTTTCAACGGTGTGCGCGAGTGTGTCTCTACAATTATTCTCACTAATAAGGAATAAGAAATTATTATTATAGTTATAAAGCCTAATAAACCTCAATTAGACCTGCAAAGTGCACTTAGGATGCACAGCTGTCAGATCGTCTTTAACAGATCAGTCACATGACAGCTGGAGCAGCTGGAGTGTTTGTGTCTGTGTGTTTATTTTGATCCAGAAAAACAAAGGTTAAACAATTATGATCTATTACATACAAAATGAACAAGAAGTTATATCTGAGCACAAGACTGTGGGGGGAGATAAACGTCTGTGTGCTTCTGTCAAAGCCTGATGCTGCCTGTATACCTGCTGGATAATCTGTGCATAATTTGGTTCAGCTCACACCATCTCTCTCCCCCACTTCTCACTCCTCTCCCCTGCTCCTGCCCATCGGCTCCTTCTTTAGGAGCTTCAGCCAGCAGAGCTGCATAGTAATGATGGTGATAACAGTATTATAAAATACAACATTATTTCAAGGTGTTTCAGTGTCAAACATAACCACTTACATATCTGCATGACTCTTACAGTTTATGTATTTTATTAGTTTTTGCAGGTGTTAACCTAAAATAAACTTTTTCAACATGAAGCTGTTTTGGAGACGTCCTGACGTCTTTATATAGTTCACGCTCTCGCACTTTAACTTCTTGAACCAGGAGATCTGTCTCTTCATTTAAAAATCTTCTGTCCTTGTTTCCTCCTGGTAAATCTGCCATCATGCTGCCACTACTTGTGCTCCTGGTACACCTGCTTCTTAAAGGTGATGAGATTGGTTTATTGCATGTTCGGCCTAAACTTACTTGTGAATTAATCAAGGTACTTGGGCACAGCTGATAGGTGTGTCCCACTGTGCGCTGCTGGCACAAGGGACAGGACAGGGAACCCCTGTGCCGATGATGCAAGATGGCAAAGGTGGATGTGGACACACCTTGAATACATTAAATCCATTGCACCTTGTGCTTTCAACTTGTGCTTTAGATCAGTCTAAGACAGGGCCCTTAATCTTCCTCCACCTTTTCCCTGCTTCAGCCACTCCCTTACTTCCTCCTTTCTTGTCACTATCCATTTCTTCTCCTCCATCACCTTCTGTTCCTAATGTTTCCTCCCCCTCTTAACTTTAGTTCTTCTTCTCTAATGTAATGACATGATATACATGACATATTATATGTATTTATATAATATACATATAATTCAGAACATGCTGGTTGATTTTCTTGGTTGACTCCAACTCTATTTCCTACATCAGTATTGAAGCAAAATGCTGCCACACAAGATATTTTCCTGAACTATATTTAGTCCAGCACATTACTAGTGACCTATGAAACATTATAAACATCAGTCATTTTTATGATGAAGAAAAATACCCTGCAACCATACAGTTTGGAGCCTAGTGGACTGTGAGCTGAGTAATATCACAAATCTTATTCACTTGAGTATCCTTCAATTCAAGTTCAAAACACTAAAAATGACCTGAACTGGGAGTTCAGTCGTCATGCACCAGCAGCAATGAAACATCCCACTGTCTCTATATTTACTCACATACTCTCTATCTTTAGGCCAGCATTTTTCAAGCCTCTGTGAGCAGAATTGCAGATCTTGGATCACCAGGCACGCCTCCCTGACCTGGGAGATAAAAGCTGACTGCAGAACAGCTCTCCTCATGTGCTGTGCTGTTGTAAAACACATCCTAAAAACTACATGATTCCCATAACCTTGCTGCTTGATTTCCAGTGAGAGGAACTAGATGTGTTTTCTGTGAAAACTAGGACACAGGAGTGTACTCCTCCTCTCCCAAATCAAAACAGCTGAGAGAGAGTTGGTGCATGTCTGTCAGCCTGCATGCTAATTACTAGATATTATACAGCAAGAATGAAACATCATATAAAAATAAGATTGTGTTCATTTTGAGGATTTTATTTGAAACATTTTACAGTACAGTGATGTGAATGAGCCTCAGTGCCAGCTTCTACCACACCACAGTTTTATGATAATACACAGCCCAATTTGCTAAAGTTTGCAATATCTGGTGTTTGATCATTAAAGGAGCAATATATAACAATTGCATATTAAATAGGTTGATACGGTCTATGGTTAAAACGAGTTATTTTCCAGGCAGGCATCAGAGAGGCTAGAGAGAAGTCTGGACATTTGCACATCTAACACGGTGGATTTAGGATTTATTTTCAACCAAACCAGAGCTGATGATTGTTGAGCAGTACAAAGACAAACCAAGACATTTTGGTGAGTTTTGTTTTGTTTATTTACAATTTACTTGCATACATCTTCCAGTTTAGCATGCTAAGTCATATCCCTTCAACACAACACATAGATGTCTGTGACATTTTTGGAACGTTCTAAATTTAAATTCTGTCCATATTCTACATGGTGCTCCTTTAAGATAGAAGACTTTTGCTTGACTTCTAAAAGACTCAACATCACCTATTTATTATTTATGAAGGATGTAAATGGTTTCTTTTTGTGTTGGTTGTCATACACAGCCTCCTCTTGTCACTAAAAGAAGGAAGCATAATTGCAGGGTTTGTCAGGAGTGGGATTTGAATCCCCAATTCCATTGGGAGAGCAAATGTCCCATTATTGAGAAAGGATTAACATTGAGCCTGGTGCTTTAGACTGCCATCTTGACTGGCCCTGCTGATGTAGACTGGTCTCCCTGCATTGTATTTGTGTTCACAGCATTGTAAGTATATCCTTGATCAGTACCTTATAAAACACATTCAACATGTCAGGGATTTATAAACTCATTTTTTGGAACCCAAAGAGACCACCTTGGAGAAATGCTAATGCTAGCTGGCTAGTTTTGTTAGCAGTGCATCTGTAATTCATGTTAACTGTGCTATGAATTGGGATGATAAATTTGGCAAATTTGGCAGGCTTAAAACAAAATGTACTGACTAGATAAAATTGTAGCAATCAGCTGTCACTACCGGAAAGTAAGATAAGTAGAAAGGTTACTAAAGTTCATCCCCATCCCAGACACACACTCCTCGCCGTCACAGACACTCTGATCCTGAGCCAATGTTTGCTGTCACCTCCTTTTCATTTGGCAATGATGGGATTAAAGATGGCGTGTGTTATTAAATGAGAGAGTGGTGAGGCCGTCCTGTTGGAGAGAGAGCATTTTGGCATCCGTCTTTCTTTTTTACCTAAATAAGTCTGCATTTCACCCGTGTGGCTTTCCTGCTGAAACCCCTGGAGTTGGCAGATTGATGGATCACATCATCTTCAAGCTGCAGCAGCTGCTGGAGAATGACCCCTGACTGATTGGATGGAGACATGTACTGGACTGGCCTGGATTCACTGGGAGGCGACTTCAGGTAATCTGTGAGTTTGTTTTCGTTTTCTCTTTTTTCTTTCTTCTTCTTTATTAGGAAATGAAATGAACTTAACCGTTTCCTTTTTGAATCAAGTTGAATTGTTTTTATTTTGCTTTGAACTGAACTGAACTGAACTGTTGAACAGGAAGTGACTTTTTGTTGTGGGATTTTCTTTTACTTGAACATACAGACTGGATTTTGGGGTTTTCTGGAAGGGACCGTTTGCTCTGATTTCCCTGTTATTGTTTTTTGTTGTCTATGCTTTTCTTCAATACACTTATTTAAACCAAAAGCTATCTGTAGTGGTATTGTGTCATTTGTGGCTTTCATTTTGGTTGTGTATTCTTATGGATTTTAAGAAAAAAGTTCTTTTTTTCTTTTACATGCTCTGATCTTGAACCTTTGTATGCAGCTGACAAACTTAAAAAATACTGACTCACACCCTGACAAAGTATTGTTAGGCACTGACCTAACTGGCACCCCAAGCATTCCTAGTCAGACCGTTACAAAATAAACAGCCAACCCCTTAGAGTGTCCTTTAGTCAACTGAATGCCAGACATGTCCATGTTACAGTTTACGTTTAGGAACTGAAAACACACAGTGAAAGAGTCAAAGATGTCACAAACAAAAGACAAAAATACTTGACACAGAAAGCTTTTAAAAGATATTTTAGTATCAATTGCAAGTGACCAAGAATTTTTTTTAAATGTTGCAGAGACCCCACCAAATTTTTGCTGTTGAGGCTTTCAGAGGGTCTCAAGTATCAATCATGCATCTTGGAACCCTCAAGACTCCCTGCATTTTGCAACATAGCTTTATGCACACACAACACTTACAAACAACAGTCTTTGTAGCTTAACATTGGGTGAAAACGGATGTAAGGACCTACCAGAAAAATTGTGACGCACAGATCGGGTCAAAACGTGTCACAGTGTATGCAGCTCCAGAGAACAGGTAGAAAAGCATCTCGGCTGCTTATACAGTATATACAGTATATATTTCAGTATGATAATTTCACAACATGATTATGGACTTTCAGAATTAAGTTTACTGTTACAAATGGTGTTAATGATGTTATGCTAATTATTTCATTATCATTTACAGCACTTTCACTAGTATTTTAATGACACATTTACATGTGTAGTAATTAAGTTTATTCTTCATGTCCCTCTTGTCTAAGAGCTAATTTCTTCCTACCTGGCATAGCCAGGAGGCTCAGTATCAGCTCATTAATGACATGTCTATTGTGAAATCCAAAGTAGGTGATCAACTGATATTTACATTTATGAAATTCAAATATCTAGCTAAGATTTTTAGGATTTTTAATCTAATGTTCTACTTGTTCTACTTGTGCAACTTGGATTGAAATGCTGATCTGTCATAAACATGTAAGCAATTCTTCTGCAACCAATTTATTAAAGAAGTCATTTGATGAGAAACCACATTGTTATTCTTAGAAGCTTAGCCTATATTCGGATGACAAAAATTGACCATTTGGAGCAACAAAAATCAGGAACAGTTGCAATTTCAGTTACATTGTTGACCTCCAAGATGACTCAGACCCCTGGCAACTGCAAACTAGTTATAGACACAGACAGATAGTAGTGTATATAGGAAGGTATGACTATTGTTTTGTGATTTTCCAACAGTAACTTTGGTGTATGTTGGCTTATTTAGTAGATGGATGTGATGAAAGCTCCACCTCCAGGTAGGGTTGTTGATTATTCTGCTACTTGTCCATCTGTTCCCCTGTATCTTTGCTTTCTCTATTAATTCATATCTGTTCACTTCAGGAGAAACACATGAGATTTATGGCAGTGATTTATGGATGAGTAAATGAATGAAAGTGTCAGAAGCCAGATTCTAACCATGGCTTGACTTGTAGACCAGAAGCCCTGTTTTATGCAGATGGGTTAACACTGAGCCTGCGGCTGTAAATCAAAGGCTGTCTGCACTGATGTCAACAGGGCATCTTCGCTGTGGACTTTAAGATCCTCTCTGGCAGTTTTATTTTAGAAAAGCAATAATGAGACCAGTCTGACAGCTGATTTTTCCTTTAATGAGGCCACTCAATCAATTAAATAAGACTTATTCTTCAGTGTTTGCACCTCCTTCTTCCATAATCCAGCGGTTTGATCATCTCTCTGAACATCAAGGTTGTACAGCCATTAGTTGGTACATACACTGTATTTTTTAATCTACATTTTAAGATGGGGGGGGGGGGGGTAATGACTGGTTGTTGTTTCAGTCTGATTTAAACATAGCCATTGTGCCAGGATTTAAAACGACTAGGCAGAGGCTTAACAAAAAATAGAGTAAATGATGTCTTGATAAGCATATATTTGAAAATTTGCACGGTTTCGCAAACTTCCAATCATGAGCAAGGGGTTGGTGTTAGTGATCAGATCATTATTATTATTATTATTATTATTGGATAAAATACTTTGGTTAACAGATTCCTATTTCTTGCCTAACTTTATCTCAAAAGCATTGTCTGGAATAATAAATTGGCAGGCTCTGTTAAGATATTTTCAACTTTCCTCCTCTATGTCCTTCAATCTTCCTCCTCTCCTTCCTCTCTACTCCACTCGGCCTGAAAAGACATTTGTGGTGATGTTGTTGGTTCACTTGAGGCTTGCTAGCTTCTAGACGAGTTTTCCAAAGCAATTTTCTCTAAAACTAGCAAGGGTAAGTAGTTAGTAGAACAAGAGGAGTGACATGAAGCTGCTATAGCGAGCAGTCTCCTGGCCAAAACAAGCACTATACTGTTGTGATGTCTACTGGGTTGTCTTTCTTGCAACGTAAAATATTCTTAATGCACAGTTAAAAAAGGGGCATTTCCAGGAACAGGGCACCAAAAATGGGCACTGTCCCCAATTAACTACATCTAGATAACGAAAACAGTTTGGTTAAGGACAGGTGATTTGATGGTTGCCTAGCAATAATGAAAAAGACGCATCACACTGCTCTCTTTTAAAATAACGGCTTTGACAAGAAAGCATTTGAGACATTTTGAGACATTTTCAACCCATGAAATCCTGATTTAAGAAAAAAAAATGTAATTAACTCTTTCCCTGCCTTTGACAAAATATTCTGTCAATGGCTGTTTTCACTGCCGGGCGGTAGAGGACACTGCAATGGATCATCTGAAAAAAAATGTCACTCAAAGAAGAGAAGCGCCGGCATTGAACAGCAGAGAAAGAAGAAGCCCCTGGGTTTCTTGGACAGAGTATTTTGGTCAGCTAATGTTAGCCACACTGGTGACAGTGACACATGCAATACGAAGTGATACAAAAAGAAAAAGAATATCTATTTCACAAATGCTGTTTTCTCAGTTTTTTGCCTGAAAAGATTTTTGATACAACCAACCAACATTCAAGTGCTTATAAAAAAGCTTTAACAAAATGTCTTATTTATATTTATTATTTTATTTTGTTTTGATATATTCCATGTTCAAGGTATAGCCATGGGAAAGAGGGTTTGCAGTTTGATGACACAAGGATTGCAAGGCTGCTTTTTGCAGATGATGTGGTTCTGTTGGCATCATCGGTCTGTGACCTCCAGCACTCACTGGATTGGTTTGCACTCGAGTGTGAAGGAGGTGGGATGAGGTTCAGCATCTCTAAATCTGAGGCCATGATTCTCAGCAGGAAACCAGTGGATTGTCTACTCTTGTCTACGAGAAGGGAATGAGTCCTTACCCCAAGTGAGGAAGTTCAAGTATCTTGGGGTATTGTTCTTGAGTGAGGGGACAATGGAGCGTGAGATGGGCCAGCGGGAGCGGTATGTCATTTGCTTTACTGCACCATTGTGACGAGAAGGGAGCTCAGTCAGAAGGCAAAGCTCTTGATCTACCGGTCAATCTTCGTTCCTACTCTCACCTATGGTCATGAAGGCTTGGTCATGACTGAAAGAATGAGATCGTGGATACGAGCGGCTGAAATGGGTTTTCTCACGAGGGTGGCTGGCATCTCCCTTATGGATAGGGTGAGAAGCAGGAACTTGAAGTAGAGTCACTGCTCCTTTCTGTAGAAAGGATGCCATCTGGTCACCTCAGGATCCGCCAGTCAGAGCTGGTTAATGTAGCCAGGGAAAGGGCTGTCTGAGACTGCTACCTCTGCAACCTGATTTCGGATAAACGGTGGTAGATGGATGGATAGATGGATATTCCCTGTTAACATATTCATAGAACTGAATATTCTGTGGATGTTGAAAAATCAGTGAATTTTGTCAAAAATACTGGTGCTGGATGGCAACTTTAAAAAAAAAAAAAACCTCTTTAAATAAAGAGCAAAAACTGAATAATACTATACTATTATTACTATAATTAGTATTACTATTAATACTACTATGCTATTGTACTACTTATACTGTAAGTGTAAGGCGGTGATGCCATTCCCCTAAACCACGTGTCAAACTCAAGGCCCGCGGACCAAATCCGGCCCGCCATCTCATTTAATGTGGCCCGCGAGAAGTTACAAAAAATATAATTTGCATCATCCAAGCCTTAACTGCATTACAGAAGTATGGTGTCCAATAACTACATGTCTGAGAATGCATCCCTTTTACACACATACTGAAGTCATTTAGTAGCTAGATGCATCGATACATCTCATTAGGACGCGCATATGTTTCATTTTTGGCATCAAGGAGCTGCCACTGTAAATTTCCTCCGTTTTCTCTCTCCTCCTGTCTCTGTCTGCACCGCTCTTACTGGACGCCTGCTGCCGTGCTCACACAAAACAAGCGCTCCCTCCTCCCTCTGTGTCTCCTCGTCATTTTATCAGAGCAGACCGCGATGAAAATAGTGACAGAAGTAACATTGTACCGCGTCGCACCACCAAACTTTCATAACGCGCAAGTGTAGAACAAGTTTGGAGTTTTTTAGGAAAGATGAGAAACTCTGCTGCAAATCATTTATGTAAAACGTGTCTGACAGCAGAGTGCAGAGACACGAGTCTGACCCACAGAGACGTCATGTGACTGTGAGAGCAGGTAACTCGGAGCATCACTGTTCAAACACACTGATCAGAACCACAGAACTCTTCATATGAAACAGAGCAGCAGATCATCTTACTGAAAAAATACTCATATTTTAAACAGTTTTAAAGCTTGTTCACAGACACAACTTTGTCTGTTTCATTTTTTTAATACATAATTGTTGCACAATTGAATGTCCATCCATCCATTTTCTGTAACTGCTTATCCGTGAGGGTCGCGGGGGGCTGGAGCCTATCCTAGCTAACATTGGGCGAGAGGCGGGGTACACCCTGGACAAATCGCCAGTTCATCGCAGGGCTGACACATAGAGACACACAACCACTCAGTCTCACATTCACACCTACGGGCAATTTAGAGTCACCAATAAACCTGCTGCATGTCTTTGGACTGTGGGAGGAAGCCGGAGTACCTGGAGAGAACCCACGCAGACACGAGGAGAACATGCAAACTCCACACAGAAAGGCCCCCGAACTCAGGACCTTCTTGCTGTGCGGCAGCAGCGCTAACCACTGCGCCATCGTGCCGCCCGATTGAATGTCTACTTGCCATTATTTTTTCTTAGATTTTTGCTATTAGAGCTTATTCTAATTGTTATAAAAATCAGTATTAATCAAATGCAGAGGCATTTATGTGATATAGATACAATTGTATTGTCTTACATTTATAACTGGCCCTTTGAGGGCAAACCTAATGCTGATGTGGCCAAAGATGAAATTGAGTTTGTCACCCCTACCCTAAACCATCTGACCTATCCTTCACATCCTGGTACTGCCCCTTTTAAGTGGAGATCACAAGGCATGAAATATGTTGGTATAAACATCCAAACCCCTATAGATAAGATTTTAGACCACACCTCCTAAAGTCAATTAGGGAAGACATTAAGAGATGGACACTTCTTCCCATTTCATTATGGGGTAGAGCAGAAGTGATTAAGATGAATATTTCACCAACATTATCATTTCTGATTCAGCTATTCCACTTAAATTCCCCTCTCATTGGTTTAAAGAAATTTATAAGATTTTTACTGGTTTCTTGTGCGGGGATAAGAAACCCAGAAAAAGTCACAAAAGACTGATGAGACGAAGAAGAACTGGTGGTTTAGCAATGCTGGATGTTTATTCATATTATTTGGCTTATAATGTTAGATTTCCTCTGTCATGGGCCTATATGAGTGATGTTGGCAGTTGGAAATGGATCGAAGAGAAGATTTTGAATATGACAAGTCTGTCTCTTTACCAGCATTATGGTATCACCATAAAATCACCCTGAAAATGGACAATCCTTTGATACAATTTTCCTGTGAAGTTGTTAAACTTTTACAAAAACATTTAGCCTTTGATGGGGCATCTTTGCCATCATCCCCCATATGGAACAACCCCCTTCTACTGGCCGGAGGTAGACCACTGACAAACAATAAATGGCAGTGCTGTGGCATAAATGAATTGGGGCAGATTGTGAAGGATAGAGATATGGTACCCTTTAACAAGTTAAAAAAGTTGTACAATCTAAGAGATGTTGAATTTTTGAATCGACAGTTAAGATCAATTTTAAGGTCACACATCTCCAAGAATCTGCCCATGGGCTTAATAGAGAACTTGATAATAAATTGAGATGGATTGCCTTAGGAAGGAGGGTAGTTTCAGCAATGTATGGGTTGTTGTGCCTCACCTATTCAGACAGCCTAGCTTCCATCAAACATCAGTGGGAGAGGGATCTGGGTGTATCCCTAACCTCAGCCCAATGGGAGTCTGTTTTAAGAAACACAACTATGATATCCAAATGTGCTTGATCTAAAATTTTATAAATGAAAGTGATGCATAGGGCATACATTACGCCATGTGGATTACAAAAAAATTATCACTCCCTTTCCCATTTATGTTGGCATGGCTGTGGTGAGGCAGGATCATTTATGCATGTGCTGTGGCCTTGCCCCCCAGTGAGATGTTTTTGGGATAAGGTGATATTAAGTTTGTCTTCTATTCTAGATGTGACCTTTGTGTCCATCAGTTTGCCTCTTAGGCACAAGGATAGAAAGTATACAATCAAAGCTTACACACCGTATTATTGCTCTAGCTTTTATGTCAGTTAAACAGATCATTATGATGAATTGGAAATCACACAAACCAAATTGTTTCAATATAGATAATTGGTTAAAAGATGTTCTGTTATTATCTGCTATTATCAATGGAACGGGCAGCTTCAGTTCTTTTTGAATATGACCATGGTGATGATGGACCCTGGATTTTTATAAGATCTTATCTAGGGTAAAATGGTTCATGATTGAACTTTATGGTATTTGTTCTGCACCCCACCCCACCCCAAATATCTGTTATGTCCTGTTTGATTTTGCATCTCTGTATAGTGTTGTTGTTGTGTTATTGTCTAACAGTCAGTCCCTCCAGGATTTCGCAGGCTTTTTTCGAGATTATTGCGACCTAAAATGCCTGAATTTGTGGCAGCTTTTCTAAAAAATTGCAATGTAAGTTCCGATGTTTTAAGCGTATTTGTTGCGATGAAATTGCAGGAGACAGTGAAAATTGCAAAAAAGTTGTGTTTTTTTGTTTTGTTTTGTTTTGTTTTGTTTTGTTTTGTATAATTCATTAAAAATCAAAGGTAACTTGTTGCAGCAGGAATAAAACTGCACTCTGGTCTAAGTGTTCCCAAAAAGGCTCAGAATTACAAACTTCTAACAAAATATGCTTTATTTTTGGAATGCCCCACAAAAGTACTTCTTCTTTTACAAAAGCAAAGCTTTTTGGAGCTCAAACTCAGTAAAAAACCTTGAGCACAGAAGATTGCTAAATGTCAATAACAATGACAAACCTTGACATTGACCCATGACAAAATAAAAAAAAAAATAAATAAAAAAACACAGAAGAATAATCTTAACGCATTGAGTTGGTTCAAAAGCTAAAGTGCAAAGAACCTCACAGTAAGACCGAATAGCCTAATTGAACTCATGTTCATAAATATCCACAACAACGTAAAACCCTGTTTTCCTCTGATAACAATTACTGAATGCCTTACTGACCTCAGATTCTACAGGGTTAAAAGTTAAACTGCACATAACCTCTCAGTAAACATTTAGCATCACTGATGCTGAAACAATTAAAATCCTGCAGTTGACTGTTAAAGTGCACAGAACCTCTCGGTAAACATTCAGCATAATTTATATTGAAAAAACTAAAATTCTGCAGGATTAACAGTTAAAGTGCACAGAGCCTCTCAGTAAACATTCAGCAGCATTTATGTTGAAAAAAATAAAATAGAATTCTGCAGGGTTTTAAGTTAAACTGCACATAACCTCTCAGTAAACATTCAGCATCATTTATGCTGAAACAATTAAAATCCTGCAGTTGAATTTTGAAGTGCACAGAGCCTCTCAGTAAACATTAAGCATCATCTATGTTGAAAGATGCTAATAACAAAACGGTGCAAACCCAAGCTTTCTTACTCACATAATAACTGAATCCAGAAAAGGTAGTTAGGCAAATTAAAAAGTTCAAGTGCACAGATATTCGGGGTGGACGTTTAGCTCAGTTGGTTAGAGCGGCCGACCCATGTATGGAGGCTGTTAGTCCTCTGCAGTGGCCGCTGGTTTGACTCCCGCCATCGGCACTTTGCTGCGTGTCATCCCCCCTCTCTCTGCCCCGTTTCCTATCTACTCTCTGGTTGTCCTATCTAATAAAGGCAAAAATGCCAAAAAAATAACTTTAAAAAAAAAAAGTGCACAGACATTCAAAGTAAACACAGCACAAAGAACCACTGTACTTTGCTTTACCTTATACTTGTACTCTACACCGTGCGAAAAGTAAACTGAAGTCTGAATCCCAATTATTTCAGCACGTACATCTACATCTGATCATGAAACCAAACATCCAGATTCACAGAAATCCATAACAAATAATGCTAAACAATGTTTTCTTCTCAGTATCCATAACTGAACACAAATAACACATATGTGTAAACAAAATCAAATGCAGAGTCAGTCAACAATCCTGACAACTGACTAGACCTCACTATCCTCCATGTCCTCTTCAGAATCTTCTTCCACTTCATCCCTTTCAAAAGCCCCACTGGTGAGTCGTTGGTTGTGGTATACAGTAAGAAGACCAAGGCTTTGAGGTTACTGTTTGCAATGGATCTCCTTCGGCTGGACAACACCAGCTTGTAGATGCTGTTGCTTTGTTCAGCATCTGCTGAGTTTATAATGACATCTTTGTATCATTTGGCCAAGACGCTCAGCACGGGAAGTCTCTCCTGCAGTCCATCCCAGATCACATCCAAATCCACCAGTCCAGATGCTGAAGCTCTGACTGCTGCTGGACCAAGGCAGATAAAGTAAGCATTCAGTTCCTCTTTAGGGACAGCACTGAAGCCTGGGATGTATTTGTAGCTGGACACATCATCATTCATAAATGCAGTATGACAAGGATCAAGCACCCTGACCTCCTGAAGAAAGTTAATGGCAGGCTGTCCATCAGACATGTACTTGCTGAGTTTCTCCTCAGCATTGTTGTATGCCTGTTGCACTGTGTTGAGGATGTGTGTCTTGATGGTAAAGGTTATGTCAAGTCCCTCGAAGTACTGGGCATATGCTTCATACTGTAGCTCTTTATTTGCAAGTTCATCTGCAGATCCTCCAGGTGGTCTCTGGAAGATGTCCAGGAGTTGAATGATGACTTTGCACTTGTCTGCCATGATGCTGATCTGGACCTGCAGATTTTGAGCTGTATCTGGATTTTGCAGTATTTCATGGAGTCTCTCCATAGATTGTGGTGTGCTTCTGCCGCAGATCTATGAATAAAATCGCAAATTAGTCAAAATTGTGTCAATACAATCAAAATAATACTTATCACAGAAGGACTGGTATATATGTTATCTTTTAGGGCTGCAAAAAATGACAGAAAATTGTGAAAAGTCATGATCAGTGTTTCCTAAAGCTAAAGATGACTTCCTCAAATGTCTTGTTTTGTCCACAACCCAAATATATTCAGATAACCGTCACAGAGGAGCAATGAAACCAGAAAATATTCATATTTAAAAAGCAAGAATCAGAGAATTTTTACCTTTTTTCTAATAAATTGACTCAAACTAACTAATTGATTATCAAAATAGCTGCCAATTAATTTAATAATTGATTATTTTATTATTATTATTTTTAAATGTGAACATCTACCAGCCACTGATGGATAAAGGTTCAAATTTATCAGCCACTCAATAGTAAATCATTCTTTTGGGTCTGAAATCTATCAGACACCTTATATTTTATCAGTATTTGGCTGGTGGTGGGTGTTAAATTCATTAAAAAAAATCCACAACACAGTAGCTTACCTTTTATAAGATATTGTTTTAACTTACTTGTGTTTGACTATTTCCTCTCTTTCCTCTGCCTCGGTGACATCTCTCACACAGTCATGCTTGCGATCTCTCATTTCATTACACATCCAACTAAATAAATTGAAGACAGCTTTTAGAACATGTTTCAACATTTTAATTGACTATATTTATTCCTAAACTAATTCTTAAACACGCTCCAACCCATTTACACAAGCACACACACCACGGTGGGAAATTAGCACCAGCCAAATACTGGTTTAACATGAAGTGGTTGGTAGATTCAAGGCACAAAATGATAATTTACTATTGAATGAATCATATTTGGACATATCTGTCAGTGGCTTAAAAAGTTAATTTCTCATCCTGGCACACACGTATTTACACACACGCTCACAGCT
Source organism: Lutjanus argentimaculatus (assembly GCA_034769285.1). Lineage (NCBI taxonomy): Eukaryota > Metazoa > Chordata > Actinopteri > Lutjaniformes > Lutjanidae > Lutjanus > Lutjanus argentimaculatus. Next base: position 439,792 of record JAWZSL010000006.1, on the reverse strand, counting down.
TGTCACGTCAGTTAATTAACCTAACTTACCTTCATTCTTTCAGTGCTCGCAACAGATCTAGATCCAACAGCTTCTGTCACAGTGATCTGTCTGGTCTGTGGTCTGCGCGTTTCAGCCATTCTCCTAATATGTTTCACAGTAGAAAAGTGTTTGTCCATCGATGATTTTCGTTTGTGTTCCACCACAATATTGCACGGGTTGTAAAACAGTTTATCTCCGCTTTCGTGAAGAACATCAGGGCATTGTTTTACACGGTCTTTAGCAGTAATTTTTGTTGGTAAATGTGAGACATTAGAAGCGCACATGTCTGCATCTTCAAACCATAAACAAGGAAGTGAATTTGGTGACGTACATGCATTACGTTTGCGCTGGGGACTGCTATGATTGGTGGAACTCATGGGAAGCTGGCCAAAATTGTGGAAAAGTTCTGGTGATTGGACAAAATTGCAAGGTTGTGCAGAATTCACAGAGATTAGTTGAATTTGCGTTAATTGTTGCAATCGCAACATCGCAAATTCCTGGAGGGACTGAACAGTATGTATGCTATATGTAGTATGTCAGTATGCTGTCTTTTGTCATATGTCGAACAAAAAATTATATATATATATATATATATATATATATATATATATGTATATATACAAAAAAAATACTCTAAGTGTAAGGAGGATTTCTTCTTTGCCTTAAAATCTGCATGACAGCTGGATAGAAAGCATTGGTACTTGAAAACAAGTAAAGAAAAACAAATGGAAAAAAAAACACATTCTTAACTGCAGCATTCATCTTCTGTGTTGCAGCTTATGGTGTTTCCCTCATAGGAATGTTTACATTCAACATAATGATTAGACTGCACAGTCACATCTGTCAGCCTAAAACACACACACACACACACACACACACCACACGCACACACAACCACTTCATTCACAGCTTTACTCCTCCTGCCATGTTACATCACGCTCGCTCACATAACATAGCGTAGTAAATCAATGGTATGTGTGTGTATTGATCAACCTAGATTGGTCAACAATGTCCAGACAATCTGGATATAAACATGCACATACACACATACAAACCATATGTGTAGACGTGTTTTCATATGTACACAGATTAATGTATGAATGAAATACACACTAAAGAATACAGACATAAACATGGACACAAACTGCATGTTTTCATTCACACACACTTTTGCACAACTGAGGCTTCTCAGATCATCCATGAAAAATATCTGCATTTGTCTGCCTATGTCTGTCACCCTCTCTCTCTCTCTCTGTCCCTCCATCTGCCACACACTGACACCAAGGCTTAAGCACGCATTGTGTTTAACCTAGTCATCCCAGTGTGTATGAGTGTGTGTGAGCTTTTCATCCACAGCTAAACACAGGGAGAGAGACAGATGGAAGCCAAGATAGACATATCTCCCCAGATTAAAGAGTTAGTAATGATGAGAATATATAGAAAGAGGTTTAAAAAAAAAGGCAGGAAGTGATTAAAGAGAAATGTTTACATTCATTACATCACACACATTAACAGTTACATCAGTCATTTAAAGGTCCAGTGTGTGAGATTTACAGGGATTTGATGGTAGAATATGTCAGAAATGGAACATTCATAAGTACTCTCTGAAACATTTAGGAATTTAGTGGAAAAAACTAATCTTTTCTCATTAAGTAACGTAAATACATATGTTTTAATACTCTTCAGTTAAATCAGTTTTAAATTCCTAGTTTTTCGGGTCAGGCAGGACTTATAAACATGAGTGTCCTGATTTGAAACCTTTTAAGTCAAATTAATGTGCTGCTGTGAGTGCACCCAACTCAGTAAGGGACGTTTCTAAATAAACTTGATTAGCATATTAGCAGAATTCCCAGCATGCAACTGTTTGAGAGTTGAAACTGTTCAGATCTCTGTTTTGTAGTTCAAAGAGAACATTCATGATGGTAACTTGCAGTGTGTCTTTAATATGTTACAACTTGGCTCAGGATCGCAACAAAGGAGGTATTTCACACATAATATAGTCAATAGCCAAATTAGTTTATTGAAACAAAGAAATAAAGTGAGATGTGGGATGTAGCTGTAGTCAGTAATGTAATGCATGTATCAATGGATGAATGTATGTGTGTTGGGGGGGGCGGTATACAGGTGATGTCACTGCCACTGGTGCCATGCCTGCTCACAACAGAGATTTTGCTATACTGTCAACACACTGGTCATATTTCAACTAACACTAAATGCAACAAGGAGGAATGTGGGTTCAACCTGACATTTAGTGTGTTATATTGTGGTATTAATAGGTCTTCACTTGAGGCGGAAGTACAATATTTATGTTGATCAGCTTTAGAATGAACAGAACCTGCAGCAGCTTGAACTTCACTGCAACTGCCCAGTTTATCACCTGCGATCTGTCGCTGTCTGACTGAACAGCCTCATGGAAGTGATATTTTACAGTTCCTCATATTATAAACTGTAGGAGTCCAGCAGAAGGCTGCACCACACGCATCAGATACAGCACAGATACAGTCGGCCTAATAAGTGATCTCGAAGTTAAAAAGCAAAGCTATAAAAGAGTTCTCACTCATTTGATGTTTTTGGATGGATTCTTGGAAAGACTTTGACTCTTTCTTCACTGCTCTGACAGAGGTACAATCCACCACAGCCTGCTGTTGAAGGTAAATCCATGATATGCAGCTGCTTCTGTCGGTTGGCTGTTCAAACCAGAAGTGTTTCAGATAAAGTGTAATGCCACTGTTCTTGCATACTTTGGACTTTCACTTAGATTTTAAACAACTAGCTGAACAGCAGCGTATTTTATCCCTTGAACCCAGGACACCGGGATGATATGGACATAATTTTGAGGGACAGTCAAGAGAAATAATAGGAATGTTAAGTCTAATTTGAAGCCTGATAAATAACAACAGTAGTAGGCTCATGTGGGACATCACGCAACTTTTTGTGGAACTTCACACTGCAGCAGCTCAGCTGGTTTTGTTGTTAATTAAAGCCCCCCTACTGTGCAGGTGCTGTGTGTCTGCTGCTGCAGTATGTAAATGTACAGAAAGTGACTATTGTACCTATTAACTTAGTAATGTACATTATGGGGCAGACTCATGCCTCTATTTATGAGACAGCCAAAGATATGACAGGAAAGGGGGAGAGAATGACATGTAGAAAAGGGCCACATGTGGGAGCCGAACCCACGGTTGCTGCAGAGGACATGCAGCCTCAGCACATGTGCGAGCGAAGGATCACGCTACCAACCGAGCCACCAGGCCACCAATTACTATGCATATATTTTCTAACTACAGCAAAAAAAATCCCTTTGCCTGTCACTCATCTTTCTACCCCACTTTTAACTATAACTAGGTGCCCATGGGCTTGGTACGATGTAGGCCTCACTCTACCTACACACCTGATGGTGGTTAGATGAGGGTTAAACATAAACATGGCCTATAAAGTTGCTTCTGATTCTGACATTCAAGCAGAGAGAGATAGAAGAGAGAAAGAGAGAGTATGTTGGTGGGTCACAGATTGACAGAGCGCCACAGTCACACAGAGACAGAGAGGTAGAGATAGAAACACTGCGTCCTGATTGGCTGAAAGGACCTCTTGTATCTGAGTGGAAGGAACGAGAGCAAAGGAGAGAGAGAGAGAGTTGACACTGCCAGCCAACACGTGCTGCTCAGTCACATGACTCAATACCCCCTCTCTCTCTCTCTCTGTCACTCTGCATGCTCGTTCACTTACTCTGGTCTTCTTCTCTTTCCATACTCCTTCTTTCTTTGCTTTTTCTCTCTATCTTTCTGTCTTTCTCTTTCCAATAACTGATATATATCTCTCTGTCTCTCTCTGATTCTCCTCTTCCTTTCATCCATATTTCTCTCAGTCTCCTTCCTCCTCTTGTTTTCATTTTCTTTCCCTCTATCATGTTTGCCCACTCTGTCTCCCTCATTCCCCTCTGTTATCCTCTCAACCCCATTCTCTGCACAGCTTTGCATCCATCTCTCTGCCTTTTTTCTTTCCTCTCGTCTCAAATGTCTCTCCCCTCTCTCTTTCTCTTCATTTCAGCCTTCACTCTCTTTGTTTTGTCATGTTTTTTCTCTAATTTAATGGATTTCATTTGCATTCTTTAGAACACTACATCCCAAACAACAAATGCAAATCAAAGAAATACTTTAATGAGCATGCTGGCATTGTATTACTGCAAATGTAGAACCTTTAATCTGCTAATATCTCTCTCAAGTGCAAATTTGCTTCACCATAAGGCTGGATGAGGTCTACTAAACTGACATATGATGTTGATAATGTCCACAGTGAAACATTGCTGATGGATGATGACATTGTTTTTTGGGGGAAGGGTGTGGGATTGGCTGTCCCACTCATACTCAAACCACGCCTTCCAACGTCTCAATATGCAATCAGGGGCCGAAATGCTAACAGAGTGACTGTAGCTTGCTAAAAAACATACGATTTCTGTATGCCAAAGGATTATTTTATCACCCTGCGTCTACTAGAAAGGAAAAGTTATATTGGCAAATTCAGTGTTGCCCTTGAATTTCAGTGTTACTTCTCCTTACGTTGCTTTTCTTGAAGAAATCATCCCACTGAATGGCCAGAAGTGAAATACTTTGATATTTACAACAACTTGATCACCTGGTTACAACATCATTTAACCTAACAAAGATACATCCATAACAAACTAGGTCTGCACCGTTAATCATAATTTTGTCAAAATTGCAATATGGCTTTCTGCAATTTTCAAATGGCAGGAGGTGCAAAATTTGTCAAAAGCAAAATGTGTCAAAAAAATGTTTAAATGAATTAATGTGGTGAGGCAGAGATGTCCTGTCCTACACATCAGATTCTACAGACTACAGAAAAAAAAATCTTCATTTGGTACAGATTCCTGCAAAAAAGTCACACCATTTCATCATAATCATTTTAACATGTTTCTCAATCAAAATAAGAATAATGGTTTAAAAATTATCATTACCCCTAATATTGTCAATCAAACTGAAACTGCAATGTCAAAATAATTGCAATTAGGTATTTTTTCTAAATCGTTCACCCCTAATCAAAACCAGGTAGCTTCAACTCTACAGTTTGTCTGGTCAAATTAACAACTGACTATCACAATCACACAGTCTTCCCATTCCTCCTGCTGATGCCTCAAGTCTGTCTCCACTTTTGTCTGAAGATTCAGTTTTTCAGTTCAGCAGTTTATAAAAACTAAAGAGTTCTGAGTTGGTTCTTTACCAAGTTGGTAGTTCATCCCACCACACAGCAGCTTTTAGACATTTTTCTGTTGTTTGCTAGCAGATGGAAAGTGACAAGAGGCACCTTCATGCCATACAAAATCAATGGGGAACCATGGAGAGGTGTGGGCGGGGCTTAATGCATTCTATCTCTATAAAAGACAAGGCAACTTGCTGACAAGCTCACCATGTAATCACTGCTGCTTCCCACTGTCGCTCTGACAGCTGCCTCCAGCTGTCTCACTCAGCTGAGAAAACTCCATCATCAAAGTTAACCGGCTAAGACACACGATACCCCCGTCTCGACTGCAAGCAGGTCAGATGGTGTTTTTGCACCTCTCACTCAACAGAAACACTTTCATTTTTATCAGTGTAGCTGTGTGCAACAGCAAACATATTTTATCTACATTTTGTGACAGAAAGCAGCTCACTCTGCTCCAGTTTAATCCCATAGATTCTCCCTTCATTTTACCCAGCAGCTGATAAGCAAAACACGGGTGTTTTTGTGGGCAAACTGTACATTTACTGCCACTAGACAACTTCACTCCTAAATCTTTACCCCTTTGCTTTGAGCACGGTCACCAGTGCTCTTTTTTTCTTCATCTCTCTTGCTCATCCACAAACATTGTGTGTGCACATACACTGCAGTACTTATGCTTCTTGTTGGTGGAAAATTGATCAGGAATATTCACACACATTGAAGGAAAACTGGACACTGCAGAGAAAGTCTGGCTGCTCATTTGCTGCTGGACGCTTTGAAATGTGAGGATAATACGGAACCTATACAGACAGGGTTTCGGTGTGGCGTGAACAAGGTCAACACACGAGCATGATGGTGAACCATGAACCTGACATTTGCAGCCTACAGAAAAGAAACACCATTGCCAATAGTGTAACCTACTTTACTTATGTTCTTTTCTCCTACAATGTAAAAAGAAGTTTAGAAAACTCATAATTTCAAGGCAACTGCCTTCACTAGGATTTTGAGTTTTGAATCCAACTTGAAGTTTTGAAATAAAGTAAGTTTTGCAGACCAATAATCTTTTGTTGAGACAATTTACTTGTGAACCCAATTTTTCATTATTTGGGTGTTTGAAAATTAAATAGTTGCAATTGAAAATATTAAATGATTTACCATTATTCAATTTCATCTCAATGAGTTTACTCAACAATTTTTGAAATACAAATTAAAACAACATATTAATATTATCTCAATAAAACATTATTGGTAAAATATTTTCAAAAGTTTAGAGTTTGAGTTGCACTCAAAACTCAAAAATCCACTGAAATAAGTTGCCTTGAACTTTTCTGTTTTCTCACGCTTTTAATTTTTATAGTGTGATACCTATGTATGTGTTACTTGCTCAGTAGGGCATTCTCTCTACATGTGGAACGAATAGGATCATTTCACCTTGGCCTTGAACAAAAAAATGATTTTGAGGTATTAAAAGTTTTTGGATGTACAGTATGTTTTTTCTGCTGTCTTAAGTTTTGATGACTGTGAATTTAAGCCTATATCTACATCTGTAGCTAGCATTCACAATTTTATCATGCCTGCAAGATGCAGAGACAAGTGGCACAGTGTGAGCTCCTTGATTGACTGTTAACTTACTTTTCTGCCAGAAAATGAACAAATTTCACAAAATTTAAATGTAAAATTATTTTTAAGTCAAGTTCAAGTAAATAAAAGTGAGTCCCAACTGAAGAGTTGCCTACTTTTCTGCTGAAATAGAAACAGACTATGGACCCTATCTTACGCTAAGGGACCAGTTTGAGTCAGACAGAATTTTGTCAGGCTTGGGCTTTTTTACACTCAACTTTTCTGGCCTGTTTAAAGTTCTAAAATGGGGCTGTTACACTGGCACTTTTGGTCACGACCCCTACTCTGGAGTGGTCCAAAGTGATCCAGACCTGCCGTCTCACAGACCGCAGCCAACCTGTAACCCCCCCCACCCCACCACCACCACCAGAGAAATGTCTCTTTGGGCCCTATCATATGCTGATCTAAAGCGCAAGTGGAAAGCGCGAGATGCAATGAATTTAATTAATACGAGGTGTGTCCAAATCCATGTTTGCCATCTTGTGCCTGGGATGCAGGGGTATCCTGCCCTGTCCTGCCCTTTGCGCCGGCAGCGCACAGCAAGATACACAAGTGCACCCAAGTGCCCTCATTAATTCACTGGTGAGTTTAGGCTGAACATGTAATAAACCAAACAGAAAGTTAGCTTTCATCACCTTTAAGAAGCAGGCGCGCCAGCAGCGCAAGTGGTGGCAGCATGATGGCGGATTTACCAGGAGGAAACAAAGAGAAAAGATATTCAAATGAGATGACAGATCTCCTGGTTTGAGAAGTTCTTTTTTGCGCCCCCCGTCATCGCCTCTCTGTCACTTCCGGGTCAGAGATCGCTTGGTCCGACAGGGCGACTGCCTGTGTGCTGCTCCGGCCCCCTGTATGCGCTGCTGCGTTTGTTTGGCTGTGGTAAACGCTGCTGGCTGCCTGGAGTCCTCTCTCCCTCCCTCCTCTTATGTGAGTGTGTGTGTCCGTTGCTGCTAAAAAGGTATGTATGTGTATCATAGCATGCACCACATCATGTTCAGTGTATTTAGCCATGCTAATAGTATTTCTCTTGATTAGGTGTTACTGTAGCCAGCTTATTGGGGCCGCTGCTGTTTTGTCTCCTGCTTTGTCTCTGCCGCGGCTGCTGTTTGTCTCCGCTGCTGCTTCGTTCCTACGGCACGGCGTCATGCTGTGGTTTTATAAGACGCTCCGCAGCTCTGCTTCCACAAAATAGACACTTTGGTTGCTCTGTCTCAACTTCCGGCGTGGGACAGTTGCTCAGCCGCACGCCATGGGCCGGGGCTCAGTTTTATATTAGTTTATATTAGTTGAATGAATGTGTGAAAGTGTGGGTTTACACTATTATTTTTGGGTTATCTGTACAGGTTTATTTGTATGTTTTTGTTTGGGTTAAACCTGATTTTGTCTGCTTGTGTAATTCATTTGCTAATTATTATTGCTAATATTTTTTTTTGTTTTGTCTACATTTGTTTGAGTTGTTCTAATTGGGCAGTTACTGGTTGATATATTTTGTTAAGTTTAAGCTTGTGACCTGCCCATTAATTATAATTTTTGTTAAATTTTGATTCATTGATTTTATTGTTTTGTTCTGTTGCAACCCCACTAATTTGTTTTATCTTCCCCCTTTTCACTTGCTGGAGGCCGGTGGTGGCGGTGCTGGTGATCTGGTGGTGGCATCCTTCCATCTTGTCTGCTGTGTTCCTGGGAGAGGGCTACTTCACTGAGAGTGTGTGTCTGCCACATGTGCCCGGTGATATAAGTTGATTTCTCTTTTTTTTTTTTTGGTGGATCCTTCCCCTGCACTAGCTCTCGTCCATCCACTAGGCCTCAGCCCTGATTAGGTTTTTCCCCTCCCTGTGTGAAGTTTTAATTACTGTTTTTACACAAAAAATGACTGTTTAATAAAAAGTGTTATTTTTATAACTTGGAACCACATCTCATGCCCTTGAGTAAACAAACCTGTGTGCCTTGTATTGAAGAAGTAATTCCCTGGGTGAAATTCCCAGGGTGGCGTTGTTGACAATATTAGCTTTATATCCTTTCACCTCCTCCTCGCCACACGCGCAATATATAGAGACAGCAGGACGTCTCCAAAACAGCTTCATGTGTAAATAGTTTATTTTACATCAAAGCCTGCAACAACCAATACAACAAATGAACAGCAAATGTCTTGCAGATATGGTTATGTTTTACACTCAAGCACCTTGAAATTGTGTTTTATTTTATAATCAATAAATATTATTGTCATTATCATTATTATGCAGCTGTGCTGGCTGAGGAGCGGGGGAGAGAGATGGTGCAGTAGAGGCGGGAGGCGAACCGATCCAGTCTAGCTGCGAAGCTGCCCAGCTCTGCTGGCCCACAGGGTTGAACTGGGTTGAGGAGCAGTTACGCAGCTGTCCATGGCCTCCTTCTTCTCCTCTCCCACCTAATCCTCATCTCCTCCTCCCATCCTTACTCCTCTGTCCCCTGAAGTTTGAGGTGCACAAAATTATGCATAAATATATCCAACCAGCTCTGACAGAAGCACACAGACCTTTTTCTCTCCAGGTCATGCTGGACTTGCGCGGTCAAATACAGTGTCTTGTACATTTTGTATGTTAAAGATCATGATTGTTTAATCCTTGTTTTTCTGGATCACAACAAACAGGCAGACACAAACACTACAGCTGCTCCACCTGTCATGCTGACTCATCTGATAAAAACGATCTGACAGCTGTGATCGCGTCCCGTGCACACTTTGCAGGTCTGTTTACTTTTATTAGGCTTTATAATTATAAAATAATTTATTTTTCCTTGTTAGTGAGTTTATCTTTAAAGACACACAAGCGCACTCGGCTGTTTAACATTAATGAAAGGCGTTCTGTGATTGTGGAGACATGTGTGCGCCTCAGCCAAACGCGAGACACATGCACACACTTTTAACTTCAATATTTACACTTTATTGCTGATAGAAAATATGTTCAAATGACACTTTACTAATCCACACTCCCATGTGAGGAAAAGAATGAACATAAATGAAGGTGTTTTGTGAATGTGAAGACGTGTGTGTGTTTTGGCCAAACACGCCGGTTGCTATCTTGTGCTGAAAGACCACAGATAGTGCATTTACTATCTTGCAGATGTGGCACAAATGGCACTTGCGCTGGTGTAAGATAGCAAAACCACCTACACCAGCAGTGCAATGGCTTTGCGCCAGGTGTAAGGTAGGGCCCAAAGTCTTGTTCATTTTGTATTTGTAGATCATAGTTGCTTTTCTGGATCACAGTAAACATGTAGACACAAACACTACAGCTGCTCCAGCTGTCATGCTGACTCATGTGATGAAGGCGATCAGCTGTGATCCTGTCCGTGTGCACTTTGCAGGTCTGTTGAGATTTATTAGGCTTTATAGTTATAATAATAATGATTCCTTTCTCTTTATTAGTGTGATTAACTTTAAAGACATGCTGTTATGAGAAATGGAGAGAACTGGACCCAAAAGCGAGACCTGGGTGACAGTTCGGTTGTAAGTGGCTTTATTTATAAACAAAAACTGAGAAGGAGTCTTCATGTTCGGCTCTCAGGGACAAGGCAGGCAGCAGCAGGAGGCAGCAGGCAGGCAGGCGCACAGACTGGCAGATGAGCAAAGCTGAATGTGCAGGCTGAGTGCAGACAGAGAATCCCAGATGATCCAGCGAAAAGACAGTTTTCAGCAAAAATCCCACAAGGAAAAATGGGCTAGCAGTAACTAGAAGGCCAAGGTTAGTACCACAAGGTAGACTGAACGATCTGGCAGAGACTGGACTGCAGAGCCGGGGTATTTGTATGCTGGAGATGATTAGTGGATGGATTTCAGGTGAGCAGGCAGATTGGCAGCAGGAGTTGATTGGCAGCAGGACTGATGAGCCACACCCAGAACACAGACACAGAGAGAGACAAACAAGGAACCACAAGAAACAAAGGGGAGGGGGAAACAGCTGACACATGAGGAGGGAAGGAAAGGTACAGACTATAACACATGCACGCACAACTGTTAAACATGAATGACAGGTGTTTTGTGATTACACTTTATTGCTGATAGAAGATATGTTCAAAGGACACTTTATTAATCCATACTCCTGTGTAGGGAAAAGACTGAACATAAATGAAGATGTTTTGTGACTGTGGAGGTGTGTATGTGTGTGCCTCGGCCAAACGCACCGGGTGTTATTTTGTGCATTCAGACCGACTGCACTACAGATTTTGCACTTCGACCAGGTTTTAGCCAGTCTATGGCGCAAGTGGTTTTTACTCCAATGCATCGAGCGCCTCCCTCTTTCTTCCCTTTCTCCTCTTTCCCTCTCAACCCGACCGGTGCCGTCAGATCACCGCCCACCATGAGTCATGGATCTGTCCGAGGTTTCTGCCTGTTAAAAGGAAGTTTTTCCTCGCCGCTGTTGCCAAAGTGCTTGCTTATGGGGGAATTGTTTCAATTGTCGGATGTAAACAAAATGATTGAGTGTGGTCTAGACCTACTCTATATATAAAGTGTCTTGAGACAACTTGTGAACTTGTGAATTGGCGCTATATAAATAAAATTTGATTGATTGATTGATTGATAGCAAACATGCCTGGCCACGCCTTTGTTTTGCCTTCATTTTTAGACCTCCCACCCACGGTCACACAGACCAGGCGCAATTGCATTTGCTATATTTGGATGCACGTGGCAAAACCATGGCACCTGCGACACGGCGTTGTAGCAAACCTGCAAGACAAGGCTTTGTGTCTAAAAGATAGGGCCCTTGATTTAAAAGACTTTCAGTGACTGTATCAAAAAATCTTATAACTTAAGTATGTGGTTATTTTGAGGTGTGCTTTTATTTGAGATACAGTGGGTCTCAGACTTTTTGTATTAAATTTATGTTTATTATAGTCTTGTCCTTATTAGTGAAAATACATCAATGGCATTATCAATTAGATCACATATGTTTCTTGTATCAAAAGATGACCAGTGTATTTGTAGTGTCGTGAGTTATGAAGGAAAATGTAAAAAATATCACTATTGCTCCTAGTCTCTCCTGCAGAAAGAAAGGAGGAGTCTATCACTATGAGACAAATATTTTAAAGAAAAGAGAAATAAATTAATTACACACCTCTTAACCATCAATTAACACTCAACACAATACGAATGACACACTACTTTCTGTATTGACATTGAATGTTTGAATACAAACCATGAGCTGCAGAACTGAAGTGTCTTCATGTTTCTCTCCATGAAAAAACTTTCAAAAACAAAGTGATTCCATGGACAGGTCAGGGTCAAGGCATGAACTCTATTTATAAGATGACCACTGCCCTGCAGTATTTTGACCTAAGCAGCATTCATTCTTAACCTCTTGAAAACCAAGACAGGAACATTATGACGTCAGGAGGATCGTAAAAAAACTGTCAGGGTGGAAAGGTGGTGTGGAGGAAGGGTAAAGAAATGGGACGGTTGGGATGATGGGATACCATGAAGAAGAGGGCAAATAAGCCAAAAAAACAAACATCCAGAAAGACAGAAAATGTACTTAACCTCCAGTGGAGACAGAGGGCCCTATCTTACACCCAACGCAATGCCTTTGCACCACCAGCGCAAGTGATTTTGCTATCTTACACCAGTGCAAGTGTCATTTTTGCCACATCTGTGAGATAGCAAATGTACTTGCACCTGGTCTGTGTGGCTGCGGGTGGGAGGTCTAAACATGAAGGCAAAACGAGGGTGTGGCCCGGCGCGTTTGCTATCTTGTGCTCGGCGCATTGGAGTAAAAACCAGCTAAAAGCTGGTCTGAAGCGCAAAGTCTGTGGTCTTTCAGCACAAGATAGCACCCAGCATGTTTGGCCAAAACATACACGATCACAAAACACCTTCATTTATGTTCATTCTTTTCCTCACATCGGGAGTGTGGATTATTAAAGTGTCATTTGAACATATTTTCTATCAGCAATAAAGTGTAAATATTGAAGTTAAAAGGCTCTGCGTGTCTCGCACTTGGCTCAGCCGCACACACGTTTCCACAATCTCAGAACACCTTTCATTAATGTTAAACACCCGGAGAGAAAAAGGTCAGTGTGCTTCTGTCACAGCTGGTTGGATATAACCATGCGTAATTTTGCGCACTTCAAACTCCAGAAACCCTTTTTGATTGTTTCATAGTGGGAGAGAGGAGCGAGGATGGGAGGAGGAGATGAGGATGAACACAATTTCAAGGTGCTTCAGTGCAAAACATAACAAGTTACATATCTGCATGACATTTGCGGTTTATTTATTCTATTATTTTTTGCAGGTGTTCATGTAAAATAAATTATATACACATGAAGTTGTTTTGCAGACGTTCTGCTGCTCCATATATTTTGCACTCTCACGCTTTCACTTCTCCAACCAGGAGATCTGTTTGCTTGCTTTGAAAATCTTTTCTCTTTGTTTCCTCCTGGTAAATCCGCCATCATGCTGCCACTGCTTGCGCTGCTGGCGCACCTTCCTCTTAAAGGTGATGAAAGCCAACTTTCTGATTGGTTTATCGCATTTTCGGCCTAAACTCGCCTGTGAATTAATGAGGCCACATGGGCACACCTGATAGGTGTGTGCCGCTTTGCGCCGGTGGCGCAGGGGGTGGGGCAGGGCAGGGCAAAATATCACTTGCACCCCTGGGGGAAGACGGCAAAGGAGGATTTGGACACACCTTGAATAAATGAAATCCATTGCACCTCGTGCTTTCCACTTGCACTTTAGATCAGTGTAAGATAGGGCCCACAGAGGTTTTAGGAATAATTTTTAATATAAAATGGGTGTTTTGCCCAAGCATTTCAAACAATCAATAATGTGTTTCCAAGCTGTAATCTGGGAGTAGATCTTCTTCGCTACTTTTGATACTGGAGAAAAACAAAGTCATTCTGGTGTAAAGTCAAAAAAACAAAACAAACATGATTTATTTAAATATAGACAGGTGTTTGATGTTGAAATCAAGAATTCTCACTCACAGACTGGAGTCCATTCCAGCAGTATTGTGCTCAGTGCCGTCATTGGCAGCCAGAAGATGTATAACAGTTTTTTTTTTAACCACTAGTTGTTGCAATACAGAGTGCTGCAGGAAGTCCTAAAATCCAGAAATGATCTTGCATATTAGCACTTCCAGTTCCCTTGTCTCAAAGTCAATGGGTTTTTTGAATGCATTTTTGGACTGATGCCAGAAATAAGGTCTGCGGTTAGCACAAGCTGAGATTTTCATGTTTTGTTCTGCAGTATAAATTACATCAGTAAATACCCCATTTGTGAATTTTGAAGCTCTTACTGTCATGTTCCACTGTTTGTTAAGTATTTTATTTTCTCCCTCATGTTTCATGTCTTGTCTTCCTGTTTTATTTTGTGATCACTCGCCTTTGTCTCTGTTCCAGGTTCCTGTCTGCCCTGCCCCCTCCCCGTCTGTGTGCACCTGATCCCTGATTGTTTCTCCCGCACCTGTGTCTAATCACTCCCCATTAGTCCTGCATATATTCCCCCTTGTGTCTTGTCTCGTCGCCAGTTCGTTGATGTTCACAGCTCACGTTCCAGCCTTTTCTTACAGCCTCAGTCATAGCTATATTGTGTTTGAACCTTGCCTGGTTTTTGACCTTGCCTTTTTGCCCCATGTCATGGATACCTTTGCCTGGTTTGACTGCTTCCTTGTGTACCGACCCCTGCCTGGAATAAACCTTGTTTTGCTGCTTTTAACCGGTCTGAGTCGTGCATTTGAGTCCTGCCTTTTCTGTGCTTCAGTTCATGACACTTACATGTCTTTAAAAAAAAGGATGCGTTAAAAAAATGATTGCACAGAGCTTGTCGTGTTGTTGTGGTGTCGCTCTTTTGTGCCTAATGTTAGCTTTTTACCTCTGGCACTTGCATTTACGTTTCAATAAATAATAAAAGTAGTGTTTGTTTGTGAGGATTATCTTGTTAAACAAAATGTGCAAGTGTCATAAAGTTGTCTTTGCCACAGAGCTCCTTTTCTGCACTAATCTGTATGAAATCTAGTGGAAAATTTCCATCGACTTTTGTGGAGGGAACCAGAGCGAGGGTAACTTCAGGGTTCCCTGAAGCACTCTTTGGGCCGAGCTATTACCAGGGATTCAGACTGAAAACAGCCCTGCGTTAAAGCAACACTATGCAACTATTTTACCTTAAAATAACAGTTTTGTCTTGTGCACTAGCTTCATGTTTGGCTGTGTTTGCAAAGATGTCGACTCACTACTTTTTGAAGAGAAACTGCACATAGATAAAATATAGTTAAAACGGACATTTCTTAATAAATTTTTAAAGATGGGTTGAAATGGCTCAAAACACCACCTACTGTTTTAAATCATCCTGAGCCTTGCTTGTATTTTCAAAATGTGGTGCTTTTGACTGCTGCAGAAGCACCACCAGAGTGTATTCCTTCCCTTGATTGATAAGCCCATGATGAACAGTAGAAGTACAGTTGTACTGACACTCCCACACACACAAGCCTCTCTGCAGCCTCGCTGAGCCGCTAGCTTTAGCTCCGCTACTTGTATGTTGCATAGCTTTAGCTGTGTGACTGCCCTCTTTGTGGGCTGCTAGACTGTTCAAAGTTTGGCGTTTTTTGAGTGCCTATGGGTGACAGCTGTTCATAGTTATCATACATGTGTTGATTTTGAAGTTTGTTCTTTTTTCTTTTCTTTTTTTTTTTTTTTTTTGCCTGGTTGTTTATTGTCTGTTACGATGACGGTCTCAGTGATGACTTATATTTTTATATGCACCAGTTATTTGGGCCATACAAACCTCATGATGCAGGCTGATCAGAGAAGGGCCTTGAACCTAATAACATGGAACGTCCAGGTTCTTGATCGTCCAATCAAAAAGAAAAAAATCATGACGTTTATCAAATCCAAGAAATGCGACATTGCATTTCTCCAGGAGACTCACTTATTGAGCCAGGAATCAAGAAAAGTTTGCCGGGATTGGGAGAGTTACGTCTCTGCTTCTTGTGGAAGTAGCTGCAGCGGGGGGGGCGCAATTTTATTCCACAAACAACTGCGGTTTAAGTGCATTAGGGAAAGTGGGGATGAAGCGGGGCAGGTCTTGCTGCTTCTCTCTGAGATTTGGGGACATAAAGTAATATTAGCCAATGTATATGCCCCTAATACTGATGATCCCACATTCTCTGGGCAGCTTGAGTGCAAACTAAATGATAATGGGGGACTACCCAATTTTGGGGGCAGGGGGGACAGGGCTGACTTTAACCAGGTCATGGATAATATATTGGATTGCAGCACTCCCTCACAGCGCCAATGCAGGTCAGCCTCTGTCATGCAGAAAATGTGTAAAGCTTTTGACTAGTTGATGTCTGGCGATTATTTAACTCCTCTACAAGAGACTATACCTTCTACTCCCTGCGTCACAACACACTGTCCAGGATTGATTGTTTGGGAGCAGAGCATTGTTTTTGTCTAAATTGATACAAAGTACAGCTTGTCAGCTTTTAGTGTACCATTAGCTTTATGGTGTCTAATTAGGGCATAGCTGTGTTTGTTTACTGTCTAATAAACATATTATTTCTATCTCTGTCTAATTTGATACAAAGTAGGGCTTGGTACATTCCATTAATGTACTGTAAAATAAAGGGCAACTACAAAAAATATCAATTCTTGTATCATGTGGCTTTAAAACAACACAGGGAGCTGCGTTGCTGTGGCCGTATTATTATAAGGTACTAATGAGACAATAAAATATGATCCAGGAAATTCATTTGGACAAACAGGTAAACAGTAGAAATACACCTTTCATGTTGCAATAATCTACTAAGAATGTGCACTTATTGGTCAATGTAGAACCATGTTGAATGGCATCTCATTGTGTTGCTGCAAAGAGCCTTGTACAGCTTTTTGGCTGGACAGTCCTGCATTGTTTTGTAGTAGGTCCACACTTTGCATCCCTGCTGAGTGATCAGACAGGCTCCAATGACATGAGTGAGAGGGTTGTATTTCTTCACTAAAGTTGGCTACAGTTGGTTTGAACACGTAGTCTTAGCCTCTTGTTCTTTCTTTTTCATATTTCCACCTTCACTTTCTGACTAGGAATGTACCTGGTGAGTAATTTCCCTGCCAGTTAAACACATATTTTAATTTTAAATGTCGCTGAAATGTGTTAATGTGTAAATACTTCAACTATTCACACCAAAAATGGTCTCAGTATCTGCGGAGCTGATGTTAGCTGCCAGCCTGCCACATAGTGTGGCTACTATTAGCTGTGCTAGCAGCAGCAGCCTGCTCTGCTTGCATGTTAATGTCCATGTCTGTGCTGAGTGTGGTTATGCATTGTGGCACTCAAGTGGTTATATACAAGTTTATTCTGACAGAGCCGACATTCAACCTTATTTTCATTTTCTATATTAAAAAACTACCAAACTGTGCTGGATTTACGAGCTGTCATCTGTCCAACTTTGATGATAACTACATCCAGGGGTGGGTGGGCCATATGTGCTGGGCGAGAGGGGCTGCTGTCTGATGGGGCAACAGCCTTGACTAGAGGCAGGTGGCTACATAACACCTTAGATGCAACAGTTAACTGGCATTGTGCAAGAATTAAATATTGATAAATAGTTTAACCAACCAGTATTTTTGCTGCCGACTAGTGAGGGTGGTGGCATTTAATCGTGTAGTCGACTAATCGTGCACATCCCTATTTCTGACACACACACAGTGAAGTGCAGATCAGTATGGACCTATGCAAGTGGAGTTGATGCACTAATATTCTTTCTGTGACTAATTTTATGCCACATAAGTGACACAAATGTTCAGGTTTCACAAGATGGATATGCAAAGTCATACTTTATATTATATAAGTAACTCTAGGAGACTGTAGTACTCTTCAAATAATTGTTTTTTTTGAGAGTCACAATTTACATGACCTGAAAAGTTATGTTTTTAAAAAACTAATTCCTCATTAAGTTTGCAGACCTTGTGATTTTCTATCTGCGATAATAGATATTTTCTACTCCTTTCTACTTCCACCCTTTACTCAAGTGAAAAAAACTTGTCACAGTGTTTATGATGGCAACATGGGGTCATAAGCTTAATTTTGAGGGTCACAAAATTTAAAAAAAAGCTGCAAATCACAGGATTAGTTGCCCTACTACCTGTCAAATAAATATATAAAGGGGGACCAAGGGTGGTTTTGTGTTTATGCACGAGGAAACCTTTAAGTCAGTCCACATCTCAGCTAAAATCAATCCATGACACCACTGAGGGCGTGCTCTGCATGAATTATGGGGCCTTTGTTGCTGATGTGTAGGACAGGACTGTCATACAAGTCAAGTCAAGTCAATTTTATTTATATAGCGCCAATTCACAACAAAGTTGTCTCAAGACACTTTACATATAGAGTAGGTCTAGACCACACTCAATAATTAATTTTATTTACATCCAACAATTGAAACAATTCCCCCATGAGCAAGCACTTTGGCGACAGCGGCGAGGAAAAACTTCCTTTTAACAGGCAGAAACCTCGGACAGATCCATGACTCATGGTAGGCGGTGATCTGACGGCACCGGTCGGGTTGAGAGGGAAAGAGGAGAAAGGGAAGAAAGAGGGGAGGTGGGAGGGGTGGAAGAGAGAGAGAAAAGAACAGAGGCAGAGAGAACAGTAGTAACAGAACATCAATAGTAAAACTATATGTAGGGAATAGTAGTACATATAAATATGTAAGTAATAATATTAATACTAGTTATTACAATTATAATAATGTAGGAGCAGAAGGTGAATCAATTTATTTTGTGTATGGTGTATTGATCGGGTCTCACTGGGTAATTGGCGGTCATGACTATATATGGTAGGAACCCTTCTTTGTTTGGTCAGGTGTTCCACCCAGAAGGGGAAACAGTTTTTTGACCGCTGAAGCAGCTAGGTGCTAGTTATATGTGTGGATGTTTTGAGTGTCCGGAAACATGTTCGAGTTTGATGGACACTGACGAATTTGTAAAGAAAATAAATGGACCAAGTGTTCAAACGGCAAGTTTGATTCAGACTTTAATTCATCAGACAGAGTAACAATCAGCGCGTCAATTATATTACTCCGGTGCAGCACCTCAGTGGCTTAAAGCGTTGGCTTGGCCTCTACAATTCAAGTCAAAAAACTGTTTTGCAAGTTCACGAACTGTGCATCGTTGGAGTTTTGGACACGAGTTTCTGCATGTTTGATGGTGTTGGCGACGACGAGGGACTCAGACGGAGGCTGTGTGTTTGGAGCGGTGCATCAGCTGATTGGCCTCAACTCACCTGCAGCTTGGGGCAACGTCGGAGAGGAGCGACGCTGGTGGGGCCGCCGTTGGAGAGGATCGATGCCAATGAGGACGCCGTGGATTTTCTCGTCGCTGGATTTGAACAGCATTCATCTGAATTACACTGTAAATTATATCCAGGATTTCAC
This sequence comes from Lutjanus argentimaculatus, assembly GCA_034769285.1. Classification (NCBI taxonomy): domain Eukaryota; kingdom Metazoa; phylum Chordata; class Actinopteri; order Lutjaniformes; family Lutjanidae; genus Lutjanus; species Lutjanus argentimaculatus. The sequence goes on along the minus strand of JAWZSL010000006.1, from coordinate 420,536 downwards.
AATAACTGTGATATTTCACAGTAAATTACATTATTATCACTTCACTGATTTTTCACAATATAATACCATTTTCGGAATTTTATTGTGAAATTACAGTAGGTGTGGCCATCACAGGAAGCTACTGTAAATTTTTTCACGCTGCGTCATGCTCCCGGAGCTGTCACTCATTTGTCTCATTGACGGACCAAGTAACAGTAAGTGTTTAAATGTCCACTTTTGTCATCTTTTTCGATATGATAGTGAATGTTATTTAATCATATGAACTAAACAGCGTTATTTATAGGTTCTGTTGTCATCTGAATATTTTTATAGCCAGCCGGAGTGAGGGGCTGGCGTACAGACATTTGAACCGTTTTGAGCGTGCAAATCATTTAAACGAGCTCCTAACGGTCGGTGGTTGAAGTGTAAGCTAGTTAGCTAACGTTAGTAACTATGAGACATTAGCTAGCTACCCTGTCGGTACATTTTTTGAGCCTTATTTGTGAAGCTTTGGTCATCATCTCTAGCTGTGCTGAGTGCTAACAACGTTATCTCTTTCAGCATTTGCTGTTATGCTTAATATGAAAGTGGGCGGAAAGTGAAGATGGGCTGGAAATATAGTGAAAAGGTAAGTTGTGGCTTAAACGTCGACATGATAACAGTTTGTATATAACAGAGAAATTGAAGTGTCATAGATTAGGACAAAGAATAAATGTGTAAAGTAGATCATGTTTTTCGTCTTTATTTTAACTGATTTTTCAGTGTTTTTAGGTTACCTGTGGGTTAACAGATAAAAATGGTGAAAACATTAAATTTACAGCATTTTATAATAGTTTAAGTGTAACATCTACAGGTTACTGTGAAGTTACAGTTAATACAGCAATTCTGTAATTACATACTGCTAAATTACAGTAATCTAATGATATTAACAGTGAAGTTACAGAAAAATAGTAATTTTACAACAACATACAGTTAATTTACAGTAAACTAATGATATTAACTGTGAAGTTACAGTTAAATACAGTAATTTTACAATAACATACCGCTAATTTACAGTAATATAATGATATGAACTGTGAAGTCACAGTTAAATACTGTAATTTTACAATAACATACCGCTAATCTACAGTAATATATGTCATAACTACTGTAAGGTCACAGTACATAGCTGTTGTTTCACAATACTGTAAAAATGACACAGTAACTTACTGTGAAAGTAATGTCAATGGTTGCCAGTAATTTACTGTAAATTTACATACAGTACCTTACTGTGAAAGTCGTGCAACTAGTAGCCAGTAATTTACTGTGAATTTACAGTCAAATAATTTACAGTGTAGGTAGGTAGGTATGTGTAGCGCTACCACCGTTATGATGGCCATCTAAATCCAAATGTGTGCACACATAATGGCGTAATCCCAATGCATTGGTTGCTGAAGTGGATGAACAATTAACTTTGTAACGACTGATTTGTTGTGATCTGTTGACTGTCGGACCTTTATTATGGAAGATTGCGTGGCGAAGGTGGACACACTGTCTGGTGCTAGTGTGCCAGCTGCTGCTGGCAACCCGACTCTGTGGCCAGCTGTAGTGACACACAAACGAGCGGGTGGTCAAACTTTCTGCTAAAGCAGTTGCTGATAGGTTAGACAGATTGCAAACTGGTAGAAAGGCTAAGCTAAATAAAGCTAGCAATTTAAGGAAAACAATACAAGGTTAAATGCAAAATGGTAAGCTTTCAGAGGTACAAAAATCTCTTCATGGGTTCATTGAATTGTGTGATGAAATAAGGTGTAGGCATGATTCAATAATGATTTTATTGCCACATGAGGAAAAAGAAAAACATGAAACATGGTTTAAGGCAAAAATGATGTTCAATGATGAATTTACTTAAAATATGAAAGAGTGGGTCAAATCTAAAGGAAATCATGTGTCTGAAAATGAAGGTACTGGTAATTTGAATACCGATGATGATGTTAATCATGATGGTGTTAATCATGATGGTGTTGATGATGATATTGACCCTAATGACAGTATTTCCAATGTGGGTAGACATTGCAACAAAAGTGTTACCAGTAATAGGTCAAGTACCACTTCCTCTGCACAAATTAAAGCAGCAGCAGAAAGAGCTGCACTTGTTGCTCAAATGGCCGCTTTAAAGGAACGCCATGCATTGGAGGAACAGGAGCAACTGATAAAAAAGGAAAAAGGAACAGCTTGCGCTGGAAACTGAGCTAGCCGCATCTACCGCTAAGTTGGCAGTTTTGCAGGCTGCAGATGGGCAGTGTCTCTCTCATGCACCTACGGATGGCATGAACTCTTATTTTGAAAAGGAAAAGAGGAAATTGGCATCAGTCAAGACTCTTAACCCCATGGCAAAGGAATATGAGCCTGCAGCATGTAAAGTAACACAGCAAAAGAACGTGTCACTAACACAAAACAAACAGCAAATGGACGTGCCACCAAAACAGCCTGAAAGGAAGATTTCAGTGGCAAAGCAGCATCCTGATACACATGATCAAAGGCATTTGGAAACATCACACATTTTGCAGCCTGTTACAACAACTGCTTGGACAAATCAAAGTAGTAGACAATAGATAAGTCATCAACAAACCGATCAAGTTCTACCTGGAGATGTTGTCACTATTATGCTTAAGCAAAATGAAATAACAGCTGCCCTTGTGCACCAACAGCGCTTACTGTCTCTGCCAGCATGAGACATTCCTGTGTTTGAAGGAGATCCGTTCCAATATAAAGCTTTTATTAAGGCATTTGAACAAGGAGTGGAGGATAAAGCTAGCAATCTGACTGCTTGTACTATTTGGAACAGTTCACTAGAGGACAGCCCAAGGAACTGGTTCGCAGCTGCCAGCACATGGCTCCTGAACATGACTACATTGTGGCAAAGGGTCTTCTTCAAGAACATTTTGGGAACAAGTACAAGATATCAACTGCATATATAGACAAAGCTCTAGCCTGGCCATCAATAAAGTCAGAGGATGTTAAAGCTCTACAAGCCTATGCTTTATTCTTGCGTGGATGTTGTAATGCAATGGAAGAGCTTCATTATATGCAGGAGTTGGATATGCCAAGCAACATGAAAATGGTGATTTCCAAGCTGCCATACAAACTCCAGGAGCGATGGAGAGCTGTTGCTCATGACATTATGGAGACATACAACCAGAGAGCTCATTTCATTGATGTGGTTGTATTTCTGGAGAAGCATGTGAGGATTGTCTGACCCGATCTTTGGTGACATTGAGGTACATGTACCACAAAATACAGCTGGTTTAAGACCTTCCAGCATGTTCAAGCTACAGTCAAAGATCAGAGTGAAAGGGAGTAGTTTTGCTACTACAGTAACATCAGTGGATTCCTCTGAAGATAAAGCTACGACAAACAGCTCAAAGAAACAAAGTCTGTACTGTCATTGCTGTTCACGTGCTCACCTTTTGGAGAAATGCCAACAGTTTAAAGGTAAGAAACACTGAGAGAAGATTCATTTCCTAAAGGAGAAAGGAATTTGTTTTGGATGCTTATGCACTGGACACATAAGCCGGGATTGTAATAACCGCTTGATCTGTGAAGTTTGTGAGCAACAACATCCCACTGTGCTTCACATTCCAAAGGCAAATGTTGAGCCAGAACAAACAAATGAGCTAACAGGAGTTAAACCATCAACTCTTCCCCAGACATGTGGCCATACAGGGGCCGGAAAGGGTCGTTGCATTCTCTCCATTATTCCAGTACAGGTTAAGTCCACCAAGGGAATTGAGGTCATACAGACGTATGCATTTCTGGATCCTGGTAGCACGGCTACATTCTGTTCAGAACATCTAATGCAGAAATTGAACATCACAGGGAAAAAGACTAACTTTCTTTTAAAAACAATGGGGCAGGGAAGGGTTGTTCCAGCATACTCCTTGTCTGGCATCGAGGTATCCGGTCTGGATGCAAACAGTTTTTATCCTCTGCCAGAAGTCCTCACACAGAAGCGGATGCCAGTCACTTCAGATGATATTGTCACTGCTGCAGATATGGAAAGGTGGCCTTACTTGTCAAAGGTTCGTATCCCCACCATAAAGGCCAATGTTGACTTTTTGATAGGAACTAACGCTCCTAAGGTATTGGAACCTTGGGAAGTGGTCAACAGCTGTGGAGATGGCCCTTACGTTATAAGAACAGTGTTGGGCTTGGTGATCAATGGCCCTTTGAATGGAACTGAAAATGGCAGCAGTCTTGATGTGGAGCTTCCTTCTGTTGTGGTGAATAAAATCTCTGTGTCTAACCTGGAGCTCATGCTGGACAATCAATATAACCATGACTTTAATGAAAAAGCCTCAGAGGAAAAGGAGATGTCAAGAGAAGACATCAGATTTATGGAAATCATGGAATCCTCTGCAACTCTACAGGATAAGAGATATTGCCTGAAGTTGCCCTTTAAGAGACCAGATGTCATCCTACCAAACAGCTTTACAGTGGCCAAGCAGAGGGTACTTGGATTAAGGAGGAGGTTTGTAAGTAACTCATAGTTTCACAAGGAATATTCAAGTTGTCTCAAGGATGTCTTTGATAAAGGTTACGCCGAGCAAGTGCCTGACCAGCAGTTGAAAGGTAGAAGTTGAAAAGTGTGGTACATTCCTCACCATGGTGTCTATTGTTGTAGATTTTATCCCCTTGCCCATGCATCCGAAGGAAGAAGTACTCAGGAGTCCAATATGTCTTACGCTGAAACTGGTTTAATAATACTTGATCAAGGAGAATGAAGGAATAACCAGTACACAGTTGGCATTGATGTTCCCTTCAGTTCTGGCGTTTCTGTCCTCTGGGATAGTCTTTAAGCATTCACAGATAAAGTCATGATGAACCTATGCCCAAATAAGGTCACACCCAACACACTGAGTTAGCGTATTAGTCTGAATATGCAAACACAGGAATTATGAATACACAAGGTCTGAGACCACAGTTCAGCACCTCTGGCTCTACAGCTCAGGGTCAGTGTTATCCAAAACAGATTACAGTTTACGTCTTCTCCGGTCAGAGAGACAAGACAAACACCTCTTCGACCTTAGCTACCATAGCAACACTATCAGGTTGTTCACTTGTTTATCCGAAAGGAGAAGACAGCTGCATCTACTGTTCTAAAGGAGAGACAGTATGTCTGTTAAAGGTTAAAACAGGTATCTTAATGGTATGGCTCGAAGGCCTTAGCATAACCACTAGAGAATGGAAAATTCCCTAACATCTATCATCCCAGAAAAGGTTCTCTACGAGTGGTGTTTGATTGTGGGGCCACATATCAAGGAACATAATTAAACAATGAACTATTGCAAGGGCCTAACCTCACCAGTTCCCTGCTCGGAGTGCTCACCGATTTAGGCAGGAGCCCGTGGCATTTATGGGTGACGTACAGGCTATGTTCCATCAGGTGAAGGTTGCAGAACAAGACAGAGACTTTCTACGCTTTCTCTGGTGGCCAGAAGGAGACCTCAACAAAGAGCTCAAAGACTACAGAATGACTGTGCACTTGTTTGGAGCAGTTTCGTCCCCCAGTTGCGCTAGCTACGCGCTAAGGAAAACTGCTGATGACAACAGAGGCAACTTTTCTGATGAGGCTGTTCATGCTGTCAAGCGAAACTTTTATGTTGACGACTGTTTGATGAGCTTGGGCTCAGAAGAGGAGGCCATGAAAATGGTAAAGGAACTCAACTCTCTCTCTCGCTCAGGTGGATTCTTTTTGGAAAGATGGATAAGTAACAGTCGAGCAGTGTTGCAGTTAATTGCAGAAGATCAGTGGGCAAAGGATATAAAACAGCTGAATCTGGATCGAGACGATCTTCTGGTTGAGAGAGCTTTAGGTCTGCTTTGGTGTGTCGAGTCAGACTCCTTCAAATTCAAGATGGAGGTGAAACAGCAGTCTCTAACCAGAAGCGGAATGTTGTCCACAACCAGCTCAGTGTATGATCCTTTGGGTTTTCTGTCACCAGTTACTCTGCCCGCCAAGATGATGCAGCAAGAGCTCTGCAGGAGAAGCTGTGGATGGGATGATGTCATGCCACCAGACATCTTGAAACAGTGGGAAAGGTGTTTGGAAGAGATCAAGTTGCTGGCATCATTCAAGGTGGAAAGATGTGTGAAGCCTAAGGACTTTGGTGACCTCATGCACAGCCAATTACATCACTTTGCCAATGCCAGTAAAGATGGCTATGGGACTGTAACGTACATCAGGCTGAAGGACGACAGAGACCATGTTCATGTTGCTTTCCTATTAGGTAAGGCCAGAGTCACACCTCTAAAATCTGTGACGATCCCATGACTGGAACTTACAGCTGCAGTCCTGGCTGCCAGAGTGGACGTGATGCTAAAGGCAGAGCTTCAAATGCAGTTGGATGAATCTGTGTTTTGGACAGACAGTACGTCAGTTTTGAAATACATTAATAATGAGGACAAGCGTTTCCACACGTTTGTGGCAAATAGGATCTCCACCATAAGAGAGATTTCAAGCCCTTCCCAATGGAGGCATGTTGGCTCTAAAGACAACCCAGCCGATGATGCATCCAGGGGAATGAAAGTGCCTGATTTTCTTACAAACCACAGTTGGCTTGAGGGCCCCAGTTTTCTTTGGAAGTCTGAGGAATACTGGCCAGAAAATTCTGTTGATGATGTTAAGGTGGACTCCGATGATCCAGAGGTCAGAAAGGATGTTTTGGTGAACTCTACTGTTACTGATTCACTTAATGCCACTGACCGTCTCATGATTTACTTCTCAGACTGGAGGAAACTCAAGGTGTCGGTAGCCTGGTTTCTCAGGCTGAAAACGCATTTGTTGCAGCTCAGTTGTCAGAGAAATGGTCTGAAGGCCTCTGATCCACAAGATGGGCAAGTGGTAGGACAAAAGACCACAGTAACATCAAGAAGTAACAACCTGACGCCCAAAGAACTGTTGGAAGCTGAGTTGGCCATCATATGCTATTGTCAGCAGCAAAGGTTTGAGGAAGAAATTTCCTCCTTGCTATCTGAGAAGAGAACAGTAAGCAGACAAAGTTCCATCTACAAAAAAAATGGAAAATGGGCTTGGAGGAAGGCTAAGCAAGGGAGCAATGCCATTAGAGGAGAAACATCCCCTCATCCTCTCCAAAGATCAGCATATCTCCAGGCTTATCCTCAAACATATCCATCAGTCATTAGGACACAGTGGACAAAACCATACTCTGTCAGCTCTAAGGAGGAATTGGATTACCAATGCAAATGCCGCTGTGAGGAAAATCATATCTGACTGCAGTTTTTGCAGATGTTATAATGGGAGAGCTATGGAGGAAAAGATGGCGGTTCTTCCAAAGGAGAGGATTATTCCAGACTTACCTCCATTTACGAACGTTGGAGTGGATTATTTTGGACCTGTGGAAATCAAGAAAGGGAGAACAACTTGCAAATGTTATGGAGTGATATTTACCTGCATGGCAAATAGAGCAGTTCATTTGGAGGTGGCAAACTCGCTTGAGACAGATGCCTGCATCAATGCTACACGTCGGTTCATCAGCAGGAGAGGTCAAGTTGTCCATATCAGGTCGGACAACGGAACCAATTTTGTTTGAGCTGAAAGAGAACTGAGAGAGGCTCTTGCTGCATTGAATCATGAGCAGATTCAAGGAGCTCTGATTTCCGCTGGAGTTGAATGGCGTTTCAATCCACCAGCGGGATCCCATCATGGCGGAGTTTGGGAACGTATGATACGCCTGGTAAGGCGCATTCTCAACTCAGTCTTGCACCAGCAGATGTTGGATGATGATGGACTTCACACAGTTATGTGTGAGGTAGAAGCCATTCTGAATGATCGTCCAATTACAAAGCTGTCTGACAACCCAAATGACTTGGAGCCTCTCACACCAAATCACCTTCGTCTGTTAAAGGGAAAACCCGCCTTACCACCTGGGCTTTTTGAACCCCCCGACATGTATGTGCAACGTCGCTGGAGACAAGTTCAGTATATCTCAGATCTGTTTTGGAAACGATGGGTCAGGGAATGCCATTATTGCAAGAGAGACAGAAGTGGAACCAAAGGAAACGGAGTTTGACAGCTGGAGATGTCGTCGTCATCATAGATTCTTCAGCCCCACGCGGTTCCTGGCCTCTCGCCAAAGTGCTGGAGGTTTTTCCTGACAAAAGGGGCATGGTACGTTCTGTCAAACTGCAGACCAAGAACAACATTATTGAGAGACCTGTTACCAAACTCTGTTTGAAACAGGAGGTGTAAATTGAATCATGTTAGTTTGCATTTCTGTGTATGGTAACGGATATTTTCGCATTTGGCTCCTGTTGTTATTGTTGTATTGAATTGTTATGTCTGCCTGCCATGATCAGAATCAGAATCAGAATCAGAAATACTTTAATGATCCCCGGGGGGAAATTGTTAGTGTTACAGTTGCATCCATTATAGAAAAATAAAATATAGAAATTAAGATAGAAATATGATGTAGAGATAAAACTTTAAGGAATAAAAATAAAATATTAAAAATATGTACAGCATATTATATAAAGCAATATGTACAAATATATACAGCAGTGGTTAACATAATAGTGTAAAAACAACAAAGTGTCGTTGCCATGGTGACGTGATTGAAGTCACCTGAGATGGCGATGAATGCACTCAGGTCTTGAGTCTGGAGACGGGCTATGGCGGAGTGAATGACGTCACACGCCCACGTCAGGTTGGCAGAGGGAGGAATGTACACGGTCACAACAATGGCATGTGAAAACTCCCATGGCAAACAACACGGCCTGAGTCCAACAGCCAACAGTTCAATGTCCGGGCAACAGATACGTTCCTTGATGGTAATGTGACCAGGATTACACCAACGGTTGTTGAGTAGAACGGTCAGCTCCCCTCCTTTGCGCTTACCGCTCTTAGTGCAATCCTGATCGGCCCGAACAGCCTGAAAGCCGCTGATGGAGACGTTGTTGTCCGGTATGTCCTGGTGCAGCCATGTCTCTATAAAGCACATCAGGCTACACTCCCGGTACTCCCTCTGACTCCTGGCGAGTGCTGTTGGCGCTTCCATCTTATTAGCCAGCGACCTCACGTTGCCCATGATGAGAGAGGGGGGACACGGCTTATATCTCCTCTTCTCAATAAGCCTCCGTAGCTTCGACCCGGTTCTCTTCCTCCGCTGCTTCATTCCTCGTCTGCATCCTCTGTGTGTCCGTATCCAGAGCTCTTCAGGTATGCTTATTGATCTGGCCGCAATGTCAGCTAGCTTAAGAGCGATCAGCTGATCCCTCTGGCATGGAGTTGCTAGGCAACAATGTCAACAAACAATGGCCCAGCTGAGTGAAAAAAGTACTTCCACGGCGAAAAAACTGATCAAAAACTCTCTCTACCAGCATGTTTAGAGAGGGCACAGCTTAACAAAGTTGCTTACAAAAAGTCAGGCAATCATAAAAAATGATAGTAAAGTTGGAAAATAGAGACAAACGTCAGGAGGATGAAGCCAGGCGTGCGCGGCATAATAACAATTAGGGTGGTGTAGGACAAAGGTGAATCAATGATTTTGTGATGGTGTATGACTGGGACGTGCATACTCGACTGCCCATACGCTGCCATACTCGACAATTATATTGCGCATTGTCGGACTCTAATCACAATCGAGCACACACACAATACAACATTGTGACGGCATGATGGTAAGCGTGTCGCGGTGCTGAAAGATTTAGAATCAGACAGCATTTGATCATTCCTATGGTTTGTTAAAAAAGTCAGGGATTTTTTTTTGTTTTTTTCTTTCTTGCACACTCTAGAGACGTCCGCTAAGTTTAAAAAACACACTGGCAGCAGCGCACATGATCTAGACACTGTTTCTGTCACCTGAGTTAACAGGTGTAGATGACTGTGTTTGGAGCTGAGGAGAGGATATGAAAAAAAGTGTAACTATCTGTGGAAAGGGGCAAGGTAATGATAATGGTGAACTTTTTGACATCAGTTAAAACAATAAGTGTTGTTTGTGTGTGTAATAATGGGTCAATTGATAATACAAAGAAATAATGAGCTCTTTCTACTCCCTTTCATTCAGATTTTGGGAGTTTTTGTTTTTATTGTCGCCAATTCAATGCAAAATAATTTTTCTGACTGGTTTATTGTCCGTTATTGCCATGTATCTCGCTTTCAGAGAAAGTCCTTCTTTCTCTTTCTCTCAGTCCGTATCTTCACCGTCTTCCACTGACGTCACTCCACAGAGCGCACATGGCTACTTTATATGCACAGGTGCTGATTTGCATTGACCATATATGGTTGTGGTTGGTTTGGCCGTGTAGAGGGGCGAAATATGAGGGAAATTGCGGCGAGTTGTGCGTATGCACAGTTTGATAGATCTGAAAAGGGTTTAAATATCCGCTCGGAAATCCGGTTAGGGTTAGGGTTAGGACGTTTGATAGAACATTAAGTGTTGCCATTTAGACATTTAGAGGCCCATGTCGGAGTGGTGGGATGTGGACGTTGCCACCCACCCGCGCCTATCGCTATATTCTGTTTAGCCATGGTCGGAGTAGTGGGCAGTCGGAGTAATGGGTAGTCGGAGCATTGGGTAGTCGGCCTGTTGCTACGCACCCGTATTGACTATCGGGTCTCACTGGGTAATTGGCAGTCATGACTATATATGGTAGGAACCCTTCTTTGTTTGGTCAGGTGTTCCACCCGGAAGGGGAAGGTTTTTTGACCACTGAAGCAGCTAGGTGCTAGTTACATGTGTGGATGTTTTGAGTGTTTGTAAACATGTTCAAGTTTGATGGACACTGACGAATTTGTGAAGGAAATAAATGGACCAAGTGTTCAAACGGCAAGTTTGATTCAGACTTTAATTCATCAGACATGGTAACAATCAGCGCGTCAATTATATTACTCCGGTGCAGCACCTCAGTGGCTCAAAGCGTTGGCTTGGCCTTTACAAATAATAATAATAATGATAATAATAATAATATAATAATAATAATAATAATAATAGTAACTAGAACTGCAAGCAGTTATGAACGGGGGCCAAGCCTCCCGTGCGACTGGCCCCCGGGCGTCGCGGAGCCCACGCAACGCAAACGGCTCTGTTTCGTGACTGGGAGGCACGTTGCCGAGATTTGCTGTCGAACGTGGGCTCAAACAAGGCTGCCCTCTCTCTCCATTCCTTTTACTGTAATGGGAAGAGCTCCTCTGTATTATTGCTGAATATGTTTGTTGTAACAAGTCACGCCCACTTTGACCAAACATAACAAAACTTTACGACCCGGCTCAGGAGCGACTCCAGATCATGCTCCCCGAATTTCGTGTGGATCGAGCAACTTTTGTGTCGCTTGATATTACCGTGTTTATAGTGCCCCCTGCTGGCCAATTTGCACCAAATTGGGTACAGATTTCCTGAAAAAAAATTCTAGGCGGAAATGGGCGTGGCCTAGCCCAAGTGATTGAGGTATATTCAGGGAATCTGTGGATATGACATTTTTGAATGTGCGACATACAGTGTCGGAGTTATAGGCCAAAAGGCGTTGCCCTTGGTTACAGCGCCCCCTGCTGGCAGACATATGTCATTTTTTGTGCCTGAGGTCCCTGCAGGGGTCTGGACCAATCCTCCAAATTGCACCGCCCTCCCATGCACGGTTTAGGCTGCAGTACCACTTTTACCGGGGGAAAAATAAAAATAACTAGAACTGCAAGCAGTTATGAACGGGGACCAAGCCTCCCGCGACTCGCCCGCGCGTGGACCCCATGCAACGCGAATGGCTCCGTTTCGTCACCGGGAGGCACACCGTCAAGATCTGCTATCGAACGCTGGGTCGAACAAGCCTGCCCTCTCTCCCCATTGCTGTTATTGCAATGGGAAGAGCAGTGTGAAAGGCTGAATATGTTTGTTGTAAGAAGTCACGCCCACTTTGACCAAACATCACTAAACTTTACAGACGGCCTCGGGAGCGACTCCACATGGCGCTCGCCAAATTTCGTTCGAGTCGGAGCAACTTTTGTGTCGCTTGATTTTTCTCAGTTTACAGCGCCCCCTGTTGGCCAATTTGCACTAAATTTGGTACAGAGCCTCTGGCTGACCTCTGAAACAAGTGATTTGAGTTTCATGTCGATAGCTTTTACTTTGACAAAAATATGCAATGGTATGTGTTTTTTAGCTAGCAGAAAAAATTGTTTATTTATAAGTAGCGCATTTTTTGGAGTAGCAAAATTCTTTTGATAACTTTTGATCAGGCATGTCTGGAGATTGTGTGTGCAAAGTTTCGTGCAGATGGAGCGTAAATCCTAGGAGAAGTTCGAAAAAGTAGGTTTTTGATGTGTAGCGACTTACCAAGAGAAATATGCTGTGGGAGTGGGCGTGGCCTATGTCAAAAGATGCGGCTCTATTCAGGGAACAAGTGGATATAAAGTTTATGAAGATGTGATTAAAAATGTGGAAGTTACAGGCCAAAATGTGTTTGCATCCATTACAGCACCACCTAGTGGAGTAGACGCACAATTTTTGGTGTGGGTGGTCTGTGTCCTATATATACCCTGTAAATTTCACAGCCCTCAGCGTAATACTTGAGCTAAAATAAATGTTTGTTGTTTATCTCGCAATAAGCCACGCCCACTTTGACCAGTCGGGATTACCTTCAAGATATGGCCTCAGGAGTGACCCAACATCATGCCCACCAAATTTGGTAAAAATCGGTTTTGCCCTTTAAGAGATATAAATGTCCCATATTTGCAGCGCCCCCTAGTGGCCAACATTAGCCAAATTTGGCTCACACACCCACAGTCACATGCCAACCAAAGATCTCAGACTTGGTGTAATTAGGATTTATTTTCACCGAAATATGACACTGTTCGCGTTTTTATCGCTAGCTATAAAATTTTATTCGTTAATAATTTGTGCATATTATGACCGAACAGAATTCTTTTGATAACTTTAGATCAGGTCCATCTGAAGACCGTACATGCCAAATTTCACACTGATTGGACAAAACCCCTCAGAGGAGTTCGAAAAAGTAGGTTTTACAGTTTTCGTGATTTTGCGGGACAAAAATGGGGGCGGAAATGGGCGTGGCCTAGCCCAGGGGATTCAGGGCTATTCAGGGAATCTGGGGATATGAGCCTTTTGAATGTGCAACAAACGGTTTGGGAGTTATAGGCCAAAAGGCGTTGCCCTTGGTTGTAGCGCCACCTGCAGGCGGACATATGTGATTTTTTGCGACTGAGGTCCCTGCAGGGGTCTGGACCAATCCTCCAAATTGCACCGCCCTCCCTTGCACGGTTTAGCCTGCAGCACCACTTTTATCAACGGAAAAATAAAAATAAGGAGGAAAAATAAATAAATAAATAAAAATCTGAACAAAAACAATAGGGTTCCCAGCACTGCTGGTCCTGGGAAACGCGTATGCTTGTGCATACGCGTCCCCCAAGCCCCGCGGGCTTGGCCCCCTAATAATAGAGAAGAAAAAAAATTAAAATCCGAACAAAAACAATAGGGTTCCCAGCACCGCTGGTCCTGGGAACCGCATATGCTTGCATATGCGGTCCCCAGGCCCCGCGGGCTTGGCCCTTAATAATAACAACAATGTGATAAATGTTTGATTGATTAAGTGAGTTATAATAATCCACAGTAGAAGGTGCAGCAGTGATCAGCGATCCATGCGCGGCCACAGTCCATGGGAATCTGCACGATGACAAAGCAGAAAGACTCCGGCGAAGGAATCAAGTCAGTAACAGGCATTAATGGAACATAAACATCTGGGGAGAGAGATGAAGAAAAAGGGGAGCTCAGTGTGTCTTGGAGTCCCCCAGCAGCCTAAACCTATAGCAGCATAACTAGGGGCTGGTCAGGGCAAACCTGAGCCAGCCCTAACTATAAGCTTTATCAAAAAGGAAGGTTTTAAGTCTACTCTTAAATGTAGAGATGGTGTCTGCCTCCCGAACAGAAACTGATGATGGTGGATGGTTCCACAGGAGAGGAGCTTGATAACTGAAAGCTCTGGCTCCCAATCTACTTTTGGAGATCTTTGGGACCACCAGTAAGTCTGCACCTTGAGACCTAAGTGTTCTAGTCAGATGGTAGGGTACTAGAAGCTCTTTAAGATATGATGGTGCCTGATCATTAAGCGCTTTGTAAGTAAGGAGAAGGATTTTGAATTCTATTCTAGATTTTACAGGTAGCCAGTGCAGTGAGGCTAATACAGGAGTAATATGCTCTCTTATCCTAGTTCCTGTTAGTATACGTGCCGCAGCATTTTGAATCAACTGCAGACTCTTTAAAGACTTATTGCTGCAGCCCGATAATAACGAGTTGCAGTAATCTAGCCTAGAAGTAACAAATGCATGGACTAGTTTTTCTGCATCTGTTTGAGACAGGATGTGCCTGATTTTTGAGATATTGTGGAGGTGAAAAAAGGCAGTCCTTGAGATTTGTTTAATGTGGGAGTTAAAGGACAAATCCTGATCAAAAGTAACCCCCAGATTCCTTACTGTGGTGCTGGAGGCTAAAGTAAAGCCATCTAGAGTAGCTATATCAGTGGTTAGTTTGTTTCGATTTTTAGGTATTTAGGGCTATTTAGGGCCAAGTACAATAACTTCGGTCTTATCTGAGTTCAGAAGCAGAAAATTGTGGGTCATCCAGGTCTTAACATCCTTAAGACATGCTTAAAGTTTGGCTAACTGATTTGTTTCATCTGGTTTTATCGATAAATATATTTGGCTATCATCTGCATAACAGTGAAAGTTAACTGAGTGGTTTCTAATAATACTGCCTAAGGGAAGCATATATAAAGTGAATATATTGGCCCTAGCACTGAGCCTTGTGGAACTCCATAACAATGGCCAAAGCGCAAAACCTCCTATCTGCAGAATTTTCTGATTTCCGGATTTCACTTTGGATGATGAGAACAAAGAAGGCTGCACTATTTAGTGTGTCTGCAAGATAATCCTGCCCTTTGCTGTGACAGAAAAGTCACCTGACCAAAACCTCCAATTAGCATCGCGGGAAAATGTTGAAGCGCAACACCTCCTATCTGCATCAGCAACAGACCAAGCTGAAACTTTGGACTTCTGTGGTATATAGACCCGTCTAAATGTCTGTCAGATTATAATAATCAGTTGTTTTCAAAATAAAACGTGTCTTCCACCCTTACTAGTGTCAAGTTAATGATAAAAATAATCTGAATCACGCAGGGTACCGTTTTAGCGCTCAGTGGTGAAACTTTTATCACACCAAATAGGTGAGTTGATTGAAAATGTTAGTATAGGAGCCAAAGCACCATAGATGTCATTTGGGATATGGGATAGGCTTTTATTTTATTTCTATAGGTTATTTGCCTACAGCCATAGCCTACTTTGGACATTGAAACTCAGTTTAATTGTATTTTAGTTGTATTTTCTCAGTCTAATTAATGTTTAGATTGATAACTTTGGATATATTTTGCACTAGCATATTTATTTAGGTAGATTAGCCTAGGAAACTCTTTTATTTAGCTCAGAGTTCATGTTCGTTTTTTGGGCTACCGGCCCTTTAAGAGACTCGGAGACTGGCTGCGCTGTCAGCTGAGAGTGTCTGTGAACTGTGAGGGGAGAGACGGCGGTGAATTGGGACTGAGAGCATACAGTTTTCTTACCGTAGCTGAAGCATTATTTTCGTGGCAAATAGCCAAGTTTATAGTTTAGTTAAGGAAATATAATTTACTCCTGTAATAAGATTTCGCCTGTGGAAGAATAAACATTAATTTGTCATCTTTTTACATCGGAGTTCAGTGCAAGCAACGAACGTATTTCAGCACGAGTAATGTCAATCAAGTCAGTGGACCGCCGGCCCTCACATTAGGGATAACACTTGAAACAGCACTGTAGAATGTTTTGATCTCAAAATGAGCGTAATTGAGCGCTGTAAATGAGCGTTATTTAATAAAAAATCGTGTTTGTTAGCCCAACTATTGCTAGGTAAAAACCTCCTACTATGTATGTAGATAGGAGTGGATCTTGAATTAGTACTGTTGGCTCCAGTACTCAAGGCCAGTGCACTGTATTACAGAACTAAGCTAGCCTGTCACAATTACACAATCTACAACCTTCATTCCCATGATGCCAAATGTTACTTTTGGCATGAAGGTGAAGGGGGGCTAGATGCCAACACATTTGCAACCTGTCCTCTGGATTACCTGAATAACAATGAAAGGTGCAAAGCAGCATCCACCATAATTGTGTACTCAGATGGATGCTCTTACCAGAACAGAAACAAAGTTCTTGCCAATGCACTGTATGACTTCTGCTGCAAAACCAAGAAATTTTCAAAAAATCCTGGAAAAGGGGCACACGCAAATGGAATGTGATAGCGTACATGCTGCCTGTGAAAGAGCACTCAGGGACAAAAAAATCTACATCCCCAGCAACTACAAAACGTACATAGAGGAAGCCCGTCCAAAGCAGCCCTACAAGGTTGAGTGCCTGAAGCATGACTTCTTCAAGACATACAATGATCTAACGTACTATTCAACAATCCGTCCTGGACATAAGGTTGGTGATCCAGTTGTCACTGACATCCGTCAGTTGAGATACAAAGATGGGTCTCTTGAGTACAAACTTGACTACGGTGAATCCGATTTTCTCCCTTTGCCTCAGAGGTGTAAAGAAAGCACTGGTCTGGTCAGGAGGAAATATGCAGAAACACCAAAATTAAAAAGTCAAAATATGATGACTTGCAAGCTCTGAAGGCTGTACTTCCTCAGGACTGCCATGCATTCTATGATGGTTTACCTCACTAAAAGGTGGACACTACTTGAATGGACACAGCATTAGCATTAAAAACTCTACCTACAGACTGTGAATAGAGTCCATTGTTTTATAAGATTTAATCTGGGATGCATTTTTACTTGGTAGTATACAAAACTGATTTTATGCTAGTCTGTGCACACAAAGTTCAGGGTTTTTACGTCACACTGTAAATTGGTTTAATTTAGCGTGGCTTCTTCCAGAAGCACACCTACTGCAGTACTGCAAGTTGACTAAGTCTTGCCGTTAGTTACAATTTTTTTTTTTTTTTTTTTTTTTTTTTTGCTGCAGTACATGGTGTTTTTTGAATCTTTGAGCCATCCAGTGAACAGTATTTTGCTCAATTTGTTCAGTATTATTGGAGGTTTTTGGGTTTGTTTCATGTGAGCAGCCATCTTTGTTCAATGTTTACTGTCTCACCTTGTAAGGTAAGCCGTATTGATCTTGGCTTCTTATTATTATTTGTTAGTTATGATGTTTATCTTGTGGGGTGAGTATGAGACGGCAGTGTTTGTGATTTGTGTCTGTATATGGGCCTTGAAGTTGTGGATCTTGCAGTGTATGGGAAGAGCACACATTCAAGTGCAGGAGGAAGATGCTGCTTTTCAGTTATTGTCTGCTAACTGTTTTTTAATGTCACTGACTTCATTTTATTTCCTTATTTAATTTAAACATAGTGGAAGTATTATTTACTTTATTATTATTATTATTATTATTATTGTTATTATTATTGTTATAAATCATTATTTTTGCACTACTTATTGTATACTGAAATATTTATTATTATTATTATTATTATTATTATTGTTATAAAACATTATTTTTGCACTACTTATTTTGTACTAAAGTTTTTTGTATTTATTTTTGTTATATTTACTAAATGCACAGCGTTTACTGCCTCACTTTGTAAGGACAAGGAAGCAAATACACTGAATTTCAGGAATTCCCCACTTTAGGAATTCTGACCCTAGTAGTGTAGTAACTATTACATTTACTACACTGGCCCATCTTTTTACCTGAAAACAAACTTAAATTTTTAATTTAATTTTAATTATTAACTTAATTTAGGGCATCTTTTTGTAGACCTTGCACCAAGTGCAAAAGCTCCTATCTGCAAAATGATCCAGGAAGAATGGGGAAAAACCTCCTATCTGCACTTTGTGAGGCAAAAATACCTAGTCTGTATTGTTAACACATAGTATAGTAATATAGTACTATAGAAGGTCATTAGTTACTTTCACCAGTTCTGTCTCTGTGCTATGGTGTACTCTAAAGCCTGACTGAAATTCCTCGAATAATCCATTGCGATGCAGAAAATCACACAGCTGATTTGCAACTGTTTTCTCAAGAATCTTAGAGAGAAAGGGGAGGTTCAATATAGGTCTATAGTTAGCTAAGACCTCGGGATCAAGAGTTAGCTTTTTAAGAGGAGGTTTAATTACAGCTAATTTAAAGGACTGAGGTACATAGCCTGCTGACAAAGAGAGATCTATCATGTCTAGTAGAAAAGTGCCAACTACGGGCAGACTTTCCTTAAGTAGTCCAGTTGGGATAGGATCTAGGAGACAGGTGGATGGTGGAAGAAATTGTTGAGGTTAATTGTGGAAGGTCAATGAGAGAAAAGCAGTCTAGATATACATCTGAGTGCGCAGCTACCTCTAAGGTTTCCGTGTTAGGGAATAAATTAATATTGGTAGGGGGCATAAGTTGATCAAGTTTGTCTCTAATAGATGTAATTTTATCATTGAAGAAGCTCAAAAAGTTATTACTGCTGAGAGACAGAGGAATATATGGTTCAATAGAGCTATGACTCTCTGTCAGCCTGGCTACAGTGTTAAAAAGAAACCTGGGGTTGTTCTTGTTATCCTCTATTAATGATTAGTAATAGGCTGCTTTAGCATTGCAGAGGGCATTCCTATAGGTTTTAAGACTATCTTGCCAGGCTAATCGAGACTCTTCCGAATTGGCACACACAGAATAAGAGTTAAAACAGCTTCTCAGATATTAGCTCTTGAGTCAACACAACACGCCCTGTGGCAGGTGGACAGCAGCAGTACTGATCCATATTCTGCTGTTTGCTTTATCACGGTTGTCAGAGCAGAGGAACGTGAGCCGAATTGTGCTACTTGTCCTGAGCCTACAAGGGATATTGATTGGAAAGTAAACACATGCATGCAGACCTATATGCACAAGCACATGTGTAGACATAAAAAAACGCACAAAGGTGCACATATAAACTGGGGAAGAGCGAAAGTGTGAGTTAAAGTGTGGAGTGAAAGTGTGGACAGGAGGCCCAACATGATAAAGTGTCCTGTAGAGTGTCTTTCCAGTGAACCAAATGCGGTGAAGAGCCCTCTAAGGTGCCCTTCCAGTGTGCAAATGTAGTATTATGCCCTCTAGAGTTCCCCTCCAGTGGACAAAACATGAGAAAGGGCTCTGTAGGGTGCCCAGCCATTGGAAAAATGTGGTAAAATGTCCCCGTAAAGTGCCCCTCTACTGAGCAAAATGTCATGAAATGCCCTCTAGGTTGCCCGACCAGTGGACAGAAAATGGTGAAGTGCCCTCTACAGTGCCCTTCCGGTGGACAAAACATGATAATGTACAGGGTGCCTTCCAATGGACACAACATGATAAAGTTCTTTCTTGGGTGCTCCTTCAGTGGACAAAATGTGATTCAGTGCCAACTAGGCTACCCCATATGCAAAAAAAAAAAATTGTTTGCCTCTATGTTCCTCTAAATGGTTAAATAGTTAGCTGGTTCCCTTTATGTTTCAGTTAGAGAGGTATAGTGGTTGTTGTACTTGAAGCCACATAACAAATATCTGTAACAGAGAGTCTTCATGTGCACGTGGGAAAAACTTGATGTTTGTATTACACTCTTTTTGGCTCTAAAGCATTTTAAACAGAAAATCCCGTGTGCCAGGGTGAGCGTCAGGCATAACAGAATCGATCACTGAGAATCCAGCTTCATTTCACCTTATTCACCGACTCACATCCACTGATTACCTGCAACGATATGAGTCTCTGCAGAGTATTAAACACAAAATCATCTATTCTACATTTCTCATTCTCCAGTCTTTTATTGAATGTAGTTGAATTCAAATGAATCCAGGGAGGATACAAAAACAAGAAAAACAATATTTTCAGTTACTAAAAAGTTCATCATTGCTTTAAAATGTGTAAAGTCAGTTTAAAAAGTTGGACTTTTTACACAAAAGGACATTGTTTTAACCTTGAAGTTTTAAAGGGGACTGTGGCTGATTTTTTTTTTTAATTACTTACTTAATTTCATTACTTGCCCAGGGTTTGGGATGAGTGTCCAAAGTGGTGTCCTTCTCTTTAAACCAACTCTCATTAACTGTTACCAAGCTCTTTCAACCCCATTAAGTGCAGGAGCCAATTTTTGGTAAATCTAGTGCTGCCTTGAGAAGTTAAACTAGGGCTATACTCATTAAAGTGGCCTCATTAAAACATCTTATTACTCTGATTACCTTTATTATGTGCTAGCAAGAGCTCTGTGGTGGTGTGGTGGGCCAGTGATTCAGCAAGACATTACCACTCCACAAAAATTAGAGAATCAATTCCATATAAAGCTTAAAACCTCTGGCCTAATTATATCTAACCAACTGTTATGATCAAGCACTTCAGTAAAATGTTTTGTGGCACTTATTCTTGGGGCACTGGTGGCCTAAAGGTTAGAGAAGCGAGCTTGTGACCGGAAGGTCGTCGGTTCAATCCCCAGACCGGCAGGATTAATCTGGGTGGGGAAAGTGAAAAATCAGCACTTGTCCAGCACTTGTCCTCATTACCACCACTGAGGTGCCCTTGAGCAACCGCTCCAGTGGAGCTGCTCAGTGGCCGGCAGATAAGACTGTGGTTGTACTGGGCAGCTTCCAGGTGTGAGTGTGTAACTGTGTGAATGTGATCAGGGCGTTCCTGCAAAAAGAGAGCCTCACTCTCAGTGAACCTACCCTGAATAAATAAAGGTTAAAAAAAAAGTGTGTGCAGTATGCCATTTGGTAAAACCTTGCTCTCTCAGTCCACCTATTTTACTTCTTGGCCACTTCTTTCTGGTCTGTTCCCAACACTGTTGGCTCTGTGCTCAACAATACAAACAAAATTTGTGATGAACTGCAACAGGTAGTTTTATTCATTATAATTTGTAACTAAAACCCTAAAGCCTCTGATAGATATCTAGATTGTTAAAATCTACAGTTGTGGTCAAAAGCTTGCATACACTTGTAAAGAGCATGTATATTGTGGCGTTTCCAGTGATTCCTATAACTCTTAATTTTCTATGATGGAACAATTGAAAGACATGTTATTGTCACAAAAAACAATCATGCATTTTGGTTCTTTCATAAGTTTATTGCAGGTCTTCTGGAAACATGATGAAATCTGCTGGGTCAAAAATATACATACAGCAACTTTGATTCACTCATTAGACTCAACCACAAATGGTACAAGGGGAAGGTCCAAGGAGCTCAGCATAGATCTGAAACCGTGAATAATTGACTTGAACATGTTAGGAAAGTCACCTGAAGCCATTTCAAATCCAAAAATCAACTGTGAAGACAATTGTTTGTAAGTATAAAGTGCATGGCACAGTTGTGTCACTGCCACAATCAGGAAAAAGACGTTAACTATCACCTGCTGCTGAAAGGCAATTGGTCAGGATAGTCAAGTCACCCAAGAATCACCAAAAAGCAGGTCTGCAATGAATTAGAAGCTGCTGGAGCACAGATGTCAGTGTCCACATTCAAGCATGTTTTACATTGCCGAGCTGAGAGGCTGCTGAGCAAGAAGGAAGTCCTTGCTCCAGAAGCAGCACCTTAAGGCTTAAGGTTTGCTGCTGATCACATGGACAAAGAAAAGGCTTTCTGGAGATATTTTCTATGGTCAGATGAAACAAACATCGAGCTATTTGATCACAAAGACCAGAAAGATGTTTGGAGGAGAGACAGTGAGGGCTTTAACCCCAAGAACACCAAACTACCATCAAACATGGTGGTGGTATTAATATGCTCTGGGGCTGTTTTGCTGCCAGTGAAAGTGAAATTTACAGAAATTAATGGAATAATGAGGAAGGAGGATTACCTCCTAATTCTTCAGGAAAACCTAAAATCATCAGCCAAAAGGTTGGGTCTTGGATGCAGCTGGGTGTTCCAACAAGACAGTGACCCCAAACACACATCAAAAGTGGTAAAGAAATGGTTAAATCAGACTAGAACTAAGGTTTTAGACTGGTCTTCCCAAAGTTCTGACTGAAACCCCATCAAGACCCTGTGAACTGTGCTGCAGAAACAGGTCTGGCAGAAAGGCAACAAATTTCATTGAACCACACCAGTTCTGTCAAGAGGAGTGGTCAAACATACAACCAGAAGCTTGTGGACGCTACCAGCAGAGCCTAATTTAGGTGAAAATGTCCAAGGGACATTTATCCAAATATTAGCATCACTATGTACTTTTTTGACCCAGCAGAATTTGGAAGAAGAAGAAAGCAGAATTTCCAGTTGACCTTTAATAAATTTATGAAAGAACCAAAATGCATGATTATTTTTGTGACAAAGACATGTATTTCAATCATTCCATCATAGAAAATTAAGAGCTATAGGAATCATTGGAAACTGTATGTAAGTATTTTTTCATGGCATTAAATATTCATGTCTTAAAAAGCAACAGTAGCTGTGTTTCCTTGTCGGGGAAATGTGAAGCAAAACTTTGAAATGTTAAAAAAAAAAAGCAAATTAGGCACATTTCCATCAACCAGTTTGGAGCGTATAAATTAGGCTAACCAAAGCATAGTTTCGTCAGAAGTTGGCAGTATATGCAAGGAGTGTTGTGTATTAATGAGTGTTGTTCATTGAACATGCACATGTTTTTGGTGAACAGTGAACTGAACAGATCAGTTTGCAACTAATAATAAACAAGTTCAGAGTTCATGATGCTCACATCCCCAACTGGTAAATATGATGCAGCAGAGAGAGAGAGAAAGAGAAATGAAATGTGTGAAATGGATGGACAATAATTGGGAGGTGATATAACTGTCTTTCATTGTTCACCTTGAGCAGGATGACCCAGGCTACACTGCAGACTGGAGTCTCTGGTACACTAAAAGATTGACAGATAGACTCGTTTCATATAAGCTCTGCTCTTCTATCTCATCTCTTTCTTTAGTTCTTGTGCATTCCAGTTGAACTGAGAAGTCAGAATTTACCAGACATTCTCAAATTGTTGTAAATTGTTCTTCATAACCATACTTACAAGTTATCTTGGCCATTTAATACAAAAAACATGAATATTGCGCACCATTTAGCATGACACCAATATATAATCTCCAGCGTCACAGGTTCTGTTTAAAATTAAATTTAAAAATGGAAGAATTAATGTGAACTAGTTCATTTTTGGGACTGTGATCTTCAAAATTCAAAATTGAATTCACAACTATGAATTATTCATTGAGGTCATTTTAATGTCCTGAAATCTGAGCTAGCTCTTATGAAGTGTGAACTTGTACAACACTGTAGACAATGATATACATGGTCGTAATAAACAAAGTAAAGGAAATACAGCTTGTAAACTGAAAAAAAACAAACAGTTGTTTGCCGACCACCAATAGATCCTCGAGGGAGAAGAAGAAGAAGAAGAATGGCAGCGGAAACAGCTTCAGCTTCTTCTTCTTCTTCTTCTTCAACTTTTTACTTTAGCCCTTTCCTCTTTCTGTTGCCATCTCCCACTAAGAGCATTAACTCTTTCGAAAGAACAAAATCACCACAAGCTAGCATAAAAACTTTTTTGTGAAACTGAGTATTCATTAATCAAATTTTCATTAATCTTTTCTGATGGGATGCTGTAAAATGCACATAAAATACAATGTTGGAAAGCTATGCTTCCATCATCATCACTTTGCATTTGGGAAATAACATTTGTGTATAATTATTATTTATTCATGGCTGAACACTCAAGAACTGATCACATTTGATTAACAGTGCTGGGAATATAAGCAAACAACCCTACAACTGCCATCACATTCTGATTCAAATGTTCCTAAATTCTGATTGGTGCACAGAAATGCATGCTATTATCTTTTCCAAAGGAGCCCCTCCCACCAGTGAGGAAAACAAGGAAAAAAAAATACATATACAGAAAATTCTCTTGTGAGATTATAACTGGACCTTCATCGCTCATAGAACAAACTTATTGATATGATAGATTTTCACTGTCTTAACATAATCTCAGACTTGTGTGATATTTGTTGGTTGAGATTTTTTCTGGTTTTATCTACTGTGTATAACTAAGAGTCCACAGCTCTGAAAGCAGTAGTCAAAGGATAACCAAATGTGGCAGCAGAATTAAAGGACTGAATTACATTACATACTGCACAATTGTGTTTGTGCACAACAATAATTAAGAATTGCTGGGGAAAAAAAACAACGAGTCAATAAAAGAAAATCATGTATGCTACTGTTACTGTAACTTCAGTGAAACAAGACTTTACTGAGCAACTATTTTCCGTAGAATAACAATTTGAAATTTACTTTAACTGACCGTAAGACTGATGAATACTTTCAGCAGACATTTATAAAGAAAAGTTTTTGACATACAGCAAGTGTGATAAAACAACATGAGGAGGATTATCCATGAACTATATATAATGTGCACAGATCTTAACATCTTTACAGGCACAATCAAAATACTGTATCGGACTGGGTGATGTGATGTTTACTGTATGTGATTCTGTACTGTTAAAAATGTGTTATGTTCAGCTATAGTCAAAAAGTCTGTTATGGCAATTACTGAGTTGTCCATAATGTCAGAACACGTTATTCTCTGTGAAGTTCATGTGTTTTTAGACACTGTGAAGCCTGTCAGTCAATACCAGCACCTATGACAGTGATTTGTGTGAGATACCCACCTGTGATTGGCGGAGGCTAGATGAGGGAGGGTTATTGTTATTCCTGCTAGTTCAGGTGTGTGTGCGTGTATGTGTAAGCTGACGAGCAGGAGTTGTGAAGTGAGCCACTAATGCAGAGAACACGTTGTACAAGCAGACAGGTTTGTTGTTTTGGCACTGGCTATGGCCTACAGTAGCCTATGTTCAAGTTACTGAATAAAAAGCTAGCAAAATGAGGTTATGCCTTGTAGCCTCATTGTTAAGGGACACTACAGTTGCTGTCAGAAAAGTGAATGGACTTTGCTGACGAGGTTACTTGCACTGCTGGCTATCCTGTTGACAATCTGCTAACTGCCGCTGCTGTGAGTGTTTCTGCCAGCGGGTAACATGTCTCTGCAGCCAATTTTTCCATGATTGAGCAGGAGGAGGGATCCAGTGAGCAGAGGGGTCATGGCACGGACATGGCTATGAGAGCTGCAGGACATGGAGAACAGGTGAGAGAGATGTTCTGTTCTGTTCCCACCTGAGCCCGCCCTGCCTTTCATCCTTGACACTGATGCAACAATGTCGGTTCTGGTGCTGTGCTGGCTCAGGTGACATCTAGTGGGGAGAGAGTGGTGGCATGCCACAGATGGATATAAGAAGGCTGAATGTTGCTACTGTGTCACCAGATGGGAGCTACTCACTGTGGTCAGTGCCATCCTGCAGTTTAAATACTACTTCTGGGGCCTCCACCTCATCGTCAGGACTGACCACTCGGCTTGGCAGTGGCTCATGTCTTTCAGAGAACTGGAGGGTCAGCTGGCACGTTGGATTGAAGAGCTACAAGCATATGATTTCACTGTAGTCCACACACTGGGGGCACAACGCGGAAACACAGATGCACTTTCCCACTGCTCTAGCAGCGCTGATGGGTGCAACTACTGTGAGAAAAGTAATACTGTAAAAGTAATACTGGAAGTATTAAAAGTAATACTGGAGGGAGAGCGGCTGAAGCCTGATGAGAAATGTGCAGTGGTGGGTGCAGAGGGGCCGACAGCCAGCCATGGACTAGCAGCAATGAGGAGGAGGGGCACAAACAGGAGGAGGATATGGACATAAGACCAGCACTCACTCACATGGGTGGTGGACAGCACCAACCACCATGGGAGGACATTGCCATTTTCTCCCAAACCACTAAGTGACTCTGGTCAATGTTTGAATCTCTGTACCTGTGTGATGGGGTGCTGTAGAGGAGGTGGAAAGAATCTCGGACAGGTCTTCTACTGGGGCCAACATAGACTATTGCCGCCACAGCGAATCAGCACTACATGTAAAGGCCCCACAGACAGATCTCATCAGCTCCAGCAGTTCCCAGCTGGGTGCCCCCTGGAGAGGAGGGATTGATGTCCTGGGCCCGCACCACATCCCTTCACCCATAGAGCTGTGGCCTAGTTGAGAGATTTAACCACATGCTAGCACAGCAACTGGTCAGAGATGATGGTAGGCAGGCCCCTCAACACCCCTATGGACCCTCTGGGGCCAGAGTATGCCAGGAAGCTCCAGGACCACCTCGAGTCTGCCCACGAGTTCGCCAGAGGTCAACTATTAGGCGCAGGAACAAGACAGAAAAGGAACTACGATGTGCACTGCAGAGGATGTTATTTTGAAGTTGGAGAGTCATTGTGGGTGTATTAACCCAGAGGAAAAGAGGGGCAGATGCCCTTTGCTGGACAGTGAGTGGGTTGGGCCTTGCAGGGTCCTAGAGAGACTGGGTGAATTCACATACAGGGTCCAGCTACCACCAAGAGGTTGGAAAGTTGCCTTGCATCGAAACACTGGGATCAAGGATCAAGGAGTGGGACACAAGGGACCCCAGACACAGTCCTAAGCCCCCAGCAAGCCCCCTTGGATATCTCATCCTGCCCCTCACAAACTGAACCTTTTTCCCTTTGCTCTGATCCCAGCCCTGCCCCAACCCCTGCTGCAGCCCCAGCCCTTTCCCACCCTAACCCAGTTTTTAGACACTGTGAAGCCTGTCAGTCAATAGCAGCACCTATGACAGTGATTTGTGTGAGATACCCACCTGTGATTGGCAGAGGCTAGATGAGGGAGGGTTGTTGTTATTCCTGCTATTCTGTGTGCGTGTATAAGCCAATGAGCAGGAGTTGTGAAGTGAGTCGCTGCGTAGAGAACACATTGTAAAAGCAGACAGGTTTGTTGTTTTGCCATTGGCTACGGCCTCCAGTAGCCTATGTTCAAGTTACAGAAGAAGAAGCTAGCAAAATGAGTTCATGCCTCATAGCCTTATTGTGAAAGGATGCAACAATACAGTCTGACTTATGTTAAACCATGATTTAACATTACTAAACCAAACTTAATGAAACAAGACTATCAGCATTAATGACTATGTCTTTTTTCAGTTTGTCACATTGATTTTTTGGTAACCATGGTAATTAGGGTTAGGACCTGATTTAAGGAAAAAAAAGCCATTACAGATGTACAGTTCCACAGTGTTCCTATCCTAGCTGAAGACAGAAAATGTGTGTTACACATCACACAACCTCCCAAAATCTTAAATAAACTCTCCCAAATTAAGGATAAACATTAAGCTGTCCTAACTTTACCTACTTTACATTTTCAATCTGCAGTGGTAGCTAACTTCAAACAGTAGCGTTCACTAACAGTGGCTAATGGTAGTGTCCAACAACAGTAGCTAATGGTAATGTTTTCTAACAGCATGTAATGGTAGTGTTTGCTAACAGCAGTTAAAGGTAGTGTCCACCAACAGTAGGTAGCGGTAGTGTTAGCAAGCAGTAGCTAAGAGTAGCTAATAGTAATGTTTGCTAACAGCAGCTAATGATAGTGTTTGCTAACAGTGGCTAAAGTTAGTGTCCACTAACAGTAGCTAAGGATAGTGTTAGTTAACAGTAGCTAAGGTAATCTTGGCTAAATTGTTCAATCTGCATGGTTGTTCTTTTACTGCTTTAACACAATAAATGCCGGCTATGGCAGGAACTGTTTCTGTTATCTTAGCCCACTCACTTTATTTGTTTTATCTTTTGATTTAGCAATGTTGTAAATTTCCCCGAAAGAACATCTTTTGCTTTTCAAATGTTATGTCTTGTAATGTAATGTAATGTCTTGAGGTTAAGTGCCCATTAGTGATGTGTCATAAACAAACCTGCTCTAAGAGCTGATTCTTTGTGGCGAACAAGAAGAGCCGACTCTCGTGGGGGAAAGCTGAATCTTCAGCCGCTTCTGCTCAGCTCTGCTCACTGCTCTGCTCACTGCTCTGCTCTGTTGCAGGCAGCGGCGGGACTTTATTTTGATGGGATCAAAATGCTGCCAATCACATGCAAGGACAGACTGTGCTTCTCAATCCTGGTCCTCAGGCCCCCCTGCCCTGCATGTTTTAGGTGTTTCCCTGCTCCAACACACCTGATTCAAATGATCAGCTCATCATCAAGCCTCCACAGAAGCCTGATAATGACCTGATCATTTGAATCAGATGTGTTGTAGCAGGGAAACATCTAAAACATGCAGGGCGGGGGATTGGGTCTGCAGCCAGCAATGCAAGGACAACTACTAGGATCATACCATTATGTGAAAGTAGGTGAAAGTAGGAAGGGGGGCAGACGCTCTGTAGACAGCGAGTGTAGTGGTACAAGCCAGGTACACAGAGCGACAGAGAACGGGGAGGCGGATTTAAATACAAGTGCGTCTGGAAAAAGTGAACTTTACTTTTCACTCATTTCTTCACTTAGTGAAATGAGCCAAAACCAAAAAAGAAGCAGCATCTGGCTGCATTTCAATGATACTGGAGACTGCAAAGCAAAGGTTCTGTGTTCAGTTGTTCATTTAAAGGTTTGATTAAGATGTTAAACGATAGGGGCAGGACGTTTGGCTCAGTGGGTGGAGTGTCCGACCCATGTATGGAGGCTGTTGGTCCTCTGCAGTGGCCGCTGGTTCGACTCCCGCCTGCGGCACTTTGCTGCGTGTCGTCCCCTCTCTCTGCCCCGTTTCCTGTCTAATCTCTGGCTGTCCTGTCTAATGGAGGCAAAAATGCCAAAAAAATAACTTAAAAAAAAAAAGATGTTAAACGATACCAACACACAAACCATTCATAAGTGCTAAATTAGGCTAAAATAGAAGGCTCTGGGTGATACTACAGTTTTTTTTCAATTGCTTCAGCACGATTTTGAAAACAGGGCTCATTTTGTCAAAACACTACACACAATTCACACAACCACACACACAAGTAGGAGAACACCTCAGATCTTTTGAAAAATGAAACACTTCATTCAAAACTGTACAAAAATGAGTAAAAACCCAACTTTGTCACCATAAGCACACACATGCCTCATATGATCTGACTTTGTTTGAACCAGTTAGACACTGCTGAGCTCAGTCTAAAACACATTTAGCATTTCTGTTTTGTTTTGGGTTTTTTTAATGAAAAGTCTGGGTTTTTAGAGATATTGTGAGGGCAGTGGTTCCCAAACTTTTTTTTTGGCATGCCTGCCTTTCAGAAGCCAAAAAAGGTTTGCACCCCCCACCTCCTAATTTTTTATCAATCATTAACAAAAATTGGGGGTGGAACTGCTAAAAAATGATTGAAAGTTTAGAAGTAAACTTTTTTTTTGTTTATTTCCGCGACGTAAATCATATTCATTCAACTTTGTTTCACTCTATATTTCTCCCCTGGTCTTCTGCACCCCCCTGCAGTGGCTCTGCCCCCCAGTTTGGGAACCACTCTGTTCAGGTAAAGTGCATGAATATATGGATCAAACACAACACATAACAATGCTGCACACTGATGAAAATATTATTTCTCTCCGTATTGTAAAATCTGTCAATTCACGTGCCGCCTTCTTATAGTTCTCATGTCTGACTGGAGCGTTTAGAGTTAAGCAGCTATGTGTCTGAACAAATGACGGCTTTGTTTGATCCACTGTTTGAATTGTGTTTTATTTTGAAAGGCAGTGTTTTGAAAGGGCAAAGAAGTGACATGATATTAGATTTCTGTGTCTAATGTAGAGAAGTGTGTTTAGTGATTTGAAAAACACTGTGTGTGGTGTTTTGCAAAAAGTGTGAGGCTGAAAATGTGCTGATAGTTTTGAAGATCTGGGCTGAGGTTTTGCTCCTTGGGTGTCAGGTTTCAATAACTGTGTGTTATTTTAAATTTTAGTGTGTAAGCAATCAGAAAAAACTGTAAATGAAGAGCCATTTGGGAGCTGTAAGAGCTGGCTCTTCTAAGGGAGCCGTAGCAAAAGAGCTGAATCTTTGAAAAGAGCCAGACTTCCCATCGCTAGTGGCCATCACTGTCTTTGCCTCATTTTTTTGTATGTGTTAGTAGGCCTATGATTCAATGAGAAAAAACAACAGTTACAAAGTTGTTTAGCTCTGTGTAATGAGGACAGTGGTGTCGGTTTCTAGGTAACAGACAAAAAAGGTGAATAGGGATGTTGGATGATTAGGCTATTTAGGATTTTCTAATGTGAGATAAGTTGGGTTGAAGTAAGAAAAGACTGGATTCCAAAAGTTAGTTAGGATTTGCTTTCAGTAGAATCAACTTTGGAAAAATGCTGTCAGCCTCCTTCTATCTTAAGACAGAGGGCCGGATTCACTAAGATCCCAGTTTACGTGTACTAATTTGCTTGTGCAATCTAGGATTTTGCGTGTGGGGCGGAACCGCGGCTTGCGGGTGATTTACTAAGATTGCGTGCGTAAATGGCAACAGGTGCAAACGTGTTGGAGACGCCCTATTTAAATGAGGGTTTTGCGTGTGCCATGCGTCTTGCAGCATGGCGAGTTTGGAGATGAGAAAGCGTAAAATGAAATTCGACCCCATGGAATTAGAGGTGTTGGTAGACGAAGCCAACAAACACTTCAATGAGCTACAACAAAGAAATCTGACCGTCGCACAAAAAAGTGCTATATGGGAATAAATTTGTGAAAAAGTGAATGCTCTTGGTAAAGCAATGCGAACAGTGGATGAAGTTAAAAGAAGATACCAAGACATCAGAAGACGAACAAAAGAAAAACTGGCGTATAATAAATCGTCAGCAAATAAAACAGGTGGGGGCACAGTGGATGAGATGCCTCTGACCAGCATTGAGCAGCAGGTGCAGTTGATGCACTGCACATTCAATGAATGCGTGTGTTTGCGATTTCTGTACACATGCTCAGTGTCTGCGGGGGGCACAAGCTGCAAATGGGTGCAGTCAATTGCTCCTATAACTCTGGGAAATCCAGCTACTGCAAAAAAGCCCTGTTTGGTCTCATTCAATGAATGCCGAGTACGTGGAAACCTAATAAACTTGGCCACCCGGCGCAACATGGCATTTAAGACTTCAGCCAGCACACCTGAAAAACGACATTGGGAGATCCCAGCCGAAATAGCTACTAAAAAAATGTAGACTTGCAAGGAGTTTTGTCATTGCAGGTATTGCGTGACTCCTTCTTGTGGCTGGCTCCAAATCAACTCTGAGTTCCTCCAACAGCTCCAAAATGGCAATGCTGGATAAGCGATATGTTTTAATGATTGTTTCCTCGTTCATTCCAAAAATGTTCACACGAGGGTGAAAAATGCGTTCTCTGGGTCTCCTTTCATCGTTTCGATGTCTCCTTCTTGCTACAATAACCGCCGCCATGCGTGCGCAATTACACATACAAACCGTTTGCACCTCCTTTTGACACGTGCTAAATATAGACGAATTTCGATGAGCAAAATTGCTTTCAGGTTTGATAAATCACGTTGCGTGTGCTAAATTAATGCATTTACATAATCTCCTCCCAACACACGCAAAATTGCGTGTGAACGCCCCAGATTGCATATTCATCAGGGCAGACGTACTAACTGGATGTAGACACGCTATTTTGCACCTTTGACAGACGCAAACCTTAGCGCGCACTGTTAGTGAATCACTTTGTACATTTTTTTGCGTGTGCAATCAGTTTGCACGCGTTTTACTACACGCAAACCTTTAGTAAATCCAGCCCTTAAAGTAGAAAGTTTCTGTAATACAGCCCCTTTACTGTAAAATGAATTTAGAAAACTGAAAATTTTATTCAAAAGCAACAGAGTTTCTGAAAGAATATGACTCATAATTCAAATCAGTTCCACCCATGAAGAATGCAGCACATGCTCATAGTTCAGTTGAATCTGTTTGACTTATAGTCATGTCATGAAATGTTCATTTTACTGTAACTCTATGAGTATGGTTGTGATTTTTTATAGAGGACTTGGTTTGATTCAAACTAATGATTGAATATTGTTTTTGTATGACCATCATAATATTTTTTTTTTACCGCAAGTGGGTCAAATTATTCAATCTGTTCATTTTGGCAGGTGAAATTGTGTTTGGTTTGACCTTTTAGCTCTGATGTGGGAGTGTATGGAGTGCAGGTTGAGTGAATGTGGGGGTGGAGGAGAGTGTGTGTGAGACCTGGGCGTTACTGTATTAGCTAAGAGTGTGTGAGTTCTTGTGAATAATATGTGTGAGTACAGTATAACACTTGTCTGTATTACGAATGTACAATATTTTCATTGTTGAGAATCTGTATGACTTTGAGAGTGTGAGAGAGAGAATGTGCAAATATTGACTCATCTGAATTTCTTGTGTGTGTGTGTGTGTGTGTGTGTGTCCAGTCGGCTGTGAGTGTGTGAAACTGACTCAAAGCAACGTGTGTGTACTCTGTGTTGGATGTGTCACATTCTTGTCATTGATGTTTCAATGGGCCGGTGTCTGTTCAAAGCAACTTCTGCTCTTCAGCCTCTGAAGAGGACATACATACACACCACACACACAGACACACACATACACAACACACACACACCAGACTGAGAGCATTTTTGGGTTAACTAACTGTAAAAAACATGTTCAAGATCGGTGATGAATTTCAACAACACTTATCCTTTATAAAAAGGAATTATATACATGGTACCATAAAATGGTATTTTTTATACCATAAAGAAATGTTTAAACAAGCTTCTCCACTGTGCTATACTCAAATGATACTTAATAAGATCTATATGTCTGCTGTAAGACATGCTTTAAATTCATCTGATGAAATACAAAATATTTGGTATTCATAAAATGATGAAATATACAGCATATCAGCACTTCAAATCGGAGGTTCTATTTATTTATTCTGACCTGGTGTTGAACTGTCAGTTCCAACCAAAACTGCTGTATGTGCAAGATTGTTGTTCCTCTTTAATTGTATTTTATGTTTTTTAGAAGCTATTATCACTGTTTAATGTATTTTAGGTGTATTTTATGTGTTTTTTGTAGCTGTCATCACTGTTCAAATGTATTTTATGTATCTTTGTAACTATAATTACACCTGCCCAGGGACTACAGTTGAAAATTAGCTAATGATTGCTACACTGGCACATTTACAGAAATGTTTATTAATGTGCGCTGTCCCTGTAACTTTAAACTTTATAAATAAATAACTAAAAAACCTTTGAAAAACATCAGCCCCTTCTCATCAAACTCATCACATATCAACATTTTGTCACTGTCCCTCTACATCTCATATTGAAGCAATATGGAACCCTTCAGTGCAGTGGTTCTCAAACTTTTTCTGGCATGCCCCCCCTTCAGAGGCTGAAAAAGTTATTATTATTACAGTTATTATCAATTATTATCAATCATTAACAGTCACTGGGTAATCAACAACTGATATCAAACAATCCAGTTAGAATTTTAGTGAAATAAAGGTCAGCATGATAGGATCAGCGAACTCTTGTTTGTTCACCTCCTCACCACCTCCAGACCCACACTTCTCCCTCTGTAGTCTGCATCAGAGGCCCAGTGCATCTCATACAGCTGCTGTGTTATAGCAGCCATTTATTTTTCAGACATTTTGGTGCAGAAGCACTCCGTCTTGAAGTTCAGACTGTATTTGGTTTTGAGAAGCTTAACTTCAGTGCATGTGTTATCTAAATATATACATAACTTTCTCCAGTGAATCTCTCAGGTTGAGTCTCCTCTTTTGTTATGTTGGGCCTACGACAGTTGGGCCTACATGGATTTACGACAGCCTAAACCCCACAGAGCTCAAACAAAGGGAGTCCTAAGAAACTCCTTTTCCCAACAATCATTGCGGTTTTCACACGCAGGTGTGAAATCCGGTGGAGTCCAACCCTGGGCTCTCATTGGATGAGAGTCCCCGGAACCCACGTGACGCCCCGCCTTCCGGCCATGACGTCACCGTTGCTATATCAACCAGAGACGCCCGAAGTTCGCTCTCTTCCGTGCAACGCTCGCCCTCCCGTGCGACGTTCGCCCTCCCGTGCGACGTTCGCCCTTCCGTGCGGCGCAGCCCTTCCGTCCAACGCTGCGTTGCCGATAGGAAGCGGGTAACGGTACCTTAACTCTCTTTTGGCAACAAGGCCACGTGTTCTCTACCTCGCTGGACGAGCTCAGGGATTTACTTTTTTCTTTTTGTTCAACCGCACGTTTCACTTTCGGATCCACGCCGAGGACGCTGCGCAACACAGCCCTCATTTACCTGCAGAAGTGAAGGATCAGAATTGTCTGCAATCTATTCGCTGTATCCCCCGCATCCCCACCGAGGATCAGCCGCCGTACGCCAGCTGGTACGGACCCGTCGTTGTTCGAGCCGCGAGGAGCCGAGCCGAACCTCATAACGACGAGAAGACGCCCGTCCGCTTGACGAAGCGAGCCAAGTAAGAGGCTTAGTGTCTGGGCAGAGCTAGCTTTAGCTGTTTGTGTTTAACGCTGTATTCATACTGTGAAGTATTGTGCTGCTTGAATGTTACACTTTAGTGTTATTGTATTCCTCTTAATGTTGAACGTTTTGCTGCTCATCTGCCACTTGTCTCTAGCCGCTGCGCTAGTGAAAGAGTTTGTTGACCCACTTCACGGGACCGCTCCGGTGATAGTCGGTCGTGGGGTGTAAACCGGCGGATCGTCTTTCATCTGTAAAAGCCAGCGACCACGGCAGACGGACCCCAATCCGTTTCCCGGTCTCTGTGTGATCAAAGACGATCTCCGTGTCCGCCACCGCTCTCCTTTCTCTCTTTCCCTCTGTCCTCCTACCGACCACACACACCTACACACCCATACACGTTTAACTACACATTCGCTCCCCATAGGTGGTGAGCCAACCCCCCTAGTGTAGTGCTACCATTTTATCTCTCTTCCCTTTTCTAAGAGCATGTGAGCTTAGGCCATCAGCCACATACTTTTAAATCACGCGGTCACTCCTCGTGGCCGGGACCAGGACATACCACTCCCCTCACATGGTATGCCCAACTTCCTGCCCCTCCTCCTTCCTTTTCTCTCTCTCTCTCTCCTCTCCTTCACACACACACACACACACGCACACACACCACATGTTCGCTAGCCTGTAAAATAATTTCTTGTTCATAGTTCTCTTGTAAATAAATTCTATTTGCATTTAAAGAGAAGTTGTCTGGTCTTCTGTGCATAAGTATCGTAATAACTGCTGGTTGAGAACAGTCAGTGCTCGAACACACACCTTCTCTGTTCATCCTGTTATGCCAATATCTCCCAGATATTGACATTTCAGGTGAACTGTTTTCTTGAGACTGAGATCAATTTGGTTATTGGTCCGGGTTTTTCCCAGTGGTGCCCCGTTCATTTATTAATCTTGATTAATAAATCTATTTTCTATTTTAATAATTAATAATCATCCTCAACGATCATTAATTATCACTAATAGCCAAATTTAGCTCCTACGAAGCACAACAGTTAGAATGTCTCAACAGTGATACAGGTCATTGATGAGACTGAAGCACAAGCTTCAGTATAAAAGTTAGGTAGATGCTGAGGAATCGGCCTAAATGTGTAAGGGTGGCAAAAGTTAGAAGTTAGCAACTGAGTATGAAGCATCCTCCCCTCAGTGATCTCTGACTGCCTAAGGTGGATGTTGTTGATACAGACATGGACTAAAATGTTGTTGTAACTAGTGGTGTTGTGTGTCTGATATTACATGACACCAGCACCCTCAGACTAGCCACTACCTTGGACCTGTGGCCCCAGGTAAACAGCAGACAGCGGCTGGCGTTGCCAGATGAAGTCCCCATCAGTGGCGTGTGTTGTTTGACCCTGTTGGCAGGGGTGGGAGAGGCTCATGGGCCAGTGGCACCAACCACGGGGCTAATGAACGTGAAACACTGGTTCACAGTCAGGTGGACCGGGTCACACAACCGGTGACTTGGGCCGCAGCTGCTGACGAGACTGTGACTGTGTTAGTGCTAGCAGTCATGCTATCAAATTTGCTGCTAAAGCTAACATGAGTGCC
Organism: Lutjanus argentimaculatus; assembly: GCA_034769285.1. Taxonomy (NCBI): domain Eukaryota; kingdom Metazoa; phylum Chordata; class Actinopteri; order Lutjaniformes; family Lutjanidae; genus Lutjanus; species Lutjanus argentimaculatus. Next base: position 384,612 of record JAWZSL010000006.1, on the reverse strand, counting down.
TGTGACAAACTAAGTAGTGCTAAAACAGAGAAGCTGCTCTAACTCACAGACACATCTGTCTGCAACAGCAATACAGTCAGCACAAGTCATTGCAACACTAGTTTGTAGTTGTGCTAAATACTTTGAAGGCTAGACTAGATGTAGGCTAGGTTAGCAACAGGCTACTGCTAATACAGGACTGATACAAAATAAACCTATAAAATCTTTAGTGAGACCTCACATCATTCACTACAGAAGAAATGGAACTGTTAAACAAAACACCAAAACACCAAAGAATGAGCAGTTTAAAACAGATGAGCCAGAGGAGCTACATGAGAGGAGAGAGACACAGTTAACAACAGTTTTCAAACTCACACAATCACTGTGGGAATCAAAGTGCTTTAAATTGACTCGACTATACTCACTACTCTACTTGGTACTAGAGAACTGTGTTGGGATTGGGATCCTGCACATCCGGTAGGAAGCAGCAGTTGTTTTCAGTGTGCTGCAGGGAGTCAAAAATAAGCTGTGGAGCCCAGAATTTAGCCAGCGTTCCTAAGTTGGCAGCTTTCTTGCCAGAGTTTCCACCGTTTCAGACCCTCTTCAGAATAATCAGTCTGCAGCTCTTCTGCCAACAGTGCTGGTGTAGGTGTGCTTACACTGGGGTCTCTCTCCCCCCCTCATCTCACGCTATGCTGCAGGCAGCAGCTTCTCCCTCTCTGGATCAATGGATTAGATGTTCCTGTAGATTGTAAATGTTTGTTGGATACATTCTCTCCCTTTGTATGTTCTTAAAAATGTATTTACCTCAAATCTAAAATGTCCCTGTAGTGAGTAGATGTGAATATTTATGTGAATATTTATTTTATCATTTAATTAAATAACTGTAAATGGTATGAATGCAATTATGCACTAGAGGGGTTTCAGTCCACACAACACTGCTGGAGTTTCACAGGAAGACAGTGTTGCAGAATTTCCCAAACAAGGGAAGTGAATAGTTTTGGAATGTGAAAAACAACCAACATATGCTCATCTGGTGTAATCCGAGTCTCCTAAAGCCCTGACATGCCATTCACTTGGGCACACACACCATCACACCACACACACCCAGTTCAGACAGTGTGCACACACACATGACTATGGCTTCAAGTTAAGGATCTACAGTGAAGATTCAGGCTAAAAATATGGTGTAAATGACATCTTTCAAGTAAACTTGGCATGTTGGGTCTTTAGAAGACTTGGATTACACCAGATGAGCAGTATGGAGGAATTTTATGTATTATCATTATATTATATTATTTTATATATATTTTTTCCAGTTGTTTTTTCCATTTGAAAACTGGTCACCATTCACTTCCATTGTTTGGGAGATTCTGCAACACCAGTTTCCTGTGAAACTCCAGCAGTGTTTTGTGAACTAAAAACAAACCCCAACTTTCAGTCTGCATGAGGGTGAGTAGATAATGACTGACTTTTCATTTTTGGATGAACCATCCCTTTAATGGTACAAAAAAGTAACACATTTTGTCATGTACCAGAGAGGACCCACACGCAGAATCACAAGGCAGAGGCAGGAATAAGGCCAAAACTGAAATTTTACTGAGTCTTCCCAGTAGAACAGAGTACAGTCCGTTGTAGGAGTCAAAACCAAAAATCAAAGTGATCAGGCAGAGGTACAGAGGCATCAGGCAAAAACACGAACCAGGTAAACAGGCACAGGTCATAAATCCGAAAGGCAAAACAAGGAAACAGGCGGGATACGAGGCAGGCATGAGCACTAACAACGATCTGGCAAACAACAGGGGGAAACTGACTGGTATAAATACCGAGGGGAAAATGAGCAGATAAGAAACAGGTGTATGGTGGCTGAGCAGGCTGGTAACTGATTGGCTGACAGTCAATGCAGGGGAAGGGCAAATGGGTGTGGACAGAGTACTGGCAGGAAAAGCTGGCAGGTTCTGACTGGAGGATGAGCAGAGGGGTGTGAGCAGGAGGAGCAGCAGGAGGGTGGGGCTAAGAAGCTCCAGCAGAGTCCATGACACATTTTCCCTTCAGGACAGGAGAAGACACAAAGTCAATATAACTATTAATGTACAGGATTGAATGGTCAGAAATCCAGCAGAAACAGTCCCCAGCAGGGCTCTACATGGTACCTCTATTAAGGGAGTTGGGATATGACACACAGGAGGATTTGTCTTGAGAAGCTGAAGCCACTGACAAACTATAACCTACATTGTATATTTACTGCCAGATTGTCAACTTCACTGCTCACCTTTTCCTCTCCTGATCCTTTTGACGGGCAGAAGACCGCAGGAGTTGGGCACGAGCTCGTTGCCAGGTCCGGTGACATCTACGGACATAATCCTGGGCAGAAGGCACAAGTGTCTCCTCCTCTTGTGAGGGGAACAATGGAGGTTTTTGGAAAGCCTTCTGTACTATGAGAGTACAGAAGGCTTTCCAAAAACGAGAGGTAAATTGAGGACCCCTGTCAGAGACCACAGAGGTAGGCAGGCCATGTATCCTAAAAACATGTTGTACCAAGAGTTGAGCAGTTTCCTTAGCTGTGGGCAGTTTAGGCAGTGGAATGTAATGCACAGACTTAGAAAAACAATCTACAACAGTAAGCACGACTGTGTTACCCTCAGAGTCCGGGAGACCAGTAATAAAGTCCAGGGCTATGTGAGACCAAGGCCAGCGAGGAATGGGCAGTGGATGTAGATGGCCAGCCAGAGGACGGTTGGACGGCTTCTCCTGGGCGCAGTTGGGACAGGCAGCTACATACTCCAACACGTCCTTTCTGCATTCGGGGCCACCAAAACCTCTGTCGAAGATTAGCCAAGGTGTGCTGGACCCCCGGATGGCAGGCGAGTCTGGATGCATGAGCCCATTGAAGAACCTGGGAGCGGACAGACACAGGAACAAACAGCCTCCCACTGGGGTCATTACCTGGAGATGGATGTTGACGGAGGGCCTCCAGTACCTCTTGCTCTATGGAAAACCGTGCGGTGACGATGAGACACTGGCTTGGCAGGATAGTGTCAGGTTCAGAGAGTTCCCCTCCTTGACAAACTGGCGTGACAAGGCATCTGGCTTCACATTTTTGGATCCTGGACGGTAGGAAGGGGTGAAGTTGAACCCAGAGAAGAAAAGTGCCCACCTTGCTTGTCTGGAGTTGAGGTGCTTAGCTGTCTTGATGTACTCCATGTTCTTAATGGTCAGTCCAGACCAGGAATGGTTTTTCTGCCCCCTCCAGCCAGTGTCTCCACTCTTCCAGTGCCATCTTGACAGCCAACAGCTCCCGGTTGCCGACATCATAATTTCTTTCTGTGGGAGACAGACGGTGAGAGAAGAAAGCACAAGGGTGTAGCTTGTCATCACTGGGGGAGCGCTGAGACAGAACTGCACCCACTCCCACATCAGAGGCGTCTACCTCAACCACAAACTGGAGCTGAGGATTAGGCATGACTAGAATGGGAGCAGATGTGAAGGCCTTCTTAAGTTTGCAAAAGGCCTCTTCTGCAGCAGCAGACCAGGAAAAGGGAACCTTAGGAGAGATAAGAGCAGTTAGTGGGGCAGCAACAGAACTATAACTGCGTATGAATCTCCTATAAAAGTTAGCAAACCCCAGGAACCTTTGAAGCTCCTTCCGGGTTGTGGGCTGGGGCCACTCCAGCACCGCCTTGACCTTGGCAGAGTCCATCTCCAACTTTCCAGCAGACAATACAAACCCCAAGAACGACACTGTGTCCCGGTGAAACTCACACTTTTCAGCTTTAACATATAGCTGATTCTCCAAAAGGCGCTGCAGGACCTGCCTCACATGCTGCACATGCTCCTGGGCGGATTTGGAGAATATCAAAATATCATCCAGGTACACATAAACAAAGTTATTAACCATGTCCCGCTGCACATCATTCACCAGGGCCTGAAAAACAGCAGGGGCGTTAGTCAAGCCAAAAGGCATTACCAGGTATTCATAGTGCCCACTGGGTGTATTAAAGGCCGTCTTTCACTCGTCTCCCTCACGTATGCGCACCAAGTGATATGCGTTGCGGAGGTCCAGTTTGGAGAAGATGGTGGCTCCCTGCAAGTTTTCAAAAGCTGAAGTGATTAGTGGCAGTGATTGTTCTTTACAGTAATGTCATTTAGTCCCCGGTAATCAATGCAAGGCCGAAGAGACCTGTCCTTCTCCACAAAAAAGAAACCTGCGCCTGCTGGAGAAGAAGATGGCCAAATAATGCCTGCAAGAGAGCATCATTAATGTACTTGTTCATGGCCTCCATTTCAGGTGCTGTCAGCGAGTAGAGCCTACCCTTAGGCGGTGATGTTCCAGGCAGCAGATCAATAGCACAGTCATATGGCCGGTGTGGAGGAAGAGTGGTGGCACGTGATTTGCTGAATACAGGTTTGAGGTCCAAATATTCGACTGGCACTGCTGACAGGTCTGGAAATTCCTCCAGAGGCTCCACGGCACCACCTGGTGACAAGGCTGACAGGAGACACTGCAACAAACAGAACGTGCTCCACCCCAAAATATTGTTATTGGCCCAGTCAATTTGGGGGTTATGTTTGAGCAGCCATGGATAGCCCAATATTATGGGGACCTGGGGAGTACCAATCAGGTGCAAGGAAATCTCTTCACAGTGATTGCCAGAAATCAGGAGAGTGACAGGTTCAGTAACATATTTTACCTTAGCAAGAGGCTGGCCATTGAAAGCGTTGGCTTGCATGGTTTGGGGTAGCCTCTGGGTAAAGATGCCCAGCTGTCTGACAAGCGCTGTGTCAGTCATGCTCTCATCTGCACCAGAGTCCAGTGGCACAGCAACCTCCAGCCGCTGATCTCTCCACTGAAGGGTGGCGGTCAGTAGAAAGCGTTTGACGGAAGATTCAGAGAAGGGGAGGACGCTCACCAGTAACTCCCGCTCTACTGGCGAGCGTTGTCTTAACGGGCAGGAAGCGACGTAGTGTTCAGACTGGCCACAGTAAAGGCAGGAGCCTGTGGTGATGTGCTGTTGACGTTCTGCTGGGGACAACTGGGTCCGGTCCACCTGCATGGGCTTGGGCTCAGAGGGACTTGGAGCTGGCTCTGCTACGGGTGATCTGTGGAGAGACAACTGAGGGTGCCTGGCTAGCCTCTCCTTAGCCTGCTATCAATGCGAATGGCTAGGTCAATGAGTGAGTCTAGCGTAGCAGGTAATTCACGTGTGGCTAGCTCATCCTTTATAGTTTCAGAGAATCCATTCAGAAAGGCATCGTACTGGGCCATCCACATTCCAAGAACACTTAGCAGTAATGTGCAAAAATCAATGGCGTAATCTGTGACTGACCTCCTCCCTTGGCGTGCCTGCAGAAGGACTCGCGCTGCCTCTCTGCCACTGACAGACCTGTCAAACACCTTCTTCATCTCCTGAATGAAACTGTCCAGGGAGGCACAGACAGATGAATTGGCTTCCCACACCGAGGTTCCCCACTCTCTCGCCCTCCCATCCAAGAGAGTAATTATGTAGGCAACTCGGGAGCGATCGGATGGAAAGGTGGATGGTTGCAGTTCAAACACAAGGGAACATTGAGATAAAAAGGAACGGCAAAGGCTGGGCTCACCACTGTAGTGACTGGGGGGAGGCAAACATGGCTCATGGCTAGGGCGTGGTGCTGGTGAGACAGATGGCAGTTCTGGTGAAGGAGTTGCCTGGCTGGGTGGGGCTGTGACCTGAAGCTGCTGTAGCTGAGTCGAGAGGTGCTCAATGCTGTTAGAAAGTACTTGCAGATGTTGTGTCACCGTTGCCATCTCCTTCTGTTGAGTGTTGAGGGCAGAGCCTTGCTTGTCCACCAGCACACAAAGGTGTTGAAAATCTGCTGGATCCATTCCTGGCCAGATCGTACTGTCATGTACCAGAGAGGACCCACACGCAGAATCACAAGGCAGAGGCAAGAATAAGACAAAAACTGAAATTTTACTGAGACTTCCCAGTAGAACAGAGTACAGTCCGTTGTAGGAGTCAAAACCAAAAATCAAAGTGATCAGGCAGAGGTACAGAGGCATCAGGCAAAAACAAGAACCAGGTAAACAGGCACAGGTCATAAATCCGAAAGGCAAAACAAGGAAACAGGCGGGATACGAGGCAGGCATGAGCACTAACAACGATCTGGCAAACAACAGGGGGAAACTGACTGGTATAAATACAGAGGGGAAAATGAGCAGATAAGAAACAGGTGTATGGTGGCTGAGCAGGCTGGTAAGTGATTGGCTGACAGTCAATGCAGGGGAAGGGCAAATGGGTGTGGACAGAGTACTGGCAGGAAAAGCTGGCAGGTGCTGACTGGAGGATGAGCAGAGGGGTGTGAGCAGGAGGAGCAGCAGGAGGGTGGGGCTAAGAAGCTCCAGCAGAGTCCATGACACATTTTCCCTTCAGGACAAGAGAAGACACAAAGTCAATATAACTATTAATGTACAGGATTGAATGGTCAGAAACCCAGCAGAAACAGTCCCCAGCAGGGCTCTACATGGTACCTCTATTAAGGGACTTGGGATATGACACACAGGAGGATTTGTCTTGAGAAGCCGCAGCCACTGACAAACTATAACCTACACTGTATATTTACTGCCAGATTGTCAACTTCACTGCTCACCTTTTCCTCTCCTCTGCTGCATTCACCATCACTCTCTGATGCTTGCTTTCACTCATTCAACCACACCTCACTCTACACCCACTCATAACACCCCTTTGACACTGGAGAAAAAAACCCCACTAACACCCGCTTTTGTCTTTAGTGGGAAAGGGTATAACTAACATTAATCTCCAATGGCTGTAAACAGGTTTTTATCAGCTTCAGCTCCGATTGGCAGTTATGGAAGCATAACATCCAGGACATGCAAATTTTCACCCTCTTATGGCGTGATGTTATGGTGTATGAAGGCCTGTTCCCTCCAGCAGTAAGTTTTGCCCTTTGCTGACTTGGTTTGACTCAGCATGGCCAGCGAGTGCGAAAGGGGTTTGCATCCTCTGGATCGTGTGGATTTGAGTTGGATGGCTGTAAAATGGTGGATAAGCACATTTTATTTTTGATAAATCTGGAAATGTTTGGTTTTTATCAGCAGTAAATTAACATGACCCCAATCCAACTGAATTCGAACAAGAAACTGTGAAATAAAGCAGATACCTGAAAGTACAAACAGTGATGCAGGACAGACCATAAACTTCATACCACAGAGATTCAGTTAGAAGCTACAAAAGTATTGCGAGCTGAACATAATGAATGCAGAAAGGAGTCAAATGCCTATTTTAGCAGGGTTACCAGCATTTAAAATTAGTACATGTATTAGTGCATACATGCACTAACACTGGTTTAAAAATGTATAATCGGGTGTTGAAGGGATGGTGCATGGCGTGGTTTTGTAGTGAACCCTTGACCAAAAGCTTGAAGGTGTTTGTGTAATTTTTATGCAGTGTTTCTATACAACATAGTAAAATTTGATCTTTAATTTAGAATTAATTATTTTTATATTGGAATGCATAAGGAAGTTATCCTGCATCTTTGTTAAAAAATCATACCAAAATGTATTGCAATGCCCTTGGTTAACTTTGCTGCAGTGTACCTATGTAATGCACATATTCTCTAATAAGCAGTGCAGATAGATTCCAATGGTTTTACAAGGAAGCAACTTGTAAAAGCTGTAAATCATTACACAGGCTAAGCAGCTTCATTTGCTCCTGGAATTTCATTGGAAGTGATCCGAGCAGATTTGAGGTCACACCTAAACCTACCTGTCTGAAAGAACACAATAACCAAGCTATGCCCGCCCTTAGCACACCTGGACAGAGTTGAGACAAAGGAGCTGCTGTTACAGAGACAGCATAAATCAAAGTGCAAGACAAAGAAACAGTGAGAAATGACGAAAGAGTAAGATTTAGGGCTTGAGGAAAGGGTATGATGAACATACAACTAACAAATGAGCTAAAAGGGACTGTGGAAGATTTCTATTGATAGTGATTATTTTGTATTTACTCTTATTTAGTTTCTGTATACCTCTATTATGTATTTCTTTTCCTTTTGATGCTTACCTGTACTTACGTATATCTGTCATTGTGCTGCTGTAACAACCTAACTTCTCTGCTGGGGATCAATAAAGGTTTATCTTATCTAATGACTTAAATTAAGGAAATGATAAGTCAGTTGATATCCTGGTTGCTTAATGCATGAATGAATGACATTATGTACTGGAAAATAATGACTAAATGAATATAAAAATGAATTAACAATTGAATTAATCATGAAAGAAAAGAATGAAAGGGTACAAACAAGTACTGGTAAGAAAAATCACATCAGACACTGCAACTGAAATAATAATTCACGTTAGGGCGGAGTCATGCAGTCTGAGGGGGAGGGGGCAAAATGAATAAATAAATAAATAAATAAAGAGGGCAACACCTGTATGTGGCGGGGCACCAGCATGGCGAAAATCATCATGCATTTAAGGTAGAACGGTTCCTGTTCCTGGTTTAGATTAAAACTGATTTATTGTACAAGAGCTGCTACAAGTCTGCAATAAAATACACAGGGAACTATTTAACTATTTGAAGATACGTAGTGTCTTCAAATAGTGTTCATTTTTTTTTAACACGGGGCACAAGTGAGGGGATGATCGAGCTCTTGCCCCTATTACTCCCCATTATGTGCTATATGTCTTTGCTTACATCAACTCAGGTGTAACACACCAAACAGTTGCAGTACAAGAAACAACAAGCACTGCAATATTACTTTTAGAGGGAATTCATTACATTGTCAGTGTAGCTGGATGATGCTGTGGACCAATCAGATTGCTCCTTTGGAGCAGCTGGCTGTGTAAGGACTGCGGTGTGTTTTCTACATGAAAGTCTCAACACACCAACACAATGCCATGAGATAAAGGAATAGAACATGACTCATGAGAGAGTGCTACACACACACACACACACACACACACACACACACACACACACACACAGATTTGAAAATATTCACATGCACACAAACAACTGTGTACATACAATATACAAGTAACTCTTGGCGGCCCTGTAAATCGTGTACATATGCATATAGAGACCTATTACACAGTATGAATCAGGTTCAAACAAAGACAAAAACCCATGATTACCATTTTCAGTTGATTAGCATAACAAATTTTATATCTTATACATTATATATCTTAGATTAATTTATTGTGTGCAGCCCTGAAGACTGTGCAGCCATGCCCGGAATCATGATCACTGCACAACCTACTGTAACCTCTGCTCCCAAAAACACACGTGCAGCCTTTTAGTATTCAGTTCTTTTACTTAAGTAAAAGTTCTAATACCACAAATACTAGTGCAACTACTTCACTACAAGTAAAAATCCTACATGCAGAATTCTACTTGAATAAGATGCAAATATTATCAGCAAAATCGACTTAAGTATGAAAGTATGAAAAGTAAATAACAGTAAAATTAGCTCAGAAAAACAGCCCTCTTTTCAGCTCAGTGGCAATTTATTTCCAGTTAATCTCAGAGTGTTTTTAAAGAGTTTATTTAGCTTAAGAAGTAGAGAATTTCCTCATCCATAGAGGAGAACTTCATCCTCTGGTTTATCACAAACATTCACGTTCTAATTTGGAGATACATGGTTTTCACGGGACGGGAAGAGTATGATGAAAGTAACTCGTAACTAAAGCTGTCAGACAAATGTCTGGGAGTAAAAAGTAAAATATTTGCCTCTGAGATTTTGTGAAGTAAGAGTATAACGTTCCTTCAGGTGGAATTACTTAAGTACAAGGACCTCAAATTATTGCTTAAGTGCGCTATTTGAGTATGGTTGGACCCCCACAAATATACTGGGCTTCACACAGACACACACACAAACACATACAAAGCTCACAGGCATGAAAGCACACTGCATACATATGCACTTGCATTTATACTGTACAACAATACTTAGGCAGTACACATACAGTGTTCACAGAGAGAAAATATAAATACACACGGATGCACACAGACAATCCTCTCCATCTGTGTGGTGTGTGTGTGTGTGTGAGTGATGTAATGCAGAGTGACTGCAGGCTTTTGCTGTGCAGCATGATGTTGCATGTTGTGATGTTGCTGCACGCTGCAGAGTGTTTTCAATGGAGCTCAAACAAAGTCATAGCAGTGTTCAGATTACACCAACTTTTACCAGTTTATTACTGGTGCTTCAACAAATTTGATCAGCTGAGAATTTTTCCTGAGGCCGAAATCTTGAGATTTTAAAATGCAACATAGTTGCAGTTTTATTTTACCAATATCTTTCTTGTTCTATTGCTTTCATATCTCTACCTCTTTCATTCTGCCTTCCTCCCCAAGATTTCTCCCTTTCTGGAACATCATGTAACACTCTCTCTCTCTCTCTCTCTCTCTCTCTCTCTCTCTCTCTCTCTCTCTCTCTCTACTGGTCTTTCACAGGTTTTCTGCCTCTCCCCCCATGTTTCCTTACCTCCCTCTCTCCCTCTCTCTCTCAGCTTTATTTTGGTTGAGGGAGATAATCCCTGAGTCACGTGCAGAGAGAGTATTTTTGAAATGTATTGCTAGATTCATGACGCACACACGCACACACACACTCATAAAGGCGAGTCCAAAGTGAGAACAGAAGATAGTGAGTGTGTGTGTGTGTGTGTGTGTGTGTGTGTGTGTGTGTGTGCATGTGTGCGTGTGTGTGTGTGTGTATTTTGCAGTGGTTATAAAGAAATAATGCCACTGAAGCCCATTTGAACTAAACTGAGGGGACGAGAGAGGTACTGGAGGTACTGAATATGTGAGAGTAAATGAGAGAGAGTAAATGAATAGTCACACACACGCTCACAAACACACCAAACCTCTGCTAGCCAATAGAAAAGCTGTTGTTGGACAGTCACCAAAACATCAGATTAATCTGAGAGAGGGGAAGGAAAAAGGGATGAAGAGAGGAGGAAGAAGAAGATGAGGAGCAGAGAGATGTCATCAGATGAAATCTGGAGGGTGGATGAGTGGGAGGGATGGGAATGAGACGAATGGATGACTTATGTTAAAGGAGGAGATACGGAGGAGGGAGTGTGATGCAGTGACATATAAGTAAAATTACAAGATCACACTGCCCTCACCAGGAAAATTATCATATTTATGATCCATTTTGACGTTTAATGTCAGGAAGCAACCTCTAGTGGCCACAGTAATTCTGACAGGAGCAGAAGAGGAAGTCAGGTGATGTAGTACAAAGAGCATCAAAGTCTGCATATGGGGAGGCTCACCCAGACTCACCTTGGAGGCTGCTGTTCTTACACCGTCTGAATGTAACGTAACTTACATGCGTAACTTGACATACACTATATTGACAAAAGTATCAGGACACCCCTCCAAATCATTCAGGTGCTCCAATCACTTCCATGGCCACGGGTGTATAAAATCAAGCACCTAGGCATGCAGACTGCTTCTACAAACATTTGTGAAAGAATGGGTCGCTCTCAGGAGCTCACAGAATTCAAGCGTGGTACCGTGATAGGTTGCCACCTGTGCAATAAGTCCATTCGTGAAACTTCGCTACACAAATTATGTCTACCAAATATTCCACGGTCAACTGTTAGTGGTATTATAATAAAGTGGAAGCGATTGGGAACAACAGCAACTCAGCCATGAAGTGGTAGGCCATGTAAAATCACAGAGCGGGATCAGCGCCTGCTGAACATCACCAAGTGCAATGCAAAGCGTCGGCTGCAGTGGTGTAAAGCACGCTGCCACTGGACTCTGGAGCAGTGGAGACGTGTTCTCTGGAGTGATGAATCATGCTTCTCTTTCTGGCAATCCGATGGACGAGTCTGGGTTTGGCGGTTGCCAGGAGAACGGTACTTGCCTGACTGCATTGTGCCAAGTGTAAAGTTTGGTGGAGGGGGGATTATGGTGTGGGGTTGTTTTTCAGGGGCCCCTTAGTTCCAGTGAAAGGAAGCAAGACATTTTGGACAATTTCATGCTCCCAACTTTGTGGGAACAGTTTGGGGAAGACCCCTTCCTGTTCCAACATGACTGCGCACCAGTGCACAAAGCAAAGTTTGGTGTGGAGGAACTTGACTGGCCTGCACAGAGTTCTGACCTCAACCTGATAGAACACCTTTGGGATGAATTAGAGCGGAGACTGCGAGTCAGGCCTTCTCGTCCTACATCAGTGCCTGACTTCACAAATGCGCTTCTGGAAGAAAAAATTCCCATAAACACATTCCTAAACCTTGTGGAAAGCCTTCCCTGAAGAGTTGAAGCTGTCATAGCTGCAAAGGGTTGGCCAACTCCATATTAAACCCTACAGATTAAGAATGGGATGTCATTAAAGTTCATATGCGTGAAAAGGCAGATGTCCTTATACTTTGGCAATATACTGTATGTAACATTTATTTTAAGCCAAACTATGTTGTTGTTTTTTTTTTTGTTTTTTTTTATTTTATACCTGACAGTAGTAGTTTTGGTGCCTAAACCTAACCAAACTGTGACATGTTCAATTAACAATGTGATGACGAAAGTCTGGTACACACTTGTACCCTCCAATCACATAGGTCTTTTCATACGGAGTCATAGGAGTGCCCAAAAAAATAAAAAATAAAATAAAATAAAATAAATAAATATATAAATAAATAAATAAATAAATAAATAAATAAATCTGTAGCAGAATTTTAAAAAATGGGGAACTATAAATATGAATATAATTGATTATTCAATTATATGAGAGAACTTGACATCAGCCTGGAGTTTGGTGGCATGGACTACAAGGCAACATCACATATTTTTAGGGGTGAGAGATATTGGATTTTTGCCAATATCCAATATGGCAGTCTGTTCCGTTGTGAATTAACATAATATTATGCCAGCTCTTATTGTGAAGGCCCACTGGCAGGTGCAGACATAAAATACATAAACATATCTACAGCTGACAGTTTTTTTTTTTGTTTTGTTTTTTTTTTTTGTTGTTGTTGTTTGTCATCATGATCAACTCTTTTTAAGAGGAGGAGATACTTTATTAATTGTTGCCAAGTGTACACATGTGTAGGCCTGAAATACAAATGTGCAGACATGCAGTTTGTGGGAGAGGTGGTAGAGTGATGGTGCTGCCATCTATAGCGATGCAGTTGGGGTTGCTCAAGTACAGGAGGTGAAGTGGCATCTCTTTATGGCAGAAGTCCACACTCTGTACTGTGGTCTGAGCTGGACTTGAACCCACCACTCTCTGGTCCCCAAGCCAGTTCTTACAGACTGAGCTGCTGCCACCCCCTTAAAATGGGCAATTCAATTTGCAGTGTGTCAATGATTTGACACTGAGCAATTATTGCAAATAGCAACTTAGCTATCTGGTTTGTAAACTTCATACACCACAAACATACTTGCATCACATGTGCATACTTATAGCATCATGTTGTCGGCCTTTCATATATATCATATTTTTACTTTTTTCCCATGTCCACAGGGCAGCATTACTTGAGTTATTAAAACATGCTCTGCACAGCACACGAAAGACAGGGAACAGAATCTATTAATTATGTTTAGTAAAGTATTGGTTCTGGTCCTGGTTCGAGAAGTGAAAGCGCAAGAGCGCGCAATATATGGAGATAGCAGGACATCTCCAAAGCAGCTTCATGTGTAAATAGTTTATTTTACATGAACACCTGCAAAAACCATTACAATAAATGAACCGCAAATGTCATGCAGACTGGTTATGTTTTACATTGAAGCACCTTGAAATTGTGTTGTATTTTATAATTAAGCATTACCTCCCACCTAATCCTCATCTCCTCCTCCAGTCCTGCTCCTCTGTCCCGTTAAGAAACAATCATAAAGAGTTTCTGAAGTTTGAAGTCTGCAAAATTACGCACAGATATATCCAACCAGCTCCGACAGAAGCATATATATCTTTTTCTCTCCGAGTTGGGCAGTACTCATGCAGTCAAATATTGTGTCTTGTATGTTATAGATCTTAAGTGTTTAATCCTTGTTTTTCTGGATCACAACAAACAGGCAGACACAAACAGCTGTCATGCTGACTCATCTGATAAAGATGATCTGACAGCTGTGATCCCGTCCTGTGCAGACTTTACAGGTCTGTTTAGATTTATTAGGCTTTATAATTACAAATAATTTATTTTTCCTTATTAGTGAGTTTATCTTAAAAGACACACTCGCACGCGGCTGTTTAACACTTATGAAAGGCGTTCTGTGATTGTGGAGATATGTGCGCCTCAGCCAAAATGTGAGAAGCGCACGCTTTTAACTTCAATATTTACACTTTATTGCTGATAGAAAATATGTTTAAATTACACTTTACTAATCCACACTCCCATGTGGGGAAAGGAATGAACAAAAACCAAGGTGTTTTGTGATTGTGAAGACGTGTGTGTGTCGGCCAAACACGACGGCTGCTTTAGACCAGCTTTTAGCTGAGATAGCAAACAAGATAAGAGCGCGCAAGATAGCAAACGCGCCGGGCCACGCCTTTGTTTTGCCTTCATGTTTAGACCTCCCGCCCATGGGGGAACAGACCAGGCGCAAGTGAATTTGCTATCTTGTAGTCATGGCAAAATGATACTTGCGCTGGTGTAAGATAGCAAACCACCTGCGCAACGGCTCCACAATCACAAAACACCTTAATTAACGTTCAGTCTTTTGTCTACACAGGAGTGTCGATTGTTAAAGTGTCCTTTGAACATATTATCCATCAGCAATAAAGTGTAAACAGCGTGCGCGTCTCGCGTTTGGCTGAGGCGCACACATGTCTCCACAATCACAGGACACCTTTCATTAATGTTAAATAGCCGTGCGCGCATGTGTGTCTTTAAAGATAAACTCACTAATAAGGAAAAAATAAATTATTTTATGATTATAAAGCCTAATAAAGCTAAACAGACCTGTAAAGTGCACATGGGACGGGATCATGGCTGTCAGATCGTGTCTAATTTTGTGCACTTCAAATTTCAGAAACTCTTTCTGATTGTTTCGTAGCGGGACAGAGGAGCGAGGATGGGAGGAGAGATGTGAGGATTAGGTGGGAGATAATAATAAATTATAAAATACAACACAATTTCAAGGTGCTTCAGTGTAAAATATAACCAGTTACATATCTACATGACATTTGCGGTTCATTTATTGTGATGGTTTTTGCAGGTGTTCATGTAAAATAAACTATTTACACATGAAGCTGCTTTGGAAACGTGTCTCTATATATTGTGCACTCTCATGCTTTCACTTCTCGAACCAGGAGATCTGTCTCCTCGCTTCTTTTCTCTTTGTTTCCTCCTTGTAAATCTGCCGTCATGCTGCCACTACTTGCGCTGCCGTTGCACCTACCTCTTACACGTGATGAGAGCTGACTTTGTGATTGGTTTATCGCATGTTCGGCCTAAACTCACCGGTGAATTAATGAGGGCACTTGGGCACACTTGATAGGCGTATGCTGCTTTGCGCCAGTGGCGCAGGGGGCGGGGCAGGGCAAAATATCACTCGCACCCCTGGGGGAGACGGCAAAGGAGGATTTGGACACACCTTGAATAAATTAAATCCATTGCACCTCGCACCTTGCGCCTTAGACCGGTGTAAGATAGGTCCCCATGTGTTTGTTTTGTGTTCTTTTTTTTCAAACATTTACATTTGGTCTCCATTCACTGCCATTAGCTGCAACCCTGTTTTCTGCTGAAACTCCAGGATTGTTTAGTGAACTGAAGATCTTCGCCCATCTTCACATTGGTATAGGGGTGAGTACATTTTGAGTGGATGATTATCTAAGAGTGGAATATCGCTTTAACGATTCTCATTCACACCTCCCCCCAGGTGACCCTCAAGGACCTCACAATGGAAGGGTGGGCACATGAGCCACATGCCCCTCTAGGTGTTAATGACCACACAGAAGTTTAATATCTGAACTCCCAAACCAGTCAGCCAGAACTGAAGAAGCTTCTTGGATGAAAGGCGAAACGTCTTCAAGAACTCTATCAAGTCCAGTTGCCTGCGACAAACCTTGCTACGAATACCATGACCTGGATGACTGAGAACCTTCACAGAAATATTTGTAATTAGTTACTTCCTCCTCTGGGTTTATGTTAGGGTTAGGGTAAGGTTTAAGGTTCGGCTCTTAGTTGTTAGAGTAAAGGGCGAGAGAGTGCATTATGTCAGTGACGGGTCCCCATGAATACAGTAACATGAGTCTGTGTGTGTGAGAGAGAGTGAGTGTGTTCTGATGTTTGTGTGTCTAAGAGTGTGTGGCATTTGCAGGCAACACAAATGAAATGATCTAATGACTTGAACACAAACGCCATCATGAGGGGAAAGATGGAGACAGAGGACGAGGTACCAAGAGGAACAAGAAAAGGGGAGAGAGAGGGGAGAGAAAAAGAGAGGGAGGGTGAGAGAATTTTCCTAAGGCACCTGCCCCTCGCTCGTTCCAGTGAGGGAGAAATCTCCCATAATTACCTCAGAGCCTACAAGACCTCACACACACACACACCACACACACACACACACACACACACACAGGGGAAATCCTCAAATAACCTCAGTAAATCCATCCAAAACGCTGCAATCTGACAGCTCAGGCGCTCACTCAAACAAGCAATTGCACATGCACACAAGCAAACACACACACGCGGGAACAACCAGAAGATGCTGAGAGGGAAACATGAAACTGGGTTAGAGAGAGAGAAAGAGAGAGCAAGAGAGAAAGCAGTGGAAAGCAGGAGAGAGAGAGGCATGTTGAAATTAAAAACAGTAAAAGAGACAGAGAACTCACACACACACACACACACACACCTACACACACACTCATACACGGCTCACACTGTGACAAATGTAGTATGTGTGTGTGAGTGTGTGTGTGTGACCTTACAAAACAGTATGCCAAGACAGTTTCTTTCATACACACACAACAGAAAGTCACGTTTCCCCAAAACCTGTCTCCAAAGCATTTTGCAGCTGTTCAGCTACATGCAGGTCTAGATTTCAAGAGAAAGTTAAAAATATATTTGTAATTTTTCCAAACTTATTTCAATTCCTGAAAGTATTAACAATGATTTTTTATAATAATAATAATTAAGTCATGAATATTCAGATAAAATACTTAACTGATGCATGTACTTATTTACTCCCCTTTTGACTGCCACATTCTGTGAAAAGTACTAACTGGTGGGATTTCAGTTTCCACTGGGGCCAACTGTGCAAAGAGGCACTTTGGATGAAAAGTGCACAAAATGTCTGGAATGCTTCACACAATCTTTGCTGGGTGTCAGGTTTAGTTCACATTTTATCCTTGTCAACCAATCAGAATGCTAACAGATCCTGTTGCTAGGAGATACTGCAGGTGATGTGGTGTTACGGACTTTTAGTCTCGTGCCACGGTTTTCCCTAGGGCTGCAACTAACGATTATTTTCACTGTTAATGAATCTGTGGATTATTTTCTCAATTAATTAATTAGTTGTTTGGTCTATAAAATGTCAGAAAATTGTGAAGTGTTTCCCAAAGACCAGGACGACGTCCTCAAATGTTTTGTTTTGTCTGCAACCTGAAGGTATTCAGTTTACTGTCAAAGAGGAGTAAAGAAACCAGAAAATATTAACATTTAAGAAGCTGAAATCAGAGAACTTTGATTAATTTAATAATCAATTAATAATCCATTACTCGATTAAAGGGATAATTCACCCAAAAATGAAAAGTACGTCATTATCCACCCACCCTCATGCCGCTTGAAGGTCTGGTTTAGCTCTTTAGTCCACAAAACACTGCTGGAGTTTTGGAAGTTGTAGAATATCACAAACAATGGAAGTGAATAGTGACTAGTTTTCAAACATAAAAAAATTACAGAAAGAAAATGTAACATGCCTTCATATTGCTTGTCTGGTGTAATCCAAGTCTAATCAATAAGTAATCAAAGCCTCAACATGCCAAGTTGACATGAAAAACATAATTTATACCATTTTTAGTCTGAATCTTCACTGTAGATCCTTAGCTTGGAGCCACGTTTACGTGCACACCATCTCAACTGGTGTGACAGTATGCAAACAGCATGTATGAGCTGCAGGAGACTTGGATTACAATAGTATGGAGGCATTTTATGTTTTTTTTTTCTTTGGTTGTTTTTTAAGTTTGAAAACTGGTCACCATTGGAGATTCTGCAACACTGTTTTCCTGTGAGACTCCAGCAGAGTTTTGTGGACTAACAAAATAAACCTGACCTTCAGTCAGCATGAAGGTGAGTAGATAATGACAGACTTCATACATTAATCTGATGTATGACAATATATCAAAACTACATACTGTAAATAGTGTATAAGTTCATGAATGTCTCACACATATATGCACATAGATGTGAGGCACATATATAGTAGGTTGCCATATTTATGGATATTTGTATGTCATGTATACACACACACTTTTGTTTTGCTCCCATTTTAATATGAAATGAAGTGAAAGATTTCAGATGACCTCTGAGCACTTCTAATTTGCCAAGATAATCCATCCACTGGACAGGTGCCATATACATAGGTAGCCTATAGAGATGCTTATTAAACAGCAGGATAATTGCACAGTGTGTGCCTTGGACTGGTCACGATAAAAAAAAAATTCCCAGGAGGGCAAGTCATGACCCACCCTACTTTGCCTCTGATTGCCTCTGATATTCGTAGCCTTTGTTGGTTGGCTTGGTTAGGTTTAGACAAGAGCAGTGATTGGTTAAGGTAAGAATATCAGGGAATATCCAGGAGCTGGTTTCACAAAGATAGACTTGGACTATTGCTTAGATATAACAGATGCTGATACAGTCAGACTTGAGAGAGATGACTAAATTCATCCATTGCACAAAGCAGTTTAGTTCTTGACTATTTTAAGTAGAACTTTGGCACAATGAATTCTGGGTAAATTAAGAACTTTTTCAAAATAAAAGAAATGGCTGACCAAGTGACCACATCCAACTGCTCGGCTCCATTTACCCCAGCAGAAAATGTGTGCCTTTTAGAGGAATTAAACAGTTACAAGGACATTTTACTTGGAAAGTTTAGTGAAGAGGTAAACAATACAAAGAAAATCTGAAAAAAATGGTAGTGATAGTAAACAGAGTTAATCCCACTGTTGAGAAGAGCATGAAAGATGTCCAAAAAAGATATAAAAATAAGGTACAATGATAAGATGCAAGTATTTCAAATGTTATATTTCAATATATTCTATTTGATTTATTTTGTCTAATTATTAGAATATTATCCTCTAATTCTAATTTAAACCTCATTTTCTATCAACTTTGCTTCATAAATGACAGCGTTACTGTCCTGAAAATAGACAAAGGTTAGAACTGGCTCACTCATTGGTTAGGACTTCATCACTGGGACAGAAGGCCACAGCCTGTGTGTTTGTTTAGAAAGTGACAGGTGAATTAACCAATCACATTTTGATTTACAAAATGTGGGAGCAAAATTAATCCCCTTAGGCCTTCCTGAAGAACTGAGATATCTTGCTCAGACGAAGCAGATGAGGCCGACGCTATTGCTACGTGGCTAACTTGACAGCACTGCCTTTCTCAGGGCAGACTTTCACAGCGTAGCAGAGGATCTGTAAAGGACTGTGTAATTTAGGAGACTGAGATTTCACTCGTCCCAGAGTCTGTTAGAAAACAAGTTTCAGACACTTGAATCTTCTTTTTAAAGCTACTTCCAACAGTGCAGCACTGCAGACAGAGCTGTGTTGGTAGACAGAAATAATAGAACTGGAGATCTGTGCTACATGTAAGAGAAACAAGAATGATAAAAAAGAAACTCATGAATGATTCATATAGATTATTACAGCTCTTAAAATCCAGCTCTTATCCAAAAAATAGTAACAGAGTAAATGGCAATCATCTACTGTTTAATACAAGTTTAAGTACAGAAAACTCTAAAAAACATTACTTACTCTAGAGGTCTGCGCGGGACTGATTTTCCCTCCCGCTCCCGCACACTCCCGCAAGTTTCTGTCCCGCTCCCGCCCGCACCCGCCCGCACCCGCAGATATATATAATATTTCGTCCCGCTCCCACCCACATATGTTATGGTTTGTCCCGCTCCCGCCCCGCTGAATCCCACATTTTTCCCCAATGTCAACCAGTAGGCTCATTGCGCTTCCATTCTGCCGGCGCCAGAGATTCCCTCACAATGGGTCTCATTCATGAAATGTGAGCAGCACGGATTTGTGTGTAACTTGTGAGCAGCGGGAAATTTACGTGGATTCCCGCATTCATCAATCTTTTAGTAGCGCTGATCTGTGAGTAGCTACTCACAAAATCTACTCCTGGTCCCGACCATGTGTAGCGCTTGTGTAAATGTAGGAATGCATATAAATACTGCTTGTCACAGTTGGAAATTACATTTTTATTGGGTGTTGCTCTCTGTTATGTAGGACAATATGATGATTCCTTTGAAGCACGTAATTTAAGATGATAAATATTAGAGGAGGGACAGGTTTTCGGGATCGGACACGCACACACCTAATAACCTGATGTGATATCAACAGGAAAAACTTTCATTTCGTAAATATGCAGCTGATATGCGATGCAAAGTGTGTGTTGTTGTTGTGTACACACGCTCGGTGGACGCACACTTCATCCTGTGCAATAGCGCAGTTGGCACCGGTTTGGATGGAGCTGAGAGAGACGCTGGTTCAACAATATAACCTTTCTGTACAACTTAACGGGTTAATGCAGCGATGCTCCTCTGGAGCTCAGACCGCCTCCTCCCATGGCTGCCTTGTTTCATATCAAATTATTTTCATTTTATTTTTTAAGTTCAAGTTTAATGTTTTTTTTAATGTTGTTGTTTTTTTTTCTTAACAATTCAGTATACTTTTGTTTTGTTTTTTTTAAATTCACGACACTTTTCTCCCCCTCCCACGCTTTTGATTTACCTGTCCCAGTCACACACTACTACTAAATATATTTTCTGGACTCCACTTAACACAAATGACTTTGATCTCCGCATTCCCCGGTCTCTCTCTTTTCTCTCTCTCCCTCTTTCCTTGTTGGCACCGTGTCACGATTGCGGGTGGATAGGATGCACCTACCTCCTTATATGGAGGTCAGGATCTCCTTATATGGCTATTCATGGGCAGAGATCTATGCTAATTGCTGATCACCAGGAGCGCGCTGTCTGATGATCTTACACACGTGCCTACGATCAAATCTGAGATTCCCACACCGTTCATGAATCCGGAGTAGAGTTTTAGTAGCGGGAGCGTTTATGTGCAAATCTACACACAGATTTACTCACGTTTCATGAATGAGACCCATGCGTGCACTGATTGCACAATATGTTTATAGAAAGTAAAACCAGTAAAATAAACACCAACAACAATTTGTTTCTAATATGCATTTATTCTCACTCAGAACTTGTTTACATGATGTATGTAGACTCGGTTAGAAAAACGTCAAAAACTTGAGAACCGGTTAGAAAAACTTGGCCAACAGCCTTCTACATCTACACACTGAAAAGAGTAGCCTAATAAATTAACTTACTTTAATTAACACAAATAAATCCGAAAAGATAACGAAAAATGCAGCTGTTGTGCAGGGCTGTTGGCTACTAAACATACCCATGATGAATTGAAAAGAGAATTTCAAAAGGAACTAGTTTACAGGTCTTTTAACATCTTGCCTATCGTTTTAATAAAACAACGAAAACAATTGCACCTGATATTGCCAAGGGTGTGTCTTGTGCTGCTACACATGTCCATGAAGGAAAAGAATGTTGTTCACCGATGTGGGCTTCAGTAGACTGCGTCGCTGCTCCAGAATGCGGCCACAGATACTGAAAGCACGTTCCGATGGTGCGCTGGATGCTGGAACACAGAGCACATGACGTGCCAATTTGCTCAGAGTAAGAAATTTGTGGCAATGCTTCTTCCACCAGAGGAGAACATCTTTTGGGCCGTGTGATCCTTCTCTGTCGAGCTTGACTTTTAAATAGTCCTGTATCTCCGTGTCTAGAGGTATCTCCGAGCTGCTCGTAGTGCCTGCGTCTTCCCATTCTGCAAATTCCTGAAAAGTCACCTTTTTAGTTGGAGGTGACTCTGAATCCCCCTCGGCATCACGGATATTAAGTCCGAGGTCATCAATCAGCTCCTTCACACCGTCAATCACAAGTTGTTTCTTGTTGTCATTTATCATCTTGAGATGACGTAGTTTAGGAGTCAGAAATGTTGCCATTTTGTACAACATATTAATCCCATTTAGGACCAGGCTATTTGGCGATAACAGGTCATCCAAGCGCTTTGCGCAGGCAGATGCAATAGGGGTTAGGAGGGGGTCTGCCTTGGCTACTTTGCAATGATCTCTCAGCTTGACAGACCACGGCAGAACTAGGGCTGCGCTCAACCCCGTGTTATCTGACTCCAGATCATGAGTAGCATCTCTGGATGGTTTTAAAAATGCTACTACCGAAGCAAGAGTGTTTTTGTTGATGCGCCCTATTTTGTCGTACTGGTTTTTCTCCAGCAGAATGGTTGTAATGGCATCGTACTGTTGCGAGACAGACTCCAACATATCAACGGTTGAATTCCACCTGGTCTCCACAGATTGTTTAAGAGATGAACCAAGCAGTGTTTGCAGGCCAGAGTGTTTGAAATAGCTGACCAGTTTTTTCACATTGGTCAGAAGCTGCGCGGCCTCGGGCACCTTTTCAATCACAGCAGTGGAGAGGGCGTGTGAAAGCACGGAGTTGAGTATATGGGCACTACAGTTGAGTCTGTTGAAACCACGTAGGGCAGTCACCATGTTCGCTCCTCTGTCAGTAACAAAGACTATTTTCTTCCCCATGAGCGCACAGTCAAGTCCAAAGACTCTCAGGTTTTGGAACAATAACGCTCAAATGTTTTCACCCGTTTTTGAAGTGTCTGCCTCAAACGGAGTAGCAAAGAGCACTCTCGACACCAGCGTGTATTCGGAGTCGATGTAGTGGATGGTGGCTGATAGGAAAGATGTTTTTCAGTAATTTTCCGTCCAGATATCTGTGGTCACTGCACATCCATGTTTCTCAATGGTAGCAAGCATGTCGTCGACGAGAGCCCTTCTAACTGTTAGTGCCCTTTCGTCCAGATGTCGGGAAACTGTTGTTGGGTGGGGTAGAATTTCCTTGACATTGAATCGGCCTATTGCAGCTACTGTGTCCACTAAGTGCTGCGCCATGTTAATAAACCCTTTTCCAGCAATGCTGTCGTATGGCCTAAGGTCAGCAGCAACAAAGTCTATGCATTTATCAATGGTTTTGCTTTTCAGAGCATTCAATATTTTCGCAGTTTCTCTAAAGTCCAGCAATGTCTGTCCTTTCATGACGCACATGTATGTCGCTTCGGGCCAGATGTTCCCGACTTGTGTGCTTCGTAAACGAGCACCTTCTTACATGAATCGCAGCAGGCAAACGGTTGTTGATTTCCATCGCCATCTACAACCACTGAAAATTTTTTCCATATGTCCGACTTACCCTTAGAGGGCTTTTTGGTGTGAAAAGTACCCTTTTTCACAAGAGCACTAACGGCTTCAGCAGTAAGGGCACCTGTTTCCTCTGCCATGCTTTCAGACTGAGTTCAGAGAGCATGAAGTGTCCACGTGAACTATCACCCCGCGCACCCGAAGTTTAGCTCGCCTACCACATATCTTCCCCAGATAAAAACACAACATTTGGCACTTTTAACCCTCATGCACCCTTTTAAAAAAAGATACATTCCACCTATTAAGGGACAAAAGTGTCCTCTTCCAAAACACCATAAAAAT
This sequence comes from Lutjanus argentimaculatus, assembly GCA_034769285.1. Classification (NCBI taxonomy): domain Eukaryota; kingdom Metazoa; phylum Chordata; class Actinopteri; order Lutjaniformes; family Lutjanidae; genus Lutjanus; species Lutjanus argentimaculatus. The sequence goes on along the minus strand of JAWZSL010000006.1, from coordinate 360,863 downwards.
ATTATATGTTAATATTTTTTTCCCATTTTTTTTCATAAATCTTTGAATCAACTTCAGTCCTGATCATAACTACCAAATATTCAATTATTTTCAGAATTTTAACCTTTTAAATGCCAGTGTTTGTGATGGCATCGCAAATTTTTGTAAAAAAAACACAAAAATTCAAATATTTTCAATATTTCAAATGCAAAGTGGATTTTTCTTGGGGGGATTATTACAGGCTTGGATATGTCAATGATCAGTAGCAACATTGATTTTGTTGAATTTTTAGTTTTTTTGCAGTGTCAATTTAAAAAAAAAAGTTTTTTAGACAAAGACAATCTTACAGCCATGATCCCGTTCCATGCGCACTTTGCAGGTCTGTTTTTTTTGGGTACTCTCTACCACTCTTTTATTGTTCTATTAGGTTTTATAATCATAAATAGTTTATTTTTCTTTACTAGTGAGTTTATCGTAAAAGACACACTCGCGCACGGCTGAAAGGTGTTCTGTGCGCCTCAGCCAAACGCGAGACACGCGCACGCTTTTAACTTCAATATTTACGCTTTATTGCTGATAGAAAATATGTTCAAATGACACTTTACTAATCCACACTCCCGTGTGAGGAAAGGAATGAACAAAAATCAAGGTGTGCGCGTCTCGCGTTTGGCTGAGGCGCACACGTCTGCACAATCACATAACACTTTTCATTAACGTTTAACAGCCGAGCGCGCGTGTGTCTTTTAAGATAAACTCACTAATAAAAAAAAATAAATTATTTTGTGATTATAAAGCCTAATAAATCTAAACAGACCTGTAAAGTGCGCACAGGACGGGATCACAGCTGTCAGATTGTCTTTATCAGATGAGTCAACATGACAGCTGGAGCAGCTGTAGTGTTTGTGTCTGTGTGTTTGTTGTGATCCAGAAAAACAAGGATTAAACAATTATAATCTGTAAAATACAAAATGTACAAGACACACACACACATATATATATATATATTTGGCCGCATGAGTCCGGTCCGACAGAGAGAAAAAGGAATGTGTGCATTTAACGGAGCTGGTAATTTTGCGCACTTCAAACTTCAGAAACTCTTTCTGATGGTTTCGTAGCGGGACAGAGGAGGAGGGTGGGAGGAGGAGATGAAGATTAGGTGGGAGATAATAATTAATTATAAAATACAACACAATTTCAAGGTACTTCAACGTAAAACTAACCAGCTACATATCTGCTTGACATTTGCGGTTCATTTATTATATTGTTTTTTGCAGGTGCTCATGTAAAATAAACTATTTTACGCATGAAGCTGCTTTGTAGACGTGTCTTCAAATATTACACGCTCTCGCGCTTTCACTTCAAGAACCAGGAGATCTGTCTTCTCGCTTTGAATATCTTTTCTTTTTGTTTCCTCCTTGTAAATCCGCCGTCATGCTGTCACAGCTTGGGCTGCTGACCTTATTAATGAGGGCACTTGGGCACACCTGATAGGTGTATGTCCCCTCCCCCCCCCCCCCCCCCACCACCACACACACACACACACACACACACTAAAGCCAAGACGAATTCCTGTATTTGGCAATAATGTTCAATATGATTCTGATGCTTATTGAACATCAAAAAATTTTACATTTCTAACAACATTTCTGTCTGTTGTTTTATCAGGAATTTACTGTCCCGGACACTACCTCCACCTCTTCTGAGTTTGAGCCCCCACACACCAGTGCTGGCAGAGGCAGGGGCAGAGGGGGGAGGGGAGTAGGTGCAGGCAGAGGTAGAGGTAGAGGGAGGGGGAGGGGGAGAAGTAGGACACCAGAGGACTTGAACCCCGAGACCCAGCAGAGGGTTCAGGATCTGCACGAACGCAGAAACGCAGAGATGCAGGCCAGAATACAAGCATTGGACCATAATCACAGGGATGAGCTCCTAAAATGGTCCTTACAAGACTACCTGGCCTGATGTTTGACCAGAGATTACAATGACCTGGACGAATGAGAACATTCACGGACATGAAAAAAGGATGTGCCATTGTTAGAAAGTCACCATAGAAATGCTGCTGCTTTTCTGCAAGGTATGAAAATGTAGAAATGACGTCACTAAAAAATAATTCATAATGCAATAAAATTGCTTACCCGTCTGAGCTTCTTCCCCAGATTTTTAGCGGCGTGCCAAATATCAAGGGAATGTTGTAGACGCCATGCCTTGTATTTCCCGTGTTCCAGATCTGTGGAAAAAGAACCCTTTTGAGTAACAAATACATCGATCTGAACATCCAGAATATGAATATTACAGCCATTTTCCTTACCCAGTAAAGCTGTAATTTGTGGGTGGGCATCGGTGACGACTTCTGTTATACGTATCTCCGGCAGAAGTGCATCCATTGTTTGGATGAAACACTCCTTCTCCATGATCACGGAGTTTCTGTTTGTTTCACGTTTATCCACAGAGACATGTGCACATGTGCACGATGTCTCTAGATTCCTGTTCTATTGTTGTGTAGGTGCAATACTGTGCACAGTGGCCTGCAGAATGCAAACCATAGTGGTCAATATGTGAACTGTGCAAATCAAAATCTCCCACTCACACACATATACATACACACATACCTGGAGAGTCCATTCTGCCATCACCTTGTGAGAAGACAAAGCAAAAACAAACATTACAAAGGTAACATAACATAGTATTTATCAGTAATATCAAATGGCAGAAATTTCAATAGCATATAACTGGCATTTCAGTAATATTCACTGACATTTTATAGATAAAAATCACAGGTGACCAAGGTACCAAAACAAGGTCTCACCAAGAACAACAACCTCGTCCTTCTCACGCAAACGGGTCAGAACACCATCTCGGATTTTCTGCCAGAACTCATCAACTGGTTCGATGCAGTAGCTATCCTGGATTTTGAAGAATGTAGGCTCTGCCACCATCCCCATTTGCATGAAGTGGAAGAGAAATGCCACTTTCCTGTAATTGTTCCCCGATAACAGAATGTTTGTGGAGAGCATGAAGTCCCCCCCTTGCATCCCATACTTCAAAAGGGGCTGTGAATTCCACCTCCAGAGAATGTGTCCAAAGGGGCAAAGCTGCAATCAATAAAGTAAATAAATAATAATAGATAACAACAAAATGCAAAACACAGTATCGCCCCAACAGACAAACAGAGTGAAACAAACACACACAATTATTGTTGGCCTACCCATTCCAAAACAACGCCAGTTCCCCGGGGCTTCATTTCAACATGAAATGGTGGTCTTCCTGGGCATTTTACACCACTTAGTCTGTCACAGTAGTTGCATGCTTCCATAGGAAACTGCAGATAAGAGATAAGCATCTTCAGGTTGTCTAGATAGGTGATGCAGGCCCTCTTCCCAATTAGGTCATCTTCATGTAAAACTTTTAAGTTGTCAGGCAAGTCTGTTATTTCATCGTCTGTGGGGTTGTCTGTACTTATTTCTTGAAGCTGCTCGATGTTCGCAGCCTCTGATGCCACACCACCAACGCTACATAAAAAGGGAAAAATATAAAAATCTTACACATTTGCTTACCAATACTAATACAACCATATAAGATGATGAATGAGATGAATACAACATACCGTAGTTGCAGAAAAGGAAGATATTCCTCATCGGAGCTGTCTCCATCCTCACAGAATCTCGGGTCTGTCCAGTTCTCGTCCATTTCAATACTGCACATAACCACACATATCCATAAGCAGGAAAGAAACATCAACAACACAAAATGCAATCCAATTCATTATAAAGACTTACATGCTGTTCCTTGGATCATTGACTGCATCCTCATCTGGAGAGTCATGCCGCTCTTCTTCCTCCACAACACTCAGAGAATGCATGCTGCAGATAGAGTAGATTGTAAGTAGACTATAGTCGAAATAGAAAAAGACATATTTGCATTTAGTCAACATTTGTTCAAGCAATCAACATTCAGTCACAGTGAGATCAAAAACTGTGATGCACTGTTTGTGGCAGGAGTCACTCCCCTACTGTCCTGCACCACTCCGCATACTGTTCCATGTGAGTCCTGTGCAATGTGCCTATGCCCGTGAGCAAACAGCACGGGACCTTTGGTGAATGGCGCAACACAGTATGTCAGTGTTGTGAAACAGTAGGCAAGTGTTGCCGGACAGATGACCAGGGGCTCACACCATCAACCAAAAGTACTACAGCTTTCATTTACAGAAACTCGCCTGGCCTCTAATACACCAACTTCTTCTGCCTCAGCGCCTTCTTCCAGCATTTGGACACCCTCTATCGGTTCTCCCCTGAGTCAAAACAGAAAATAGGACATGTTGAAAAATACTAAACGTTGCCCAAAACAAACGCAGGCCCTGGGAAACACAAAGTACCTAACATGGTCCGACTCTTCTGTAAGGCTGGAAACTATAGGCTGTAGCGGTTGGAGGTGTTGCTTGTGGGGAGTAGAAGTTACTTGCTTCTTTTGATAGCTGTAGAGAAATGACATGTAAGAAATTTATATGGATCAAGAGTAATGCAAGAGAAACACAAAAGTATACACACTGGAAATAAAGGCACTATATAAACATCACACAATGTAATAAAATGCATCTTCTATGTTATACTAGAGAATTATCAGGTAAGAATAACAATAATTAGCAATGCAACATCAAATATAAAAAGACAATAACATGAAAAAATAAATATGGAACACCGTACACCTTACACAACACAATGGCCAATAGACACACATAACAATAACAAAAATATCTTGTTATCAGACTGACTTCAAGATGTCAAGTTTACTGGCTAACTGAGATTGTAACCTTCAAAGTTAGGTGCTTGGTGCTACTGAAGTGAGCTACACACAGACCCTTCAGGACTGACTAAATAAACGTTACATGTAGAATTTTAAACATGCAACAATCCCTGTAATTTTAGCTACACTCAGCGCAAGGTGCTATTGATAAGCAGGACTATGAAGAGTCATAACTCAATGCACATTGCACCCGGGTTTGGTTTTACTGATTATTTAGAGCAAGCAACGCGGTTTGACTTCTTTTGCAATCACTGTAGTCAACTCAACAAAAACACGAAAAGAATCCCGTTTTTCTCTGAAACTATTACATGACAATTATCAGAAACTACTGTCACGTACATACAAACTGACACGATAATACCACAATGATTCAGTATGACTGATCTTTCCACAGTAGGAACCTACATATTTTACTCAAACTTTATATTTGCGGTTTGCAGTCATCCCATTGCCTTTTCTTTATACAGTACTTTTGAGTTTGTTGCGTGGCTGGTCGTGTCAGTGTGGAACTGTGAACTATCAAGCTGGTGGCTATTTATTGCTACCACACAAATTTCCGATAGCTAATGTTAGCATTAGCATTTTGATTTGAGCATCGAAAGCTACTTACTAGTCCAGCAGGAACAGAGCCAAGGCAGCATCGGTCGGAAATCCCTCCTCGTCTTTGAGCTCACACCAGCGAGTGAAAGCCGGGCCAATGTTGATCCTTGACTGTCCTTTTATCCGGGTAGCCTCCCTTTTTCTTTTTTTTGTCTCCTCAGACAAAACTTTTCGTTTCTTTTGTTGTTTTGGAGCTTCTGCCATGTTAGCAGTAGTTGCGCGTAAGCGTTCGCATCGACTTCCGTCTTTATAACGAATGGGGAAAGGGGGAAGTGACGTATGCTGTAAAGCAGTCAGTACATTTGTAGTTGTTTTGTGTGGCAGGGTTACAGCCACCCTCCTCAAAGTTGCTTAGTGCCGGTGAAAGCGATACAGACCCCCTCGGGCCATGACAGAGGTGTCATTCAACTAGTTGTAAGTCGACGTATCATCACAAAAGTTATGAAAATATTTTATGAAGGTTGACAAGTTACTTAGTGTTGCTTTAAATCTGCTGTCTAGGTTATCTACAGCCTGTCATGGTCTTATCAAGCAAGTTGATGAGCTGGTACTACTGGTGTGTGGCTATCAGAACAGGAAGTTATAAATGTCTCAGACTTTATATCAGTGGAACTTAAGATTTACTTTGAAGGGGTAATTACTAGAAGATATTGGGTATTGTGTTTTTTTTTAAAATTTATCTTTGTACTTAAAACGCAATCATTCTAAATATTTGACATAAACATTACTTATTTAGAAAGAAATAATGCAAAATGCAAATTCAGCTTCACCATCAGAGCATGTGGGAGCAAGCGAGGATCAGGAGCGGCAGAGGATTGGCTAGAGCGTGGAGCGGCTTTTTTAAAAGGATGGAGTGTCGCCTACCACTCACACCACGAGTCTGGTTTGTTCGCGTTCAGATCACCTGATTGACTACTAATATGATGAAGGGTTTGGATATTAATTAAAATTGTACTGAGTGCTCAACTATGATTTTAAAAGTAACTGAAATGCATACTTAAGTATAAGTAAAAGTACAGACTTGAAAATCTACTCATGAAAGTACAAGTACCCCAAAAAACGACCACCCCTGATTATAATGCATATTAATGTTATGATTATAATGGACATTTACAGTTATAACCATTGTGGAGGTAGGTTCTATGAAGTCTGCCTGTTCACAACCTTTAATGTAAAGTGTATAAATAGGCCAAATGACACTTAGCATAAGTTCAGTCAGGAATACCATCTTATGCCTCGTACTGTCTTTCTGTCCCTGCTCTCTTTACCCACTATTCTCAATCAGCTGTCCATGGGTGTTCACTCCAAGTTAACCAACCAGATTTAGCCACAGTCTCCATCAGCCAATCATGTCATTGTGCCAGAATTTTAAATCTGTTCTCCTCTCTGCTGCTTTCAGCTATCATTTCTGCACAGAATTGTCGTGACCCTCCTCCATCCCATTCTCCTCCAGTGCGTCTAATCCAGTGCCCAGGTTGAGCTCATCAGAAGTCCAGATCTTCAGCCATCCCTTCACCATCACCACCAGTGTCTAGACTCCATCAGTGGTTTCCTTTACTAATCACGGCTTCACTACCCCCTTTATCTTGATGATGTCACGATGAAGTCTAACCACCAAGACTTTTCACATTTCTCTCTAAATCGTGCACATGCCAATAAATATACTTGCACACTCAAAACGGGTCTCTCCTGATTGAAATATATTAACCATAATATTAAATGTTTGAAGACTTGTGTCCAAAACTACAAAGATGAGATCCAATGATGAGATCAGGCTGCAACATGTGCATGACTTTTTGTTTTATGTCACCTTGCTGGGGGTTGAGGCTGTGAACAGTTCCATAAACTTATTTTTTATTTAATTGGCTATTATGCATGCTTTTGTTCATATTCTAAGGGCCCTGTCTTACACCTGAAACAAGTGCCATTTTTGCCACATTTGCAAGCTAGCAAAAGCACTTGTGCCTGGTCTGTGCAGCCATGGGTGGGAGCAATGAATGGCAAAATGAGGGCAAAGGCAGTCTGACTGCACAAGACCAGCCCAACCCAGAGAAAAAAATGGTATGTGTACTTCTGTCAGAGCTGGTTGGATATACCTGTACATAATTTTGCACGCTTCAAACTTTAGAAACACTTTTTAATTTTGTTTTCTACACCCACAGTAATACAGGGTGGTATAGAGGATGGGAGGAGGAAATGAGGATGAGGAGGAAGAGGAGAAGGAGGAGCACAGACAGCCACGTAACTGCTCCTCAATCAGCCCTGAACTGATTGAGATGGCAGCTTCATGGCCAGACTGGATCTGTTTGCCTCTCCTCTCAACCGCACCATCTCTCTCCCCCACTTCTCAGCCAGTGGAGCTGCAGAATAATTATGATGATAACAATGAATTTATAAAATACAACACATTTTCAAGGTGCTTCAGTGTAAAACATAACCAGCTACACATCTGCAGGGTTCATGTAAAATAAACTATTTACACATGAAGCTGCTGGTAAATCTGCTGTCAAGCTGCCACCACCTGCACTCCTGGCACACCTGCTTAAAGGTGATGAGAGCTGACTTTCTGATTGGTTTATTGTATGCTCAGCCTAAACTCGCCAGTGAATTCATGAGGGCACATGGGCGCCCCTGGCGCAAGACGGCAAAGGTGGATTTGAACACACCTTGAATAAATTAAATCCACTGCACCTTGTGCTTTCCACTTGCACTATAGATCAGCCCTAAGTGTTTACCCTTGAATCAAATGAAGTCAGATAGGTTAGCGATGGTTTGACTGGAGTAAAATCTGGGTGAATGGTTCTTTGAGTAAAGATTTGCTGTTGCATTTTTACCAGATGCAAAAATAGGGCTGATCATATTTCTCACCTTGTGAGTGTGTCTGTGTGTGTGATCATGGAGACATATGCTGGAGCAGAAACTATGACAGCAGTGGTTTCGAGTACTTTTCCAGGTGTTAGTGCATGTCTCTGGACAGATTTTGTCACTGCAATAGCATCAAAACTGTTACACTTCACAGGTGTGTACTTGAGATGAAAATGAAGGTCAAGTTCAAAGATGGGTGTTTTCTGAGCAAGGGGTTGAGAATATGAGTCACTGGGAACCGCCACTTTCTGACCCTGGCACACTTTTTTTGCATGTGTGTAGCTGAGATCAAACTGAGGGCCTAGTTTGAAGAGGGGTAGGGGCATAAGTTGTTTTTTTTTTAACCTTAATTTATTCAAGTAAGTTTCATTGAGAGGGAGACACTCTTTTGCAGGAATGCAATGATCACATTTGCTCAGTTACACACATTTACACAACTACCCAGTATGACTACAGTCTGACCTGCTAGTGATCTGCAGCTCTACTGGAGCAGGTGAGCTTACTTGGGGTCAGTTGTTCTCCCACATTCATACTGCCAGTCTGGGGATAGAACCGACAACCTTGCGGTCTCAAAACTTAACAGGTGTGTAGTTGCAATCAAATTAATGGTCAAATTAAACAATGGGTGTGGTCTGACCCATGAGTCCTGAGTATTTGTGTAATAATGTGGTAATGACTCCTAAGTACTCATTCATTCATTCATCTTCTGTAACCGCTTATCCGTGAGGGTCGTGGGGGGCTGGAGCCTATCCCAGCTGACATCGGGCGAGAGGCGGGGTACACCCTGGACAAGTCGCCAGTTCATCACAGGGCTGACACATAGAGACAGACAACCACTCACTCTCACATTCACACCTACGGGCAATTTAGAGTCACCAATTAACCTATTATGCTGCATGTCTTTGGACTGTGGGAGGAAGCCGGAGAACCCACACGGACACGAGGAGAACATGCAAACTCCACACAGAAAGGCCCTGCTGGCTCGAGGAGTCAAACTCAGGACCTTCCTGCTATGCAGCAGCAGCGCTAACCTCCGTGCCACCGTGCTGCCCTCCTAAGTACTCACTGGTCCAAATGTCAACACGCTGCTGGGAATCGCAGCTGTTGTGATACCATGGCAAGATGGTCTCCAGTTTTTGTCAAGAAGGTGTTATAAGCATAAATACCCAAATCTTCACAAAGGTCTCTGACTAGATGAATTAGATGACTAATTCTACACAAATATAATCCAATATAAATATTGGATGAAACTGTTGTGATTGTTGCTATAGAAGCTGGTTTATTTGTTTGATTTTACATTCATACAGAATATGACTCCTATTTATCAACACTATTTAACCCTTTAAGGACTGCAATAGTAATGGTTCACCAGTGCCTAAATTGGTATTTTTGCTCACTGTGATGTCATTTCTTGGAGTATCTTCAAATTCCTTATATCCCTGTAATCTGCACAACCTAAGCTAAAAGGTTATGTATGTCAATACAGCACAATACTTGATAAAAGTGTTGAAATTCTGTCATAAAAATGAAAAATACAAAAATCGAAAACGTTTTTTCATCATACTTTACTTAAAAAAACAGACAAAAAACATTGATCCAAAAGATTTCTAAATGTACAAAAATTGACAAAACATTTCTTAACACTCAACAACTGATTTGAATTATGTACATTGTTTACTTATTCAGATATGTTCATTTTTATGAGCACAGTGCAAAGGCGTTTTCTAAAACAGAAATATCTCCAAAGTGCATACATTTGTATTTATGCTAATTGACTTTTTCTCTCTGAAACACTCAACTTTCTCACACTAAATCACTCAGTTTTCACCCGCAATATCCGAATTTTCAATTGATAATGACTATCCTATTTCTCTCTGAATATCTCCTGCTGACCGCTCCTCTCCTCTTCTCTCCTCTCCTCTGATTCTTTGGCGCCACCGCCACGTTTTAGCTTATATAGTTTTTGTTTTATATTAATTTAAACAGGACTATGCTAACAGCGGGAGTGGGCGGGGCCGCCTGCGGGAGGAGGGTTAATATAAATGTTAACATAAATGTGAAGTGTTTCATTTATTAGGATCCCCATTAGCTGTAGCTGTAGCAAGAGCTATTCTTCCTGGGGTCCACCCTGAAACACCACTCTATATACATTACAGTACATACTCATAAAAACAGAGAGAAAAAAAGCAAACAAACAAAAATATGACAAAAACAATAACAACAAACAACCACCAACAACAATACAACAACAAACCAACACACAACAGGACCAAGCTCTCCTCATCAAGATCAAAAACGAGAAAAAGAATTTTACATAGATACAGGATACCAATGGCTCATATGTAAGTTATATACAGACTTTAGCCAATTATGATCAAAGTCAGCAACAAAAACAAACTGACCTAACAGGAAAGTGTCCAGGTGCTCAATGAATCCTTATAATTTTTTTATAGTGCTACCATCATTCTACAGCATCATTTCATTATAGTGACACATAACCAAAAAAAATAAATAAATAAATAAAAAATTAAAAAATAAAAACCTGAACAAGTCTAGTCAAGTCAACTATAGATCAGTAGATGAGGAAAACTGTTTAGTCAGGAGATGTCTTAATAATATTTTAAAGCGATCTTTACTGTTTTCCTGGATGATATGCTCAGGCAGAGAGTTCCATGTAACCATAGCTCTGTGCATTACACTGTTCTTCAACATATTAGTCTTAGATTTTGGGTAATGTAAATCTACCCCCACTTGCATGCCTGGTGTGATAATCATGTACATCTGAGCTCAGGCATAATTGTTTATATAATACCCTTGATGATTTTGTGGCTACACAGCAAATTGAGAAGAGTTATATTTCTGGTGTTGGTGAAATCTGAGCAAAAGTAGAGTTAATTCTACTCTGAATAGAGTCAAATCCCTTATATGTAACTCTAAGTTTACAAATAGTTGGAGTCAAAACAGAGTGTCAAAACGAAGTGTCTTTAAATCAAATCTGTAAGTGTCATTGTAGTAACATTAACTCTGAACTATTTAACTCTTCAACTCCGAACCTGGATGTGACACTTAAGGTGTAAATTTTACCCCGCCCCCACCGTGCCACACAGCGACAGGAGCGACACATCTGTTGCGTGGCCAGGAGTCAATTTGAATCTACTGGTTGACCCTTTTAAATTACCAATAAGACTTAAATAAAAATTAAAAGCAATTTAAGAGTGACTAAAAGTAATTTAAAAGCAATTAAAAATGTGTAAGGAATTTAAAAGACCGTCAACCTAGGGATTTGCAGAGCCCTAGGACTCTAAAAGGCCTAAAATGACAGTGTGTTCACACCGGACATGAAGCGAATTTTCGCCTCGCGTTACTCGCGCGAATTTGGCCACGTAGTTGTTGAATTTACTCGCGTGAGTAAACAACTCGCGAATATTCGCCCAAAACGAAGGGGAGGGGCTACCAGCTACGTCGCTGACGTCATCGTCTAGAATCTCAACGCTGGTAGGCTGTCCCGACCCAGCTTCACGCGAATATTTCGCCAAAGTTCAATTTTTTGAACTTGCGCGAATTCGCGCTGCGTCATTCGCATCGCAAATTCGCGTATTCGCATCGCGCCAAGGCCGCGATTCCGCGCCGCCGGCACAAATTCGCATGTATTCGCGTCTTTGCATTGACTTTGTATGTAATCTCGTCACGCGAAAAATTCGCTTCACGTCCAGTGTGAACGCACTGTCAGGGGTGAGCAGAGTTAAAAAAAAACAATGCCAAGGGTAACGTACAGGTTTATTACAATAAAATCGTGGTGGTAAAAGAGCACAGATGATGCCTAAAAAAGTCCATCAAGTCTCAGTACCCTACCTGCCAGTCCTTTGTCGCTGCCCCTTTCAGTGGAGCCGCTTGCCACGTGTGACGCCAGCGGCCACAGAGTCCTCAACAGCCACTTCCTCCCTGTACTGCAGCAGCTCCCGACCGTCCTCCCCCTGCGGCAACTCCTCTGCTGCTCCGGTCGTCCTGGGGAGGTAAATAAACCAGAACCAGTACTGTGGAAACACACAACCGCCCCAAATCGCACCCCTTGCCTGGCCCCGCAGCCGGCCCACCAGTACCCGCCGAACACAAGGTTAAAAGATACTCACAGATTTCCTGGGCGGTAGCCAAACTACTGACCCAGACTGGAGTATTCTCACCAAACAGGTACAGGCTGCTGCGCTTCAGGCTCCAGTGTCTTCATCATCTCGGCCGTGTGTTCTGTCGGGTTGCTGTGGTCTTCGCTAGCTCCGCGTGGTCGCTCTGTCCTCCTCCTTTTTGGTCCGCTTCCCTCTTTTTCACCTTTCACCTTTCTGTGTGCCACACCTGTTGCTCATTTGCTGATTACTGCCTGGGGTTTGGTCAGTGTCTGTTGCTTTCAGGGACGATGGGAAAAGACAACACTGCATGCAAAAATACTCACACTCACAATAAAAAACAATCCCATAAAACTTCTGATTAAAACCAGTACAGCAACTTAAAAACACAATAAATAAATAAACTAAAACATGCAGCAAAGTGTTATTAAAACATGCATAAAAACTCCCATCAACACCGACCCTGTCACACACCGACTGAGGAGCCTCTCCTAAAGGTTGCGCGTCTCATCGTGGGTTTAAGTTGACATTGTTCGGTAAGTAAGTAAAATGAGTTATTTTCTGTTAATGTTTTTGATAGTTATATCTCCCCTCTGGCACCTGGTCTTTCTTCAATGGCGAGCCACTTTTACACTGTCATGGTAAAGTTAATGCTGCCACATTAGCCACCATAAACAATCATGATTTTAGTTTCTCATTTGGTTCACTAAAACTTTTAATTTGATGGTTAAGACTGTCTGCTATTATGAAAGTTTGAGACCGTTTTTCTGTTGTGTTGTTAACTCGGCTAAGCAAGCTAACGCTAATTAAGCAGTGTGTCAGTTGTGGGCTGTTAGCATGAAGTTGTTAACATTAGCTAAGGACGAACTACGTCACATAAACGGCCGATAATCTGTATGGTGACCTCAAACAACAAGCAAGCGCTCGGTATGCTGGAAGCCTTGTATTTATTTATTAATAAATCATGGCATCAGTTTACACAAATGCAGGACAAATGTCGATGCTGTTTAGGCTTCAGTGTGTTTAGGCTTCAGACAGTATGATAAGGTGAAGCTGCAGGCTGCTTTTCTCATGCTGACTGCACCGATGCAGTACTTTGTCTGTTTGGTGTGTCAGATGAAAATAAAGACTTTGTTTTATGCAAGCAGTGCTGGTAAATTATCGTCAATATCGCCACACTAAACTCAACCAGAAAGGAGCTGCCTGTATGCGACTTCAGACCTATAAAAACAGTGTGGTATTGTGCTGAAGATTCAGGTGCCTTCAAAGTTTGCTTATTGTGTACAATGTTTGAGCTATAATGTTCTTTTAAATGTATAGCATTTTGTATTTAATCTGGTGTTGATATATTGCGTGTTTTCTTTGGTTTGTTTTTTGCATTAATCATATACAGTTTTATAATGGAGAGTTAGTTTTATTGTGGTCTAAAATTTTAGGTGTTCTCTTTGACATAAAAATAATGAAACCTTTTCTGTATTTTAGGTTCTGTTTAAAATTGAAGGATGCATTAAGAGCTTCCCCTGGCCTTGGAATACACACAGAAGCCAGTTCATGATCAGGATGCAACATCCTCAGTCTTGGACGTGTTCACTTGTTTCCTTGACATAACTGGATTGGTAAGGATATCTATAGATTATTTGATAGTATTATAAATATTTGAAAACTGAATGCAAGTAACCTGCATATGGAATCCCTCTGTTTTTGTCTCTGTTTATAGATTGACAAAGCATCTGAAAGTTTCTTGCAAAGTGGCCTTTGCTTTTCAAGCTCAAAGTCATCACAGAAAACCAGTCTTCTCTCCAGCCTTTATGTTTAGGAGCTGCAGGCAGCCTTTGACCCTGAGACTGAGAATGACTATGGTTAATATGGACAGTTTTCCTGTATCCAAAATATACTCAGTTGCTTGTTTCAATTACAAGTTAGGTCAGAAATTATAGTACTGAGTCCCAGATTGATCTCATCCCATGACCTACCTGTGTGCCAAAAAAATCTCCAATATCATGAACAGCATGCTTTCATAATAGGTTGTACTGTTGACACTGTACTTTGAATATTTTCATGTATATGTATAGAGGAGCAAAATAATGAAAATGTTTTGATTTGCATTGATCAGCTCACCTATTTTAAACAGAGAGCATACATTGTTCCCTATTGTCATGTTTTTAAAAGTGTTTTTAAAAGTTGATATGTGGTGCATATTTAAAATAAACGAGTTTCAACTAAACATGATATTGTTATTTTTTAGCAAACCTTATCTTCCAAATAATTTTTTAGTAATTCAGAAAAGCTATTTTTACACCTTAGGGTGTCAAAATGACTGTAACACTTGTATAGTTAACAAACAATCCTGTGAGAGAGTTAATGTCTAACACTACATGAAAGTGTTGAGAAAAAACTAACACTGGTTAGTGTTATAAAGTGTTGAATTTTAACTCCAAAAAGAGTCAATAATTACACTAAGTTAGTGTTAAGGTACTAACTCTTCAAAAAGAGTTAAATTAACTCTCTGTGGTGTGGACCCATATAGACACTTCAGAAGTGTTGAAATCAAATCTGACAGTGTTAATTTGAGTATGCTGATTTTGCTGTGTACAATATTTCTGATAAATTTAAGCAAAGACATGGTAAATCTGCCATCTACCTTTAACCAAGATAAACAGTTATGCATTGTATTTACACTAGTTCTCTATGGACATCTAAGTGTGCTTTATTCTGAGCAATCTGCAATTTCTGTTTTTGGGTCGTGGAAGTACAGGACCAAACCACAGAGCAGTAGTCCAGATGTGATAATACTAATGCATCAACCATCTGTCCTATAATATTCTGTGGTAAAAAAAATTTGGCATCTCCTTATAACTGAAAGACCTTTCCCCATCTTACTCACCACCTTGTCACTATGCGTAGAACAAGATAATTTGTTGTCCAATGTTTCCCCTAAAAGTTTTGTGTCCTGAACTTGTTCAACTGGAACATCTTTTGCATATAAGTTTAATGTAGGTCCTGTCCTTAAATGATAATTAGTACCAAATACAATGCTTTTTGTTTTAGCCACATTTAGAACCAGTTTGTTATTAGTTACCCATTCAATCACCAACTGCAGTTCTTTATTTAATTCACTTGCAAGTTCATCAATAGTGGATCCCGCCATGTGCACTGTAGAATCATCAGCATACATGGCGGCTTTTGATTTTATTAAAATTAATGGTAAATCATTTGTAAAAGTAGCATGCAACAATGGACCTAGACAGCTTTCTTGAGGAACTCCACAACTATTTGATTTTACGTCAGAAAAAACTTCCACTAAAGAAAACTGTCTGTTTCCTATTGGTTAGATAACTTTCTAGCCATAATACAGCAGTTGGACTGAAACCATAACATTTCAACTTTTCTAATAACAAACTGTGGTCAATTATATCAAAAGCGGCACTGAAGTCCAATAATATGGCACCAATTATATAGTTATTAATTTCTTTAAGCCAATCATCAGTCATTTGCGTCAGGGCAGTTAACGGGAATGTCCCTTTTTATATGCATGTTGGAAATCTGTATTCAAATCATTAACTGAAAAATAGCATTGTATTTGTTCATAAACTATTCTTTCCATGAGCTTACTCAAAGTGGGTAACAGGCTAATTGGACGGCAATTAGGGCCAGAAAATGGCGCACTTACATTTTTGGACAATGGAATGATCTTTGCAATTTTCCAGTCTTGTGGATAAATACATTTTTCCAAGCTCAAATTAAACACATGACAAATTGGAGTAGCAATCAAGTGTGCTACTATTTTCAGTAATTTCTCCTCCAAATTATCAACCCCTGGTGGTTTGTCTTTACACCCAGTTAACAGCTTTTCCACATAATCTACAGTAACTTTGGTAAATTCAAATCTACTCTAATTTTTGTCTCTCATAATTTTATTTTTAATCAAGTCATATGATTGCCTATTGTCGGTTTGATTCATCACATTCCTTAATATATTTACTTTGCTATTAAAATAATTATTGAAATAATTAGCAATATCAACTGGTTTTGTCATAAATTTTCCCTCAGATTCCAGAAATGATGGGATGGATTTGGATCTTCTACTTGTGATGTCATTAACAATATTCCACAGTTTTTTATTATCATGTTTTATATTATTAATCAAATTTTCATAATACACCTTTTTCTTCTTTTTATTTAATCTAGTTACATAATTTCTTAATTTGCGGTAAATTTGCCAGTCTGAAATGTAGCTAGACTTGTTTTCTACTTGCTTTGCTTGATCTCTCTGTGTCATACAATCCCGAAGTTCCTCATCAATCCAATGAGATCTAGCATTTCTAACAGTTCTCTTTTTCACAGGTGCATGTTTATCAATTATTGTTACAAATAGATCATTAAAAGCTTTGAGTGCCTCATCTGGATCCTGTTTTATTAACACTGTCCCAGCATAAATTTCTGACATCCTCAATAAAACAATTTTCCTGGAAGTGTTTGTATGATCTCTTAACAATGATCTTGGGACCTGCTTTAGGAATTTTTGTCTTCCTCACTATTGCCACTAAGTTTGTGATCACTATAACCTACCGGTATCGATACAGCTTTAGAACACAGTTCTGCTGAATTAGTAAAGATGTGGTCTATACAAGTAGATGTTCTAGATCCATTACTTTTTATACATACTCGAGTTGGCTTAGTTACTACTTGTGTTAGACCACATGTATTCGTTACAGTGCGACTCTTGCTCTTAAGTGGACAATCTAAGAAAGAATATTTCATTATCCTGATCACACACCCTGTCAAACATATCACACAATTTATCTAGGTAATTGATGTTTGCACTGGGGGGCCTATAACCACATCCTACCAGTATTGGTCTCACATGAGGCACATGAGCTTGAAGCCATAATGCTTCAATCTCTGTTGACATAAGGTCCTCTTTTACTCTGACCGGATATATGGTTTTGAATATAGATAGCCACCCCTCCCCCATAGATGTTTCTATCCCTTCTGTATATATCATATCCATGAATATTCAATGCAGAATCTTCAAATACGGGATCAAGATGAGTCTCCGATATTGTTAAAACATTTTATCTATCAACAGCAAGTCTTTGATTTCACTCAGTTTATTTCTCAAGCTGCACATTTTAATATGAGCTACCTTTAACCCTTTCCTGGGTAACTTAGTGGAAGCCAGCATTATTACCCATTTTATATCTAAAAAAATATTCTCTGTTTACTAACTTATCTATATTAGAGCTATGGTCCACCCACTCTTCATTCAAATAACAAATACCACCCAACACACACACAAACACAAACACCCACATAGAAAAACAACTCACATGAACACACAAGCTTGTTAAACTCATCCCCAACATTAATCACCCCCCACACCCCCCAGGTGGACCTACACAGGAAAACAGGTTCTGTTATTGTTATTGTTATTGTCCCACCCCCCTTTAACACGCTCTTCACCACTACTGCCTCTTATAATTGTGAAAGGTCAATGTCCACCCCATAGCTCTGCCCCTGTGTCTAACTTCAAAATAAGACAACTCAAACATGACAAAAGCCAGGGCTTTACATAAAAAGTTATCTATCATAAACTTATTCTACACAAAGAGTTAGTCCATGAGCATATTGCTAGTAGTTCATAACTTGCCTCCAATGACAGGAAAAATAGAGAGCAGAGAAAATGTTCAGTCAAACATAATCACCGAAGCTCCATGGGTAGTGGAGATCTCCAGGGTTAGCTTTCATCAGCTATGGCAAATGACGAAATTCAGACTTACATACCCAAACTGATTCATCGGGTTGGATCCTGTCTTCTCAAGAAAGTCCTCCATCTTGGCAGGGTCATCAAAGAAGTTGTGATCATGTCCTCTGATTAGTTTAATTGTGGTTGGATAGATTAAGAAGGCAAGGAAACCAGCCTGGCGAGCCTTCTCCATGACAGCATAGCAGGATTTGCGTCGGCTCCTGGTGACAGCACTATAGTCAGCCGTGAAGCGCACCTCCTTACCCTCAATCTCCAATGGTGAATCTCTTGCCGCTTTTGAGATGCAAATCCAGTCCGTATATCGCAGGCACACAAAGATGAGCACCCTTGACTTAGAGGAAGCGTTAACCCCGAGGAGGTCCTACCCGGTGGGCTCTCATGATCTCAGGTGGAGTGTCTCCCAAGGTAGGGAACCACACAGGTAGTTGGCTTGTGAGATATTGTATTATGTTTGAGCCCTCTTTACCCTCAGGCAGTCCATGGATACAGATGTTCCTCCTGCTGCGGTCCTCCAGGTCCGCCAACTTTGCTTCAGCCACCTTCATAGCATTTGATAGTGAAGCGGTGGTATTCTAAACTTTTACTGTACATGTCCTCAAAGTTGTGTGGTCTGCACGGAGTGCACAGGTTTCATCCTTGAGCAGTGCTAAATCTGCCTGGAGAGAGTCAAAATGCTGTTCAAGGAGAGAAAATCGCTCTTTGGAAATAGTCTCTGCTCTGGAGAAATGTTTCTCAAGTGCAGCGTCAATCAGCGTGGTTAATACTTCAGCTGATTCCACTGTTGGCAAACTGTCTGCGGCAGGTTGCTGTGTATTTGTGAGTGTCCACCACTTCAGACTTCAATTGTCTGACCGGTGCAAAAAACTGATGATCAATAGCAGATGATTAATAAACAAACATTGGGGAGTTGTTACTCGCAGGCACACCTATGCAGCCATCCAGGAAACAATCTGCGAAAACTCTACTTAGTGGAGTACTCATGAACCGGTTGCTAGTCAAGTCTACTTGATCACCACTACGACAGGCAACCAAGAGTAATGAGATCAGGTCAGAGCCGTGGCACCCCAACAGTACCATAATGCTGACATTTGAAGGGAGGTGGAATGTGTACATCCCCTGTGGCCTTGACCATTGACCTCATAAGTGTTGGTGGCTGGCAATATAGGCTTGCTATAGATACTAAAGAATCACATGCACTGAATTACAACATCAGCTTTGACTGTAATTAAAAAAACATTAAGTCCAAGTGCAGGTAATAAAAGTGCAACATCTCATGTCAGATTTGAACTTGAAGTTCTGTTGCCACATTCATCAGCTCCTGTGTCCCTTTGAACCACAGTTTAAAAACAAGGGTCAGTGAGTACAAGAGAGGAATGTAAAGTGTATTCATGAAAAGTTGAGAGATAAGAATGCAAAAAAAGCATTCAGGCATGATACAGTATGTTCATGTGCTCAGTGCTATACAACAATAAAATAAGTGGTTCCTTTCATCTCTATCTTTCTTTCCAGCCTGCCCTCCCTACAAAGATTACCATATAGGTCATCCTTGCAGGGACCTTATTATGACCCATATTTATGCTCACTGCTAGGTGGCAACATCTAGCGGCCATAGTCATCATGAAGATTATGTAGTATTGACACTTGCAACAGACAGTTTAAGGACTGTAATTCCATTACTTTGGGTGGCAATTAGACATGTAACTAATTACTTTGAGTAATTACAATTACTTAAATTTGAATGGGCTTGTTATTTGTTACTTTTGACTTGCGTGAAAACAGGGGACAACTTCAGATGCAGACAAACGCAGCGTATTCACAGTTTACAATCCGACATCACCTGTCCTTACAGTGGGGCAGTTCAGTCAATGAAAACTCACTTTTTGTCACTGTAATATTTCTAATATAAACTGTAGGAGTGTGTATCTCACAGACTGAGACCGATTGGATATGTATCTCAATACATGTTCTATGATACAATTCATCTTAGAAATTTCTGAATAGCTAACGATTCAGTACAATATGATTCAGCCCTGTCACGATACAATACAAAATGATGCAATTTGTGAATCTTTACATTTTTATTCTATTAATGCTTTATTTGTGGGGTACTATTAGTTGCACAAAGAAATCCAGCCGGTTTTACTAAATCCAGTAACAGACGAGACAAAGAGAAGGGGACATTACAGTGGTGTTAACATCTTATTAGCAATCTCATTTGTAAATGAGATAGTGTAGTCTAAATGAGAATCTGTGAACAAACTTTAAAACTATTTAAAATGCATTTTTGCAGGAAGATGATCTGCTGCTCTGTTTCATATGATGAGTGTTGTGGTTTTGATTGAATATGACCGTGTAGAGCACGTGTCAAACTCATGCCGCGGGCCCGCCATCTCATTTTATGTGGCCCACGAGAACTTGCAGAAAAATATAATTTGCATCATACAAGGCTAAACTGCATTACAGAAGTATGGTGTCCAATAACTACATGTCCGAGAATGCATCCCTTTTACACACATACTGAAGTCATTTAGTAGCTAGATGCATCATTAGGGGTGATTAAAGTCCGATGCATCGGACTTTAATGTGTAAGATACGAGGGCATCGGTTCAGACGGCCTGTGTTGGTAAAAAGCTGAACATGAATTGGAAACAGATCGATGCACCACTAGCGTATCGATACATCTCATTAAGACGTGCATATGTTTCATTTTTGGAATAACTAGTTTGGAGTTTTATAGGAAAGAACGTGTCTGACAGCAGAGTGCAGAGACACGAGTCTGACCCACAGAGACGTCATGTGACTGTGAGAGCAGGTAACATGGAGCATCTCTGTTCCTCCACACTGATCAGAACCACAGAACTCTTCATATGAAACAGAGCAGCTGATCATCTTACTGCAAAAATACTCATATTTTAAACAGTTTTAAAGTTTGTTCACAGACACAACTTTGTCTGTTTCATTTTTTTAATACATAATTGTTGCACAATTGAATGTCTACTTGTCTACTTTTTTCCTAGATTTGCTATTAGAGCTTATTATAATTGTTATAAAAATCCATATTAACCCTTAAAAGATCCTAGGGACATTTTGTGCCATTCAGTTTTTTATTTTCAAATCATTTTGGCTGTGTTGAATGAATATAGCTCAAATTTGCCAGAGGATATTCATTTTTTTTTTACAAAGTTTAGAACTGTCGTCTCAGTTCCTCAAATTAGCCTAAAATGGCTAAGCTACAAAACTTACTCATTTGATCCTAGTGACAAAAAATGCGCCATTGACAACCACTGAAAATACCATTTTTGATCCCACATTTATCTTAACATAAACTAATGCATTCCTTTATGTTAAGATTTCATTTTGGACTACTAATTTTTATTTTGTTCACCAGATGGCTCTACTTTTTCCCATTCAAAGCTTGCAGCAAAATTTCACACTTTTTCACACAATTTTTTACTGTTTTCTGCAAGGGCGCCTTACTCCTGAAATGATAAGTGTGTGTTGCTATTGAAAACAATAATAAAATACTATATATAAAATGTATTGTTATGCAAATATTTTAGTTTTTTGTTTTTGTTTGTTTTTTGATAAAAAATAAAATAAAAAAACAGTGGAGCTATGTAAACATACTGGCATTTAAAGGGATAAAAATATAATTAATATTTGATATGTACACCGATCAAACATAACATTATGACCACTGACAGGTGACGTGAATAACACTGATTATCTCCTCCTCATGGCACCTGTTAGTGGGTGGGATATATTAGGCAGCAAGTGAACATTTTGTCCCCAAAGTTGATGTGTTAGAAGCAGGAAAAATGGCATAAGAATTTGAGCAAGTTTGACAGGAGCCAAATTGTGATGGCTAGATGACTGGGTCAGAGCATCTCCAAAACTGCAGTTCTTGTGGGGTGTTCCTGGTCTGCAGTGGTCAGTATCTATCAAAAGTGGTTCAAGAAAGGAACAGTGGTGAAACGGTGACAGGGTCATGAGCAGCCAAGGCTCATTGATGCACGTGGGGAGCGAAGGCTGGCCCGTGTGGTCTGATCCAACAGACGAGCTACTGTAGCTCAAATTGCTGAAGAAGTTAATGCTGGTTCTGATAGAAAGGTGTCAGAATACACAGTGCATCACAGTTTGTTGCTTATGGGGCTGCATAGTCGCAGACCTGTCAGGGTGCCCATGCTGACCCCTGTCCACTGCCAAAAGCACCAACAATGGGCATATGAGCATCGGAACTGGACCACGGAGCAATGGAAGAAGGTGGCCTGGTCTGATGAATCATGTTTTCTTTTACATCACGTGGATGTCCGGGTGCGTCGCTTACCTGGGGAACACATGGCACCAGGATGCACTATGGGAAGAAGACAAGCCGGCGGAGGCAGTGTGATGCTTTGGACAATGTTCTGCTGGGAAACCTTGGGTCCTGCCATCCATGTGGATGTTACTTTGACACGTAGCACCTACCTAAACATTGTTGCAGACCATGTACACCCTTTCATGGAAACCGTATTCCCTGATGGCAGTGGCCTCTTTCAGCAGGATAATGCACCCTGCCACAAAGCAAAAATGGTTCAGGAATGGTTTGAGGAACACAACAACGAGTTTGAGGTGTTGCCTTGGCCTCCAAATTCCCCAGATCTCAATCCAATCGAGCATCTGTGGGATGTGCTGGACAAACAAGTCTGATCCATGGAGGCCCCACCTCGCAACTTAAAGGACTTAAAGGATCTGCTGCTAACGTCTTGGTGCCAGATATCACAGCACACCTTCAGAGGTCTAATGGAGTCCATGCCTCGATGGGTCAGGGCTGTTTTGGCAACAAAAGGGGGACCTACACAATATTAGGCAGGTGATCATAATGTTATGCCTGATCGATGTATATTTCAGGCTGAAGTAGTTTTAAAAGATTGACTCATTAAGTGGAAAAAAAATATTAATATATAACATTTTTACAGCAGTTTTTGGGAAGGTGACATTTTTTGTCCTTAGGATCAAATAAGTAAGTCTTTTTAAAGGATCTTTTAAGGGTTAATCAAATGCAGAGGCAATTATGTGCTATAGATACAATTGTATTGTCTTACATTTACAGCTGGCCCTTTGAGGGCAAACCTAACGCTGATGTGGCCCAAGATGAAATTGAGTTTGACACCCCTGGTGTAGAGGAAGCAGTGTGTGGAGGAACCTGTACTTGTATCTTACACATTAAAGCCTGATGCATTGGATGCATGAGAGACTCGTTACACCCATAATAAATTAATATAATAAATATAATATTAACTACTGTACTCTTGTTCCACCAAATCCTACTGTCTAAATCACAGGCAATAAAGGTGTAACTTACAGGTAGGAACACTAGTTTTTGTTACCCTCTGTTGGTGGATAGTAATAACTTTTATTAGTGATAATGTGTACAATTATAGGTAAAAAGTGTGTCACTAAGATAATATAGCTGTGTGCATTAATAAGAGAATTGAAGGAGACGTTTAAAAGTAAAGCATTTGCTATTTTGCCGAGTATTCAAAATGCTTTAATTGGTAAAGAAATTCAATTACTTGAATGTAACTAATTACTAAATTTCAATAGAGAAAGTCTGAGTTTGTGGTAGATTTGTCATAGTTAGTGTGCAACGTCACAACACCAATCTTGCTGACCCTAGTAACGTTATATACCTGAAGTGTTTTATCAGTGACTCCCGGTCCTTTTATCAGCTGTGAAGAGAAAGAACAAGTAAGACCTGCTGTTGTGAGACTACATCCCAGTACGAAAACACACAGACATAGTACCTTCAGCGGCTAACATTAGCTTTTGGAGGGAGAAAGTCATGAGCTCACTTACACAACTTCTGGGTGTGTAGTCTTTCTAATTCCAGATCTTCACAGTCTGATAAACTGCAAACTTTCTTGACTTGAAAAATTATCTTTTACAGTAACTGGGGGATGGAGGGTGAATATATTGCCAGTTGCTGATGGATGGGCTGACAGTGGCTGGTTGGAAAATTTTAACATATTGGGCACTGGAAACAGATTCCAAATAAGAATCTATTACAAAATTATGATTCCAGCGGAATTATGTATTTAATTCCGATTCCTGCACAGTTTCACTTGTGCTAAGCTATAATTAAACCATGTAATGTTACTGAAAACATGACTTGCAAGTTGAGTGCATGAATGCCAAACAAATGCATTTTTCTTATCAAATCTGGAGTATAGCATGATTCTCAGTTGCAAAGCTGCTTAACTAGCAGGTTAATAGTACAAATTGTGTCTTGAGTCTTGTACCAGTCACCTCAATTTAGCAAATTCTTTGCAACAAAACATTTTTCAAGGATGGGATGCTCTCTATTGTTGCAGTAAAGTAGCCTTAGTAGACCCAAAAATATTCAAGAAATATAAAAGAGACAACTGTTGCTACGTTTAACTAGGTAACATTAGCTTAGCTCAGTGTTTAATGCAGATCAAATTTATCTGTGCTATCGTTTCACAAAACTCTGCTGTGAAGAATTGGAATTTATCATCTGATTAAGAAGGTGGCTCAGGAGCAACATCAAAATCTTCACCTGGTTCTCACTGTGGCCTTTCTGATACCATAAAGTAAAATAATCAGACTACAGTGTTTTTCTGCCAGAACTTTCTTCTTGTAGGTTAGAAAAGCCTGTGAAGCAGCATTTAGTCCTCCACAGTACAACTCTCCTCTGAAACCCAGAATGATGAAATACTTTTTTAGGTGGTTGGTGGGTTCTTGCAGCAGGGTGAGGCAGGTTTCATCACAACTTTTACAGAGTGACTCCCCTGAAGCTGTGGAGTTAAATCTTTCCACACCAGAATGATTTCTCTGGTGAGCTCAGAGATCAGAGGGAGAAGTCTGTCATATGAGCAGCAAGCATTTGTTTTTATTTAGTTAATAATCAATCTATCTCAGCCTCAGCATCAACAGGCTAAAAATGAACCACGATTGGCATAAATAATGAAGTTGTATTTTCCCAATGACAAATATGATATATAAATAAAGCAGAGGACCAAAAAGAAAGTTTAATAGGGTACTATATCACCATGCTACCTCCTGGAATAATAAAACTGCTTTGACATTTATTTTGGAGGTGTTTTAACTTTCATTTTTGGAAATTCTTCAGAAATGTTTTTGTTCCAAATAAGACAGGAAGTGAATTTTGGAATCTAGAAATGTGAGTTGTTGGTTTGCAGGTGTTTCTTTGGACAGCACTGGTGGTGGAACGAGTGGCAACACAAAGCTCATCCTGTCGTAAGCATCCATCTGTTTGATGCATGCCCTTCTCCTGGAGACTGTTGGTTGCTACAAAAGATGTAGCATGTCAATGTAGTATGTCATTTGAGAGTATCTCACTGTTTCTGATTTTACATTGTCAAATTGTTTTTTGTTTTTTTGTTTTTTGGTTGTTGTTTTTTTTTGTCATCTTGTCCTTCACCAGGTCTTGCAAACTACATCTCGATGCCCTGTTATTTACAGTGGGGACGCTGAAGATATGTCCCCACTATTCTTTGAAATGGCTGATTTTGTCCCCCTCACTTTATTAAAGCATAATTTCTTTAAAAATTCTGAAACGTTGATGTACTGAGTGCAATTTGAATTAATATCCAGACCTTTCATCTGAATTTTAGTAGCCAATAAGGTGATCTGATTGTAAATGGGCCAATGAAAACAATGACATACAAATGAAAAACAAAACAAAATGCTGTGGGAGCACACATTTAGAGTGAGGATGTTAATGATTAATCGTTAATCAATTAATTGCCATTATGAATTTAATGAATTAAAAATGTATTCATGGATATTTAATAAATAGTCATGGCAGTAACTGCACCTCTTTTGACATTTTTTGACATTGTTTTGTCTGGCGGAGCCATTTGTTGAATAACGAAAATTAAACTTAGACTTAAAAGGATATTCCACTTTACATGATAACCCACTCAATATGTACTCACCCCTGTGCCGATGTGAGGATGGGTGAAGATCTTCAGTTCACAAAACAATCCTGGAGTTTCAGCAGAAAACAGGGTTGCAGCTAAATCAAAAAATTTGTAAACCTAGTTGACTGTGACATCAATGGTTAAAAGTACCTAATACTCTGAGTAGTTTTGCGATTACTATGTACTTTTACATAAGCATATTTCTAACACCAGTACTTTTACTTGTAATTGAGTAATATTTTAACAATGTAACAGTACTTGTACTTGAGTACAGATTTTCTTTACTTACACTACTGCTCATGACTGTTTGAACTTGGCTCGTGAATTCCTGTGAACTGTTGTGAATGTTATGAAACAACAAAGCTGTTTAACTTAACATCTATAGGTAAGGTTGGTTTATTATCTTTAGCTAACGTTGTTAATGTTGAACCTTCATTTGTTTCTATTTTGTCATATTTTATGGCAGCGATATTGGATATTGTCAATGTCAATGTCAATGTCAAGTTTATTTATATAGCACATTTAAATGCCCAAGGGCAACCAAAGTGCTTTACAAGTTAAAATCATCAGCACCAATAACAATACAAGCAGAAACAGTACAAAGAAAAACAAAACAAGACACAACAACACAACAACAGGTGGCTCAACTCAGCCAAAGGCCAGGGTAAATAGATGAGTTTTAAGACGTGTTTTAAACATAGAGAGGGTCGTCGCAGACCGCACAGACAGAGGCAAAGCATTCCAAAGTGTGGGAGCCGCCACTGCAAAGGCTCGATCTCCTCTAGATTTTAAGAGGGATCGAGGAATGTCCAGAACTAACTGGTCAGCTGACCTCAGGGCTCTGGAGGGTCGATGCACCTTAATGAGGTCAGATAAATATTCAGGGGCCAGTCCATACAGAGACTTAAACACAAATAAAAGAATCTTAAAATCAATCCTGTACCTAACTGGAAGCCAGTGAAGTGAAGAGAGCACTGGAGTTTATATGCTCTTGTTTCTTTGTCCCGGTTAGGAGACGAGCTGCTGCATTCTGGACAAGCTGTAGACGGTTAAGCTCTGATTGACCGATGCCGACGTACAGGGAATTACAATAATCTAAGCGTGATGAAATAAACGCATGGATAACCTTTTCTAGATCAGCCCTTCTTAGATAAGGTTTGACTTTGGCTAAAAGCCGAAGCTGAAAAAAGCTAGCCTTAACCACAGAGCTGACCTGCTTGTCCAATTTAAACGCCCCATCGATAATCACACCTAGGTTTCTGGCCTGGGAACCTATATAGGGTGCTAGTGGGCCCAGGGAGCTGGCAAGAACCTGGACAAGGTCAGGACGACCAAACAGGACAATCTCTGTTTTGTTTTCATTTAATTTTAAGAAGTTTAGGTCCATCCATGTTTTAATGTCCCTCATGCAATTAAATACAGCATGGAGGGATTCCTTGGAGGGGACCTTTAATGGCAAGTACACCTGCACATCATCAGCAAAGCAATGAAAAGGAACACCATGCTTTCTAAAAAATCGACCCCAGGGGTAGCATATATAGGGAGAACAGTAGAGGGCCTAGAACTGACCCCTGGGGGACCCCGCAAGTCAGAGGGGCCACTGAGGAGGAAAACTGCCCCAGCTGCACACAGAAGGATCTATCAGCAAGGTAAGATTTAAACCATTCCAGGGCGGTGCCTTTAATGCCCACACAGTGCTCAAGACGTGCCAGCAGAATAGTGTGATCTACTGTATCAAACGCCGCTGTGAGATCTAGTAAAATTAAAAAGGCACAATTACCAGAATCAAGGTTTAAAAGAAGATCATTAAAAACTTTTAAAAGAGCTGTTTCAGTACTGTGAAGAGGCTTAAAACCAGACTGAAGCAATTCACCAGTGTTGGCCTGAACTAAAAATTCTTGGAGTTGGTTAAAAACAACTTTCTCTAAAACCTTAGAAATAAACGGAAGTTTAGAGATTGGCCTGAAATTGGAAAGAACCAAGGGATCCAGATTTTTCTTTTTTAAAAGAGGCTGCACCATGGCATGTTTGAAGGAGGATGGAACACATCCAGAGCTGAGACACAGATTTATAAGAAACAAGATAAAAGACCCAACTGAGCTGAAAACCTTTTTAAACAAACGGGATGGAATGCTGTCAGATGGGCAGTTAGCAGGGCGAAGATGTTCGACTGTTTCAGTGAGTGCAGAAAGTGAAACAGGCTCAAACTGGTGAAATTGAGGAATTGAGGGGTCCTGAGCAGACTGAGGGGTGGGGATCTAAGAGCAGAAATCTTATTGACAAAAAATTGCAGAAAGTCCTCACACAGAGAAGAAGACGGTTCAACAGAGACATCATCGTCACAAGGGTTCACAAGTGAGTCAAATACATTAAAAAGAACCTGAGGTTTGTGAACGTTGTTGGAGACAAGTGAGGAAAAATATTCAGCTTTAGCAGCTTTAACAGCCTGCTGATAATTGAGAAGACACGCACGTAGGAGATCCCTAGAAATCTGGAGATTGTCCTTCTTCCACTTTCTCTCCGCTTGTCTACATGCGCGTCTCAGCGCACAAGTGGACTCATTTAGCCAAGGCTCAGTCTGTGGCTTAATGCGCATTAAAGTCATCGGTGCAATGGAGTCTAAGATCTCAGTACAGAGAGAATCAAACAACTTCATACAAACATCCACACTGAGGTTGCCAAAGTCATCCAGAGAAAACGAGTCTTTCCAGGCGGCATTTCTGGGCTGACTGACATGCGCTGGTACTTTCTATAGTAGATGTGATATTGGCATTGTTTGATTAATTGACATGTTGTTGCAGCTGTCAATGCTGTTTTCTGTTTTATTCCAAGTATTTTTATATTGTCAAGTCTGTCATAGCCTATCATCTTTTGATGTCCTGTTTAAGAAGAATCTTAACAGTTAACCAAGCTTGATACTACAGCTGCAACAACTATCAATTAATCTATTTATCAATTGATTATGAAATTAATTGCCAACTAGTTTGATAATCAATTAGTCATTTTGAGTCATTCTTTAGAAAAAGAAGTCCACATTCTCTGATTTCAGCTTCTTAAATGTGAATATTTTCTGGTTTCTTTGCTCCTCTCTGAAAGTAAACTGAATATTTTTGAGTTGTGGACAAAACAAGACATTTGTGGATGTCATCTATAACACTGATCAGAATTTTTCACCATTTCTGACATTTTATAGGTAAACATATTAATTGATTAATCGAAAGAAAGGACTGATCATTTAATCAGCTATGTTAGTTGCAGCCCAACTTGGTACCCAGTGGAACCTCAGTCAACATTTCACTTTCCTGTACTGCTGTGTGCTTGGCTTGTGTTTATGTTGAAATAAGAAAACCATATTTTCACTAGCAAGGATCACACCACAACAATATGTAGTTAAAGATTTTAATGAACATTCAGAGAGATAAGATGTGGATAATGAATGAATGTAGAGGGGAGGAGCGAAGATGGATGGAGGATGTCATCAGCCAGGCTGGTCTGGAGGGTATGCTGAATGCTGGGCAGGGGGAGACTCAATGTGGGGGTTCTGTCTCAGTGTTTCCCACCCGAGCTGATCATGAGCCCCCAAAAGAGTTGGATTTTGATGAGCTCAGTTGAATGTGAGCTTGACATTGGGTGGCTGAGGTTGTTATGGATGTAGGTGTGAAATGCCTGAGAAGACCAGTGGCCTAGGACCTGGATGGTCTGATCTGAGCTGCCTATTCTGGCTGCGGTGGAGGCGGCGCCAATATGGAAAGAATAGATTGAATAATGTTCAGAAGTAAGGATAGACCGGTAGGAAAAGAAGAAAAGGCTGTCCGGCTTGTGGTGGAGCCCTCTGGTTGCTGCATTGGGCTCTTGAGCTGCTGTGCTGCTGGTGAAAGGAAATGAGGGAGCAGAAGCCATGTTGCTGAAGGAAAGGTAGAGGAGGAGATAATGGGATGAAAGGATGTATGTGCACAGGGATTTTGTGAAGCCTGCGAAGACATGGATGAATAGAAAGCTGATATCGGCTGAGAGAAGTCAGTGACAGGGAGCAGGCACAGGGGGACATACAACCTGACGCTGCAGGTGTGGCCGTAGCGGAGGAACC
Organism: Lutjanus argentimaculatus; assembly: GCA_034769285.1. Lineage (NCBI taxonomy): Eukaryota > Metazoa > Chordata > Actinopteri > Lutjaniformes > Lutjanidae > Lutjanus > Lutjanus argentimaculatus. The sequence continues at coordinate 330,704 of JAWZSL010000006.1, read as the reverse complement.
TGAGTGACGTCACAGCTGACAACACTGGTGGTGGTTGGCCTGGGCCACGAAGACGGAAGCGTGGGAAGCGCGGTTGTCGCTGCAGCGATGGAGGCTGAATACAGCTAAAACAGCTTGGATTTGTTGTGGTTACGGTGGAAGGGGATGCCATCTTCTCTCAGGAAGCGTTGGGGATGGGCGACGATCCGATTTCTCGTGTCAGGCTGTGATTGGAGACTGCCGCGTTGGAGGTGAAAGCGGAGTACGAGGGTGCTGTGTTTGATGACCAAAAGCTCTATGCCGACATGGGGGAGGCTGTCGATTTGTAGGAGGAGAGGAGGGATGAAGCGGCGACCAGTATTATGGATCCTCGCCGAAGGTGGAGAGGAGGCCCGGGTTCTGCTTGGCCTAGGAGAGATCTCGTTGATGGAGCTCAAGCGACAGGATTGTGGTACGCTGACCACCAAGCGTATCTGGCTCCTGCAGGACACTTGGCTGTGGTCCGGTTGCTGCCCTGGAGGAGGATAACTGGTCTTGTACGGGTCATCATAAAGCTCACTGTCGGAATCGGGCGGAACGATGTGCAGTTCGGCGTCCATGGTGAGTAAGTAATTGCTAACTACTATGTTGACAGGAGTTGAAGATTGCTATTGAGCTGTGCGTTAAGTGCTGTCTGTCTGAGGATCCATTGAGAGATCTGAGACAAACATGGCTGTATGGGTTAGCCAGGTATAAGTAGGCTTGTCAGGTGATTAGAGGTGTGGTTGAGGCGTGACCCTGCTCCCAAACCTAAGTTAACCAATTAACTTTTGAAGATGGTTAAAAGATGTTTCTAGGGAACTTGTAAAAATATTAGCAAAGAGTGATGTTGATTAGCTAGCTAGTTAGCATTTTTAGCTAGCTAGTTAGCATTTTCATCATAAAATGTTTTATCATCTAGACCCTTATGTCCCCACCAGTGTTCAACACAAAGTGACACTGTGGTTGCAGGTGCTACAAAAATATTGTGAGGGGGACAAGAGTGTACATCAGGTGCCACATGATAGAATACCTCCCAACATGTGGTGTCTAGCACTGTGCTATTGCTGCTACATTTTAAGTGTCAACAAAGAAATAAAAGCTGTGCTGCTGTAATAAGTTTCCAGAGTTGTAAAATCTTGTCTTGCAGTATAATCTGTTGTTCAGCCTAATGTAAGCTTGCAAAATAACGTTGAATTGATATGACTTGAAGCTATTACAAGGAACTTTAGTATTTTAAAGATTTTGAAAGGTTCTTTGGACAAAAGTGGGAGTGTTTCCACAGTAGAAACCACAAAATATAATGTCAAAATAAAATTTATCTAAAGAAAAATTTCCTGTTTCTTTTTAACTCGGTAACGTATTACTCACCCTGACTTGTCAAAGTTCTTACAGTAGGTCTCATTAACGTATATGTAGGATATATAGAGGCATCAGTAATAAAGTGAGACAGTTTCATGTTGGAGATAATGTGAGCAGGTCATTATTGTGAAATAAACCCTGACAAGGTGTTGCAGGTACCCAGTGTGGAGCTAAGGGGTCTTTTTATTTTTCTCCACTAAAAGTGCTTGTGCAGCAAAAACTCTAAAATGAAATTGGCAGGTGGGTTGCAAATTCCACCTGCTACTCAGGCAACAAAACACACACAATGACTTCATCATGGCACTATAACAAACAAGTTTATTAACAGCTTGGTGCAGGCTAAAAATTCTTAATTAATTAATTAATTAATTTCATCTGCATCTTTTCTTGAGATGCAGATGAAATTAATTAACCTTTTGCTTAAAAATGTAAACTTATATGACATTTCTCAGTTTGATCAAAGACCTAATTGTGCAAACTTGTCTTAGACTATCGGGCCAATCTTCCTGAAAATGAGTCAGCATCACCCACAGACTTTGCTAATCTAAGGTTATCAATAGAATTTTGAATTAATTATGAGCCAATCAATTACTATGAAAATAGCTCATTTTCAAAAGAGTGTAATAACTCATGAATGCAATGAGATATCAATGTGAAAATTGAAACACATGTTCAGGATTGTTCACTAAGCTAACATATTGAAGCACATTGTGTTTCACCTCTAGGGGACACCACTAATGCAAAAAGTTTAAATCTCATAATTGGCTACATGGATTCATACGAAAATTATCTTGCATGATCTTGGGTCATGACTCAGTCGGTGCATGAACTTTGGTAATAATTGATCAAAGTGACTGTGACTTAGTACACCAAATCTAAATTTCTAGACATTTCACAACCCAAACTTGTAAAAATCAGCTGTACATCCTACAGAGCTGAAATTTCTTCAACACATCTGCTGAATTGTGACAAAAGTTTGTCTCACTGCAACCAGTGATCAATTCAGAAGTCCATCACTATATTTTTCAAAGTGTACCAAATCAGTTAACATCTGTATCTCCACAAGTCTTCATTCAAATGCGACCAGAATCAACACAGACATCCTGTAGATGGTTGATACCAAGAGTTTTAAATTGTGTTCAGATTGTTCAGATTGCTCAAACTACAGTCTACAGTGATATTTAATATCTTGCAATAATTTGTACTGTATGCACAATATTTTCTTCTTTACTCAATGTTTGATGAAACGTCACCAAAATATTTGACAAAACACCTGAAAACAGCAGAATGATGCAAGATTTCTTTAGAATTTTATCATCAACAGTTTGACTTTTGTAAGAGTTTTAGTTTAAACAGATAAAAATGTTCCAGTTTTGCACATCTCATTTGATTGCTTCAAGTTGTGAGAAGGTGTGTAGAAACCACATCTCCCCAGTGGTGCAGTCTGTAAGTCACCTTCTGGGGAGGGGATACAAAGATCAATGGTTCCGATCCATATGTGACCAAGTCCCACTTGCCAACAATGTGACAACTTCTGCATGACTGTGTGTTCTCTGTGTTAAAAATGCTTGTTTCTTACAAGCATCCAAACACTTGTTGTCTGCCAGGACTGCATTTATTGCTGCTTGAAGCTATATTTTTTGAATGATTTTATGGTTTTAAAGGATTTTGGTGCTCTCCCAGAGTCTATGAACAGAACTGTGTCCATAGCAATCGTATGTATACAGAAATAGACCAATCAGATTGAGTATTTAACAAAAGCATGTAATGAAGTCTTTTACAAAACTCCTTGTAGTAGTTTTAACGTGATTTTGAACAGTAACTCTATTAACAAAACAGATGGTGAGTTTGTGCCTCCTAATTACAGTGCTGGTATTGACATTTAGGCCTCTATGTGGTTTGGCCCTTGAAAAGGCCACACTGTCACCTCACAAATGTTAAGCAAATGTAACGGGGATGGTTGTAGGACCCCGGGGAGCCTTTAAAGGTAGAGCAGAAGCAGCGCTCTCCCTCTCTCTCTCTCTACCGGTACGCAGACAAGGAAGTGCAGTCAGACGCGTGAAGCACGCCAAACATTTGCTGCGGTATGTAAAGACTTTTATTGACAAAACATTCATGTTTGAGTGCAGCATAAATGGCGATTTTTAGGAAATGTATTTTATTCTCAGAACTCAGACAGAAGCAGCAGATTGGGGGAGGTTGGGCGCCGTATAGGCACAACAAGTGTATTTCTCCAGCCATCTGCGTACAGAGCACTGTGGTGCGGACCTTGAGCAGAGATTGTGATTGTAAGTTGTGATGGTGCATTTATATTTATTAAAGAGATTATTTATTTAACTGTGATGTTTGAATGTATTTTGTGTTTCTTTTTAGTGGCAGTCATCACGACACTAAGCACACTGCTGGTCCAAGTATTAATTAAACAACTTGAAGGTACGGCGTATAGGTTAATTATTTTATTAACAACGTTGGTTTCTAATATGCCGAACATAGCTCAACACCTGTCTGTTTTACAGAGCGGTGTGGACTTTGAACAGAGATTGTGATTGTAAGTTGTGATGGTGCATTTATATTTATCAGAGAGATTATTTATTTAACTGTGATGTTTGAATGTATTTTTGTTTTTTTTAGTGGCAGTCATCATGACACTAAGCACACTGCTGGTCCGAATATTAATTAAACGACTTGAAGGTACAGCATATAGGTTAATTATTTTATCAACAACATTGGTTTCTAATATGCCGAACATAGCTTAATACCTGTCTGTTTTATAGGACTGTCTGCAAGTGTGGTGACTGTCACTGTTTTTTCCCATCTCATAAGTAGTTTTAACGGGCCTGTTTGTTTACTTGTTTTCTTGTTTTTTTTTTAATTTCTTTTGGGTAGTTATCTTAGCGGGCTAAGTGCAATATTTAACGCCATTGTGCAGTCCTGGAGTTATAGCGGATTGGGAGTTGTAGACCTTGTAGTTAGTGACCCCCCTTGTGTGATATTTGATCATTTGTGGTTCTTAAATGGGTGCAGTGGTAAATCTACATGATTGGTGATTCTTAACTGTGTACAGTGGCCTTATCTCCTACAGTGTTGTGTTGGAGTGTATCGGGTCCTATTTACTATTTGTCCTATTCTCTCCCTTTTTATAGTCTGCTATTTACCCAGGACGCAACACTGTTTGGGTTTTATCTCACCATGTTGTAATAAACTTTTGTATTTTTGTGAGCCGTCTGCCTCCTGTCCTGGTTGTTCTGGACACTTACCTGTCTGTGTGGTAAACTAGAGTGAGAAACACTAATTATACCAACATATAGTATTCTCACAATCACTACACAAAGTTAGTTTTTGTCATCATATCCCCTGATTACACTATCTGGAGTTTTAGAGCACCTTGTGAGACCTTGGCCTCTGATAAGCTATCAGCCTCTCCTCTCACTGCAAGGTGAATTCCAACAAGCTCAAGAAGGGCACTTGAGCAAGGCATTCAGGAGCTGGCATCTCTCATTGGCTGAGGATGTAGGGCTGAGTGTGTATGCTATAAAAGGTAAAAAAAAAAAAATGTTGGAGTGGCAGGTTGCAGTAGTGAATGAGTCCAGTAGTCAATGAGTCCATACCGACTTAGTGTGTGTTTACTTTCATTTTGTTATCAGGATCTGGAGCTGAATCAGCCAAAGTTGCAGACACACAGTACAGTATCTGGGTGGATTGACTGACTGGATCAAAGAGGACTGATGCCGTCGGTGTTAACAGGAGATAAAACCGTCGAGTTTATGTGATTAGTTGTTTGTCTTCTGGTTCAGTTGCTAAAAGGTAATCAGAATTAAGATGATTAAAGTTTGAATTTTTACTGGATTTTGCCAGACAGGACTGTCAAGGTCATATGTGTGAATGGATATAATAATAAATTATTTGAACTTTGACCTTGTTTGCCACTGACCTTTCAAAGCGCAACTGATGGGATAACAGCTGTATGACGACAAAGCCTGAAGAGATAATAGATGTATGGAGGTGAAACAAGCAGAGGAGGGAGAAACTGATAGCTCGAAAGGAACCCCAGATCCACAAAGGATCTTGTGAGAATTATTTGATGTTTGTACAACGTGCACAATGTAGAGACAGTGCATACAAATCTTGCAAGATTCCAGACAAGACCAAGAGTAGTGGACAAAAAGTGTTTCAGAGTTCCCCAAACTGTATAACATAACACTGAAAACAACCCCGCAGGTAAATGTAATGCATGGTGAAATGTCAGCAGTCAGATCGGGCTATTGTGCCTATCTATCATTCAGTCACTCTTAAAAGGGCCACACAACCACACCTACACAGAAAACATGGCTGTAGTTGAGAGAGCATATAAAGCTATAAAACCTGTTATTAATTTATGTCTGTCATCATTAGACTGCAGCAAACCAAAGGTCCTTCATCTGCTAAAAGTAAATTACCATAGATAACAAACCACTAGAGGAGGAGTGTTGTGTATTGATTTGTGAGTCTCTTGTGATTTTACATGAACCTAATTAAGCTGTATAAAAATATTTTAAACAAAACTGAAAGTACACAGAGCTTAGGTGCTATAATAAACGAGCATGAGGCAACGCACATACTCATGCACACACACTAATGCTGATGCTCATTCAATTTAAATCCATTTAGTTTTGATCTGTCTACATTCATGAACAGAAGATGAGACAAAGAAGGTGAAACCAGTCAATAAGGAGTAGGATCAGAGTTCAGGAATGAGGAAAGGAAGAAAACTTGGAGAAAGTGAAGAAAGAGGTGGAGGATGAAGAGGCATGTTGGGGCTATTAATATAAAGAGAGGGAGAAGACAGGGGAGAAGTGGGAGAGAACAGGAGAGGGAGGTGAAGGGGAAGAAGAAGGTGGTGGAGGAGGAGAGAGTGGAGATGGAGTGATTAAGAGGAGAAGCAGGGATGTTCAGGGAAACTCGGTGAAGACAGGGTGAAAGGAGGTAAAAAGGAGATAAATAATCATGGAGGAAGGATGAGTTGGAGGTGATGTTGAAGGGAGAGGAAAAGGAAGGTCTCTCTTCATTGTCTGTTCCTCTGTGAGGCTTTAATCTCTGTGGGTTGAGAGGATCAGAGGTCAAACAGAGGACTCTCTTAGTGAATGAAAACACACGGATGAAAAGTGTCCACAGTGCTACTATTCACTCTGATGCTAAAGATTCTTTATTAATACCAAGACATTTTAAAATATGTTTTATTAAGTTATTTTAAAACTGTATGTCCTGAAAAACAGTTATTTTTAAAGATATGGCAGCCTTTTATTGAATGGATAGAAAAGTTACCTTTATTAGCTGTGGATCCGCTGTAACCTTTGACCTGGCTCCATTGTAAGCTAATACTAACACTGAGGGACAGTTGAGATACTTTAGTGGCAAGTGTGTTACAATATAATAAATGTTTTTGTGTTGCTTTTTTAATTAACTAATTATTTTATTATTATTATACTACTAACAAATATTTGATTTGATTGAAGCTGGTGAGCAGGCTCCTTTTATTAATTAATTAATTTTTGTAGCTGTCTCTACAAACTGAAAATGATGGCTGTGTAATAACACCTGCTATTCTAAGTGTACACAACAAGCACACATACAGCACAGTGCATAAAGGTAATAAACATGACATACATACAAACACACACTGAGCATTAGTTTATTACCTATTGCTGTTGTGCACACACACACTTTGCTGCATGGTAATGCTGTGCAGTTGATGCATTCACACATGCACTCTGTCATTCTCTCTCTCACATACACACCCACACTGCAGCATGCTAACCTCCCCCACCCCCCGACACACACACACACACACACACACACACACACACACACACGTGACTCAAGGACAAGTATCAGTGGCCGAAGGTCAGCTGGTTCCACATGAGTGGCCGGCATTCCAGTGGTGTCACACTCAGCTATGTGTGTGTGTGTGTGTGTGTGTGTGTGTGTGTCAGGGTTGGTTGACCTCTAGGCAACATTTGCATTTTAACACAGCAGGAGCATATCTGTGACTTTGAAGGGATTCTGAACTGAAAGTGTGTGTGTATACCTATGTGCATGTGTAGAACCATACGTGCGTGTGAGTGTATGTTGGCTTGGATCCTGTGCTTGTCGCAAGTTCCCATTAGCTCCGCTATTGATCAGTGGTTGGTATTACATGTGACTCCGACTGTGTGTGTGTACCTGATAGTGCATGTTAGTACACTGCTGTGTGTTTCTGCTTATGTGTGTGTAGTTGATTGAGGACCTGCTTAGGTTTCATTGTCCATTGGTATGCATGTTGGACAGGCTGTGAGTGTGTGTGTGTGTGTGTGTGTGTGTGTGTGTTTGTGTGTGTGTGTGTTTTGAAAGGTGATGATAATAAGCCTCCATCTAATTCTGCTGGTTCCAAGGCCATCTCAAGGCCACATCACTTTCCTCTGGAGTGTGTTTTCTTCTGGATCGATGGTCTCACTCAGAGGAGGAGCAGAGGAGCTGTGGTCTCAGTGACAGAGGAGAGGAATTCAGGGTGGCTCAGTTTGCTTTAATGTAGCTCACTGAAAGAAAAACCTGAAAATGCTATTATATATTTCATGATGGAAAATCTGCTCATGTAAAAAGTTCTTGCATGCAGATGGAAAAAATGACCATTGAGTTGTGAGCACACAATGCGGTCAAGTGTAAGAACCTTGATTCACTTAACATTTAGCATTTTATGCTCTTGCTGCTCCAATTCAGGGAAATCCCAAAACCAAAGATATTCTAATTACTGTCATGGAGGAGTAAAGAAACTAGAAAATATTCACATTTATTAAGCTGGAATAATTTATTCCTAAAAATTACCTAATTAATTGACTGTCAAAATGGATAGTGATTAATTTCATAATTGACAACTGATTAATTGATTAATCATTGCAGCTCTATTTACCGACTCTGTCCACAGCAGATTATTGCTTAGCTTCTGTGCTTCCAAACTGGGGGTGTGCCCAGTAGCTAATAAACTGACTACAGATATGTGCCTCATACAACCCCACATCCAATAATCCAAACTGTCCATTTCATTTAGTTTAATCTTAGTATAGTAATGGAAGTCAGTCATTCAGTTTGAATTAGTGTGAGCAGCATTGTAGGTTTCAGGAGCTGCTGGCAGATGTCTAAGTTTTGACCTTAATTTAACCTTTAGTGTAGAGTTGATTCATTTCTAGTGTGTGGCCTTGTATGAAATCTGATGGTGCAACTGTCAGATCAAAATCACATTTTATCTGCAGCCATAATACATAATGAATACAAATGATTCAGATTCTAACTTGGCTGTAATTTTCATGGTGATTATGCATGATGTTTTACAAATTGTCTTTATGTTTTACATCCTCTAACATGGTGGCCTGACTCATGAAAGCACCACTGACCCCTGTTTACTTATCGTTGACCTTTTCGTTGCTTGCAGTGCAGCCGCATCACATGTAATTTCATGTGAACTGATGCGTGGGTTCTTGTTTTCACCACGCAGTGGCTAACAAGGGTCAGGAGAAGGCCAACGCTGCCCTCCGAGCCTTCCCCTAATGAGTTAATATTCATACCCACACCCAGGAGGGCATCTACTGATGGGGAAAAATAATGAGAATATTCCGCATGTAATTTTGGAGGGGAGGACAGGAAGTGCAGGTCCCTTTCCCCATCCCCCTTGTGTTAATTTCTGCTATATGCAGTGCTTAACACCATCTAATAAAACACCGACTCTTATTTCCAAAAAGGTGATTTTAAAGAGCATGAAGATGATCACCAATTATCAAATAAACCCCCTTTTCTATTAGAAAAAAATGTATGAAAACAAATTTGGAAGTGCATAATAACAAATTTATCTTACTGAACAGACCTACTTCCTTTCTTACCTGTAGTCAGGCAGATGGTTTTGGCTTTCTTTGCCAAAGTTTTGACACAGAAATCATCAAAAAATCATTTAATCTGTACTGACTTATAGGGCCCTATCTTATGCTGATCTAAAGCACAAGTGGTGCAATGGATTTAATTTATTCAAGGCGTGTCCAAATCCACCTTTGCTGTGTTGCGTCAGGGGCACAAGTGGTATTTTGCCCTGCCCCGCCCCTTGTGCCACCAGCACAAAGTGGGATACACCTATCAGGTGTGCCCAAGTGCCCTCATTAATTCACCGGCAAGTTTCAGCCAAACATGCGATAAACCATTAAGAAAGTCAACGGCAGAACGTCTCCAAAGCAGCTTCATGTGTAAATAGTTTATTTTACATTAACACCTGCAACAACTAATACAATAAATGAACAGCAAATGTCATGCAGATATTTAACTGGTTATGTTTTACACTGAAGCACCTTGAAATTGTGTTATATTGTATAATTAATAATTAGGGGGCCAAACCCGCGGGGCCTGGGGGACGCGTATGCAAGCATACGCGTCCCGCGGGGCCTGGGGGACGCGTATGCAAGCATACGCGTTTCCCAGGACCAGCGGTGCTGGGAACCCTATTGTTTTTGTTCTGATTTTTATTTTTCTCTATTATTTTTATTTTTCCACCGCTAAAAGTGGTGCTGCAGGCTAAACCATGCATGGGAGGGCGGTGCAATTTGGAGGGTTGGTCCAGACCCCTGCACGTACCTCAGGCGCAAAAATTGACATATGTCCGCCAGCAGGTGGCGCTATAACCAAGGAAAACACCTTTGGCCTACAACTCCCACATCGAATATCGCACATTCAAAAGCCTCATATCCACAGATTCCCTGAATAGCCCTGAATCACCTGGGCTAGGCCACGCCCATTTCCGCCTATAATTTTTTTTCAGGAAATCGCAAAAACTGGAAAACCTACTTTTTCGAACTCCTCCTTGGGGTTTGGTCCGATCAGTGTGAAATTTGGCACGTATGTTCGTCAGCTGGACCTGATCTAAAGTTATCAAAAGAATTTTGTTCCGTCAAAATATGTGCAAATTATTAACGAATAAAATTTTCTAGCTAGCTACAAAAACACGAACACTTGCATAACTCGGTCAAAGTAAATGCTAACGACACCAAATCTGAGATCCTTGGTTGGCATGTGACTGTGGGGGTATGAGCCAAATTTGGCTAATGTTGGCCACTAGGGGGCGCTGCAAATATGGGAATGTTATATCTCTTAAACGCCAACACTGATTTTTACCAAATTTGGTGGGCATGATGCTGGGTCACTTCTGAGGCCATATCTTGAAGGTAATCCCGACTGGTCAAAGTGGGCGTGGCTTATTACGAGATAAACAACAAATCTTTATTTCAGCTCAAGTATTATGCTGAGGACTGTGAAAATTACAATATATATATAGAATAGGATACAGACCACCCATACCAAAAATTGTGTGTCTACTCCACTAGGTGGCGCTGTCACAGACGCAAACGCATTTTGGCCTGTAACTTCCACATTTTTAATCACATCTTCATAAACTTTATATCCACGTGTTCCCTGAATAGATCCGCATCTTCTGACTTAGGTCACGCCCACTCCCACAGTATATTTCTCTTTGTAAGTCGCTACACGTCAAAAACCTACTTTTTCGAACTCCTCCGAGGGTTTACGCTCCATCTGCACAAAACTTTGCACACACAATCTCCAGACATGCCTGATCAAAAGTTATCAAAGGAATTTTGCTACTCCAAAAAACACGGTACTTATAAATAAGCAAGTTTTTCTGCTAGCTAACAAAACACATATTGTTGCATATTTTTATCATAATAAAAGCTATCAACATGAAACTCAACTCACTTGTTTCTGAGGTCAAACAGAGGCTCTGTACCAAATTTGGTGCAAATTGGCCAACAGGGAGCGCTATAAACACGGTAATATCAAGTGACACAAAAGTTGCTCGGATCCACACGAAATTCGAGGAGCGTGATCTGGAGTCGCTCCCGAGCCCAGCCGTAAAGTTTTGTTACCTTTGGTCAAAGTGGGCGTGACTTATTACAACAAACATATTCAGCATTTGACACTTGCAGTGCTCTTCCCATTACAGTAAGAGGAAGGGAGAGACAGGGCAGCCTTGTTTTACCGAACGTTTAACAGCAAACCTCGGCAACATGCCTCCCAGTGACGAAACAGAGCCATTTGCGTTGCGTGGGCTCCGCTACGCTCGGGGGCCGAGTTGCGCGGGAGGCTTGGCCCCCGTTCATAACTGCTTGCAGTTCTAGTTATTATTGTCATCGTCTTTATTATGCAGCTGTGCTGGCTGAGGAGTGGGGGACAAGAGTGAGCAGTCGAGAACAGAGATGTGCGGTAGAGAGGTCAGGCAAACCGATCCAGTATAGCCGCAGCCATCTCATCCCAGCTCCACTGGGCCACCTGAGCCAGGTTGAGGAGCAGTTACGCAGCATTTTCTCTCCGGATCAGGCTGGACTTGTGCGGTCAAATATAGTGTCTTGCACATTTTATATGTTATAGATCATAATTGTTTAATGCTCTGGATCACAATAAACACGCAGACGCAAACACTACAGCTGCTCCAGCTGATAAAGATGATCTGACAGCTGTGATCGCGTCCCGTGCGCACTTTGCAGGTCTGTTTAGATTTATTAAGCTTTATAATTATAAAATAATTTCCTTTTTTCCTTATTCCCGAGTTTGTCTTTAAAGACACACAAGCACACACAGCTGTTTAACATTACTGAAAGGCGTTCTGTGATTGCACATGCGCACACTTTTAACTTCAATATTTACACATTATTGCTGATAGAAAATATGTTCAAATGACACTTTACTAATCCACACTCCCATGTGAGGAAAAGAATGAACATAAATGAAGGTGTTTTGTGATTGTGAAGACATCTGTATGTGTGCTTTGGCCAAACACGCTGGGTGCTATCTTGTGCTGAAAGATCTATTGTGCCACAGACTTTGCGCATCAACCAGGTTTTAGCTGGTCTAAGGCGCAAGTGGTTTTTAGTCCAATGCACCGAGCACAAGATAGTAAACGCGCCGGGCCACGCCTTTGTTTTGCCTTCATTTTTAGACCAGGCACAAATGCGTTCACTATTTTGCAGACGTGGCAAAAATGGCACTTGCGCCTCTGTAAGATAGAAGTGTGTGGTAGTGCCTGTATCTACAGACTCTGCCCTCTGCAGATGTTTTGCTGTATTCAGGATGTTTCTGGGCTTTAGCCTGTTTGGAAGTGCTGTGTAGCCTCCAGTCATTCTCTGTCTCTGCCCTCTGCTCTCTATCTGTGACAGCTTCAGGGAGAGATATATACACACACAAGCAGTGCAGACTGAGGATCATTTTGGCTGTACTCACACAAAGTCAAGCATTGTGTTTAGGGATGGGTGTGTTTATTTGAGCTTTAGAATGTATCTACTATGAAACAATAAGAAAATATCATTTTATCTCTCTTATTCACTGTCATAATTCACACTCTATGTGAATTGCTGGCTTGCGCCAGGGTCGCAGCCCTGCCCTGCCCCTTGCACCAGCAATGCACAGCAGTATACACCTATCAGCTGTGCCCAAGGGCCTTGATTAATTCATGGGTGAGTTTAGGCTGAACATGCAATAAACCAATTGGAAAGTCAGCTCTCATCACCTTTAAAAACAGGTGCACCAGGAGCACAAGTGGTGGCAGAGTGATGGCAGATTTACCAGGAGGGAACAAAGAGAAAACATTTTCAAGTGAGGAGACAGATCTCCTGGTTCGAGAAGTGAAAGTGTTAGAGCGCATAAGATATAAAGACAACAGGATGTCTCAAAGCAGCTTCATGCGTAAATAGTTTATTTCATATTAGTGCCTGCAAAAACTAATACAATACATGAACCGCAAGAGTCATGCAGATATGTGAAGTGAAGCATGAACTGGTTTTGGTTTACACTGAAGCACCTTGAAATTATGTTATATTGTATAATTCATTATCATCATCATTATTATGCAGCTCCGCTGGCTGAGGAGTGGGGGAGGGAGACAATGCAGTCTAGAGGAGAGGCAAGCTGACCCAGATGAAGCTGAATCTCAATCTGGCTGAACACCCACCTGAGCTGGACTGGGGTGCAACTTCATGACAGCCTGTGCTCACTCTCCTCCTTCTTCTATTCTTTCTCCTCATCCTCATTTTCTCCTTCCATCCTTGCTCCTCTGTCCTACTAACACTACTGTGGATGGAGGAAACACAATCAGAGAGTGTTTTCTGACATTTAATAGCCATTATTATCCAATGGGTATACAACCAGCATCAGGTTCTGACAGAAGCACACATGGTTCATTTTGTATGTCATACATCATATTTGTTCAGACCTTGTTTTTCTGGATCCCAGGACACACAAAGACACAAACAAGACAACTGCTCCAGCTGCCATGCTGACTGATCTGTTAAAGACAATCTGACAGCTGTGATCCCGTCCTGTGTGCACTTGGCAGGTCTGTTGAGATTTATTAGGCTTTACAATTATAATAATAATTCCTGATTCCTTATTAGTGAGAATACTTTAAGACACACACATATGTGCATGCTGTTTGATATAAATGAAAGGTGTTTTGTGATTGTGGATATGTGTATGTGTATGTGCCCTCAGCCAAGTGCGAGACACACACACTTGCATGCCCAGGTTTTAGCCAGTCTAAGGCGCAAGTGGTTTTTACTCCAATGTGCTGAGCACAAGTTAGCAAATGGGCCTGGCCATGGCTTCCTTTGCCTTGATTTTTCCACCCATGGCCACATGGATCAGGCACAATTTCATTTACTATCTTGCAGACATGGTGTAGAAGAAGATATTTTATTTCTTCTTATTTTATTCTCATTTTGTATGGTTCTCTTTGTCTTTGAGTGTCTCTGCTGAGAGTCAGGTTGTATTTGCATTCATTCACATATCAGTGCAAATGAACCCTTTGTTGTATTGTGAGGTGAGCCCAGTTGTCCCCTGAAATCACACCTTGCCTACCCCCAACTGCTCTTCCCTTTGTAGTCTGTGACCTTATAGTATGAGCTGTATCCTTCCTCATCACATGAATTCATTTCCATTATAATTACAGACTTCCACTTTGGGTTTCTCAGATACATTCCCACTGGTTTAGCACCTAAGTCACATTTGGGTTCAGGAAGCTTGTTTTCTGAACCTTCTAGTGAATTCTGATCCTCCTGTGATTTCCTGCCAAACCGTATTTAACTCGACCAACAACCTGACTCCAGCAGACAGTACCATGCCACTGTGCCATGAGGCTGTCTCCGCTGCACAGTGAATAAAGCTCATCTAGAACCAGCCAAGATCTTGGACCTGAAAGAATCTTTTCTTCAACAATGGCAATATAGTAGATAAAATACTAAGTGAGGAAGTTGAAAAAAAACATAAGGTTTATGAAGCAAAAATATTATGAGGCAGGCCCTAAAGCAGCAAAACTGTTAGCTTGGAAGCTCAGAAAACAACAGGCTGAAAATACAGTTTATAAGATTAGAGGACCCGGTCACAAATAAAATTACGAGGAATCTGGAGGGTATACATAAAGCATTCGAAACGTACTATAAATCTTTATACTCTCAACCAGACCAGGTTAATAAAAACACAATTGTTGAATTTTTGGATTCCTTAGACCTCCCAGTAATTGGCAAAGAAATAAACGATAAACTTGTTTCACCTATAACAAAGGAGGAAATAAGTAAAGCAATTTTGAACTTGAATACTAATAAATCACCTGGTACTGATGGTTTTCCCCCAGAATGGTATAAGACCATGAGTAAACACCTGCTCCCCTTACTGGATGGAGTCTTGTTTTAACTATATTCTGAAAGAAGGCCCTGTCCCTCCCTCTTGGAGGGAGGCATTCATATCAGTAATCCCCAAGGAAGGAAAAGACAGAACAGACTGTAAAGGATATAGACCCATAA
Organism: Lutjanus argentimaculatus; assembly: GCA_034769285.1. NCBI lineage: Eukaryota > Metazoa > Chordata > Actinopteri > Lutjaniformes > Lutjanidae > Lutjanus > Lutjanus argentimaculatus. The sequence goes on along the minus strand of JAWZSL010000006.1, from coordinate 315,492 downwards.
TGTTTTAAATACAGACTACAAATTGTATGCCTCCATATTAGCAAAGAGGTTGGAAACTGTAATGCCTCTTCTAATAGATGAGGACCAAACAGGGTTCATAAAGAATAGACAAACCCAAGACAACATAAGGAGAGCTATACACATTATTGAAAGGATTAATAAGGAAAAAAATTGTGCTGTCCTTCTTAGTCTGGACGCTGAAAAAGCTTTTGATTCAGTTGGGTGGGAATTTCTATATCTGGTTATGAATAGATTTGGTTTTAGTGATATCTTTATACGTTTTATTAAAGCTTTGTACTCCTCTCCTACTGCAAGAATTAAGGTCAATGGTAGTCTTTCTAACTCTATAACCCTGCAACGTGGTTGCAGGCAGGGATGCCCCCTCAGTCCCAGCCTTTTCAATTTGTTCATCGAACCTCTAGCCCAAGCAATACGTCAGGAGTCTGGTCTACATGGTATTTTTGTTGGAGGAGCAGAGTATAAAATTAGTCTGTACGCGGATGACGTATTGGTCACAATAAAGGACCCACATTTGGGCCTACCTCTATTAATGAATATACTGAAAACATATGGGAAATATTCAGGGTATGCCCTTAACATACACAAAACCCAGATTATGACATTTAAGTATACACCGACACAAGAACTCACAGCAATGTATAATTCTAAGTGGTGTTCATCTCACATCAAGTACCTTGGTGTAAGTTTATCTAAGGACTTGTCACAGTTGTTTAATATTAACTATAACTATATTAATAAGAAAATATATGATGACCTAGGTGTATGGGGCTTGCTCCCTCTCGACTTTGGCAGCAGAATTAGATCATTAAAATGAATATTCTTCCTAGATTATTGTATCTCTTTTTATCATTACCAATAGAAATCCCTCAGAAACAATTCAGAGAATGGAATAAACATATCTCGCGATTCATTTGGGATAAAAAGAGGCCGAGGGTAAAACTCTCAACTCTTCAGCTGCCGGAGAAGAGGGGGGGCATGGCCCTCCCATCTTTGAGGGATTATTATTTATCAGCCCAGTTGAGACCTCTTGTATATTGGTGTAACCCAACATATGTGGCCTAAATGGAAAACTATGGAGTTATCCTTAACAGATACACCAATGCAGTCTCTGCTTGGCTGTGTGGGTAAAACAAGGGAAATACTACAGACAGAGAGCCAATGGGTGAATCTTTCACTGAGGGTTTGGGAGGAAGTGGTTAAACGCTTCCAACTCCAAAAAGAGATTAAACTGCTTAGATGGCCAGCATATGATCCTGAATTCACGCCAGCTGTCACAAGATCATAGATATAGACAATGGATTTACTATGGTATCACTTCTATATGTAATATTATTAAGAAAGGGGAGCTTAACAGTTTTAATAACTTATGCCAGGTACATGGGCTCAGTGGGAATGACTTTTACAGGTATTTACAACTTCGTGATTATTTTTGTAAAAAGCTAAAAGGTCACAAACCATCAAAAGTTTACCCAAATATTTGTGGACGCTTATAATTCAGGAAGCAATAAAGGCCTCATAAGCAAGTTATATGATGGCATCACCTCACTGAAGATGGACACTACAGACTATGTGAAACAGCGATGGGAAAAAGAGTTGAACATTGAAATAACTGAAGACATGTGGCTGAATGCCTGGGAAACACAGTCATCCTCCACCAACTCCAGGACATGGAGAGACTTCTGCTGGAAAAATTTAATTCGTTTTTTCATCACTCCCAAGCAGAAGTCTAAACAGACTGGTACCCGACTGAACTGCTGGAGGGAATGTGGTGAGGTTATGGTTGATCATGCTCATGTTTTTTGGTTGTGTCCCCCCATTCAGACTTTTTGGAAGGAAGTGGCAAATATCATCTCGAAAGTTCTGGGTTTTAATATTGATCCAACATTCACAACCCTTTATCTTGGAAATATTCCAGATGGACTGAGTAAAAATGATGCTTACCTACTAAAGATTTTGCTGGCAGCCAGCAAAAAGGCCATCACAAAACATTGGCTCCAAAAAAAGTGCCCCACAATAAGCACTTTCACTAATATTGTTAAAAATCTACATTTACTAGAACAAATGACTTATATCCTGCGGCTCCAAAAAGATCTGGGAGAAAAGCGATGGCAAAAGTGGTGTGCTTATTTAGCCAAAGAGATAGATGATTCATAATTGTTGTATGTAACTTGTTGTATTGTCTTAAATAAGGCAAATTTTTCTTGATCATCCCAAGACCTCACATTGTTTATTCTATTGTTTTGTTTCTTTTTGTTGTTTCTCTTTCTGCTCCTTCTTACCTTCTTTTTGTTCTTCTTGCTTAAAAACTTGGAAAATGTTAATAAATAAAAAGTTTAAAAAAAAAAAAAAAACAAAAAAAAAAAAAACAATGGCAATATAGTAAAGGCAACTGCGTTGGTGTAAGGTAGCAAAGCCACCAGCGCAACTGACACAACTTTAAATGGTGCCTAAACAATGCAGCATATTCTAACCAAGTAGTTTGGTGCCTAAACCAAACCAAACTGTGACCGTTTCACAACGTTAACCATGATCATTCTGGTCTCTGGCCGGTCAATCAGTGCATCCTGACAAAAAACCTATACAAAGAATAAATGTAGAACTATCTCCACTTGAAATAATTGAGAGAACATGCTTTGTTTGTTTGTTTTTTCCATTTAGAATTGGTGTAAACTGACCATTTAATAAGTGTATTGCTGCCATACGACAGCTGACAGCTGCCTTAGAGGAATTCAAAACAAGAACGCCTCCAGTTTTCCCCATAGGCAGCCTCCATAACACACACAGTCAGACATATGGCTACACGCACAGGGTCCTACACACACACACACACACACACACAGTCAGACATGCATGGAATGGTCACACAGATGAGCGAAATAATTGACACACACACTTGCTGCAGCACCCACCTCTTGTGTTTTCATAACACAGTGTAAAGGTTAAGTCTGGCTCTGCTTGTTTAATGTGCACACACGCTCACACATACTCACACACACCGCCACTGAAGTGGATAAAAACAAAAAGTCCTGAAGCTTCCTTTAGCCCCTGGCAGGTGTAGGGAGGGGTTGTGGGTGGATGTATGGATGTAGGGGCCCAATAGGCTCCACAGGAAGCTCTGCCCTGAGGCAAGGGGCAGACATAAAGAGGGGAGGGGGAAAGTTAAAGTATGAAAGTTAAAGGGTCAGTTCACTCAAAGATATATTCAAAAAAAAACATATTTTCCTAACTATCCAGTGCAGGGATCAGCAACCTGCAGCTCTGGAGCTACACACTGCTCATTTACCATTCTCCAGTGGCTCTCTGTGACTTTGACCAATTAGAGCTAGAGCTAATTAGTTCTTACCTGCCATTGTTTATGGGGGACAGATATGAGTGCAGGGCGTATGTGCAACAGTTTTGTTGACCCTGCTGTGAACCCCAAAGAGTGAAGTAGGGTGTACTGTACTGTTAGGATGTTTTGGTGAAGATTAAGTACACAAAGAGAAGTTGTAGCAGTTTATTACCAAGAAAAGAGGGTTAAAGACTGGTGGAAGCAGTGTTTTTTCTTAATCTTTGGATTAACTAGTTGAGACACTCAACTACTTTACGTCCGCCAAGACTTATTGGACAGCGGCTGGCTGCAGTCTACAGGTGCACTCTGGGAGGTTGTTTCAGTTTACATGGACTTACATGGAATTTTACGGACAGTTTGGTTCTTTAGATGTTTGTGTCAAGCAGCTACTTTTCATGACGTGGTATCAGGTGTGGAGTATCAGAGTAGTTTTATGAGTACAAGTATGAGTACATGTACATGAGGACAGTACCGGATTGATACCCGATGCTGGTATCGGTATTGGTGCATCCCTAATTATAACATTGCCAATATTAATCAACTTGATGCTTTGAAGGCACAACTATTGACCCTTCCCTACGCCCCACCTCCAAACAGCAACTGTCCAATCATAGGTTAGCAACTGTAACTAGAGCTGTCAACCTTTCCATTTCTCTACATGTTGAAGGTATGAAGGAGGCACTGAGAAGAGCGATGTAGGAGCCAAATATGTTGGTGAAATAATCCAGAGATTAAGTTGTAGTTCACTGTTTGAATGTTGGATATTGCTGTAACATAGTCATGCTCAGGTGTAAAGGTAGGAGGGTTACTGTTGTCGTCAGGTGTTTGACCCAGAAGGGCAAAGGGTTTTTAACTGCTGCAGCGCTAAAATTGTCAAGATGAATGCTGAGTGTTTTGGAACAAAAATGGACATTGTTCACATTTTTGCATGGAAGGAATAAAGTGAAAAACAACCTGTGGATTCAGCGAAGAAGCAACATAGCATACGGTAATCAAATTAAAAGTGAAGCGCATCAACCTGGTCACTCCTGGGTTAAACATTCAGTGACTAAGTAATGGACTAGTTCCTTAAAGTGATACTCTGCCTTTTATATGTCTGATCAGTGACGTCTTTTTTGTCGTCTCTCAAAAACGTGGAACACAAGAACACGTGTGGAGAATGGATTAAACTCAGTTGTCATCTGCTCTAAAACAAAGTTGCAAACGTTAGCATGTCTCGCTGACTAATGCTAGCTTAGTAGCTGCAGTAACTTTACCTCCAGACAAACTTGATAGGTACCACGGCATCTGCATTTGTTCTGTAGATTTGAGGCGCATTTAGGTTGAATCAAAGTGGATCAAACAACAATGCATCTTTCGCTGGCTCAGGTTTAAGCTGGGTTAGCTTAGCTTTTATTATGGCTGTCTTCAGCGCTTACGGCCTGGCTGGTCTGGCTGGGTGACCTGTCTCATGGTCCACTGCACTAATCTACACTTTAAGCCTTCATCAGAGCATCTGATGACGGCTTTGTGCCGAAACGCGTAAGAGTTTGCTTTTTGTGATATGAGCTAAATAAACAACTGAAATTGTTGTGAGTATTTTGTCCTCCCTTAGTTTGCCATAGTTTGGTTTTATTGGTGAAGTCTGTTGCTGGCACTTATAAAATATAAATGTAAAAATTCCAAGAAATATGCAAATATGCTAATAATCCACATACCTAACTGTGCAGAGTTTTCATTTTTTTCTAACATAAAGAAAAATAGTTCAGTCTTTACCCTAGAATTTTTTTCAGGCCTGGTTGTACCAGAAAAATGAGATGAGACACAGAGGATGGCATATTGACACAGTTGGGTTTGGTTCTGTAGTTTTACTTGGCTTTATTTGGAGAAAAACTTTGATATATTTGTTTTCTCGTCCCATATGTTATAGCTTTTTCTATTTTTAGGTGGCACCATGCTCACATTAACTGACCCTCATCACATTTGCTTGCACTTCACAATAATTTAAAGGGACTTTGATAGCAGTGGTACCTTAACACTAGAACGCCAACAATGCAGTACCTCCTAGAACCGCCGTGAGGTCATTTTGACCTTGCACCATTGCAGGCTTTATAATTGCAAATTAGAAGTCTGTTACTGGAATATTTTTTCAAGGCAAGGCAAGGCAATTTTATTTGTATAGCACCATTCATACACAAGGCAATTCAAAGTGCTTTACAAGAACTTAGAAATACAACATAAAAATTGCATTTGAGATCATTAAAAACAAAAGCTAAAAGCAAGACAATAAATAGTTAAAAACATTACAGAAAATGCATTTAGGGAGTGGACGTTTAGCTCAGTGGGTAGAGTGTCCGATCCATGTATGGAGGCTGTTAGTCCTCTGCAGTGGCTGCTGGTTCGACTCCCGCCTTCAGTGCTTTGCTGCGTGTCATCCCCCCCTCTCTCTGCCCCGTTTCCTGTCATACACTGAAAAAAATGATACTTTGGATCAACTTAAAAAAAATTACTGTAATTTGTTATACCTAAATTTATTAGTTTTTCTCAAATTAAATTTATGATGTGGTTGAAACCATAAATGTTGATTTACTGGAAATACATTTTTGACCTTAAGACAAAGAAAAAAAATTGCATTCATACAAAGTAAAAACATAATTCATAACAAAGACTGTAAACAATTTTTATCCTTTGTTACAACTTAATTTTTCATTTTGGAAAAACCTAATTTTTACTATTACATCTAAGTATAGATTTTACTTTGGAATAAACTAATTGAATTCTGTAATTTTGTTACATGCATTTTTTTAAAATTTTTCTCAAATTAAATTTCTGATTCAGTACAAAGTATAATTTTAATTATACCTTAATTAATACATTATATTTAGTCCCAAGCCAAAGTGTTACTTAATGTAGGTCAATATAATGATGTTTTTTTGCCTTTTTACAACTTAAATTTCACCACAAACAAAAGCTAAATTCCCTATAATATAAAAGTATAATCCACTGAACTGATTCACTGAAGATGAAACTAAAAACAGGAAAATTCTCTTCAAAAGACCATTTATTTTTGATCATTCCGGAAATGGCATCACCTTCAAAATAATAATAATAAAAAAAAAACATCAAAAAGTTATGTCAATGTTGTTGCCAGTAAAGCAGGCCAGTATGTGTTTTACACAACACTTAGGGTAAAAAAAAAACAACCCTTACATGTAAAATTAAATAAAATGTGGTCTTTTCATCATGTTTTTTTTTTTTACACCTAATGAAACTGTAAACACATCAACTTTACACATCTTGTATGTAAAACTGGTTTGTTCACCTCTTCTCTAAAACTTGAGCTCCAAGGTAACAGCATTATAAAACAGCAACAGTAATAAAACAGTATAAAAATAGAAACAGTGTTAACTCTTTGCTATATTTGACAAAATTATCAAAATGTATGAATATCATTATTTTGAACCATTACAAATGCAGAGGACCCCAAAAAATAAACCAATGAAAAACACAGCTGCTGTGGTGGCAATTATGAATAAAGGCAGTTCAAGAAAAAAAAACATGACCACTAGTGCTCTTACATTGCTTACTGAATTTAGCATTATTCACATTTCAATGTTGATATACGTGCCACGTTTATACAACAGAAAGAATTCTGTTAACAGAGAAAATCAGAAATTAAAGCAAGTTTTGAATTAAAGCCAGTATCTCTCTTATGTAACAATGACCCCTTACATCATCCTGGAATGTATTTGAATACAAGCAATAAAACAGAACAACAACATGTATCCAAATGTCTTTCTTTGAGCAACCCAATATCTAGAGCTTGACACTCAGACTGCACACTCTGCGTGTCATTCTCTTTGGTTCTATCTCCATGAATATTTTCTGCAGCGCATCCGAAAGTGTGTTTGAGCTCACCTGGATAGCTCAAGTTTAGAGCATAGATGAGGCCGAATAAGAGGGCACATCCATGTGGAATTGATGGCAGCTCATTAAGCACCTCCACACCTTCAATAATGATGCCTATGTCACATGGTGGCTTTAACGGATCCTCTTCCTCCCTGATGACAAACACTCCCATTGTGCACTGCTGAAGCTCTCTTTTGGTGTCATCCTTCTCAACAACCTGACAAAAGACAAGACATTTATTGTTCTTCTTGTTTCTAACATTGCATGTTTGAGCTTCACTGTGTAGAATGATGTGTGTGCAAAGTTTGTTATAGTTATAGAGATCCGGACAGACTCAGATTCCTCCAGAGCTGGAAGTGAGCAGGAACTCCGGGTCTCTGCTCCATCTAGTCCTCATTGTGACACTGCTTGCAGTATATCTGGACAAGTGTTCATGCTCCATCTGCTAAGTTCACTTGCTCACTGCTACTTCTTTCAAATGTAATCTAACTCCACAATCAAATGGCTGACAATATGTACACAAAACAAAGGGTGCTTTTTTACAATATTACTACAGTATTATACAATGTTAATTATGTGATACAAGGCAAGTTTGCATAATTGACAAGTAAACCATCAAGAACCTCAACACAATCCCGTGTCTCTCTCTACAGCTCCTCCTTGTCTGATGATTCAATCCTGCTGTGTGCTTCCCAAGAAGCCAGGAACGCGGATTGAAGTGAAAGTATAACCCATAAAATCAGCATTTGATCTTATATAAACAAAATGTCAAAAGCAATGTTATTACATTATAAATGCTAATTTAAATTTTGGGGTGTGGACTTTTTGGTGACAGGACCTAAACATGCATTCTGAATTTGTTTGGCTCATCAATTAATTTGATTTACAGGCCACCACTGACCTATTGTACTGAAAAGTTACTTACCTCATCCCTGTGAACAATGCAGCCAATCTCTTCACCTCTCACTCTGAATCCTTGCACAATTTCTTTCCTTCGCAGTGAAAGGTCTATGTCCATTCTTTTCTTATCACTGCAAAATTGTTTCGCTTCTTCACTTCACTCAAAAGTGTCACTCTCTCATCTTCCAAATTATCTGGAGTCTCTCCAAATTGGAATGTCGAGTATGTGGTTGGCTTCTCTTCTCCTAGGTCTCTTTACTTTTTTTGCTGGCAATGCATCCTCCAGAGCTTTGGACTTCAGCGAATTTGCAAGTAATTCAGCACATCCGATGCCCTTTAGCTGAGTTCGCTAGTTGCCCATTTTTGTCTTCAGACGGCCTTTCCATCCATACAACCATTGTACGAACTAGGTTCAGAGAGGCATGGATGCTTCTTGATTAGTGCTTCAGCTACGTCACTGAAGTCAGCATCTGTTGGGTAGGGTTTGTACTTGTAAATCTCTTCAGCTACCTTCTTCAGAATATCTGATATTGTTTTAGGACTCGGTGTCAGTGGTCTCTTGTTCGACCTATACACTGCATTTCCCTTTTCTAACTGCAGTTCAGTGTCGTAGGAGAATGTTGGTATCGGAAACTCTCTTGGCCACATCTGGGTTCTTGTAGAGACAGAGCTGGAGGGTGAGGACAGGAGATCTGTGTCATCAGTTTGAGTAGACGCTACATCATCACAGACAGGGATGGCTTGGTTATCATCAGTTACTGGAATGACCTTGATAGTTGCTAAATTTTCAAGTTCAGCAGTAGATGTCAAGTTCACTAGTGCATCTCCAAAGTCTCTGTCTTGGTACTGCAGTCTAAAGTTGCCATTTAACCCACACATTTTCCTGACTTGATTGATAAGCTTTTCCACCGTCTCTGGAATTCCACCAGGCAGAATTAGCTTCCTTGTGTCATCAGGATTTAAAATCACTCGCAGCTTAGCTGGCCTTTTCTCTGCCATGTCAGCCCATCCACAAGGATCTAGTAAAGACAAGAATAAAAACATAGGATTAGTTGTGGTACAAAATTGGCCATAACTTAGAGCCAATTCATAGTCGCAATTCTGGTGAAAAAATGAGACATTTCACAGTAAATATGAACTGAATATGAATATATATGAATGAATGAATGAATGAATGAATGAATGAGAAAGGAAATTACCAATATTTGTGAAAATCAAACTGCTAGGGCCTAATGTTACCTTCAAAAAAATATGCCTATTACATTAGAATTGAATTAGGTCAGGAGCTATTAGAGGAAAAAAGGACATTGCTGGCAAACTGGGTGCATTTTTTCTAACAATTAAATAAACTAATAAAACAAAAGCAAGTGAAAAAATGAGAAAATTTCTACATTTCCAAACCTACACCCATTCATATACAACCTTATACATGTATGTATCTCTTCAGAGAGATCATGCGCCGTCCGCCAACCATGTAGTGAGCCAGAGGGTAGGGATCAGTCAGTTCTTGCACCCCAACAAGCCGTAGTTCTTTAGTAGTCGTAGGCTCGATAGTGCTCCAGGTACCAGGCATCCAGTTTTTTGATAATAAAAATTAGTGTCTCTTGTAGCACAATCATCTGAACTATTTCACAAAACTCTGGAAGTCCAGCCAGCGACCCATGGGCTACCACCATTCCAGTCCTGTAGTTGTAGCCGTTGTAGGATACATTTTTTGCAAGGTTCACAGTGTCCATATGCGGGTGTTTCTCTTTGACTGCCAGTACAATATCCTCATTCAGAACATCAAGGGGAAGTGTTGAAAGATCAGTAACCTCCAAAGATGGCTTAGAAAATCCAGACGTGCAGATTATACGCAGTCTGAAATTGGTGCCTCTGGGCTAATGAATACAATACATTTTTGTAACAGTTTGTATGATGGATTACTCTTTTAAAGAAGCTATGTTTTGCTTCAAATCTCATAGTCCATAGTGCAACAAGGGGGCCAAACTGGCGTATCAACAGGGGATAGTGCTCCAAGTAGTGATGTTTGGGCCGAATTCTTTCATGGGGGAAAACCTCTTGGAATACTGCCCTGTGATCGGATATCTTGAAGTCTAGATAAGAAACAGAGTCCTCGGTATGAAGAGGTGCAACAACAAGTTCTACTATGTCTTTTAATTCACACAGGACCTGCCATGCTGGTTCACTTGAAGGAACTCTGGCTCCAATCAAGAGAGGAAGAAATCTCAACAAGCTCCAATTCTCATGTGCATTTCCTCCAATTGTTCTTTTTGTAGTGTAGGTGAGGGGCACAAGATGGGGGCGGTTTGTCTTATCAGTCCACTTAAATGGAAATGTTGTTATCGCTTCATTCAAATTGGCTAATGTAAAATATTTTTTAGAAATCAGCACAGTAAGACAAAGAGCAATTTCAACAGGGATAATTCCTTCAAACAGATCATGAGCTATATCTGAGGGAAAACTCTGTGACACACTGAAATATGACAGATTTTCTGACAGTACACACTTTGTTTTTACACCAAAATGACAATCCAATGAATTTTCTTCGATAGCTCTCAGATGAGAAGTATGAATTTCCTTGGTTCTTAAACAGAATGCTCCAGACTTGACTTCTTTTGTTTGAATGTCTACATTTTCTGCTGTACAAAATCTGCAAACATATTTACCTGAAAAATTTTCCACAAAACCTGCGATACTGTGGGCCCCGAGATTGTCTGCTACTACGCAATGAACAAAGCCTTTCACAGTTTTCCCCAACTTGGTAATAAACAGTCCTTGTTGTTGTAATGTAATAAGATCATCTATTAAAGGGCTTCAGTACACTGTCAAAACCATAACACTTGACATCCTCACTATGAATAAGCGCTGCTAAATATATATTAGATAGTGATGAGTGACAACTAGCAGGTAAGTTTCCCAATGCCCAATATACCCCACAGATTTTGTGTTTTTTTCTGGAGGTGCCAAGGGGATTGGAGATTACAAAATCATCTACATACAAAATAAGTGAAATCGCACACTCTTTTGACAACTGCAAATTTTCTTTATAATTACTACCATCATAAAAGCATCTATACTGAATTTTATCAGATTGAATTTGATGGAGAGATTTCAAATTGATCTAGGAAAGTTTGACAACTTAGAATCTGCTGTAATGATTTTAGTATAGAGATGTATTGAAATGATTTTTTGTTTTGGGAGTCGAGCACAAATTCTGTAGGTTCTACAGTTTTAAAATGTTTTTTGTAGTACGCCTTTCGCTTCCAGGCAGTGGAAAGTGGGCCACGACCACTAAATGATGCTGTGATTGGATTTGACTTGCAAAAAGTAGATGCTAGCTCTTGCAGAACAGTTTCATCTACTTGACAGTTGCCATTCTGTAAGTGGTGAGATATGGTTTGATGGATAAGAGGAACAGAAGCAGTGCTAATTAAATAGTCAAACTCTTGCAAAAGTTCATCAACAGCAACACTAGAAACAAGATAAATATGTTCTAGTTTCAGTAAGAGAGAGGCAACTTTGAGCTCAACATTGTGTGTCAAGTCATTTAAATCAAAACTTGAATCATCCAAGTCTTCTGCACTTAAATCTGGGGCTCAATACCAACACTATCAGAACAATCACTTTCAACAGAAAGACCTAAACTTGACCCCTGTTTCTCTACTATTTCAGGCTTTAAGTCATTTACTGAGCAATTCTTATGATTTCTGCTTCTGTGAGTTCGAAATGAACCATAAATATTTGTTCTGTACGAACACCCCTGAAACACACAATCAACTGTTTCACTATTTTTCAGATGTTGAGCTATATGTTGAAAATAGTCTGTTAAAGTCGAACGTTCATTGCAGTTGCATAAGAGACATTTAAATGTGGTCAGTTCAGTTTGTGAGGATGGCTGATGAGATCTTGACAAGTGGGTCAAAAGTGCCTTCCAAGTTTTGCAGGTACATGGACAGTTGAAATGGATGCATGGATAGGAATGGTAGCGTCCATAATGTCTGTGTTCAAGCTTATAATGTTTAAGAAGCTCAGATCTTCGTGACACAGAGGCACCACAGTCTTTGCATTTCAACATTCATTGGAAGACTGGGAAAGAAAAAGAAGACCCACCTTACCCAGTTGCCACTTAATACAATTTACAAAATGCAGCATGGTAGATGGTACATTTCCATTTAATCTAATGAAACAGTTGTTATTTTTTAGCACGATAACTGCAAACACTCTAAAATTTTAAATCAATTTGTAACATTATTTAAAACTGCATGAAATTATTTTCATTTCTTACTGTTATTGTCTGGTAAAATTGAAGGTTATTTTTGTTTGCAATTAGTTAAATATAATAAATAAAAAATGTAAAAAACCAATGTCACTTAAACATACATGAAAATAATTTTCACAGTTGTTCATTTTGAGACTTACCAATTGCGATCTTTTCAGGAGCAAACCTGTAAACAGAAATGAAAGAATTCACATTTAGTTTTTGTTGGAACACTACAGACTCAATTTATTAATAAGGCCATAGGCATACTGGTATAGTACTGTACTGTCTTGTACTGACAGATAAGAGAATGGGATTATATCCCATGCTTCTTTTTTTTCTGTGGATCCTTTGGTACTGGGTCGCACAGAATGAATAAAACATTAATTGTCTATATTTTATTTACATTTACTCTGCATGGTATTTTATTTGGGGAAAAACATGGCTTCAAATATGCTTTGGCTCCTAAACTGCCTATCATCCCATGACAATTGAGCCTGCTAAAAGTGACACACAAACAACCAATCATCTAACACGTGCTCCCTGCCTGGCTCGTGAAACAGCCTATCATATCCCTGAACACTCCGAGTGACAGGCAAACAGCCAATCATTTAACAGCTGTGTAGTTCGGTTGGCCCGCCATGTGTGTTTGTTGACATCAGACGAGCATGTAGCATGAGCGCTGAGACTACTATTGTGTGTCTGCCCCAATTCTGAAGCAGCGGCGGCAATAATCAAGTAACGGTGAACATAGCGGAAACCCAGCATCATAACAGTAAACTCACAATAAACTCCCTCACATTATCACACACTTTCACTGTCTCCCCTTTCTCTTTGGTGTCCGCTCCACACTCCCTGTGTTCACATACCTGCATTGGGAGATGAATTCACTGACGCTCGCAAATCACCAACACTCCCTCATTCACCTCGGACATCCCCCCACCCCAACCGGGTCTGTTTTGAAACCGGTCCGTGGTGCAAAAAAATGTTTAGCCGACACATTTAATTTCCGTTGGGTCGAGGAAAAGGGGTGCATGATAAAATGGCTAGACTCAAGTTACATGCTTAAAACCAAACGAGATGCGGCTGTGAAAACATAGCGGCGGGTGAGAGACAAGAAAGACAAGACTTTGCACTTGTCACCCGGTTACATTTGTCATACGTATTAAATACTAGTTTTGATAACTTGTCCGTTTTACCCCAAATGTTTAGGCCTCTTATCGCGGAGTTTCACCGTCTTCGCCTCACTCACCTCTGCTGAGGGACAACTCGGATGTCTGTGTGTAGCGGTGGCCTGCCTGCAGCAAGCCCACCTGAAAAAAATATGCCCGGGCAGGCCGCTCCCGCTTCAAGTTTACCGTATTCAGGCAATACAGTAAAAGGGGCCTTATCACACTAAATAATAAGTGTAAGCGCTTATTCTTTCATAACATGACTGTACAATAACCTTAGCAACGACATTAACTTTGCACTTGTCAAAAGGAAGCAACGAAAGCATCGCCCTCTGCATGTTAAATAAATGCAAACAACCTAGTTTAGCTAGCGTTAGCATTAGCTAAAGCATTTAGCATTTAGCTTTTTTTTTTTTTTTTATTAGTGGTTTGAAAAACAACTGTGTTGTCAAATAAGAAAAATGAAGGGAAATTAGGCTATTATGTGAAATACTGAGACATTCAATTCATTTAGTATTTCTTGCTCTTTATTTATTTTAATTTATTTTTTACTTTTTTTAATTAACTACTTAACGCCTTATGTGATGCATTTGATCAGGACGATAATGCTGTATTTACTGGGGGAAGGGAAGAGAGAAAAGAGGAGTGACTGCTAGTTTTTTTATTTATCTATTTATTTATTTATTTAATTATTTTCAAACTAGAATTACTGGGATTACAATCTAAATTGATACTTAAAATTGGAAATGGAAGCAGTCATATCGATGTATTAACTTAAGTTAGGATGACTGGGTTTATATTTAAATAGGGGTGGGTACACCTTTTTATTTAGTATTTATTAATCTTAATTTCTATTTATTTTCAATTATTATTTATTAATTTAGACTCATTTAAGTTATTACTATTATTATTATTATTACAATTATTTATTTTATTATGGATTTTATGTATTGATCTGTTTTTTTCGTTGGTTTGTTTATTTGTTGTTTTTCATTTATTTTATTATATTTATTTATTATTATTTTATTATCATTATTTTTTTTAAATGTATTATTATTATTATTATTATTATTATTATTATTAATTTTCTTCTTCTTCTTCTTCTTCTTCTTCATCTTCTTCTCTTATTATTATTATTATTATTATTATCATTATTATTATTATTATATTATTAATATTAATATTTTTCTTATTATTTTATTTATTTATCTTTGGATAATTCATTTATTCATTTTAAAATTATTTGAGATAATCAGCAGATTGTGGTGGGGAGCAGATGTTAAATTTGATTTAGGGTATTAGCAACTGGATGTCTGTGTGTATACATGAATTGATACCATTGTTTGCATGCCAGTACTGAGCAGGGGTTAAAGGCTCTAAAAAGCATGTTCTAAAAAGTTAGGTATGGGGTAATCTGTACAGGGTTTTGGGGTTTTGTGTATGTTGGGTGCGTCTATAGGTGTGTGTGTGAGTGGATGTTTTTTAGTTTGTTTCTTAGTTTTAAGAGGTTCCTTTGTAAGTACCTGTTAGGCAGGTGTGGTTTCTGCGACTCTATCTCTGAAATCATTTAAATATTAACTGGAAATATGGCTAAAAACTTTGTACAAACTCTTCCAAATACTCTCCAAATTGCAACTTGGAATGTAAATGGACTACAGGAAGGAGTAAAAAAACATAAAATTCTGTACCATTTGGGTAAAATGTCTGCTGACATTATTTTTTTACAAGAACTTCACTTTAAAGCAGGACAAATAGAATACCTCAAAAGGCAATGGGTGGGGTAGGCTTTCGAGTCCGTATTTACCTCCAGGAGTAGAGGTGTGGGAATTTTGATTAATAAGAGGATCCCATTTAAATTGGTTGATCAACATGCAGATACTTATGGTAGATTTCTGATAGTCAAGTGTGAAATGTATGGAGACTTATATACTCTAAATAATGTCTACAAACCTCCCATTTCAGGTATGTCCTTCCTAAGTAAAATCCAATCTGTACTAGACACTTCACCAACAGGAGTGATCATACTAGGAGGTGACCTGAATAGCATATTTAACTCAAATGATAGCTCTACTGAAAATCAAAGAATTAACCCTCCAAAAAAACTCTTGAGATTTATATCTACTAATGGACTACAGGATATATGGAGGACTTTACACCCTAATACAGTAGACTATACATATTTCTCCTATCCGCAAAATAGTTATAGTAGAATAGATTATCTTTTCATATCCAAAACAGGCTTAGACAGGGTATTAACGAGTAAAATTCATGACATAATTATATCAGACCATGCTATAGTTACATGCATTATGACCCCGAAACAAAATACACTGTCTCATAGGATTTGGAGAATGAATAGGAAATTTTTAATGGATAATGAATTTGTGAAGCTTGTTAAAAATCATATAGACCTATTTATCCAAACCGATGTAGAAAATGGGGACCCTCAAGATACACCAGACATTGAAGTAATCTGGGATGCATTTAAAGCATACATAAGAGGAATAATGCTGGGATATGCAGCAAGAAAGAAAGTTGAACTGGACAAAGAAATAAAGGAAGTGAAAGATCATATAAATTTTCTTGGAAAAAAACATAAGGCACAGGTTAACAATAGTAACTTAACTGAATTACAAGAATTAAAATTAAAACTAGATAGTTTATTATTTAAAAAAGCTAACGACCTTAGACACAACTCAAACAAACTTAATTACATCTCTGCTAACAAATCAGGTAAACATCTAGCTTCACTGGCTAAAAGAGTCCTAAAAAGACAACCTATTTCTCTGAAAAATGAAACTTTAGGCTTAGTTAACAGAAACAAGGACATAAATAAAGAATTTAAATCATTTTATGAAAATTTATATACATCTGAAGTAAAAGAACAAGATCCCCTTCCGTTTCTTAAATCACTTGATTTGAAGTGCCTGTCAGAGGAGCAAAAAGTAAAATTAAACAAGGATCTTACCTGCACAGAAATAAGGAACGCTATTAATAAATTTCCCCTTAAAAAAGCACCAGGAATAGATGGTTTACCAATCGAGTTTTATTCGACATTCTGGTCAAGCATTAAGCCCCTTTTTATAGAAGTAGTAAATTCTGCTCAAAAAAATAATACACTCCCACAAACAATGTACTCTGCAATTATTTCAGTTATACCAAAGCCAGGCAAAGACTGCGACAGGCCTGCTGACTATAGACCTATTAGCCTTATTAATTGTGACAAAAAAATTATAACTAAAGTTATAAATAATAGACTAGCACTAATTTTACCAAAGATTATCCATTATAATCAAACTGGTTTTATACAAAACAGAGATGTTAAAACCAATACTAGAACATGTCTATCTTTAATACAATATGCAAAGAAATATAAGAAAGATTTAACACACTAATGGCGGTCGATGCAGAAAAAGCCTTTGACCGGCTTGAATGGTCTTATCTGTATAAAGTTTTAGAGGTTTATGATTTCCCAATTAAATTTATTAATATGATAAAAACAATATATAAATCACCAAAGGCACATGTATACACTAATGGATTCCTTTCAGAGTCTTTTCCTTTGAGCAGAGGCACAGCCCAAGGGTGCCCATTATCGCCCTCGCTGTTATAGCAATTGAACCACTAGCTCAAAAAATCAGACAGACAGAAGAAATAACTGGTATTAAAATGGAGAAGAAGGAATATAAACTCAGTTTATTTGCAGATGACTTATTACTTTTTCTAAGCAATGCAAACACCTCTATTCCACACGTTGTCAAAATTGTTACAGAATTTTCAAAATTATCAGGTTATAAAATGAATGAAAGTAAAACTGAATTAATGACAATAGATAATAGTATAACTAACTTGGGAAATCTAAAGCAATTTAAAATACAAAAGAGAAGTATTAAATACTTAGGTTGTTTTATTAGTGCAGATAAGTCACAGTTATATAAAGATAATTTCTTACCTTTAATTAAAAATTTAAAATTAGATATAGATAGATGGTCTGATTTAAAGATTAATCTTATAGGCAGGATAAACCTAATTAAGATGATGTGGCTGCCAAAAATTTTATATATATTTCAAACTATTTCTATTACCGCACCTAAAACTTTTTTTAAAGAGATAAACTCGCTCACTTCTTCATTCATCTGGTCCAATAAAGCTCACAGATTAAAAAGAAAACTACTGCAATGTCCACGAAAAGAGGGAGGTTTAGGTTTATATGATTTGGAACTTTATAATAATGCAGCTCAAATGTTTTATATTGATCGTATAGTTAATAACACAAATGAGGAGCCATGGATTGATATAGAAAATAATCAATTACAGCCAAATAATTTATTTTTAGCTCTCTTTTCCAAGAAAAAAATTAAAACGACTAATTTCCTAATCAGAAGCACACTAACTGCTTGGAAAAAAATTAAAAACAATTTAAGCCAAAAAATAGAACTCCCACAACATATACAGATTTGGAACAACCCATCCGTAACCATTCAAAACTCTCAATTAAACTGGACTACATGGATAAAATGTGGAATTAATAAATTATCAGATATTATAAATAATAATTCAATAATTTCATTTCAAGAACTAAAGGACAAATATAAACTAAAAGACGCTGAATTTTTAAAATATCTTCAACTGCGAAGCTGGCTAACAGAGAATTTTGACATTAAATATAGAGTTACAACAGAAATAGGGGAGATTTTAAATAAGAGAGGTAAAAAACGTTTATTAGGTAACATATATGATATCCTTATAAAAACAATAAATAATGAAGAATTACTACAAAAAATATATTATAACTGGAATACAGACCTAGAAATAACAGATGCAAATAGAAAATGGAAGGAATGCTTACAATTAACTTATCAAATAACTACTAATGAAAATTTACGATTAATACAATATAAATTAATGACTAGAATATATTATAGTAGAGATAAAATCCATAAATTCAACACTAGCTCCTCCAAATATTGTTTAAAATGCAATACACAAAGTGACTCCCTCATCCACGCCTTCTGGTACTGTAAAAAGATTAGGAAGACTTGGGAGGACATTGAAAAATGGCTCTCAGTGACATGTAACGCCAAATTTATTTTTTCACCAACAATCTGCATCTTCCAAAATATTGAGAAAAAACATCACTCAACAGTATGTCAAATCCTTTTTTCATCCTTAGTTTTTAAAAAACTAATACTACAAAATTGGAAAAATACAGAAGCTCCCACAGTTAATCAATGGAAAAAACTCATGAAATATTATTTAAATATAGAAAGGACAGTATTAGAAGACAATAACAAAAAGCAAATTTTCCAAAAGGTATGGAGTGTAATTTATGAAGCTTTGTAAAACGAAACGAGTTGCAGAAACACAAATTATAAATCAAATGAACCTTTTTTTTTTTTTTTTTTTTAGTATTAGCAATACTTGCATTATTACTGTTGCTGCTGCTTACTTATATTTCATATTAATTGATTAATTAATTAATGTTTATTTGCCTTGTTCTGATCAATTAACTAGCCAAGCAATTTATTTACTTATTTATTTATATTTATTTATCATTATTATTATTATTACTATTATTATTATCATTATTATTATTATTGTTTTATTTATTATTATTATTATTATTATTTATTTTTTTTTTTTTTTATTGTCACGATTGTGTGTGTTGTGGGGGGGGTGGGGGGGGGTGGGGTAGTTTGTCTGGGTTTATACATGTGGATTGGCAGATGGGAATAGCTAAGGGTGTTATTTGATTTCGGTATGAAATGACAAATGTATGAAGAATTGATTGTGTCACTGCCTAAGCCAATAAAAAGAAAATTATATAAAAAAAGCATTAGCGCACAAAACACAAAGACAGTCTTAAAGATAATTTTAGTTGTCCATCCTGTAGCTAACCATAATTATGCATGGCAAGCCCACATTACCCCCAATATTGCACAATTTTCGCGCACGACAGACAGTCCACACTTTGAATGCAAGGGAGCAGTAATGGCGGACTGCAAACTCTAAAAGAGAGGTCTGGCGTGGCGTCACATGGTCACGTGACATGGAAACCTCTGGTTTGAAGTGAAAATACCATTTAAGTAGAATTGTTTCATCTCATTTTGTCCAGGGGGAGTGTCATTTGCTTTTAAGCAAACTGAAAAAAACAGCTTTAACCCGGAATCCATGATTTTTCATTAGACCAATTTAAAAGTGCACTTTAAAAGAATGACACAGTCGTTTCACTTTTTTCAGTGTATCTTCAGCTGTACTATCTAATAAAGGCAAAAATGTCCAAAAAATAACTTAAAAAAAAGAAAAAAGAAAATGCATTTAGAAAGCAAACATAAAGCAAAAGCAACAGCAGACAAATATAAAAACAATAGCTACAGATTATTCTAACAATAAGTCATATATCTACTTCACTGGTAAGCTGCACTAAACAGTAGTGTTTTTAGCCCTGATTTAAATGAGCTGACAGTTTTAGCTGACCTCAGATATTCTGGAAGTTTGTTCCACAGGTGGGGAGCATAGAAACTAAAGGCTGCTTCACCTTGTTTGGTTTTGATCCTGGGAACACTGAGTAAACCTGTTCCAGATGATCTGAGGGGTCTGGGTGCTTCATAACGTACAAGTAAATCAGAGATGTATTTAGGCCCAAGATCATTTAGTGCTTTATAGACAAGTAACAAGATTTTAAAGTCTATCCTTTGACACACGGGAAGCCAGTGCAGTGACTTAAGCACTGGTGTAATGTGCTCCACTCTCTTGGTGTTGGTGAGGACTCTGGCAGCAGTGTTCTGGACGAGCTGCAGTTGTCTGATTGATTTTTTACTCAGACCTGTGAAGACACCGTTACAATAGTCCAGCCTGCTGAAAATGAAAGCATGAACAAGTTTTTCTACGTCTTCTTTAGACAGAAATCCTTTAATTCTTGCTATATTTTTAAGGTGGTAGTAGGCTGATTTAGTAATTGTCTTTATGTGACTATTGAAATTTAGGATTGAGTCCAGACCTACACCAAGATTTCTGGCTTGATTTGTAGGTTTTAGTGTCATGGATTCAAGGTGAGCACTCACTTTTGATCTTTGTTCTTTGGGGCCAAAAACAACTATCTCAGTTTTGTCTGTGTTTAGCTGTACAAACTGCGTGGCACATCCACGTATTGATTTAATCAGTGCACTTATTTAGCTAATGTATGGGACTGTAGTCATCTGATGACACTGTTATGTAAAGTTGTGTGTCATCTGCATAAGTATGGTAGGAGATGTTATGATATTCCATAATCTGAGCAAGAGGGAGCATGTAGATGTTGAACAGAAGAGGCCCAAGAATGGACCCCTGAGGAACTCCGCATGTAATTTTTGTTCGCACAGATTCATGATTGCCAAGTGACACAAAGAAATCCCTGTCTTGTAAATAAGATTTAAACTAATTTAGGACAGTGCCAGAAAGTCCCACCTACTTTTCCAGTCTGTCGAGCAGTATCATTATGGTCAACTGTGTCGAATGCTGCACTGAGGTCCAGTAATACCAAAACCGAAATCTTTGATGCTTCACTGCTCAGATGAATGTCATTTAAAACTTTCACAAGTGCAGTCTCAGTGCTGTGATGTGCTTGAAATCCAGACTGAAAGAAATTGTTTTGCACCAAGAAGGCATTAGTTGCTAAAAAACAACCTTTTCAATGATCTTTCCTAAAAAAGGTAGGTTTGATATGGGCCTGTAGTTCTTTATTACTGAGGCATCCAGATTAGGCTTTTTTAAGAGAGGTTTAATGACTGCAGTCTTCAGGGCCGTTGGAAAAAGGCCTGACTGAAGAGAACAGTTGACTATCTGTAGTATATCTGATGCTATGCAGTTAAAAACATCTTTAAAAAAGCTCGTAGGCAGAGTGTCAAGGCAGCAGGTAGTGGACCTAAGATTTCTGACTGTCTGTCAAAGTTGCATAATTTAAGGGGTGAAAGAGTGCTAAATTAACTGGAGTAGTTTTATGAGGCACAAGTGAAATAGCCACTGTGTTGGAGTTACAGACTGTTTGTCTTATCTTTAAAATCTTCTCTGTGAAAAAAGATGCAAAGTCATTGCATACCTCGGTGTATAGCAGTTCAGGAGGGACAGACGCTGATGGGTTTGTCAGTCTGTCAACAACAGTAAATAAGGTCTGTGCATTGTTGTTATTTTTGTTAATAATCTCAGAGAAAAAGGACTGCCTGGCCCTTTTTAGCTCCAAGTTATAGATGTGCAGACTTTCCTTATAGATGTCATAATGAACCTGGAGTTTGGTTTTTCTCCACCTGCGTTCTGCTTTTCTGCATTCTCTTTTTTGAGCTTTTACCAGTGTGGCATTCCTCCATGGTGCTTTTTTCTTACCAGACAACTTTGACTTTCATGGGAGCAATAGTGTCCCTAACATTCATAGATTTAGAGCTGAAGCTATGAACCAGATCACTGACAGAGACTGAGGGCAGAGCTGGTGTGGGTGTAAAACCCTGGGTGAACAGTGTACAGGTGTTTTCATTGATATAGCGTTTTCTGATTACCTCTGTTGTAATTTTACTGGTGTCAGCAGAGATGGCCACTTTAAAGAAAACACAGTAATGATCAGAAAAGGCAACATCAGTCACCACAACCTCAGAAATGT
This sequence comes from Lutjanus argentimaculatus, assembly GCA_034769285.1. Taxonomy (NCBI): domain Eukaryota; kingdom Metazoa; phylum Chordata; class Actinopteri; order Lutjaniformes; family Lutjanidae; genus Lutjanus; species Lutjanus argentimaculatus. The sequence goes on along the minus strand of JAWZSL010000006.1, from coordinate 293,290 downwards.
TGAGCCCTTTGGAAATAATTAGATCTAAAATATGTCCCTTATTGTGTGTTGGATCTGTTACATGCTTGGAAAGTCCAAAGTTGTCCAGGATGTTCTTTCGCACTGCCATCTTTGGGATTATCAATATGAATATTAAAATCTCCCACTATAACAACACAGTTAAAATCGATACACACAACAGACAATAGTTTCAAAAAGTCATCAACAAAGTGTGCACTATATTTTGGGGGCCTGTAAATGGTTACTAATACTGCTCGACAGGAGGATCTCAACTGCAGTGCAACATATTCAAAAGACTCAAACTTCCCATATGACAACTGTTTGCACTGATAAACATCCTTGAATAAAGTGGCTACTCCACCTCCTTTCCTAAGTTTTCTAACCGAGCTGATAAAATGGAAGTTTGGGGGGGCTGATTCAATAAGGACTGTTGCACTGTTGTTTTCATTTAAGTTTCAGTTAAAAACATAAAATCAAGGTTTTCCTTGATAATAAAATCATTCATTAATAATGACTTGCCGGCCAGAGACCTGATATTTAATAAAGCTAAGTTTAGAAGTTTAGTGTACTAACATTGTCTGACACAGTCTGTGGCTGGAGTGCCGATTACATAACGTAGCTGTGCGTTTTGACGTTGGCTCCTTGGTGGTTGTGGTGGAGGGCAGGAGGGGGGTTGTTGGATCCCTGACTGGGACAGGGACATCCTCTGAATGCCTTGTGTGATGTGGAGCAGAGGGTCAGGTGAAGGGAGAGAGATGCAGGCTGTCTGTCTCTGTGCCCCGTACTTGTCCTTGGCTGTTATCTGTCCATTCTTGTTTTGGTTTGGCATTCCAAGAGCATGACGGTCCTTGCAGTTCCAAAAGATGTTAAAATTGTCAATAAACTTCATCCCATGAGTGAAGCATGCCGATGTCAGCCATATATTCAGGGCAAGGAGTCTGGTAAAAGACTTGATTCTTTTCCCCAGGGTTGGAATGGGGCCAGAAATGAACACATTTTGTGACTGACAATCGCTCAGTTCCTCCAGGAGCAGGGAAAAGTCTTTTTTCAGGATCTCAGAGCCAGTTTTCCTTCGTAGAATGTCAAAAGATCCAGCATGGATAATGATCCTCATGTTACTTGGGTGTGTAGGGAGGATCACTGGCAACAGCTCTGTTAGCTCCCTGACAGACTTGTTGGTCACTGTTAGATTTTCAGTCTTTGCCATTCTTACATGCTTGGTTATTGAGTCCCCAATCAGGATGGTGTCTGGCTGATCGGATGTGGGGTTGGGGATATTTCTCTTAGGTCTTGGTGAGTTAGCTATACTTCTCCTGGCCCTTGGTTTCTCAGGTGTGATATTAGCTATACTTCTCCTGGCCCTTGGCTTCTCAGGTGTGGAGTTAGCAAAGTTTTTTCTGGCCCTTGGTCTAGCAGTGGTTTTTGGGCTATTGTTTGGATTTTGGATAGCCTTAATACCACGAGTGTGATTGGCTTCCCTGGGCTCAGCGTAGTTAGTATTGTCACACATTTCATTTGGAGCCAGTGCATCATACCTGTTTTGCAGAGAGAGTTCAAGTGGAGGAGTGAGCGTAGGGGCTCTCTTGACTGATTTCCTGCTGGATTTGCCATTGCGTCTAATGACATCAGCCCAAGTCCTGGCTGGAGTTGATGCTGTTGGTCGAGCACCATTCCTGTGCCAGTAGGAAGGGTCATTAGGGAAGGCCAGTTTGGGAGCTTCTGCAGCTGATCCAGTGGTGTTTAGGACATATCCATGGGATTGTGTCAGCGAAGTCAGCAATTGTATTCTCCACATTTGATGTACTTCCATATATAAAAGTTTGTCCATCATTGTATGGTAGCTGCCACAGAGTCAATGAATTGCTCACTCTCACGAATTTGTTGTAGCATTTCATTCTTCTTTTGAAGCTGCCTTATCGTCTCAGTTAGTCGCTCACACTCTGTGCAGCTCACAGATTTTGCCATCTTGTCCTTGTCCTAATCACAGGTTTCCAGTCACAGACACAGCAAAAGGCTTACACTGTGCCTCAGCCCTGCTCACACAGTACTAAAGAGGTGAAAAAGTGGTGAAAAATATGGCAGTAGTCCTCTGTATCTTTCAAAAATTAAAGTCCCAGTGATTTATAAGTATCCAGGATCTACTTTCTGTAGCTTTTAGCAGGAAAAAACAAGTATATCCACGAAAGAATGTAAGCAAAGCAGAGCGCAAGCAGCAGAGTGTCTGCACTGTTAGAAAGCCGGAAGCTTCAGCCAAAATAGCATGTAAAAATGGATGAAATAACATAACATAAGAATTTTATGAATTTTTTAACTTTAACTTTTATTTTAGCAATATAACAATAAAAATTCACTTCAGTTAAACTATCAATGGAAAAATACATGTGATAAAATACAAGAAAGCTGTCAGACAGATAAAAAATGAACATTGCTCATAAACATTGAACATTACAATAATAACAGTCCCTTACTCTCATGAGAAATGAACATAAATTCAGAAATATTTACAAAGAAAGAGAGCTTTGGTCAAAAATGATTGGGAGCCACAGGCCTATTCTGCTCCAGGTTTTGCCACACAGCTTATTCACAACCAGCACAAACACTGAAGACCTTGACAGTAAACCGACAACACACAGGTCGCCAGCACTTGACGCACGATTTGGCTGTTTTGTTTTTACTGCAGTGCATTTACACTGCACACTGCCTTCGCTTCTCCTGGGGCTGCTTTGCCTCTGTTGGAAGGGGCAGTGGCAGAGTCTCAGTTGCCTCTTTTATTTGCATGTGGTCATGCAAGTCCTTACACACAGCATTGCCAAAGCCTGACTGACAGTCATAGAGCGTTTCATTCGATCCATTTTCTACTAACTAACTAACTAACTAACTAACTAACTAACTGACTGAATAACTGACTGAATAACTAACTGAGTAACTGACTAAGTGAACAGGCCTGTGGTGATCAAACTTCCTCTTATCAAATCTGGAAAACAATCTGATTCTGACGTCATCACAATGACTGGGAATTCAATTTGGTATATTTATGCACACACACACACACACACACACACACACACACACACACACACACACTATTCGAAAAATAACAATAAGCGTTGCTAGGCAACCAAGATGCAAAAAGACTGGCTCCTCCCTGCATTGAAGTGTTCTTGAACTCGTTTTGTATCTTGGTTGCCTGGCAACGGGAAAAGTCAGCGACTGGGAGACATAGGGCTTTTATTCAAACAGAGTTACATGCATTTTAATAGGCGAGAGAGGTCAAAATGACCTCACGGCAGTTCTAGTGTTAATCCCAGAGTTTCTCAGACAATGACACAGCAGTTGACTCATGTTTTGGAACAGCACCACAAACACAAATAATTGATTTCCAAATAAATGGATATTCATCTGCATTATTTTTGGCCTCAAAAAGTAGTTTGGGGGACTTGGTGGGGGTTCTCATTGGTGTGGTGGCCCTCCAGACCTGTGCACTTATAAGGGAAACACTGTTGGTCCAAATAAGACATGTTGACTGTGAGTTCTGTCTTTTTTTAAATAGCTGCTGTACTTTGTTCATTGTCTCAGTCTGTCTAACACCAATACCTCATGCAATGCACTGCACTTTATATTTGCACTTTCTTGTTTTTAACTCTTAATGCATACATGGCACTGAGCTAATGGTATAGTGTATGATGACATGAATGTGACTGAATGGATGAGACGATGATAATGGATGAGAATGTACTATTTTTATTATTATTTATTGTATCTACGTTTTCTACTGAGTCCAGTACATGAGTACACTGAATTTCGTTGTATTTACTGTGCAATGACAATAAATCTCTATTCTGTTCTATTCTATTCTATTCTATTCTATTCTATTCTATTCTATCCATATTTTGTCCCCTTGTTTCTTCATGCAACATTTTTTGTCCTTCCTGCCTCTCTCCACCTATGCTTAGGCCCAGACGTAGTGACTGCAGTCATTATGGAGCCTGGAGACTGTCAAGGGTTTGTGAGCACTAACATGCATTGGTGCTGTACTGTAGTTGATGGTGGAAAGAAGGTCGTGACACCACATCATATATTTTATGCCTCTTCTGTACAAGCAAGATCTATTGTATGTCTGTCTCTCCAAAGAGAAAAATCTCTCCTCTGTGGTTCTTCCTGGGATTTCTTTCATTTGTCCCTTATTAAAAGTTTTTTTGAGGGTGTTTTCCTTACATGAATCAAGGGTCTACAGGACAGAGGGTGTTTACAGTGCACATGTTGTAAAGCCCCCTGAAGCGAATTGTGATTTGTGACTTTTGGCTATATACAAAAAATCCAACAACATCCGCTCAACCTGGAGAGCATGTAGTGTTCTGGAAACTACTGGTGGAGAAGTATCCCAATCTCAGAAGATGTGCCTTGAACCTGACAGCTCTTTTTGGATCAACTTATTTGTGCGAGTCTGCTTTCTCGCACATGAAAATCATCAAGTCCAAGTACAGATCAACAATGACTGATGACCACCTTGCAGCCTGCCTACACCTTGCAACCAGCTCCTACACTCCTGACTACGAGAAGCTAGCCTCCTCCTCCCAGTGCCAGGTCTCCCACTAAGGTAGGAAGTGATTTCCTTTTTTCAAACTCAGAGATCTACCTGTTTTGTATCTGGTTTATTTTTCTGTTTGGTTCATATTAAGGTCAGTTATGGCTATTGCTCATCATGCAGATTGGCGTGTGTGTGTGTGTGTGTGTGTGTGAGAGAGAGAGAGAGAGAGAGAGAGAGAGAGAGAGAAAGAGAGAGAGAGAGGAGCAGAGAGCTGGTTTGTGCTACAGCGCACTATGCAAACTGGCAACTGTGTGAGAGGAATTTGTCTGTGTGTGTGTGTTTGAGAGAGGGAGGGTTTGTGATATGATGTCTAGTGGTTGTGTGACAACAAGAAAAAGTGTTGTGAGGTTAGTTACTGCAGGCTGGAAACAATGTGTGTGGGTTTGCGATGTTGACACTGGACTGGTAGATCTCGGGAGGTTGGCTAAAAACAAAATAGTCAAAAAAGGGTGGGCACCCCTGCTTTACAGTAAAGATATAAAAAATATCTTTCAGTTGACCACGCCAGAAATATTATATCATATTATAATAATATCAGAATCTTAAAATGAAGTACTTGTATACAAACATACTCTGATAAAAGTAAAAAGTAGTTCTGTGAACACTGCTGCATTACATTTTTAAAAAAGATTTTTTTTCCGAATAATAGCAAGCAAATTTGGGTAGAAGAAACATGTTTCCTTCACATTTTTTGAGCTTTCCCAAATAACGTATTCAGATTCAGGTCCATCCATAGTGCCCAGAGCCAGTGTTTGGTCTATTTTGGGCTATTGTAGAAACATGGTGGTTCAACATGGTAGAGGAGGAGGATCCGCACTCTCTGAAAATATAAGGTTAAAGAAAACACAACAATCCTTATTTTCAGGTTATTATATATGACATGAATAAATACATACCTATGAATATTGTATTCTGTCTCTGTCATATTCTACCATCTTTTTGAACAGAACTCAACGCGCTATCAGTTATTTTCCACTTGTTTCCACTATGTTTGATGAAATTTTGTGAAACAGTACTTCAATATCAGAGAAATACAGTAGAATAGAAGTGGACAAGCAGGTCTCACAGGAGAAAAGAACGTTATGCATGCTGGTGGCATTTGTTTGGGGTTTAAACAGAACCCTGTATGTATTGTGTGTGTGTGGAGGTGTGTGTGTGTGTGTGTGTGTTACTAAATGAGAATTTTATGTGCATGCATGTGTGTGAAGGTCACACTGCGTGTGTGTTAAGTGTGTGTATGTGTGTCATTGTGCTCATATGATACACTCTGCAAATAGCAGCAGGCCACAAAAGAGAGCAGACACCAGTGGCTGCTCCCTGTGGTATGATAGAAATACAACACACACACACACACACACACAGAGTTACCATGGCCTCGGACTTTGAGGTGCTGATTCTCATCCCAGCCACTTTGCACTCGGTTGCAAACCGTCCCAGTACATGCTGAAGGTCCTGGTTCGAAGGACCCAACAGGACAACATCATCCGCAAAAAGCAGAGATGAGATCCTGTGGTCCCCAAACCGGACTCTCTCCAGCCCCTGGCTGCACCTAGAAATTCCGTCCATAAAAATAATGAACAGAACCGGTGACAAAGGGCAGCCCTGCCAGAGTCCAACATGCACTGGGAACAGGTCTGACTTAATGCCGGCAATGCGAACCAAGCTCCTGCTCCGGTCATACAGAGACCGCACGGCCCTTAGTAGAGGGCCCCGGACTCCATACTCCCAAAGTACCTCCCACAGAATTCCACGAGGGACACGGCTGAATGCCTTCTCCAAGTCCACAAAACACATGTGGACTGGTTGGGCAAACTCCCATGAACCCTCAAGCACCCTGCGGAGGGTATAGAGCTGGTCCAGTGTTCCATGACCAGGACGAAAACCGCATTGTTCCTCCTGAATCTGCGGTTTGACTATTGGCCGAATTCTCCTCTCCAGCACCCTGGAATAGACTTTACCAGGGAGGCTGAGGAGTGTGATCCCCCTATAGTTGGAGCACACTCTCCGGTCCCCCTTCTTAAATAGAGGAACCACCACCCCAGTGTGCCAGTCCAGAGGCACTGTGCCAAACTGCCACGCGATGTTGCAGAGGCGTGTCAACAAAGACAGCCCAACAACATCCAGAGACTTGAGATACTCAGGGCGGATCTCATCCACCCCCGGTGCCTTGCCACTGAGGAGCTTCCAAACTACCTCAGTGACTTCAGCCCGAGTGATGGATGAATCAACCTCTGGGTCCCCAGCCTCTCTGCTTCCTCTAAGGAAGGCGTATCAGTGGGATTGAGGAGATCCTCAAAGTATTCCTTCCACCGCCCAACAATATCCCCAGTCGAAGTCAACAGCTCCCCACTTCCACTGTAAACAGTGTTGGCAGGGCACTGCTTCCCCTTTCTGAGGCGCCAAACAATAATCCTCCTCCATGGCCTCCCCGAACTTTTCCCATACCCAAGTTTTTTGCGTCCACCACTGCCTGGGCTGCAGCACACTTGGCCTGTGGGTACCTGTCAGCTGCCTCAGGAGTCCCATGAGCCAACCAAGCTCGATAGGACTCCTCCTTCAGCTTGACAGCATCCCTTACTTCCGGTGTCCACCACCAGGTTCGGGGATTACTGACGCGACAGGCGCCAGAGACCTTATGGCCGCAGCTCTGAACGGCTGCGTCAACAATGTCACATGGAATGTCACCTCGCTGGGGGGGAAGGAGCCTGAGCTAGTGCAGGAGGTTGAGCGGTACCGGCTAGAGATAGTCGGGCTCACCTCCACGCACAGTCTGGGCTCTGGAACCCAACTCCTTAAATCCATCATATGCAGTATAAATAGTATAAGTATAATTCCACTGTTCTTGCAGGCTTTGGACTTTCACTTGAAATTTTATCTGAGATTTTAAATGTGGCAGCAAACAACTTGTTGAACAGTGGTGCATTTTATCCCCTGTGCACAGGTTGCTGGGATGATATGGGCATATGTTGTTGTAATATTGAGGGACAGTCAAGAGAAATCATGTGTATGTTAAGCCTGATCTGAAGCTCGATAAATAAGGACAGTAGTAGACTGACATGGGACATCAAGTTACCTTTGGTAGAACTTCATACTGCAGCAGCTCAGCTGGTTTTGTTGTTGATTAAAGCCCCTCTGCTGTGCAGGTTCTGTGTGTCTGCTGCTGCAGTATGTATATGTACTGATAGACCTGCCCCGGGGTACCCTGACTATTGTGATTATTTTATATAAGTATATACACTCACTGGCCACTTTATTAGCTATGTACATCTTGCTAGTACCGGGTTGGACCCCCATTTGCCTTCAGAACTGCCTTAATTCTTCATGGCATAGATTCACCAAGGTGCTGGAAACATTACTCGGAGATTTTGGTCCATGTTGACATGATAGCATCGCACAGTTGCTGCAGATTTGTCTGCTGCACGTCATCCATGATGTGAATCTCCTGTTCCACCACATCCCAGAGGTGCTCTATTGGATTGACATCTGGTGACTGTGAGTACAGTGAACTCATTGTCATGTTCAAGAAACCAGTTTGAGATGATTGACCTTTGTGACATGGTGCATTATCCTGCCGGAAGTAGCCATCAGAACATGTGTACACTGTGGACATAAAGGGATGGACATGGTCAGCAACAATACTCAGTGCTCAGTTGGCACTAAGGGGCCCAAAGTGTGCCAAGAAAATACCCCCCACACCATTACACCACCACCAGCACCCTAAACTGTTGATACAAGGCAGGATGGATCCATGCTTTCATGTTGTTTACACCAAATTCTGACCCTACCATCTGGATATCACAGAAGGAATCAAGACGCATCAGACCAGGCAACATTTTTCCAATCTTCTATTGTCCAATTTTGGTGAACCCGTATGAATTATAGCCTCAATTTCCTGTTCTTAGCTGACAGGAGTGGTGCCTGGTGTGGTCTTCTGCTGCTGTGGTCCATCTGCTCCAAGGTTCGACATGTTTTGTGTCAGAGATGGCCTTCTGCATACCTTGCTTGTAATCGAGTGGTTATTTGAGTTACTGTTGCTTTTCTATCATCTCAGTCTGGCCATTCTCCTCTGACCTCTGGCATCAACAAGGCATTTTTGCCCAGAGAACTGCTGCTCACTGGATATTTTCTCTTTTTTGGACAATTCTCTGTAAACCCTAGAGATGTTTCTGCGTGAAAATCCCAGTAGATCAGCAGTTTATGAAATACTCAGACCAGGTTGTCTGGTACCAACAACCATGCCACGTTCAAAGTCACTTAAATGACTTTTCTTCCCCATTCTGATGCTCAGTTTGAACTTCAGCAGGTTGTCTTGACCATGTCTACATGCCTAAATGCACTGAGTTGCTGCCATGCGATTGGCTATTTGATATTTGTGTTAACAAGCAGTTGAATAGGTGTACCTAATAAAGTGGCCGGTGAGTGTATTTATATACTATACTTTGGATTTTCTGCCAAATAAATGCAGTTGAGAGGCCTAATCCAGCCCTTCTCTGAGACTGAATCCTATTATATGAACCAATTAACCTACATTATGGGGCAGACTACTCCTCAGAAAAGGAAAGGACTATACCTCATTTTTATTCCTATTTGGAGCCAATAAACACATTTGTTATTTTATTGGTTAGAATCATGTTTTGAGCACATATCCTTTATTATTGTCATATAGCCCACCCCTAGTCTGCACTAGGTTGCCCCGTTTGCAGGCATTGTGCTAGAAATCACCCAATTATATTGTTATTATATTATATTCCAAAAACGAAACATAACTTTTCAATATTTAGAAAAAACGGAAAATATTTGAATAAAGTCATCTATCTCAAGTCTGAAATGTGTCGCTTCCATTCTGACAAGTCTAACAAGAAATAAGAAAAGAAGACTCACTGACACCAGAACACGTCTTTTTTTAGCTATGTATCTGCTGTCCTGTGTGTTAATGGGGGTCTCACTTTTAACAGCTTTGGCTGTATTTCACTCAGAGGTTAAATGACTGTCAGCCTGGACTGTAAGCAAAGTGTGTGTGTATTGTGTATCATAAGAGACAACACAGCACAAGTGTTATGTTGTGAAAGAAGTCCAAAGACGGAGGGAAAATCAGAGGTACATGTCACTAGAATGATAATAATAATTACAGAATAATATCTTGTACACTAGTAAATCTGCTGTGAGAATGTTGATAAATAGAGGTGATCAAGCCTCTGTTATATAATAAACCAGCATTGTTTCACACTTAAACATTTGACTCACCTTCTGATTCAATCCCACAGTGCATTTTGTATTTTTATTGCAACTTAGAGGTTTGCGTTAAGTCTTGACCTCTGATTGTGCTTACAGACTTGCTGTTCTATGAGTGGTCCATGTTGTGCTTGTGGGCAACATTTTACACAGTCCTGCAAATGGTTTCACACTAGGGCTGAACAATTAATCAAAATTTTATCGAAATCACAATATGGCCTATAGCAATTTTCAAATCGCAGGAGGTGCAATATGTGTTAAATGCAAAATGTGTGTCAAACTACCATTTTAAATGAAATATTGACATGCTGTTGAAATGTCCTGGCCTACACATCATATTTTTACAGACTAAGAAAACATCTTTGTTTGGTACCAATCCTTGCAAAAATCACACCACAATGATTCGTTTTAAATGAAAATGAGAATGATGTAAAAATTAACATTCCTTCTAATATCGCAAATTATATAACAATTGCAATATCAATCAAAATAATCACAATTAGACTTTTTTCAAATAGTTCAGCCCTATTTCACACTATTCCACTGATCTACAGGTGGCAGTAACATACCAAGATGTGCTGAAATGCACCAACAAAGAAGACGACTGCAAACTAGTAAACGTGGATGTAAACAATGGTGGATTTAAAATGCTTTGCAAATGTTTTATGAGGAAGGAAATGCAATAGCACCAACCTGCAACTTATACAGTATAAGGTTATTCATAGAACACAAACCCCACCGGCAGACAAGTGTACCCACTGTTCACAAAATACAACAGACACTTATCTACATGCTATGTGGTACTGTTCACCAATCAGGCACTTTTGGTTCCAAGTTACAGATCATTTATCTCATGTACTGGGCTGCTACATCCCTCTATCCCCAGAGATGTGCATTTTAGGTGACTTATCAACATTACATCTACACAGCAATGCTTCTACTGTTCTCCTCACCTCCTTAACTGTCGCCAAGAAGACAATATTTCTAAACTGGAAATTGAAAAATACTGTGAATATCATACAATGGAACAATCTTCTAATAGACCATATATCCAAGGAAAAATGTCCACAACCCTTAACCACAAAACACTTGATTTCAACAAAACCTGGTCCATAGTCATCAATAAATTAATGTCCACAATTGCCTGATCTCTAATCCACAATGCCATATCAAATACAAATACACTCTCAGTACAAACTCACTCTCTCCCAGCTGACTAAATGTATTTTCTGTGATAACCTAAATAAGCTTCACCCAGATTTTGTTTATTTTTATTTATTTATTTTCTCAAAATAAGATTCTATCCATATAAATTTTCCTTGGGCACCTTTTGCACAGTTCTGTTTTTATTATTTTATTATTTTCTTTTTCTTTTTTAATTAATCAATTTATTTTATTTATTTATTTTCTTTTTCCTCTTTTCTTTCTCTTTTCATATTTATATTGACTAATTCATCTTGTTTTACTATATTCTAAATATGTGATTATAAATGTGGTAATTACTACTGTGTGTTGTCACTTGAAAACTGTCACTTGAAGAAGAAGGGAACCCCTGGAATTGAGCAGCAGAAGAAGAAGATGGTGTTATCTGGCATGAAAACATCAGTGCTCAGCTGCAGATCCATGGAATCCTGAGAGCATCATGACCTGACCACAGAGCCCAGGCACAGAGCAGGGCTGCTTGCGCTGCAGTTCCTGGACCTCTACAGCGGCCAGGACACAGCAAGGCTGCTCACACTGCAGCCCCCTGGAGTCACACCACAGCCTGGGCAGACAGCGCTCCAGACCCCGGGCCTCTCAGACAGCATGTTTCGGGCAGGGGGCCGGGGACACACACAGCTAACATTAGACACACTGCTGACAGTGATATCACACATGTAATATGAAGTGATAAACAAATAAAAATAAAATTGTGATGTCGATATTCTGCTTAAAAATGTCTCTTTAACAACACTGTTTTCTGTTTTTTGTCTGAAAAGTGGATTTTTTAATCTCCACACCTCCTCAGCTTAATCTTTAGTTGGTTAATTTTAATGTAACCAACTAACATTCAGGTACTTATAAGAAAGAATGAATGAAGCTCAAACAAAACTTTTTTTGTAGATCTGATCTTTCTTCTGATATAACAACACTGCAACACTGTTTTCCTGTGAAACTCCAGCAGTGTTTGTGGACTAAAAAACTAAACCTGGCCCTCAATTGGCATGAAGGTGAGTAGATAATGATTGAATTTTCAGTTTTGGGTGAACTGTCACTTTAATTTAACTTGTCTATGCAAACTAACTAATCTAACTTCCGGCGGTGCACTGAGGTGACAGGTGCCCACAGCATGTCAGATATGTTTGGTTGTAATTCACCTTTTATGTGCCTTTGTTTGCCCTGATTTAAACATAAACACCACCTATTAATCTGTTAAGTGCTGGGTGCCAGAACAGTCGGAGACGATCATGATGCATCTAACACAGCGAAGTGGCTTCAGCAGATGGCCCCAGTGAATTATGTTTTCCACTGCAGTCGTGACCAACTTTGGGCATTACAGGAGTGCTACTACGGCAACCACTTTTCACTGGATTTGCTGGAAGACTGCAGGAGAGCAGCGAAAACGCCGGGAAAGAGACAGAGAGGCCTCAGCAGTGCAGTACATCGGAGGGTTCAGGCCCACAGATGTAGGCCACCTCTGCCGACGGTGATATTAGTGAACACACTCTCTCTCCCCAAGCAACTCACAGAGCTTCGAACTGTGGTCAGGTACCTCTCGGAGTACAGGGAAAGTTGTTTACTGTGCTTCACCAAAACATGGCTCAAGTAGGTGATCGACATTTCCACACTTCAGGTTACAGGGTTTAGTGACCCTATTAGACTGGACTGTGATCTGCAGGAAGCTCCTATCCCTGTCATTTCAACCTTTCTACCTGCCCAGGGAGTTTGGACAATTGTTTGTCACTGTGGTTTATATTCATCCCTGTTCTAACACCAAGACTGCTGCAGGTGTAATTTATGACACAGTGGCTAAATTAGAAAATATTGCTCCTGATGCCCCTAAGCTTATACTCCACTTCAATGCTGCTCCATAAAAGAAGTATTGCCTTATTTTAGGCTTAAATCCAGCAAGCCTGAGATAAGAACTGTGAAAGTGTGGAGTGAGGAGTCAATGGAGTGTCTTAAAGGTTGTTTTGACTGTACAATATAGAATACCTTTACTGACCGTTGTAGTGACCTGGAAGAACTGAACTCTGTGGTGAACAGACTATATACAATTTTGTGAAGACCGTGTCATCCCATTAAAGATCATACGTTTTTTTTTCCAAATGATAAAGCATGGGTAAACAGGAAACTCAAAGTAGCACTGAAGAAGAAAAGGTGGGCTTTTCAGCGGGGGGGCATGAACCAAATGAAAGCTATACAAAAGGAAATAAGACAAATAGTAAGTGATTGCAAGAGTGAAAAGAAATTGAAGATTGAGAGGAAAATGGGGGATAATGATTTAAGGCAGGCATGGTAGGAGATATACACTATGATAGGGAGGGAGAGGAACAGACAGGTGAGTAATAATGAGGATGATCTGGCCTTTGCTAACGAATTAAATTCAAGATTCAAGAGTCTTTATTGTCCTTATACTTACACATTACGAAATTTCGTTTGGTAGCTCTCGGCATATAGTTAAAATAAAACACACAAAACAAGTAATAATAATAAATAGACAAAAATATGTGCACAAGAGTCAGCAACCATAAGGGGGATGATATGTGGAGATATGTAAAGTGCAAACAGTGTAAGTCCCAGTCTTTAGGCGTGGTGGGCCTGCACAAGTCAGGAGGTCTGAGTGTGTGTGTATCTGTGGAGACACACACAAATAAAAAATACGTACTATGCTAGATTTGACACATCAGATTTTTCCACTGAGCGTAACCTAATTAGGCAACAGCTTGATTGCAGCCAGCCCCTGCTTATAACAGCAGAGGAGGTGTGCAGAACATTTAAAAAGATAAACCCAAGAAAGGTGGCTGGTCCTGGTAGAGTCAGAGGCAGGGTTCTGCAGGAGTGCAGGGAACAACTTTGCCTGGTGTTTAGACAGCTTTTTCAAATGTCACTTGATACACACTATATCCCCAGGGCATGGAAAACATCACTCATAGTGCCAGTGCCAAAAGTGTCAAAACCGTCTGTTTTAAGTGATTATAGACCAGTTGCCATAATATCAATTATAATGAAGAGTCTTGAGAGGATTATTTTAAACCACGTCCTTAGGGAAGTGCAGCATGAACTTGACCCCCTACAATTTCCATATAAGAGTGGGAGGAGTACAGAGGATGCTTTCCTGTATATATTGTGATGGAGAGATTGCTGCAGCTAGGAGTGAATAGTGGCATCATCAGATGGATTCAGTCTTTTCTGACTGAACTTGTACAGTGTGTCAGAATAAATGAGGCAGTGTCCTCTCCTGTTACTACTGATACTGGGGCTCCACAAGGGAGCACTATTTCCACAGTTTTATTTACTCTAATCATCTCTGAGTTAAGAACTGGCAACAACACTAGGCCTGCATGATTAATTGTTTTAGAACCTCGATGTAGATTCACCCCTACATGTGATTTCATTTCTAAATTACGTCGATTTTTTTTTCCAAGGGCCGGCGGCATGTGTCAGAGTTGTAAACAAGCGCTCCAAGGCTTCTCCCTTATCCTATGACAAAGTGCCTTTTGGTCAGGGACTGCGGCATTGCCGAAATAACGTTAATCGCAAGGAAAACTCAGTGAACAAATGAATGCAAAATGGATGTTGCTGAAAGCCCAGGTAGTAGTGACGAGAATCAGCCCACCACCCAAACCAACCTCGTTCCGAAAATAGGTGGTACTTCGGTGGTGTGGAACTACTTTGGATTTAGACAAGATGACGAGAGTCAGTCCAGTGTGCTCTGTAAGGCATGCTTGACTGTCATTGCAACAACGAAAGGCAACACCACAAATCTTTACCAGCACCTCCAACGTCACCATAAGGTGCAATATGATGAAGCCGTACGAGGCAAAAAGTCTGAAAGTTGTCCGACAATGCAGAGAAATTATTCAGTTTTCATTGCATTTTTTTTTTATCACTGAAGCCTTAATAGGTTGACAGATTGTATTTAATTTATTTATTTTTTATTTATTTATGCTTATTTATGTTACAATTTTCAGAGCCTAATGTAGGCCAGTAGCCTTCATTTTATTTTTTCATTGAAACCTCATCCGTTTACTGGTGTGTGGACCCAAGAACCATAGTTCATGTGTACAATAAACATTTCAGTTTGTGAGAAAAAAAATCGTGGCAGAAAATCGTGATTTCAATTCAAAGCTAAAAAATCGAGATTCATATTTTTTCCTGAATCGTGCAGGCCTAAACAACACCCACCAGCAAATGACCACTGAGGGGAAGGACATTGAAGTGGCAGATGAAGACAAATATTTAGGAACATCTATCTATCTATCTTAAGTAACGAATGTATTTATTTTACCCCAAACCATCATCTTTTCCCAAACCTAACCAAGTAGTTTTGTTGCCAAAACTAAACTGTGACAGTTTCACAGTGTTATCAGTGTGACAACATAGAACAGATATACTTGCCGCTGGTACTCTGGGGAAGCAGACAGGGACACCAGCATCGAAGTGAAGCAAAGCACTGCTGAGAACAAGGTCATCAGAAAAGATGAAAAAATCATTTTTTTTAAAAAAACATTGTTTATTGGGTTTTTCAACAGACCCAAGTTAAACAAAGGAGCATACTGTTCACATGTACATCCAGTTCAAATAGTTGATCACAGTTATTGTCATTATTTGAAGATATCTTAAAAAAGAATCAAAGAAAGAAGAGTCGACCACATAACTGGAACCATCCTAACAACAAGAGAAAAAAGGACCAGGAAATAAATTTAAAAAAAACACACTCAACATAAAAAAGAGGAAACAAACAAAACACATCAGTCAGCAAAAAAAAGTACATACCACAACCGGCAGTATTACACCTACATGACACTTGCTACACAGCCCTGACTGTCTAATATGTAACTCACTGTAGGGGAACTTCTTTTAACATATTGAAAAAAGGGACCCAGAGTGTCATTAAATTTATTGTATAAACCAACAACAGAGCCTTATCTTTTCCAGTCTAATAAAATATTGAATATCCCTTGTCCAGCAAGTGTGAGAGGGAGATATACTTGATTTCCAGGTGATCAGTATTAGCCGTCTGTATCCTTTTGGGCCTGATAGGCAGAGGGTAACAAAGGACTAACACCGAATAAAGCACAAAGAGCAGCAGGTTAACTTGGCTCCCCAGTAATATCAGTTTAAGTGCAAGCTATTTTAGAATATTTTCATCATTTTACTTTGCCTTCAGGCAGCCTTTTCTAAGGGGGAGCTGCTGTTGTTTAGGCAAAATGCAGAAGGCAGAATCACTAATTTTTTCTCAGACAGTTCTTTGACCAAAGTCACATAATGACGAAAACAAACTAACGGATTGAGGCAGCAGGAGAGCAGCAACTCCTGTGTTCTGTGAGGTAAAAATTACTGATTTTGCCAAAGGAATCTGGTTGGTTTGGAGAGAGGAAGGTAAAGTAATGAAAATATTCTATATATAGCATACACTTAAACTGATATAGATTTTTTATGTGGCTAAAATACTGCCGCCCCTGTCCACAGTAATTCATTGCTTAGTTTCTGTGCTGGTGCTGGTGACGTATCTCAGACAACCTTCAGTTCAAATAATACAAACTATCCCTTCAAGACATTCTCTAACTGTAACTATGTACTTATTATTGTAGCCATGGTAACAAGTATTTTGAACCCACTATAATTAGTTTTAAGGCATATTTCCCCAAGTGGGTACTGCCATTGTTTCGGACTTAGAAACTTGAGTACATAATAGAGAGTAATCCTGTATATTGACTTTAGGGTCAGAAATAAAACTCTTATCTTGCACACAGCCCACTTACATAATTATTTTTCGTGTATGGCTATTGGGAAATACAAATAGGGAGTCACATTTGTGGAACACTTCCCACATTTTGGTCTCTCTGCCCTAGTTTCTTGTAGCCTTTAGGATCCACGTTCAAGTTTTGCTGCCTGTTTTTAGGGCATAGGCAGGTCGGGCCCCTTCCTACAGTGCTGACCTTCTCCTTACATACATTCCTATTCATACTCTGAGGTCTGCTCACCAGTTGTTGCTGACTGTCTACAGTGGCTGGCTGGACACAGAGAGCAGGAGGCCTCCAAAGATCTGGAATAGCTCCTCCTGACCTCTTTCGGATCAGTGTGAGGAGTCAGACACTGCCACTGTTACCCTAAAATTAAACTGAAACACACATCCTGCTCTGCACACCAATAGTTGAAAGGGTAGCTTCGATATTTTTGAAAGTGGACCCTATTATCTCATGTTCTTGTGTCTAAGTGACAAACTGGGAGAACAGTTTTTGAAACTGGTCAAGTATTAAGTTTTGTGCTGCAGCCAGCAGAGGTGAAACTGAGCTGCAGTGCTTGTTTTTCTTTGAGTCCCTGTGCTTCCTTTTCCCATGTTAATGTGTATTTCTGTAGATATACCTGCTGTTTTTCACCATCCAACCAATGTTGCTGAAATGTTTTGCTTAACATTATATCATGCATGCAGCTGTTAGATAACTTTACATAAACACTTTCATATGGTTCTTGTTTTAAAGTGTGTCAGATTGAAACATTAAAACATCAGTTGGGGACTGACTGACTCAAGTCAAGTTAACATTAGCTTACATCAGCCAGCTACACATATGAAATCTGCTTATGAGTCATTCATTTAGACAACAAAATCTAAGGATTCTGAATCTAAGGATTCCAAGACTATGTGTTTCAATAATTACCCCCAATTTCAATGTTAAGTCCAAGCAGGACATTTTTAGATCAGAAGACCAGATGCTGATGATCTGAAAGATTAAAATAAGGAAAAAAATTGGCTCTATGCCATTTTTTAGATAATTAATAAATATTAATTATATTATACATAGATACATGTATAATTATACATGAGCCAGAGGTGGGGTTCACAAACTACTTGGTACCACAAGGTTTTTCACTTGGGGATTTGAACCTGTCACCTTATGGTTAAAGAACATGCTACAACCAACACAAAAACTAACTAAAGCCTGCACCCTTTGGGGAAGTGGTTGGGAGTTTGTTTGGAGGAGCGCAAGGATTCAAACAGCAAACATTTCTGAAGATATGGACAATGACAGTTGAGTTTGACACTGTTTTCTTCATATTTACGAGTTTTGGATAACGGACTATTGGACTTGACTGCAAGGCTTCCTTGAAAGGGGTCTGCTATGGCTCCAAGAGGGAGTCAAAGGGAGGGGGGGGAGAGTAGCCAGCAAAGTACGAAGAAACGAGACAGGTCAGAGAATGGGAGTCATAGTGAGGGGCCTCGGGAGATGTTTAAGATTGTGGGTTTAAGTGGGTTTAAGATTGTTATCAAGTTTGAGGATAAACGTGACAAGGCCTTTCACCCTCTCAGCCTGTTGGAGGAGCTAAAAAATAAAATGGGGAGTGTAATGAATGTGAAAAGATTGTTGAATGGAAATATACTTGTGTGCTGTAAATCTTAAGCTCAGCGATTGAGTGCCATGAAAGTTCGCCATCTGCTTAACAGGCCTGTTGAGTGCTTTATTTCTGGGAAAGCTCAAAATGCTGAGGGAGTGATATACATAAGCCCTGAGATAACGGAGAGTGCAATTATGAAAAACCTGAAAGTAGCTGAAATAGAGGCTGTACATAGGTTCAAAGAGTCCGGCACAGCTGTGTTAGTAACTTTTAAACAGGAAACAATGCCAGCGTGAGTTCATTTGGGGTATATGACCTTCCAAGTGAAACAATATATTCGTCCCCCTCTGCGTTGTTACAAGTGCCAGCACTTTAGGCACGTAGCCGCAGTGTGTAGGGGAAATAAAAGGTGCAGGAATTGTGGAGGAGACCACGACTTTACGCAGTATCAGACTGAGGAAATCAAGTGTTGTAACTGTGGGGGGAACCATACAGCTTCCTTCAGAGGATATGAGCATCATATAAGGGCTTTGGAGGTAGAAAGAATGAGAGTAGAGGGGAAAATGTCATATGCAGATGCCCTGAGAAAAGTGAGGGGAGTAGGGGAGCCTACCAGGGCAGTAGAAACAAGTGCTGCTTCCTCACTGCCTATGGCTCCAAGGCAGATGATAGGGACACAGTTGCTCCTTGCATTCATGTGACGTGCTATTGGCCGCAAGAAACCAAACCAGAAGGTCTGATATCATTAAAGTGGTAGTTGATGCTGCGAGAGATTCCTTGAGGAGGTGTTCCTAGGTCCAGAGGAGCTGCATATGTACATGAAGCAGAAGCTTGAAGTGTATGAAAAATGGAGAAAAAAAGGAGGTACAGACAGAGGTGAGGAAGAAGTATTGAATGGGCAGGAATTTAAGAGATTTGTCGATGAATTTAGAAGTTTTACCAGAATTGCTGTGCATTCAGGAAACATGGCTCACGCCGTGCTTAGACTTTGTGGTCCCAGGGTATGAAAGTGTCAGACAGGATAGAGGGAGGAGGCTGTGCAACATTTATAAGATCAGATATACAGATCAGATGTACAGTGCCAGAGGGTGGAAATTAAGGCTGCCGGTCCTCTGCAGCGGCCGCTGGTTCGACTCCCGCCTTCGGCCCTTTGCTGCATGTCATCCCCCCTCTCTTCACCCCATTTCCTGTCTGCTCTTCAGCTGTTCTATGTAATAAAGGCACCCCCCCCCCCCCCCCCCCCAAAAAAAAAAAATGTTTGAATGATGGCAGGCCAACAAGGTTTGATATTAGAACAGGTGTTGTCTCATGTATAGATTTGGCAATAGCTTCCAGTGATCTGGCAAGGGTGGGAGAATGTGACTTTATGGACAGGCACACAATGGGCAGTGATCATTTTCCCATTCTTCTGAGATTTGGAAAAACCTTATTCTCAGAAGTGCAGGAAAGGCCAAAATACTTTGACTATAGTAAGGCAGATTGGGAACAATTTTTGGTTAGCTGTAATAAAGCTATTGAGGGCGTCAAGGGGGAAGGGACTATAGGTGGTTTGCAGTCACATGATTCCGATGACGCGCGAAGTTCAGATGGGGGGCAGGAAATGGAGAACGGTGATTGGAAATGATGGAAAGCGAGTACTCAAAAGCGTTGGTTGAGCCTGCACGTAGCAGGTATTATCAAAAATTAGAAAAACATATCGGATATGATCCATACACACTGAGGAAAAGTGATTTTTCATACTTGTTGTCTGACTTGCCTGGTGTGGAGGCCGTCGACATTACGAATTACCTCGTCCTCCAAGTTCGGTAAAGTTGGAAAGATATTCACAGATTCGGACTTCCGGGATCAATAAGTCTGAGACGAAACGTTGTTCAAACACAAATTATGCCTCTTTCACATCGTAATAACATAGACTACTAGCTACAAGAATCAAAATCCGATTTTTTTTACCAAAACAAGCCGTTCTCCGAGCTGGATGGATAACATTGATCTCTACGGGCAGCCGGCGGCCAGACGAGTGCGCAGGGACCGTCTGCAAATTTCAATTCCAAGAGAAACGCTGCAAACAAAAATCAATAGCTCCACTATTATACAGTAGGGCGACTCCAAAATCCCTCCACACATTAACAGTCACAGCTGTTTTGGAAAAATACACTTTTGTATAATTTTGGTGATTTTTTATTGTAAATAATAATCAATAGCTCCACTGTTATACAGTATACAGATTTTGAGTCTCCATACTGTATACTGTATACATCATACTCCAAAACTGCTGTTGTAGTATGATCGTGGGGTGACTGTTGATGTGTGGAGTGATTTTGGAGTCGCCATACTGTATAATAGTGGAGCTATTGATTTTTGTTTGCAGCGTCTCTCTTGGAATTGAAATTTGCAGACGGTCCCTGCGCACTCGTCTGGCCGCCGGCTGCTCGTAGAGATCTATGTTATCCATCCAGCTCAGAGAACGGCTTGTTTTTGTAAAAAAAAATCGGTTTTTGATTCTTGTATCTAGTAGTCTATGCTATTACGATGTAAAAGAGGCATAATTTGTGTTTGAACAACGTTTCGTCTCAGAGTTATTGATCCCGGAAGTCCGAATCTGTGAATATCTTTCCAACTTTACTGAAGTCCGAAAGTTCTAAGACGGAGGTGTTTTAACCAGGTCTGCCGCCATTTTTCGGTCAGTTTTTTTTAAATTTCTCCCCTTTGTGGGTTACAACTTTCGGAACTCAAAAGTAGCTCTTTTGATTTTCCCGGTATAACCGGTTTGTACAGCCGTAGACAGCGCAAAACTTGGGCATTTTCCTGTTGTTATCCTGTCGGCAAAACACTTCCTGCCCCCCATCTGCAGTCGTGACCTTCCGCGTGACGTCACCTGCAAACCACCTATAGATGAGTTTATGTGCAGCTATTATGTGCAGTGCTTGTATATGCATCCCTGTGAAGAACAACCCGAAGAGGAGGAAAAGTGTACTATGGTGGAACAAAGCATGTGATGAAGCAATACGAGATAGGAATCGAGCCTATAGGGCTTTGAGGAAATGCCCAACAGAGAGTAGAGCAATGGAGTATAAGAGATTGAGAGCGAAGGCTATTTCTTGATATTGAGAAGGTTTATGACATGCTATGTAAGGAGGGGCTTATCATAAAGTTGTATGAGGCTGGAATACAGGGGCATATGCTTAATTGGATCCAGGAGTTCTTGCAGAACAGGATAATTCAAGTTAGGGTTGGAGATGCTTTTTTGAATAGCACAGCAATTGATAACAGAACACCCCAAGGAGCGATATCAGTCCAGTATTATTTAATGTGATGATAAACGACATCTTTCAAGACCTTGGGTCTGGTTTTGGACTATCCCTGTTTGCAGATGACAGGGCAGTCTGGAAAAGAGGGAGAAATATTAAACACATAACTGAGTGAATGCAGGAGGCCCTAAACAGTGAAAGTCAAGTCAAGTCAAGTCATTTTTATTTATATAGCGCCAATTCACAACAAAGTTGTCTCAAGACACTTTATATATAGAGTAGGTCTAGACCACACCCAGAAAGCAAAAATCCATTGAATCAACATTGAGATATGGTCATGGCTTAAAATTGAATCAACATTGATGTCAGACATTGAAAATAACATTGAAAGCACTCGTTATGATCAACATTGAAATAATGTTGAATTTTCAATCAGTCTCAACATTGATTCAATATTTATTCAACTACATCATTTTCAACATTGAAACAATGTAGAATTGTCAATCAATCTGAACATAGAATCAATATTGATTCATTTATAAATGCATTGAAATTACATTGATTCTACATTGCAACAATGTTATTATTAAAGGACCATTACAGCACTTTTCAACCTTCATCTGTAGGTTTTAAATATGCTTCATGCAAGGCCAAAATAATCACTTTACTCTTTTGGGTGTTATATAGTTCTGCAGGGGTTGCTCAAAACATGTGTACCAGTGACATGGAATGCCGTTCAAACATATGGCAGTTATTAGAATTAGTGAGCTTGATTTCACTGGTAGACAAGTTTAGAGCAACCCCTACAGAACTAACAACAACCAAAAAAGTAAAGTGTTTTGGCATGAATGAGGTATATTAAAAACATACAGATGAAGGTTGAAATGTGCTGAAATGGGCCCTTAAGTATGATTTACTGCAGTGGTTCTCAACCTTTTTATATCAGGACATTTTTGGGGGGATCCCACACTTGCAACTGTCACCTCTCTGCGGCCACATTTGGCGTGATGAACGTCAGGTTGAGAACCGCTGCTTTAATGCATTCTCTATGAACAAAAAGAAGAGACCATTCTATTTATTACTATTTATTTAGTACTAATTTGAACGTCATTTTGCTGCCTCAACAAACAGCTACAAATACTGGGCTCTCTGCCATTTCTCACAAATGTCTCACAATTTCAAACAAAACAGTTGAAAGCAACAGTCCAGTGGCAAAATAAAAATTGACATGGGCTAAATAAGCCAAATATTTTTCAAGGTAACAGTTTTTATAGTCCCTCTTTGTGTTACTATACTTTCACTGCAGCTCAACAGGTAATCCTGGAACTATAGGATCCAGTTCAACATGAACAAAACAGACAGGAAAACAACTAATTCTTTTCTTTCCTTGGTACTCCGCCACTCCTCTCTGGTGCATAACGTAGCCACTTCTTCACAGTCTCGCTGTATGGGAATTCCAGCAACTTGCGGTCAAATTGACGAACAGCCGCTACAAAAAAAAAAGACTTGTTATAAAGGTGTGTGTCCATCTATCTATCTATCTATCTATCTATCTGAGAGAGAGAGAGAGAGAGAGAGAGAGAGAGAGAGAGGGGCAGTGTAGTTTTTACTGTACTAGACTTTCACTCAGCCTTAAGAATGAATGCATCTCCCTCACCATGGAATGACTCATTTATCTATGTAGATTATGTTTCATTTCATGGTGAAGAAAATGCATCCAATCTTGTTTAATTATGCTAATCAAATTAAAAATACATATAAATTAACTTCAGTATTTGCCAAATCCATTGCAAAGTAGTAAATCTAGTTTGTTGAGATGTAGGCTCACCAAACATGCAGTCCTGCAGTAGCGTGTCTTTGAAGGCCCTCTTCTGTCCTTTTCCCGCCCAGTTGAAGAGGCAGGCTAGACTGTTTGTCATGGTAGAGGATAGCATTCGCCGGATCATCATGTCTGAGTTGGTCCCTCCGACTAATGCCAGGCGGGTAATCTGAACAGATAATGGAGAAATGGTCGGTGTGCAAGTGTAAAGTGTACCATGTCAAATGGACAAGGTATCAGCTCATTTTTTAATTACAAATTTAATGAATTTTAAGCCCTTTTTATTTCATCTAAAGAAAAAATAAGACCATTACTGTGTCAAAACCAAACAACAAACAATGCCATCAAACAAATTGACAATCATTGGCTAAAAAAATAGACAATTATTAACTAACAAAGAAATATTATCCCGCATCGTTCTGAGCATTTAGATTGGCCATTTTCACAATATTTCTCTGCCAAACACACAACCAAGTGAGAAGCAGATTTAATCCTTCAACTCCTACAGACATTATAAGCCCTTTGATTTCAAACAATAAATTTAAGGACTTTATAACTTTTTAAAGATCCACAGGATACCTATGCCTGCAGAAAAGATTGAAGCCCCGACAGATTATAGAGAAAAAGTTTAGTGTAAAAATTATTCACCATCTTTCGACGGACTGTTTCCTCCTTAAGTGCAGCTTCAGCCTCGTCAAACTGCTCTTCATTGGTGAGCGGCAGCACGATGGGGAACTTCTCTTCTCTCTGTGAGTCAGGTTCAGCCCCACGACTATTCAAGGTGGATCTAAGGTCCGTGATTTCAGTCTTTAAAAACTGGATGTCCCGTGACATTTGCTTCACCTCCATGAGTAGCTCTGTAAGCATCGTGGTGTTTTTATTGGCAGCAATGTCTGGAATAAAAACAATTGATTTTACATTAAATTTCAAGGGCAGATTCAACTTTCTATCATTTAGAATTACACTAAGCAACTCACTGAGTATTTGCACTCCTTACTTCTAGTAACCATTAAGTGCTTCAAATTTTAGGCCTAAACACCATGACAAATTACACAAAAAAACATGATAAACATGGGAAAGTCACAAGAGATTTGTTTCTCAATTCAGAGGGCATCAATAAGGTTTATTTTATTTTATTTTATTTATCCTTTATTTAAAGTCATACAGAAATGGAAAAATGATTTTATTCCGCTATGGGTCTAAACGTTAGTGTAATCACTCACCTATCAGATGATGTAAAGCAAAGTTTTTACAAAATTCTACTTTTGTGTAAATCCGCAGTTAAAGTCGGTTATTTTTTTTCCCCCCTCAGTTAGTGCAGGCACATGAGTTGTGCGTCAGCTAGTACAGGATTCATCAGCCAATCAAACTGCTACCGAGCGAGCCACGAGCTGGACAACATCCATTCAAATTCCTTCGAAACACTCAGTGTCCCCGCCTCAAACATAACGTCCAATCAAATTTGTTTTCCTTACTTGTGTAAAGTCGCGCTCTCACTCAGGTAAAGTCGGCAGAGGAGACAGGGAAACGGCCATTTCTGTACGATTTTAATCAGGTGAGTCTTGTTGAGATTGGCATCTCTTTGTAAGGGAGCTTTGGCCAAGAAGGCAGCAAACAAAAGTTACAATATAAAACATAAACACAACAGTACATTGATAAATAAAGGGTAAGAGGTTGATCAGAAAATGATACTTGCCTTTCAACACTTGGCTGGACTCCCCTCCGTGGAATCTTCGACGTGGTGTTTCTGGAGCTGAACCTTTAAAATACGAGACCACACCACAACAACATAGCATCAGCATTTACATTAGGTCATTGTGTATTTTATGAATGCTACATGTGTAATTGCATTGCAGTTGAACAGGGTGAAAAAAGATAGCAATCATCCCATTATTTTATGTCCAGTCCTTTGAGACATACATTTTGTGATATTGGGAAATCGGGAACAGGAACACTTTGACTTGACTATTAGTAGCCGACTTGTGACAAGTGTACTCAGTTACAATGGGAATATAGGTATCTTAACCTAGGCCAGATGACCTGAACTCAGCTGATCTGGAGCCATGTGCATAGCTGACACTGAAATCTAAAAGAAAGGACACACATCATTATTTGTGGACATGAACATGAATTGCAGAATTTTGCACAAAAAACAAACAACCATTTAAGTTAAGTAATACATACCATTCCTTGCTTGCTGTGATGGCAAGCGAGTGTGGTAGGGGCTTGAGTTATACATTGGCATTCCTAGAGAAATACAGACAGAATCAACAAAATAAGGCTACAGGTTCTAGCAAAACAGTGAGACACTGAATAAGCTATATGCACTTGACACTCCCACCCATCTAATTAACATTTCCAGTCAGTGCATGGTCTCCAGTACGTCAGGACCAGTAATCTCCCATAGAGGCACCACTGCCTCCTAATGAACTGGAGAAAATATAAGTAGCTGAGAGAATCACATACATACAGCCTATTAGTCTACTTACCATTATTACAGATGTCCATGGACTCTAACTCTGCCAAATAGCTTCCACAAAAGCCTAAAATGAAAGAACACAAAACAGGAACTATGAATGTTGTAACTTGGACAAAGCACATTTACATAGGAAACAAGCTTTAATGCCCATCCCAACGTAGTAGTGTGATGTGGTTCACTTACTATTATTAGCCTGGGGAAATGACAGATCCTCTGCGTAGCTTCCTGCAGAGGCTAAAAGAAGGGAATACAAGGCATGAATGGTGGATGCTGTAACTTTTGAACACGTATCACATGACTGGAATGCTTGTATGCAGTGTTGGGAGTAACGCGTTACAGTAACTGCGTTACTTTTTGCGGTAACGAGTGCTGTAACTAATTACTTTGTCAAAAACCATAACGTGTTACTCATTACTGCGAAACAGGCTTGTTACTCGTTACTTCACGGTCGTGCCGCGGTGGTATCCATCTGTCAACATGAAACTACATCATGTATGACCAAACAACCTAAGACGGATAGTAAATTCACTCCAGCGGTGATCTTGTTTTTGGGTCGATCAGTTGCGTCTGCCATTTGTGTCAGTTATGATTAAACCGATGAATTGGTCCTCTAACACATCGTAAAGTTTCACATGTCAGAGTTTTTCAGGAGAGGAGAAAGTCGGGTTTACCTGTAAGTGTAGCGAGTCACTGCTCTCTGCACATAAACAATGAGGCTGTCTGTCAAGCAGCCGGTGCAGCGGGTTCAAGCACACAATGTAAACAATGTGAGGGAAGAGACCGGTGGATCACAGTGATCCAGTCACGGTGAGTAAAAGGACAACAGGCTGCAGCAACAGCGATCTGTTCTGACCAGAGCTGGTCAACCCCGCCGCTGGAGTGAATTTACTATTGGTCACTGTAAACAGGTTCTTGCATGTAACTCGGTCAAAGTAAGACATATCCTCATGATTTTTGCAGCTCTGTTAGGTCAGACATCATGTGGTTACATGTTGACAGATTTAGACATGTCAGACTTACATGGATTCTGAGTCCATTGCATTGCATTTCTACCCCGCCCCTCCCTACTGATTTAACTGTTAAATGTTTTTAATTCAACCAATCTATGTTGTGATACTGGGTACAATGATCAAATTTTACAGTTGTTTTGTTTAACACGATGCCACATCAACCCCAAAATAATGTGTTTGCATTTGTAGAGGGTTGGAAACAGTTGGAAACAATAAAAATATTTAATTAATTTGCACTTACACTACTACACTGCTATGGCAGGTTCAGGTCACTAGGTGGCGCATCGTGCTTGTAGAATACATGTAAGAAAGCCAGATTACTGGCAGCCTCCTTGGCCATCCAGTCAAGTTACTTTCCCAAGTAACTAGTTACTTTGAAAGTTACGAGTAACTTAATGTAACCGAGTTACTTTTGAAAGAAGTAACTAGTAACTGTAACTAAGTTACTAATTTAAAGTAACTTGCCCAACACTGCTTGTATGTACTGACACAGGAAACTAAATGCTTTTAAATTAAAGCTTACATGCAAAATTCTGTCTCTACCATTTTAATAAGTAATGACATACCACTGCTTGCATCTGAGGGGCACTTGCTGGATCCTGGCACTGTATTAACAAATAAGTGGAATTAAACACGAGAAATGTGTACAGTAGGCGTAGCAGTTAGTGCAATAACTGACAGTGTCATCTCTGTACCTGGAAAACGAACAGCTGGTGGCTTTGCAAAATTTTCTCTTCATGTTTATTGTTTCTGGCTCTCCATCCGACTCCAAATACACAGGATTTGGCCTTGAAAATAAAAATTAAACATTTAACATTCCCAGCAATTGAAACATTTTAAGCATAATTAAATTAAGTTGAGCAAGCCTTGAGAGACAAAGTTCACAGGTCATGAGCCTATTGCTTGTTTTTGCAGAATGAGTTAGCTTAATGTACAAGTACACATAGACATGACTAGTCTATCACAGGAGAAAACATCCAACTCGCTGTGTAACTGTGTGTGTGTGTGTGTATCCCCCTCTCACTCTGTGTAACTGTGTGTGTATCCCCCTCTCACTCTGTGTAACTCTCTGTGTAACTGTGTGTTTATCCCCCTCTCACTCTGTGTAACTGTGTGTGTATCTCCCTCTCACTCTGTGTAACTGTCTCTGTGTAACTGTGTGTGTATCTCCCTCTCACTCTGTGTAACTGTCTCTCTGTGTGTAAACTCTGTGCGCTCTTCCTCTGTCGCTCTCACACTCTCACTCTGTTGCGCTGTCTGTCGCTCTCTTTCTCTCCGTCAGGGTGTGCATTCACCACAAAGCCCCAGCATCTAGGTGTGAGCTAATAAGTAAACCAATGCACCAAACACATTTGGTTGAGGAATTCCACTGTACCTTGTTCTTCTTTTCCGACGTTCCTCTGCTTCCTCCTCCGATTCCAAATCAGTGGTTGGACATCCAGTATTCACATACTTTTCTTCATACTGTTTGGCCTTTTCTAATGAGTCTGCAAAAGAAATAAGTAGAACATACAGTATGAAATTTTTAAGAAGTATGATTACTAATTAAGAAAAGGTTTTGAAAATGGCAATCAGATTTTAATTCAGATAAATTTCAATTCACATCAGATAATGGTGATGCAGTGACTACCTACCACAAGTAATTAAGAGCCGGACATCCTCATATGTGGTCCATCCTTCATGGGGTGGCATGTTTTCTTTGAGGGCCTTCATATAATTTATGTTTTTTGGGGGCCATAACAATGTTCCTTCCTTAGGATTGAACCAGCTGGCAAGAACTGTTGCAGTTCTGCCGTTTGGAAATAGTACAACGGCCCACAGCACCACCTCACTTTCCATCCTGTGTACAATAAATGTATTCTAATATTCTGATTGTAATTACATTTACATATAAATAATAAAAATCATAAAATGCCATTAACGTGCCCAGCAATATGAGTGGTATGCTACTGCATATGAGCAATTGGAATAGCGATGAGGCCATTTCCCTCTGATTCTGGATACAGAACACATTTACGTTTGATACAACTCAGTTTCCCAACCCCAATATCATCACATAACTCCTTAACCTTGTATGTACCTATGCATGAGGAACTCACAGGGATAAGTGTAATATGATTCTTGGTGTCTGAACCTTTGGTATATCACATAGACCTCATTTTCTTCCTGGACTACATTCTGGACTACTGCAATTCCATCTCCCAACTCAATACAATTATCTCCCTGCTTTGTGGACAAGGTAAAACGACTACAGGAGACCTTTGTGTACTGTAGAGAAACACTGAAATGTTGAGGAAGTGGACCATCAGTATGGATTTTCTGTAAGACTGGTTCATCTGATGGTAATGGAACCTCGACATGTGGCATTTCTGACAATCTTTTGACCACCTGTTGTAGAGGTTGGTGTGGCTTGCGTAAAAGATGCTTTATTTGTCCAAGATAATTCTCAAAGGGGAATCCCGAAACATTATCCAAAGGTCCAAATTGTTTGTATTCATCGGCTAAGTGAATAAGCTGATGTACATTGTACACAATCTCATCCCTGCCATACAACTGTCCAAAGTGTTCCACAAAGGAAATCATCACTCTATGTGCAAATTCAACCATATCACCAGAAATTCCAGGAGACAACAACAAATACATGGCCACTGAAAAACAACATGAAGTTGTCATAAAACTCACTGGGAAGGCAATCCTTCAGCACTACAGGACCCCAGTACAACATGAAGGACCGGAGCTCAGTGGCCTTCCAACGATCTAGCTCATTCAAACCTCTTGGCTTGCGATTGAATTCACAAGGGGTGTGGGAATGTAACCCTAGCAGTTTATTTGATATACTGTTAACAGTTTGTGAAGGAAGCCGAGTGGCTAGTTTGCCCTTTGACCAAATATTCAACAGTTTTCTCATCACCCCAAGACAACATAGGTGCATGTAATCAATTGGGAATGAAGAAACCATATTTACTATCCTTTTTAAAGGACTGAGTGTTTGTTTCAAGTGATGTTCCTCATCAGTCATCTCACAATAACTCGCATCTGTCCTGAGCCTGACATTTGTATCAGGATATGTCATTTTGTTCCTCCATACACCCTCTTGATGACACTTTGTCACATCCTGAGTATCCATTATGTGACTTTATATTTTTGATGAAGGCTTTGGCTGGAGCATCACACACAAATGAGGAAACCAGTACATTAAATCGTTTACCATTATGAACAATGCCATTAGCCAGTACATTTTTAAGGTCACTAACAAATTGCTGTAGATACTCAACAATACACTTTGGCTTGCTTAAACCACAAAAGATACCAACAATAAATGGGGACTTAGTGTAATCACATCTTAGAATTGCAAGTATAGGCCAGAACTGAAGTCTTGAACTCTTAAAGAGGGGGAGACCATCTATGTTGAACTGTAAAGTAAGAGTTCTGAGGTTCACTGGTAAATTTAAACATTTCAATCGTGAAAGTATTCCTTGCATCAATCCAAAATGATAGTACTCGCCACCTTGCATTTTAGTGGTTTCAACATGAGATTGTGTTCCAAGCAGGGTTCTTCCATCTTTTGGGAGCCTAGGGTGAAATAGTCTTAAGATGGACAGCAGAGCGGACAGAGCAACCACACTGATTGAGTAGGATGTTGCCCAATATCTTAAACTCCTTATGAGCAGATCCTGACTAGGCTGATGCTCATCATCACTGTCAGAATCAGAATCTGAGTTAACTTCATCATTGTCAGGTTCACTACCATCTGTATGATCATTTTCCATTTGTACGTGATCTGATTCAACTTCACTATTCCCAGCTACACTACTATCCACATGATCCCTTTCCATGTGTACATTGGAAGCTGGTGGTGCATCTAGTTGGGAAATGTGTGAGATTCTGAAGGGTGGTTCCCTATTCCCACATGGGTGTACATTCTCCCTTTGATTATCAAGAGTTTCTCATATTCCTCAAGAATATCTTTCTCTATGCTCCTTACAATTTTGCTGACTCTACGTCTTTTAGCCCAATAAGAGGTCATCTTGAGAAAAGAGAGGTGGTGCTACTGTGATTGCAATTATTACTTGGCCTTCTGTATTGCAGTGAATCCTCTCGACTTGTAGTGTTATCACAACCCTGAAAATAGAGGAAATCAAAGCATAAGATGTTTCCAGATGAGCGTAGCAGAGCCGCTAGCTGCTCAGCCACTTCTATGGTGGCTGGTGTTTTTTGGTTTCCCTCATCAAACTCAGCAAATACACAATCCAACAACTCCCAAACGCTGTGGTGGAGGAGTTGTGACCGGCACATTCACCACACTATGAGATAACACTAACCCGCAGGGTTTCCCCCAGAAAACTTGTTAGGCCCGGTGGTAGGGTGACCCCAGTGGCCCAGCGGCGGCCCACCAGTGCCCAAGTGTGTTTTTTATATACATATACCATTATATATCCCCCCAAAATATATAAATCCCCATGGCAAGGCCCTACGTATCAGTAACAGATTCATTAATGGAGCAGTAGAATGGTTCCATAAAGCCTTGCCTAATGTTTAAAGTTAACTGAAAATTGTAAAATATTACCATAATCATGTATTATTATAAGACATTTTATGTAACATATTTTAACACCAGCTATTCTCTTGAAATGCTGTCAACCAACCACAAAAATAAATAAATAAATTAATAATAATAATAATAATATGAACAGTTTGCACTAAAAACTAAAAGACAACTGTCTGAAGTAGGCGTTATTTAGGCTTTTTTCTCTCAGAGATTTGTCTGCGTCTGCTTCCGGTTAGTTGCCATGGGAACACATGACACCCACTGATCTACTGTTTGGACTGGAGTGAACATAGATATATACATGTATATATCTATGCCAAGTAAAAAACAAACGTGTGTAAACGGGAACCTTAGGAGCTGAAAAATCAAACGCTGGATGATTTTCACATGTGGTGAAAGCATGTGGGCTCACAGAAGCTCTGAGCTCTGTGCTAACAGCTAACAGCTAACAGCCATGCTACAGCGGCTGGCTGAGCCTCTTGGAGTCGCGGGTCGGTTCTCGTTAACGGCAACGCGGTCGACTCGGTGCGGAGCTCTCGGTCAGCTGGTGAAGCAGCGGTCTGATGAGCATGACGTCCGGGACATGTCCCGTTATGCGCGATTATGCTCAACCAGAGATGGTTAGTTGTGACGTTGTCAGGTGATGAAAAAAAGACACCTGATCATGTTTTGATGCAGTGCGAAGTAAATTAAAAAATTACTAAACAATGCTTAGCCTGGCAGGGGGCAAGTATAATACACTGGGGGAAACCCTGAACCCTCAGCATAGCGTCTGCACACGGACACACTAGCGTTAGCTAGTGTTATCTAGAATGCTAGCACTAGCTAATGCTAACGACGCTAATAAGCTACAACCTCACGGTAATAATTCACAAAGTTGACATGCTGGAATTTCCAGGTGAAAATACATTATGTTCTCATTAGGACTTACCAGTTTGTCTTCTTTTGTCACTCGAAGGTAATAAAAGCCGCTAAAAGCCGCCAACTGTTAACTGGTTTGAACTGAAGTCTCAGGAGAGAGCAAGTCTCGTGGGCGGGGGCACAAATGCACAGCATGCCATACATTGAAACCATGTCTATTTAATGTTGACATTTCAACATTGAAAACCCTGCATCTATACAATGCTGATTTGACAACATTTTTTCAAAAGTTGAAATGGTAGCTGTAAGTAAATATTGAATAAACATAGATTTATTAACTTCAACCAAAAATAACCAATTTCACCAAAATTCAACGTTGAATCACTGTATTTTGCTATCTGGGCACTCAATAATTAGTTTTTATGGGCTTCCGGTTCCGGTCAAGTTGCGAGGCATGACGGACTAATCAAGCTCTCCACGCCATCAAACAAACAAACGATTTGATGCTTTGTGCAAACAAGAGATAGTGAGAATTATGGGCGAATAAATTTAAGCAAACAAACTAAAAGAAAGCCGACCCATGAGTAAAGTAAGTACCAGAAGGCAACAGCGAGAAAAAGAGAAGAACATGAGCTCAGACACACCTGCTCTTGAGGAAATTAAGACAATGCTTGCTGACCTAAAAACAGACATTAAGTCGGATCTGAGGTCTGAGATGAAATCACTTCGGGTTGAGATGACAAATGGATTTGAGCGACTGGAAGAGAAAGTGACGACGCTGAATGAAGTAGTAAAAAAACTGGATGGCAGACTTGAAGAGGCGGAAAGTCGGATAAGTACTTCAGAGGACCGCAACGCTGCCTCGGAGAGATTGATATCATTCCTCTTGCAAAGTAATCAATATTTGCAAGAAAAATGTCAAGATTTGGAAAACGGAGAGCGACGCAACAATTTGAGGATTTCCGGAGTGCCAGAGGACACGGAGGCTGGAGATATGCTGAAGTTCATAGACCCGTTTATTAAAGGTCTCATAGATTTACCACCCAATCACAATCTGGGGATAGAAAGAGCCCACAGGTCACTCCAGAGGAAACCAACGATGGACCCTCCGAGATCAATTATTGTGAAATTTTCAAGCTTTCAAATTAAAGAAAATGTCCTACACGGGGCTTGGAAAAAGAAGAAACTGGAGTTCAAAGGGAAGAGGATTTTCCTCGATCATGATCACTCAAATTCTCTGCAGAACAAAAAGAGAGAATACATCGAGATTAAGAAACAGTTAAAACAGCAAGAAATTAGATTCTAGTCACGCTATCCCAATAAGCTGAAAGTATTCTTGAAAACGGGAGCGGTGGTGTTCAGCTCAGCCTGGGAAGCAGCAGACGGCCTGCGTGGACATGGGGTTAACTGTAAGGTGTCTGAAGCAGAACTTGCTCAGAAAGAACTGCATGGACTAGGCCAGTCAGCTATGTGGGACACAAGGTCCGAGCCTGAACTGAAACGCCAGACCATTAAGGACATCGTCGCACTCTTTGGGAAGGAATAACTCCAGACCGATCATTTGAAAAGACTGGTATTTGCACGGACAGGCACACACAGACACACACGCTGACACACTCGCCCACACACACCTACGAACATAACATTATACTACAAGCGTGCTCAAGTACGCCCACACGAACATGTACATAATGATTAATGATGCTTGTTTTTGTTGGGGGAGAAAAAAAAAAAAAAAAAAAAAAAAACAAAAGCCAAAAATGAAATATGATCGATTGATTTATTGTCTGAATAATGGAAGGCTATAGAGGGCTTGTAGTCCTACTATGAACTTAGTTTCTTAAGGTGTGTGGATTTAATCTTGACTTAGCAGTGCTCGTCTTAAGTTGATTTCTAAAAGGCTATTGTCAGGGGCTGGCTTAGTATTTATTTATTTATTATTATTATTATTATTTTTATTTATTTTTTTTAATAATGAATAACTATATTAAAAGGAACTTATATTCCAGATATTTTGTTATAATTGTAATCGTAGCACTAATTTTGTCTGTATTGTTTTGTTTTTTGATGGTGGTTTTTGATGTCACAGCCACTTTTCCTCAAACCACAAAAGCATTTAAAGTACTTATTAACTAGATGCAAATATTCCTTGAGGCTGCTTTTAAAATCTTGCAGCTCTGGGTCTTTATTAAAGATCCTAGCATCCATGCAGGGACACAAGCATGGAAGACTACAATTAGCTACCTCAGGTATGGTAGCCTAAGTGGAAGTCATACTTTGTCGTTTGTTTTTTCTTTCTATATTTTTGTATGCATTTTTGGTTATCAAAGGAATTTTGAGGATGGATTAAAGATTTTCTATACAAATAAGGCACTCAGGTATACAGGATATAATGTTGAAGTGAACTTGGTAGACTTAAGTACAAGCAATAGAACTGAAAAACAGAATATATTATGTGTTAGTGTATGAATATCAATTTAATTTCATTTAATGTTAATGGCCTGAACAAGCCAATTAAGAGGAGTAAAGTGCTTGCACAAATGAAGTCTCTAGGAGGAGACAT
This sequence comes from Lutjanus argentimaculatus, assembly GCA_034769285.1. Taxonomy (NCBI): domain Eukaryota; kingdom Metazoa; phylum Chordata; class Actinopteri; order Lutjaniformes; family Lutjanidae; genus Lutjanus; species Lutjanus argentimaculatus. The sequence goes on along the minus strand of JAWZSL010000006.1, from coordinate 258,400 downwards.
TGTATTTATGCAGGAAACACGTCTGTCCAAAATGGAACATGAGAAATTAGCCAAATTGTTGAAAGCCCAAGTTTATTATTCATCTTATCACACATCCAGAAGAGGTGTTATAATTATAAATAACCATATTCCATTTGAAGTAGAGAATACAGTATGCGATAAAGAGGGCAGATATGTTTTTGTGGTAGGGAAGATAGATGGAGAATACATTACATTATTAAACATATACAACTCTCCCGAAGAAGGGCCAAGTTTAATTGAAAAGATTATTGATTTAATTACAGTACAAAGTAAAGGGGTAACTGTATTAGGGGGAGATTTTAATTTATTGATGAATGAGAAGATGGATTCACAAAGTAGTATAAAACATAAGGCTCAAAAAGATGCACATTTGATGAGAAAGTTCTCTAAGGATATGGGATTACTTGATGTATGACGAACCTTAAATCCGACTCAAAGGGATTACACATATTATTCCCCAGTTACAAGAAATTACTCAAGGCTTGACTATTTTTTTATGTTCTCTAAAGATCTACCCATAGTTAAAAACATCAAAATTGACCATATATATCTTTCAGATCATGCGCCCTTACAGATGACAATAAAGAGTAGCATGGAGAAAAGTGTTGGTATCTGGAGGTTTAATAACTCTCTTATTTTAGAAAAGGAATTTAAAACAAAGATAAGAAGTGTGCTACAAGAATATATAAGGTACAATGACACAGAGGATGTAAATCCATTAATATTATGGGGAGGGGCAAAAGTTGTTTTAAGGGGGGAAATAATAGCATATGCCTCATTTAGGAAAAAACAAAAAGAAAAGGCAAGGATTTCACTTGAAAGGAAAATTGAGGAATTAGAAAAAGCACACAAAGCCTCTGGGGAAACCTCAGTATTAGAGAAACTTAAAGAGGCAAAAGCAGCAATGAATGATTTTTTAAATATGGAGATAGAAAAATCACTGTCCTTTTTAAGACAAAGGACATATGATGAAGGCTCCAGAGCAGCTAAGGTAACAGTCTCGTGGTAAGCTAACAGCAAAAGAGAGTATCAGTAATGCAACTTAATGAAAAAAAACACAAAGGTAGCAATCAGAGGTCGAAATGAGATAGGAAATCAATTTGCAAAATATTATCAAGAATTGTATGATGCTGCCCAAAATCCCATAAATAAAGATAATTTAATAATTTTTTTTCAAAAGGTGAATTTACCTAAAGTAACCAAAGAACAGAATATTACACTTACAAAGCCAATAACAGGAGGAAATACATAACCATATTAAAAAACTTAAATTACACAAGTCACCTGGGAGTGATGGATATACAAATGAGTTTTTTTTAAAGAATTTCATTTGGAACTTGTTCCACTTTTGTGTAAAACATATAATTGGGCACTGGATAATGAGACATGGGCAGCGACATTGAACTCTGCCATCATAACAGTGTTGCATAAGCCAGGTAAAAATCCGGCAGAATGTTCATCTTATAGGCCAATTAGTCTTTTAAATACAGATTATAAACTTTTATCCTCAATATTAGCTACTAGATTAGCACAAATTATACCTCAACTCATAAATCCAGATCAAACAGGCTTTACTAGTTAAAGACAGCTTGTTGATAATGTGAGACGAACATTAAATCTTATTGAGATAGCACAGAAACAGAATCTACATGTGGCAGTAGTTACCTTAGATGCCGAAAAGGCCTTCGATAAGGTCTTATGGCCTTATCTATTTGAAACCTTAAACAATTTTGGTATACATGACAGTTTTATAAGATGGTTGAAAGCTATGTATAAAGAGCCAAACGCCAGAGTTAGGGTTAATGGGGCAATATCTGATTCTTTAAATATTTCTAAAGGTACTAGACAGGGGGATCCCTTATCCCCATTGATTTTTGCATTATGTATAGAACCATTGGCAGAACGTATTAGGTTAGAGCAGAAAATAAATGGTATAGACATAGCAGGAGTTAATCATAAACTGGCGATGTATGCGGACGATATAATAATCTACTTGTCTGATCCTGAACAGTCAATTGAAACGTTGATGATTGTAATTGGGGAATTTGGAGCCATCTCAGGATATACACTGAATGTCAATAAATCAGAAGTAATGATCATGGGTGGCACAATTAGTGATAAATTAATACAGAAATATACATTTCATTGGGACGTAGAAAGGATAAAATATCTTGGGATTAATATAACAAAGAATTTGGACAACTTACTTGCAAAGAATTTTGATGAATTAATAAGTCAAATCAAACAGGACCTAAACAGATGGTCGATAATCCCATTCTCTTTATGGGAAAGAGTCAGAATTATACAGATGAACATATTACCAAGATTTCTGTTTCTTTTTAAAGCACTACCCATATATATTGTCTCTAACATTTTCAAACAATGGGATTCCATTATAAGGAAGTTTATATGGAATGGCAGGAAACCAAGGATAAAAATGAATCAACTTAAATTGCCAAAAGAAATGGGTGGTTTAGACCTTCCAAACCTGCAAGCTTATTATCAAGCAGCACAAGTAAGAAATGTTAAAATCTGGATGGGAGAATGTCCACACATAAAATGGAGAGAGATGGAAGTAAATTGTGGAGATATACCATTAACTGCTGTCCCTTTTTCCAAATACAAAAAATCATATACTGAGAATGTAGACAATAGATTACCCATCTATTGTCTACACTTAAGGTTTGGAAGGAAGTCTGTCACAATTTAAAATTAAATGAAGATGTAATTTTTTTGAAAGAAATGGGGAGTGATCCAGACTTCTCTCCTAATAGAATGGACCAGACGTGTAATATATGGGCGTCTAAAGGTCTGTGCAAATTTGGACAAATGTTTGGGAGTAAAGAAATGAAATCCTTTGAACAGTTATCGTTGCAATATGGTTTACCCAAGTCTCATTTATTTTGATTCTTCCAAGTGAGAAGTTATCTTTTTGATGTTTTAAAAAAAGAAATCTATTCAAGAAATAAACCCTTTGATAAAATACATGCTTAAGATATATGATTGTGGTACTGAAACAAAACTCTTAACTAAATTAGTTAAAATAATACAAGCTAATCATCAAGATAAACAAATGAATCTCTGTGTAAAAAATAAATGGGAGAATGAAATTCTTTGTAATATCTCACCATTAGACTGGGAACAAATGTGTAAAAATATACATGAAACAACTAACTCAAATTACTGGAAAGAATTTGCATGGAAGATTATAACTCGATATTTTAGGACACCCCAAATTCAAAGTACATATAAAGGTAATTTAATCTCAAGCTGTTGGAGGAAATGCGGGGAGCAAATAGTACACCACAGTCATATATTTTGGTCATGTAAAGTTTTAGGCGGTTTCTGGGAAGATTCTATTAGAGAACTGTCAAATATTTTTGGCATCGTTTTGAATAAAAATCCATTAGTCTTACTACTTGGAAATCTTCCAGAAAACATTAAGAAGAATGATGTACATTTATTTTTAATAATAAGAGTAGCATTAATTTAATCATTAATTTCTAATGATTTGTAAAATATGTTTCTTATATATATATTATATATATCTTTCCTTGTTAGCTTTTTTTGTATTTGCAATTAACTCCTCATCGTCTTTGTTTCTGAAGCGTAGGCATGTGTGGTTGTGGGTGGGTGCCCAGTCTACATGTGTTTGTTGTACATGTATTGATGTGGATGTGTCCTCTGACTGAAATCCTGAGCAATTGTTTGAGTTGTTTTTTTTTTTTTTAGTTTTTGTTTCTTTGTTTTCTTTGCTGTATTGTGCTCTGTTGTTTGTTTTGCTTTGTCTATTTCTTCTTTCTTTTTCCTCCATGTTGTGTTTAGTGGTTGTTTTTTTATGTTAAAAAATCTTCAAAAATGTAAATAAAATAATAATAATAATAATGATTAGTTTTATTTGCATCCAACAATTGAAACAAGCAGTCCTTGACTTCGTCACCTCCACAGGATTACAACTTTGGAAATAGGGATGGCCTAAAACTGCAATCTCAGCAAGACCAGCGAGAGGCAGCAATATGCCACAAGGCATCCAGCCTGCCGGAAACCCACAGGAAGAAGAAGAAGAAGAAGAGGAAGAAGAAGAGGAAGAAGAAGAAGAAGAAGAAGACACACCTTTGGCTAAACCAGGAAGTGAACCGCCCCCCAACAACCACAGTAAGTCAAAGACAAAGAAACACATGGTTAATATAACAGAAAAGAGCTTGTTTAACCCCACAGTGTGAGAATGTGTTCACTTCATTTAAACAGAGTGAGAATGTGTTCACTCTATTTAAACAGAGTGAGAATCTGATCACTCTATTTAAACTGTGAGAATACAAGCAAATTAACAAGATTCACATCAAACAAACTGTGTCATGTGAATTGTTTGGGTGTGGTTGACTGCAGATGAAATGAACCTCTGCAGGTGAGTGTGAATGGCTGTTAGCATGTATAGCTATTACCATGGGTGTTAGCAAGTGTGGCTGTGCTCATCACAACATTTAGCACTCTTCTTAAAACACCATTTGTACAGAGCAGCAAAATATTCTCTGTATCTCTAACCGTGTACAGAAATGTACACCAAAAGCTGTAAAACTAGTGGTGTTAAAATGTTTAAAGGGACATTCATCCAAATTAGTTTTTTGTTTCTCTCAACTCTTGCACTATTTATCCATCTAGATAGTTTTGGTGGTTGCAGAGTTTTGAAAATGTCTTCTCTTGAATATACTGGGAATAAATGGCTGCTCAAAGCACCAAAAAAACAGGTTTAACAGCAATGTCTCTCTCTCAACTTTCATGTCAGAACTATTTTGTCTCTGCAGTCATATCTACAGGGTTGGGAGGGTTACTTTAAAAATGTACTCTGTATCAGATTACCTATTAAGAATTTAAATGAATTATAATTACCTGTTAAAGCGATGTTCCACTTTACATGATAACCCAGTCAGTATGTACTCACCCCTATGCCGATGTGAGGATGGATGAAGATCTTCAGTTCACTAAACAATCCTGGAGTTTCAGCAGAAAACAGGGTTGCAGCCAAATCCAGTACAATGGCAGTGAATGGTGACCCAGTTTAAAACATTTTAAAAAAGAACACAAAACAAACATAAAACATCTCCATCCTGCTTGTGTGGTGTAATCCAAGTGTCCGCGAGCCGCGACATTAAAATTTAACCGCAAAAGACGCCATTTACACCATGTTTTTAGCTGAAATGTCAACTGTAGCATGTAGCAGGTAGTATGTAAACATGGCATCAATCTCGTGAGACTTCGTATATCTCTTAATGGACGCACGTGTGAAAATATTGCAAGATCGACACCATGTTTACATCCTACCGGCTACATGCTACAGTGATAATAACTCGGGGGTCATGCCACCTGCAGAAGTTCCCTGATGAGGCTGCGGTGGTTGGGTGCAGTGGTGCCGCCAGCCACAATCCTGTACGCACTGTGCGTACAATTTTTTTTGAAGGTGTGAAAAAAAAAATATTAGGGTTTTTTTTTAATTGTTTTTGGGGAGGGGATAATAAAGATGCTGGTTGGCTGTGTTAAGGCTGATGAACTCAAAACGGCATCTGACTCTGTTAAACTGAAAGCGATACAGTCAAGATTCAAGCCTCCCAGAGGGTGGGTGCCCCCAGCTAGAGTCATATGTGGGAAGCAGTGGAAAATACTGGAGGAGTTTTTTGATGAGAGCATTTACCCCACTCTGCGTCACAGCAAAGGCGTTGATGGCGTTTTTTTGTGTAGCTTGCATGCTTTTCTCATCAGGAGACATGGTTCTGAGAACGAAGCCACTTACTGACTGGAGTAATGCAAAAAAAATAGTTTCCAGACACATGTCAACTCCAGCGCACAGTAGTGCCCAACTGCGTGCAGGTGAATTTGTTGATGTTTTTTTGGGAAAGAGCCAGTCTATGTATTCTAAGTTAGATCGCTCACATGAACAAGCAGTAGAACGCACTAAACATGGGCTGAAAGCAGCCATTGATCTAATCGCTGTTTGTGGACAGCAAAACCTACCCATTCGTGGCCACACTGATGAGCGCAGTAATTTCCAGGTGCTTCTGAACTACCGTGCTACAGGAGATGAGAAAATGAAAGAGTATCTCAAAAATGCACCAAGCAATGCCAAATACTTCAGTCATCAGATCCAGAACGAGTTGATTGAGCTGTGTGGGAAACAGATTCAAGACACAATTCTGAACAAATGCAGGGATGCAGAGTGGTTCTCCCTTTTTTGTGTTAACTGCAGCTACTCTGTGCGCGAGGACTTTTTGGGATTTTTTTCTAGTGCTGACACTACAGGCGAGACCTTAACCCAACTCCTGCTGGACCGTTTAAGAAAATTGGATCTGGCCCCTGCTCATATTGTTGGACAGGGGTATGACGGGGCTGGGAATGTCAGTGGAAAGGTGCAAGGCGTCCAGGCGCGCATCAGAGAACAGTATCCCGCGGCAGTGTATGTGCACTGCAGAAATCATGCGCTAAACCTAGCCATTGTGCACTCTACAAAAATCCCTGTTGTCCGCAACACTCTGAATACAGCTCAAGAGTTAGTGAGCTTCATTACAGCCTCCCCAAAGCGCCTGCAGTGTTTGCTGAGCAACAGTAACAGTAAAAAACGCCTTCAGAAGTTTTCAGACATACACTGGTCTCAGCATGATATGTGCCTGTCTACAGTAATCGAAAACTACGAGGACGTGTTAACCACACTGGCTGAGCTGAAAATGGACTCTGACGCCAAGTGCAGCTCCACTGCATCCTCGCTCACTCGGGCCATGGAGACATTTGAGTTCATCGTCTGCCTCATCAGCACTCAGGAGCTTCTTCACTGCCTAACACCACTGAGCAAGGGGCTACAGAACCCAAAATGTGAACTGCCTATGGCTGCGCAAATGGCCACAGATCTCGTGACAGTGCTTGAGAGAAAAAGAGATTACTCCACATACGGCAAAATATGGGAAAAAGCATGCTCGCTGGCTGCGCTTGTTGAAGTCGTCCCATCATTGCCTTGCATTGCCAAAAAACAAGCTCAAAGGTCTAACACACCTGCAGAAAACCCACAAGAGTACTGGAAAAGGACCATTTTCTTGCCGTTCATCGACCACCTGACCACAGAAGTGAGAGACAGAGTATGCCTTGCACTACCACGTCTTAAAGCCCAGTACCTTCTCCCCGACAAATTGCCACTTTTGACAGACAATTTATGGATTGAAATAAAAGAGGAGTATGGTGCATTGATGCCCAGTGTTGACACTGCAGACATGGAGCTGAATCTATGGAGGCAGCACAACAGGCTGAAGGATGATACACCTGTCACCAGTGACATTCTCCAAGTTCTGAGACTAACCGCAGACTTTTATCCCAACGTGCATACTGTCGTGAAGGTTCTCCTAACAATGTCCATGTCCACTGCCAGTGCTGAGCGTTCATTCAGCTGTTTACGTCACTTGAAAACATACCTCCGGAACACCATGACAGACAAGAGACTGAGTGGACTTGCCCTGATGAACATTCATCATGATATTCCTATCGATTCTGAGGCCATTCTGTGGGAGTTCGACGCGACGGGGAGGCGTAGACTTAATTTCAAATAGGTAGGAACATTATTAGCCTATTATTATTATTATTATAAAGTGTGTTTTGTGTGTTTTTACCATGTGTCTCTGCCTGGTGCGCCGTCACCATAACATTTGCTGGGCTGTTTATGTGTCTCTGGTGCGCCGTCACCATAACGTTTTGTTGGGCTGTTTTTATGTGTCTCTGCCTGGTGCGCCATCCTGACCATGTTTGCAAAGTTTGGAGTGCGCACTGCCACTATGTGTTTAATTTTAATTTTAAATTTAAATTAACAGGTAGGCTAATCACACAATCTGTGTGTACTATGAAATTGAATCCTGGCAGCGCCACTGGTTGGGTGTATACTGTAAGTGATGGACGGGAGGAGGAGTACAGAGCACTGGTGGATGATTTTGTCGAGTGGGCTGGTAGAAATCACCTGTTGCTGAATGTGGCTAAGACCAGGGATATGGTAATTGACTTCAGAAGAACAAGGACAGCTTCTCAACCCCTGTGCATATGGGGAGAGGACATTGGCATGGTTGAGGACTACAAGTACCTCGGCATTCACATCGACAACAGACTGAACTGGAAAGCCAACACCGAGGCTGTGTACAAGAAGGGGATGAGCAGACTCTATTTCCTGAGAAAGCTGAGATCTTTCAACTGTGCAGCAAGATGTTGGAAATCTTCTATCAGTCTGTTGTGGCCAGTGCACTTTACTTTGCTGTAGTCTGTTGGGGAAGCAGCATCGGAGCCAGTGAGAGAAACAGACTGAATAAACTCATTAAGAACGCTGGCTCTGTGATTGGCTGCAAACCGGACTCACTTGAAGCAGTGGTGGAAAGGAGGACACTGAACAAACTGTTATCCATCATGGATAACTCTGACCACCATCTCCATCACATACTGACTGAGACAGCTTCGCTGTCACAAGGACCGATACAGGAAATCTTTCCTCCCCCAAGTGATATTACTGTTCAATACCTCACCTCTGCTGACAGACAGCACTCTGAATTCTCCACAGCTGGTTCTTTATAGTTCTGGTCCAACTGGATTTCCTATTTGCTCTGCCGTTCATGGCTAATTGCACATTTGTTAGCTATCTTGCACATCTGTCTCAATACCACTCTACCTCATTTCTCACCGTCTCCTGTATATAATTTGTCTGTCTACTTGCATTTGATATTTTTCACAGTGTTTTGGTACACTACTGATACTGGTGTAGTGCATTTCTTGTATATTTTTAATTTTATGTATATATGTCTATTTTTCTCATATATTTTATTTTTTGACCTGTTTTTCTGTCTGTCTGATGACAGGTGCTGTCATACAAGAATTTCCCAGTTTGGGATCAATAAAGTACTAACTATCCATCCATCCATCCATCCCATCCATCCTGACATCCTGACATCCTGAACAGATATCTTCTGGTCTTAACCTTCATGGCCATTCCTCCAACTCCATGGATGACTCTGTGGGGTCTTCTCACTCCTCAACGTCAATCTTTGGGCAGCTCTGTGGTTGATGTAGTTGGTGTCGGATGCAAAGTTTATCAGGGTTCAAATTTTCTGCCCTGCATTGGATGTGACTTCTAGTAACATCATGAAACTGGTAGCTCCTCCAATCCATTTGCCTTTATCAGTCCCAAGTGATCCTTCGCAGCATAGTTTGTTATTGCAGTCATGTTGGTCTTTCTGCATTTTTCTGCCATTTCTGGGGAGAGTTTGGCTATGAATTTCTCTTGTTCCCATGTAAGCTTATACCTTTTCCTGCTCTTTTCCACTTTTTCCAGTCCTTTTTTTTACAGTGTCAGCTAGCTTGCATGCTATGGACTTAATTACCAGTGGGTTTTTGATGGCACCTATGTTTTCGAGCTCTGTGAGGTCTGCAAGGGTCTTCTCCACAATCTGGATTAAGTTGATAACCTCTCTTAGCTGATTTGCTTTAAAGGTGGGAATTTTCTTCAGTTCTTCAATTATCTCCAAAGCAATTGTAGACTTATTTCCATATGTTTTCTATTACTCTAAACATGTCTTCAGTAGCATTGAATGTAAAAGGACGGAAGTGTCTGTCAGTTTTTTCTTCCATGCTGTCCAAAAGTTGCATATTTTTTACTTCCACTGAACCAGCATTTGCAGGCTCGCCTAGTCCTTCTTCCAACTGTGGAAGCTTCTTTTGCAGCCATAAAACTTGGGCAGACTAGTTAGCTTTATCCTCACACAGGGTATGGTCTGTGCAGCTGGAGTGGCTGCCATGTTTGCTGCTACTGTCACAGAAGCTGCCATAGATGCACTTTTCTCCCCCTCTGCAAGGTTTTATGCTGTGACAAACTCACAGTGTTTAGTTTCCTTTTGTTTTTTGTTATGAATGGCACTTTATAATGTTACTGATACTTGTTTTGTTTTTTTTAAACATATCGTACATTTTGTTATAAAATGTCAAGTTACTCAGGACAGGGCTATCACTGACTTACATCACTGGCACTCTTGTTTGCAAAAATGGTCTCGTATCTTGTCTTGGATCATGAGAATAATGCAAGAGTTGAAAATATTAAGATGCTAATAATAACTAAAAATATTTAAGCATAATTTTGGTAAAATTAAACTATTAAATTGATCTGAATGTATATAATTCCTTTTAGTATATTGAACATAAAAAATAGTAGTAATAGTAAATTCTACTCAAAATAGTTAAGCTAAAATTACTTAACTTAAAAAAATTAATCTGGATTTAGTTACGTTTATTTCATGCAACCACTTGATGATGATAATAAAATTAATTTATAAAAATTAAGTAAGTTCAACATGACATTTTTTTCAGTGTATGATAACCAGCTAAATATTTCATAATGGTTTATAGTGCATATACTTTTAGTCCTGAGTAACATCTTTGCCAGAACAAATCAAATCAGTCTAAGATTCGATTAAATTTTTAGAATTTTAAGCATTTAAATGTCAGTTTTGAGATGATACCACTCATTTTTCTAAAATAAACCACACAAAAATGTTAATATTTTCAACAAAAAATGCTTCCGGTTATGGCGGCCATGTAGGAAGACGCACCCCGCACTGCTCTGTTTTAACTTCTACAATTTCTACTAAAGTACTCAATTTTGCAAGAAAACTTCATAACGCAGTGTTAGTGTGGATACTGTAATGCCGAAGGTTGGCAAGTTAAGCAAAGAGAAGAGCAAAGCGTCAAAGCAGCCGGAGTTAACTGACTATCAAATTCGCGGTGAAACACAGAAAGCTAATGACGACATGGCGGAACAGGAGGGCAACGGAGTCGGTGAGCTCGGAGATGCCAAGACTGACACTATACTGGCTGCTATAAACTCCATGAAAACAGAGTTTTCAACAAGATTTGATGGAATTATGGCGGCGATAAATTCTATGAGGAAGGAGATAAGCGACTGCTCTGAACGAGTGTCACAAGCGGAGCTACGCATATCCAGTGCCGAAGACGAGGTAGCTAACCTGCAAGCTAAAGTAAACGGGCTGGAGTCAAAAAACAAAACTCTGGAAGAGAAGCTTCTGGACTTGGAAATCAGATCTCGTTTGTACTGCAACTCTACGAGCCCCGGTGGTAATTGAAAGGGCACACCGAATCGGACCGATGAGGGACAACAAGGCACCACTGAGAACACTAATAATGAAGTTTCTCAACTACAAGGACAAGATGACAGTAATGGCTGCTGCACGGGCTAAAAAGGAGATCAGATACAAGGACCAGCAAGTCGGGTTTTACTCAGACTTGGCTACAGGAATACATCAACTGAGGGAACAGTTCGACCCGGTCCGGCAGGAGCTGTGCAATCTGGGGATCCGACATGGAGTGATTCACCCCGCCAACCTTTTGGTAACATATAAAGGACAAACCCACACTTTTAAAACCCCAGGCGAAGCACAAACGTTCATAAAGAAGATCTGGGAGGATGCCGCGGACAGTTAAATGCAGAGAAGCAAAAAATGGTAATGTCAGTACATGAGACTGTGGCAGTATGTTTTATTTGAAGGATGGTGATGTGGCAGACTAGAGCGATTCAACTCGTGTTTTGATTCTGTGAATACCGAACATTTGGAAGTTATTATAGTTATACAATGGGTACACTGAACAGTTAAACACTTGCTGATGTTGTAATTAACAGATAGGACGAGCATTTCATGTAGCCATACACATGCAAAACATATGGATCAAAATTTAGATTTCATATTAAAGTCCTATATATTGGACTAATATACACATAAGTATATGGCATATTTTATATGGGGGATAAAATATGTAATTGTTATGGGGTACAAATTCAGGACAAGATAAGTTCATTAATGTTTCAATAGGAACAGCAGCAGAGATATGTTAGTTTGTAGAAAGTAGAGAGTGGATTGACTGATCCTCACTAAGTGTGGAACTGTCGTTAGCAATAACGGGAGACAGGAGATTTTTTTTCAACCGTGGGTAAGGAGGAATTGTTCAAGTTCACAGTGTTGGATGTGGTTCTAACATCCAGGTTTGTTATGCTTCTCAACAAGTTTATTTCTTTATGGCAAGGTAATCTATTATTTTTCATTGGGAATGTCTCGGGAGACTTTGCTCTGGGAAGGCAGCTGGCCCAGATGGTGTGTGTCCAAGGCTGCTTAAAGACTGTGCTGCCCAACTGTGCCAACCTCTTCACAAAATCTTCAACCTGAGTCTACAGCTGGGGCGGGTGCCGGCTCTGTGGAAAACATCTTGTATTGTCCCGGTACCAAAAAGAAAATGTCCAGCTGAACTAAATGACTACAGACCGGTGGCCCTTACTTCACACATCATGAAAACCCTGGAGCGGCTGATTCTACGTCATCTGAGGCCTGAGGTCAAAGACAAACTCGATCCCCTGTAGTTTGCCTACAAAGAACACATTGGAGTGAATGATGCAGTACTCTACATGCTCCACCGTTCCCTCTCTCATTTGGAAGAATTTGGCGCTTATGTAAGAATTATGTTTTTTGACTTTTCAAGCGCATTTAATACCATCCAACCCAACATACTCAAAAACAAGCTCATAGAGATGGGAGTGGTTTCTTCCTTTGTCTCCTGGATCACGGATTACCTGACAGAAAGGCCACAGTTTGTCAGGTTAGGGAACTGTTTTTCTGGGACATTAATGAGCAGCACAGGGGCTCCACAAGGGACTGTCCTGGCTCCATTCCTGTTCACATTGTATACAGCAGACTTTAAATATAACTCTGAGTCCTGCCACATCCAGAAATACTCAGATGACACTGCTATTGTAGCTTGTATAAGGAATGGACAGGAATCTGAATATAGGGATTTGATAAAATCCTTCAGTGACTGGAGTCATAAAAACTGCCTCATACTAAACACCTCAAAGACAAAGGAAATGGTCATTGATTTCCATAGATCCAAGCCCCCTCTTCAGCCTGTGAACACTTGTGGAGTGGACATCGAGGTGGTAACAAACTATAAATATCTTGGTGTACACCTGGATAACAAGCTGGACTGGTCCCTTAACACAGATGCACTCTACAAAAAGGGGCAGAGCCGCCTCTTTTTCCTAAGGAAGCTCAGATCTCTAAACATCTGCAGTAAGATGCTGCAGATGTTTTATCAGTCTATTGTGGCAAGTGTTTTATTTTATGCTGCAGTCTGCGGGGGAGGAAGTTTGGGAAAAAAGCAAGCAAGGAGGCTGGATAAGCTTGTGAAAAAGGCTGGCTCTGTGATCGAAGGATGGACTCTCTGGAGGAAGTTGTGGAGAGAGACACAATGAGGACGGTGGAGGCCATCCTAAACAACATGGATCATCCACTGCATAACACCTTGTTGGACCAAAGAAATAATGGTGGTGGAAGGCTTCTCTCTCTTCGTTGTAGGACAGAGAGATACAGAAGATCTTTCATACCAACTGCCAACAGACTCTATAATTCTTATACAAATAGATGAGACTACAGACAAATGAATTTCCCCTTGGGGATCAATAAAGTATTTCGTATTTCGTATTCGTATTCGTATTCATAAGGAGTAAATCTTAATTTTGTTTCCTGGAACTGTAGAGGTCTGCAGCAGCTTAGAAAAGTCAAACAAGTAACGAATAAAATAAAGGATATATACATAATTGTATTTCTACAAGAAACTCATCGATTAGATGAGGATAATAAAAAGATAAGGAGAAGGTGGCAGGGTAGTGTATTTACAGCACCATTCTCATCCCAAGCCAGGGGAGTTATGACCCTTGTCCATAAAACAGTACCATTTCAAGTAAAAAACGTAATCAAAGATAAAAGGGGAAGATACTTAATTGTCCAAGGTTCCCTCCTTTCAGAAAATTAAAATTTAGTAAACTTGTATGGTCCTAACACAGATGATTCTAATTTTTTTGTAGATTTGTTCTTTATGCTATCAACACTAGCAGGACAGCATGTAATAGCCGAGGACTTTAATTGCACGTTAAATCCCAACATGGATCAATCCACAGCAATAGATCAATCACACAATAGGTGTAGAACAGTAATTAATCGTTTCATTAAGGAATTAAGTCTGTTGGATATATGGAGAGAATTGAAACCAAATGCCAAAGCTTACTCCTGTTATTCTAATGTGTTCCAGGCGTATTCTAGAATAGATTATTTTTTGATTTCCTCAGAACTACGATCAAAAATTCAGAATTGTTTTTATGATAATATTGTGGTTTCAGATCATGCACCATGTTGTATAGTGTACATGGATAAAAAATTGACAAAAGACCCGCCTTGAAAAAATGGCATTTTCAGCACAAATGGTTACAAGATGAAGAATTTGTGAAATATATAGGAAAACAGATAGATAAGTTTTTTTGAAATTAATACTACACAAACATCGGCAGGAACAAAGTGGGAAGCATTTAAAGCCTTTCTCAGAAGACATATTATTAGCTATACTGGGTCAAAAGCAAAAAAGGCTTGTGAAGAACAATTGCAGCTGGAACATAAAATAAAGATCCTCCAAGAAAAAGTTCATGAGAAAAGTAACACACAACTGGAAAATGATTTACTAATTTTGAGAGCTTATCTGCCTCCAGGGCAGCCTCTAGTCCTTTAAGACTAAGGCAAACATTCTATGAGCAAGGTGATAAATCAGGTAAATTATTAGCATGGCAGATTAAACAATTAGAAAACAAAACGTCAATCACAACCATTTTATCCAATGGACAAGTTATTGTAGATCCTCAAGAAATTAATGATGCTTTCAGAGACTATTATGAGGGATTGTACGATGCGGACAATGAAATGGACTTACAAAACCTGAATAGATTTTTAGATGTACTACCTATACCCAATATCCCAAACGAATTAAAAAAAGATTTAGAGCTAGAAATTACTAAAGAAGAAATAGGACATGCCATTGATAATATGAAATCAGGGAAAAGGGCTGGACCAGGTCTTCTAATTGATCTGTATAAAAAATTTAAAAATAAATTGCTGCCACTTTTGGAAATGTTTTTAGAGGCATTTGGCAATGGCAGTCTCCCAACCTCTATCAATAGTGCCTTAATTATTTTACTTCCAAAACCAGGCAAACCCTCTAACAAATGTGAAAACATGAGACCCATAAGTTTGTTAAATTCTGATCTTAAGATAATATGTAAACTTTTAGCGAAACGCTTACAACAATTGTTGCCAAATATTATTGATAGAGATCAAAACGGATTTATAATGGGAAGACAAGGTTTCCATAATGTGAGAAGGGTATTGAATATTACCCATACAAATAAAGAAATGCCTGACACAGCACTTCTATCATAAGACGCCGAAAAGGCCTTTGATAGGGTCAAATGGCCTTATCTGTTCAGGGTTTTAGAAAAATTTGGGTGTGGGAATAACTTCATAAAATGGGTTCAGGTGATATATAAACATTCTACAGCTGAAATTATAACAAATAGAAATGTTTCAAAACCAATAAAAATCAGTAAAGGTTGCCGGCAAGGTTGCCCTCTTTCGCCCTTACTGTTCACACTAGCAATAGAACCTTTCACAATAGCAGTGCGCTCACATTCTCAGTTTAGTGGAATAACGGTGGGGCCGACAGAGCACAGAATAGCTTTGTATGCTGATGACGTAATTTTAATAATGTCAAAATTAAGCAAATCAATCTCAGCCTTGTTACAGCTAATAAAGGCTTTTGGTGATGTTTCAGGATATAAAGTAAATAATACTAAGTCCTCTATACTACTACTTAATGCAAATGAAAGAAAGAACCCAATCTCTGAAGCAATTCAATTTAATGTTGTAGAACAATTTAAATATCTGGGAGTACGGATTTTGCCTAGGCTGGAACATGTTGTCAGCGCTAACTATGAACCTTTAATGATAGAAATTAATGAGTCTGTTGATAAATGGATGTCACTACCACTATCTATAATTGGGAGAATTAATATTTTAAAAATTAACATTCTACCTAAATTACTTTACTTATTTCAGAACATTCCCCTGCCACCACCTTCAGACTTGTTTTCAAAAATTAAAAAAATATTCTTAAGATTTATATTAAACAATAAGAGGGCACGACTTCGTTTGTCTCTACTGTATTTACCATTTGATCGAGGAGGTTTAAAATGTCCAAACTTGGTGTGGTACTACTGGGCTGCACAACTGAGGTCTGTTATGTTCTATTTTTCAAAAAATGATTCTCCTCACTGGACTGAAATGGAATCTTATGGTCTAAAATTACCTCTTCCCTTATATATACACTCAGACACAGAAAAAAAGATTACGGAAACAAACTAAAAATCCAATTGTAAAACACATGGTAAGGATATGGTATGATATAAAAAAAACTTAAAGGTCTCATATTATGCCCCTTTCTGATAAGTTTTTATATGTCTCAGAGGTCCTCAAAACATGCTTTTGAAGTTTTTTTCATAAAACACCACTCAGATCATACAGATCAGCAGGCCTCTAAATCCCTCTATTTCAGCCTCTCGAGAAACGAGCTGTTTCTGTGCCTGTAGCTTTAAATGCAAATGAGCTGTGACTAGTCGCGCCCAGTCGCGCCCCTCTCAGGAAGTGGGCGTGAGGGGCCAACCCTGATGCTGGACACGGATACGGCTGGTCTCAGACGCGCTGAAATTCAAACGTCTGATTTTGATCCAGAATGTGACACAGACAGAAGCTCCTGCAGAAGTTCAAACTCTGTGGATGCTGCAGGACATTTCTGATGGTAAGTCAACAATTTGGTGTGTTTTGGTACGTTACAATTAGTCGATGTGTGTGTTGATACAGCGCTAAAATGTAGCTCGGTAGATAATGCTAAGTGTAACTCACTCCGCTTGGTCATTATTGAGGGACATTTTGGCGAATAAGTGACATTGTCTTTTGTGCATGTAGTTAACCGTCATGTCTCTGGTGAGACATGTTAGTACTCTTACCTGTGCAGGTGTTACGTGTCCCAATTACATATTTTGATGATTACTGACAATAAATTCTCTTTTTGTTCTGCAATATTCTCAGCAGAGATGCCATCAAAACAGTGTTAACAGTTAAACAGTTCAATATAATAATGAGCTTGTTTTGGTATTCATAAAATTTCATATCATCATTTAACATCATTTTATCATCAGTTTTCTGAGGTTGAGGCTGTGTGCAGTGGTTTGTAAACTACACTGTTATGTCTCCATATAACATGCAACAGTTTACTTGTTACAAAGTTCCAACATTATGTATTTGAAATTTGTCAAAGCTTCCTGCTCATCCACCACAGCTTGTCTAATGCCTGTCAGGTTTGAATTTCATAGGCCTTACATTTTGTTGAAATATTTACATTTTTCTAATTTTTTTGGATGTGCTCACAACAGACCTTAGAATGAGAATGAATCTGAATGAGCTGCAAAATTATTTTAAAATCAATATTTTGTGTCAAATGTATTTATCATGGTAAGTTACTGTATATGAAACAGGATAATGTACAGTGAGTAATCAGTATTGTGAAATAAACTCCTTGAGGATGAATTAACTCCACTTTGTGTTGCGGTCCTGCATCAGCCTGTCAGGGTTTATTTCACAATACTGAGAAAAAAATTTCACAACTTATTGTAACTGTTGTATTTATGAAGTTAATATGTCAGATTCTTTGCATTTGCTTTACATGACTTCAGTGGTTCATAACATTACAGTGTTCACAAAACATCATGAATGGAGAAACACATCCCATAATAAGTAGATACTGTGCATATTAAACATGAATTCACAGAGATCATTTTTACACCATGAAGCATTTATTGAATCACATATATATCACAACATATAACATGTCAAATGATGTACCTATTATCCATGACAGTAAAAAACTGAAATTCACTGAATCCATATGAAAAATGTTTGACATATCAAATATTGATGTTTACAAGGCTACAATGCTAACTGGACATCTTTTCCTCTTGTTTCAGTCGTTACAGGTATCAGCCTATCAGAGTGTTGTGAGCTGGTGCTTCCTCGTCACTCCTCGTCACAGTCTGGTTCTTCAGATTCTCACCATGTTTCCTGGTGCCCAGGGCCGCTATGTTGGATTCAGACCTCCCCTTAGTTGAACCAGGACACACAGCTGGTGACGACCTCCTCCTCGTCTCGCTCCTCATACTGCGCACTCAGGTCCTCTGGATCTTCATCCATGTCTGGTGCTGGGTCCAGAAGGACTTTCTCAAAGATGAGGTCCATCAAATCAGCCACATACCCTGTGCAGTATTACACAAAGATTTTGTTTAGACTTAAAAAAAACAAACAAAAAAACTGTGCATATCAGTTGTGTGTGTATTTATATAATTTTAATAATAGTTTTCTATTTTTTTGTTGAAACTTTTACAACAAAAAATGTGACAGTGCAACTGTAAATACAACATGTACATGACTTAATTTTAGTGACAAATAAAAGAACGTAACACTTACAAAATGTTGTCTCAGTCTTCACTGGTTTTGCTCTGCATGCTCCTCTCATGGCCTTTGGGAACTTTGCACTTTGAAGAGTTGGTCTCCACCAGATGTGACGTGTGGTTTTTCAGCATTTGTAAAACATGTCAGCCAGGCAGAGTCTGGAAGTACAGCAGTACAGAGAAAATCAAAGATGTAAATCATGACAAACTGTACATATTTTAACAAGGTCAACATAACTACAATTCTATTTACCTGCACAGCTTTCCAAGAAATGGAAACAACATTGTTTGGTGTAAAACAAAGGACAATGCTGTGGAAAGCCTCAGATGAAGTCTGGTGGAGGGGCTCAGTTTTCTAACAGCCATCTTGTTGGTCAGCATCTTCTCCAGCTTGTAGAAGGCAGCAGCTGCTAAAAAAGAAAAAAATGTTTACAATACAGTATAGTACAAATAACTACTGACAGTATGTGTGATGAATTTATAAACCCAATTAAATGAAACTGTCAGCATGATTATCTTAACAGAATAATTCTGATCAATACTTCTCACAGTCCTTCTTACTGACTTTTTTTTGTTTTTGTTTTTTAAATTCCTATAATTCAACATTTATTCATTAGAAATGAAAGATAAATGTGATATGTTGCAATGCAGAATTCAAAAACCAGTAAGTATTTGGTATCAATTATCTCATCACGTTACACTGTAACTGTAACACCAAGGGTCTGTCAAATGCTACTGAGACCATATGTGTCATCATACACTGCTATGAGCCTAATACATTTATAATAACACCTACTGTGTGTGACATGGTCATTGTTACAATACACAATGTTCTTTTTGTGAGTAAAAATCATTAACCCATGTAGTCACATGATTTTATGAATTGTATTGATATCAAAGTAGAACAGTCGTCGTTATGGACGTGTCCCTCTCCTCCTCCTGCATGTCCTGCACCCCCCACTGAGTTTGTAATGTAATGTAATGCAAACTAAACAGACTATTTCAGTTCTTACATTCTAAGCACAGATAAACACAACCGCATACCTGCGCTATCACAGGCCCGGTTTAGTCTGAATACAAGTTTGTGGGCTTGATTCTGCAGCAGGTAACTACACATTTCAGGTCTGACAAACTTATCAGCTTGGTGCTAATCTAAGTTACACAGCATCACAGAGGAGAGAGGAGACGTCCATAACAACACAAACCTGTCACACAAAAAGTGACATGAAAAACACTTACCAGCATCCAGTTTACTGTCCGGTTTAGTTCATTATCTTCATATGAGGCTTAACGTTTACACACATTATCTTGACTCTCCCTCAATATTACATGCGTGAGCATGAAGTAGATGCTATCATATTAGCCGCGATGCTAACGCCATATGAGCCGACTAAACACACAGCAAAGCAGCATAAACATGATAAAACTTACCGCTGCCACATTTGAAGTCAGGTCACAGCCAGTGGACTCTGATCCAACGTCAGTTTTAGTGTTGAAGTGACTCCGGCTTTGTACTGAGTCTGACCCTCGTTCATGAAGCAGTCCACACACACACACACAACATCACTTTACCCAGTGTTGTGGGGACATTTCCGTCAAAAACAAAATGAATCCATTGAGTCTTCTCTGGGTGAGATGATGGGAGTAAATGAAGACATTTGTGCTTGTTGCTACAGCCAACAACAGAGCACTTGCCGTACTTTGCTCGTGCTTTCAACATCTTTATTTACCAGAGCAGCATTAGCGGGGGAAAAAATGGCGACCGGGAGGCGGACCTTCAGGTTTCCAGGGGGTGGCAGCAGAGGCAGGGCTTACTGCCCAGAGGAGGCAGCTCCTTGTCTAGAGGAGGCGGTGTCCCCGCATATGAATTCATATGCAGGGAAAAATCCAAACAGAGTGTTTTTGCCTGCATTCACTGAAAGGTGGAGCAAGCAAGAGAGGGAGACACTGTTCTCATATCAGGGGAGTCTGTAGGCAGGCCGGGGACACATATTTTCACTGGAAAACCTTGAAAAAGTGCATTTTGCATAATATGGGACCTTTAAAAGAAAACACACGCCATATCACAATATAGTCCAATATGGGGTAATCGTTTTTTTGTACCAGGAAGAGCAGATGCTACATTTAAATATGGCACTCTAAGGGACTTAGAATGATCCAGGATTTATATATGGTAAACTCAGATATAATGATGTCCTTTGATGAACTAAGGTCTAAATTCAAGCTCAGTGGAAAACATTTCTTCAAATACCTCCAGCTTAGAAGCTTTGTTAAAGCGAATCAAAACAATGTACTCACTAGACCTCAACGATCTCCGTTGGAAGAAATGATGACAAAGGACAGTTTGAGAAAGGGTATCATATCAGAGTTTTACAGTTTGTTGACATCTGGCTCATCTGAAAGCTCACAATTCAAGTTAACTGCCTGGAAGGAGGATTTGCAGAGTGAAATTTCAGATGAAGATTGAAAAATAGCCTGTGCTGATGCACAGTCTAAATCCATTAATACACGCCTAAAATTAATACAATATAAATGGTTAATGCAGACATACATGACACCGGTGGAATTAAATCGATACAGCAAAAACATACCAGACATATGCACAAAATGTATGGAACATAGAGGGACACTGTTTCATTGTATTTGGCAATGCACAAAGATTCAAAAGTTTTGGGAAGAGGTAAGAACCATAATTGAGAAGACAATTTCAAAACAAATTTTACTGGATCCTAAGCTGTTGGCCTTATATCCAGAGACACATAATTATAGTAAAAATGAACAAGCATTTATAGACCTCAGCTTGCTGTACGCCAAAAAATGTATTGCACAGTTATGGAAAAATATTCACAGACCAAATACTGCTCAATGGATGAGACAGATGCTATCAAACCTCCATTAGAAAGGATAACTTACATATTGAAGGCTAAACAGCACATATTTGAGAATATATGGAGACCTTTCATCAATTATGTCAAGGATTTTGATTTAACAGGTGATCAAGATGACTGATTGCTGTAGACGGTGCAGTTCCTAAACTTTTTCAAGTTTTTATTTATTTATTTATTTTTTTCTGAAGTATGTGTGACACTTTGTATCTACTACAATTTAAAATCCTCTTAATGTAGATTACCCTCTGTTAACATAGGAGGAGCAAATTGTTGTTGAGTCTGTGTTAATTTGTCTGTTTTTATTTGTTTGTTTTTGTTGTTTCTAGAGCTATAACAATTATTGGATTGGCTGTTAACTGCTGAATCGATGGCTACTGCTTTTTATGATCGATTGATCAGTCTGAGTACTGCCTTTCTTTAAAAAGGTCAAGGTTCTGAATCTGAGTGATTGATGGTTGATTGGGCCCTATATGACGGTGGTTTGGATGTACTTCGGTTGTGAATGGGGGGACAGATGAGGGCGCCATTTTGGACCTTGAAAAACATTGATCATTTTTCAGTATTTTCTGACATTTAGTGGAAGAATCAGCTGATTAAGGATCAGGAAGATGAACAACAGGATTATTGGACAATCTTTGGTCTTTGGTTGCAGCCATTTTTTATTTACTTTTTTATATTTTTTGGTTTTGTGTTAATGAAGCAAATTGACAGCATACACATAAATGTAAATGGCTGTATTTCATGCTGTTAAAATGTTAATAAAAATATTGTGGAAAAAAAATGCAAAGTGGATTTTTTTGGGGGTTGGGTATCACAGTCTGGGATATACCAATGATTAGCAACAACATTGATTTTGATGCATTTTTATTTTTTGTAGCGTATGAATGACCAAAAACATGTTTTGTGAGGTTGCAGTGACCTTTGACCTTTATCCACCATAATCTAATCAGGGTTATTCACGAATTCTGAATCACAGAGGTCCTTCAGCATACAGTTACACACAGCATACCATGCACCCCTGTCCTCACTTCAGCTGTCCTATCAATTAAAGGTGTAAAAGCCCCCCCAAAATTGAGAGGGACCTGGCTGTAGACCTCCAACCTCCACAGTTGACAGGAAACACGTGACCTCCACAGCGGAAGATGTTCTTATTTTTGTTTTTTTCCCGTGTGAAGGCCGCATTCTGTGTAATCATTATTTCATTCTTAAAATTGGCACATTACAAAATTAGCACATGGATTAAAAAAATATATACACAAAGTTTATTCATTAAATATTTTAAAAGTCTGTTGACTCTAAAGGCTTCATACAATTATTTACATAAAGGATAAGTTAAGTCTTTAAAATGTCACATATTCTTTAAAATGCTGTAATGTTTACATAAAATGTATTTATTAAATGTGAAGAATTGACCAATAAAAGTAAAAAAATAAAAACAGACAACATGACGGACCTCCGCAAGAGAGCACCTCCTCAGTTAACGTTCACTCTGAGGTAGGACGTAGAGAGGCTAAGCTAACGTTAGCACTGGATTTAGTTTAGCTCACAAACTGTGATTCACAAATCCCGTCGGCCAGTCTGAAGGTTGACGTTTCACCATGCATTGAGTTGACTCGTCAGATCGTGGTGTGTTTTTAATGTAATGTTATAGAACACAGAGTTATTAAAGGATAAGTTCGGTTTTTTGACACCTGGACCTTATTGTTAGGATTAAATATGCTCGTAGACTCACCCAGACAATTTTGGTGGAGCTCGGAGCCGTTTTCGAGCAATTTAGATCCAGCCGACGGCGTTTTTTTCTCATGCCATAGTAGCGGACGGGGCCAGAAATCGAAGCCCCTAAATTAGACATTATCTGCTGCGAAACTCGTTCATTTCACCTACATTTTATAAATGAATGGCCAGTGTTATCACCATGTCAGCTCAACTTCGTTGTTATGGTCATCCGGGGCTTTACAAGAATGGGTAACTTTTGGTGACATAGACGTGCGCCGCAGGAACGCAGCTGAGAAGAGACGCTGTTGTTGCTAGGCAACACGGCAACACGGCTATTTCTGTGCAGCATGGCGGAATATTTATCCGATGTAGAAGTGTCTGACGACGACTTTGAGTATAATGGATGCCCGTATCGTTTTGAGCCAGAATACACCGACGAGGAGCTATTTGAAAGGAGGATGCAGAGTAGGGTGACCAGGTCCCAATAAACCAAAAGAGGGACAAGGGGTATGTTTGTGAGGGACAAAGTGGGACACCGCCTGTAGCTGCATCGTCTCTTCTTGTTTGGCGTCTCCCCCTCCTCCATTTCCAAAGAAGAACGCGCGATGCGAGTGTCATTCACTAGCTGTCACCTCAGCTGTTGGTAGCGCGGAGAAAATTAGGGGCGGGCCTAAGCGCCGTACGTGCGGTGCTACTATGACAACAACAAACAGCCCAGAGTGCAGGAACAATCACCGGCTTCTCATTGCTGGGGCCTGAGGGGGATGTTGTGCGGGACATGGTCTCAATTTGCGTGATGCGTGAAAAGAGACAGAAAATGCGTGAAATCACGCGCAAAGCGGGACATCTGGTCACCCTAATGCAGAGGGAAAGAGCTGAACAACTGGCCAGAGAACGAGCAACCACTGCACGTCCACGAATGGGGGCTAACTGGTGGTGTTGTTGTGGACATTGCATGAGTTTCGCAGCAGATAAAGTCTAATTTAGGGGCTTCGATTTCTGGCCCCGTCCGCTACTATGGCATGAGAAAAAACGCCGTCGGATGGATCTAAATTGCTCGAAAACGGCTCCGAGCTCCACCAAAATGTCTGGGTGAGTCTACGAGCATATTTAATCCTAACAATAAGGTCCAGGTGTCAAAAAAACCGAACTTATCCTTTAATAGACTCGCGAGATTGTTCACGGGTCTGGGGTTACCTTCAAGACTCGATCATCAGTTTCTCCCTCCTCTGTCTCATTTCATTTCCATTCATGAATAAAAATAACAGTGAATTGTAGTGATGTGTCTTAATGATGGAAGTGGGACGGGGCAAATCTTACAAATTTTAAAAAGTATCTTGTTACCAATTACAAATTCTTGCTCATCAGATGTATTTAAACAAAAATATAGTCATGTTAAATGTAAGCAATTAAAATAGAAGTAATTTTAAAGTACCTAAATACATTCTATACAAACTGATATTCTAAAGACTAAAACACACCACCAGTGCAGCGGCACGTCATGTGACGCATGCCACGTGTTCTCATGAACACACATGGGAAGTGCCATGCCGCAGCGCGTCACCCTTGTTCGGGACACTAGGCTACGACCTCAGCATCTCCGACCCTACACCTCTCTCCTTAAATAAGCGTGTGTTGTCAGACTGAGCTCCTGTCTGTCCAGTGGTCTGCAGAAGTTTCTGTGTGTTCAGCTCTCAGTAATTTGTAGCTTCTGAATTGATTTCTGTGGTCTGAAATTTAGTTTCTCTCCTGTATCGCTGTGTCTACTTTATGGTTTCTAATTTATTTTACCGTTTCTTCATGTTCGCTTTCAGCTGATAGGAGTCCTGTTAAGTTACTGCTGATGAAAACAACACTTCCTGAGTGTGCTACTTCATAATAGGACCAAAACCTCACGCCACAAGAACAATTTCTTTCCCTCTGCAACTGCCCTCATCAGCGTTGCCCATGACCCCCACTGACACTGCCCCCCCATCCACCCCTCCCACTTATACGTTACATTAACGTAATTATTGCACATCTCAATATCTGCTCTTCTTTTATACTGTACATTGTAGACACTTTATTTTTTTTCTCTCGTGTTTTTTTTATTATACATACTCTTTTTATTAAAAAAAAATTCTATTTATGGTGTTCACCAACAGCACTTGCTTCATTTTTTATTTATATTTTGGTATTATGTTTGTACCAACATGCCACAACAAATTCCTGGTAGGCGAAAACCTACTTGGCAATAAAAACGTTTCTGATTTCTGATTCTGATTTCTGATAAAAGCTTTTACATAAAAAAATAATGGGAGACTTTTATGTTGAAGAATTTATAGGAAGTGAAACGTCCAGTGTCAGCCACTTTACTAAAAACAAGCGCGTTTCAGCGAACAGACACACACCTCGGCAGCACTGAGATGTGAACCCCTGCCGTGCAGGCCTGACGAGTCAAACCAAATCAAGACAAACAGCACAAGTGTCTGTAAAGAGTCTCTAGTCTCTCCATTGTTCTGCACACGAGAGACAGAGACAAGCAGAGGAAGTTAAGCTGCCATGTGAGCAGAGGAAGAGAAGACACACACAAGTGAATAACGTCTGTAGTCCGACCGACGCTGTATTGAACACTGAACTACTGTTTCTTGAGGTGAACTGACTTTTTTTCAGGCACGGCAATGCCTGGAATCCAAAATCCAAACAGACCAACAAATCAAATTCCTGTGATAACTTTAGATCAGTACGTAGACAAGGCTCAGTCATTTTCAGGACCATTGGTCCAACAGTATGGGAGGAATTCACAAGACCAGGATTTTGATCAAATTTTTAAAAAGTAATGTAAGTTGGCATTTTTAAAGCAGAGGACTAATTGAGAAAAGATGCAGATGAATTGAACAATTTTAATGGTGGAATAGGCTAAACAGTTTTCAAGATGATTGCAAAATGTACACTTGTTACAGTGCCACCTTTAAGTCATTGAGAGTCATTTTTGTTGCCTGAGTAGTGGGTGGAATTTGCAACCCGCCAATTTTGGAGAATTTTCATCTTGCGGTTTTTGCTGCACGAACACTTTTAGCAGAAAAAAAAAATGATGATAAGGACCGCAAGTATAATCAAAACAAAACTCATGACTCCTAATTAAGTTTTGCAGCTAATTCACTTGCCATTTACTGAAAGAACATAAAGAAAAAGTAAACGAGAAACATAGAAGTGATATAAATGAATGAAATAAAGAACTTCAAACTGAAATTAGCAAATTTCAGTTCAGTCAGACAACTCACGTTTAGAATGTTTATTCAGCAGCAGAACATGATTTGTGTTTGCGTCTAGGCTCCGACTTCATCACTCCCCACGCTTAAGTTACATAGAGATATGGGGAGTGATGAGCAAATTCTTGAACCCCCGTCGGAGCCTGCAGGTGGATGCTGGGGTGGTGGTGGGGTTAAAGAGCAGGTAGTAACACTAGTGCGGGCAGCAGCGCATTGGCAGGCAGAGGGAATGGGAGGTTCAGCAGTTTAAATGGACCGCGAGATTGGAAGTGTGCGTTTGGTATGTAGTATTAAGAATGAGGTATGTCACATGAGGTTGGCGTAGCAGCTCAAGTTGACTGCCTGAACTAGCTCGCAGGCGTCACCACATTTCAGTCAGACAACTCACGTTTAGAATGTTTATTCAGCAGCAGAACATGATTTGTGTTTGGCGTCTAGGCTCCAACTTCATCACTCCCCACGCTTAAGTTACATAGAGATAACGGGAGTGATGAGCAAATTCTTGAACCCCCCAACACAGCATGACTTGGAGCCTGATGCTATACTTCGTGAAACTGCTATGTGTGGGCCCGGGGACCGGCCACCTAGAGGCGATTCCCAACGATCAGCCCTGACCGAAGGGAATATACTACCTAGTGAGACTGCTATGTGTGAGCCCAAGGACCAGCCACCTAGAGGCAATTCCAACGATCAGCCCTGACCGAAAGGAATATACTACCTAGTGAGACTGCTATGTGTGAGCCCGAGGACCAGCCACCTAGAGGCAATTCCAACGATCAGCCCTGACCGAAAGGAATATACTACCTAGTGAGACCGCTATGTTTGCTATTCCCCTCAGCTAGCAACTGTGAGGGGAATGTTCTGCTTAGTGAGAACAGCCCTGCCAATGTAGAACACAACGCAAAGATGAATGAATACACTATACCCAGCAACCACCTGATATGCAACAATAGAATTAGGTATTGAGCAAATACAATTGTTTGACTGCATCAGGTCATGAGTTCTTGCACCCCCCAACATCAAAGTCATTTTGCAGTCTGCTGTAGCAGGTGAGCAGAGGATGACCAGCGGCCCAGGGACTCCAGGGTTGATGAAGGCAGGAGGAGCGCAGAGTTGTAGCTGTGCCAATTCTTAGGGAGTGAAGGCAGGTAGCACTTCGGGTAGGCTGCAGCTCAGGTGGGATCACGCAGCTTGATGAGACCCATCATCTCGTCATGGTTTGCCACCATCAGCGATAAAGTGGGATGCCGATGGATGCGTCAGGGATTGATGATGGAGGAATTTCATCGTGGAAGAGAAGGGACAGAAAGTGGTGTTAGTCTTCCAAAGATAATAGAGTGCCTTGGCAAAATCTATCATACCTTAAGTGATTTAACTTTAGAAGAGTACTTGTACTCACTTCCTCACAGAGTAGGTGAGATCATGGTGAGGGTTGAAGGAAAGAAACTGTAAGTCACCAAACCTGGGAAACCCCTAGAAAGCTTCCAGCATGCTAGCAGTACAGTGAGAAACAACCTTAACTTGAGCTGGACACCAACTTATGCACCAGTGGAATAGTGTCATAGCAGTCTTATCATTGCCTGAATAGAGCGCCTTAAGGATGTTGAGGAGCAGTTGAAAGAAGGGGTCAGCATCGAATATAAGCTTAATTCCTGCTAGCTTGGCTTGGTACTGCAATTAAAGTCAGCACGATTCAAATGAAATACGAAAAATGCACAACTGCACAGAGGTCAACAGGTAGAGGACTGGAGGAGATTGGTGCAGAAAGAATAGTAGAAGTCATGCTGAATCAAAGACTATACTGTGCTTTTGGCTAAACCCAATATAATGCATTTGGATGCAGCGTACAGCAAATCATACAGCAGCTTGAATGTGCTTAATCAAGATTACCTAATTGAATAAAGGGCAGGCTAGAGAACACAGTTAATATTCCTGAAATTTAAAGCATGAGAGCATCAGCTACACAATTTCATGACCAGGGATGGAAGAGGCTTGTTTAAAGAAGTTGTTCAAGACATGACCAAATCAACTGACACATGAGGTATTTATTATTGCCATTTAGACTGAGTTCAGTTTACTAGATATCCGCTACTCATTATTGAAGAATCCCCCAAACCAACAGAAGCAGCTGCATGAGGAAATCTGAAGGCTCAGATTAAAGGGAGTGGATGTTCTTGGTGGCTAATCTCCCTGTTGATTAAACGCAAATCAAATTTAGACTAGTCTAACAGCAAGAAAACACCCAGAAAGCAGTTAAAATTGAACGCAATTATTAATTGATTGTTTAACACTGTCCAAACTCCTGTGTGTTAAGACCTTGAAGCTGTTCGCCACAGTCTACTTTTTTTTTTTTTTGTGAAATGTGGCACTTACACCCTGCAATACAAAGATTGTAAATTAGCCTACAAACAGGACAACAACTCACTTACGTATCACTTCGGACTGACGAGGATAACTGACTGCAGGCAAATGGCATGGTTACCCCGAACCAATATCTGCCGCAAGGCTGCTCCACAGTGTGGCTAACGACAGCAGTGCTAGCAGCAGCAGCCGCTCTGCTTGCTGGTTAATGAGCGTATCTGTGTTGAATAGTTGCATGAAGCTCCAGTCGAGTGTTTATACTAGTTATTCTGTCACAGCCTGTAATTCTGCATTATTCTATCTCCTATGTCGGAACACAGACAAACCATGCTGTTACGAGCTGTCAACTGCCTGACTTGCTCATAAAACATCCAGGGTAATGTGGGCAACACATTGGTGAGAAGGGCTGCCGTCTGACAGGACTACAGCCCCACTAATAGCAGGTGGCTGCAAAACTCTCTAGGCAGCAGATAACGGCAATGTGCATGAATGAAACTGTATAAAAGGCCTCCTGTTACTGTTAAACCCCATATGAGCGAGCCCTGCTTAATTACCTCCTCAACAGAAATACTAATAAATAGTTTAGCCGACTGGTATTTCTGGTGCCAATTAGCAAGGGTGGTGACTTTTGTGTGTTGTCGTCTAATTGCGCATATCCCCAATGAAAGACAGAAATGCTGTTACATACATGCCATGCTAGGCCAGACCAGCAGACGACAGTCTTCGTCTGCGACCAGTGTCTTAGATTTACGGAAGTAGCCAAAGATTCAGAAGGAATTTGAGCTTCAGATGCGAGACAGCTTGTCCTATGCTAGAGATGCCTGCATAGCAAACTAATGAGTTATATCAAGAAAAGTCAAGCATGAGGAAGGGCCTGCACCTGCCTGATCTGAAAGACGTACACCTTACTCCTAAAAGCTCTAACTGGAGATGCTGTGAATTGACGGGAAAGAGGGAAATACAACCACTAAAATTCGTCCTAAAGATGAAAGACGGACAAAGGGACATTGCAGGTGTAGCACTGAATCCAACCTAGTGCCTCCAACAAAGTGACAGAGATGTGAGGGTTAATGTTGCAACCAAATGTTAATTTGACAGATCATTGCATGTCAAAATGCCGGCAGAGTGAGGCCGGAATTAGGTCTGAACAATTAATCGGAATATAACGAATCACATTAAGGCAGTTCCTAGTTGCATGAGATGTAATTGTGTTGAAAACTAAATATGTGAAAAACTATTATAGAAATATCGCACTGGACACGTCCTGCCTACGCAGCATATTTTACAGACTAAGAGAATCTTGTTTGGTACAACTCCTAGCACAAATAACTCCATAAAGAATAGTTTCTAGATGAATATGGGGAGGATGAAAATTCTGCATCTTTACATATCTAACATTATAATGCGGATGCAACATCAAAATAGTCAAATTTTGCATCAAAATAATTGCAATTAAATATTACAAAATGACCAGCCTTATCTAAAATAATAGCCAAATAGGTGTCTAACTCCATCCTGTGGTACAGGTATCCTTGGCATATAGTGTCGCTGAAGACTCCAAAGGCAACATTGAACTCTACCCAAGTTACCAAGAACTACAGAACAATCTGTAATCTTCAAATGTTTGTTGCAGATTTGATTATTGATTATTGTTGATATGATTATTCACTCAGTTATTTCCCCAGTAAAATAGTTACGTAATATCAATACATAAACAGTATTATTTCCTTGTCGCCTTCTTTATATTTATAATGTATGAAATAAAACAGAACAGATTACCTAGTGACATAATACATTAAACAGTATAATTTCCTTGTCCCTTTCTTTATATTTATAATGTATGAAATAAAACAGAACAGATTACCTAGTGACATAATACATTAAACAGTATAATTTCCTTGTCCCTTTCTTTATATTTATAATGTATGAAATAAAAACGGAACGGATTACCCGTTAAAATTTGATCCCTCAAGGACAGGAATTGCAGCTGCACAGGGCAGGAGCTGGGAACCCATGGTGGAGTTGGAACTACAGTTCCCAGAGCCCTCTGGGGTGTGACGTCACCAGGAGCGGAGCATCTTGACCCATGTCAAAGGTTGCAGACGATGACCCGGATTGTTTACATTCCGGCAGGACAGTTTGCGTTGATTCAAAGGAATTAGTCTTTAGGTATTCGTGATGTTGAGAGCTGATATCGACTCGAGAAGAGAAGACAGGGAGGCTGACCCCACGGTGGTGCCGGGTTCCGTTCGTGTCGGCCTTCAAGGGAACTGCTGGAGTTGGAGAAGCTGCGCATGACAATTGCATGAGCAACAATAGCTGATTTACCAATACGCTGGGACAATGAGTGAGCAGCTAGCAACGCTAGTGCGGGCAGCAGCGCATTGGCAGGCAGAGGGAGAAATGGGAGATTCAGCAGTTTAAATAGACCACAAGATTGGAAGTGTGTGTTTGGTATGTAGTATTGAGAATGAGGTATGTCACGTGAGGTTGGCGTAGCAGCTCGAGTTGACTGCCTGAACTAGCTCGCAGGCGTCGCCACATTTTAAAAAAAGTAATTTTACAGTGCACCTTGGTGTGACCATTCCTTGAGCTACTGCAAAATTGAATATTTAATGAAGATATTGGAATTCGGAGCCCAAAATAAAATCCTCAGTGTGTGTTTTGGTGTGTATGTGGATGAAAATCCTGCATCTCTAATGACAGTAGAGTCTTGTGTTACAGTATCACTCCCCACAGTTTGCTGCAGTACTACATCATGCACACATATTAACATGTGCACAGTGCTGCTCTGCATCTTCCACACTATCTCAGCACTGTTGCTTCAAAACACTGAGTTAATATTTGAGGCATGAAAGGCACGAAAGACATCTTACCTGTGCAGTTTTAACAGTGACTCACAAACACACACACCTCCTATCTCCACCGTCCCTCACATTCACTAAGCTTATCTTTCTTGTTTTTCTAACTTTCACCTCGCTCTGTCACTCACTTGATGCTACAGCAAAATGGATACAGTTATAACTTAAATCTCTTAAATTCTTCAATTAAAGAGCTTCAACTTTAGACAAAACATTTTTTGACAAAGTACATAAAACAGTGGAAACCGCTGACAGTGATCGGTCACACTGATTGATCACTTAGCCTGTAGGGATCAAATAACGTTTGACAGAATCATTCCTATACAAATGCACATTTGAAAAAAGAAGCCACCTGAGTCCACCACTGTTTGAGTATTTGTTTTTCTGACAACATTTTACTTTTACTCTTCCACATCTGAACACAAGTATCTGTAGTTTCTACTCCTCCTGCAAAATAGGCTGGTTATTTTAGTTTTCAACCTTAATGTATGGAATGTATTCATTTAAGTTATTCCATCTTGTTTATTTTACTTTCTGTCTACTCAGAAATGATCATGCAAATTGTTACCTTAATTTATTTGAGCATTAGTAAATTTGTGGCGTGTGGAGAGTGTGGAAGAACCCAGGAGCGGAACAATGAACAATGATTTATTTACACAGGTGCGAGTGAGTCCCAAAAATCCAACTAGTGCAAAAATTCAAAAACAAAGGGAGAGTGCTGGGGCTGTGAGGGCAACAGGAGGCACTGAAAGAAAAAAAAGGAGAGACACGGGTAAGACAAAAATCACAAGCGTTCACTAGAGACTGTAGAAACTTTACCAAAATCTTGTAAAGGAGCCAAGTTGATACCGCGGAGGTTATCTGGATACTCTGGCACTGAGGAGTGTCTCTGCTGGCCTTAAGTAGAGAGGCTGATTGTGAAGCAGCAACAGGTGAGTCCAATCACTCCTCAACGCCGCGGGGGGAGGGTGCCTCAGGGAGAACAAAGGTAAGTTACCCAAAAACAACACAAACCCGGAAACGGTGCTACCAAAATAAAAGCCAAAAAATACAAACCACCACAAAATTATTTCATTTGTCAGACTAAATTACACATAACAATTGCAGTTTTATGATCACACTGTTTATTTTAAAACCAATGATCAACTTGTCATCTTGTCCAACAATTTTATACCATAATCCTAACCCAAATAAACATATAAATACTTAAAAATAAATAAACAAATAAATACTTTTTTTTTAATAAACAGCAGTTTATTTTTTAGAGAAATTGTCCCTGGATGGGATTTCAGACATCAGCTCAATGAATATCTTTTGAAGCACTTGAAAGTCTTTTTCAGTTCTTTTGAGTAGCTCGGATTGTTTTTGCTTTTGTATCAGCCCCTTAGTGAGGATTACACAGGCTGTAGGTTCGTCCGGGTCTTCCACGACTTCTGTTTCCTCAATCATGATCCTTGTGCTGGCTGGATCAGGCATCAGGCACCTCTTCATCACTTCATTGATAATGGCACTATCCGGGGATAAGTAGGTCAGAATCACTGTAAGCACTTAAATCATCATATTTAAAAACAAGAGGAAAACAAACTATATTGTGTCTGAACTGAAGTGATTTACCTACCAACTGCTTTCTAAAGAGATCCTCCTCCTCCTCTCTGAGACACACCACTAAGTCACAAATGGCAACCTCTCCTTCTTTCCACAGAATCATCCTGTGAATAATAAAAAAGAAAAATGTTAATCGGCTGATTTTACTGATTACCAACTTCACAAAATGTGCCAGCAGCCTACCTATCTACATTATAGAGCAGATTGTTAAATGGAAAAACAAGTTTCACTTTTTTTTGTAATGCCAAATCAAGAGTACCTCTTAAAATGTTACAAGATGTAAAATTATAACAATGGCACACATGTAATAGGAATATTAACATATATAAGAGCTCATGTTAAATAATGTGATTAAAATAACTAGTTTTCTTATCTAAGACTTTTTCTATGGCATTTCTACAGTGTGATGTCAGCATCCCAGCCCACAATGGCAGTTTGCACTTGGATATATAATATTCTTTAGCTGTGGCACAGTTAATCTAATTTAAACTCAGTTAATCTTATTTAAACTCAACAGAGGGCTCTAGGGCTTCAAAACATCAACATGCATTGATTCAAGCCCAAAATATGTGTACTAACTTTCATTTGATATAGCTTTAATAATTTAGTTGCCACTGTAAAGCTAGCTAAGTCTGCCAACTTTAATGGGTGAGACAAGCTACAAATTAAATGGAAATTTTAGTGTATAAAAACTATTTCTTGCACTATGTGTTGATATAGTCATTAGCCTTTGCAAATAAAACAGCAATGTACTCACCAAGTAGATATTCAAAGCAAACAGCTGTTTTTCTGCCTCCTTTCTCTTGTGGCAGTCTGACAGCAAAACAAGTCTGGGCAAATTCAAATCCTTGTAGGCCTACTCTGTTTTTTAAGTTTGCTCACTACATATTCAAGTTGTTCTAACTTAATTCTTTCTGTTGTTAGGTAAAGGCAGAAATGTTTGTTCAAAATCGAAACATTACTGAGTTAAGACAGCTTTCTTCATTGTAAGTTTGACCAACTTCTTAAAATAAGTGTGGTGGAAATCTGAGAATAAGGAATCTGACAAAGAAATGTCTTTGAAAAAGGTTTACTTTCTGCGCAGAAAGGATCAGAACAGATACAGAGTGGTACACAGTCTGCAGGTGTCTGACACAGAGCATAAGACAAAGGCATCTTTTAAGCAGTTCTCTGAGAGGAGCTCGTTACGTGTTATCTGCTAGGAGAGGAGCTTGGTCATGTTATCAGCAAGGCCGGGTCACTCCCTTTGTTATGAGTGTGAGAAAAGGTGAAGAGCTAAGCCTGTGTGTAAAAGTGAGTACATGCATAATGTATATGTGATAGGTTTATGTGTGTGCATAAAGTATATGTGATATGCGATTACATAAGTTGTCAACTTATTAAAATGTGTACATGTAACAAACTTCATTTTTTATGCTGATAAAGCTTCTGATTTTAAGCTATAACCCCATGAATCATTTCTTGTGTAATGCATTTCTTTATCATTTGTAAAGTATTTATCATGTGTATATCCATGTGTCCAGATAATATAAGGTGATGCAAATAAACTCTTCACAAGATGTACTGATAAGACAGATTGTGAATTCTGTGGTTATAGTTTGTAATTATTAAAAAGTGGGTCCCCAGAAAAAAGTTTTGTGTTTAGTGTTTGGGAAACACTACTCTTATTTCATAGCATGGGCGAGGCTAGCCCTTTTTTAGGGTTGCTTCAGCACCCCTAAATTGAAACTCAGCACCCCTGCAACCTGGAATAAGAAATGTTGTTATTCAAAAATTTTAGTTCGTCTTTGACAGGCTTAGATAATGTCCAAAACATATTCTATAGTTTGTGGTTTAAATTTATATTTTAAGAATGAAAATGAAAACATCCCCGCCTAATGGTATCATCCTCTTGTCACTAACATTACTTCTCCTCTGTAATGTTACCTGCACCGCTCCGCAGGACCACAGCCTGTCGTCCAGCGCGACACACACACAGTGAGAATCTGTTTAGTCGAACCAAGTAAGTTGTTCCAAAGCTGTCTCACTCTTGTTTCCTTTTAGAGTTGTTCTGATTCCGATACCAAATTGGCGAGTAACGTTACTAGAGTCCAGGCACCGTTTACCAGTTAGCTCAGTTAGCGCTGTTAGCACGGCTACAGTCGAACTGCAGCGATCCGAAACAAAAAGAGCCGCTACAAATAACCAAATAACCAGCCTACCTGTGTACTGCGTATGTGTGTCTCTGTTTTTAAAGTTTAGCATTACTTTAGATACTAATTTTAAGAATCGGGAGTCATGTAACAGTTAAACATGATGCTACGGGCGTCTTTTTCCGGTCAGTCGTCATGGAGACACGAAGCTTTGCCAGTGCTGCAGCGTTTGGAGCAGAGTGAAAACAAACGTGTGTACGAGCTGAAAAACGAAACGACATATCACTGTATACAGCAGTATGTGTGAAAACATTAAGTGTGGCTGCTGCACATAGGCAGTTTTTATTTATTCCTAGATTTATTTTAGTTCTTTCTCAGTTGTGTGTGTCTGACTATCAAACTAGACAATAAAATAAAGTTAATAAATGTTTTTCTTTTGCTGTATTTATTCATGGTTTTTTTTTTTTTAACCAAGGGTTTAATCTGAACCAGGCCTTACAACAATAATAATCACAAACACACACACACACACACACACATACACAGATATAACACACACACACACACACACAGATATAACACACACACACACACACACACGGCTATTTGCACGTGTCTTTCCAGTCAGTTTTTTTCCCAAAATATGATGCTCTTCTCTCATAAATGTCATAATGATTATCCAAAATTATTTTTCAATAAACATATTTTTTGTTTTTGTGTGAAAAAAGGATGGGTGGTTGTGGTGGGGCTCATTGGGTGCTCAGCACCCCTAAAGCTCTGACCCTAGAATCGCCCTGTTTCATAGTATTGTCAACAGAATGCATTTGAGCTCTTTGGCTGTTGCTCTGACAACTGTTAGTTTTGACAAGAATTTTTAATTTAGTTGCTTACTGAAAATTAGTGAGTTTTGTTTTAGTCAAGATTTAGTCAGTGGAAATCAGTTTTTAGGGTTAGTGCTAAGTCAGAATTTTTGTCAACATTTTAGCAATAATTTTAGTCATATTTTGTGTCACTTTAAATTGTTCATGAAGGTAATTTGCTGATTTAAGATCCACACTGTCCAATTTATGACCTTCAATTACTATATCTATCTCCAGCTAGTGGTACAACCTACCCACAACACAATCTGTGATTGTGTAGTAGACACCCAATAGAGTTTTATCTGTAGTTAACAAATATGGGTACTGTGTATCAAAGTTTGACAAATCTAGCACAAATAACCACTATGTTCCCGATGCTCAAACAGAAAGTGTTACTACCATCCCAGGTCTCCCTTATCATATAAGAATGAATGCATGAGTCATTATTGATTTGTCATTATTGGTTATCAGCCACTGATAATGTTTATTACCTGGCAAAACAGACTTATTGTTTATATTACTTAAGTCTTCTGCTAAATTTGGTGTCATGTTTCACTCAGTTGAAGTCTGTTTTAATAAATCAGCAGTAAAAATGTGTGTACTGCATCATTAAGGCAAACGAGGATTAGCTGGGAAAAATCACATTTATTCACTCTACATGGAGCTAAAACTAATACTGATCTGTTAAATGTTTACCAAATGAGTTATGAGTGTCTGTTCGTGAATCTTAAGAAATCATAGATGAACTTTTAGAAGTAGTGAATGTTAAATTTAACAATATGTTAATGGAGCCTGGCAATGTACCCTAAATTCACACACATCAACTTTGTATGCTAACATTACATTTAGTCCTAAAAGGGAATGAACATACAAACTTACATAACTGGTAGACACAGTGTGTTTTCAGGTGTCTTTTGTGTTTTTTCCGCACATCTTTAATCCACAAGGTGCTCCGTCTATTTGGGAACAACACATCAGTCTTTCTTTCAGTTTGAATACAAGATAAGAGCGTCCATAGATATGTCATCGTGGGTTATAATTTGTCCATATTATTTGAAACTTTACAGACTAATTTAAGTTTCATTGTTTAAAGAGGGCCTGTGCTTCATTTTGTGAGACATTTTGTGAATGTCTTGGAGCTTTAATGTTAAAGGATTAGTGTGTAAGATACGAATACGAAATACTTTATTGATCCCCAAGGGGAAATTCATTTGTCTGTAGTCTCATCTATTTGTATAAGAATTATAGAGTCTGATGGCAGTTGGTATGAAAGATCTTCTGTATCTCTCTGTCCTACAACGAAGAGAGAGAAGCCTTCCACCACCATTATTTCTTTGGTCCATCAAGGTGTTATGCAGTGGATGATCCATGTTGTTTAGGATGGCCTCCACCGTCCTCATTGTGTCTCTCTCCACAACTTCCTCCAGAGAGTCCATCCTTACTCCGATCACAGAGCCAGACTGCAGACTGCAGCATAAAATAAAACACTTGCCACAATAGACTGATAAAACATCTGCAGCATCTTACTGCAGATGTTTAGAGATCGGAGCTTCCCTAGGAAAAAGAGGCGGCTCTGCCCCTTTTTGTAGAGTGCATCTGTGTTAAGGGACCAGTCCAGCTTGTTATCCAGGTGTACACCAAGATATTTATAGTTTGTTACCACCTCGATGTTCACTCCACAAGTGTTCACAGGCTGAAGAGGGGGCTTGGATCTACGGAAATCAATGACCAGTTCCTTTGTCTTTGAGGTGTTTAGTATGAAGCAGTTTTTATGACTCCAGTCACTGAAGGATTTTATCAAATCCCTATATTCAGATTCCTGTCCATTCCTTATACAAGCTACAATAGCAGTGTCATCTGAGTATTTCTGGATGTGGCAGGACTCAGAGTTATATTTAAAGTCTGCTGTATACAATGTGAACAGGAATGGAGCCAGGACAGTCCCTTGTGGAGCCCCTGTGCTGCTCATTAATGTCCCAGAAAAACAGTTCCCTAACCTGACAAACTGTGGCCTTTCTGTCAGGTAATCCGTGATCCAGGAGACAAAGGAAGAAACCACTCCCATCTCTATGAGCTTGTTTTTGAGTATGTTGGGTTGGATGGTATTAAATGCGCTTGAAAAGTCAAAAAACATAATTCTTACATAAGCGCCAGATTCTTCTTAGATTTAGCGGCATCTAGCGGTAAGTTTACAAATTGCAAACATGTCACCTCACTTTCTCCTTTCCAGCATGTAGGAGAACTGACGGTGGCTGCAAAACTCACTCACAATGCAAAAGGCTGTATTGGGAGCTAGTAACTCATTCTAAGGTAACAAAATCACAATTTGCGTAGGGCCCCATGAGGTATGCAAGGGCCCTGCCTCCCACTAGTGTCAAAGTTTGCAACTTTGATGAGAGGATGAAGCAGAACTAAAGAGAAAATGACAGCCTGAGAGTGAATGTGGTGAACAGTAATCAGGTAAACTAGTTCGCAGTGCCTGATGCACCTCCCTCTGTCTGTCTGATGTTAGATGTGCTGCAGTTTGTCTGTGTCGTGCTTACAGACACATCCAGGGCTGTTCTATGACTTTGTATCTGACAGAAGTGAAAATGAAACATGCAAACAATGTTTATAATCTGTAGCTCTGAAAAGATAACTGTGTCGCATGTGAACATGCATTCATATGCGCATGCACACTTTCCCACAGTCTCTGTCTGTATGTCCAGACAATATTTGGACATGATGTTACTCCTCAGAGGTGGCTATTCAGAAGCTTTACTGAAGCAAAAATATTAATATCACACTGTATAAATACTAATATGTACTTAAAGTCAAAGTGGTCATGATACAGTAAAATGTTCCCTGTCAGTGTTGTTATGTTTTTGGATTATAATTATTACATTAATGTTTAAGGTGTTTAAGTCTGAGCTCATTTTAACTACTCTATAGGCCACTGTTGGCTTGTGTAATTTACAGAAATGCATCATGGTCTGTAAGACCATCAATTGTCTGTAGCATCACTGTGAGAATTATGTATCTCTAAAAAGCCATAGAACAGTTTTGTGGATTAAACAGTTCAGTATTTGCATAAGCATAAAGTTGGATAAAATGGAACTCAGTAAACAGTAAAGTACAAAATTATTACACTACTTGATGTAAATTAATGTATTGACATTGACTGACATTTGATTACACATTGAATTTAAAATCAATTAACTGACTAATTACAAGCAGCAGAGCCAAAGCTCTGAGTTATGTCTTAGTATGTTCAACATTTTATATATTCTGAAATTTCTTACTTATCCTAATGTCAGTATTCACTTATCTTATGATTCTATACAAAATACTCTATTCAGTAAATATTGTTTTGTTTTTTGTTTTTTTGTTTTTTTTTGTACCTCATTCTGTGCTGTATAGATCTGCTTATTCTTTGACTGACAGAATTTTAGCAGAATTTTGCTTAGGGCCCCATGGAAGTCAGGACCAGCTCTGATTGTATACTAATAAAACATACTTTGGAATATAAAGTATTCTGCCAATAAAACCCTGTAAATCTGACACACTGGACCTCTAAATAGATGTCTTAGGGTTTGAAAATCTAAAAAAACAAATGTCTTAATGATGGAGCAGTGATGGCCCCTCTGTGTTTGCATAATGACTACTGACCATTTCCTGCTTTTCTTTGGAGCCTCTGTCTCTGTGTGTTTCTGTCCTCCTCTCTGCAAGTTCCTTTCCATTACAGCTGGGCTTGATAACACTAAATATTTCATCTGTCTCTCACTTACTCTGGAGTTTCAGCTGTAGAGCCTCTCAACACCATTTAGATCCTAGTTCTACTCATCTATCCCTCCTTTTCTTCTCTTCAGTGGAGCAGTGACTCACACAATAAAGCAGAACTTGTCTGTAAATCTCAGATGACTAATACATACATAGAAGCCCTTCTTTTCCACTTCACCTTCTCCTCATCCTTCTTTTCTTTGTCCTCACCTCAGCTCCCTGTCACCTGCTTTTACCTTTCTGTTCCTCCTACGCCCAATTCAGACTGACAGTGCCAAACAGAGCTGAACAGTGACACGAAATTCAATTAATTTCCTTTGTTGAGAAGTACTGAGAAAGATTTTCCTTTAAAAAATAATTGACAATAGAAGCAACAAATATCTTACAACATGCAGAGAAGCGAGGATCTTGAGTTCCATAAGGATAAAAAGAAGCAAAAACAACAGCTTTTTCACAATGTCAAATAATTTGCAAAGATCTAACAGTCTGCTATATAATGACCTTCAAGTTAAAATGATGGCAGTAACTGTCAGAACCCTTCGCAATATGTGAAGATGAAAATCAAAAATGGCACTTTCTAACAACACATTCCATCAATTTTCTGCTGTTTATCAGCCTTTTCCCTCCCTGCCTCCTCCACCTCCTCCTGGGGTGTCCAGAAGTGTTCCCTTGCCAGCTTGGATATTTTATCCCTCCAGCATTTCTGTGCCAGCCTCAGGGTCTCCTTCCAGTTTGACGCACATGGAATACACAGAGAGGAAGTGTCCAAATCAGATGCCAGAACCACCTCAACTGGCTCCTTTAAATGTGAAGCAACAGTGATTTTAGTCAGTGCTGTCTGGATGTCCAAACTCCTTACCCTGTATTCAAGGGTGAGCCTAAACAACCTACAGAAGAAACTTGTTTTGTTTGCTTGTTGAAAGCTCCCATAATTGACCCCTCCTTAGCCTCCCCCTTTTTTCTCTGGGCCCCAATAACAGGTGAGCATGCTTGGTACCCACCAAAACCTCAGTCAGCTTTCTCTCTACCTGTTTCCTGTATGTGCTAGGCTTGCCTATGTTCAAAAGAAAACCAAAGTTTGAAGATGCGAGATGATGTTGGGGGACTTGTGCGACCAACGGTCACATCGGAAGTTAACTAATGTTAGCAAAAATGTTAAACTTATCTAACTGGATAGCTAACGATCAATGTAGATTTACTAGCTAGTCTGCTGGCATTTTCACATTAGTTAAGATGTGACTATATATCTGTCACTTTTACAGGTCCTGCAGCAACATCTTTTAACCATCTAAAAAACTTGGTTTTCTTTTCAACATAAACAAGCTTAGCACATAAGAACAAGAAACTATTTGTTTTTTTGTCTTTTTTTTCCCCCAGAAGGCAAAGGCATGTTCGGCCCTATTCTGCCTCTGATTGCCTCACCCTAGTCTGACTCACCGGATACACACTGCTGGTTTAAGTCCTGCCATTGGTTGCTCACCACAAGCGGCATCCGCTATCTAGTTTTCAAAATTGCTATCCTGTGCTCAACACATTGGAATAAACACCACTTGTGCCTTAGACCAGCTAAAACCTGGTCGAAGCCACAATAACAAAGCACCTTCACTTATGTTCAGTCTTTTCCCTTCACAGAAGTGTGGATTAGTAAAGTGTCCTTTGAACATATTTTCAATCAGCAATAAAGTGTAAATATTGAAGTTAAAAGTGTGCAAGTGTGTGTATTTTGCCCATGGCTGAGGTGCATACACACATCTCCACAATAACAAAACACCTGTCATTTATATTTAACAGCCGTGCCCACGTGTGTGTGTCTTTAAAGTTAATCTCGCTAATAAACAGAGGTGGGTAGTAACGCGTTACATTTACTCCGTTACATTTACTTGAGTAACTTTCTGGATAAATTGTACTTCTAAGAGTAATTTTAATGCATCATACTTTTTACTTTTACTTGAGTATATTTGTGAAGAAGAAACGCTACTTTTACTCTGTTACATTGAGCTACATTGTCCGTGAACGTTCTCAATCGTCCAGGTCATTGTAATCTCAGGAAAAGATTAAATTGAAAGCAACTGGACTTGTTTAAAAGTCTTATTGAAGACGTTTCACTTCTCATCCAAGAAGCTTCATCAGTTCACGCCTGTCAGACTAGTCAGAGCTAGTCTAACTAAATGGTGGGAACCCCAGGTATTTAACCTCTGTGGATGTGTTCAAATTCGTGAGTGCTCCAATCAGATTGACGACAGTCGTTTGAGCTACATTCCCCTCGTTACTTTGATTTTTATCCATCTTATTCAATGCACGATCTGTTTGTTTTATTTTGTCAGAGAGAGTTCCGCCAAAGGCTCTGTGACATGACTCTGTTTCACCAATCAAACGTAGCCACTAGCGACGTTTGACTCCGTTTCACCAATCAAATGGATCCCACACATAGTACACATAGTCACATGACCACACGCAAAATCTCCACGGCAACGCACAGAAGCAAAGTGACCACACCGGAGCACACACAGACAAGAATGAGTGAATGACACCAATGGCAGAAACAACGGTGTGCAATTTGGAACCAGAAGAGGCAGAACCCCCCCCGGCCTCATATTCAAAATATTTTTATCTTAGGCAGAAGAACATCATTTCAACATTAATCAACATTATTATGAACAAAATATAAACTGCACATGCTGCATACAGCTCGACCTTCACTGCGACTGCATGCGAGGATGAAATGCCAAGTTTTGCCTTTGATCTGTTGCTGTCTAACTGAACAGCCTCATGGAAGTGATATTTTACAATTCTTCACATTTTAAACAAATGAAATTCGTTATATCAAGTCATTTGGTGTTTTTAAAGTTATGATATTGAGCTGTAATAGATTCTACATTCCATTTGTATTCAGAGGCTGCAGCTAAGCGCAGCAGACGGCTCGCACCGTGCGGGTCAATGTTCAACATAGTCATCTTAAAGCGATATTCCCCCCCAGAACGATAATCCACTCAATATGTACTCACCCCTATGCCGACGTGAGGATGGGTGAAGATCTTCAGTTCACAAAACAAGCCTGGAGTTTCAGCAGAAGACAGGGTTTCAGCCAAATCCAGTACAATGACAGTGAATGGTGACCACGGATAAAATGTAAAAAAAAAAAAAAAAAGAACACAAAACAAACATCCTGCGTCCTGCATCCTCCATCCCGCTCGTGTGGTGTAATCCAAGTGTCCGTGAGCTGCGACATTAAAATTTAACCACAAAAGACACAATTTACACCATGTTTTTAGCCAAATGTCAACTGAAGCCTCTCAGACTCAAGCCAGATGCACAAGAGATCTTGCAATATTTTCACACATGCATCCATATGAAGTCTCGCGATACATCGACAGCATGTTTACATGCTACCTGGGAGGCTACAGTTGACATTTCAGCTAAAAACATGGTGTAAATGGCCACTCCCAGAATCTCATTGGCCACCCCAGTGGCCACCCCTAGAGCAGATCCTACTCTGATTTGTAGTTGCTCAAGTCCATCAACCCATACGGCCATACAGGCGACAAACGCTGATCTACTGATTCAGCGTTAGTTTGCCATTTCCAGCTACTGCAGTAAAGCTAAAGTGAGTCCATAAGAACTGATTTCTGGTCAGCATAGTTTTGACCAATGAGAGCTGTGGAGCGGCGCAAAGTTTTTCATTGCCTGGAAGCCGAGAATAATTTGATACTACACTGTTAGCCTTTACATGGGTTTTTTTACAGTATACTACTGGCAACACTGTGACCAGTAAGATACTGTAATTCTACATTCACAGTACTGATACTGTATTTCCTTTTACAGTAACTTAAGTGTTACTGTATTCCCCTTTTACAGTAGTTTTACTGTTACTGTAATTGTGTTTACTGTATTTATCCAAATTAAACAGTACACTACTGTAATCCATATTTTTTTTTTTTTTTTTTTAAATATACTGGGAAATAAAATGAAAACGGACAATTATTCAGATATATCAACTTTTTTTATTAAAATAACATTCAATTCACATGAAATTGAAAATGTTTTAAAATTGTCAACATATAAAAAGGCAATATCAAACATTAAAGTG
The DNA here is from genome assembly GCA_034769285.1 of Lutjanus argentimaculatus. Lineage (NCBI taxonomy): Eukaryota > Metazoa > Chordata > Actinopteri > Lutjaniformes > Lutjanidae > Lutjanus > Lutjanus argentimaculatus. The sequence continues at coordinate 214,414 of JAWZSL010000006.1, read as the reverse complement.
CCTACAATCAATGAACTGCCTCTGCTGGACAGAGTGCCTGCTATAAATCAACAACTTTTAAACTCACAGATGAATATAAACACACGGAAATACAGTAAATAACACTTGGATAGTCAAATTGTGTAGTTGTCAACATCTACATCTATGAAGTGCACCAAATTTTAGCATTTAGCAAACTGAGGCTCTGGACATTACAGGCGGTGTTCCCCCTCCTCCATTCGAACTCTGTCAGCTCCCTTAGGAAGGACGCCATGCTGCTGTTGATAGCCTCTGCCTTCCTCTTCACCACTGCTCCCGTCTTCCGACTCACTCCAGTTTTGGCTGTGCATTTTGTACCTTCCTCTGGATTGATCCTCATGAAGAATCTAGACAGACGGATTGATAGGAGGGGGCACATGTGCTTCATATTAATATGCATCTACATGCATTGATATAGTGCAGAGAAGGTGAAAAAGATCAACTTTGAATCTACAGCAAACAACAAGTACTTTACCGTTGTATAAGTTCCAATGTTGCACAGGCAGGCTCCTGATACTCTATGTTAAAAACATAGAAGCATCCAAAGAAGATAGACAAGGCATCTGCAAACCCCAGGTGCTCCTCCAAAACAAAGGCCACCTTTCCCTCCATGCTCACCACCCACTTTGTTGCATCAAGGAAAGTGTTCCCTTTAAGACAACAAATACACATTGCACATCTTGAAAGGCCATATTTCAAAAGTGACACTGATTATTTCTCGAGACCATAAGTAAGCCTTCTCTTACCCAGCATTATGAGTCTTGGTGTGGCAGGCAGGGTCATGTCTGTCTCAATGGATAGCTTTGTTGCATTCGTCTGTAAAGAGCACAAAAAAGCCAGGGATTACAATTTTTAAAAAAAATCTTATACGACACTACAGTGGGCTCCATAAATCTGAGACCACTTACCCTACTATATTAATGCCCAAGCCCATCATGCAATTCACTAGACTATATGCGCCGCCTACTTACATCTGCCAAGAGAAAGATGGAGTCCTCTTGCTCCCGAAAGCGCTTCATCAGAAGAAGCACTGCTGCTATGCCAGTCCGGCTCTGCAGCATGGCGTTGCTTTCATCAAGCTCTTGAAGAAGACACTGGATGTCTCGGTTCTGATTCTTTCTTTGGAAGAAGTTTATGATCCTCTTCCCCTTGGATTGAAGGGCCTCCGCTGCTCGATCACAGACATCAATGCCTGTGAGACTTTAATGCAGAAAAAGTCCTGAAATTTCCAGAGCACTCTTCAGTGCCACATGAGAATCTGTAGTTGGCCAAGTTTCTGTGACTATTTGCATGGTCACAAATTTTTTTAAAATTGGCAGTGCTGTGGTTACAGGTCTTACAGACATACATATTGTTAACACTGCACTATCAAATCTAAAGGAATGAATTGCCTTACTGCCTCTGCTGGACAGAGTACACTATAACTTAATTACTGAATCATCAGTCTAACCACAATCTAACGATGTGAAAAATCTTGCTCGCTTGTTTTGCTGTGTGAGGTCTGTTTATTTTGGGGAATTTGGGCCTATGGTATTTGATTTTGAGCTCATTTATTAGACACAGAAATAACCCCACTCACTTAAAATATGTGATGGCGCCACGCAGCGTCGGGAAAAGCTAGCAGCATCCAGGCGGGATATTTCTTAAACCCCGCTTTTTTGCTTAGCTAGCCAAACGTAATAATTGGATACTGCTGGCCAATATTAATCACAGTAACGCCAGTTATGTTAAGTTAGCCAGTGCTAAGTTTGCTAGCCAAGCTACCTAGCTAGTGCTGGTAGTAGTGCTTGCAAAGTTAGCAGTCTGTCTCAACTCAACACTTCTCACAGATAATTAAACATCATCATAACACCTTCTGGAAATCTAGCGTTAGCTAGTTACCTTATTCTTCTGTAGAGGTCTTAACACTGAAGCGACATTAGCCCCTGCCCAATTCTGAGTGCCTCCTGGTCTTGCCCCGGCAGTCTGCCCATGATGATGGCTTGCAAGCATAACGTTAGCTAGCACTTAGCTAGCTGGCTACCGTTAACGTTCGTGACGGACACTGCTGTTTGATGTAGCCTATGCTATTCGTCCCGTTCCTCGTTTTACGATGAACTAACGCTAGCTACAACACTTGTTTTGCTAAGTAACGTTGTAGTGCTCACAAAATAGAGACTGAAACTGCAGGAAACCCTTGACCGACCAAGGACAAGTTGGTAGCCTAATGTTGGTTCCTCAGACACGAGTCACACCACCGTCAGCCTGCCTGACTCAAGCTCAAGCCTGACCAAGTTTTTTCTGGATAAAGGTAGACCGTTAGCTACAAAAACACAGTATCATACTTCATTTTTTTTTAAATGCAGTACTGTAACGTTACAGTGCAGTAGTCTACTGTACTTTTTTAAAATACTGCCAACATTAGGAAAACTGACAATAATTCAGAAAAATATAAAATTCTTTATTAAAAAATGTGTCAGTCTCACACTCAATTCAATTTCAATTCACTTTATTAGCATGTTTGATTCCAGGTTAGGACAGTGGTGAGTGTATGAATTTTCTTGGCACCGGGCCCATCACAATTATGTTAAGCCAGTGAATAGAATATATAAGTACACTGAATCAAACAAAAAGACATATAAACAATTACAATGTATTTGTGTGTGCATGTGTGTGACTGTAACAGACCCGACTGATGCTCTGAATGAGAAGAGAATTTTGGTAAAGGGTAGGCCTAAGGTTATTATAAAGTAACCTTAGGTAGGCTTAGATACTGAGTTTAGTAAAGCGCTTTCTTTGGTTGACTTGAAAAAGATAGAAAAAGCTATGAATACAATTATTTTTCATATAATGTGTAGGACACTAAGCCATCACAAATAAAATACAGTATCATACATCATCAACCATCCATTTCTGTAACCGCTTATACCGTGATGTCGCGGGAGCTGGAGCCTATCCCAGCTGACTTTGGGCGAGAGGCGGGGTACACCCTGGACAAGTCGCCAGTTCATCGCAGGGCTGACACATAGAGACAAACAACCACTCACACTCACATTCACACCTACGGGCAATTTAGAGTCACCAATTAACCTGCTGCATGTCTTTGGACTGTGGGAGGAAGCCGGAGTACCCGGAGAGAACCCACGCGGACACGAGGAGAACATGCAAACTCCACACAGAAAGGCCCTGCCGGCTCGGGGATTCGAACCCAGGACCTTCTTGCTGTGCGGCGGCAGCGCTAACCACTGCGCCATCGTGCCGCCCAGTATCATACAGTATCATAAAATACAATATCATACATCATTTCAAAAGAGTATAGTATTGTACTGTAAATCATGGAAAAAACTTCCCATGATGCAGTGCAAATAACAGTACTTTACTAAAAAGGGCATTTACAGTATTGTACTGGCTGATTATGTGGTAGGATACCGTTTATTTTACAGCTCGGTCTAACAGTGTACATGCCATGCTGCACCGGTCATTGAGATGGATTAAACTACAGACGTCTATCGATTGAGAGGTATGTTATTGTGTAGTTAAGTTGACTTTTCTTCTGAATGTGTGAAAACTTTATCCAGCACGCAGCAGCACAGCAGTTATACTCAGTGGTCGAGTTGTAAAAAAAATTCAGGGGGGATGGTCAATGGGGGGGGGGGGGGGGGGGGGGGGGTCAGGGGTGTAATTCATGTAAATTCATTATCAAAACAAAACACTGTAAATAAGACTTCTGAATCCTCTCAAATCAAGTCAAGCCAAGTTTATTTTACTGATCCTCATGTGTTGTGACTAAAATGATTGAATGACAAGTCCTGTGTTTTAGCAAGCTAGTTAACAAGAGAGATTAACGCGGGTTCCTTTTTTTGGGCCTTGACATCACAAATTTCTGGGGACCCCATAGACACTTTTTTCTAGAATTAGTTTTTGATTATGTTTTTTATACTGTGTTCCAAATACAGAGTATCCAGGATTAGTGCACAAAGTGACAATTTTATTTTTCCTGATCAGAAGGCTGAAAATTAATACTGAACAAACAACCTGTTCAGATATTTTTATATGCTGCATTTTATTTGAACTAGATTTATATTTGAGAAAGTGAAAGTATAGAATACAGTTGTTTAACACTAGAACCGCCAAGATGGTCTGACAGACCATTTGGGTTTTTATAATCCAAATACCTTTGTTTAAAAAAAAATACAAGCCTCTCATTCTGTGACTTTTCCTAAATATGTGTTTTGTACGTGTTTTTAAGCTTATAAGGTGCTTAAATAAAACACAAAAGATTTCTGAGCATTTATACCTCTGACCGCCACAGCGGTCACACAGACCGCACATAGGTCACCAGGTGCCAAGTGATACATTTCGCAGTCTTGTTTTCCAGCGGCTATGATTTTTTTGTAAATTAGTTATTATTTATATTTATATATTCCATATTCATACGCAGGAACAGTCTGAACAGAGAGAGACAGAGACACAGAGGGAGGGATACAGACAGAGTGACACAGACTGCGTTATAGGGACACAGACAGACAAACAAGAAAGCGAAATAGAAATCAACAAAGAAAACGACGATGAAGAGGGGATCGACAAAAAAAAAATATTTGGAAGACCTGTGAGTGGGAAGTACATGTAAGGTTTCAGAGTTAGAGAGCTTTTGCCCCAGGTGTAAGCCATTGGTACTGCTGCACTCTCTGAAGGCGCTGGTGCCGCGGCGCTTTCCAGGGTGCTGATCCTGCCTTTGATAATTTGTTTGTTTGTTCGGTACTGTTTCACTGTTATTTTCTGCAGTTATTTTTTCACAAATTCGTACTTCGTAATTTGACAGTGCCCATAGATAGCCTTTTGGGGGGCGTAGGGATTAATATTTTCCATAAAATTGCATTTTCTATCCTGGAAACAGGATAGAAACTATTCTGCACTATCCCGATGTATGTAGGTTCAAAACCTGATCACTTTAGTGATTAATCTGATGGTATTAATAATTATTGGTGGGGCAGAACGTCATTTCAACATTAATCAACAATATAGCTAATGAACATAATATGAGCTGTGCAGCTGCATACAGCTCGACCTTCGCTGGGCTGCATGTGAGGATGAAATGCCAACTTCAGCCTGTGATCTGTCGCTGTCTGAATGAACAGCCTCATGGAAGTGAGATTTTACAGTTCTTCATATTTTAATCCAACGGAATTCGTTAAAATAAGTCATTTGGTGTTTTCAAAGTCATGATATTGAGCTGAAACAGGTTCCACACTTCGTTCCCATTCACAGTCTGCTGCTGAGTGGAGCAGACGGCTCGCACCGCGCACGCTGTGATGTTCAACATCGTAGTTAATTATCGCTGAAAGTTAAAAAGCAAAACTCTAAAAAAGCTCTCACTCACTTGTTCTGGGGCTTTGGATACATTCTTTGGGAGATTTTGGCGTATTTTTTCAGTGAGGGGCGTTTTTTGCCACAACCAGCTGCTGACGGTAAAACCATTACATGCAGTATTTCACCTGAAATGTTTTGAATAAAGTATAAATCCAGATGATCTTGAAGCTCCGAGCTTCACCTGGAAGTTTATCTGAGATTCTAAAAGTTGCAGCAAACATCAGTCCAGTGGATTTTATCCCTCCAGCGCAGTTTGTATCTTCATTGTTTAATTTTTTAAGTATTTTCACACAAAGTTGGTGTCAGACATGGCGTTGTGTGTCTCATTCAGATGATAGAGCAAAACGTTTCTGTATTAAGTGCATTAATTATCAGAAGTGCTTGAATTTGTGGCGATTTGTGATCGTTAATTGATTCATAAAAGCACCAGGTTTGCTCGTAGCGCATACAAGTCAGAAAACACACAGTACCCGCTTGGTAATTAAATCTTAAGAATAATACTGCACATGCTATGATATTATGATGATATAGTAGACTAAAAGGTATGTATTATTTATTATTGTAGCGTGTATTTTAGCAAATTATCCACTTTAATGGGAGATGTGAAGCAAAAATAAATAAATAGATAAATAAAAATAAAAAATGTGCCGTTGCGGCGGTCAGAGGGAGTACTAGAATGCTGGCTGTCCAAGTGTTAAGATTGTGTGGTGTTTTAATTTTGGAAAGAATAATAGTTAAAAAATATTTTTATCAGTATTTTTTTTTGATCAATTACTAGACATTTCAGGCAACGAGTTTGGAGGCTACACAGCGAGCTTGGAAAACTAGCTGTGTTGTTATTGTGCATGCAACTTGTGGCGAGTCTGGCGATTTTTGTATAGATTAATAAGAAGTAATGATTGAGACTCCTGAGTCTTGATTTATAGCTCACCTGTAATTTTCGTCTTTTTAAAATACTCCCTGACATCGCGTTGTCCTGCCGCTCGTTTGGCCATGCTGACATTGCAGTGCAGCGCAGCTTGTGCCACTCCCTCTGGCATCAGGCATCAACCAATTGAAAATAACAATCATGTTGCGTCATTGCATGTTTGCGTGCCCCTGTGCCCTCAGATTTTATTATTTCTTTTACTCAACATGCGTACTACTTTCTAATGATGAAATAATTATATATAATTATAAGTTATATTTCCAACATTTACTGTAAAAAGGGAAGGGATGGAAAAGGGGGATGGCAGTTTTACAGGGGGGATGATTTTGATCGTTTTTATTTCAGGGGGGATGCCATCCGCCCTCATCCCCCCTCAACTCGAGTACTGGTTATACTGTATGTACATAGGGCAAACGTTAACTACACCATACCGTTGGTCTGACTGCAAACTTCTTTTTTCTGAATTGAAGACTGATGATGTCTAAAAGGTTTTTACATGTATCTGTGTGTTATACAGTTAGTTAATCTAACCAGTGTGTGAAGTTTGGTCAGTATTTTTGTTCAGAAACATGGATTTTTAACACCCATGGTTTGCTGAATTTCTGCAGAAACAAGCCTCAAATGTTCTTTTTTCTCTGTCGACTGGGCTGTGTGTTCAATTTCAATTTTCTTCATTGAACGTTTAATGTATAGACAAAGCAATATGCAAAGCAAACTGCATTCTCATGCCCTTAATGTTTTGACTTGCAATGTGTTTATTGTGTTACTATAAAAAACGTCAGAAAATGCTGATGGTTACATGAAGATAAGCCACTTGATATTTGGGGTCCTGTAAATTAAGATGATTGATTTGCATTACATTTTCCCAAGCCAGGGAGAGAGAATAGCCCAAATGAAAAGAAGTGCAGATATCCAAAGCTTCTTTTTCAAAAAAAAAAAAAGAAAAGAGTCAGATCCGACCACAGTTTCCACCAGCAGTGGTAAATCCCAGTCAAATTAGCAGTTTAGGGACAACAGTAGTGAGGAGCAATCAGCTCCACCTGCACAGCATGGTAGGTCAAGTTCTGGTGGCTCCACGTCAGTGTTACCAACTCCTCAGTAAGGAAAGTAGCTATTGGCTGTCCTAAAAGTCGCTAGAAATCGCTAAATGGCGTCATCGCCTAATTTGCATAACTGGCCATTTGCATGTAATTGTAATGGACACTGTAGGAGAGAGGAATAAGTTATTTGATACACATCGAAGGGTTAATATCTCATTTCATGAAACCATCTATACAAAAAATGGTTAAAAATGTTGTAGTTATGGCAAAAAATGTTCATGTTTTACTGTGACTTGTTGTAGGCTCCTAAGTGGAGCATAAGGTTAGAAACTAAACCAAATTTAAGAAAACTAACCCCCCCCCCCCCCAAAAAAAAAAAAAAAAAAAAAAAAAAAAAACAAAAATAAACTTTAAAAGAAAAACAAAACAAAACCTAAGTAACTCTTCCAAAGTGGCTCTTTTGGGTCCCTTTGCAGGTCCCAAGCCTGGATAAAGGAGGAGGGTTGAACATAGAGCTAGCAATTCCACCCCACATAACAGTCTTTTGATTAAATTTGATATTCTAACATTTAACAATACAGGACAAAACTGATTTATGTAATGTGGGTCTAGACAAAATTTAAGTCATGAAGTTATTTTGAGAAGTGATGGCCTATTTCAATGGCAAAATTTAAAAACAAACAAACCAAGAATCAATAGAAGAAAGTTCATTTGTAGTTTTAAACATATTTAGGTTGTTTTTTTTAACTCACTTTTGTCTCTCTCACGACGTTATTCAGGATAACGATTCGATATTAGTGTGACAGTGAAGAAACATTTACATTTACATCCCGCTCTATAAGCCAGGACGGGATCAGTGGCGGTGTTGCACATACGCGATTCATTTGCAGTCTGAACGCGGAGTGGTGTGGGTCTCCTCTCTGCTCTGACTGCAGCTGGGACTGGGCGGTCAGCCTGTGAGTGCTCTGGGATGGAGGAGGGGCTCACGGCAGCACCCGCTGCTTGTTGAGGACAGTAACTGCAGAACGATACATGCTTTCACGTCAAAGTCTCCAAAACACCAGAAAAGTCTCCAATAACACCAGAAAAAGTCGGTAGATTTGTTGCTAGTCGCTTTTGACAAAAAAAAGTCGCCAAGAGGATTTGGAAAGTCGCTAGATTTAGCGAGAAAGTTGCCAAGTTGGCAACACTGCTCCACGTGTCCTCAATAAACATACTTAACTTTAATATGTACTCACACATTTAATGTTTATAAGCATACATAGATCATCATCCTGTTTCCACCAATTAAAAACACAGAAAAGCATAATATTAAGTAAATAATATGGAGTAATGAATCCAGCCTATTGATGTCTCAGTAACAGTTTTTATTTGTGTATTCAGATTCTTCAGCTGACCAGCCACACCCAGCTGAGTCCGATCCAGCAGTGTCTGCAGCATCACCCGCTCACAGTGGTATGTCAAGTGCTGTCACTTACTTCGAGATGTGTCCTCCATAAACAGTTACCTGAAGTTGCCATGTACTCTCATATTTGATTTCATTTAAATGTATGATATTCACTTGTCAATACAATTCAGACCCCACACTAGCATATACTATCTATTCTTTTCAATTCATAACATTATAAAAATACAGAGGAAAATATGTGACACCATACCCAATCTATAGATTTGATGGATATTTTTTATGACTTCAGGTACATCAACTTCAAATTCTTCAGAGGAGGATACAAGGTCTCCACCCATGTCAATAGCCAATGACAGTAATGATGGAGATGCCCATCCTTCACATCCTGCTCCACCTGGACCTCATGGTTTGTTTTGCCAATTTCATCTTTTTTTGTGTCACACTGCATTATGTATTCATATGGAACATTTTGTAATGCTGACTAACTGTCTAACAAATCACTTTGAATGATTCTTGAATAATACTTTCATGCATATGTGATATACCTTGTAATGAATTGTAAGGACTAATCTTGATTATTCATCATTTTCAGATATTTCTACAGTCCAGAGCAGCAGGTCCTACACAGCCTCATCTAAAAGTATTTCCATGAAACAAGCAAGGCGACAGAAAGAGGTGCTTTAGCAGCGACTGGTATAAACATCATCCATGGCCTGAGTATTCCCAGCACCAAGACTCTGCCTACTGTTTTGCATGTCGACATTTCTCTCTGCCGAATACCCCAGAATCTGTATTTACATCACAATTAGGATTTTCTAATCCTAATTGTAGGCAAGGTTCAAAGATGGTGGGTTTAGAGGACATGAAAAGTCAGAGGGTCGTGTCAATGCAATGTTTGCAGGGGGTGAGCATAAGAAGGCAGTGTTTACGGATTCATCCATACTTCATGTCATAAATGAGGCAGACAACAAGAAAGTGCAAGAGAATAAAAAAATACATCAAAACAGTGGCTGAAGTACTTCTTCTGACGGCAACTCAGAATATTGCCCAGAGAGGTCACCATGAGACAGAAGAGGTAAAGAACAGAGGAAATTTTTTAGCTATTTTACAAATGATTGCCAAGCATGACCCACTGGTAAAGAAAAAAATGAGGTGAAGCAGGAATTCTAAGTATAAAAGTAATACCATACAAAATGAAATCCTAGAATGCTTGGCAAATATGGTCCGTGAAGATATAATTCAGGAAGTAAAGGACAGTGAAGTGTTCTCAGTTCTGGCAGATGAAACCAAAGACTTTGGGGGAAAAAAGAGCAGTTATCACTGGTACTTAGGTACTACTCTAACCCCTAATTTACACCAGGCGCGGTTGCGCCGCATTACGGCTGCGCCGCAGCACTCGGAGGAATACGCAGCCATTCTAGTCAATGCTCGTGTTTACACCAGATGCACCGCGGCGCATGTCAGCAGCGTCCCAGAAGCGGCTCGGCGCTCCGCTCCGCAGAGAATACGCAGCAAGTCTATTTTTGACAGATGGCGCGTCAAGCTGCGCAGAGGAGATTGAACCAGACAGGAAGTCCCGACACGAAAAGCATAGTGAATCCGGTCAATTTTCAAAATAAAACATCACGTGTTGACGACGGATCGTATTTCACTTCATTCATTCAACATTACGCCATATGTGGCGACAACAGGTATGTTTCATTATATTGAGATGATTATAGAGATGTATTTTTTAATTAAACAAAGCTTCAAAACTTTGATCCATGACTTTGAAGACTACAGCACAATAAAGAAGGAAATAACAACATTAAACACAATTAAAACATACAAAAAAAGAAACCACATAACTACATAGACTTCTTACTCATGGTAGAAGCACAAAAATCAAGGAAAAATGGCCAAAAATGACGAAGTAAACAAGTCAACATTTCTGAGACGCTCCACTTCTGAAACGCTGCTGGTGTGAATTGAAGTCGCGGGCATGACGGAACAAAACTGCGGCGCAGCCGTGCCTGGTGTAAATCCCGGGTAATGGAGCAGAACACGAAAGCTTTCTTGACTTTCAACAGGTGACACAATTACATGCGGAAGGGCTTAAACACAAAATAATCCACAGTTTGGAAAAGTACAAATACAATCTTGTTGGACAAGGTTACGATGGGGCATCTGTAATGAGTGGGAAACACTCTGGAATGGCAGCCAGAATAAAGGCAGAGGCAAAACATGCTGTTTACATTCACTGTGATGCACATTGCCTCAGTTTAGTACTTGTTGATTGTGTGAACGCAATCCCGGAGGCTAATTGCTTCTTTTCACTACTGCAGAAGCTTTATGTTTATATTTCTGGGTCCTATGTTCACCAGAAGTGGCTGGATGTGCAAAAGGAGGTCAGCCAGTGGATTTGAAGAAGCTCACTGAAACAAGATGGGCATGTAGATACTTGGCCTGCAGGAATCTAATGGACAGATTACCCGCGGTACTTTGTGTCCTGCACAAAATTGATTCAGAAAATAGTGGAGAAAGATCTGTAGATGCTTAAGGTTTGCTAAGTCAGTTAGACCTAAGCTTTGTTAGTCTTCTTGGAACTTTCCGAAGGCTCCTTGGGGATGTTAAGCTGCTATCTGACACCCTCCAATGTCCTTCGCTTGACTTAGCTATAGCAGTGGATTTAGATAAGGCACTTAAAGACTCATTTCAGGAGTACAGAAGTGATTCATCATTTGTTGATGACCTGTGGAAACATATCGTGGAGATTGCCACACAGTGCAGTATAGCTATTGAAGCTGCAAGAGGTATCAAAAAGTAAGCTCCCGATTAGGGACCTACAATAGGTCAGCGATGGTGACAAGGATACCTTTAGGAAGACAATCCTCTACTCCATTGTGGATATCATAGTTGGAGAGATGGACAGGCGTTTCTATACAGAAAACTGTGACATAATGACAGGAATACATGCTCTGGACCCAAAAAGTCAAAGTTTCTTTCAAGAGGGAGCAGTTTTTCGCTTAGGGGAAATTTATGAATGTGATTCTGAGGGTCTCAGTCATGAACTTCACCAAATAAGGAGGCTTTTGCAAAGGAAACACCGAAGTGGGATGCCGAAGTTGTCAAATATTACTGAACTTGCAATATTCCTGGAACCACATAAGAATGTCTTTCACAAACCTTTTCATCTGTGTAAGATAGCCATAGCCCTGCCAATAAGCAGTGCCGCATGTGAGTGCAGCTTCTCAGCTCTCAAACTCATTAAGGCCCATTTGCGCACAACTATGGCAGACAACAGACTGAGCAACCTGGGTGTCCTCAGCATTGAGGTTAGAAGAGCCAAGTTACTTGACATGGAGTTTATCAAGTTTATTAAACGTTTTGCCAGTGATCACAAAAATAGGAGAATTGATCTGATTTAAGATGGATGAACACAGAAGTTGTCTTGTATTATGATCTATGTGAAAGCACTTTGTAGCAGGAGAACTGAACTGTGAAGTGTAAGATAAAAACCAGAGCTAGCTACCTCTATTTTACTTGTTTGAGGTTTACTGTATGTGGAAGCACTTTGTAATAGGGGAACTGAGATGTCAATTTTAAGATATAAGTCACAAGAGCTAGAAATTCCTCTTATTATAATCATATTATTATAATTCCATATTGTTTGTGAGAGTTTAAAAGTTAACATAACATTACTAAAGTACAAACTTTGTTTGGAGTTGAGGTTTGTTTGGTTTATGTTGTTGTTTATTTATAGATTTCGTAATTTAAATGTCTCATATTATGCCCCTTTGATAAGTTTTTATAGGTCTCAGAGGTCCTCAAAACATGCTTTTGAAGTTTCTTTCATGAAACACCACGCAGATCATACAGATCAGCAGGCCTCTATACCCCTCTAATTCAGCCTCTCTAGAAACGAGCTGTTTCTGTGCCTGTAGCTTTAAATACAAATGAACTGTGACTACTCACACCCCTCTCAGGAAGTGGGCGTGAGTTGAACCCTTGAGCCAACACTGATAATGTTTTACGCTGGACGCGGATATGGCTGGTTTCAGACGCCCTGAAATTCAAACGTCCGATTTTGATCCAGAATGTGACACAGACAGAAGCTCCTGCAGAAGTTCAAACTCTGTGGATGCTGCAGGACATTTCTGATGGTAAGTCAACAATTTTGTGTGTTTTGGTACGTTACAGTTAGTTGATGTGTGTGTTGATACAGCGCTAAAATGTAGCTCGGTAGCTAATGCTAACTGTAACTCACTCCGCTTGGTCATTATTGAGGAAAATTTTGGCGAATAAGTGACATTGTAATTTGTGCATGTAGTTAACCGTCATGTCTCCAGTGAGACATGTTAGTACTAGGCTTTGGAATGATAAACCGATATGACCGGATATCCGGTTTTACAGGCGAGAGATACGGCTGTGTCGGTAGCAGACTCCCCAGTCGATAGTAATCAGCCACAAATCCTTAGATGAATCGATTGTAGAGCTATGGATCGGCTATCGCGAGACTAGGAGTTGGTTGCCTGAGGCTTTACAGTTTTCATCTCTAAAATAACACGAGAGCTGACGAAACGACTGTCGCACATGCTCCGTAACATTATCTTCACAACCCAAAGCTAAAAGCACTAACGTCGACGAAAGAACATGCGAAAACATAATGGATGTAAATATTGTCAACAGCACGAGCACCGACGCCAGCGACAGCGCCAGCTTGACCGGTGGAAGTGGTGATTCACAGCGACAGATTTTTCAACGCACCAGGAAAACAAAAGTCAAAGGTTTGGAGCGTGTTTGGATTTTTCAAGAAAGATGGACACTCGATAAAAGCCATGCTATTTGCAAGTTGTGCCGAGCAGCTCTGAAGTACACTGGTAGTACAACAAATCTTGACTTTCATGCAACGAGAAAACACAGAGACGAGTATGGTGATGGTTAAAGACGAGCAACGAGCGGGAGCATGCTAACAGTGCTAGCACACAGTGGAAAACGTATTTTTGACAGTGCCAGAAAGCAAAAATGCTTGTGGAAATGTGGTCTTTTATCTGTTTAAAATAATGTAAGAATGTCATTTTATAGACATGACAAATTTATAGTTTAGATTAAAGTCTACATCAACAAATGTTAACTATCGTATTGTTTTCACACTGTATCGAACTGTATTGTTCTTTAACTGTATCGAATCGTATCGAATCGCTCTGCCTTAAAAATAATATCGTTTTTTAATTGAATCGTAACCTGTGTATCTAGATACATATCGAATCGGCTTCATGCCAGAGATTCCCAACCCTAGTTAGTACTCTTACCTGTGCAGGTGTTACGTTGTCCCAATTACTAACATATTTTGATGATTACTGACAATAAATTATCTTTTTGTTTTGCAATATTCTCAGCAGAGATGCCTATCAAAACAGCGTCCTTTATGTAGCCATGTTTTTTAATATAATACTGAACTTGTTTTGGTATTCACAAAATTTCAGTATCATCATTTAATATAATTTTATCATCAGTTTTCTGAGGTTGAGGCTGTGTGCAGTGGTTTGTAAACTACACTGTTATGTCTCCACATGAACATGCAACAGTTTACTTGTTTACAAAGTTCCAACATTATGTGTTTGAAATTTGTCAAAGCTTCCTGCTCATCCACCACAGCTTGTTCTAATGCCTGTCAGGTCTGAATTTCATAGGCCTTACATTTTTGTTACATTTTTCTAAATTGGATGTGCTCACAACAGACCTTAGAATGAGAATGACTCTGAATGAGCTGCATAATTATTTTAAAATCAATATTTTGTGTCAAATGTATTTATCATGGTAAGTTACTGTATATGAAACAGGATAATGTACAGTGAGCAGGTCAGTATTGTGAAATAAACTCCTTGAGGATGAATTAACTCCACTTTGTGTCTGGGCCTTGCCTCAGCCTGTCAGGGTTTATTTCACAATACTGACAGAAAAAAATTTCACAATCTATTGTAACTCTTGTATTATGAAGTTAATATGTCAGATTCTTTGCATTTGCTTTACATGACTTCAGTGGTTCATAACATTACAGTGTTCACAAAACATTGTGAATGGAGAAACACATCCCATAATAAGTAGATACTGTGCATATTAAACATGAATTCACAGGAGATCATTTTTACACCATGAAGCATTTATTGAATCACAGATATATCACAACATATAACATGTCAAATGATGTACCTATTATCCATGACAGTAAAAAACTGGAAATTCACTGAATCCACATGAAAAAAATGTTTGACACATCAAATATTGATGTTTGTGAGGCTACAATGCTAACTGGACATCTTTTCCTCTTGTTTCAGTCGTTACAGGTATCAGCCTATCAGAGTGTTGTGAGCTGGTGCTTCCTCGTCACTCCAGTCTGGTTCTTCAGATTCTCACCATGTTTCCTGGTGCCCAGGGCCGCTATGTTGGATTCAGACCTTCCCTTAGTTGAACCAGGACACACAGCTGGTGACGACCTCCTCCTTGTCTCACTCCTCATACTGTGCACTCAGGTCCTCTGGATCTGGGTCCAGAAGGACTTTCTCAAAGATGAGGTTTGTCAAGTCAGCCACATACCCTGTGCAATATTACACAAAAGGTTTTGTTTAGACTTAAAAAAAAAAAAAAAAAAAAAAAAAAATATATATATATATATATATATATATATATATATATATATATATATATGTATATGTATATGGTTGTGTGTGTATTTATATTAATTTTTATAATAGTTTTCTGTTTTTTTTGTTGAAACTTTTACAACAAAAAATGTGACAGTGCAACTGTAAATACAACATGTACATGACTTATTTTAGTGACAAATAAAAAGAACGTAACACTTACAAAACGTCGGCTCAGTCTTCACTGGTTTTGCTCTGCATGCTCCTCTCATGGCCTTTGGGAACTTTGCACTTTGAAGAGTTGGTCTCCACCAGATGTGATGTGTGGTTTTTCAGCATTTGTAAAACATGTCAGCCAGGCAGAGTCTGGAAGTACAGCAGTACAGAGAAAATCAAAGATGTAAATCATGACAAACTGTACACATTTTAACAAGTTCAACATAACTACAATTCCATTTACCTGCACAGCTTTCCAAGAAATGGAAACAACATTCTTTTGTGTAAAACAAAGGACGATGCTGTGGAAAGCCTCAGATGAAGTCTGGTGGAGGGGCTCAGTTTTGTAACAGCCATCTTGTTGGTCAGCATCTTCTCCAGCTTGTAGAAGGCAGCAGCTGCTAAAAAAAATACAATATAGTACTAATAACTAATGACAGTATGTGTGATGAATTTATAAACCCAATTGAATGAATCTGTCAGTGTGATTATCTTAACAGAATAATTCTGATCAATACTACTCACAGTCCTTACTGATCTACCCGTTTTTTTTTCTTTTTTTTTTTTTTAATTCCTACAATTCATAGGAAACATTTCTTCTTAGAAATGAAAGATAAATGTGATATGTTGCAGTGCAGAATTTAAAAAAAACACTATTAGGTATCAATTATCTCATCACGTTACACTGTAACTGTAACAACACCAAGGGTCTTGCAAATGCTACTGAGACGATATGTGTCATCATACACTGCTATGAGCCTAATACATTTATAATAACAGCTACTGTGTGTGTGACATGGTCATTGTTACAATACACAATGCCCTTTTTGTGAATAAAAAACGATAACTCATGTAGTCACATGATTTTATGAATTGTATTGATATCAAAGCAGAACAGTCGTTGTTATGGACGCGTCCCTCTCCTTCTCCTGCATGTCCTGCACCCCCACTGAGTTGTTTGTAATGTAATGCAAGACTACTGTTACCATACTGTCCTTTAGCACGTGCGCATCAGTGGGGAAGCAATGTTAACACTGAATAGAGGGGGGGGGGGTTGCGAGGAAGCTGTTGAGCCGGAGAAATAAAACTAAACTGACTGTTTCACTTCTTACATTCTAAGCACAAATAAACACAACCGCATACCTGCGCTAATCACAACACCCAATTTTGTCTGAATACAAGATTCTCGGCTTTATTTTGCAGCAGGTCACTTCACATTTCAGGTATGACAAACTTAGCAGCTTAGTGCTAATCTAAGTTATACAGCAGGGGTGGGGAACCTTTTTCATATCAAGGGCCATTTCAATTTTTATAAAGTCCTCCGAGGGCCATACTATTATGAACACATACCTAGGGATGCAAAATAAAGACGGGAAAAAAGTCTATAACCACTGTGTTACTAAGCCTCATGATTGCTGCATTTCTACGCATGTCAGACTCACCTAATGTGATGGTTGGAACTGTTTCTCTTTGGCTAGGCATCTGATGTCAGCTGGCAGTGATGATGATGCTACTCGAAGCTGGTTTTCCAAGTTTTGGTCAGTCAGTCTTGAGCGGAAGCGAGTCTTTGCAAGTGTCAGTTTTGAAAAGAAACTGTTCACAGCGGTACGTTGTCCCAAACAGAGATGCAAACTTCAGGGCATGTCTCCTCAGGATGGGAAAATCCTCAGCACAAACGTACAGTTTGTAAAAGTCCAGCAGAGAGAGGTTGTTGTACTTAGCTTTGAGCTCGTTGTTGTTTTGCAGCTCAATTATTTCCATTTGGAGGTTGTCTGGCACATCAGATGGTTGCACATTAAACAGCATAGCAAACAGGTCCAGTTCCCTTTGTATATTTTTCACATCATGAAACCTTTCATCAAATGCCTGAATGAGCTTTGCACACTCACCAGCATATTCAGTTGTAACATCACACTTTTGTTCTTGCAAGGTGGGAAAGTGCACAGTGTTTCCCCTTTCCTTTTGTCCTTGCCACAGCCTTAACTTCACTTCAAATGATTTCACATTTGAAATCAGAGAGCTGACGAGCTGGTTGGGGCCTTGCAGCTTGATGTTTAGCTCTGACAGGTGCTTGGTGATGTCCACCATGAAGGCCAGATCACTGAGGAACTTGCCATCACTGAGTTCCATGACAGGTTTCCCCTTCATCTCCATGAAGTGTCTGACTTCTTCCCGCAGTGTATAAAACCGTGCGAGCATATTTGCACGACTCAGCCACCACACTTCACAGTGATAAACCAGATCACCGTACTCTGACTCAAGCTCGCTGAGTAGCTCCTTGAACTGGCGGTTGTTCAGCCCTCTGCTTTTGATGAAGTTTATGGTGGAAACGACAGTTTTCATCACATTGTTAAGCTTCAGGGAATGTGCACACAGACTCTCTTGATGTATAATGCAGTGGCATACAACTAAATCACTTGGATCCAGACTCAGACGGCTCATTTCTTTTTTGACTAATGCAGTCAATCCTTTTTGCGCGCCAACCATTGCGGGTGCTCCATCAGTGGCGATGCCGCTCAACTTCTCAAATGGCAGTTCAAATTTGTTCATGGCCAGAACAACTTCATTGAACAAATCCTCACCTTTAGTAGTGCCATGCATGGCTTGCAAAGACAGCAACTCCTCCTTTGTTTCAAACTCGGCCGTAATCCCACGCACAAAAATGGCAAACTGCGCTGTGTTTGTGATGTCTGTTGTCTCATCACAGGCCAGAGAAAAATACTCAAAGTCTCTTGCAGTGTCCTTCAGTGTTTTTTCAATATTTTGTGCCATATCAGTAATCCTGTCTGCAACGGTTCTTCGAGACAAACTGACGCTTTGAAACAATTTCACTTTGTCGGGCGCGAGCAGCTCCGCGGTGGCTACGAGGCACTCCTTCACAAACTCTCCTTCGGCATGAGGTTTCAGCTTTGTGGCTATTAATTCACTCACCACAAAACTTGCACGTGTAATATTCTCTCTGTCAGTATGTGGTCGTGTGAAAGCTGCTTGTTGAGCACCCAAACTCCGACGAAGAGCGTTAATTTTATCCAAACGCATTTGTCCTTTCAACTCGTCGAGTTTAGCATGTTTCGAGCTGTAATGGCGCTTGACATTTGCCTTTTTCATCACTGCCAGCGCCTCGCCACAAACTAGGCACACTGGCTTCCCTTTCACTTCAACAAAGAAAAAATCATTTGGCCATTTTTCCTGGAATACGCAGCATTCTGCATCCACCTTCCTTTTCTTGACAGTCGCCATGAAGTATCACTTGTCATCCGTGTCGATCACTCCGGCCCGCTGCATCACATGCTGCATTCACTGACCCTGACGTTGACTCGGACATACATAACCATCTGTTTTATCTCAGAAAACGAATGGCTGTCGATATTTTTTTTCCCTGATTTTTTATTTATTCATACTATAAGTGCATATATAAAACATAAAATTTTTATTGTGTTGCGGGCCGGTAGAAATGGTCTCGTGGGCCGTATACGGCCCGGAGGCCTAAGGTTCCCCACCCGTTATACAGCATCGCCAGACAGAGAGAGGAGGCGTCCGTAACAACAGAGCAAGCAACACAAACTGGCAGCATATTGTCACACAAAAAGTGACATGAAAAATACATACCGGCATCCAACTTATTACTCTGTTTAGTTAATTAGCTTCATATGAGGCTTAACAGATTATCGCGACTCTCCCTCAATATTATACTCCAGCGCGTTAGCGCCTACAGTAGATGCTACACATATTAGCTGCGATGCTAGCGCCATATCGACCGGCTAAATACACAGTATAAAAGCAGCATAAACGTGATAAAACTTACCGCTGCCACTTTTGAAGTTGGGCCACAGACAGTCGGTATTGATCCATCCAGCTTTAGTCTCGAAGTGAATCCTGCTTTGTACTGGCCCTTGTTGAAGAAGCAGTCCAATGTTAAATACATAGCACACAGCTGCACCACTTTACCGAGTGTTTTGGGGATATTTCCATCAAAAATAAAATTAATCCACCGGGTCTTCTATGGGTCAGAAGAGAAGAACAGATGAAGACTTTTGTGCTCCTTCCTGCAGCCAACAACAGAGCAGTTGTTGTGCTTTGCTCAAACTTTTTATACTACAACTTCATTTGTTTACCGGATCATGTGTTAGCGGGGGAAAAAAATGGCGACCGGGAGGTGGACTCTCAGGTTTTCAGTGGGTGGCAGCACAGGGAGAGCTACCTGCCCAGAGTAGGCAGCCCCCTCTATGACGTCAATAAACAAGGGCTAAATCCAAACGGAGTGTTTTGGCCTGCATTCACTGAGAGGTGGAGCAAGCAACTGTTCTCATATCAGGGGAGTCTGTAGGCAGGCCGGGGACACATATTTTCACTAGAAAACCTTGAAAAAGTGCATTTTGCATAATATGGGACCTTTAACTTATATACTATTGTAATTCACTTTTGTTTGAATAAAAAGTTAATTGAATCATTAGTTTGACATGTATCATTTTTTATATATATATATATACTGTATACTTCATGTTAAAAGCAGATGGATTTTGCTACACTAACATGGGAAGAGATGAGGGCTTTATTCCACTATAAGGAAATGGCTCCGAGACAATGTGTAGCCTATCCTGAACATAATTACTGATTATTGAAATACACCACATTCCAAATTATTATGCAAATTGTATTTAAGTGTCATAAATATTACATTTTTTGTTTTTCAATTAAACTCATGGATGGTATTGTGTCTCAGGGCTCTTTGGATCACTGAAATCAATCTCAGACACCTGTGATAATTAGTTTGCCAGGTGAGCTCAATTAAAGGAAAAACTACTGAAGGACGTTCCACATTATTAAGCAGACCACCATTTTCAAGCAATATGGGAAAGAAAAAGGATCTCTCTGCTGCCGAAAAGCGTGAAATAGTTGAATGCTTTGGACAAGGTATGAAAACCTTAGATATTTTAATCTTAAGTGTGATCATCATACTGTTAAGAAATTTGTGGCTGATTCAGAGCACACACGGGTTTGTGCAGATAAAGGCACAATGAGGAAGGTTTCTGCCAGACAAATACATTGGATTAAGAGAGGAGCTGCTAAAATGCCATTGCAAAGCAGCAAACAGGTATTTCAAGCTGCTGGTGCCTCTTGAGTCCTGTGAACATCAAGGTGAAGGATCCTCCAGAGGCTTGCAGTTATGCATAAACCTTCTATTTGGCCACCCCTAACCAATGCTCACAAGCAGAAACGGCTGCAGTGGGCCCAGAAATACATGAAGACTAATTTTCAAACAGTCTTGTTCAGTGATGAGTGCCGTGCAACCCTGGATGGTCCAGATGGATGGAGTAGTGGATGGTTGGTGGATGGCCACCATGTCCTAACAAGGCTGCGACATCTGCAAGGAGGTGGTGGAGGTGGAGGAGTCATGTTTTGGGCCGGAATCATGGGGAGAGAGCTGGTCGGCCCCTTCAGGGTCCCTGAAGGTGTGAAAATGACCTCTGAAAAGTATGTGGAGTTTCTGACTGACCACTTTCTTCCATGGTACAAAAAGAAGAACCGTGCTTTCTGTAACAAAATCATCTTCATGCATGACAATGCACCATCTCTTGCTGCAAGGAATACCTCTGCATCATTGGCTGCTATGGGCATAAAAGGAGAGAAACTCATGGTGTGTTTTTTTTTTATCAAGTTTGGTTTGTTATAAATGTGAGAAATTGAACATGATAGTAGTTGGAATTAAATTCAGTACTAATGAGCTCCATATCAAAACATTAACCTTCTGGATAGTCACAACTTCCACTGGGACATGCGGGCTCCAACCTATGAATAGACAAGATCAGGTGTAAATTATTCAGAATTTTAGCTTTTGTGAGTTTCTCCAAAAATGTAGATGCAGCCTATTTATCTATATTGTTATAAAGCTGCATGTTTATGTGTTATTATGTTAATAATTAAATCACTTCATTAACACTAGAAAGGCCAGAATTCCAAACCTACTAGAACGGCCATAGGCGGTCATTTTGACCTCTAGAATCCAAACTTAATAATGTTTTACAATATACAGATTAATGCATTCATTGTCTTAGGATGTCTTTAAAAAAAAACAAAAAAAAACACCTAAATGCATATTTTAACAAATTTAATTCAGGCATATCAATATTCATATCATCCCATATATCAAACCGTAATTATTGCATATTATATTCACACCAGTGTTTGACAAATTCATTCATTCATAACTCAGAACAAGAAAATTATTTCAGAAAATAACCATTAAAAATATATTATTTCTTTAGGAAACATTTTTAAAGCACTTATAACACATAAAATTATTTTTAAAAAGGTGGAAACAAGCTGATCTAAAACAAAAGAGCCAAGAACAAAGTTTAGACTACAACCATAAAACAATTTTATATTAACTAATTAAACAATAGTGCATGTCTATTTAACATATAGGCTTAAGATTTGGTTGGTCTGTTCCAAATAATATCTGAATAACTGAGAGAAATCCACACTAGTGTTACAAACGTCTCCACTCTCCCCTATTCACTGTCAACGCACGTTGACTCCTCTCCTTGCGCAATTTACACACAGCTTTGCAGCATTTTCCGCAGGTGCTGAATATTTTAGTAGCCACGTCTTTTTCCTCCATATGAACTCCTCATCACTTTCTGATGAGAATGAAGTATGTTCAGTCCAAGAAAGGTCGCTGTCACTTTCCACCTCAGATAGCTCCCCTGCATCAGAATCGCCGCTGTCCAAGTTCTGAAGTAGCGCCAAGGCCTTGGTAAGTGTCAGGTCTCTCCTCGGTCTTTCAGACATTTTCTTTATTTCTATCTCTCTGTCTCCCTATCTGTCTATCTCTCCATCTCTGTCTAATAATAACGTGAATGCGGGAAAGGCTATTTTTGTTGTCATTTATGTAATTTATGTAAAAACAACTTTAAAAAAATATACATACACTTTTGTGAAAAGTCAAGAACCAGCAGGCTTTTATTTTTTTATTCCACAAAGTTATTGCACATGTAAATTTCAAAACGGTCAAAATGACCGTCGTGGCCGTTCTAGTGTTAAAATAAACAAGATTTTTGTTTTCAGTAGAGGTGAACAGAGACGTCATTATTTGTGTCTATATCAACCAAGAAAATGATTTCTCTGTATCTGTATTCGGATTATCGTTCTTCCTATTGTATGGTACGAGGCCCGAGGGAGCGAGCAGTAGCATCCAATCAATATGACAACTGCATCCACAGATGAAATCTCAGCAGGACGGGAGAACAAAATGGGTAAAAGATCACTGAGAGAGAGCTCTAATCCATTAACTCTAGTGTTTACTGAAGGGGTAAATAGGACTGCTAAATTTGATCTCTGTTCTGTCATACACTGCGGGGCCAACCAAAAGGGGCACATCTGGTCAGACAAATATGTATGTGAGACAAGTGGGGACTGTGGACCGTACACAAATACCTGGGGATGTAACTGCCCACAATGGGACTATGTGATTTGCAATTCTGGACCTGATAATTGGGGGTATAGGCCAACCAAAGCCTCTCAAGGATCAACACCACTCTTGGACCAAATGACAATTTTTAAAGGGTCAAGCCTAACTAACTGTAACAATGATAACTGTAACCCACTACTGCTAACTCTCAAAAATCCACGAACAGGTGATAGTGGATGGTATGTTTTAGGGGCTTACAAGTCAGGAACAGACCCACTAGGGCGATTTAGAATACAGGTAAATAAAAAACCGGCCCCTACTCCTGAACCATTAGCATCACAAGCTGTTGTTACTTATCTAAACCTTACCAATTTAACACTGATAGACAGAGTAACTATTGAAACAGGATTTGTAGACGTGAACGAATGGTTGCGGTGGTTGATCTATACTGCTCAAAATAATAGGCCGAATAAGACTAATTGTTTAGCATGTGCAACGGCCAGACCTGGGTTAGGCACAGTTCCATTTCTCTTAGATAACCAGAATGATCCCAAAGGGTTCCACTGTATCCTTAAACTATTCACTATCTCCCACCCTCCTACTGACTGTACCACCCTACACTATCTGTTCCCCCCAACTGCAGTAACGCGACCTCCTTACTTCAGCCCATATGCAGGACATTACACCTGCATTAGAAGGACAGGTACGGGGCAGGATGTGGGAGAGCTGTCGTGGTGTAATGTCACTCTGTCTGCTAGAAATACAGGCATTCAAGATTCATGGCTGAAGAATCAGACTATTTCTCGAGCTGACGTATGGTGGTATTGTGGGGGACGAGTACTTCGATCTGTTCTGCCTTATGATTGGAAGGGGAAATGTGCTCTGATCCAACTGGTCATGTCTTTCTATGTTCTGCCATTAGCAGACTTTGTCACACAGAAACATACATTCAAATTACATAGAGAAAAGCGCTCAACCTCCGCTCCATTGGGTTCATTTGACTCACACGTGTACATTGATGGAATAGGCGTACCCCGTGGTGTTCCTGATGAATATAAAGCACGTAACCAAATTACTGTGGGTTTTGAATCTTTATTCTTCTGGTGGGCTACAGTTAACAAGAATGTAGACTGGATAAATTACATCTGTTACAATCAGCAGCAATTTGTAAACTTCACCCGTGACGGCTTTAAAGGTATAGCTGAGCAATTAGAGAAAACTAGCTTGATGACATGGCAGAATAGAATGGCTCTGGATATGCTGTTAGCTGAAAAAGGGGGTGTTTGCAAAATGTTTGGTGACATGTGTTGTACATTCATTCCTAATAATACTGCACCTGATGGTAGTATCACACGGCAAGGTCTGCAAAATTGATCGTGGCCTAAAAATACACCAGGCCCGGATGAAATGCTTGGCACAGGAGAACACAGCACAACGCGCAGGATTCATGCCTGGTGAGACGCAGGAGGAGCCCGGCTCGGAGACAACCCACAGAGCCCAGAACCTCCAAGTGCTTAACACTCCAACTCCTAGCAGAGTAGTCCAGCATCATCGGATCAAATGGCCTCAAGCAAAGCAGCACAGGCTGTGGCAACAGTTTGATGAGGATACATCTGGAATCATCAACGCAACAGCAAAAGGAGATGCAGAAGGACGACTCAAGAGCCTGACCACCATCATCACAAGCTTTGGAGCTGAGAGGTTTGGTGTTGAGGAGCCAAAGTCCAGCAAGCCCACCTACACCAACAGCCGTAGGGCAGATAAGATCCACCAGTTGCGAAAAGAGCTGCGGATGCTGGCTAAGCAGTTCAAAACAGCAGCTGAAGAGGAGAAGCCACCTCTTGCTGAGCTCCGGCACACCATCCGGAAGAAGCTCATGACCCTGCGTAGAGCGGAATGGCACAGGAGGCGGAGGACTGAGAGAGCCAGGAAGCGAAGTTCCTTCATAGCCAACCCCTTTGGCTTTACAAAGAGGCTGTTAGGACAGAAGCGCAGTGGGCGTCTTGACTGTTCTAAGGAGGAGATAGACAACTACCTCTACAACACCCTCCGCGATCCAGACAGAGAGCAAGAGCTAGGACCACAGAGAGCCCTCCTGGACGTACCACCCCCTCTAGTGGAGTTTAACATCGCAGAACCCACCTGAAAGGAAGTCCAGGAGATGGTAACATCAGCCAGAGCGAGCTCTGCTCCAGGTCCCAGCCAAGTACCCTACAAGGAGTACAAGCGCTGTTCAAAGCTCCTCAGAATCCTCTGGAAGCTGCTGCGAGTGATTTGGCGAAGAGGGACCATCTCGGATCAGTGGAGACAGGCAGAGGGAATTTGGATTCCCAAAGAGGAGAATTCCACCAAGCTGGAGCAGTTCCGATCCATCTCACTTCTCAGCGTGGAGGAAAAGATCTTCTTTAGCGTCCTTGCCAGAAGGATGACGGGCTTCCTCCTCAAGAATAAGTACGTTGACACATCAGTACAGAAGAGTGGCATTCCCGGAGTGCCCGGATGTCTGGAACATACCGGAGTGGTCACCCAGCTGATCAGGGAGGCACAAGAGGGGAATGGAGACCTGGCGGTGCTTTGGCTCGACCTTGCCAACGCATATGGGTCAATCCCCCACAAGCTTGTGGACACCACTCTGGACCGACACCACATTCCCGGCAAGATCAAGGACCTCATCCTGAACTATTATGGGAACTTCAGGCTGAGAGTTACATCAGGGAGCATAACATCCGACTGGCACCGGCTTGAGAAAGGGATCATAACTGGCTGTACGATCTCAGTTATCCTGTTTGCCCTTGCCATGAACATGTTGGTGAAGGCAGCTGAGATCGAGTGTAGAGGCCCCTTGTCTAAGTCTGGAATTCGGCAACCCCCCATCCGAGCCTTTATGGACGACTTGACGGTTACAACCACATCAGTGCCGAGATGCAGGTGGATTCTACAGGGCCTGGAGAAGCTCATCTGCTGGGCTAGGATGAGCTTTAAACCAACAAAATCCAAGTCCATGGTCCTGAAGAGAGGAAAAGTGGTGGACAAGTTCTGCTTCCTTGTTGATGGAACAACAATACCATCAATCACTGAGAAGCCAGTCACAAGCCGAGGCAAGACTTTTGACTGCAGCCTCAGAGACACAGCGTCCATCCAAGCAACCATCACGAAGCTGGAATCTTGGTTGTCTGCGGTAGACAAGTCTGGCCTACCCGGCAGGGTCAAGGCATGGTTGTACCAGCATGGCATCCTGCCACGTATCCTTTGGCCGTTGTTGGTGTACGAGGTGACTATGTCTACAGTAGAGACCCTGGAGAGAAAGATCAGTTCCTATCTCCGAAGATGGCTGGGTCTGCCACGCAGTCTCACGAGCGCAGCACTGTACGGCAGGAGCAACAAACTCCAGCTTCCCTTCAGCAGCCTGGAGGAGGAATTCAGGGTCTCTCGTACGAGAGAGGCACTGGTCTACCGAGACTCCAACGATACCAGAGTGGCATCAGCAGGCATTGTGGTTCGGACAGGCAGGAAGTTCAAAGCTCAAGAGGGACTGGAGCTGGCGGAGTCTCGACTGAGACACAAGGCTTTGGTGGGCATGGTGGCAATCGGACGAGCAGGGCTGGGTGCCATCCCACAGCCACGGTACGACAGGGTCCAGGGCAAGGAAAGATGGGATCTTGTCCTGGAGGAGGTGCGGGCAGGTGTTGAGGATGTGAGGACCAACAGGATGGTGAGCATGTGGCAGCAGGGAGCATCAATGAGGTGGGAAGGTGCGCTGGAGAGGAAGCTGACCTGGAATGACATCTGGAAGGCAGAGCCACAGCGCATTAAGTTCATGGTCCAAGCTGTCTACGACGTGCTACCAAGCCCAGCTAACCTGCATGTTTGGGGAAAGAGTGACCTTCCAACTTGTCCTCTCTGTCCAGGAAGGGGCACGCTGGAGCACATCATGAGCAGCTGCCCCACAGCTCTTGGAGGAGGTCGTTACCACTGGCAACACAACCAGGTACTGAAAGTGGTGGCTGAAACCATTTCCAGTGTAGTGGCTAACAACAAACACGCCGGAAGTCGATACCCTTCGTGAAGGCCGGAGAGAAGCCAAGTTCACAGCCAACACCATCGGCCAGTCTTCTCTCAGTGGCATCAGACTGGGAACTGCGAGTTGACTTGGGCAGGCAGCTCAAGTTCCCAGAACACGTAACACCAACTTCTTGAGACCAGATGTGGTGCTGACATCTGCCTCTTCGAAGCAAGTCCTCTTATCGGAACTGACAGTTCCTTGGGGAGGACCACATGGAAGAGGCAAATGAGCGCAAGCGACTCAAGTACCAGGAGCTCATTGAAGAATGCCGGAGGAGAGGCTGGAAAGCCAGATGTGAGCCAATAGAGGTGGGATGTCGGGGCTTCGCTGCACGCTCCCTGTGCAGGGCCTACAGCCTTCTGGGAATCTCAGGAGCTGCAAAGAGGAGAGCCATTAAGTCCGCCACAGAGGCTGCAGAGAGAGCCTCCAGGTGGATTTGGATTAAAAGGTCTGAAAAGTGGGCCAATGCTGCTGGGACACAAGCCGGGGATTGATCACCCCGGCTGGGTCGCCTGAGGGAGGGTGTCTGATGTTGTGAGACGGGAAAAACACCCGAGGATCTCAGGAAACAACATCACTGATGATGTGTCCCAGCGCATCCGTAGATGTATCTATACACCTGATGGTAGTATCACTAGAGCAATCCAAGCATGGTTTCCGCGGGGTCATAAAAAGTCATAAAAAGTCTTAAATTTAAAAATTAAAATTTTAGGCCATAAAAAGTCTTAAATATGTAGGGATTTTCTATACAAGGTCATAAATAACGTTTAGTTACGTCTTAAAATTATTTGCTTGTTTATTCATTGGTTCCATCATCGCCTTTTCCTTCCGAGAAATGCCTCGAGAAATGCACTAACGGCGGCATTCATTCGTTCCTCTTGTAGTTCTGTCTGGGGAATTCCAGAACTACAAGGTCCATGCTATGGGTCCATGCTGACTTCCCGTAAGGAATTAATCGCCAGACATCCACAGAAACCCACCAACGCCAAAGAGTACTTCTGTAGACGGGCTCTGGTACTCCCATATTCTTTAGCTAACGCGGTATCAACAGAGAAGGATGGGGAAGTGCACTTTTAATGAAGTCTGGCTCGATGATGATGCATTTAAAACCTGGCTTAAGGGGGGGATTAATGTGTGTGCATTTCGCAACACATCATGTACTAAATGGCTGCTGCACCTTAAGGCTCAGACTAGTGTATTATCGAGGTATTAATTTTTTTAGGCGGAAAATGTTATTTCAGCACTATCAACATTATAATGAACACAATATACGGATATCACAGAAGTACTCTGACTTACATGTATGTATATATAAGTAACCCTGATTTCTATTATTTACACTTTGCTGATTTTTGTCTGTGTTATGAGCTATGTTTTGTGTTATGACTTTTATTATTTACACTTTTATTCATTTTTTGTTTTCCTATTGATATTCTATTCTATTCTATTCTATTCTATTGATATTCTGTTGATATTCTTCTGTATATATATAAAGTAAAAACAGGAGGGAAATGTTGGAAAAATATGACGTTATACTTTATATATCATGTGCAGGCGTGTGAAGAAGGTTCAACATGTCCGTACGAATGTGTGATAAAGGAATCTCTTGTGTTATCAAAGACACCATGTTCATCTTCCCTTGTAAGATACACAGCTTACCTCACAGAACCAGAACGTCAGCAGGAATATCAAATCTCCGCCCGTTTTGCTGTATAAAAACCTCATGTTAACACTGTATCTTTGAACAATTACATTGCAGACTTTGTGTGTAACTTGTTCCCTTGCATGCAAGTTTTCATTAAATATCCTACTCTTTTGAATCTCAGACTTTGTTCCTGTGTCTTTTGTAGAATTTCTCTAACAATCCGCATGGTTTGTACTGTTACATTAAATCTGGCAAATGTTTTATTTTCTAATCCTATGTGCCCACAAAGCATCAAAGTGATTTAATATAGGCATATAATTCATTTGAAAATCTTAACAAAGTTTTATGAATTGTCTGAAGCCCACCACCACCTTCCATTTAACAGGGAAGTGTTAAAAAATTAGAAATTATTTTTTTTAAATCAAAAGTTTCAGTTTTGCAAATAGAAATAGAAACTATACAGAATAGATACACAAGTATTTAAAAATATCCGGGGGCGGCACGATGGCACAGGGGTTAGTGCTGCCGCCGCACAGCAAGAAGGTCCTGGGTTCGACTCCTCGAGCCAGCAGGGCCTTTCTGTGTGGAGTTTGCATGTTCTCCTCGTGTTTGCGTGGGTTCTCTCCGGGTACTCCGGCTTCCTCCCACAGTCCAAAGACATGCAGCAGGTTAATTGGTGACTCTAAATTGCCAGTAGGTGTGAATGTGAGAGTGAGTGGTTGTTTGTCTCTATGTGTCGGCCCTGCGATGAACTGGCGGCTTGTCCAGGGTGTACCCCGCCTCTCGCCCAATGTCAGCTGGGATAGGCTCCAGCCACCCGCGACCCTCACGGATAAGCGGTTACAGAAAATGAATGAATGAATGAATAAAAATATCCGTCAGTTGAAGGGAATAACCGTGGTGCATTAAATCATAATCGATTAAGGTAGATGTGGTCTTTTTCAACTCTGCCAACATGATCATGGAGCTGACCTTTTCTGAATAACAATGATTAACTTCAGATAGAGGAAATATCCATTTCCATTGCTTTATTTGTGCTTTCCCAAACAGTGTTTGGCGACTTTCTCGCTAAATCTGGTGACTTTCCAAATCCTCTTGGCGACTTTTTTTGTCAAAAGCGACTAGCGAGAAATCTAGTGTCATTCACCAATTTTCGCATATCTGTTATTGGAGACTTTTCTGGTGTTTTGGAGACTTTGGAGACATGAAACCATATCGTTCTGCAGTTACTGTCCTCAGTGAGCAGCGGGTGCTGCCATGAGCCCCTCCCCCGTCCCAGAGCACTCACAGGCTGTCAGTCTCACAGTAGCCTCGCGCAGCAGTCCCAGCTGCAGTCAGAGCAGAGAGGAGACCCACACCACTCCGCGTTCAGACTGCAGATGAATCGCACATGCGCAACACCGCCACTGATCCTGTCCTGGCTTATAGAGCGGGATGCAAATGTAAGGCTTAGTTCACACGGCAGGTCTTAATGCTCAATTCAGATTTTTTACACAGATCCGATTTTTTTGTTTGGCGGTTCACATTACTTTTTAAATGTGACCTATATTTGATTGATTCCCGTGTGAACAGTCCACGGCCCTGAACAGACCCGTATGCGCAGAAGAACAATAACAAAGATGTCAGGACTAGGGATTAATATTTTTCCCGGAAATTAGACTTTGCGTCATGCATGCCAGCATAACAGCGAATTTACCAGGAGGAAACGAAGAGAAAAGATTTTCAAGAGAGGAGACCGACCTCCTGGTTCGAGAAGTGAAAACACGAGAGCACGCAATATATAGAGACAGCAATCGGGATTGAGGAGCAGTTACGCAGTCCGTGCTCCTCCTTCTTCTCCTCTTCCTCCTCATCCTTATATCCAGCTCCCATCCTCGCCCCTCTGTCCCGCTAACACTACTGTAGATGGAGGAAACAGAATCAGAAAGTGTTTCTGAAGTTTGAATTGCGTAAAATTACACACGGGTATATCCAACCAGCTCTAATAGAAGCACACAGACCAATTTTCTCCCCTGGTCGGGCCGGTCTTTGCTATCAGATATAACGTCTTAATCATTTTGTATGATATGAATCATAATTGTTTCATCCTTGCTTTTCTGGATCCCAATAAACACGCAGACACAAAGAGAACAGCTGTTCCAGTTGTCATGCTGCCTGATCTGTTTAAGACGATCTGACAGTTGTGATGAGTTGCGCGCACTTTGCAGGTCTGTTGAGATTTATCGGGCTTTACAATTATAATAATAATTCTTTTTTCCTTATCAGTGAGATTACCACAAGGTCAGACTCGGATCATGCATGTGCTTCTTAATCATGTGTTAATCAATAGGCTGTGTTGTGTTTTACCGATACACAGCATGCACGCACACATATCTGCTCCATGTTTTATGACAGTAAACTGTCACCCTACATTTTTCTGAATATATTTTAATATGTTCTGAAAGATAAATAAATAAAAAAATAAATAAATACAACTTCTTGATTACATTTCCCGTTTCCCGGGATTAAACCCTAGTCAGGATGTCACGCGCAGCTGTAGTTACCGCCAAGGAACCAGCTCTAAAGTGACATAAAAGTCACATTAAACGCGACATGACTGTTCAGACAGCGGGCGTGTTGCAAAATATCAGACAGGTATCCGATATAGTACCACCTCTGAAAGCGACCCAGGTTGGAGTTTAAAAAATCAGATTTCATGTGACTTGAGCTGTTCACACGGTCATGAAAAAATCAGACCTGGGTCGCATGTAGGCAAAAAGATCGGATTTGGGTCACATTTCACTGCCGTGTGAACTAGGCCAAAATGTTTCCTCACTGTCATACTAATATTGAATCGTTATCCTGAATAACGTTGTGAGAGAGACAAAAGTTAGTAAAAAAACACCCTAAATGTGTTTAAAACTACAAGTGAACTTTCTTCTGTTGATTCTTGGTTCGTTTGTTTTTAACCCTCAGAACCTGTTGGGCCCATTTTTGGACAATTTAAATTTAATTTGGTTGTCATTTTGTCTGTGATCATGCTACAATGTTTGTAGGTTGCAGAGGGGTGGCTTTTGCAAGGTACATCATGCTCCTAAAAGATCTCCTGTCTGCACCTTATAATACTCCTTTTATCGCATTGGGACCTTCTCTCCTGATATGGCCAAAAATGGGCCCAATAGACTTCCATTGAAAATAGCAAAAACCACACATTTTCACTTATGGGTTATTTTTTCCCAGAAACATAATTTCTATATTTTCATGGTTCAAATCATTACAGGGGAAGTCAAAATGCATGTTTATTAACATTTTTTGAAAATCACTACACAATAACATTGTGGGGCCTTTGCAGAAAGACAGACAGTGATTTGGGCCAAAAACCCCATTATAATTTCCCATTGACTGCACACTGCAAGTCAAGCCTTTGAAATAAAGGCTTAATGGTTTTATATTTCAACTTATGCCCACAAAATGGATAAATAAACATTTTTCTGTGTCTGTGCACATACTTTCATCTTTCCATGGTCATGCAAACACTGTATTACAGGTGCACAAATCAGAGACGAATCTGCGAAAATGAAAAAAAAAAGCCATTTTCACTTATGGGTTATTTTTTCCCAGAAACATAATTTTTATATTTTCATGGTTCAAATCATGACAGGGGAAGTCAAAATATATGTTTATGAACAATTTTTGAAAATCACTACACAAAAACATTGTGAGGCCTTTGCAGAAATGCAGGCAGTGATTTGGGCCAAAACTCCATTCTAATCTGCCATTGCTCCCGACATCAAACTCTCCCGAGTCACTGAGCGCCTCCGCCCCGCTGAGCAGGCGTCCCAGAGCGGCCACCTCGGACAGCGACTCCGCCCCACCACAGCAGCAGCAGCGAGGGCGAGGCTCCCCGGGCTGCCGCGGCTGGTCCGTGTTGGAGGTGACCGAGCTGCGTGCTTTCCTCCGGCTGTGCTGCATGCCACCTCCGTCGGCGACAGGGCAAGCTGGCACCAATTACCATTTATCAATTATATTTTATCTCTCTGTGTGTCATGGTGCACATGCGACTTGAAGGGACTTGAATTATTATCAATATCTGCAAGCAGTAGCTTTTAGTCACAGTAGCTCCGGTTGTCAGCGGGTCCTCCCAGAGAGCTCCCTGGGGAACGTGCGTTGCGAGCCGGGTAAAATGCGGCAAAACTCTGATCTAAAATATCAGTTTATACCACTTTCCCTTGGTCGATTGAGGTCCAGTAAAAAGTATTATGATCTTTCAACTCTTCTCTAACTATGTGAGATTTATTGTGGCATGACGTCACACAGAAAGTCACATGATCATGCCATATATTTAGCATGTGACATAAAATTTAAGGTGCATGTCCAGATAAAATGCTCCAGCAAACTATGAGCAAACAAAACAATCTTGACACTGTTCAAAGGCAGACATGTGCATGTTCTTATAATAACAGGAGAAAATAAAATCATTTTTAAAATTTTTGATTTATTGCAGTTTTTCAACATTTTTTATGACAGATATTAGCGGTCCACCACTAAAACAGGCCTTGAAAGGGTTAATTTTTAAATTTATTGATGAAATAATATATCATTCAAGAGAAGACAACTTAAGTTAAACAGCAAAAAAAAAAAAAAAAAAGTAATACCTATTTTTACTTTAATGTGGTAGGCTGTTGAAAATACGGCCCAAAATGGGCACTATCAGGAGAACGTTAGTCAAAGTTAACAGGTTCTGAGGGTTAAATTTTGCCATTGAAATAGAAGAAGCTTTATTGTCATTGCAAGGGGGTGCAATGAAATTCTGTTTGGCAACATCTCCTTGTAGCAGCAGTATGTCCTAGTCATAAAAAAAAAAAAAATAAGGTGCAGAAAAATTTAGAATATTTACAACAGATACAGACTGTAATAGTCTGTAGCAAGAGTGCAAGACAATCTACCCAGGTAGTAGTGGGTGTGTCTCAGTCTGTTGGTGCGGGCTCTCATGACTCTGAGTCTGCCAGAGGGAAGGCTGGTGAATAGAGAGTGTCCAGGGTGGGCAGGGTCATCCCGGATCTTTGTGGCCCGTCGGAGGAGACGGCTGGAGTAGATCTCCTCTAGGCGTGGAAGTGGGGAGCCAATGATCCACTGAGCCATCTTGATGACCCGCTGAAGTTGTTTCTTTTCAGATGCAGCGCAGCTGGCATACCACACCATACATCCATAGGTGAGGACACTCTCTATTGTGCAGTGGTAGAAGTTTTTCAGCAGAGGTGGAGGGAGTTTGTTCCTCTTCAGCGTTCACAGAAAGAAGAGACGCTGCTGGGCCTTTTTGATGATGTGGGTGGTGTTCACAGTCCAGCCCAGGTCCTCCGAGATGTGCAGGCCAAGGAACTTAAAGCTGGTGATCCGTTCCACTTCCTTCCCCTTTATTCATAGGCTATCACTTCTCAAAATAACTTCATGACTTAAATTTTGTCTAGACCCACATTACATAAATCAATTTTGTCCCGTATTGTTAAATGTTAGAATGTTAGAATATCAAATTTAATCAAAAGACTGTTATGTGGGGTGGAATTGCTAGCTCTACGTTCAACCATCCTCCTTTATCCAGGCTTGGGACCGGCAAAGTGACCCAAAAGAGACACTTTGGAAGAGTTACTTAAGTTTTGTTTGGTTTTTTTAGTTTTTTTTTTTTGTTTGTTTGTTTGTTTGTTTTGTTTGTTTGTTTGTTTGTTTGTTTGTTTGTTTGTTGTTGTTTGGTTTTTTTGTTGTTTTTTTTGTTTAGTCTTCTTAAATTTGGTTTAGTTTCTAACCTTATGCTCCACTTAGGAGCCTACAACAAGTCACAGTAAAACATGAACATTTTTTGCCATAACTACAACATTTTTAACCATTTTTTTGTATAGATGGTTTCATGAAATGAGCTATTAACCTTCCGATGTGTATCAAATAACTTATTCCTCTCTCCTACAGCGTCCATTACAATTACATGCAAATGGTCAATTATGCAAATTATGTGATGACGTCATTTAGCGACTTCTAGCGACTTTTAGGACAGCCAATAGCTACTTTCCTTACTGAGGAGTTGGCAACACTGTTCCCAAATAAAGTATTTGGAGGCTGAAGAGTTGCAGTTATACAAACACTGTCATGAATATTGCAAATCTCAAATATTTTATATTCATCTTAATAGGGTTCACAGGTTAATGTTTTGTTATTGAGCTGATTAGGTCGCCCCCAATAACTGAATTAAATTTCAAGTAACCACTGTTGTGTTCAGTTTATCACATTCATAACAAACCAAATTTCATGAAACTCGGTTCAGAATTAACCAAGCTACTCTTGATTTAGTCTGGTGGAAAGCCTGAAACCAGAAGTTTGGAGACTGTTACAGCAGCAGGTCAATGGACCTGATGCAAGAACATTTTCTTATCTTAAATGTCTCTCACTTACTTTTTGTCGCATAGCAACATGCTATGGGGCTTGTAGCAACATGCCACATCAGATTCAGCAAACATGCATAACTTCAGATGACTAAATGATCTGGCTGTGTATATTTGAGTGCATATGCATGAGACTTGTAAATTAGCTTGTAAATTAATTAATTATGTTGCTGTTAATCACTGATCTATCTGACATCAAATCCACACATATTTTATCCATAAGTGCACAATTATACCATATAAGGCTCTGCTTCCAGCCTCATATGTCAGGAAGTGTTAATTCATGAAATGGCATTAGAGAGTAAAAAGAACAACTTCATGAGTTCGGAGTCTGAAGTCCTGCTGTTAGTGATCCACATAGGAAAATCTTTCATTTTAACAGCGTCAGCAGTGGAATTAAGGGACCTGCTAAAACAAAGAAATGGGAAAAACAAGTGCTGTTAATGCCATGTTACCCGAGGGTCAGTCTGCTTCTGAAATAAAGAAGAAATGTCTCAATATGAACATGGCTTCAAAGGAAAAAAAAAACAAAGTCTTGCCATAGAAAGGGCCAATCGATGACTGTAGTGGGAAGAGGAGGGGGTCAGGGGGAAGTTTTCATCATGGAGACAGATGACAGAATAAGTGAGGATATTTCTGCGGACAGAGTCTTCATGAACCTGCATGTGAAGGCATTTGGCCAATACACCTGAACGTAGGTAATAATACATCGTTAAATTAATGATGAGAGGCTTTATGTGCAAATTTACAATTATGATTTAAGATGCAGTCAAACTAAATTATAAAGTATAATTTATTTTTCAAACTCAAAATGTCTTCAAACTTAATATATACAGTCATTAGTGAAAAACTTTGGTTTGCACATGACTCTACGACAGGTCTGGAGCTCATAAACTGTTCATATCTAAAAGAAAATTCAAAATATGTGAAAATTGGTGAATGTCAAGTTCTCCTAAATCACTCGCACAAACTGCTTAAGAACAAATCTGTTCGTACGAGTGGTTCTTTCATGAGGCACATTATCTCTGGTTTTGGCATGATGTTAAGAAATCTCATAGATATGGGTATAACAGGCCATATACTTTAAGTGTCCACATACTTTTGGCCACACAATGTACAATAAATAACACTAAAAGGCTAAGTAAACAAATGTATCTTTGGAAATATAATCTGACATGATCAACATCATTCTCTGAAGTAATGTTGATGATTTGGAGTTTATTCTCCTCCATCTTCTATCTGTTTTGCTGTTGACAGGTATAAATCTAATATGTGAAAAAATGAATGAAAGAAAAAGGATCAAGCACAATCTTGTGGTGAGAAATGCTTCCTTTGGTTGTTTCTGTGTGACTTTGATCCTTGTTTAAAGGTGACTTGGGTCACTCACAGCTCCTTATCAAGACCACACTTGATATTTTGACAAAGTCATTTTGTGGTGTGTGTTTGTGTGTGTTAGT
Source organism: Lutjanus argentimaculatus (assembly GCA_034769285.1). Taxonomy (NCBI): domain Eukaryota; kingdom Metazoa; phylum Chordata; class Actinopteri; order Lutjaniformes; family Lutjanidae; genus Lutjanus; species Lutjanus argentimaculatus. The sequence continues at coordinate 177,846 of JAWZSL010000006.1, read as the reverse complement.
GGTGTGTTTGGGGTTTTAACAAGGTGTAGCTCAGTTATCAGGAAAACACTGTCATTATTCTGTGTTGCGTTAATGGTTTACCTTTGAGGAAACAGAGTGGTTTAGTAAACATTCAGCAGCATGATGAGTGAACGACACACAGCAGCAGAGGTATGAAGGGCGATCATAGAGACTCATAGAGGTCAGAGTGTGTGTGTGTGTGTGTGAGTGTGAAAGAGAGGTGGTTGCTAATTAACTGTGTTCAGTGTAATGCAGATAAACACACATACACGCACACGTGATGTTCTGTTACTACTGTTCTCTCTGCCTCTCTTCTTTTCTCTCTCTCTTCCACCCCTCCCACCACCCCTCTTTCTTCTCCTTCTCCTCTTTCCCTCTCAACCCGACCGGTGCCATCAGATCACCTCCTACCATGAGTCATGGATCTGTCCGAGGTTTCTGCCTGTTAAAAGGAAGTTTTTTGTCTAGACCTACTCTATATGTAAAGTGTCTCGAGACAACTTTGTTGTGAATTGGCGCTATATAAATAAAACTGACTTGACTTGACATGCATACAGTAAGTTATTGTATTGTCTGATATGTCCTTTTTGGCTTACATTATCTCAAAAATGAGTAGTATGTGAGCAAGAGCAAATAGTCAGTAGATGTTAGACATAATGAGGAGTATGTATTATAACAAAGGATGTAACAAATGTTCAACTTCTGTAAACAGAAATTTTTTGACAAACAAAGCCAGAGCAGGACAACCAAGAGGCCATGTAAGAGAAAGCCAAACAGTGAGACCAAACAAAAGCAAGACTAAGTTAAGCTAAAATTTAGGCAAAATTAAACACTAGATCTGCAACAATTAATCAATGAATCAATTATTAATTGATTATTAAATCAATTGCCAACTATTTTGATAACGGATTAATAAATTTGAGTAATTTTTCAAGAAAATTGTCCAATTTCTCAGATTCTAGCCTCTGAAAGGGATAGTTCACCCAAAAATAAAAATTCAGTCATTATCTACTTATCCGCATGCTGACTGAGGGTCGGGTTTAGTTTTGTAGTCCACAAAATACTGCTGAGAATACACTGAGTTTCAGTGTTGCAGAATCTCCCAAAACCAGCTTAAAAAAAACAAACATAAAATTCCTCCATACTGCTTGTCTGGTGTATGTATGAATGGTGACCAGTTTTCAAACGTAAAAAAACAACAGAATAAAAAGATAAGATGCTTCCATACTGCTCGTCTGGTGTAATCCAAGTCTCCTTAAGACCCAACTTGCTGTTTGCTCACTGTAACACCACACACACCCAAGTCAGACAGTGTACATGTGCACGTGAACGTGGCTCCAAGTTAAGGATCTACAGTGAAGATTCAGGTTAAAAACATGGTGTAAATAACATTTTTTAGTCAACTTGGCATGTTGGGGCTTCAGGAGACTTGGGTTACACCAGACAAGCAGCATGGAAGCATCTTATATTTTTATGCTCTTGTTTTTTACGTTTGAAAACTGGTCATCATTCACTTCCATTGTTTGGGCAATTCTGCAACACTGTTTTCCTGTGAAACTAAACCCGACCTTCAATTGGCATGAGGGTGACCAGATAAAAACTGAATTTTCATTTTTGGGTGAACTGTCCCTTCAAATGTGAATATCTTCTGTTTTCTTTATTCCTCTATGACAAACTGAACAATTTTAAGTTGTGGCCAAAACAAGACATTTGAGGATGCCATCTTGGGCTTTTGGAACACTGATCACCATTTTTCACCATTTTCTCACATTTCCAGGCAAACCACTATTAATTGATTAATTGAGAAAATAATCAACCCATTAATCAAATATGAAAATAATAGTTAGACACAAAGCAAAAGAAACCAAAACAGAGACAGAACAATAGAGATAAGGACAAAAAAAACAAGAAAAACTTGTCAAAATGAATAAATAGAAGTAAAAAAATAAAAAGACAACAACGCATGCCAATACAAATAAATAGAAATAAAAAGAGTAAAAGATTAAGAAGATTAAAAAAACAAACTCAAAATCAATGTTTAAAGCGATATTCCACTCTTAGATAATCATCCACTCAATATGTACTCACTAGACAGGGCATTGCCACTTCAAAGGATATTCCACTTTACATGATAACCCACTCAATATACTCACCTCTATGCTGATGTGAGGATGGGTGAAGATCTTCAGTTCACAAAACAATCCTGGAGTTTCAGCAGAAAACAGGGTTGCAGCTAAATCCAGTACAATGGCAGTGAATGGAAATCAAATGTAAATGTAAAAAAAAGAACACAAAACAAACACAAAATGTCTCCATCCTGCTCGTGTGGTGTGATCCAAGTGTCTGCGAGCCGTGACATTAAAATTCAACCACAAAAGACGCCATTTACACCATGTTTTGGCATGGCATTTGGAACATTCCACAGGAAAACAGCTTTATGGGTAACAGGTGATATAATTTATTATTAAAGGGGCAGACAAACAAAGCCAGAGCAGGACAACCAAGAGGCAAAGTAAGAGAAGCAAGAGCAAGAGCAAATAGTCAGTAGATGTTAGACATAATGAGGAGTATGTATTATAACAAAGGATGTAACAAATGTTAATATGCAACTTCTGTAAACAGAAATTTTTTGATAAACAAAGCCAGAGTAGGACAACCAAGAGGCCATGTAAGAGAAAGCCAAACAGTGAGACCAAACAAAAGCAAGACTAAGTTAAGCTAAAATTTAGGTAAAATTAAACACTAGATCTGCAACAATTAATCAATGAATTATTAAATGATTAATTAATCGATTATTAAATCATTTGCCAAATATTCTGATAATTGATTAATCAGTTTGAATAATTTTTCAAGAAAAAATGTCTAATTTCTCAGATTCTAGCCTCTAAAAGGGATAGCTCACCCAAAAATGAAAATTCAGTCATTATCTACTCATCTTCATGTTGATTGAGGGTCAGGTTTAGTTTTTTAGTCCACCAAACACTGTTGGAGTTTCACAGGAAAACAGTGTTGCAGAATCTTGCAAACAATGGAAGTAAATGGTGACCAGATTTCAAACATAAAAAACAACTGAAAAAAAACCCAAAAAACATAAAATGTCTCCATACTGCTTGTCTGATGTAATCCAAGTCTCCTAAAGCCCCAAGCTATCCCTTTAAGACCCAACATGTTCAGTTTGCTACTGCATCTACAAATGGAAGTTAAGACTCTACCATGCAAAGAGGAAGACATATATCAACAACATCCAGAAATGCTGCAGACTTCTCCAGGCCCAAGCTCATCTGAGATGAGTGGGAAAGTGTTTTCACAAATCATACCATGATCGTGAAGCGAAATGACTCCACAGTGTTGACTAGGGAGTCTCACAGTCTGATGGGGGTGGGTGGGGCTGGGCTCCTCCTGAAGTCCAGAATCAAGTTCACTGTCTTTAGAATGTTGAGCTCCAAATTGTTCTCACTGCACCAGGTCACCAGCTGGCCTTCCACCTGTAGGCCGACTCATCCCCACCAGAGATGAGTCCAATGAGGGTGGCTGCATAACTTTGAACATTAAATATCTTGCCTTTGCGCTGTATTTGACTGAATACAGGTCGAAAAGGATTTGCAAATCATTGCACTACATTTTACAGTGTCCCAACTTTTTGGAAATTGGAGCACCAACATTTAAATTATTTGCTACTGCAACTACTGTACCAATGACACCACAACCATTACTAGTACTACTACTGCTGCCACTTTTTCCACTATTAACTTTTTCCCCACCAGTGTTTTTTAGATAAAGTTGCCAGCCAGCACCAGTATTTTTGACAAAATTCACAGATTTTTCAACATCCACAGAATATTCAGTTCTATGAACATGTTAACATGGTATATATCAAAAGAAAGAACAGATCTTCTAGTTTCAGACACAAAAAGACATTTTGTTCAAGCTTCATTCATTCTTTTTTATAAGCTTTTGAATGTTGGTTGGTTTCATCAAAAAAATCTACTTGTCAGTAAAAAAACAGAGAAAATGGCGTTTTTGTGAAAGAGACATTTTTAAGCAGAATGTTTTTATTTTTGGATTTTCATCACTTCATATTATGTGTGTGTGACATCACTGTCACCAGTGTGGTTAACATTAGGTGTGCATGTGCCCTCCATCCCATCCCATCTCCCCCCGCCGCCCTCCTCCTCTAGCTCTATGGCCGGATCATGATGCTTTCTGACCCATGGATCTGCAGCTGAGCACCATGTGTTCGTGCTAGATAACACCACCTTCTTCTGCTGCTGCTCAATTACAATGGTTTCCTTCATCTTAGAGTTAAAAATTTGTCAGATGATGCATCACAGCCCTACCGCCCTACAGTGAAAACAGCAATTGCCGGAATTCATCATTGCTAGTGTGTCAAATGTCAATGGTTTATATCAGATACTGCTCCTAGAATATTCATCTGCATACGTATAACTTTAGCTTAATGTCAATAAAGGTCTATGCAATCTCTCAGAATATTACATCCAGCAAACTGGAATACTGAGACAGTCTAAGCCGTCAGTTTGACTTTAAAGATGGTCATGCATCATGCCACTCATGACATCTCAGCAACTGATACTGCAGATCATGGCACTTCCAGTCGAGTCTTTGGTCTGACATGCCAGGCCGAGCTGCATTGTCACCTGAACCTTGGCTGCAGCCACTATGCACATGCCTGGCTGAGCTGTCAGTCACCTGAAACTTTGACCCAATGTGTCACCTCATGTGCAGTCCTGTTGTCAACAAGAAACACAACAAGACACACAACTTTCACACCTTCTGCTTTCTTATTTTATTTCCTTTCCTCTGTTATTCAATGACTTTTTCACCATTCCATAAACATTTTACTCTTTTCTTTTCTTTTCTGGTGCTGAACCCTCAGGGCAATTTTAAATGAATACTGGTCAGTGAATGTTTCAACTATCTTTAGTTTTTATTTTATTTGAAGGTGTTTTTTTGGCTGAACTGGTGTTGGGTTGTTTTGATAAGATATCTCTCTCTCTTTTTTTCATTTTAGTAAATTATATATATATTATATATATATATATATATATATATATATATTATATATTTTTTTTATTTTTTTTTTTGCTCTCATGGGGATTATAGATCAAACTGGTGTTGTATTAAACATTTTAATAAAGATGTTTATCTGTTCTTGCAAATGAACTATTTATTATCTTCATTACTTCTGTAGGAACACAGCCCTTGCTCACCAAGCCAGGACAGGCCTCGAACAAGAGATCTCCAATACTGAAGTATTTATGACTTTTGGGTAAACAACAATCTGAACAGATGCACATTCTTTCAGAGAACTTTTGGCGCCATTCCCTTAAAAGGCGTTGAGAGAAGAACCCGCCAGGATGCTCACCCCTCCCCAGGGTGTCCTGATTCACATCACACTGACACGGGAAGCCGTTAGTCAAGACACTTACGAACCTTTGATATTCTACAACTTATCCCTAAACAACCCCTTCACGGCTACTAAGCCCTGCTAAGAAGTAAGCTTCTTTGTGTTAAAGACACTGAAGTTGTTCTAAGGACCAGTATTCCTTCTCCAGAACAACACTTTCTCCTTCTTTCTCTATCTTCTTACATTTACATCTTCTAGCTGATATAACAACCAAAGAATCCCCTTTTTGTTCTGCTCCATCCTGCTCTCCCCTTCTCTCCTGATAAGACGCCAGATGGGGCTGTAAATCTCAAATTCCTTTGTAAGAACTGATTTTCTGTGTTAACAAACTCAAAACTTCTCCTGAAAGCGAAAATGAACATTTAATCAAAATCTGTGTACTGTATCCTTTTCCAGAACTCATTTCTGAATAATTTGATGCATCTCTCATTTCTGTATGTTATAGTTTAAGCTAGTTACAATTTCATGCATTTAATCACAAAATGTTACATGGAGTCACATTGCCATCTTTTGGCGACAGTTAACGAAGTTCTTGCAAGAATCTTATAATTATCATTTGAAGTTGAATGTGGTTAAATTGATTAATCAACATGTTTTTCCACAGTATGTTTTCACTTTTTGCATGTCCTGTGTTACAGAAACTTAGGATAGTTTGTAGCGTTTTATAAGAAATGTTTATCACTCTGTTAAATGTAACATATAATCCTGTTTAATATGTTTTGATGAAAACCGATTTTTGAACATAATGAGAAAAGTATGTGTCTATCGCGCATAATATTTAAAACCATATAAACCACGTTAAATTCATTTAATTCGCTCCCGAATGAAAATAATCAAAGTCTAAAGTGAAGAGGCCAGAAAACACGCCCACTTAAATGCGTCTGATAAGACTATTGATTTCGGCGCCTCTCTTCACTTCATCGTTTTCCCTTCATCGTTTCACTTCATCATTTTTCACTTCTTCAAGTCTTCTTCCCTTCTTCATCGTTTTCCCTTCATCGCTTCTTCTCCTATACTTCACTTCTTCTTCACTCTCTTAGTTCGCTCTTCTTCTTCGTCACAATTTCTTCACACTTAAGCAACTTTTTAAGTATTTTCCTTTTAAGAACTCCAGTTGCGTTTTTCAGCACATGCTTTTTCATTGAGTTTGAATTTTGCTTTTTCAGTTATTTTTATACGTTTTTGTATTCATTCTTCAAGTATTTACCTTTGGAAAATCTTGTTTTTACGTTTATGTATTTTTACTCGAGTAACTCTTCCTTACAAGATTTTTATTTTTAACCTCATCCCGAGTTTTGACAATTTTTAAAAGTTGCATTCAGGAACGCCTCGGTTTTTCCTGAATTCTGCCTTTTTTGCAACGTTTCAGACAACATTTTTCTTTTACGCGTTGATAAGAATTTAGAAAGCAAGATCGAACGGCCAACGAGATTGTTTTCAACTTTATTATAAGCGAGTAACTACAGTCATCAGACGGAGCTACTATCCGACCTATAACGCCTCTATCACCAAGAATCACCTGTGTCCATGGTCTGCTGGTGCCGCCACGAGGTTCGGGTCCGCCGAGCACGTCCGAGACTGATCCACGCTGCAGAGAAAATAGGCAAAATTCACCCACCAACCGCAGCCGTTGTGATAAGAGTTGAAGTCGGATAGGAGGCTTAGTGATTTAATTTTAATTCTAATCTATGTTTGCTAAATAAGCGGTTTTACACATAGTCCACATCTACATGTTTCTAACCTCTATTTACAAACACATACTCTCTCATTATCGTCAACTACAGTACCATTGAATTACCTACATTAATGTCCATATATATTACTGTATTTTGTGTATTCATCTACCTCCATTGATTATTCATATATTCTTATGTTAACTCATTAATCTCTAATAAATCCTCATTTATTGCCAAGTCGTTGTCTGTGGATATCTCTTCTGATACAGGAATTAAGATCAATGTACGGAAGAATTTACAACCCAGATAATGAGATTAATTCATAACTGATAAGTGTACTGATCAATTAATAACTGACCTGCGTAGTTATTAATCTGTTACAGTAATTTCCCCAAATTGGGGTGGTGCCCCTTTTATTAATAAATGTTATAGTAGGGACATTTATTACGAGGTATTAATATCAATATTCCCCTACACTTCCACTACTATTACTCATTTCTCAGTATTTTATTTCCTTGTTCATATATTATTATCATACAATAGTTCACATGTATGCATTTGTGGGTGACCAACATTGATGGAGCTTGTCTAAAGCTAATGTTGAATCAATAATCAAAATCAATAAACAACCTTTATATAATCTATTCTGACTGCTGACTCCTCACTCCTCTCTAAGGGATAGTTCAGATTATTTGAAGTGTGAATGTATGAGATACTTATCTATAGTCAGCATATTACCTACAGTAGATGCCAGTCGGCACACCCTCAGGACAGGATCAGCAACAAAATATATTTTAGCAACTTAGAAAAGGTCCACCTAAAAACATCAAAATCATTTTAAGTGTATACTATAGATTTAGATATTTAGAATATTTTCACCACTTTGCCATCAGACCGCTTTTCTGGGAGGAAACCACCATTATATAAGCCAAATATTGCCAAACCAACCAAACTTCATTGGTGAAATCAGTAATTTTACCTCACAGAACACAGGAGTTACTTGTCTACCACTACCTTAATATGTTACTTTGTTTGTTACTGTGTGACTTTTGTGAATCCAAACTATCAATTTAACAGTAGTGTACTGTTGGGTCTCAGTCAGGGCCTTAGGTAACGAACTGAACACCCCACCTCCACCCCTGACCCCTGCACACACATGCACACACATGCATTAATAACTTCAGTATTTTTCAACCTGAATATTTTGATATTTGATATTTGAATCCTTCTACTCTGTCAACCTCCTTGTCCAGTTCTTTTTTCTTTTTAACTGAGAATAATATCATTATCCCTCTTATAAAAATGCCTTGAATGTGTCCTATATAATATCTATTGGAGGTCTATCAGTAGATGTTGTGCTGTCAATATTTGTACTTATAAATATCTCGATATTATTTTTTAGCATAATTTAAAAAATCAGTATTATTAAACTGATTTTTGTAAGTGGACCTTTTTTAAATGGCTAAAATACCACAGCAGTACATTGCTTAGCTTCCGTGCTGGGGCCCCTCTCTGCTTCCCCAAACTGGGGATGTGTAGGGGAAATACCTCAGAATAAATTTTACACTTGCTATAAATTTGGAGAGGGCACCACCTCACTAGCAGGAAATTACTGTAACAGATTAATAACTACGTAGATCAGTTATTAATTTATCAGTACATTTATCAATTATGAATCAATCTCATTACCTGGGTTATGAATTCTCCATACATTGATCTTAATTCCTCCATCAGAAGAGATATCCACAGACAACGACTTGGCGATAAATGAGGATTTATTTAAGATTAATGATTTAACAAATGAGTAAATTAATAATCAATGGAGGCAGATGATAACACAAAATCAAATAATATGCATGAACATTAATGTAGATAGTTCAATGGTACTTTAGTTGGCGATAGTGAGAGAGTATGTGTTTGTAGGTAGAGGTTAAAGACTTTTGACTGTGTAAAACTACTTATCTAACAAACCTAAATTAAAAATTAAAACAGCTAAGGTTCCTATGCAACATCAACTCTTATCACAACACAGCGGCTGCGGCAGATGGAAGAAGTTTGCCTACTTTTCTCTGTAGCGTGGATTAGGGCGGACGTGCTCAGTGGACCCCGGACCTCGTTTGTGGCATCAGTAGAACTTCAAGACACGGCCCCCCAGCAAGACGATGCCAGCTGGAGCACGGTGGCGGAGGGTAGCGGGCCTAACGCGGTGTTCCTCAGGTGGTCCTTAAACGTCCGACCGTGGGCTACAGAATCTTTAGTTCGGCAAAAGAGTCACTGCTTTGTGAGTGACTTTAGCAAACGGCCAGCAGTGCTGTTCCCGGTGATAGAGGCGTTGCAGGTTGGATAGTAACTCCGTCAGATGGTTGTAGTTACTCGCTTATAATAAAGTTGAAAACAATCTCATTGGCTGTTCAATATTGCTTTCAAAATTATTATCAACGCGTAAAAAGGAAAAATGTCATCTGGCTTAATTGCTTCAAGTGGAGGGTCACTTGAAACGCAACAAAAAGGAAAAACTCAGGAAAACAAGGCGATCCTGGGTAGGCTTTTGAAATCTTCAAAAATTAAAAAGGGCGATTATAAGAAATCTTATAAAAACAGAAAGAGTTACGCAGGAAAAATACACAGGCGTAACGAGGCAAGTTAAGCAAAGCTTATACTTAAAAGAAGCTGACGAAAAACTGGCATCAAAAGAGCGCAAAACTACTACAAAAGAGCATATAGAAGAGCGCGTGCTGAAGAGAGCATAATAAAAAAGAGAGAGGCGCGCTGAGATCAATAGTTTTATCAGACGAGTCTAAGTGGGCGTGTTTCTGGAAGGCGGACCTCTTCACTTTAGACAGAGATTATTTTATTCTGGAGAAAATTAAATGAATTTCACCTGGTTTATATTGTCTTCAATATTATGTGCGATAGACATACTCTTCTCATTATGGTCAAAAATCAGCTTTTAACATCAAAACATTAAACAAGATTATCATATTGCATTCAATAGGGTGACATAGTCTTAAATGTTTCTTATAAAAACGCTACAAATTATTCTAAGTTGGTGTAACAGGACATACAAAATGTGAAAATAAGATACTGTGGAAAACATGTTGATTAATCAATCTAATCAGTTTTCAACTTCAAACAGTAATTATAAGATTGTTACTAGAACTTTATTAACTGTCGTCACAAGGTGGCAGTCTGACTCCACGTAACATCTGTGATTAAATGCATGAAATTATAACTAGCTCAACCTATAACCTATAGAAATGGGAGTTGCATCAAACTATTCAGAAATGAACTTTGGAGAAAGATACAGTACACAGACTTTGATTATTTTCATTCTCAAGGAAAGTTTTGAGTTAATTAACACAGAAATTCAGTCTTTACTCAGGAATTCTGTCCTGAATTTATGACTACCATCTGGCGTCCTTATCAGAGAAGAAGGGAGGTGGAGTAGAACAAAGAGTGTCTCTTTGGTAATGTTATGTCATAGGTAGAGGTTGTTTCAGTGGAGAAGGATTAATCAGTCCTTAAAGAAACCTCAGTCTGTGTTAGCAGAGACAAAGAAATGATTCCTTGATGTTTGGTGGACTTTTGGAGCCTCTTCCTGAAAAAGCATTCAGGCAGATCAAAGGCCAAAGAGCATAATTAACGACCCTCCATTGTGGGTGCTAATCTGATTGAGGTGTCATAGATGCGGGGTTCTCGGGGGGAACCTGGGCCTGGAAGGTCTCTAGTTTGACGTCTTTTAAGACCTTGGTGTCGTAACGTCTGTGGGATGTTTATTCACTTTGGGTGAAGCTTCGGGCAAAGCCGTAAACATTTCAGTCCTGCAAAATGAACATCTGACCTCGGTCCTTTAATTCATATCGTTGATTTTGGAGAGATCAGAAGGGCTGCGTCTCCTACAGATGTGCCAACCTGTATCTACTGTAGTTAATACTAGACTTGGGCAGTATGAAGGTATTACAGTACTGTCTATGGTGGCAGAGAGTGATGGGGAACGTGCGCTGAATGGAGGAAAGGTCAATCAATCAATCAATCAAATTTTATTTATATAGCGCCAATTCACAACAAAGTTGTCTCAAGACACTTTACAAATAGAGTAGGTCTAGACCACACTCAATAATTTTGTTTACATCCGACAGTTGAAACAACTCCCCCATAAGCAAGCACTTTGGCGACAGCGGCGAGGAAAAACTTCCTTTTAACAGGCAGAAACCTCGGACAGATCCATGACTCATGGTGGGCGGTGATCTGACGGCACCGGTCGGGTTGAGAGGGAAAGAGGAAAAGGGGAGGAAAAGGGGAGTGGGAGGGGTGGAAGAGAGAGAGAAAAGAACAGAGACAGAGAGAACAGTAGTAACAGAACATCAATAGTAAAACTACAGTATGTGTAGGGAAAAGTAGTACATATAAATATGTAAGCTGTATGTAAATAATAATACTAATACTAGATGTTACAATAATGATAATAAAATAATGATAATAATAGTAACAACAACAATGTGATGAATGTTTGATTGATTAGGTGAGTTATAATAATCCACAGTGGGAGGTTCAGCTGTGATCAGCGATCCATGCGCAGCCACAGTCCATAGGAATCTGCAGGATGACAAAGCAGAAAGACTCCGGGGAAGGAATCAAGTCAGTAACAGGCATTAATGGAACATAAACATAAACATCTGGGGAAAGAGATGAAGAAAGAGAGGAGCTCAGTGTGCCTTGGAGTCCCCCAGCAGCCTAAACCTATAGCAGCATAACTAGGGGCTGGTCAGGGCAAACCTGAGCCAGCCCTAACTATAAGCTTTATCAAAAAGGAAGGTTTTAAGTCTACTCTTAAATGTGGAGATGGTGTCTGCCTCCCGAACAGAAATTGGAAGATGGTTCCACAGGAGAGGAGCTTGATAACTGAAAGCTCTGGCTCCCAATCTACTTTTGGAGATCTTTGGGACCACCAGTAAGTCTGCATATTGAGACCTAAGTGTTCTAGTGGGATGGCAAGGTACTATAAGCTCTTTAAGATAAGATGGTGCCTGATCATTAAGCGCTTTGTATGTAAGGAGAAGGATTTTGAATTCTATCCTAGATTTTACAGGTAGCCAGTGCAGTGAAGCTAATACAGGAGTAATATGCTCTCTTATCCTAGTTCCTGTTAGTATACGAGCCGCAGCATTTTGAATCAACTGCAGACTCTTTAAAGACTTATTGCTGCAGCCCGATAATAACGCATTGCAGTAGTCTAGCCTAGAAGTAACAAATGCATGGACTAGTTTTTCTGCATCCGTTTGAGACAGGATGTGCCTGATTTTCTTGATATTGCGGAGGTGAAAAAAGGCAGTCCTTGAGATTTGTTTAATATGGGAGTTAAAGGATAAATCCTGATCAAAAATAACCCCCAGATTCCTTACAGTAGTGCTGGAGGCTAAAGTAAAGCCATCTAGTGTAGCTATATCACTGATTAGTTTGTTTCGGTGATGTTTAGGGCCAAGTATGATAACTTAAGTCTTATCTGAGTTTAGAAGCAGAAAATTGTGGGTCATCCAGATCTTAACATCCTTCAGACATGCTTGCAGTTTGTCTAACTGATTTGTTTCATCAGGTTTTATCGATAAATATAATTGGCTATCATCGGCATAACAGTGAAAGTTAATGGAGTGGTTTCTAATAATATTGCCTAAGGGAAGCATATACAGAGTGAATAAAATTGGCCCCAGCACTGAGCCTTGTGGAACTCCATAACTAACTTTACTATGCACAGAGGATTCATCATTAACGTGTACAAACTGGAAGCAATCTGATAAATAGGATTTAAACCAGCTTAGTGCTGTTCCTTTAATGCCAATTAAATGTTCTAGTCTCTGTAGTAAAATATGGTGGTTCGATTGTGTCAAATGCTGCACTAAGATCTAACAGGACAAGTACAGAGACAAGACCTTTGTCCGATGCTAACAGAAGGTCATTGGTTACTTTCACCAGTGCAGTCTCTGTGCTATGGTGTACTCTAAAGCCTGACTGAAATTTCTCGAATAATTCATTGAGATGCAAAAAATCACACAGCTGATTTGCAACTGTTTTTTCAAGAATCTTAGAGAGAAAGGGGAGGTTCGATATAGGTCTATAGTTAGCTAAGACCTCGGGATCAAGAGTTGGCTTTTTAAGAAGAGGTTTAATTACAGCTAATTTAAAGGACTGAGGTACATAGCCTACTGACAAAGAGAGATTTATCATATCTAGTAGAAAAGTGCCGACTACGGGCAAACTTTCCTTAAGTAATCTAGTTGGGATAGGATCTAGGAGACAGGTGGATGGCTTTGATGAAGAAATAGTCGAGGTTAGTTGTGGAAGATCAATGGGAGAGAAGGAGTCTAGATATACCTCTGAATCTGCAGCTATCTCTAAGGTTTCTGTGTTAGGGAATAAATGAATATTGGTAGGGGGCATAAGTTGATCAATTCTGTCTCTAATGGATGTAATTTTATCATTGAAGAAGCTCAAAAAGTTATTACTGTTGAGAGACAGAGGAATACATGGCTCTATAGAGCTATGACTCTCTGTCAGCCTTGCTACAGTGTTAAAAAGAAACCTGGGGTTGTTCTTGTTATCCTCTATTAATGATGAGTAATAGGCTGCTTTAGCATTGCGGAGGCCATTTCTATAGGTTTTAAGACTATCTTGCCAGGTTAATCGAGACTCTTCCAAATTGGTGGAACGCCATTTCCTTTCTAGTTTTCTTGATGCCTGCTTTAACGCACGAGTTTCAGAATTATACCAAGGGGCTTGCTTTCTTTGTTTTATAAACTTCTTTTTCAGAGGAGCAATAGAGTTAAGCGTAGTTCGCAAGGATCCTGCAGCATGATCGACAAGATGATCAATTTGGGAGAAATTAAATAAAGTGTTATCAGAAACATTTAGACACGACATTGAGTTAAGAGCTGAGGGAATCTTTTCCTTAAATGTAGCTACAGCACTTTCAGAAAGGCATCTAGTATAATACTTTTTAGGAATTGGTGTGTAGTCTGACAGTAAGAATTCAAACGTTATTAAAAAATGATCCGATAAAACAGGATTTTGTGGATATACTATTAATTGATCAATTTCAATGCCATAGGCTAGAGCAAGGTCGAGAGTGTGGTTGAAACAGTGTGTGGGCTTATGTACGATCTGGCTGAAACCAATTGAGTCCAGTAATGACATAAACGCAATGTTAAGGCTATCATTATCGACGTCAACATGAATATTGAAATCTCCTACAATGATAACTTTGTCTGTTTTAAGGACTAAGCTTGATAAAAACTCTGAGAATTCAGTCAGAAATTCCGAATATGGACCAGGAGCTCGGTACACAACAGCAAATATAACTGGCTGTAGTATTTTCCATTTCGGGTGTGAAATACTCAGAACAAGGCTTTCGAATGAGTTATAATTAAGTTTAGGTTTAGGACTGATAAATAAGGTGGAGTCATAAATAGCTGCGACTCCACCTCCTCTGCCAGAGACTCGAGGAATGTGAGTATTAATATGACTGGGGGGAGTAGCTTCATTTAAGCTAACATATTCTTCAGGACTTAACCAGGTTTCAGTGAGACAGAATAAATCAATATGATAATCAGAGATTAGTTCATTCACCAATACAGCCTTAGAAGACAGAGATCTGATGTTTAAGAGTCCACATTTGATGTTTATATTTTGGTGTGGTTTCACACTGGTGGTTTTAATTTTTATTAGGTTTTTATGATTTACTCCTTTTCTGTTAATTTTTGATATAAATGATTTGCATGGTCGGGGGACAGACACCGTTTCTATGGGGTGTTGGGTGGGTAACTGCTCTAATGGAAGCGCAGAGAGGCGTGTAAGACTGCAACTCTGCGTCCTGGTCTCAACTCTGGGTTGTCACAGACTGGGCTGATTAATAAACTTGTCCAGATTTCTAGAGATGAGAGCAGCTCCATCCAAGGTGGGATGAATGCCGTCTCTCCTAATAAGACCAGGTTTTCCCCAGAATGTCCGCCAATTATCTACAAAGCCCACATTGTTATCTGGACACCACCTCGACAGCCAGCGGTTGAAGGATGACATGCGGCTAAACATGTCATCACTGGTGGTGTTAGGTAGGGGCCCAGAGAAAACTACGGAGTCCGACATCGTTTTAGCATATGTGCACACCGACTCTATGTTAATTTTGGTGACCTCCGATTGGCGTAATCGGGCGTCATTACCGCCGACGTGAATAACAATCTTTCCATATCTACGTTTAGCCTTAGCCAGCAGTTTTAAATTTGACTCAATGTCGCCCGCTCTGGCCCCAGGGATGCATTTGACTGTGGTTGCTGGTGTCGCTAGTTTCACGTTTCGCACTATGGAGCTGCCAATTACCAGAGTTTGTTTCTCAGCGGGTGGGAGAGGGGAGAATCTATTGGAAACGTGAAGGGGTTGGTGGTGAGCCGTGGGCTTTGGTTTAGGGCTATGCTTCCTTCGGACAGTCACCCAGCCTCCCGGCTGCTCGGGAGCTGCAGGGGGACGGCTAGCAGAAGCTACCTTAGGTCGGTCCGCACCGGCTACTGGGGTCTGGCTAGCTGATGAACTTTCCATGGTGCGGAGCCGCGCTTCTAATTCACTGAGCCTCGCCTCCAGCGCTACAAATAAACTACACTTATTACAAATACCATTATCATTAAAGGAGGCGGGCGAATAGCTAAGCATGTGACACACCGAGCAAGAGAGAGCAGGAGAGTGAGAGGGAGAGAGGGAAGCCATGGCTAGTAGCTATGCTAATGCTAACGTTAGCTAACAGAGACGGAGAGTGTGAAAACAGCTGTGTGATATAGCGATAAAGCTGCTTAAATGGGGTCGCAGCAAGTGCTTAGGCAGTACGAAAGTAGTTAGGAGTTAAAGAGGTTAATTTGCCGCAGAGATCAGAGTTTTTTAGTGAAATATACTGGGCTAAGCCGGAGCTGCAAGTATCGACAGTACACAACTCAGCGACAGGAAACAGGAAATTACGCAATAAGGTGAGCAGTGAAGTTGTCAGAGTAGCAGCAATGGTGCTGTAAATGTACAGTTAAGGTTTGAGTTTGTCAGAGCTGCAACTTCTCAAGACAGAAGCAGAGTGTGTGTGTGTATTGCTATGATCTGTATAGCAATGAACAGCATTGCTATACAGATCAGCTCCACCTACGTTAAGGGAGTTGGATCAGTCTTATAATAAATAAATGCAGACAGAAGGATTCATAAATGTATTTTGGGATTTATATGTAAATAACTCTCTGCACAGATATATTATACAAATATATTTGTTGTTCCATATAAATGAAATAAAATATAAGACACAAGGGGAAAAAAATGCATTTGTGAATTGCACCAAGGCAGGGAAGTGCACACAAATGCAGTGGGGTTCACAAACCACAGAAAGTTTGTTAATGCAAGTTCAACCGTTTTTATATAAATGTGACAACATCCAAATATGTTTTTGATGAAAACTGCAAATACTTTTAAATACATATATTTGTGGGTTTCCATTACCGATATTTAAAACAAGAAATATTTGTGTGTACATCAGAAATACATTTGTGAACCCTGTTTTATTTCTATGTATATATTTTTTTACATTTGACTCCTTAATTAAAGGATGTTATGGAAGTGAGAAATAAATGTCTTGATCCAAAAGGCTGTCTTTGTGTATTTTATTAATCAGTTGGAGTCACAGAGCAAATGTTTCAGCTGAAAGGGCAGAGCCTGCTCTGAGGAAGTGATGGCACAGTCTGACCCTGAGCATAAGATACAGGTAGTCTTTAAAATGTTATCAGTAAGGTAGGACAGTCAGTTCTGCTCTCATGGCAAAAATGTAACAATTAAAAAATACTGTACCTGACTGAATAGTTTAAAACTACTAAAGTAAACGAGATATAAAAGCTTAGCAAACATATGGGTAAGAGGTCAAACTGTTCATACTGAGTTATATGACACATTTCTATAACAAAGGTCACGTGTAAGAATTACTTAGATATATTGACAGAAAATTGCAGAAAAGTAAGATAATATTCATACGTGTGTTTTTATAGGGTGTTAAAGTCAAAAACTGTTGCATTTGGTGCAGGCCCTCTTCTGTGGAGTCCAGAAGAGGGCCTTATATGTCCATTATGTCCATAATGGACAAACAGACACTGGAACTAGTTACAGCTGCCTTTTGCATTTTTCACTATTTTTGCAGCCACTGCGGATTCTGCAAGCTCACTGTCAAATGCCACCAATAGCCACAAATAATCCAACAGTTTAAGAACAGTATTTCTCAACACAAAACTGCAGGAATCTAGTGATTTCACCATCTACAATCCATAGTATCATTAAAAGATTCAGAGAATCAGTCAATCAGTGTTGTACTGCTGTAGTGCAGTTATGTTTCTGCTTTGAGTTTAACCTAATAAGACAACAAAAAGTTCATACATTTAACACTAACACACACACACACACACACACACAACACCAATAATGTACAATTCACACTAAGAAACACACTGATATGAATTCACTTGCACACACTTGGACAGACATAAACACATACAGATACACCACAACATTCAAACACACGAAAACTTACACATACACCTTTGCTTAACCATAAACATACAAGCCATTAAACACACTACTCCAGTACACACACATTCACTAAACCACACACACCTACGCTAGAATACAGACACAGACATTTATTAAACAGTAGACACCCAAACACACACACACAAAACACATACATTACAACATGAGTGTATATACTGTATAGATACATAGATAATGAACCAGGAGTCACCATCCCAGTTCAGCCGTCAAGTCAAATTTCTAACAATATTGATCTTTTTGGTAGTAGGGCAACACACACACACACACACACACACACACACACACACAACACACATACACACATACACACACACACACACACACACACACAAAAACTCAAACCCATATCCACACTTATCATCTCTTTTACACACCAACATGAGTGATGTCACTAGAAAACATACATGTTTATGGTCGTGCGTGTCTGTTTGTGTCCCTCTCACAGTACATGTATTATAGAGACCACACCCCCTTGCTCTGCGTCTATTCATTCATCATCAGTCTGTTTACAATCAAACAATAGGGAAGAGAGACAGGAAACCAGCTGTGAGTAAAAGCAAACCATGTTTATATTATTGAGAGCAGTGGTGCAAAGTAATTAAGTATATTTATACTACTGTACTTAAACCTCTATTTTTACGTGCTTTTAACTTATTATTCTCAATTATGTCTTAATTTAATTCTGACACTTCTGTATGACCTATATCAGTGAGAATATTAACTGTTTCTATACAGTTATAATTATTTTTAATGTCTGCTACCATGTCGGATTCTCTTTTATTTTTTTAAATTTATTAATTTTTTTAAACTTTTTATTTAGTTTTTCAGTTTTTTACACAACAGAACATTCCCTGACAGAGGACCTTATTTAAAGAAAAGAAAAAAAAGTAAATAAATAGATAAATAATGAAATAATAAAGTAATAAAGAATAAATAGAGAAAAAAAACAAAAAAAAAACATGTAAACATATAATTAAATAAGTTAAATCATATGAATAAGAGACCGAGATTTGCAATGAGGGGAGGCATTCGCTGCAGAGCAGGTTCATCTACAGAAGAACACAACAATGGCATCCTTAGTGATATTCCGTGACAATATAGTCAATTACAACAATCCATTCCACTTGATTAAACCCCCAGATATAATGTGACACAAGTCCATCTTTGTATAAAAGTGTCCATTTTCAGTTTTAGACTTGCCGTCATTCGTTCCATTATGTAAACCTTCTTAAGTCTCTGCATCCACTGGGTTATAGTTGGCGGTTTCGCATTTTTCCAGTTCACCGTTATCATTTTCTTGGCAATCAATAAAATTATCCTCAGTATGTACCTCTGATCCGTGCTGTATGTCTCTTCAGGTAAAACTCCTAACACAAATATCAGTGGGTCCGAAGGGACATCCATTTCCATAATTTTGTCAATCTCTTTTTTAACACTCCTCCAAAACTCTTGAATTATTGGGCAATCCCAAAAGATATGTGTGAGGTCCCCAATTTTTCCACAATTTCTCCAACACAATGCCACAGAAGGTTCTTTCACCTATGACGAAATAATGAGAGGTGTATTAAAATATCTAATTTTTAGTTTCCAATCGAACTCTTTCCATAATTGACTATTGATGCCTTTATGACAGTTTGCACATATGTCTTCCCATATATTATCTTCAATCATAATATTTAATTCCAGTTCCCAATTTTCTTTGATGTTGCAGGTATTTTAAAATGACTCGGATATAAGCCTTTTATATATATGAGAGACATGTTTTTTAGTTGGAAAGCATTTCTCTAAAATACTAATAAAGTATTCCTCTATTTTATTTGGGCTTTTGCTGACCAGCTCTCTTTCTTTATGACCTGTAATATAATGTCGTATTTGGAAGTATCTGTACAAATCATTTGATGGGAGCCTAAATTGTTCTTGAAGTTGGAGAAATGATTTGAATTCTGTTCCATTAAATAATTGGTTGATTGTGCTAAGACCTTTGTCGGCCCATCTTCTAAACCCATTATCCCATGTGGAAGGGGGAAAGTCTATATTGCCTACGAATGGCATAGCCCTTGAAATTGACATCGATCCCCCAAGCATTTTTTTGACTATTGTCCAAACCTTCAGAGTGTGTTTTATCCATTCATTTTCCATTTTACTTTTATTAACAGACTTTATGTCAATAAAAGGTAATACTGATAAGGATATGCCCTTAGTCGTGCTCTGCTCTATTTGGGTCCATCCTGTCTCCTTATCATTTCTAATCCATGCCCCTATTGCAGTTAATTGTGCAGCCCAATAATAATATTTAAGATGCGGCAGGCCCAAGCCTCCCTTATCTTTTGATAAAAAAAGGGTTTTTAGTCTTATCCTTGGTCTCTTTTTCTGCCAGATAAATTTAGAGATGAGTTTGTTGAGCATATCAAAGGTGGAAATGGGTACTCTTACAGGTAAAGATTGAAATAAAAAAAGAAGCCTAGGTAGCAGGTTCATTTTCACTGTCTCAACTTTCCCGAGTAAAGAGAGGGGAAGGATCTCCCATCGTATTATGTCGTTTTTTATTTGCTTAATTAACTTATCATGGTTAGCATCAAATAATTGTGTAGGGCTAGGTGTGAGAATAACTCCCAAGTACCTAAATCCTTGTCTGGACCAGCGAAAGGAAACATCTTCATTTAATTGTGTGGGCCAAACCCCCGATATCATCATGGCCTCTGATTTATTTTCATTAATTTTACATCCTGAGACTGCCCCGTACTTGCGAAGACATTGCATAAGTGTGGGGATGGAAAGAAGTGGGTTTTTTATAAAAAGCAAAATATCATCTGCGAACAGCGCTATTTTATGGGTTGACCCTCTTTCATCCTCTATTCCTTGAATCTGTACATTTTGGCGTATAGCTTCTGCTAGAGGCTCGATACTAAGGGCAAAGAGGATGGGTGAGAGAGAGTCCCCCTGCCTCACACCTCTCTCCACCTTGAAAAAATCAGAACAGTGACCATTAACTCTAACTTTTGACCTCGGGTCTTTATACAGTAGATCAACCCAGGTAACAAATTCTTCTCCAAACCCATTTCTATCAATGTCTGCTCCAAAAATAACCAATCGACTCTATCAAATGCTTTCTCAGCATCTAAGCTGAGAAGCATTGAAGGCTGCTTATCCTTTGCCGCTATTGACTGCAAGTTCAAAGCTCTCCTTATGTTATTTGTCCCTTGACGGCCCACTATAAATCCCATTTGGTCTGGTTGTCGGATTCTCTTTTAAATGAGATGAAATGAGTCTGTTTGTATTTTCCCACGCAAAGTTACAATGAGCACTTAGCCAGTTGAAACAAATTATTTAGGTAATTTTATTTTTGACATTATATTTTGTAGTTATGACAAAACACTACTGTGTCTGAGGACTTCAAAATCAATGCAATACGAAAGTTCCTTGTAGCTTTAAGTACAATTTTGTTTTGCTGATTCTATCCTTCTAAACTTTGAATATATTTTTAGCAGGTTCACCACCAATTATTGTTAATGATTGATAAAAAAAATTGTGAGGTGGGGGGATGCAAATTTTGTCTGGCTCATGAAAAGGGGGCAATGCCAAAAAAAATTTGGGAAACACTGCCCTCACAATATCTCTAAAAACCCAGACTTTTCATAAAAAAATAGAAATGTTAAACATGTTTTAGATTGAGTACAGCAGTGTCAAACTGATTCAAACAAAATCAGATCGTATAAGGTATATGTGTGCCTTATAGTGACAAAGTTGGGTTTTTGCTCATTTTTGTACAGTTCTGAATGAAGTGTTTCATTTTGCAAAAGATTTGAGGTGTTCTGCTACTTGTATTTGTAGTTGGGTGAATTGTGTGTAATGTTTTGAAAAATGAGCCCTGTTTTCAAAATTGTGCTGAAGCAATTGTAAAAAAACATTTATATAGTGTCCAGTGTGTAACATTTACATGAATTTAATGGCAGAATATGTCAGAAATGGAATATAGACTATAATGTTCATTAGTGTGTTTTAATCAGTGTTGGGCAAGTTACTGAATATTTTAAAAACAACTTCAATACTTTTTTTAATGCCACATTATTTTAGTGTTGCTGTGGCACAGTGTGAGGCAAAACAACTCAAATATCATCTTATCATTGTAGCCGAATGTAAACAATACACAATTTTTTATATTTTTGTGCACATTTATTGTAGCCTCAATAGGTCTTCAAATCAGGCATTAATATTAGTAAAACTGTCATGGTTTAGAGTTTTTATTGGTTATTTCCTGTTTTATTTTGTAGTCTTGGTCCTCCCTCATGTGTCTTGTCTTTGCTTCCTGTCTTTGTTCTTTTCCCGCTCTTTTTGATTGTCATGTGTTTCACCTGTTTGCCCACGTGTGTCTGATTAGTTCTCTAGTTCTGTCTATTTAGTCCCTGTGTTTCTCTGTTTCTTTGTCAGTTCGTCGTTGTCCCAGTGTGTCATCCTGCTTTTGTTGGACTTGTTCTCGTGTTCTTGGATTTTTTTGCGTTTTGCCTCTAGTGGATTCCTTTGCGTTTCTTTTGGACCCTGGTTTTGACCATCTTCATTTCCGTAAGCTGTTGATCATTTGTTTTCTCGATTACATGCACTTGAACTCTACCTTCACTGTGTCAGTCTGCATTTTTTGGGTCCACTATCTAGTTTACTTTGACACAAACTATAACAAAAACTGCCAGCAAAATGATTCCCATGGTTTTATACATTGGCAAAATAAATACACATTTTTAGACCAGGATAAATTTACTTTGACTTAACAATTAACAATAGAAAGGATGGGTGCTTCCTAAATTTATGGTCACATGACAACAAATGTGCACAGTTGCCTAGAAACAGGGGCTGGGTCAACACAGCGTCATGCATAAGGATGCATCACAGAACCTTATATGCACCCCAGTCATGCAGCATAGTAGAACCTGCAACATTTTCCATGAGGGTATGAGGGCTAGGAACAAATAAAGCCTACTGGGCTGAAAAAGCGCGGATGAAGGTTACTCACTGGAACAGTCCAGCAAAGAGCAGAGTAGGAAAAATGCAGCTCTCTGTGCACTGACACAAAGGAGGAAACGTGTGCACAGCCCAATGGCTTGATATCATAAAACACTCAGTACAGACTGAGTCACAGAAAAAAAGGAGACATCCCACAGATAAAATATAATGAAAGAGCAGGAGAGGACCAGGAAGCTACCACCATTCCTTAAAAGATTAAATTATTTTACCGTCAGGGCAGTGTTGTCTGAACACTAGTGTGCCAAACAAATAAACTTTGCAAAATATCAACCTAACATCATACAGCTGATCATATTGAGCTAAACATGTTTGCTAACCGTCCACAGGCGCTACCATTAACGTTCACATTACCTTATAAAGTGACTCATCATCCAGGTGCACAGCTAGGTGTATGATAAAGTCTGATGAACATCCTTTATCCCCACAGACATTACAATTAGTGAGTCTTTGTTTGAGCCTTGTGTGACGTTATTGCAGCTGCAGGTGAGCTAGCCACACTGGTGTCGCTCCAGCTTACAGTCATCTGTGGCCGTGCACACCAGATCTGTGATAATGAAGGTCTGATGATAATAAAGCTTTATCCTCTGAAGCTGTCTTTTTTTTCACATAAAGTAACAAGTAATGAGCTACTAGTTACCGCAAAAAGTAGTGGTGTTACAGACACATTACTCCCAATACTGGTTTTCATAGTGTATAATCACCTGAAATTTACAATTGTTTTTGTTTTATTGCTACCTTAGAATGATCTATTTATATGTACAGAGGACGTGGGTACTCTTCCATGGAGTCTGCCATGTTACAACGCCATGCTTCTACAATAGCACAGAAAAGACAAACCAAGCACTGGCTCTATAGATCTAGAGATGGCCTTTTACATTTTTCATGAGTTTCACAGGATTGGAGGGGGAGTGAGAGGTGAGCGGTATTCAATTGGTTGCAATCTACAACCTCCCTGCTATGCCACTAAATCCACACTAGTCCTTTAACTTGTGGTTCCCAAACTTTGATGACAAAATAATGAGAAATACAGGCAGAGAGCTGCAGATACAACCACCACCACAACTTCTAGTGGGCCAGAGTCTACACATTGAAAATGCTGCATTGTATGCCATTAAGTATGAAAAAATCAGGTTTATAGGCAAAGGTAATGCTACTATAATGTGGACAGAAGAGCAGCTCATAAAACAGATATACATCAGATTGCATTGTGCAAGTAAAGAATACCTGTGGCTTCCAAAATACTTCCCTACTCTTATTGTTCAGGTGAATAAAGACTGTCTTAGCCGAAAAACACTCAATGCCTATAATAGGGAAAAGAAAAGAAATCTGTTCTATGGGAAATTAAAGGTGATGTGATAGGGCTGCAAACAGAAAAGGTAGCCTGAAAGTTGCAAGAGTGTCACTTTTGGCTTTTCAAGAAGATAAAGTGAAATTTTTTCCGTTTGTTTGTTCTTGCTGTTTTGATAAAATTCACTCAAAAAATAATTATTCACTCCCTTGAAGTCATAATCACATCATTAAACACAGCATGGCTGCAGCTGGCAGCATCTTGCCTGCTCATGTTTAATAGACAACCAGAGAAGGGCAGCATGAATTCAGCCTGTGAGACAAGAGAGCTGTTTGTAGACATACACACACGGGAGAGGGAGTGAGAGTGAGAGTGAGAGTGAGTGAGAGAAGCAACTAATGCAAAATTTAAAAATAATTGGGAGGAGAACAGAGAATAATGACATACAGAATGATGACACTAGTGACCACCAGTGAATCCAGTCCAAACCAGTCCAGACCTGACATCACCCAATCTGGACTGAGCCAAAGGTTTATCTTATGGAGTCCCTGTACCCACCTCTACCAAAGCCCTGTGTGTCTGAGAAAGTAAGCATTTCTCCTCAGCAGTCAACATAGACAGATAGACTAATTATCTTACTGTGAACAGTGCATGGTTGCTGCTGTGCACATATTTACAAGCAATTGTTAAGATAAATCCACTTTTCAATCCTATAAGTTTAAAAAACAAATGCTGAGTTCTCATCTTGCTGGTTTCTTTGTGGATCACTGCTGCAGAGGTTTGAGAAGCAGGAATGAAAATAAATCCTTTTTAATCCCAAAAGTTTGAAACATACACTCTAAGCTCCCCTCCTGCCATTAAAGGAGTTGGCATCAGAGTGACTCTGGTGTTTCTTCCTCCAGAAGGTCCAATCTGACAGCGACCCTCTTATCCAGAGCTTCCCAGCTCTGAGCAGCTTTCTGTCGGCTATGTGTCTCAGCTCCCTGACCCCCTTGGCCCTCGTCAAAAGCCCTGCAATAGACAAGAATGATCGCAAATCAAGGTAAAGTCAAAAGTAACCGAGTGAGCTGACACGCTCCTGGGCTGAGCATGTTACTCATTAGCTGGACTCTTTTTAAGATTCTCTTTCTGATAATCCAGTTTTATTGCAACTTTTCCTGCAGGAGTTTCGGACATTGATTCAGGGTCTCACTGAAGGAACATTCACACACAGCTGCACTAGTAGAACAGCCAATTGGAATGCCTGGTCTCTAGATGACCTGTGATTGGTTTAAGTATACCGTCATGGGCCAGATATCCTAAAGGTTGAAAACAGAGCTAAGAGGAGGTGCAGAAGTTTAGCTCACTCTCAGACCACTTGATTTAGAAAGTTATAATGGAATTATTGCTTAATGATGCAAATGTTTCTCTTCCACAGTTTTAAACATTTAAAGAATAGTTTTTTTTTTTTTTTGTATATTTGCCACGTTTTACATGCAAATTTGTGGCTTGTTCAGCCCAGTTCAGCACAAAAAAAAATGTTATCTTGGCCGATATCCTGCTACTATGGTTCTCTCTCACATGAAAACAATTACAAAAAAACCTCATCTTTGATGATGTCATGAAGTAGTGTGGGACCTTGAGATTTGCTGTCTTCATTGATAAACAACCACCACTGAAGATGAAAATCTATCTGACATGACTCAGGCAGCAATTATGTTCACAGATGGGGTAATGTGAAGTTTATTGACTTTTGCTGATTTCCTTCCTCATTCTCTGAGGTATGCCATGTTTTTTCCAGAACTAGCAGCTAGCAAACGCTATCTAGGAAACAACATCTGAACATAAAAAGTTGACAATATACAATCCAGTATTTTGTTTCTGGTCACATGGTCCTGTAGGGTGGGATGCCCCCACAACAATGGGCTACTGTCTGCAGCCTGTTAGCATAGCTTAGCACAAAGTTGTACAGTTAAGATACAGTGTAATCAATCAAACCACATCGGGTCATCCACACTGACCCACTGACAGACTCATAAGTCCAATCATGATCAGTCATGTGCTTGTGTAAATGTTTACCTCTTATTCCAAACATGCATCCAGTGACATCTGGCTTCATCAACACATTCATGACACTTCAACAGATTTTTTCACCTTTTATAAATCAAATGTTCAAACAGGATTTTCCACCTTCACTTTACTGGAGCAGCATCCTTATTTTACTCTGTGTGTGTGAGAGAGAGTGTGTGTGGTGTGATAGGCCATCACTGTGTTGGAGAATGAAACACTAAATGATCTCATATCAGTGAAAGACAGACAGGCAGAAAGTACATCCTTCACTGGCATTTATCAGTCTGTTCAGGACAAGAATTTACAACTCCTCACAGCCCCCTGGTGATGACAGCTGGGCACGGCAGCAGGACAGAGGTGTAGCCAGAGGAAAGACAAAAACACTAACACAAATAAAAACAGACAGTTAAATGGATAGACAGGCAGATGGATGGATAGCATGTCAGACTATTTCTTTTTACCAACTCTCTAAGTTGGTCTGGTCCTGAGGAAGCTCATCTGTCAGTGTGGAGCCACTGTAAACACAGAGACATAAAGACAGAGAACAGAAAGAGCAAACTCCAGCATTGTCTGCCTGTGTTGAAGGCTTACCAAGCAAGGAAATGTTTGTCTTGTGTGGTATTTGCTGTTATTATATGGAACAATACAGGATTGGAAGCAAAGGATCCAAAATATTCCCAGTATGATGTTTCCACAGCAACTGTTCCCTGCTGAATAGCAAAACTGCATATTAGATACCATGATGACATTAACTTTGTACAAATACATCTTGTGTATCTGTGAGGACTTCAGGGATCCCTAGAGAAAAAATAAACACAAAAATTGTGTTGAGACTTCACAATACATTCTCAGTGCATACTCCACCTTACACTCACTCCATGCTCCAGTACCACTGCATTATGTGCCGGGTTCATTCAGTTTAGTTGGCTGTCACATTAATGATCCTTATATTTATTTTGTGCAATACCTTTAAAGCAGTGCACTCAAATGGACAAATATTATGGCCTCATACCATACTTTACTCATACTTTACGATAATGTGCAGTTGAGCTGTCAAAGGTCCTCCATTACACCTATATATAAAAGTTGGTCTTTAATAAGAAGAAACAAAGCGGTATGACACATGGTCAGACCTCATGCCAATCTGTGGCTAAAGGCCTTTGAATTTGGGAGAAATTACTCTCCAGAGAATTTTATATTTATTGGAATTCCCATTTCATGTGCTGGCACAATTTCATAAACGTAGATAAGATATTCCTGTATTAATCCCACTATGGGGAAATTTAGTGTTACAGCGGCAATGTGGACAGCAAAAATAAAGAAAAAAGAAACAGAAAGAAACATCAATAAAAATATAAAAATAAAATATAAAAATATGAGCAAGATGAAATATAAAAAATATAAGCAATTTAAACAGAGGAAATATAAAAAATAAAAATAGCAAATAACACTATAAACAGAGGAAAAAAAAAATAGGAACATTATATATCATATAAGTGGACTCAGCAGAGGAATGGGTTGTCCAGGAGTGTTTCTGTCAAAGAATGTCCAGAAAAAGCCAGCAAATAGCCCTCTGGTTAAGATTTTGTTTTTTGTTCTAAAGGACTGCTCATGATATCTTTGCTCAAGTAACCCTGTTTTCTGCTGAAACTCCAGGATTGTTTTGTGAACTGAAGATCTTCACCCATCCTCACATCGGCATAGGGGTGAGTATATTGAGTGGGTTATCATGTAAAGTGGAATATCCTTTTAAGTGGCAATGCCCTGTGTAGTTCTATTAGCCTATACATCTATGCTTGTTTGCGTACATGGAGTGCTGCAGGGATGCTGCTGTTTGAATTAAGAGACTTAAAACCAACTCAATAGTGAAGAATTGTGGACATTGCTACCATCTTTGGAGGTTTTTGGCTCTATTTTGGGTCTTTTCTGAAAATTTTTTTTTTGCTGAAGTCTGGGCCTAGTAGGCCCTGATAACCAACCATGCCTCCTAAAGCTTCAAACAAGACCACTGAGGAATATCACCATGGCTCAAGTACGTGAATTGTTGGACCAGCAAAAGGATTTCTACAGAACTTTGCTTGAGCAACAGGAAAAAAGCCTCAAACCTTGTGTGCAGATCATTGTTGACTCATCAAACAAGAGGATTGATGATCTGTCAAAGCAGGTCTATGATTTCAAGGTGAGTCTAGAAATGACTCAGAAAGAATTTGATGATTTTAAAGTCTCATGTAAAACTTGGACCAAGAATTGTGGTGAAACCAGGGCTGATATGTACACAATTTGCAAAAGTTTGATCTCAATGTCAGACAAGACAGAATATCTGGTGGGCCAGTCAAGACGCCATAATTTTGTTGTAGATGGCATTGAAGAGTCTGTGAGAGAAAAAGTGTCTGAATCTGAAGAAAAAGTGAGAAAAGTATGCAGAGAGAAACTACAACTAGATCATCTGAAAATCATCTGGCTCATCGGGCTGGGAAGCCAATGTCATCATCAGGAAAGCCTCAACCCATTGTGGTCAGATTTCTGTGCATGAAGGACAAACTTGCTATCTTAGATAAAGCTAAATACTTGAAGGGCTCTGGCATCCTCATTATTGAGGACTTTCCTGAAGCTGTCTGGCAAAGAAGGAAAGAACTACTCCCTGCAATTAAATCAGCTTGGTTCATATGACTTCAAATTCTCACTATATATGACATTAATATTTTTCAAATGTGTTATTTACAAAATACTTTGACGTGAAGGGAATATTCCTGAGCAATTCACGACTTATTTTACAGCTAATTCACAGTTACATTCATACTTAACTCATAAATCTTCAGCTCTTCATCTTCCTAAATTTCTCACTTGTAGAGGTCAACTTTCAATAAGATTTAGGGGAGCTAAATTATGGAATGATTTTTCCCACCTGGCAAAATCCTGTATCTCTATAGTGTTACAAAAGATGCCTGAAAAAACATTTAACTGCTGTTTTGTAATGGGTGTTTCTTGTGTATTTTTGTCCATGCTTAAATTTGTTTTATTCATTGTGACGTATTTTTACTATTGCTCAAGGCTGAACATAGTATAAACTATTATCCCCCTGTAACGAAGTGCCCTTCATTACTGCTGACTGATCGCTTCTGCCCTGTAAATATTGCACAATCTGGATTAGATATTGGTTGCACTTTTTAACACACACCTAAATGACGCACATAAATAATGGCACTTGACACTTTGATAGAGATATTGGCACTTTATTAGCGGAATTTGCATGGAACAATTTGCACATTTTCTAGCATATTTATTGGCTATTTATTCTTGGCATGCGTGTCATTTTAAATCATGATTGATTTTCTTGTCATCTGGCAGATGCGGCGGTCGATGCTCGGCTCCGGCTGAAAGAGAGTGGAGTGGTGTTATGCTCCGCCAGTATCGGTCGTACATCTGTTGTTGATGAACTACGGCTTAAATTATATTCTGAGTGTTTGCAGTAAAGTGATGTGCTAAATATCGTAGCAAAGTGTATGCTAGTGCGTAGATTTAAATATTGTTTAAGTTGTGTGTCACTCACCTGTCTTCTTTTGTGTCCGTTCCAAGGTGTTGGCCAAAAGAGTCCCCCCGGGTACACAGGGCTTATTAAAAGTTCCGGGGGGAATCAAGTAGGAAGATAGGAGGAGGGGGATTTGGGAGCTGTGTATATTTGTATATTTATTTATAACTATGGTGGGGTGTTTGTTTATGGGTTAGACAGCAGTTAATGGGATTTTGTTAGAATTATGATTTAAATGGGGGCTAAATGAAAATCAGGGGAGTTTAGTTGTCTGTGAACTTTGAATAGCACCTTTAGATGGGATAGTCCAATATAGTCTACCAGAGGCACAGTATTTAAGGCGCCACTTTCCATCTGTCTGTGTTGCTGGTCGGATCTCATCTGTATTGTTGCTATGCTATGTTGCTGTCATTTTTGTAAATAAACACCATCTGATATGGTACACCTGACCATTGCCTTGCCATCATTTACTGCAAATGCCAGCCGCTAAGGGTCATGCTAACACCCCCTCACATACATACACACGCCTATCACACTAACATTGTCTTACACATCACATACTCACATTTTCTGGTCTTAAATGGATTCTATTATTGCTGTTTTTTGTTGCTGCAGTCCAACATATTTTGTTACTAGTAGTTTGTTATCACTTGTATTATTTTATGTATTCTTCTGCATTTTTCTGTACTTTTGAGTTCTTAAAAGGATATTCCACCATTACATGATAACCCACTCAGTATGTACTCACCTCTATGCCGATGTGAGGATGGTGAAGATCTTCAGTTCACAAACAATCCTGGAGTTTCAGTAGAAAAGAGGGTTGCAGCCAAGTCCGGTATAATGGCAGTGAATGGAGACCAAATGTAAATGTAAAAAAAAAACAACAACACACAAAACAAACACAAAATGTCTCCATCCTGCTTGTATGGTGTAGTCCAAGTGTCCGCGAGCCGCGACAATAAAATTTAACCACAAAAGACACCATTTACACCATGTTTTTAGCCAAAATGTCAACTGTAGCATGTAGCATGTAGGATGTAAAAATGGCGTCAATCTTGCAATATTTTCAAGCGTGCATCCATTAAGAGATATACGAAGTCTCGCGATACATTGGTGCCATGTTTACATGCTACCTGGGAGGCTGCAGTTGACATTTCAGCTAAAAACATGATGTAAATGGCGTCTTTTGTGGTTAAATTTTAATGTTGTGGCTCACAGACACTTGGATTACACCACACAAGCAGGATGGAGACATTTTGTGTTTGTTTTGTGTTCTTTTTTTTTACATTTACATTTGGTCTCCATTCACTGCTATTAGCTGCAACCCTGTTTTCTGCTGAAACTCCAGCATTGTTTAGTGAACTGAAGACCTTCACCCATCATCACATTGGCATGGGGTGAGTACATATTGAATGGACTATTATTCTGCAGTGGAATATCACTTTAATAACCTTGTGAAAGCTTTTATTAGGTGGAGGCTTCAAATAAGCCCTCTGGGTTTTTTGCCTCTCCCTGCACTGTATTTCATTACTTTTTGTGTAATTGTGCAAAAATAACAGGTGACAGGTTATTATGTGGCAGAATGTAATTCATGTAAGATTTATTAATCTCCAGGTGAAATATTTAATTAAAAAAAAAACAAAAAAAAAACAAGGTTCACGCTTCTTT
Organism: Lutjanus argentimaculatus; assembly: GCA_034769285.1. Taxonomy (NCBI): domain Eukaryota; kingdom Metazoa; phylum Chordata; class Actinopteri; order Lutjaniformes; family Lutjanidae; genus Lutjanus; species Lutjanus argentimaculatus. Next base: position 146,587 of record JAWZSL010000006.1, on the reverse strand, counting down.
ATTACTGTTAGTATTATCTGTTCATAACATTTAATTTCATCAAATTGCTAATGTGTGCCAGCATTGGTTATTATTAACATATGCAGCCAGTTAGACAAGTAGATGAACACACATAGGTAATGCCTTAGAGCCTTGTATGAGTAGGTTGATTATTCTGTGATCTGTTGGTAATGCCTTAGAGCCGTGTATGGGTAGACTGATTGTTGGGTGATCTGTTGGTAATGCCTTGGGGCTTCAGTAGGGGAAGACGCGCTCTACGCGCTCTATTCAATACAAACAAGTGAACTACAGAGATGCACGTGTTATCGTTCCTTTCTCACTATTATTCCCCCGTTTAAGGAAATTACTGTAACAAAGCACTGTAAAACTTCACAAAACATGTTAGCAGCCACATGTGAGCAGCACATAAACTCCTATACTGTGCAATAATATGGACAGCGTCCACAGGAAAAGGAAACTTTAAATGACGAAGATGTTTAAAAGAACAACAAACTGATAAGTAATCATGTAGTAATCATACCTAACACGACGAGTAATCATACCTAACACGACCAGTGATGACGTTTAGCCACATGTCATCCTTCAACCGCTGGCTGTCGAGATGGTGTCCAGATAATAATGTGGGCTTTGTAGATAATTGGCGGACATTCTGGGGAAGACCTGGTCTTATTAGGAGAGACGGCATTCATCCCACTTTGGATGGAGCTGCTCTCATTTCTAGTAATCTGGACAAGTTTATTAGTCAGCCCAGTCCGTGACAACCCAGAGTTGAGACCAGGACGCAGAGTTGCAGTCTTACACGCCTCTCTGGGCTTCCATTAGAGCAGTTACCCACCCAACACCCATAGAAACGGTGTCTGTCCCCCGACCATGTAAATAATTTATATCAAAAATTAACAGAAAAGGAGTAAATCATAAAAACCTAATAAAAATTAAAACCACCAGTGTGAAACCACATCAAAATATAAACATCAAATGTGGACTCTTAAACATCAGATCTCTGTCATCTAAGGCTGTATTGGTAAACGATCTAATTTCTGATTATCATATTGATTTATTCTGTCTTACTGAAACCTGGTTAGGCCCTGAAGAATATGTTAGCTTAAATGAAGCTACTCCCCCCAGTCACATTAATACTCACATTCCTCGAGGCTCTGGCAGAGGAGGTGGAGTTGCAGCTATTTATGACTCTACCTTATTTATCAGTCCTAAATCGAAACTTGTTCTGAGTATTTCACACCCAAAATGGAAAACATTACAGCCGGTTATATTTGTTGTTGTGTACCGAGCTCCTGGTCCATATTCAGAATTTCTGACTGAATTCTCAGAGTTTTTATCAAGCTTAGTCCTTAAAACAGACAAAGTTATCATTGTAGGAGATTTCAATATTCATGTTGACGTCGATAATGATAGCCTTAACATTGCGTTTATGTCATTACTGGACTCAATTGGTTTCAGTCAGATCGTACATAAGCCCACACACTGTTTCAGCCACACTCTTGACCTTGCTCTAGCCTATGGCATTGAAATTGATCATTTAATAGTATATCCACAAAATCCTGTTTTATCGGATCATTTTTTAATAACGTTTGAATTCTTACTACCAGACTACACACCAATTCCTAAAAAGTATTATACTAGATGCCTTTCTGAAAGTGCTGTAGCTACATTTAAGGGAAAGATTCCCCTAGCTCTTAACTCAATGTCATGTCTAAATGTTTCTGATAACACTTTATTTAATTTCTCCCAAATTGATCATATTGTTGATAATGCTGCAGGATCATTGCGTACAACGCTTAACTCTATTGCTCCCCTGAAAAAGAAGTTTATAAAACAAAGAAAGCAAGCCCCTTGGTATAATTCTGAAACTCGTGCGTTAAAGCAGACATCAAGAAAACTAGAAAGGAAATGGCGTTCCACCAATTTGGAAGAGTCTCGATTAACCTGGCAAGATAGTCTTAAAACCTATAGGAATGGCCTCTGCAATGCTAAAGCAGCCTATTACTCATCATTAATAGAGGATAACAAGAACAACCCCAGGTTTCTTTTTAACACTGTAGCAAGGCTGACAGAGAGTCATAGCTCTATAGAACCATGTATTCCTCTTTGTGCAGCAAACATGGCTCATTTCCAAGGATCATGTTTACATTTATGGTTTTGCTGATGCTGATATAATGCATGACTTACAGTGAGTGCAACTGTAAAATCAGCTTTACAGCCTAAATGGGAAAACAATGATGTAGAATTCATACTGTTGTCTGAGGTCGCAGCACCTTGGCAGACTGTCAAACAAATTCCAGTTTTCCCTACAGTGAGAAAAACTTGTAGCTAAGCAATGAAGGTGCAAATTATTCTGAAAAGGAATGAAATAAGCAGAAAGCCTGGCAGACACTAAATCACTTGACAGAAGCTGGTGCCATCATGTGACATGTCCTTTTTCATCATGGATTTAACAGAGAGAAAAAAAACTTGTTCTGGTAAATTGTTGAGTCAATATTGCAGCACTGTTTCCCATGGACTCTGATTAAATCACCAGCTCCCCTATCAGGCTCAGCAGTGTTTGGATTTTGGTTGAAATCCTTTATGTTGGCTGCTGACACTGTAAACAGTTTTGTTGTTTAGTGACAGAGTGTAAGTCTGCATCACTGCTGACATGTAAACCAGATTATAACAGACTCAGGAACAGCAGCCATGTGTGTCTTCACATCTACAGTACAGGTAGTTAGATTTATAGGAAATATGTTTTTAAGAAAGCAGGGGAATTGGAACTAAGGGTGTCAGCCAGTGCTGACGATAACCGTGATAATTAAAAAATTAAATATCTATATCATGTCAATAATACACACATGATATTGCTGTATAAATCATGTGTCAAACTCAAGGCCTGCGGGTCAGATGTGGCCTGGCACCTCATTTTATGTGGCCTGCAGGAACTTGCAAAGAATATATTTGGGTGTTGCAATTCTATGCTGTGTTACACAAGTATGATGTCCATGAGGTACTTTTTTTCTTGACTTCTGCTTTACAGAGTTAGTTATTAATTATAGCTTTATTTCTTAAACTAAAAATATTCAAATGCAACCAGCCCTTTGAGAGCAGCCATAATACTGATGAAGCCTGGGTTTGACACCCCTGCTATAAATAATCCAGTGCCTCTAAAACTCACTGTATGCTCTTATGCAAAATGCACTTTTTCACGGTTTTCTGGTGAAAATATGTGTCCCCGGCATGCCTACAGACTGTCCCAAGATGAGAACAGTCCACTTTCTTCCTCTCTTGCTTGCTCCAACTTTCAGTGAATGTGGGCCAAAACGCTCCATTCAGATTTGGCTCCCCATGTGAAGTCAAAAGGGGAGAAGCGCCTCCTCCAGGCAGGTGACACTCCCTGTGCTGGGTGTCTGTGCCGCCCACTGAATCCCTGACTCCGCCAACAAACAAATGAAGACATAGAAGGTTCGATCAAAGCACACCAATTGCTCTGTTGTTGGCTGCAGGAAGGAGCACAAAAGTCTTCATCTATTCTCCTCGTCTGACCCAGAGAAGACCCAGTGGATTCATTTTATTTTTAAGTGAAATGTCCCCACAACATTAACCTAACCGTTTTAATTTGGACTGCTTCTTCGAGGGCCAGTACAAAGCAGGAGACACTTCAAAACTGAAGCTCAAGGATGGATCAGTACCCACTGTCTGTGACCCAACTGCAGACATGGGAGCGTTAAGTTTTATCATGTTTATGCTGCTTGTATATAATACATATATGTAATATGTAAGTATTGTATGTAATATATAACCAATTTTAGTGATACAAAAGTGAATTACAGTATAATAACAGGTTGGACTTGTAATAAGACCCTGGCCAGAATCAGAACACACCAAATTCGTAAGGAGCCAAAGTGTTGAGCAGCAATAATGAATCAAACACAGGAATAACTGTTAAGTAGCCATTCTTGTATTGTTACAGTGGATAAGGAAAATGTTCAATTTGTACAAAAATATAAAATAGTGACCCAAATTATCAGAAATAAAAATAAATAGTGTGCACACTTAAATCAAATAAAAGTGTCCGCTGGGGCCCTTTAAAAATAAGAGTGGTTGCAGCAGGTGCACCTGATTTTAAAGGTCCATGTAAGTGTAGTGTGAATGTATGTGTGTGAGTGTGTACGTGTGTATCTCCTTTGTGGTGATTTTTCCTCAAAGTGGTTGGCTCGCCATCTGTCACGACCGGAATCTCGTCCTGGTCCTTGGATTTTCCCGTCCCCTCAAAAAACCTGACCTATAAACAAGGTCATATAATTTACATTCTATTCTCAGATGCATCATTAAAGGTTTAAATGTCAAAAATCAAAATATTACATCAAACCTCATATATAAATCTTATCAAATCTCAAATCTTCAGTTTTTTTAGTTGTACAACATTCAATTTTCAAGTGTATCAAATATGACAACTAAACATTCAAGTACTCACATACTTCTCTGTTCATGTGAACAGTAATTCAGTAATACTCATGGTAAGTAACCATAAACATTCAAAGCATCACATATAATAACCATATCATAATAATGTGCAAATAAAATAGCAGTAAATACACATTCTGAGTTCGTTTTAGAGGTATCAAAGAAGTGTGCTTAATCTACTCGTACACTATTGGCCTATTCATGAGAGAGAAACTGCACCAAAAATTACCCTCTAGTTTACTTCAAACTCAATGCTGAAATGTATTAAGTTCCTTCAATAATTTGCATTTTACAAAATAAAATATTATTTGACTCTCATCATATGATTTATCAAATTATTCATCTTTAAATTGGCAATAGGAAAACAAAACAACTTCCCCTTTAATATATACATCAGCATAAAATAATAGACACCATATATACACATGTTCAGAAATATTGCACCATTATTCACTTCACTCTCATAACCTTTAATATCACCACTGCTTTCTTTAGCACATGGAGAAACAACAGAAAAATAGCATCAGAGCAGCTAAAGAGACACTCACTCACCCTTGCTCTGTGTATCAAAGCCGAACACGCCGATGTCGGAGCTGCAGCGGCTCTCTGGATGGAAAGTATCCCGTTTTTGTGTTTGTGCATGTAAACATCATATCCCGATTTCAGAAACCGGGATATGACAGTATCCTGGTTTCAAGAAACCCGATTTTGCTACCTGGAGAACTCCGAAAGAAAACGGGATACTGGGGCATGTATACACCTTATCCCGGTTTCTGACAGCTGCTGACTGTCTGCGCAGGCGCGGCTTCAGCCAAGTGACAGCAAAACAAACATGGCGGAAAAAAGAGCGTACTTTTGGAGCGACGAAGAAACTGAGTTTTGTCTGTCGGTAATGAAGGAGCTTAATATACTTAAAAGTTTAGATGGGAGGAAGCATCGAAATGCCGACCTGTTCAAGTCCATGGTGAACAGGCTGAAAGACGCCGGTTTCCCAACGAGAACTGTGGAGCAAGTCAGGTCGCTGTGGAAAATACTTAAAAAACACTACTACGCGGCCAAACACCAAAACAAAACAAGTGGATCTAATCCAGCAACATTTAAATTTTACAAAATATTGGATGAAATGCTTTGTCACCGTCCACTGGCCACCACAGCAGACGGTGGTGTCGATGTCGGCTTCGCCAGGGCAACGGATGCTGACCCCTCACAGGAGGACACAGAGAACCCAGGTAAGTTGGTCTGTTAACGTTATGCACGTAACTACGCTCACCGGCCATTTCATCAGGTACACTTTGCTAGTACTTGGTTGTAGCCCCTTTTGTCCCCCATCTGCTTCAAGGTGTGACATGTTGTGTGTTCAGAGATGGCCTTCTTCATACCTCGGTTGTAGCGAGTGATTATTTGAGTTACTGCTGCCTTTCTGTAATCTCCAACCTGTCTGGGCCTCGTTTCCCAGATTCAATGTATCTTAGCGCTCTACGAAGGTCTCTTAAGATATATCTTAGCAAACGAGAGAGAGAATAAGGAAACACCCTATCGTCAAACTCGATTTTGACAGCTCTAGGTCAAGAGGTCAGCTAAATTAGCATAATTTATGCACGTAGGATCGGACCGTGGGAAAGCGTGAAATTGATACAAATTAGCATATGGCTGAGACTTGATTTGACTGCTGCATTTTTAAGCGTTTTGAAGCATTTTGGAGTATTTTGAAGAAATAATATAGTTGAGTGAAAAACTTAAAAAAAGGTGATTTTTCTGCAACAAGTTGTGGTTGCTGATAGAGGAAAAAAAAAAGTAATTTAGAAGCGGCAGGATTGTATGTACATTTTATGCAGTATACACAGAAAACAGAGCAAGAGACTTATGCGTCTTGATTGCATCATTATAACAACTTTGTTTCTTCTTTTTACCCTTGCTTTTAAACCTTAACTCCGGTGAAGGTGATTTTTCTGCAACAAGTTGTGGTTGCTGATAGAGAAAAAAAGTAATTTAGAAGCGTATGGTTTATTTATATTACTTCTTCTCTATGATTATGCTACATAGTAAAACCTAATAAAATATGAAACCTCTTTTTTTCCTGATAGCCACGTAGCAGAATTTTATGTACATTTTAACGCAGAAAATGAGAAACAGAACAGAAAACAGAGCAAGAAACCTACGCGTCTTGAAAGGTATCTCCTGACTGCAGACAAGACCTTGAACTTGGTAGTTTTCATCATCTAGTGAAGCTGAACAAATCATATGAATACATTTGTTATGCGCACAACCCCCACGTGTACTACCCACGTATTTTTATTCTATGAGTGTGAGAACTTTCTGAGCGCGGGTTTTTTGTATTGTTTTTCTTGTAGAAAAGGGTTTTGTTTGAAAAAGGTATAAAAATGCTAGAGTCTGGATATTCATCTTTAAACAGTGTTTTACCGGATCACTTCTGCTGTGAAAGACGCAAGACCGGCCAACATAATGAAGAGAGGTAATCTCTATATTTACTTTATTTTTTAGGGAAAAAAAAAAGTTTTAATGTTTTAAAAATACGCCGTTTTATTTATTATGCAAGTGGTTCGTGCAGAAATCCATCAGGCTCCTACAAATGCCAGAAACCTCGCTGACATCGATGATTTTTATGAGCGTAAGTATACCGTTTATTTATTATAAGATGGCAAAGAAAAAATACCAGTAATACTATAAATACACATACACAAATTGCTCCGTGTTTATCATTAATTTATTTTATGTTTATAGCTATAACACAGGAAGATCTGGCAGACATTCCCCTGTCACAATTATACTACGGTGAGTATTATTTTTAACATTTTTTTCTTTCCAGCATTTACGTTTTAAACAGCCCAGCTAATAAAAAGAAAAAAAAACAAAAAAACTTACAGATCCTTCAGACATCACGTCGTTTTGTGAGATTTTGAACATATTTTGGCCAGAGTTTCTGCAGAAGAGTCTGTGTTAAATCCTTTTGCATCGCTTCCCCGCTAAAGATCCTTCCTACCAACCCGAGACGGATGCAGACCGGTGGGTGAACCAGCACCATCCACAGCCAGAGACAGACGCAGACCGGCGGGCGAGTCATCAACATCCTCCCGCGTCACTCCCCGTTAAAGTCCCTTCACCACAGCCGGCTACGGACGGGGACCTGCCGGGTGAAGAGCGGCATCCTGCATCACCCGACGCCGAACTCCCTTGTTCTCAGCCCACGACGGAAGAGGAGGACCTGTCGGGAGACGATCACCATCCTCCTGCATCACCCGACGTTGAAATTCCTAGTTCTCAACCCGCAACAAAGAGCGACCGGCTGGAGAGTGAGCAGCGCACGACAGAATCGGGTAAGAGTTTGAACTCTGGCGGTTTACCGCAGCTTCCTGTGACGTATCACAAGACAAGACAAATTTCCGGCAGGGGGGTGGCATAAGTTTAGAAAACAGCGCCACATGTGGCGATGGGTAGTAATGACATTTTCAATACTGCGTATGACTTCAATGATAATGTTGATTTTTTTTTTTATATCTCTGATTGACAGATGATGAAGAGGGGAAAAGAGAGGCTGAAAGACTCGTCAGAGGCGTGAGGACCGGGGAGCGGAGAAGAAATTGGAGCCGGGGCCGGCGGGCTTTAATCGGAAAGAAAAGAACCCTGCAATGCAGACGTTTGACTTTGGCAAGAGAGCTTATTTCCTTCTGTCGGTATGTTGTTGCCATGAAATGAAATGCGGTAACTTTTTTTAGTCTGTAACTTTTTTTGTTGTTGTTGTTGTTGTTTTTGTTTTTGTTTTGTTTTTTTTTGTTTTTCTGGTAAAAAGGCGAGTTGTAGCAGGACAGCATGGATGAGGAGATAGATTTAGAGACTTTTTTTAATCTCTGTCAACCCGATGTAATACCGTTTGAATTAGAGACAGCTGTTAGAGAATTAAACCAAATTCCGGGGACTTTTGGGCTTGAATTAGGCCTAGATGAAGAGATGGATGTAGGTGAGCATTCTACGGACGCTTTAGCAGAGCTTGAACAGATCTGCCGTCAGGAAAACTTTTTTCAACCCTTACAAGATGCTCTTTATCAGTTAAATCAGGCCCCCTCCACCCACTTGCAGCAAAATGAATATGAGGCACAATTGGTAAATCAGGAAGACCCCCCAGAGCAGAGAGGAGGAAATCCTACTCAGCAAGCTGAGCCAATTCCAGATCCCCCTCCCCCTGCCGCCCCTCCAAATCAGAGAGAGCCTGTAGAAACAGTAAACATAGAAACCACACGGCGTGACCGTTTCAATAATCTAGAGATAAGAAGTTTTCTAAACTTTCCTCAAATTGGACGAGTAATAGATTACGCTACATTTTACCACGAAGTCATGAGAAGCCTTGAAAACCTGGTAGAAAGAGCAATCCCAGAGCTTAGGCATAATGATATGATACAGTTGGAGCTGATAGGCGAAAATGTGCAAAGACACGCCTCTGTCAGCTATCAAAATGATGATGAAGCCGTTATGACGGCTTTTCAGTCCTTGGTAGATAAATTAGTGCAATCAAACGCAGCGATTATGGAAGACGGAGGGCTAGAATTAGTTGTGCAGGTGGTACATAATCCCAGAGCGGGTGTCAAGAGAAAGTTGGAAAACACTTTAGACTATGAAATCCTCACCAAGAAAGCTCCTCATCTGTATGTGACAAACAACTTGAACAATCAACTCTGTTTTGCCATCAGCTTAGCTCATCTGATCGATCCTAATTTGAACGATAGCCAGGCTGTAAACTTTGGAAGAGAGTTGCAACGTTCGGCGGGTTTAGATGATCAGACCCCCGTCACCTTCAGCGACATTCACAAGTTTGAAAAGGTTGTGAAACGTAAAATTATAGTGTTGTACAGAGGCATGGGCCAGCGCCCCCTCTCTCGATTTGAGACAGACTCTCCCAAATCAGACGACCCTCTGTATCTGTATTTATCTCAGGAGCATTACTACGGTGTTAAAAACATCAAAGGTTTTATAGGGAGGAGATACATCTGTAGTTACTGTCACATCGGCTACGACAACCCCCACAAGCACACCTGTACCGGTCACTGCATAGTTTGCATGTAGTAAGGAAAAGAGAGAGCCGGTCTTTTGCAAAGATTGCAACAAAATGTGTCGATCTCCCTCCTGTATGCTCAGGCATAAAAAAAGACGAGTGAAAGATGACAGACGAGTTAGCCTTTGTGATTTGCAGAAAAAATGCCCTAAATGCAAACTGTTCTACTATGTACCTATATCTACGGGCGTTCATAAGCACAAGTGCCCGGTGGTGAGATGTAAAATCTGTGGGGAGGCATTACCCGGTGACTCTAAGGTAGATGAGGGTCATCTTTGTTACATCCAACCTCTTCCCCGTGAGTCAGAACATACAGACAAATTCATCTTCTATGATTTTGAGACGTTTGTTGACGATGAACGTGTGCACGTCCCCTTTCTGGTATGTACTAAAACGCTAAAAGGGTTAGAGTGGATGGCTTATGGTCAGGACTGTGTCACAGCCTTTCTCATGCATTTCAGGAGACCCCTTTATAGAGGTTCTACATTCATAGCGCACAATTCCAGAGGATTTGACGGCTACCTGCTTCTTAACGGTATGGTAGAGTTAGGTTTAACATCCTCTATCATCATGCAGGGAAGCAAAGTCCTCTGTTTCGAAGACCCAGATTTTCAGTTAAAATTCATAGACTCTCTGTCCTTCCTCACCATGCGTCTCAGCGCTATGCCAAAAGCGCTGGGTTTTAGCGATCAAACCAAGGGATATTTTCCTCACAAATTTAGCTCGGAGGAGCGATAAAACTACAAAGGGGCCTATCCCCCACCCAGCGATTATGGCGTAGAGCACATGACGACCGGTGAGCAAGACAAGTTTTACAGCTGGTACAGAGAAGCCAGTCAGGGGGTCTTTGATTTCAAAAAGCAAGCGGTACATTACTGCAAAAATGACGTTGACATTCTCTTTAGGGGGTGCATCAAATTTAGAGAGGAGTTTCTGCGTGAGACAGGCGTTGACCCTTTTAGCCGCATTACTATAGCCTCAGCCTGCATGAAGGTGTTTGTCACTAATTTTCTGCCTCCTCGTTGCTTGGCCATACCCTCGCCCCATAACTACAGGCATCAGTCTAAAACTTACTCCAGAGCCAGCATTCAGTGGTTAGAATGGGTTTCACACACCCGGGGGGTTTTCATCCAACACGCTCTAAACAGAGGGAAAAAACAAATTGGCGGGTACTATGTGGATGGATATGCCGAGATAGAGGGTGTGAAGTACGCCTGGGAATTTCAGGGGTACTTTTATCACGGGTGTCCATCCTGTTATGACCCTAACCCCACCTGCCCTATGACCGGCACTCCCTACAAGGAGCTGCATCTGGCTGCTGAGGAGAAAATACAGACGTTAAAGTCTGTTCATGGCGTGCACACCTACGTCATGAGAGAGCACGAGTGGACCGAGATGAAAAAATCACACCCCGGGGTAGTAGAGTTTCTCAAAACCTCTGATTTCCCCGAACCTCTCTCCCCGCGACAGGCTCTTTTTGGGGGTAGGACAAGCGCCTTCAGGTTAAGGTACACGGTGGGGGAGGACGAACGTGTATTATACGCGGACGTCACTTCTCTGTACCCGTACGTCAACAGCGCCTACCCTTACCCTTTAGGTCACCCCGTCATCATCCACAGAGACTTTGATGACCCAGAAAACTACTTTGGTCTAATCAGGGCCGTTGTCTACCCACCACGTGGGCTCTATCTACCCCTACTGCCCTACAAAACGTCTAAAGGTAAACTAGTGTTTACTCTCTGTCGCACCTGTGCAGAAATCAATAATCAACAGGGCCCGTGCAGACACGACGAGGAAGCCAGGGCACTGACGGGGGTCTGGGTTACGGTTGAATTTAACAAGGCCCTTCAGCTGGGGTACAGAGTAGGTAAGATCACAGAGGTGTGGCACTTTGAGGAGCATAGCAGTACCATCTTCTCGGGCTATGTACAGACCTTTTTGAAAGGCAAGCAGGAAGCTTCAGGGTATCCTCCCGAGGCCGTAGATCAAGAAAGCAGGGAAAAGTACATCAGGGAGTATCGTGATAATCAGGGTATTCAGCTGGATGTCGGTAAAATTGAGGTAAATCCTGCCAAGAGACAGATGTCAAAACTGTGCCTAAACAGCCTCTGGGGAAAGTTTGCTCAGAAAGGTAATTTGACTCAGACCACCCTGGTAAGAAATGAGGAAGAATTTTTTGACCTTGTGTTTTCAGGAAAGTATGAAATCAAATACTTTTTTTTCCTCAGCGACAAAACCGCTATGGTGCAGTGGAATTACAGCAAGAGTGTGTGGTACCTCCCAGTAAGGTAAATAATGTATTCATAGCAGCATTTACCACCGCTTATGCCCACTTGAAAATGTACGGTTACCTGGAGAGGTTGCAGGACAGAGTTCTTTACACCGACACAGACAGCCTGATTTATGTGGTGAAAGAGGGAGAGGCTTCTCTGGAGTTGGGGGCCCATTTAGGTCAGTTGACGGATGAGTTAGGGGGAGACAGCATACAAGAATTTGCCTCAGCGGGTCCAAAGAGTTACGCGTACCAAACCCGCCGAGAGAAAATAAGTTCAGAGGAGGACGTCATTGACACCCCTCATCAACAGGTGGTACGCGATAAAAAGGGGTTTCTCTTGAAAAGCTCTTCATTTCAGAAAAAGTTTAGAGTGGTGTATGATAAAAGACACCTGTTTCCTGACGGTACGACTCTGCCTTTTGGGTATTGAGAGATTTTTTTTTAAATGATGGAGGAAATAAACTTTGATCCTAGACTTTGTGTACCTTTTTCATGTCTGATTGTAGGACCCAGCGGATGCGGAAAAACTTTTTTTGTGAAACGTGTATTGGAAAATTGTGAACATGTGATGGATACTGTACCTGATAACATTGTATGGATTTATACATCTTTTCAACCCATGTACGATGAACTGAAAAAAATGAATAAAAATATCAAATTTGTTGAAGGACTTCCTGATTCATTTGAAGATGAAAACCTGTTTCCGTCCGGACAAACTCATTTAGTCATTCTGGACGATGTTATTTTTCAGGCCTCTGACCACCCAGAGGTAGTCAAAATTTTCATACAGTACAGACATCATAGAAATATGAGCGTCATGATGCTGACGCAGAATGTATTTCACCAGGGTAAATACAGCCGCACCATCAGTCTGAACAGTAACTATCTGATTCTGTTTAAGAACCCACGTGACAAATTACAGATTAACGTATTAGCTCAACAAATCTTTCCCTCCCAAAAACCCTTTTTCCTGGAAAGTTTTGAAGACGCTACCGAGGCCCCTCACGGGTATTTATTGGTTGATCTGACGCCTTCCTGCCCAGAACAATACAGACTGAGATCGGGTGTACTTCCTCATCAGTGGCCCGTGGTTTACCTTCCTAAGACAAAATTCTGACCCCCCTGAAACCATGTCGGCGCGTTTAAAAAGAAACGCTCCCTTGTTAAAGGCCCTGTACCACGCCACACCTCAGAAACATCGGGACATTTTGGCTTACTGTTCTCCCGACTTTATCCAGGCTCTGTGTGAGATTGCTTTAAACGTTTTGAAGGGTAACATCCCCTTATCCCCCGCTCAATATAAAAAACTAAAAAGACAGAAAAAAATCATCAGACTGCTGGCCGATAAAAGGGCCAGTTTGAAGCGCAAACACCAGACTTTGATGAAGCAGTCGGGGGGTTTTCTTTTACCTCTGCTTTCAACGGTCGTACCTATAATCGGGGATCTTATCGGAGGACTGGTTAGAAGAGGATGACTATGAAGAAGGCGCAAAAAATGTTTATCCTCTCCCCTCAACAGTTAAACCGTCTGACTCAGCCGGAGAGGTCCATCAGACAACGGGCAGAAAATGATTTGGATGCTAAAATGAGAGAGATATTGGATGAACCGGATTTGAACCCCCATGAAAAAATTAAGAAATACGACGCCCTGCTTCAGAGATATCTTAACCTGATCAAGCAAGGTCAAAAGGATGAGAAAAAGGTGACGGTGACTTTGCATCGTGACCCAGGGAGCGACCTTTCTGAAGCTGAGCGGAAAGAGGAAACAACGCGGGCGGACTCGGAGGATATGATGAGAGAGGTGGTAAAAAGCCTTCCCCCGCGCGACCGCAAAAATGCAGAGTACATTATGAAAAAATTATCGGAGAGTGAGGAGGGGTGGACCTCTAAATGGGAATTTGTTTATAAAGGGGCGACTGTAAAAGGATCTCACATGATTGATTTATTTAAAAACCTCATGCAGTGGTCTAAAAAATCTCAAGCCAGTCCACCCAAAGGCTGGAAAAGTTTTTTAAATACTCTGTCAGAATTGAACGTTCCCCTATCCTCCATCCACAACCCCCGTGCCCGTGATCAATATCGCCGCCTGAAATTGGAGGAGGAAGCCTTAGGATCAGAAGAGGAGGAATGGGAGGAGGAGGAGGAGGAGACCGCTTTTTCCCCGGCCGAGGCAGGCGCAAAAGGATGAAAAAATTAACTTTATCCCCACGCTGGATTCGACCCAGAGAGGAAGAAGAAGTCCCTCAAAGGCAGAAAAGAAAAATAACTCTGTCCCCACATTGGATTCAACCCAGACTCGACTCTAAATCTCCGCAATGGATGCCCCTTGGGTGAAAAAAAGACAAAAAAAAGAATAATTGATTTCTCAATAAAATGTTTATTAATCAAATGCAAAGTCTACAGCGTCTTTTTTTTTATCCTAACACATTTATCTTCTAAAAAAAGGTCTACAAGACATGCAAGATCTAAAAAAAACAACAAAAAACAAAAACAAACAAACAAACAACAAAAGGTCTAAAACATGGCACGATGTTTAAACGTTTCTAAAGAACAAGCGCCTTGCTGACAAAACTTGCTCTGATTTCTAATACAACGTTGAAATTTTTTCACAAAGTTTGATGCTTCAAGGTCATTTTTTATCACATCATCGTCGTACAAAGACAAAACTTGTTGAAAAGACAACCCACAGGCTCGATGGTACAGATAATAAACACAGTGCTGACCGCATACATCGGATAAAGGGTGTTGAAGCTGGCGGTTATGGTACAATATCTTGCTGGAGCGATCTTCCAGAAACTGTAAGATGCTTCGAGGGTAGTAATTAAACTCGGTAGAAAATCCAAAAGAGTCAAAAAAAGTCGCCGTCCCATCTTCTTCCAGCGTCAAAGATAACCAGTGTTCCCCGGGCTGATGTCCTTTATGAGTGTTGACGATAAAGTAGGAGGGTAATGTAAACGAGCGAGTCAGTAAAGGTAGCTGGTCAGAAGCCCATACGCCGCAGAAAACGTCTCCTAACAGCCGATGCAAAAGACTCTCCAACTGATGATTATTCATTCTTTTGAAAAAATCAGTAATAGTCCACCAGCACTTGACGTTTAGAATCAATTTCCAGAATAGAATCGTAACAGGCGTACACAATGAGGGTGACGGTGTTGGGCAAGGGCTGTCTGAATCTCATTTCCAACCTTAAAGACCCGTTGGAAACCGGGGACAATGCATCACTGTCCTCTCCGGGGGTGAGATTAAACACAAACAGCGAGTATCCCTGTCCAAATTCCTCTCTGTTGATGCTCAAGGGTAAATCTTTCAGGTGCCTCCCTGTGGCGACGTACATGTTGTAAAACTCTCTGACGGAAGCCCCCTGATTAAATTGAGGTTGGAAAGCTTTAGCGGGTACCTGTCTGCCGTCCTGGCACAGGGCTAGGTACTCCACATCATAGTGATGAAAATTGAAAGGCGATAGATCCCTTCTTCCTGTGAAGGCCTCGTGATTTACCATGCCTAAAACGATGTATTTAGGCATTGTTCCCAAAAAGAGATTCTCTTGGTTACAAACTCTGGAATTCTCGGGGAGGGAGTAAGTTTTCACGCTGACTTGTGATAGGGGGTAGAGAGCGTTCCCCCTCAGTAAGGCCGAGGCATGACCTAGACGCACGGCGGGGGAAACGTTGACTTTTTTGATAAATAAAGAGGGCCCCTGTACTTTTAAACGGAAGGTGCCGTTGGCGGCGCTCATGAGACAGAAGGCATCGCTGGCGTGTCAAGTTTGATTCTCATATCCACCGAGTTCAGAAGGAGCCTCTCACTAAAAAGTATATCGGCGTGGAGAGGCCCCAGCAGGTGAACCTCTCTAGAATTGACTGTAAATGAGGCTCTCTTGTTTAACCCTCTATTAGGACCGTTAATGGGCACTATAGAGTCCATAGAATTAGCCGTGTCTTTGTAAAACAGTCCGGCGCTGACCTGACTTTTTAGCGTTTCCTCAGAATAGTTGAGCAGGGTTTCGATCACAGCTCTGTAGGGGTGAGTGGCGCTGGATTGAGAAATCAGTCTATCCCCCAGAATAACGTGGCATTGGCTGAAAATGGTATTCAGAGGGTAATTGATGAGACCTTCAGCGGCGTCGTCTGCCAGGTCCGTTCCATCGGCGTTGGTAATTTTCACACGAACATGGAGCAAGGTGTCGTTTAGATCCAGATACTTTTCACGTCTCCGGGTATGAAAAACTCTATAGGACCCCCGTCGGTGATGGCCGACAGAGGCATGACTTCATTGTAGAGCTTTTCATCGATAGGTAGCTGGGTCATGGGAGCTGAAAATAAATCCAGCTCCGCCATGGTGTATTCTACTGATTTTTGATGTAAAAGAGCCATCTCCGCGTTAATGTTAAAAAATAAAAATAAAATAATATAAATTAAAATATATCGCCCGAGGTCTTGGCAGCGTTCCTTCTCTTGGTAAGGCTTTATTGACTGATTTTTTCTTCTCAGCGCGTCTGCGTTTTTTACCTGCTGCAACACGCTGCCCCGGGGGTCTCTTCCTGGGTCTTCTGGCCAGAACCATCATACCCCCGGATCCTTCTTGCATCCCTGACCAGAGGCTCCGCTCATTTTACCGACGGCTTGGCTTATTACATCAGAGGCGATATTTTTTGCGGCGGTTTTAAGATGAGGTTTAGCGAGGGCGAACCCTTTTTCACCAGGGGGGAAATAAAACGAAACAACTTTGAGAACACAGAACCTATTCCTCAACCGTACATGATGGGCGAGCCGGCGAACCCGGGGAGAGCGCCGCCTACCTGGCTTTCATAATAACTCACAAAACGACGAGGGTCGCGCATGATCAGGGTCATTTTTGACCCCTTTTGGCGGGTCTAAAATGGAGCTTCACAATAGTCTTCCCGAAGGTAAAATTGACGGGTTCGTTCTGATCCGATTTTATCTCTATACGGATGTTTTCAATATGATTTTTTGCCACAGGTAGATAGTAGGCGGGGGGTTTTAATAATACTAAAAGCGTAAGCGTCGCCTACCAGCTGAGGACGCACCACGTCACTGTAACAGTAGAGGTGGTAGAATCCTGCCTTTATATCCGCCGGGTAGGGAGCCATCCTCTCATCAAACCTGAAGCATTCTCTCGGTTTCATTCCCATGATGTAAGACAGGGGAGGATGAAAAAGTAGATGATACTGACCCCCGGCCTGAAATTAAAATCTTTTTTGAATGGTGCTGAACTGTACATAAATATCAAAGTTGATTTTTCTGAGAAAGGTGTTCATCTCGGTCATAAATTGATTCACGCTCGAGTAATAACCTCCTCTGATCTTTTGACGTCGAATCACAATCTCATCCTCATTCTGGTTTTCTTTGGGTTTCTCTCTCCATTCAAAGAACCCCGTCTCTATAGGAACGTTAAACCACGTGTGAGGGTATGAAATCTCCGCTAAGGCCACCTCCCAAGGCCCCTCTAAATCTATATGTTGAGCCAAATCCACCTGGTAACTGGAACTCGTGTTATTTTTAAAGACGTTGAGGCTGGCGTTGGAGGGCAGGGTAATGTAAAAACCCTCCTTAGAGAGTTGATCCATGATGCTCGGCGGCTTTTTAGCCGTTAGACTACCGGTTTTGAAGAGCACGGGGCTGTTTTATACATTTTTTAGATCGTCGGCGTCGACCCAGCTGTTGAATTTCTCAGGCCAGTTTTTCCAACGTACAAGAACTTGTTTTTTACCCCTAATTGTACGTTGTTTTAAAATTTTCTCCACTTGATACAGCTTGTCCTGACCCGTTATTACTTTTTGCAACTTGGGTTCATAAAAGGACCCCTCAATAGGCTCCCCGTCATAATCTTTGAGTTTGTATACAGGAGGAAAGCGCGGAATGCATTCAGACAGCGTAAACACTTCGTCCGTAAAACTCTGTTCATATTTTTTATCAAACACCCCTCTCACTTTGGATATTCTCACCGTGTCTCCTACCTTGAAATTCATTTTTGATTTAAGATCATGTATGGGGGTGGTACCGTACAGGTTCTGAAACACTTGAGGGGTATTTTCTGGAGTCACCTGCATCGGAGCCATTTTAATACTTGTAGTTTTACCGGCGTCTGACTCTCCTCAAAAATGGATTCAAAAGCCTTTACTACCTCAGCCGCAGTTTTTCTCTTCAGAACCCGTACATAAGCCTTTTTGGAAAATACATCTATGACGGTTAATAAATAATTAAAACCGTTGTTGTATTCGCCTAAGGCTTGCATGTCACAAAGGTCAGCTTGAAACTGATTTAAAGGTCTAGGAACAAAAACTCTGTTTCTGGTAAAATGTACTCGGGCGAGTTTATGTAGAGTATAAGCATCCTGCTCTGATAAAAAGTCTTTGCCGTTTTCAATCCTGACATTTTCCCCCGTTTTATCCTGTACACCCCTCTGGAGTCTGTCTACCCCGCCGTAGCTACCCGGATGCGCAGGGTCGTAGTATACTTGCTTCATGGATTTTGCGTTCATCAAAAACACTTTCTTTAAAAAATGATTATAAAATAAAACACAATTTGAGCCTCTCCAACTTTTTTCAGTCTCTTTTTTTTAAATTTTATTTTATCAAAACATAGTTCAAGTCTCTCTAAGAAAAACACGTTCATCAAAATACAGTTTGAGAAAAAAGAAATGTTTATAAAAAATACACAGTTCGAGTCTCTCTAAGAATATGTTTATAAAAATACACATTTCAAGTCTCTCTAAGAAAACAGTTTAAGAAAAAAAAAAGTTTACTAAAAACAGAAAACAGAATGTCTCTAAGGATAATATGTTTAGTAAATTAACGCTACTACATGCTTTTTGCAAGATTCTAAAACACTAAGAAACTCTAATTTTCATCTAGGCCTGGTGTAAAACAGAAATACCTAGGGTATGTTGAATCATGCAGTGTATTCTTCTCAGTTCATCTAGTATATTTACAGGTATGTTGTTTTGCAGACAAAACATCACAGCATCGGTAAACAGAGCATACAGGGTAAACACATGTTCAGCTTTTGCATGAAAAGAGTCTTTAGTCCATTCTGTCACAATTTTTGCAAAGGTATCGGACAAGCGGCAAGAACTTATACACAGAGTGCGCTGTACAATCAGTTCCCAGTTTACAAGCACAGAGTGAGAGCGTACTTGTTGTAAAATGTTTTCAAGTTGTTCCATTTCTGCAGTTCTGAAAAAGAGGTCCGTGTTTCTGATTGGTGAAACTCTGTTTTGAATCACCCGATCCAACAGTTCTATTAATTGACAAATGACAAATTGGTCCCCCATGTAGGTTACAAGTAAGTAATTACCCATCTTTTATGCTTCCCAGCATTCCGTCATGGCCCTAAGTTGTGCAATATTCACCACATCATCCCCTATCAGGTCGTCGTACATTTTATGAATGGCTTCAAAAATCCTTTTTTCTGACCTCAGCTCATACAACAGCGTTTCAGCCACAATCTTGACCTTGACGTCGTCCATCTTGATGTTGCGGAGCGTCAGCAGGCGTTGAATAGCGGGAATAAATTTAGGAGTACAAAGACTCCTCATCAGCCCGTGAAAGTTGTCCCGATAGAAGTCCTCATCGAGCATGTCCAGACAAGGGTGTGGAGAGCATTGTTAAGCAAATGAAACATGCCTGCCTTCACCGTGTCAAGGAAGAATGAAGATATCCACCCGTCTATTTCATCTCCGGGGGGTGTGCAAGCCGGGCTCGGGGGTGGGGTTGCCATATCAACCGACTCAGGCTCCGGGGAAGCGGGAAGTTCAAGTTCTTGGCTGCACTTCTCCTCCATATCAGAGTCAGAGGAGGCTGGCGGGGATGGTGAGTGGTGCTCCATCTCTGTGCAGGACGGATCTGTCTGAGAGGATGTCCTCGCACCGTCCTCTTCTTCACACGGAGTTGAAACCTTGCATGGCATGACGGTATTGGTGGTGGTGCCTGAAAGAAACCTGGTCCAGATTGCGTCCCCGTGTCTCGGCTGGTAGCTCTTGCGCCCGGTCAACATTTCTTGCATCTGACGGTGCTCAAAGTCTGTGTTCTCTACCCCGTCTTCTCCAGGCCTTGATATAAGAGAAGAGAGGGGCGGAGTGGGGGATGGTGGGTGTGGTTAAGATGTAGTGGGTGTGTCCTTAAAGTTTAGCGTTTTCATCACAGCTAGAATATCCTTCCAGTCGTGGCAACTGCGAAAGAGTGAACTGATCTTCTCACCCGTCTCATTCATTTGGTCTGACCAAGCAGCGACGGGTAGGACCAGCATCGTCCTAAACACCCCACAATCAGAATTGAAAGCCTCCAAGACAAGGACGTCAGCCTCACTCCTCATCGCTTTCAGGGCAAAGTGTCTTGCCCCCTTTATCTCCTCCGTACGGAGACTGGCTCAGTAGAACAAGCGACCAGAGGGTGCAGATTTTGCGTCCCACGTAGCGCTGAATAGAATTCTTCTCCTCCAGAGCTCAGCCTTGGATGGAAAAGATACCGGTTCTTTTTCAGACTTTACCCGTTTAGGGGGTGGGAGGAGACACTTGCCATAGAAATTCAGGCATCGCCAGTTTCAGCACTCCCCAGTCGTTGGAGGTCAGCGTGATCATGCAAGATTGAGGCCCAAACGTCTCATTCTCATCCAGCTGATACAGACAAAGATCACCCGTCTCATACTTGAAGACGTACCCCCAGGATCCACGCACTCCATAGGGCTCTAAAGACCATTCTTCACACAGGGCCTCTGAAGGAGGCATCTGGGTGCGGCACAGAAACACCACACTTTTCCGCGGAGCGTTGCAATCAAACGGGCCATCCATGTATGTAGACTTGTCATTGAAGATGGACACAGGCGTCTCGCTAATCAGCGACATGTTGGCTCTCTTTATCCTCGACTCTGTCAGTTGCACGTCTTCAGCGATCATTTTGGGAACTTCTTTTTTCACAGTCAGTTTTCTTTTTACCACTCGACTCAGACATGGTGAGTTCTCTCTTCTTTTTCTTTAATTCCCTAACTTTGCTCTCACCCCCCGACTCGCCAGAATTTATTTCCAGTACTTTTACATACCCTTTCAGTTCATTGGATGATAAAAATTTGTGGGAATGGTCTTGGGCGGGGTTAAGGTTTATAAAATGAGGGGGAAAAACGAAAAACAAAGTTGTTATAAGGATGCATTCAAGATGTGTGGGTGATTGCTCTGTTTTCTGTGTATACTGCATAAAATATACATACAATCCTGCCGCTTCTAAATTACTTTTTTTTTTCCCTCTATCAGCAACCACAACTTGTCTTCTCTTGGCTCTCAACGAAGGCGGTCGCATTTTTCTCCCTCTCCTCTCCCTTATCTTCCCTGCTTTGCTCCTCTCGTCTTGTCTGGTCTGTACTGTCTCATACTCTTGAGAGAGACTCTCTCTGCACTGCTCTCCAAACTTAAAATCATGGAATTGATCAACTGGTCTCTCAACGCAATTGACACCATCTTCTCGACGAGAAGCCTGGGTTCGGGGAACCAACCTGCCCTGCCGGAACGTTCGCGGCTGGCTACACATTGGACGCGTGGGAGAGGTGGCGGGTCGTGTGTCTGGCGGCTCTTTCCGTGGAGGACATTGAAGACATCTACCTATTCGGAACCATGATTACAGGTCTTTTGCTGATTGGATTAGGCATTGCCCTGGTTTATCGAGGAAATCAGAAAATGGTGACAGCTGTCCAAAGCCCCATTAAGCTGCCCGACATGATTGAAGCGGTGGGCAGAGCTGTTGGCACTCAGACTGTGGTTATTAATCGCAACAGGGATAACATCATGGAGAAGCTCTCGGCTTTGCAAAGGCAAATGGATCATTTTGGAGACCAGAATGGTCAAACAGAGTAGTGAGTAAATTGGAATGCGACTACTCGACCCAAGCCCAAACAATCCTAATTTTATCTGCTTTCGGCTCCCTCAACTGGCACTGGCCTTGGCCAAGGCTGCTGCTGGAACAGCTTTCCCAGGAGAACATTGTAGTGAGACGCTCTTGCACCCCTTCCCCCACTTCCCTCATGGACACCTGCGGATTGTTGACTCTGTCTGGGACTCGATCAGGGTTTGTCTCCATGGCAACTGCTGTGTTATCGCTATGACATCCTGCGGACTGAGGCATCATGATTGTGATGCCAGGCGGAGTGACTCTCTCAGGCCTACACATACACACACAAACCTTTACATATATACAGATATACAACTCACCCCCCTACTCCCCATCCCACGCCTTCGCCGCTTCTTGTCCCCAGCAGGACATGTGGGTCTGTGACCAGCGCCGTTGGTGGCTGCAGGACCGGTTGGCCGCTTGCCTGTGCTGGGTTACCTCTATTCGATGCTGCAGGCATCGATTGATCTCTTATAAAGGTAAATAAATGATGTTGTAACATAACAAGTGTTGCAATAATAATTTTACCACCATCAAATATTATATTATAAATGAGGCTACGCCTTCTAAAGATCATCTGCTCAACTATTTGAAGCCTGGTCCACACATACACCAGACGAGCGTTTTAGCAGCGTTTTAGTCCTAACATGTCTGAAGCATATCACATAAAAAAATGACTTACATGCACATTTCGTTATAAACAAGGAGACGAATGATGAAGCAGAGAAATGTGATCGCTGCTCACTGATAATGATTTTGTTTTTGAAACAAACAGCATACGTGTTTGTCTCTCTTTTTCCATCAATGTAATTCCAATGTCCATCTTTGTCAATGTACAGACTAAGATACTCTGCAGTGTCAAAAAACAAAACACATATCACCATACACGCTCATACTGGGCTGTCTTTAAATTAAAATATCGGCACATATAATGTGATGAGGTGAGGGGGAGGGATTCATGTTTTCCCGAAATGACACATTTCGAGGAAATGACCACTTTAGTCTATTATCTGGTGATATTACTAATTATCACTGAGGCGGAAGAACGCGATTTCAACATTAATCAACATTATAATGAACATATATAAACTGCACATGCTGTGTGTAGCTTGACCTTCACTGCAGCTGCATGGAGGATAAAATGCCAAATTGACTCTGTGGTCTCTTATTGTCTGACTGAATAGGCTCATTCATCATATTTTAAACTAACGAAATTCGTTAAATCAAGTCATTTGGTGTTTTTAAAATCATGATCTTGAGCTGAAACAGATTCTACATTCCGTTCGCGTTCACATGTGGCTGCTGAGTGCAGCAGATGTCTCGCACCGTGCGCCTCACTGTTCAACATAGTCGGCTTAATAAAGTTTATGATCGCTCAAAGTTAAAAAGTAAAAATCTAACAAGTTCTCACTCACTCTGTGTGAGGCTTTGGATGGATTCTTCAGGTGATTTTGGCATCTTTCTTCAGTGAGGGACTGTTTTTGCCACAGCCTGAAGGTAAATCCATTGGATGCTGCAGTATTTCACCCAGATGTGTTTTGGATAAAGTATGAATCTAGTGTTCTTGAAACTTTGGGCTTTCACCTGGAAATGTCGCAGCAAACATCAGTCCAGTGGATTTTATCCCTTCAGCTCAGCGCACAATTTGCATCTTCATTGTTTAAATTTTTGAAGTAATTCCACACAAAGCTGCTGTCAGACATCGTGTTGTGTGTCTCATTCAGATTGTAGAGACACAATTTACTGTATTAAACGCATTAATGATCACAGGCCTTTGACTTCGTGGCTCTTTGTCCTTTAATTAAAGCGCCTGATGTGCTTGGCAGAAAACACATAAGAGCAATAAAACACACACCAGCCCGCATGAAAATTAAACCATAAAAATAATATAGCAACATAGCCTACTCAGAAAAAAAACATATCCTCAGTTATTTAGCTCAAATAAATAGCCTAAATAAATAAATAAATAAATAATCACAATATGCAATATTAATTATTGTTTTTCATGAAGTTAATTTTAACCTAATGATGTAATTTACGCAAGTAGCCTTGATGTGCGCTATACTAAAACTATCCATTTGAAAAGCATAATTTTGGCCTAATGAAGCTACAACTGTGACAGGATGAATGGAGCGTATCACTACGACACAGCTTACGAGTGGTTCAGACCACTCGTACTAAGATATATCTTACAGAAGATATATCTCAGCTAAGAAGACTCTGGGAAGCAGCCCGTAAGCTTAAGAGATATCTTAAGATACATCGTAGGAAGCACGTAGCGCTACGAAGGCTCTGGGAAACGAGGCCCTGGTCATTCTCCTCTGACCTCTGGCAACAACAAGGTGTTTTCACCTAGAGAACTGCTGCTCACTGGATATGTTCTCTGTTTTTGACCATTCTCTGTCATAAACCATAGAGATGATGTGTGTGAAAACCCCAGTAGATCATCAGTTTGTGAAATACTCAGACCAGCTCGTCTGACACCAACAACTATGTCATGTTCAAAGTCCCTTAAATCACCTTTCCTCCCCATCCTGATGCTTGGTTTGAGCTTCAGCATGTCATCATGACCATGTCTACATGCCTAAATGCTTTGAGTTGCTGACATGTGATTAACTGATTAGATATTTGTGTTAATTAGCAGTTGAACAGGTGTACCTAATAAAGTGACCGGTGAGTGTATATCCTGAGTAAGTTGTATTTCATGAGGGAACTCAACAGGTACAAAACATTTACCTGATTATATTTCCTATCTATAGATTTCGATGAAGACACATTTGAAGAGGAGGGGGGAGCCTCCGCAGCTGCTGAGGACACAGATGACTCCACATCCACTTCTGCATTCACCGCACCTTCACCAATCCCTGCACCGGCTGAAACAACACATCCTTCTGCTGAGCGAGCCTCCCAGTCCAAACACAAGGTAACTGTTGACATACCTCAAGTTATAGCCCATGTGATCATCTGTACTGTAGTCTTTTCATGACTGACTATGACTGAATATACACTGGTTAATAGACCCTCCTATTGTAAAATATTTCATAGTACACAGATGCAGTGAGATTGAGATGTAAACCAGTGAAATGGAGATAGAAGTGTGCTGCTTGCTGCAAATGATAAAATATATAATTATGATGCATAACACAGGTTTTATTTGATCTTAAATTGTGGATTTAATAACATTAACATAGAGTATGTCCCAACACAGAAATAAACTAGACACATACCATGAATGTTTTTGAGGCACATACATATGTAAATACAGGTATAAGTAATTGCAAGTACTGTCAACAAATAATGAAAGGCAAACTTAAATTACATGTGGCGGATTACATTACACAAACCAGTGAATTACATTTTAACAAGTAATGCCATATGAAGAGCACACCCTACTTATACCATTTACACATATTTTAAAGCAAGCAACTATTAATATGTTTTGTTGTTTCCAGACAGGACCAGGCGCAGAAGGCTGAATAATATCATCCGCCAGCTGGATTTCCTAGAAAGGTTCCAGCAAACACAGAATCAGTGGATGGAGTGTCAGCTCCGCGAGAGCTATGAGCGAGAGCGTCAGCTTCTCACTGAAGTGATCCAGCAGAGCAGCCGCTCCATGGAATCAGTGGTGAGCCAGTTGCTGAATGGGTTGAGAGGCTCTCACATGCCACTACCCATGCAGCAAAATTTTCCCTATGCCAGCCCGAATATCCAGTATGATGTCCCTCCAGCTTATTATCCTGTGTCTGGCACCTCTCAACAGGGGAGAGGGAGAACAGTGGAGGAAGAACCCGAAACTCCTTTTTTTGAACTTTGAGTCTTGTTCTAAATAGCACATTTTCAAGTTAAGGTTATTTATTTAATTTTGTTACAGTTTGCACTTTGGTAAGGACTGAGCTGTTTTCAGTTGATGTTTTGCTTAAAGTTATTGTCAGCATTGTGATTGGTTTAGTCAGTTGTTTTTTCAGCCAGTTGGCTGGTATTTTTATGCTTCTGTCCCTCCATCCATACATCCCATTCTTGTGAATGTGGCAACTTAAAATGACACTGCTACTACTACACTACTTGTGACAACATGAATGTATTCTTTCAAAGTGTTTTCTAAGAACTGTATGTTACATGACTGTTGATTAACCTGGCAATACATTTATATTGTAAACAATTTTGCCAGTATTTTTCTGTGGTTTGTTGTTTCAAGAACGCAAAAGACATGTTAATAAAAACAATGAACTATTTACATTATATTTTTATTTTGTGTGTGTGTGTGGGCTGAGGAAACTGTTCCTCCAGTACTGCTGCCTCATGGATCCATCTGGGATTGCCTTGGTCTTTTTGTTTCTCACAAAAGTTGTGTAAGGCACAACATGTCACAATCAGGTAGGGGGGAAACGAATAGTGCAGATCGCTTCTTTTCAATAGAATTCTCCACCTTGCTTTTAGTCTCCCAAATGCTATCTCAATACAGGTACGTGCAGCACTAAGATAAACATTGAAAGACTCCTGCTCAGGAGTAAGTCTTGGAGACTGTGTGTATCCTTTTATTAGCCACTCCAGCAATGGATAAGCAGGGTCACCAATGATAAAAAAAATCTACATCCTGTCCGTCGACTTCTAAAACTCTCTGCAAAACAAAGAAAAGATGATTATTAGCTTCAGATTCTCCTGATCCCCACAATATGGAAAAAAAAATCAACTCTGTAAGTAAGTGTAGGCTTTGGAATCATGTACTGTCATACTGTAGATTTACCTTGGGCAACTGGTCAGCCTTTTTGAACAGATCTGACTGACGCAGGACGTTGGCATCATGGGCACTGCCAGGCACTTTGCAGTTCACACTCCAAAAACTTGAACACAAAGTAAGGTTTTGTTATATGGCTATCACTTCTAATTATATTCATTTTAGGGGATATAATATATCTAGTTTTTAAATTGGGTAGACTAGTAATATTTCATTGCTCTGCTGTTATTCATGCTTAACCTTTTTAAAAAACCAAGCCATTTTTTGCTATTTTTTGTCCAACTGGCCTCTCTGTGTATAATCTCAACCCCAGTGGAGTTCTAAGGGGTTTAAATACGGTAGGAAACTGGCTGACTTGCTTATCCTGTTTTATGAAATGTCTGCTATATATCATCAGAAATAAGGTAAAGAAATAAACGTACCAATATTGGTCATCCACAACACCTTGTAGCACATAGGATGCCCATCCTTTACGGTTAATGAAATCTCTGTAGCCATCACTAGGGGGCAGGATAGGAATGTGACTTCCATCTATGCAGCCGATCACCTGAGGAAGTCCGTAAGCCCTTTGGAAGCGCTCAGATATTTGGATGGCTTTCTCCAGGTTTGGGACTTTTATGAAGTGATCGACGACTTTGTCCACCATACCGCGACAGAACATGTACACAAACTTTTTTACTGTGCTTCTGTGAACTCCAAACTGGTTAGCAACCAAGCGATATTCCCCACAGCTGCCCAGTTTGTACAATACTATTGCCACTCTCATGGGTAACAGAACTGGTGCTCGGACAGTTGTTTCGTCTGGTCTCATGAACGGTTCAACTATGTTACACAGCTGGTTAAAGGATGCCCTCGTCATCCTGAAGTTTTCTCTCCGCTCGGAATCGGTGAACTCCATCATTACGACCCTATCCCACCAGTCACGGCTACGTATCTTCACCCATTGCTCCCTTGTCCTGCGCGGTGGCAGTGACAGCCAGACACCAGTCAAAAGTGAGGAGAAGTTCAAAATTTGCTGTCGCTCTCTTCTCCTGTTGCTGGTAATTAAGTGGATGAGCCATATCTGTAATGTGATGTTTGTTTTTAATAGCGCCAAGCCCGCAATGAGCCACAGTGGTCTCATTTTTCTGATTATGTCAAAATTACATAAAAATTCCTGCGGTTCAAGTTGTAAACAATAAACGTTACAGGCGCAGGCGCAAATAAGATACAGTGATCAGAAACCGGGATACTGGTGTTCATCATGTATACAGGGAAATTAATAACCAGGTTTCTCTGTGTGCATGTAAACGCCGTATCCCGAATATGATCAAAACCGGGATAAGGCTCATAAACGGGATACTCATGTCCATGTAAACACACTCACTGAAAGTACTCTTGTGCCTGACCAGCACATGGTGGAGTGGGTGTGAGACGTTATCTAAGATAGTCCGTAGCTTGGACAACATCTTTCTCTCTGACACCGCCATCAGAGAGTCACACTTCATTCCCACAATGTCACTGACCTTGCGGATCAGTTTGTTGAGTCTGTTGGCGTCCGCCACCCTCAGCCTGCTACCCCAGCACACAACAGCATAGATAATAGCACTGGCCCCCACAGACTCATAGAAAATCCTGAGCATAGTCCGGCAGTTGTTGAAGGACCTCAATCGTCTCATAAAATAGAGACGACTCTGGCCCTTCCTGTAGAGAGCGTCAGTGTTCTTTGCCCAGTCTAGTTTATTGTCACTGTGTACCGCCAGGTACTTGTAATCCTCCACAATGTCCACACTGACCCCATGGATGGAAACAGGGGTCACCGGTGCCTTGGTCCTGCTCAGATCCACAACCAGTTCCTTTGTCTTTGCCACGTTGAGTTGCAGATAGTTCTGCTCGCACCATGTGACAAAGTTGTCCACAGCAGCCCTTTACTCATCCTCATCACCCTTGTTGATACATCCAACTATGGCAGACTCATCAGAAAACTTCTGAAGGTGGCAGGTCTTTGTGCAATAGCTGAAGTCCATGGTGTAGAGGGTGAAGAGGAAGGGAGAGAGGACAGTCCCCTGTGGGGCCCCGGTGTTGCTCACCACTCTGTCTGACACACAGTGTTGCAGGCGCACGTACTGTGGTCTGCCAGTCAGGTAGTCCACAGTCCAGGACACAAGGGGGGCATCCACCTGTAGTGCTGTCAGCTTGTCACCCAGTAGAGCTGGACAGATGGTGTTGAATGCACTGGAGAAGTCAAAAAAACATGACCCTCACAGTGCTCGCCAGCTTGTCCAGGTGGGCATAGGCGCGGTTGAGCAGGTAGATGATGGCGTCCTCCACTCCAAGTCGGGGCTGATAGGCGAACTGGAGAGGGTCCAAGCGTGGCTTGACCATGGGCTGGAGCTGCCCCAGGACGAGTCTCTCCAGCGTCTTCATGATGTGGGAGGTCAATGCCACGGGTCTGTAGTCCTTGGAGTCACTGGGACGCGGTGTCTTTGGTACAGGAATGAGGCAGGATGTCTTCCACAGTACAGGGAACCTCTGGAGACTCAGGCTCATGTTGAAGACATGCTGCAGTACTCCACATAGCTGGGGGGCACAGGCTTTAAGCACCCTGGGGCGGACACCATCAGGGCCTGGAGCCTTGCTTGAGTGGAGTCTCATCAGCTGTCTTCTCACCTGGGGCCTCATTTATAAAACTGTGTGTAGGATTCACCTTAAAAGATGGCGTATGGATGAAACACAGACAATGCTTACGCACAAAAATATTGAAATTTATAAAACAAGGCGTGGGCACTTTCTATACTGGGTTTCCTTTATGAATCACAATCAACTTGAAACGTGGCGTGCCTTTTGCGGATGTCATGTAATGCCCATAATTGCCTATAAATGGTCAATGAAATGCCCCAAGTTAATATTCATTCACAATGACTGCAGGAGAACGATCGTGGTGAACACTGCAGGAAAGGCTAAAAAAGGACTGTCATACAAAATGAAACCACCGTTTTTGTTGCGGAGGTTGAGACAAGGAAAATATGTTATTTGGTGGATAAACTGTGGACATTACAGACGCCAAAAAGGCGTCAGAGTGGCAGCGTGTGGCGGAAAGCACAGACCCACAGGCCTTGTGAGTGTGTGTATTTGTGCCACGGGTAGCAGAAAGACACCTCGATCTTTTGATTAGAAACTTACTATCAGGGAGTCTCACCTGAGTGGAGGAGTGTTGAAGTCAGAGGGGGGCACAGAGTGAGCCAGACACACAGGATGATTCAGGTAGCCTGCGTAATGGGTAATGTGTATCCCCTTGTTTAAGTTGAGAGTAAACCAAATGCACCTACATGTTTATGTACAAAAATAATCAGGAGGGGGCAGCTGTATGTATCCTTGGCATTTCCATGCAGCAAGTCCAGGGTTCTCTCCTCTCTGGTAGGACAGCTCACATACTGAGTAAAGTTGGGCAGTGTTGTTCCTATGGTAACATGGTTGAAGTCACCCAAGATAGCGATGAATGCACTCGGGTGTTGAGTCTGCAGACGGGCTATGGCGGAGTGAATGAAGTCACACGCCGATGTCGGGTTGGCAGAGGGGGGGGTGTAAACAGTTACAATAATGGCATTTGAAAACTCCCATGGCAAATAATACGGCCTGAGTCAAACAGCAAACAGTTCAATGTCCGGGCAACAGATACGTTCCTTGATGGTAATGTGACCAGGATTACACCATTGGTTGTTTACTAGAACGGCCAGCCCCCCTCCTTTGTGTTTACCGCTCTCGGTGCAATCCAGGTCAGCCCGAACAGTCTGAAAGCTACTGATGGAAACGTCTCTGGAGTAAAAAATGCGGCCATGAACTCGCTGCACATCAGTACTGTGTCCCAATGAAAGTAGCAATTCTGTAGTGAAGAAACAGACCAGAACTCTCTCAATCAACATGTTTGGAGAAGGCACAGCTTCAAAATGTCAGTCACAAAAATACAAGCGGTATAGTAAAATAATAAAGCAAAAAAAGTTTGGAAAACTAAGAAAACAAGCAGGAGTGACTGCAACAAATTCTAGAACCTGCGCACTTACAAGTTGCAGCAAAGTCTGGTAGCTCTCAAAATCTTTGTTATTTTTGTCGCTTTTTATCGGATTTTTTACATCTACTGATGGATATTTCTGTGGAGAGAAGAGTTTATTCAAAAGAGCTTTTTTCATTGAAATGGAGCAAATCTGGAGTATATTACCCTATTCCAGCTGAGATAAGGAGGAGCTTTCGTGGTTGCCATGCTGGTGCAAAGTTAAAGGCAAGGAAATGGAGATACAAGCCCGTTCTGCCATCAGTCATCATGGGGAATGTCAACTCTCTGCCCAACAAAAGTGAGGAGCTGGAGATATTGGTGAAGACTCAGAAAGTGTACTGTGAGTGCAGCCTGATGTGTTTTACTGAGACCTGGTTGAATAATAACATCTCGGATTCCATTGTGGATATACCTGGCTTCACTCTCATACGGTCAGACAGAGATGCAAAGGCTAGTGGCAAGAAAAAAGGACAAGGACTGGCCTTATTTGTGAACCAGAGATGGTGTAATCCTGCACATATTGCTGTCAAGGAGAAGATATGCTGTCCAGATATTGAATTATTGGCGGTTGGAATGCGGCCATATTATGTACCAAGAGAATTTGGTCATATAATAACAATACTTGCGTACATCCCTCCCAAGGCAACGGCTGATGTTCCATGTGAAATTCTGCATGAAATTGTTGCTAGGATACAGACTAAACACCCTGAGGCACTTATAATAATATCTGGAGACTTCAACCATGTTACCCTCTCCTCCCACCTGACTGGATTTACACAATTTGTTAACTGTGCTACAAGAGAAAACAAAACCCTTGATCTGCTGTATGCCAATGTCAAAGAAGCTTACAGAGATACTGCCTTACCACCACTGGGCAGGTCAGATCACAACTTGGTTCTTCTGCAGACCTGTTACAAACCCTGTGTGCAAAGGGAACCTACAACTACACTCACTGTAAGGAAATGGACACCTGAGGCTAGTGAGGCTCTAAAGGACTGCTTTGAACGCACTGATTGGGATGTGCTTCTGGAAACAGATGAGAACAGTATGGACATTGATAGACAGGCTGATTGTTTCACTGAGTACATCAACTTCTGTAGAGACACAGTCATACCTACAAAGACTGTACGCTGTTTCCCCAATAACAAACCCTGGATCACAAGTGACATAAAGGCAATCCTCAATCAGAAAAAGGAAGCTTTTAGAGAGGGTGACAAAGAACAGCTCAAACAGGTGCAACATGAGCTGAAGAAGAGATTGACGATGGCAAAGGTGGAATACAAAAAGAAGATAGAGAAGAATTTACATCATAACAACATCCGTGAGGTGTGGAGAGAAATAAATACCATCTCTGGCTACAACAAAAAGAAAAGACAGCCAATCATGGGTGATGTGGAAAGAGCTGATGAACTCAATCAGTTCTTCAACAGGTTTGACACTGAGGTCACATCCCATTCCACTGCCGCTCCTCCTCCTCCTCCTCCTCTTCAACATGTGGGCATCTCCACCATGGCTCCTCTTCAACAACATCTGGGCATCTCCATCATGGCTCCTCCTCCTCCTCCTCCCCCTCCTTCTCCACAAGTGTGTTCCTCCACCATGCCTCCTCTTCAACAACATCCGGGCATCTCCATCATGGCTCCTCCTCCTCCTCCACCACAAGTGTGTTCCTCCACCATGGCTCCTCTTCAACAACATCTGGGCATCTCCACCATGGCTCCTCCTCCTCCTCCTCCACAGGTGTGTTCCTCCACCATGGCTCCTCTTCAACAACATCTGGGCATCTCCATCATGACTCCGCCTCCACCTCCTCCTCCACATGGGTACATTTCCGTGACTGCAGCTACTCCTCTTCACACACCTGTTCCTCCACCCTTGTTTGTCACTGAGACAGGGGTGAGGTTGAAGCTCGGGAGACTTTGCTCTGGGAAGGCAGCTGGCCCAGATGGTGTGTGTCCAAGGCTGCTTAAAGACTGTGCTACCCAACTGTGCCAACCTCTTCACAAAATCTTCAACCTGAGTCTACAGCTGGGGCGGGTGCCGGCTCTGTGGAAAACATCTTGTATTGTCCCGGTACCAAAAAGAAAATGTCCAGCTGAACTAAATGACTACAGACCGGTGGCCCTTACTTCACACATCATGAAAACCCTGGAGCGGCTGATTCTACGTCTTCTGAGGCCTGAGGTCAAAGACAAACTCGATCCCCTGCAGTTTGCCTACAAAGAACACATTGGAGTGAATGATGCAGTACTCTACATGCTCCACCGTTCCCTCTCTCATTTGGAAGAATCTGGCGCTTATGTAAGAATTATGTTTTTTGACTTTTCAAGCGCATTTAATACCATCCAACCCAACATACTCAAAAACAAGCTCATAGAGATGGGAGTGGTTTCTTCCTTTGTCTCCTGGATCACGGATTACCTGACAGAAAGGCCACAGTTTGTCAGGTTGGGGAACTGTTTTTCTGGGACATTAATGAGCAGCACAGGGGCTCCACAAGGGACTGTCCTGGCTCCATTCCTGTTCACATTGTATACAGCAGACTTTAAATATAACTCTGAGTCCTGCCACATCCAGAAATACTCAGATGACACTGCTATTGTAGCTTGTATAAGGAATGGACAGGAATCCGAATATAGGGATTTGATAAAATCCTTCAGTGACTGGAGTCATAAAAACTGCCTCATACTAAACACCTCAAAGACAAAGGAACTGGTCATTGATTTCCGTAGATCCAAGCCCCCTCTTCAGCCTGTGAACACTTGTGGAGTGGACATCGAGGTGGTAACAAACTATAAATATCTTGGTGTACACCTGGATAACAAGCTGGACTGGTCCCTTAACACAGATGCACTCTACAAAAAGGGGCAGAGCCGCCTCTTTTTCCTAAGAAAGCTCAGATCTCTAAACATCTGCAGTAAGATGCTGCAGATGTTTTATCAGTCTATTGTGGCAAGTGTTTTATTTTATGCTGCAGTCTGCTGGGGAGGAAGTTTGGGAAAAAAGCAAGCAAGGAGGCTGGATAAGCTTGTGAAAAAGGCTGGCTCTGTGATCGGAGTAAGGATGGACTCTCTGGAGGAAGTTGTGGAGAGAGACACAATGAGGACGGTGGAGGCCATCCTAAACAACATGGATCATCCACTGCATAACACCTTGATGGACCAAAGAAATAATGGTGGTGGAAGGCTTCTCTCTCTTCGTTGTAGGACAGAGAGATACAGAAGATCTTTCATACTAACTGCCATCAGACTCTATAATTCTTATACAAATAGATGAGACTACAGACAAATGAATTTCCCCTTGGGGATCAATGAAGTATTTCGTATTCGTATTCGTATTCGTAACAGGCTGCATGCACAGTTAGTGTATACGCACGGTCGGCACTCAGAAAAAGGGCATTGTGCATTGTAACAATGACCAAGTCACACACACACACAGCTGATATTATAAATGTATCAGGCCCATAGCAGTGTATGATTGCACGTATTGTCTCAGTAGCATTTGAAAGACCCTTGGTGTTGTTACAGTTACAGTGTAATGTGATGAGATAATTGATAGTTAATACTTACTGGTTTTGAAATGTTGCACTGCAACATATCATATTTATCTTTCATTTAGGATTTTTTCTAAGAAGAAATGTTCCCTATGAATTGTAGGAATTTCAAAAAAACAAAAAACAAACAAACAAACAAAAAAAACAACCAAAACAGGAAGATCAGCAAGAAGGACTGTGAGAAGATACAGAAGTGGATGCGGAGCATCGGAAACGACATCTACTGGACTGGAGCCTCATCAACCACCAGGCCAGAGAGAGTGGTGAAATGGACCCCATCCTGAACTATGCGCAGGACATCCATGGACATGAAGACCTTCTTTTCCCCAGTGCACACAGACTGCATCATACAGGGGACAAGAATAAATGACTGACAGCAGGCGTTTTACTCATATACAGACCAAAACCTTATCATGACTCCTCTTTATATAAGTAGTGATCAGAATTATTCTATTAAGATAATCATGCTGACTGATTAATTTAATTGGGTTTATAAATTTATAAATTCATCACACATACTGTCATTAGTTATTAGTACTATATTGTATTGGAAACATTTTTTTTCTTTTTTTAGCAGCTGCTCCCTTCTACAAGTTGGAAAAGGTGCTGACCAACAAGATGACTGTTACAAAACTGAGCCCCTCCACCAGACTTCATCTGTAGAGGCTTTCCACAGCGTCATCCTTTGTTTTGCACCAAAAAAAAAGTTGTTTCCATTTCTTGGAAAGCTGTGCAGGTAAATGGAATTGTAGTTATGTTGAACTTGTTAAAATGTGTACAGTTTGTCATGATATACATCTTTGATTTTCTCTGTACTGCTGTACCTCCAGACTCTGCCTGGCTGACATGTTTTACAAATGCTGAAAAACCACACATCACATCTGGTGGAGACCAACTCTTCAAAGTGCAAAGTTCCCAAAGGTCATGAGAGGAGCATGCAAAGCAAAACCAGTGAAGACTGAGCCGACTTTTGTAAGTGTTACGTTCTTTTATTTGTCACTAAAATTAAGTCATGTACATGTTGTATTTACCATTGCACTATTAACAATTGCTGTTGTAAAGGTTTCAACAAAAAAAAATAGATAAGTAATAAATTATATAAATACACACACAACCATAAACAGAATACACAGAAAAAAAAGAAGAAGTCTAATCAAAACCTTTGTGTAATATTGCACAGGGTATGTGGCTGACTTGATGGACCTCATCTTTAAGAAAGTCTTTCTGGACCCAGCACCAGATATGGATGAGGGACTAAAGATCCCTGTTCCAGAGGACCTGAGTGCACAGTATGAGGAGCCAGACAAGGAGGAGGTCGTCACCAGCTGTGTGTCCTGGTTCAACTAAGGGGAGGTCTGAATCCAACATAGCAGCCCGGGCGTCAGGAAACACGGTGAGGATCTGAAGAACGAGACAGGCTGTGACGAGGAGTGACAAGGAAGCCCCAGCACCAGCTCACAACACTTCAATAGGCTGATTCCTGTAATGACTGACATAAGTGGAAAAGATGTCCAGTTAACAGCGTAGCCTTGCAAACATCAATCTTTGGTGTGTCTAGATTCAGTGAATCCTTAAGTTTTTACCGTCATGAATGATAGGTACATCATTTGACATGTTATATGTTGTGATATATATGTGATTCAATAAATGCTTCACAGTATGTGTAAAAATGGTCTCCTGTGAATTCATGTTTAATATGCACAGTATCTGCTTACTTTGCAATGTGTTTCTCCATTCATGGTGTTTTGTGAACACTGTAATGTTATAGTAACTGAAATAATGTAAAACAAACTGCAAAGAATCTGACATATTTATCTTCATAAGTACAACTGTTACAATATATTGTGAAATTCCTTTCTGTCAGTATTGTGAAATAAACCCTGACAGGGTGATGCAGGACCCCCACATTTTATGCGTACCAAAACAAGTTCAGTATCATATTAAAAAACGTGGCTACATACAGGCTACATACGATGAGCCTCTCTATTTTTAAAACACGTCTTAAAACCCACCTGTTTACCCTGGCCTTTGGCTGAGTTGAGTCACCTGTTGTTGTGTCTTGTTTTTGTTTTCTCTCCCTCTCTGCTTTGTACTGTTTCTGCTTGTATTGTTTATTGGTGCTGATGATTTTATCTTGTAAATCACTTTGGTTGGCCTTAGGCATTTAAATGTGCTATATAAATAAACTTGACATTGACATTGACATTGACAGGCATCTCTGCTGAGAATATTGCAAAACAAGAAGATAATGTATTGTCAGCAATCATCAAAATATGTTAGTCATTGGGGCACGTAACACCTGCACAGGTCCTTTGTCCAAAGAGTACAAACGTGTCTCTACGGAGGCATGACGGTTAACTATATTCACAAATTACAATGTTGCTTACTCGCCAAAATTTCCCTCAGAACAAGCGGAGTTAGTTAGGATTAGCTACCAAGCTACATTTTAGTGCTGTACCAACTAGGGGTGTGCCATCTTAGGCACCTCATGATTCGATTCGATTACAATTCAGGGTGCTACGATTCGATTATTAAACAATTATTACGATTATTACGATTATCATGATTATCACGATTATCGATGCATT
This sequence comes from Lutjanus argentimaculatus, assembly GCA_034769285.1. Taxonomy (NCBI): domain Eukaryota; kingdom Metazoa; phylum Chordata; class Actinopteri; order Lutjaniformes; family Lutjanidae; genus Lutjanus; species Lutjanus argentimaculatus. Next base: position 109,991 of record JAWZSL010000006.1, on the reverse strand, counting down.
TTTTTCCCCATACAGGATTTCTTTTAAACAAAGTATATTTGTCAGCACCCACTAAATAAGTAAACAAACAAATTTATCTCCATTATCTTTTATTTATATCAGACCGAAACGATCCAACACATTTCCCACAACAAAAAGCTGCTCTTATTACATAAAGTGTAATACATAAAGTGCCTTTAGAAATAAGATATCTTTTAAAAACGTCAAACTTATACAGTACTGTTCTAAATACATACATTAGATCATTATACACTGCACAGTATAATACACAACTATGCTCTGTAGTCCCGCCTACAGCACTATCTGATTGGTTAGAAGTTACGGGTAATCAATCAGCACAGACACACTGTGTCACAGACAGGGTGAGACAGAGCTGCACCGCTGAGCAGGGAGGAGCTGTGTAGAAGTTAATACAGCTGATATCACCAAAGTTTCAATAATTATCACAGTCTTATGATCTGTTTCTTTGACGACAGCATAGTTACATCAGTGAAAAAGTCATGGTCTGGATTTCACTCAAGGCGATGTGACGGATTTTAAATCAGTCGCTCTTCGCAGAGATGCGCTGCACACAGCAGCATCTGTCCTGTCTTTTCACTGCAACTCTGCATTAGAGTTTAGATTCTCGACCCGATTGCGAGCCGGGTCGGGCCGACATTTCACACCAATATCCGCGGGCCGGGCCGAAAAGCCGTAATCAGCAATATTTTATTTATTTATTTTTCGTTAAGTAAGCCAACGAGTGTTGAAAAAAAGCATCACGCCTTGTTCACATGCACAGCGGTGCGCACAGCCACACACACTGCTGCAAGCATCACGTCTCCTTCACGTGCACAGGGCGCGCCGTGCGCACAGCTGCACACACTGCAAGCATCAACGGTCTACTCGAGCTCGTACCTGGAGCAGCTGAGCAGCATGGAGTTGGAAAATATAAAGAAAAAAATTAAGTCAGGAGAGCTGAGTTTGAGCACAGTGGATGGAACGTCGGAGGTATGGAGTAGAGGTTGCTGCAGAGATGCAGGAGAGTCAGGACCCTGAACAGCACAGCCGCCGATTTTAAACAGCCCACGGCACGGATTTAAAAAAAAAAAAAAAAAAAGTCGGGTTTTAATCGGGCTCGGGCTCATAATTACAGTTAATATGTCGGGCCGGGCCGGGCTCGGACACGACGTGCACGGGCTCGGTATAGGGTCGGGCCGGATTTTTTGGGCCCGATCTAAGCTCTACTCTGCATTGAGATTTCGGGTCTTATAACTTATACAAAAGTAACAGTGACAGTAAAACTATGATGCTCACACGTAGTCTGCGAATCACATGCGTGCCGAACCGTGGAGGGTGATCCGTACGGAATACGGATCAACTGCGATCCGTTGCGCCCCTAATTTCAATCCTGAAGAGTGAACCTCGCGCTCATTGACAGTAGCCAGCGAGTTAGCTGCCGCCGTGTTGGCTAACAGTCTGTTATGAGTCCGTCCCTTAAAACTGTCCGGGCGGCTTTTTTCGTTCAAGCCAACTTCCAGGTGCTGCAGTTGTGTTTCTGTGATTTGACTATCATGGAAAATAATCGATTTTTGAACATTTGTTAATCGTTATTGATCGTCACATGTCGCATCACGATGCATCTAAGAATCGATGTATTGACACACCCTTAGTACCAACACGCACATCGACTAACTGTAACGTACCAAGACACACAAAATTATTGACTTACCATCAGAAACATCCCGCAGCACCTACAGTGTTTGAACTTCTGCAGGAGCCTCCATCTCAGTCACATTCTGGATCAAAATTGGACGTTTGAATTCCAGCACATCTGATATAAACCATGTCATGTGCCCATTCATCGAAAACATAGCAGCATGGACTGAGATAGTTCAAGCCACGCCCACCTCCCGAGAGGGGCACAACTAGTCACAGCTCATTTGCATTTAAAGCTACAGGCACAGAAACAGCTTGTTTCTAGAGAGGCTGAAATAGAGGGGTACAGAGGCCTACTGAACTGCATGATCCGTGTGGTGTTTTAAGAAAGAAACTTCAAAAGCATGTTTTGAGGACCTCTGAGGCCTACAAAAACTTATCAGAAAGGGGCATAATATGGGACCTTTAAAACATTTCCATATTCACCTTTTCACTATCCTTTAATTGTAATTGTACTTTTTGTGCACTTTTGTACAGTTACGATTATAGACCTTCTCCCCATCTCCCTACACCAAAGTTAAGGCTAACTAAAACAACACTCAAAACTTAAGAAACATGTGAAAAACAGTTTAGTTTACTGAAATAAAATAAACACTTTAGATAAAAACAAAGACTATCTGAAATGATACTGTACTTAAAAAAATACTGATTCAGAACTTCTTGCCTCTGACAAATACCACAACAATAGCATTATATTAAAATAAATTTAAAAAAAAAATTATAATTATTGCAATAAAAAAACTATTACTGAAACTAATAAAAACTATAACTAATTCTTTTAAACAATAAAAACAAGTTCAACCATTCTACCATCTCCTGAGGGAAATATCTAGCTGCCAGATTCTCCACTATGTTCACCCGCTAGTAACTTACTGTGTCTCTGCTGTTTGGTGCAAAGCAGGTACTATACAGTAGTTTTTTAAAAGACCTTTTTCCCTGAAAACAGCTCCCTGCTGTGGTGGACTTCAACAGTATGAGAGCAGTGAAAGTGAACTAGAACAGTAAAAGCTAAACAGCTAAAAAATGAGATGAACATCACTATAAAACTCTGTAAAGCCAAGGGAGCTGCAGACTTGGCTGATAACTGACCCTTCACTAAGACCCACCTGGCAATGAACCAATCACTGAGTAGCAAGCGGGTGCCACCGGCCTGTCAAGCTTTGTATTTTTCTATATGCTGAAGTGATTTGCATGGGGCTCTAAAATGAGCGATACTCAGTGTTTCATGTGTCTGGACGGTGGCGTTGTCTCTGTAGTGTTTCAAAAATGTAAAACACAAGAGCACACATCCTGGGAATGCCTTTATTTGATGTAACGTAAGCACAAATGTTAGCTTGTCCAGCTAACCAACGCTAGCTTATGAGCTGCAGTAATATCACCTCCAGCCAAAATGATGTTACCACTGCTTTTGCCAAACTCATGGCTTATTCCCAAGTGTTACAGTAGGATTCATTATATGGGGAGTTTGAGGAGGAGGATGTGGGCTGGTGCGGAATAAAAGTTGACCGATGACTAGGCTTGGGCATCAGTTCCAAGGTGATTCTTAAAGAATCATTAAGAAACTAAATGTTTGATTTTCCTTATCGATTCCTTTCACTCGCACATGTTCAGCTCGTCTGCAAACATGCTCACCTCTTGTGCCAATTGCTGTTACACTTCTACAGTGCACACATAATTGGATAACAACGTGTTATTTATAGTTATCACACCATGACTGTCAAGCATTTGAAATGTGCTGGGGATAAGAATTCCAATGGTCTTTACTAACTCCAGCTGGAGTGGTGCAATGCACTTGACCCCTCACTCATGCTGTCAACTAAAAGTCTCTAAACCAGCACAAAAATAACAATTACCAGCATAAACCACCATTTTGTGAACACATTACAAATACTGAAAAACTGAAAGTCATAACTGTACTAAAACATGCACAAAATGTACCATTTGTATTTTGGAATATGAAATAATAAACTTAAACTCTCAGCAATGCACCATGGTGATTATACAAATGAGGGCTGTCTTTCAGTGCTAGTATCTGCAGTCAATATGAACCTCACAAAGGTTGAAGGTTTAGGTGTAAGCCGGGGTTAGCTTACAGCTAGGTGTTATGTCTGCTCTCTTTCTGGGGCAGTTACAGCTGGTCTGGCTAGGTGACCGTCTGTAGTCTTTTAGTGCTAACATTATATCATGTACACAGCCATTAAGTAACTTTATACATTTCAGATTGTTTCAAAGGGTTCACAGTCAGATGGAAACATTAAAAATTCCACTGCAGATGGACTTCTCAGAAGACTCAAGGAGTTTATGCATTAGCTCACATTCGCTAGCTACACTCATGAAATCTGCTAGCAAGAGTCATCATTTTAGCCAACAAAATCCACAGCAGTGGCAGCTGGTCAATAGAGGGCCCCCCACATCCAAAAAAACTTCAGTGAAGAAGACTTAATTACTTTAAAATATATACTGTATATTTCTTTCAATGAGCAACATCAATATTGTGTAGTTAGTGAGTAAAATGTATAATCTGCACTTAAATGTGCTGTTAAAAATGTTTCATGATGTCCAAAGTTATGGATAGGTCACATGTTTTCAGCTTGGGGGCGCAATTTTTTCGACCATTTACTCTTGTTATAAGTTGTACATCGCACTTCAATCCTCTCAATACAAGAGATAGGAGCTCGGTGGGGCGCACAGAACCTGCGCCCTCAGCATTCATCTGAATGCTGCTGCTTTACACATCGTCAACCTCTGGGTGGCAGCAGCGAGCGATTGGCTCAATCTACATTTGACAGTTAAGACAGCAGAGTGAGATGTGTTGATAGATGAAAGAGTTTAGCGCATCAGCTGATATAAAATCCGTGAAGTCACTGTAAACAACGTGTTTTGAGAGGAGAACATTACAAGAGAACCTCAGAGTTAAAGAATCTGATCAGTGGACATCATAAAGCAACAACAATCAGAGGAAGATGATAAACTCTCTGTGGACAACACAGTGACAGAGGAACTCAGCCTCACGCTGGGACCAGTTGATCATCTTAGAGGTGAGCAGTGCTGGATAATATTCATATCATTTACTTAAGTCAATACACTAATATCACACTGTGAAAATATGACAAGTAAAAGTAACCGCTGTGCAGTAAAATGTTCCCAGACTGAAGCTGAATGTGTGGTGTTGGTCTTTAACAAACTTTTAGTGCTGTTTTGTGCAGAAAAGTTGACACACACTTAAAGTACTTTATATAAACCTGTCAAAGAGTCACTGAGAAATTTACATCTCGCGGGAAGAATTTATGTGTACAAAAAGTAATCTTTAAGCCTCAAGATGGCAATTTTTAATTAATTAATTTATTTATTCTTAAATCTTGTTATTTTCTAACAGGTTTTGGTGTGTTCATAATTTTCTTCTATTGTCTGAAGGTTTATAGTATCAGATTTCTTCCATACTTACTGAGGTACTTTTTGTTTACTTTAGTCTTTTAGCATAAATTGTAAAATAAAATATAATTATTATAAAGGATTTACACAAATTGAAGTACCTTAACTTACCTTAACTTGGCAAGTTCCATTAGGTTATAAAACGCGTTCATTTAGTTCCGCAAGTAAAAATAAAGGCAAATGTGCAGTGTGAGAATGGAAAGCTTGACAGGCATAGTAACTGAAACTACGGAGGGCTGGGCTTAGTGAAGGGTCAGTTCGCTGTAGGTTCATCACTACGTGTTATACCCTGTCGCATTGTTCTTACATTATTATACTATTATTATATAAGAAATATTGATTGTAATAGCTTTAAGATTTTAAGTTTTTAGTGGCTTGAATTTCTTACAGATCTGGGCTTGAAAATCTTGGCTTTTTCTCCTTATTTAAAAAAGTTTAGTTTGTCATTTTGTAGAAAAGGTTGTCGTAGGCCACTGGATTTGGTGGAGTTATTGAAGACGTTTTGCCTCTCATCCAAGAGGCTTCTTCAGTTCTGACTGAGTTTCAGGTATTTAACCTCTGTGAGGCCATTAGCACCTTGAGAGGTATGTGACTATGTACCCACCATTCCACTGAGTGACCCTCCGTTAGTGTAGGGTGGGTGTTCAACTGCCTGGGGAAGACCCACCTACACTCATGTGACTCTAATGACTCACATGACACAGGGTGACTCAATGACTCACAAGTGACCTTAACGACTCTCATTCACACTTTCACTCAGGTGACCCACCGGATCACTCAATGGAAGAGTGGTTACATAGTCACATGCCTCTCAAGGTGTTAATGACCTCACAGAGGATAAATACCTGAAACTCCCAACTTGTCAGTCAAAACTGAAGAAGCCTCTTGGACGAGACGAAATGTCTTCAAGAACTCTACCAAGTCTATTTGCCTACAACCTTTTCTACAAATACTATGACCTGGATGACTGAGTCTTCCCAGACATGTTTGTAATTTTGTATTACACTGGTATTATGCTTAGTATTTTGAATCATCTTTGTTATACAAAAACTCTTATGTTTACTAGTTCTCTTAATAATTTTGTGACGGGGTGCATTTTACATTTTGGCAGAAGCACTAAAATGCCATGCATGAGCATGTGCTTATGTGTATCTGGTGGTGTGTGCTGAGGTTCTTAGAGTATATCTAGTTCCATCTGTGTGGAGTCACATGCCTACATATAGGCCTATTGGAATGTATGTATGTCTGGACGACAGCCAACAGAAGCATGTGGCACAGGTTCATTCCAAAAAGTCTGCTGTAAAGAACAGGCTTAGCTTTAAACACTTTGATATCCATCTCAGGGATTACAGTCATGGGCGTAGTGGACGCAGGGTACGCGGGGGACATGTCCCCCGCACTTCCCGTATCTGTGCCCTCTGTCCCCCGCACTTTTTACAGCCATTACAACCGCTCAATTCATTTTTAACATGCGGAAATGCGTTTTTCCGAGCCGCCTTTAAACGCATCATGAGCAGGCGGCGCTAAGGCGGCAAACAAACACCGCTGTCGTGCAGGAGGCTTCCTTATTCCTACATGATAGAGGATATAGTGGCCTATCACAGATAGATATATATATTTCATTCATTTTTTCATTTATATAGGTCTAGCCCCCACACAAACATTAACATCACAGTTATTTAACTGTAGAGGATCATCAACAAAGAGACTCTTACTTTTTACTGTTATTTTATTTTGATTATATTATTGTTTCTGCTTGGGTCTAAAAGAAATCTAGAACTGATGATATTATTTTGTAATATAGTTAATCAGGAGAGCCTGTTGCCTTTGATTCCCTTAGTTCAAAAGGGAAATACTGACACGGATGTTTAAAGATGTAGTTTATATGTAACTTCAAAGAGACTTTTTGTTTATTTGTTTATTATTTATTTGCAGATATTATTTGACTACTGTATTAGGCAGCAGGCATAGGTCATACCAATTGATTAATTTTGCACATTTTGCTGTCATAGTTGATAAAATAAATGATAAAATAGCTACATCTTAATGTTGAATGACTTTTATTGTTGTGTCACTTTCACCTGTCACTTCTTGCCATTAAATTCAATTATGTGGCTTATTACCCTGTTACCCCCTGTTACCTGTCACTTCCATTCAATTTTGGTGCTGATAATTTTAAACAGGAATGGTGTTTTACAGAACTTTTGGTGTTCAGTGTTGTCATTTGGCATTTAATTATTTGGCTACTCACCCTGTAGATGCTCCAGGGTCATTCTATGTCAACTCAACCAGAGTTTGGCAGCTTTAGATTTTAGATTCTGACTTTAGATTTTGATAGTATATAATTTTAAAGAACTAAAGTCGGTTCCCTGGTGCTGTGCTGTTTGTGGTTATGTGGTTCTTTAGCTGCTAAGGGGAGGTGCAATTGAATGCGAGAGGATGATAAATCACTCAATAGACCTCTGAACAATTTGTCCCCCTCACTTCTGAAATGATGGCTACGCACCTGATTACAGTCACAGTCTAACAGGAGTTTACAGCTCCATCACCATCGCAGCCAATAAACAAATTCCTTTCTGGAAACTAAGATGCTTCAGAATGAGAGGAGAGGGAGAGGGGAAGTTAGAAATGAATCCTTGTGACTACTCTTAGCTAAAATGTGAGCCAGGCTTTTTTTCCCAAATAAAGAATGGAAATACAACAACATTTTTTAACCTGTGTTGTTTTGCTAAGTAGAGCTCTGACTAAGAAAGTGACTGTATGGTACTGAATCCGGGTGTACGCAGACAGAATATGCTGACATGCTGTCTGCTCCCTGGAATCAGTCTGATAACATTCTTTTAAAGGGTGCAATGAGTTTAAAGAGTTTGCTTCAAAGTGCACTAGGCACTGAAAATTCACCTGTCTCATCAAGATAAGACATTACAGGAAGGTTTGCCATCTGTGAACTGAAATTCTGCCTATAGTGAAATTCTGATGCCTGTTCACTTTTCTACCTACAGTGAGTGATGAACACATGAAAACAGGGAGCAGCTCTCCATCTGTGCACAGTTGGACTGACCTAAGTTAATTTTTTTGTTTGTACTTTCTCTCTTTAGTAAAATAAAAAATATATTTTTCAAGTTTCTATACCTTTGTCACCTCTGTCTCAAATCATATAGAGTATTTTCTTCTCTCTTCTCTTCCTGCAAAATGTTTATATTTTTGATGACTCATCCTGCATGTACTGTAAACCCATTTATGTATAATTCAATCAGCTAAACTCTTCCAATATTTATGGGCAGAATAGGGTTGAAATTTAATATAATATTCATAAGTATGTTTTCATTAGTGTATAATAACCTGGAAATTAAAGCTGCAAGCAGCGTTGAACGGGCCCTCGCGACCCCGCGCCACTCGGAGCCTGCTGCGGCTGCGACCATGTTGCCAGAGGCCGACTGGTAGACGACGTGCTGAATTTTCACCCCCTACGGAAACTGTAGGAAACACTGCAGCGTTACTTCCTGTCCCCACTATGAATATGAGTTGTGAGCGTCATGTAGATGTGTTCAGGCCAGGATTATTATCATACATGTGAAGTTTGGAGCAGACTTGACCATTTAATCTCATGTTATAACAATATCGTGTTTCATGGCGAGACATCAAAAGTCAATGCCACGCCACAGCCACACCGCTCAACGCTGACCAATTCTGTTAAGAAGTTTTGGTCACACACTTGTCTATATGGTACACACCAGTTTTGAAGTCAATCAGATCATTTGTGGAGGAGGAGTTTGTTTAGCCACGCCCACTTATGAAATTAATATCATATGCTCAGGGCGGGACCAGTGACAAACATATAAAGATTCAGGAAGATTCGACCAAGTAAACTGAAGTTATGTTCACTTCCTGTGTTTTGGCGAAACATCGACATTCACCGCGCCATCAGGGCGGCAGTGTCTTATGAGACATAATGGTCTTCACAATATAGCATGACCAACATCAAATTTGAGTTGAATATGGTCAATGTGGTCAGAGCAGCACCTCAAAGTCTAAAACATGGTATTTCCTGTCACCAGCAGGGGGGCTATGACAATTACAAAATTTCTGCATGGAAACGTGTTCAGGGCGGGACTATTATCAAGCATGTGAAGTTTGGTGCAGATGGGAGCATTTATGCAATGTCATGTTTCATGGCGAGACATCAAAATTCGCCGCCACCTCACGGCCACACCCTTCAACGTGAGCAAAATCTTTTGATAACTTTTGATCACAACGTTGTGTAGATGGCACACAGACATTTTGAAGCAGTTTGGATAAGTATGTGGGAGAGAGAGCTGCTTGAACATGCATGGCGATGGATCAAAGATGGCGGCGCCATAGCAGCCACGCCCATTGACATAGAAAAAAGCTTTTAATAACTTTTGATCAGCATAGTCTCAGGATGATCTGAAAGAAATTTGAAGTGGATTGGACAAAATCCCTAGGAGGAGTTCGTTCAAATACAACGTGCGGTAATCACGCCAAAATGACACGTGAAAATCAAAATGGCCGACTTCCTGTTCGGAGTAGACCAATGGTGTAAGAGACTTTTTTGTTCGTCTGGACAAGTTACACATGTGTACCAATTTTCATCTTCTTACTCCAAGAAAACGCCTATGGGGAGGGGTTTTTGAAAATTTCAAGGGGGCGCTATAGAGGCATTTTGCCCCGCCCATGGGTGACGCCCCTATCAGATGTAAGAGGTTGCCATCCTTGACTGGTGTATCAATTTTCATGATGATACGAGTTCATTAAAGCCATCAAAAGGGTAAACGTACTTTCATGGCGAAGAAGCGATATTCGCCACGCCGCCACACGGACGCCATTACTCGTAGCTTAACGGCCTTCATGATGTAGCTTCACCAACTTGTTCTGCATGTTTTAGAAGTGGAATGAAGTCGATGGGGTCAACTATGTGGCATCAGTACACGTTAAAGTAAACACTGGTCATTTCAATCATCAAAAATGGCGGCGCCATAGCGTCCACGCCCATTGACATAGAAAAAAGCTTTTAATAACTTTTGATCAGCATAGTCTCTGAATGATCTGAAAGAAATTTGAAGTGGATTGGACAAAATCCCTAGGAGGAGTTCGTTCAAATACAACGTGTGGAAATCACGCCAAAATGACACGAAAAATCAAAATGGCCGACTTCCTGTTTGGAGTAGACCAATGGTGCCAAAGACTTTTTTGTGCGTCTGGACAACTTACACATGTGTACCAATTTTCATCTTCCTACTCCAAAAAAAACCCCTATGGGGAGGGGTTTTTGAAGATTTCAAGGGGGCGCTATAGAGGCATTTTGCCCCGCCCATGGGCGACGCCCCTATCACATGTAAGAGGTCGCCATTCTTGACCTGTCTATCAATTTTCATGATGATATGACTTCATTAAAGATCAAAAGGGCGAACGTAATTTCATGGCGAAGGATCGATAGTCGCCGCGCCGCCACACGGACGCCATTACTCGTAGCTTCATGGCCTTCATGATGTCGCTTCACCAACTTGTTTCTGCATGTTTTAGAAGTGGAATGAAGTCGATGGGGTCAACTATGTGGCATCATACATGTTAAAGTAAAAACAGTCATTTCCTGTTACCACCGGGGGCGCTATGAGTTAGGTGGAAAGTAAATATATGGTTACGTTCAGCGGCGCCCTCATCATGTCCAGCAATTATGAAGCTGTAACCATGAAGTATGTGGGCGTGACAGCCGTTCGAAGCGAAACGGCGCGCTCCAAAACAGTCGCCAAAGTTTGTCGAGCCCTAGCAGCCACGCCCTTTGACCTACAGAAATTCTTTTAATAACTTTTGATCTGCATGGGGTCATGATGACGTGTACCAAATTTGAAGACGATTGGATGAAATCCCTAGACGAGTTCGTTCAAATGCAAGTAGTGGAAATCGCAAAAAAAAGGCCAAAATCGGCCCCTTTTTTGACCCCTTCAAATCAAAATGGCCGACTTCCTGTTGACATTTCACCACGACGTTAAGAGACTTTTTTGTGCGTCTTGGCATGATAAATGTGTGTACCAAATTTCGTGAGCCTACGACAAATAAACCCCAATGCGTAGGGTCCTTTTGAAAGTTTGTAGGGGCGCTATTTCGCCAATTCGCGTCGACCTTGTGCGCGCATCCCAAAATATCGAATTTCGGATCCGGCCGGACGACTTTGGAAAAGTTTCGGGAGTTTTTTAAGCATGGGAAAGGGGCGAAATTGGGCCTTGAAAAGGGTAAAGAATAATAAATAATTAAAGCTGCAAGCAGCGTTGAACGGTGCCCCTCGCACCCCCACGCAACTCGGACTGCCGGCAACTCGGGGTGCTGGCGACCGCAGCTCCCATGCCACTCGGGCCTGCTGCCGCCGTGACCTTGTCGCCAGAGGCTGACTGGCAGAACGAGGTGCTGACTTTTCACCCCCTTTGGAGGCTGTAGGAAGCAATGCGGTGTTACTTCCTGTCTCCACTAGGTGGTGCTATGACTATGACTCCTGAGCGTCATGCAGATGTGTTCAGGCTGGGACTTTTATCATACTTGTCAAGTTTTGGTGCACATAAGAGCATTTATAGCAAAGTAATAGCCTTTTCCTGTTTCATGGCGAGACAGCAAGGTTGAGCACAAAATTCAAAATGCCTGACTTCCTGTTGGGTTTAGCCTATGGGTCCAAGAGACTTTTTTGTGTGCCTGGGTCTGATACATATGTCTACCGATTTTTCGTGCATATCGGTGATACGTCCTATGGCGGCTACTTTTAAGAATGGGCGTGGCCAAGGCATTTAGCCACGCCCATTAACGAAATTTATATCATATGTTCAGAGTTGGACTGTCAATAAACATGTGCAGTTTCAGGCAGATCTGACTAGGTGCAGTGCATTTAAAGCAACTTCCTGTGTTTTAGGGAAACGTCAACCTTCGCCAGCGCTCTCAGGGCAACGCCATTTGACCTGGCCTCAAGATCTTCACAATATAGCATCACCAAGGTCTGAAGACCTGTCTGAGTAGATTTGAGTTGGATATGGTCAACCACGCTTGGAGCAGTACGTCAAACTCTAAAACATGTCATTTCCTGTCACCAGCAAGGGGGCGTTTTGAGAAAGAGGGAATTTTTTAATGTTGCCGTGTTGAAGGCGGGACTATGATCATACACAGCAAGTTTGGTGCCGATCGGACCTGTCACGGCCAAGTTATAGCACTTTCGTTTTTCATGGCGAGGTATCAAACTTCGCCGCGCTGCCATGGTAACGCCTTACAAGATACATGCAATCTTTTAATAACTTTTAATCATCAAGTGGTCTAGTTGCAGCATGCCAAATTTGAAGCCGATCCAATGAACCATGTAGGAGGAGATAGCTCTGAGAGAACACTTGCAAGTCGCAAAATCAGAATATTCAATTCAAAATGGCTGACTTCCTGTTGGGCGTAGCCTATGGGTCCAAGAGACTTTTTTGTGCGTCTGGGTGTGATACATGTGCGTACCGAATTTCGTTCACGTCAGTCAAACGGGCCGCGGGGGCTGCAGTTTTAAGGGCGTGGACGAGCCGTTAGGCCACGCCCCTCACGAAACTCATATCATATGATCAAGGGAGGGCCAGTTACAACCATGTGAAGTTTCAGGAAGCTTCGACCAAGTACGCCCAAGCTATGGCACTTTCGTGGTTCACGGCGAGACGTCGGCCTTCGCCGCGCCCTCAGGGCGGCGCCGTTTGACGAGACGTTCTGTGCTTCGTAATATAGCATTACCAACATCTTAAGGCCTTTCTGACCAAATTTGAGTTGAATATGTTCAAGTTGGTCAGAGCACACCTCAAAGTGTAAAACATTGCATTTCCTGTCGCCAGCAGGGGGCGCCATGACGTTCAAAGATTATTTTTCATTTAGATGTGTTCAGGGCGGGACTATTATCATACGTGTGAAGTTTGGTGCAGATGGGACCATTTATGGCAAAAGTTATAGCGCTCATCGTTTTTCATGGCGAAACATCATAACTTCGCCGCCCTGCCACGGCAACGCCGTAACGAGATTCACGAGATCTTTTAATAACTTTTAATCATCAAGCGGTCTAGTTGCAGCATGCCAAATTTGAAGCCGATCCAACGAACCGTCCTAGGAGGAGAATAGCTTTTAGAGGACCCTCGCAAATCGCCAACATCAGAATTTTTCAAATCAAAATGGCGGACTTCCTGTACGTTTTAGAAAAAAGTCCAAGCGCGCATTTTCGCGCGTCTTGGGATGATACACGACCCCTCCGAATTTCGGAGGATTTCGTCAAACGGGCTGCCCGTGGAGCCGATTGAAAATTTCTAGGGGCGCCATTTCGCCATTTTGCGACGGGCATTCCTGAGATTTCGCGAGCACCTAAATTTTCGCCAAGACGAATGTGCATGTCAAATTTGGTGAGTTTTTGAGTATGTTAAAGCCCCCAAAAATGCGATCAAAGAGAGGAAAAAAAAAATAATAATAATTAAAGCTGCAAGCAGCGTTGAACGGGCCCCTCGCACCCCTGGCCAACTCGGGGGGGCGGCCACCGCGGCCCGCCGGTAGACGAGCTGCTGAATTTACAGCCCCTTCGGACGCCCGCAGAAGCAACGCGGCGTTACTTCCCGCCCCCGCTAGGTGGCGCTACGACCGTGACTCGTGAGTTTGCACGTAGAAGCGTTCAGGCTGGGATATTATCATACGTGTGACGTTTGGTGCAGATCGGAGCATTTATGGTAAAGTTAAGCAATTTCGTGTTCCATGGCGAGGCATCGACCTTCGCCACGCCGTCAGGGCGGCACCGTTTGACGAGACTTCCTGGTCTTCACAATACAGCAGTGCAATCATCATAATGCCTTTCTGACCAAATTTGTGGTCAGAGCAGCACCTCAAAAGTGTAAAACGTGGTATTTCCTGTCGCCAGCAGGGGCGCCATGACATTCAAATATTATTTTTCAAGTAGATGTGTTCAGGGCGGGACTACTATCAATCATACGAAGTTTGATGCAGATCAACAGCATGTATGCCAAAGTTATAGCAATTTCGTGTTTCATGGCGAGACATCAAACTTCGCCGTGCCGTCAGGGCGGCAACCGTTTGATGAGACATCCCGGTCTTGATGAATATACATTACATACTAACATCTAAGGCCTTTCTGTCAAAATTTGAGTTGAATATAGGTCAATGCGGTCAGAGCAGCACCTCAAAGTCTAAAACATGGTATTTCCTGTCGCCAGCAAGGGGCGCCATAGACATTCAAATAATTATATTTCTAATGTAGATGTGTTCAGGCGGGACTATTACATACATGTGAAATTTGGTGCAGATCAAAGCTATGTATGCCAAAAGTTATTGCAAATTTCGTGTTTCATGGCGAGATATCAAAACTTTTGCCGCGCCGCCATGGCAACGCCTTACAAGATACACGAATCTTTTAATAACTTTTAATCATCAAGTGATCTAGTTGCAGCATGCCAAATTGAAGCCGATCCGATGAACCGTGTAGGGGAGATAGCTCTGAGAGAAACTCAAGAAAAAAAACATTCAATTCAAAATGGCTGACTTCCTGTTGGGCGTGGCCTATGGGTCCAAGAGACTTTTTTGTGCGTCTGGGTGTGATACATGTGCGTCCCGAAATTTCGTTCACAGTCAGTCAATACGGGCCGCGGGGGCTGCAGTTTTAAGGGCGTGGACGAGTCGTTAGGCCACGCCCCCTCACGAAACTCATATCATATGATCAAGGGAGGGCCAGTTTACAACCATGTGAAGTTTCAGGAAGCTTCGACCAAGTACGCCCAAGTTATGCACTTTCGTGGTTCACGGCGAGACGTCGGCCTTCGCCGCGCCCTCAAGGGCGGCGCCGTTTGACGAGACGTTTCTGTGCTTCGTAATATAGCATTACCAACATCTTAAAGGCCTTTCTGACCAAATTTGAGTTGAATATGTTCAACGTGGTCAGAGCAGCACCTCAAAGTGTAAAACATTGCATTTCCTGTCGCCAGCAGGGGCGCCATGACGTTCAAAGATTATTTTCATTTAGATGTGTTCAGGGCGGGACTATTATCATACTGTGAAGTTTGGTGCAGATCGACCATTTATGGCAAAGTTATAGCGCTCCTCGTTTTTCATGGCGAAACATAAAACTTCGCCGCGCTGCCACGGCAACGCCGTACGAGATACACGAGATCTTTTAATAACTTTTAATCATCAAGCGGTCTAGTAGCAGCAATGCCAAATTTGAAGCCGATCCAACGAACCGTCTAGGAGGAGATAGCTTTTAGAGGACCCTCGCAAATCGCCAACATCAGAATTTTCAAATCAAAATGGCGGACTTCCTGTACGTTTTAGAAAAAAGTCCAAGCGCGCATTTTCGCGCGTCTTGGGATGATACACGACCCCTCCGAATTTCGGAGGATTTCGTCAAACGGGCCGCCCTGGGAGCCGATTGAAAATTTCTAGGGGCGCCATTTCGCCATTTTGCGACGGGCATTCCGAGATTTCCCGAGCACCTAAATATTTCGCCAAGACGAATGTGCATGTCAAATTTGGTGAGTTTTTGAGTATGTAAAGCCCCCAAAAATGCGATCAAACAGAGGAAAAAAATAATAATAATAATCCTAAGGAAAACAATAGGGTCCCTCGCACCGACGGTGCTCGGGCCCTAATAATAATAATCCTAAGGAAAACAATAGGATCCTCGCACCGGACGGTGCTCGGCCCTAATAATAATAATAATAATTAAAGCTGCAAGCAGCGTTGAACGGGCCCTCGCACTCCCCACGCAACTCGGGTTGCTGGCGACGCAGCCCCCGTGCCACTCGGGGCCTGCTGCGGCCGGGACCACGCCCGCCAGAGGATGACTGGTAGACGAGGTGCTGAATTTTCACCCCCTTCGGACACTGTAGGAAGCAATGTGGTGTTACTATCCTGTCCCCAGTAGGTGGCGCTATGACTGTGACTCGTGAGTTTAATGTACAGGTGTTCAGGCCGTGATTATTATAATACATGTGAAGTTTGGAGCAGATGTGACCATTTAATCTCATGTTATAGCAATTCCGTGTTTCATGGCGAGGCATCAACATTCGCCGTGCTCTCAGGCAACGTTGTTTGACGATACATCATGATCTTCACAATATAACTTACCAAGGTTTGAAGAGCTGTCTTACCAGATTTGAGCTGGATATGGTGAATGTGCTGGAACAGCACCTCAAAGTGTAAAACAGTATTTCCTGTCGCAAGAAGCGAGTGCCATGCCACACAGAGAATGCCATTACTGTGTTAACGGGCCTTCATGATGTAGCTTCAAACAACTTGTTCTGCAGTTTCAGAAGTGGAATGAAGTCGATGGGTCAACTATGTGGCTCAGTACACGTTAATAAACACTGGTGCATCCACATCAAAAATGGCGCGCCATAGCGGCCACGCCCATTGACATAGAAAAACGCTTTTAATAACTTTTGATCAGCAAGTTCTGAATGATCTCAAGAAATTTTAAAGTGGATTTGGACAAAATCCCTAGGAGGAGTTCGTTCAAAATACAACGATGTGGAAATCACGCCAAAATGACACGAAAAATCAAAATGGCCGACTTCCTCTTGGAGTTTAGACCAATGGTGCCAAGGCTTTTTTGTGCGTCTGGGTAGGGATACAATGTGTGTACCAATTTTTCATCTTCCTACTCCAAAAGAACCCCTATGGGGGGTTTTTGAAGATTCAAGGTGGCCGCTATAGAGGCATTTTGCCACGCCCCCATAGGCAGAACGCCCCTATCACATGAAAGGGAGGTCGCATTCTTGACCTGTCTACAATTTTCATGATGATATGACTTCAGAACAGATCAAAGGCGCATAACGTGAATTTCATGGCGAAGGATCGTAGTCGCCGCGCCGCACGCACGGACGCCATTACAGACGTACATGGCTTCATGAATGTCGCTTATCAACAACTTATGTTTCTGCCAAGTTTTAGAAGTGGAATGAATCGATGGGGTCAACTGTGGCATCAGTACATTAAAGTAAAAACAGGTCATTTCCTGTTACCACATGGGGGCGCTATGAGTTAGGTGGAAAGTAAATTTGAGCTTACGTTCAGGGCGGCGCCTCATCATGTCCAGCAAAGGTATGAAGCCTGTTAACCCAGAAGTATGTGGGCTGACAGTCCGTTGAAGCGAACGGCGCGCTCCAAAACATCGACCAAGTTGTCGAGCCCTACGCCACGCCCTTTGACCTTACAGAAATTCTTTTAATAACTTTTGATCCATGGGTCGATGTCGATCGTGTACAATTTGAAGCAATCGATGAAATCGTGGGACGAGTTCGTTCAAATGCAAAGGAAATCGCAAAAAGGCCAAAAATCGGCCCTTTGACCCTCAAATCAAAATGGCCGACTTCCTGTTGACGATTTCACCACGACGTTAAGAGACTTTTTTGTGCGTCTTGGCATGCATAAATGTGTGTACCAATTTTCGTGAGCCTCGTTAAAAAACCCAAGCTGGGTCTTTGAAAGTTGAGGGGGCGCTATTCGCCATTTACGCGCGCACCTGTGCGCCAATCCAAAATATTCGAATTCGATCGGATCCGGCCGGACGATTTGGAAAGTTTTCGGAGTATTTTAAGCATCGGAAAAGGCGAAAGTTGGCTTGAAAAGGTAAAGAATAATAAATAATGAAAGCTGCGGCAAGCACCCCCCGATGACGGGCCCTCGCGACCCTGCAGCCCAGTCGGGGCCTGCTGCGGCCTCGACCATGTGCCAGAGGCGACTGGCAGAGACGTGCTGAATTTTCACCCCTTTGGACACTGTAGGAAAGCATTGCGGTGTTACTTCCTGTCCCACTAGGTGGCTGCTATGACTATGATCCTGAGCGTCATGTAGATGTGTTCAGGCCTAGGATTTATATCATACATGTGAAGTTTTGGAGCAGATATTGAGCCATTTAATCTGCAAGTTATAGCAATTTTCGTGTTCATGGTGAGAGACATGTAAAAGTCGACCCACCCACGACCACACTTCAAAGGCCTGACCCATTTGTTAGAATCAAGAATTTTGGTCACACACTCTGTCTATATGTTACACTTCTGATTGTGAAGTCCATCGGATCATTTGTGGAGGAGGCAAGTTTGATTTAGCCACGCCCATATGAAAATTAACATCATATGCTCAGGCTGGGACCATGACAAAAATATAAAGATTCAGGAAGATTCGACCAAGTAAACTGCATTTATGTACACTTCTGTGTTTTGGCGAAACATCACACTTCGCCACGCCTCAGGGCGCAGTGTCTTATAGACATCATGGTCCTCACAATATAGCATGACCAACTAAACTTTGAGTTGAATATGGTAATGGTCACAGCGGAGCACCTCAAAGTCTAAAACAGGTATTTCCTGTCGCCAGCAGGGGGCGCTATGACAATCTGGACAAATTTGCAGGAAGGTTTCAGGGCGGGACTATATCAACCATGAGAAGTTTGGTGCAGATCGGACGATTTTATGCAAAGTTATAGCAATTTCATGTTCATGGCGAGACATCAAAATTCGCCGCCACCTCACGGCCACACCATTCAACGTGAGCAAAATCTTTTGATAACTTTTGATCACAACGTTGTCTAGATGGCACACAGACATTTTGAAGCAGTTTGGATAAGTATGTGGGAGAGAGAGCTGCTTGAATATGCATGGCGATGGATCAAAGATGGCGGCGCCATAGCAGCCACGCCCCTCGACATAGAAAAAAGCTTTTAATAACTTTTGATCAGCATAGTCCCCAGGATGATCTGAAAGAAATTTGAAGTGGATTGGACAAAATCCCTAGGAGGAGTTCGTTAAATACAACGTGTGGTAATCACGCCATAATGACACGTGAAAATCAAAATGGCCGACTTCCTGTTTGGAGCAGACCAATGGTGTAAGAGACTTTTCTGTTCGTCTGGTCAAGATACACATGTGTACCAATTTTCATCTTCCTACTCCAAAAAACCCTTATGGGGAGCATTTTTGAAGATTTCAAGGGGGCGCTATAGAGGCATTTTGCCCCGCCCATGGGCGACACCCCGATCACCTGTAAGAGGTTGCCATTCTTGACCTGTCGATCAATTTTCATGATGATATGACTTCATTGAAGACATCAAAAGGGCAAACGTAATTTCATGGCAAAGGATCGATATTCGCCATGCCGCCACACGGACGCCATTACTTGTACCTTCACAGCGTTCATAGTGTAGCTTCACCAACTTGTTCTGCATGTTTTAGAAGTGGAATGAAGTTGATGGGGTCAACTATGTGGCATCAGTACATGTTTTAAAATAAACACGGCCAATTCCATCTCAAAAAGGCGCGCCATAGAGCCACGCCCATTGACACAGAGCAAAACTTTAATAACTTTTGATCAGCACAGTCTCTGGTATGAGTGAGAATTTTGAAGTGGTATGGACAAAATCCTAGGAGGACTCTTCAATAGCAACTTGTGGAAATCACGCCAAAATGACACGAAAAATCAAAATGGCCGACTTCCTGTTTGGTTTTAAGCAATGGTGCCAAAGACTTTTTTGTGCGTCTGGACAATGTTACACATGTGTGTACCATTTTCATCTTCCTACGTCCAAAAACCCCAGGGGGGGTTTTTGAAGTTTCAAGGGGCGCTGCAGAGCCATTTGCCACGCCCATGGCGACGCCCTTATCAAATTGTAAGAGGTTGACAGTCTAGGACTTGTCCATCAATTTTCATGATGATAGACTTCAATAAAGACATCAAAAGGGCAACGTATTCATTTGGCGAAGACGTCGATAGCTCGCCGCACGCCACATGGACGCCATTACTCGACTATCACGGCCTTCATGATGTCACTTCACCAACTTGTTACTGGCATTTTTAGAAGTGAATTTGAGTTGATGGGGTCAACTATGTGGCAATCAGTACTGTAAAGTTAAAAACATGGCATTTCCTGTTACCAGCGGGGGGCGCTATGAGTTAGGTGGAAAGTCAATACATGTTACGTGTCAGGGGTGGCGCCTCATCATGTCCGCAAGTTTGAATGCAGTGAACGATGAAGTATAGTGGCCTTGAACCCCAAGTTCGAAGCGAAATCGGCGCGCTGCCAAAACATCCCAAAAGTTTTCGACCTTCGCAGCGCCACGCCCTTTGACCTACAGAAATCTTTTAATAACTTTTGATCAGCATGGTGGGTCTTGACTGAGTGTACCAAATTTGAAGACGAATTCAGATAAAATCCGTAGGACGAGTTTCGTTAAAATGCAAGTACGTGAAATCACAAAAAAAGGCCAAATCGGCCCTTTCGACCTTCAAATTCAAAATGGCCGACTTCCTGTTGCATTTCACCACGACGTTAAGAGACTTTTTTGTGCGTGTGTGGCAACTGTATAAAACGTGTACCAAATTTCGTGAGCCTCGACAATAAACCCAATGAGGAGGGCTCTTTTGAAAGTTTGGGGGGCGCTATTTCTGACCATTCGCGTCCGACCTTGTGCGCGCATACCCAAATAACGAAATTTACGGATGTGGCCGACGCTTGCAAAGTTTGTGAGGTTTTTGAGCATGGGAAAGGGGCAAAAAGGGGTCTTGGAAAAAGTGTAAAGAATAATAACAATAAACAGTATCGATTTCAAGAGGGTCCTCGTCGGACGACGTGATCGTCTGCTCGGGCCCTAATTAAAAGCTGCAGCAGCTTCAATGGGTCCCTCGCGACCCGTTCACGCCTCCCCGCGCCACCGCGCCCTTGCCACCGTGTGGTTGCAAGTCTGCACGTAGCAGCGATTGTGGGAGTGTGAGGGATGGAGTGCAAGCAGACATCGTGCACCTGAACTGAGAACGAACATGCACGAAATTAACAATTGTCATTAAAGAGTGTTGACTGCCAAATAAACAAGTCCATTTTCATTTCGGTGCTGCTTTCCATGTTTGCGTGTAAGGAAGAGGAATGGAAGAAGAAGGCGTGGTTTATTTGTTTACGCACACTATGCACGATTAAACTATCCTCGGTTGCAGTAGGATGATGGTTGAGTCTCACACATAAGGTCAATGTTGAATCCTCACATGTAATCTGTATTCCAATGAGGCTGGATTATTTTGTCAAATCTGTTAGAGGTTTGGAGGTATTTGGACAAGTACGTTAATATATGTTAACTGGAATTGTGACGTCACTCTGTGGGCAGGGGAAATGATAAAGTAGATTTTTAGAAAAAATCTATTTATGCTGTCACAACACCACTTGCCTATTTTTTATCTATTTGGTTTATGTTTGACCAACGTGCCATAACAAATTCCTATACGTAAAACTACTTGCAATCAAAACTGTTCTGAATGTATGGAACACAGTGTTTGGTCAAGACCAAATCCAGAGACTAAGTTGATAAAACCCAGATTTGAGGGGTTCAGATTGAGCCCTCACTAAAGGAAAAGATATTATATAGAATCAAATGACATTAATGTAGCAAAGTTGGATTGAACGAAGAGCACAACACAGAACCTGATGAAGTCTCCTAGGACAGTAGACAGTGTGACAACGTAATTTCTGATGGATCCACAGCAATACTTTTGTTGATCGAATGTAAATACCTTATTAGTTTTTTTTCGTGTGTAGTGTTTTATGTTGTGCTGGAGCACAAATGTCTACCAATACGTAGTACTGCATTCATATTAGCTAATATTTACATTATATCATAATCTGTGTATATAATGATATTGCATCGTGGAAATTCAGCTTCTACAATACAAACTGTCTTGTGATAAGAGCTCACTGGTATATCCACCACAGCTGAAATATTGCAGTTTAAATATGACATTAAGTTATTTATGTAATCTTTAGCTTTGTTGGTTTTTATGAAACAAGTTGAATGTGCCATATTTGAAATGACAGATCAAAGCACCAGAGATAAATATGTAACAGTTCTTGTCATATTATTTTTAATGACCTTACACAAAATCTTCATGCGCACACATTGAGATGTAGCATGATTGAACATTTTTATAAAAAAAGCCTGAATCACTTTAAAATAATATAGTGCTTTATTTGAAATTCGTTTGCTGTGCCGACTTCCTGGTATCATTCTGCGCTCTGATTGGTTGGATGACATCGCTGTGCTTGATTGGTTTTCAGCTCAATGGCGTTTCTGATCGTACTATCTGCTGTGTGAGAGACAGATTTTCGAAGCTTTTAGAGAATTTGAAGCGCTTTTCATACATTAAAACATGACCATACACCTTCACCCTGACCAAATAACCAATGTCCGGATTTCATCTCAGCAAGGATTCAGGATTCTGGTCAGCGGACTTGCATTTGACCACGAGAGTACTTCTTTATGGTTCAATATGGATGGTCATTGCATATGTGTCGAATTATTGGTTCATGTCCGAATAAAATGTACACGACGCTAAAAGCAAGTGTTGCTATAGTATATAATGTGTAGGCCAGTGGCAAGCATTAGTATTAGCCACGCCTTTGCAACAGAGAAGTCATAGATCTGTTCGAGGGTGTGGACCATTAATACACAGTGAAGTTTCAGGCAGATATGACCAAGGACATGAAGTAAGGCCACTGTCCTGAGTTTTTGGCGAAACATCGACTTCGCCGCGCACTGGGCCCAACGCCGTGTGACGATACGTCATGATCTTCACAATATAGCATTACCAAGGTCTTAAGGCCTCACTGACCAAAGTGGAGTCAGATATGGTCAACGTGCTCAGAGCAGCACCTCAAACTGTAAAACAATGTCATTTGCTGTCGCCAGTAGGGGGCACTATGACATTTATGGAATATTGTGATATAGAAGTGTTCAGGGGGGGACTATTAATCAAGCATGTGAAGTTTGGTGCAGATTGGACCATTTATGCTAAAGTTTATAGCAATTTCGTTTTTCATGGCGAGACATCAAAATTCGCCGCCACCTCACATCCACGCCCTTCAACGATAGCGCGATCTTTTAAAATAACTTTTGATCACAAAGTAGTCTAGATGGTACACAGCGATTTTGAAAGCCATTTCTGATTAATCCTGTAGGAGGAGTTCGTTAAAATGCAAAACGTGGAAAACGCCAAAAATGACCACGAAAATCAAAATGCCGCCTTCCTGTTGGGTTTAGCCTATGGGTCCCTATGACCTTTTTTTTGCGTCTCGGCATGACCTAACATGTGTACCAATTTTCGTAGAGATCCGTGAAACCTAGCGAGTAGGGCGCTGTTAAGGGGCGTGGCCTAGCCATTTTGGCCCGGCCACCGCCGAAAACCCTAATACACGTAAATTTTCATTTCACCGCGACTGATGCGACCGCTAAATTTGGTGAGTTTTTGAATATGTTAAAGCCCCCAAATAAGTGATTTATTTTTGTCGTAATATAAGAAAAAGAAAAAGAAAAAAAAAAATAATAATAATTCCTTGAAATTCAATAGGGTCCCTCGCACCGGACGGTGCTCGGGCCCTAATTAAAAGCTGCAAGCAGCGTTGAACGGGCCCTCGCGACCCTAGCGCCAGTCGGGGCCTGCTGCGGCCTCGACCATGTTGCCAGAGACCGACTGGTAGGCGACGTGCTGAGTTTTTCTCACCCCCTTTGGACACTGTAGGAAACATTTGCGGCGTTACTATTCCTGTCCCAACTAGGTGGCGCTATGACTATGAGTCGTGAGCGTCATGTAGATGTGTTCAGCCAGGATTATTATCATACATGTGAAGTTTGAGCAGATTTGACCATTTAATCTCATGTTATAGCAATTTCGTGTTTCATGGCGAGACATGTAAAAGTCGACGCCACGCCACGCCACACACACCGTTCAACGCTGACCAATTCTGTGAATCAGAATTGATCAACACACTTGTCTATATGTTACACACCAGTTTTGAAGTCAATCGGATCATTTGTGGAGGAGGAGTTTGTTTTAGGCCACCGCCCACTTATGAAATTAACATCATATGCTCAGGGCGGGACCAGTGACAAAGATATAAAGATTCAGGAAGATTCGACCAAGTTAAACTGAAGTTATGTTCACTTCCTGTGTTTTGGCGAAACATCGACATTCGCCGCGCCATCAGGGCGGCAGTGTCCTTATGAGACATCATGGTCCTCACAATATAGCATGACCAACATCAAATTTGAGTTGAATAGGTCAATGTGGTCAGAGCAGCACCTCAAAGTCTAAAACATGGTATTTCCTCTCGCCAGCAGGGGGCGCTATGACAATTACAAAATTTCTGCATGGAAGCGTCTTCAGGGGGACTATTATCAACCATGTGAAGTTTGGTGCAGATCGGAGCATTTATGCAAAAGTTATAGCAATTTCATGTTTCATGGCGAGACATCAAAATTCGCCGCCACCTCACACGGCCACACCATTCAACGTGAGCAAAATCTTTTGATAACTTTTGATCACAACGTTGTCTAATGGCACACAGACATTTTGAAGCAGTTTGGATAAGTATGTGGGAGAGAGAGCGCTTGAATATGCATGGCGATGGATCAAAGATGGCGGCGCCATAGCAAGCCACGCCCATCGACATAGAAAAAACTTTTAATAACTTTTGATCAGCATAGTCTCAGGATGATCTGAAAGAAATTTGAAGTGGATTGGACAAAATCCCTAGGAGGAGTTCGTTAAAATACAACGTGTGGTAATCAACCGCCATAATGACACGTGAAAATCAAAATGGCCGACTTCCTGTTTGGAGCAGACCAATGGTGTAAGAGACTTTTCTGTTCGTCTGGTCAAGATACACATGTGTTACCCAATTTTCATCTTCCTACTCCAAAAAAAAACCCTTATGGGGAGGCATTTTTGAAGATTTCAAGGGGGCGCTATAGAGGCCATTTTGCCCCGCCCATGGGCGACACCCCCGATCACCTGTAAGAGGTTGCCATCTTGACCTGTCGATCAATTTTCATGATGAATATGACTTCATTGAAGACATCAAAAGGGCAAACGTAATTTCATGGCAAAGGATCGATATTCGCCATGCCGGCCACATGCACGGACGCCATTACTTGTACCTTTCACAGCGTTCATAGTGTAGCTTCACCAACTTGTTCTGCATGTTTATAGAAGTGGAATGAAGTTGATGGGGTCAACTAATGTGGCATCAGTAACATGTTCAAGTAAACACTATGGTCAATTCCATCATCAAAAATGGCGGCGCCATAGCAGCCACGCCCATTGACACAGAGAAAAGCTTTTAATAACTTTTGATCAGCATAGTCTCTGGATGATGTGAAAGAAATTTGAAGTGGATTGGACAAAATCCCTAGGAGGAGTTCGTTCAAATACAACTGTGGAAATCACGCCAAAATGACACGAAAAATCAAAATGGCCGACTTCCTGTTTGGAGTAGAGCAATGGTGCTAAAGACTTTTTTTGTGCGATCTGGACAAGTTACACATGTGTAACCAATTTTCATCTTCCTACTCCAAAAAAAACCCCTATGGGGAGGGGTTTTTGAAGATTTCAAGGGGCGCTATAGAGCCATTTTGCCCCGCCCATGGGCGAACGGCCCTATCACATGTAAGAGGTTGACATTCTTGACTTGTCCATCAATTTTCATGATGATATGACTTCATTAAAGACATCAAAAGGGCGAACGTAAATTTCACGGCGAAGGATCGATAGTCGCCGCACTGCCCACATGGACGCCATTACTCGTAGCTTCAACGGCCTTCATGATGTCGCTTCACCAACTTGTTCTGCATGTTTTAGAAGTGGAATGAAGTTGAATGGGGTCAACTAATGTGGCATCAGTACATGTTAAAAGTAAAAACAGGACATTTCCTGTTACCACTGGGGGGCGCTATGAGTTAGGTGGAAAGTCAATATAATGGTTACGTTCAGGGTGCGCCCTCATCATGTCCAGCAAGTTTGAAGCAGTAACGATGAAGTATGTGGGCGTGACAGCCGTTCGAAGCGAAACGGCGCGCTCCAAAACAGTCGCCAAAGTTTGTCCGAGCCCTAGCAGCCACGCCCTTTTGACCTACGGAAATTCTTTAATAACTTTTGATCAGCATGGGGTCTTGATGACGTGTACCAAATTTGAAGACAATTGGATAAAATCCGTAGGACGAGTTCGTTCAAATGCAAGTAGTGGAAATCACAAAAAAAGGCCAAAAAACGCCCCTTTTTCGACACTTCAAATCAAAATGGCCGACTTCCTGTTGACATTTCACCACGACGTTAAGAGACTTTTTTGTGCGTCTTGGCATGATAAATACGTGTACCAAATTTCGTGAGCCTAACGACAAATAAACCCCAATGAGGAGGGTCTTTTGAAAGTTTGTAGGGGGCGCTATTTCGCCATTTCGCGTCGACCTTGTGCGCGCATCCCAAAATATCGAATTTCGGATGTGGCCGGACGACTTTGCAAAGTTTTCGTGAGTTTTTGAGCATGGGAAAGGGCGAAATTGGGGCTTGAAAAGTGTAAAGAATAATAAACAAATAAACAGATACGAATTTCAAGAGGGTTCCTCGCGGACGACGTTGTCGTGCGCTCGGGCCCTAAATAAAAGCTGCAAGCAGCGTTGAACGGGCCCTCGCGACCCTGTTCCACCGCCTCCCCCGCCCACCCCGCGTCCCCTTGCCACCGTGGTGGGTTCGCAGTCCTGCACGTAGCAGCGATTGTGGGATCGTGTGAGGGATGGAGTTGCAAGCAGAACATCAGTGCATTGAGACTGAGAACGAACATGTCACTGAAATTAACAAATTGTCATTAAATAGTTACTTCCAAATAAATAAAATGTTCATTTTCATTTGGTTGTTGCTTTCTGTTTGGGGTTAAGGAAGGAAGGAAGGAAGATAGAAGGAGTGGTTTATTTGTTTGAGCACACTATGCACATTAAAATATTTCCTCGGGTTGCAGTAGGATAGATGGTTGAGTCACACATAAGGTCAATGTGTGTGTCCTCACATGTATCTGTATTCACATAAAGTAGTGCTGGGTTAGTTTTCTGTCATCATCTGTTAGGAGGTTTGATGGTATTTGGGATCAAGTACAGTTAAAATGATACTTAACTGGAATTGTGACAGTCATCTCTGTGGGCAGGGGAAATGATAAAGTAGATTTTTTAGAAAAAATCTATTTATGCTGTTTTCCACCAACAGCACTTGCCTTATTTTTTTTTATCTGTATTTTGGTATTATGTTTGTATGCACCAACGTGCCATAACAAATTCCTAGTACGTGAAAACCTACTTGGCAATAAAACTGTTTCTGAAATGTAATGAAACACAGTGTTATGGTCAAGACCAAATAACCAGAGACTAAGGTTGATCAAAAACCAAGAATTTGAGGGAGTTCAGATTGAGCTCCTCACTAAAAGGAAAAGAAATTTATATAGAATCTAAATGACAGTTAATGTAAGCAAAGTTTGGATTGAACAAAGAGCACAACACAGAACCTGATGAAGTCTCCTTGTACTGTTGACATGGGTGTGATCAAGTATTTCTGATGGATCCACAAGCAGATACTTTTGTTGATCGAATGTAATTACCTTATTAGTTTTTTTTTTGTGTGTGTGTTATTTTTGTGTGTGCTGGAGCTACAAACTGTCAACCATACTGTAGTACCTCATTCATTATTAGCTAATATTTTACATTATATCATAATTCTTTGCTGGTTATTATAATGATATTGCACTGGAAATTCAGCTTCTACAATACAAACTTGTCTTGTGATAGTGAGGCTCACTGTTATATCCACCACAGCTGAAATTATTGCAGTTTAAATATGACATTAAGTTATTTATTAATTTTAGCTTTGGTTGGTTTTTAATGAAACATATGTTGAATGTTGCCATATTTGAAATGACAATAAAGCACCCAAGAGATAAATATTAGACAGTTTCTTTGTCATATTATTTTTAAATTGACCTTACAACAAAAATCTTCATGCATACACATGTGAGATTAGCATGATTTGAGACATAATTTTATAAAGAATAAGCCTGAAATCCACTTTAAAATAATATAGTGCTTTTATTTTGAAATTTCGTTTGCTGTGGCCGAGCTTCCTGTGTATCATCTCTGCGCTCTGATTGGTTGTGATGACTCGCTGTGCTCTGAATTGGTTTTTCAGCTCAATGGCGTTTACGTTCGTATCTGGTCTATCTGCTGGTGTGAGAGACAGAGATTTTTCGAAGCTTTTAGCTGAGAGATTTTGAGAGCGCTTTTCATACATATAAAATACATACATACACCCTTTCACCACTGACCTACATAACCAGATTCCGGATTTCATCTTCAGCCAAGGATTTCAGGATTCTGGTTCAGCGGACTTGCATTTGACTCACGGTGAGTACATTCTTTATGGTTCAATATGGATGGTCATTGCATATGTGTGAATAATAATGGTTTCTGTTCCGTAATAAAATGTACACGACGCTAAATAGCAATGTTGTTTTGCTATTAGTTCAGCTAACTGTTGCTTAGGCCAGTGTGGTAGTTAGCAGTTAGTATTAGCAGCGTTTGATAGCAGAGTGAGTTAGATGCTGTAACTGAGGTGTGTGAGCTAACAGTAAGCTTGTTAGATGTACCGGAGCTACAAGGTGTTCGATACTGACTGTGCATGAATCAATAACTTTCCACCCGTTCTGTAGGGAATGATCAGCCTTTATTTCACTGCTGCTCTACTATACATTCATGTAGCGCCCCCCGCCTGTTGAACTCTCCCATACACACAGTCATCTCCTGCTAATGACCTCATCAATATGCGACATCCCCCCCTTACTTGGAATTGAACTCTTAACTCTGTATCAATAAACTGGAAACATTTCCCCATCAGAGTATTACACATAAACAGTCATCAACACCTTTATCTCCGCCTATCTAACTTTATCTTCACAGAACATATTTATTCTTGACAGAACCTTTTCCTTTTATGTATCTATATATTCTTCTCTATCAAACAGCCTATGCTTTGAATGAGAGGCACATTACTTAACGTCAGTACAACCAGGTGAACATTACAATTCTCAACTTTCCATCTTTAACCCTGGGAAGCTCACTTAAGGATAAAGTCAGTGAGTTTCTGCGGCAGCTTAATCTGCCGGTGGGGTCTCTCCTGCTTGGGTGTGAGAGGCTCGGTCCTGATCCCCTCACCGTGAGTCTGAGTTGGAGACTCTGCACCGGCCTCTGCAGTCTGTTTGTTTCCTTGCTCCTCCTTCTCAGTCCATGTTATGTGTGTTTTGTCAGATGTTTGTGGAGCAATGTCCTCAGTGTAGTACTTTCTCGCAAATGTGGTATTTCTAGAATACGTAGCGCCACTTGGTGATTTAACAACCACATTGTTACCGTCCTTCTTGATTACCTTGTGTGGCGTCTTGTTGAATGTAGTGGAGAATTTATCCACCTTCTCTTGTTTCAGTAGAACCTGATCTCCAACGGTCACATCCGAGTGTTTTGCTCTGTTCTTGTTGTCAGCATAGATTTTTGATTTTCCTTTCCTTTCAGCATCTGTGTCTCTCATCTCGAGATCTCTTTGTGGTATTGTTATGTCAGGGAGCTTTCCTCTTAGTTTCCTTTTGAAGAGTAGCTCTGCTGGGCTCTTTCCAGTTGTGGAGTGGTCAATAGATCGGTAGATTGCAACGTACCTTCGGAGTTCTCTCTTCCAGTCCAGTCCCTCCGACTGTGCAATGCGTATCCTCTTCAACAGTGAAGCATTTTGTCTCTCCACCTCACCATTGGCTTGTGCCCACTTGGGTGTCGTTTTCACATGCTGTATTCCGTTGTCCTCAGCGTATGCCTGGAACTGTGAAGATATGAACTGTGGTCCACAATCAGATCTGATGGTGATCGGGAGCCCATGACGACTGAAAATGTTCTCCAGACTGTCTATCACCTTGTCTGTGGTGGTTGATTGCAAGATCTCATATTCATAATATCTGCTGTAATAATCTACAACTACTAGGATAGAATGCCCTGTTGGTAATGGACCCAGTAGGTCGGTGGCAACATCTTGCCAGGGCCCATCTGGCAGTGCTGTCGGGCGTAGTGGTTCAGGCACATCAGGCCGTGCGACCACTTGGCATCCATGGCAGGATTTCACATGTCTCTCTGCAGCCCGATCCATTCCTGGCCACCATACTTTACTCCTGAGGTGCTGCTTTGTGCCCACTATGCCCAGATGTCCCTCATGAGCCAAAGCTAGAGCCCTGGCTCTCAGTGTGTGTGGTAAAACGATGCGTGTCCCTCTCAACACTAAATGTCCAATCACACACAGCTCATATGCTATTGGCGCATATGCCTGGCACTTGTCAAAACAGCCGCTCTGTACAGCATTTCTCACCTCTCCCAGTTCGTCATCAGCTGCTGAAGCCTCCTCAACCTCTCTGGTAGTCAACGCTCTGGGAGTGGCACTTGTGGCGACCCACCTCACGTACTCCTCTGCTCCATGTTCATGAGTCTGTTCCGTGGCACTCTTTCCAAGCAGCCGTGATAGGGGATCTGCAATATTGTCTTTTCCGGGAATATGAACCACTCTAAAATCATACGGTTGAAGTCTCAGAACCCACCTTTCAACACGTGCACATGGTTTTGATGTGGGACTGTAGATTGCCTCCAACGCTTTGTGATCAGTCACCAAGTCAAACTTTTTTCCATATATGTAGGGGTGCAGTCTCTCGCAGGCCCAGACCAGTGCAAGCGCCTCACGCTCAGTCTGTGAATATCTGCTTTCACAGTCTGTAAGACTTCTGCTCACGTAGCATATCGGTACCATTTCCCTTTGTTGTTCTTGCACTAGCACGGCTCCTATGCCAACTGGTCCCGCATCAGCTATGACCTTGGTGGGAGCATCCTTGTCAAAATACGCCAGAGTACCAGCCTCCACTAATTTTTCCTTTAGCACTTGAAAAGCTTGTTTCTGCTCTGGCCCGAACTTGAATGGTGTGTCTTTTTTAGTGAGCCTGCGCAGCGGCTCTGATATGCTGGCAAACTGGGGTATGAACCGGCTACTGTAGCCAGCCAAACCGAGGAAGCTGCGTACCTCTGATGCGTTTTCAGGTTCCCGTGCTTCTGCTACCGCTCTCACTCTTTCAACGGTGGGGCCGATGCCCTTCTGTGAGAGTAATATGCCCATGAAGATCAGCTTATCCATGTTGAATTGACATTTGTCTGCATTTAATGTCAGTCCGCACTTCTCCAGCCTCGATAGAACTGCATGTAACCGTTGATCATGGGTTTCCTGGTCAGAGGCATGGACGATGATATCATCAGAAATATTCTCCACCCCCTCGATGCCCGTCAAGGCTGTTGCAATTTCGTGTTGGTATTGTTCACTTGCTGAGGAAACACCAAATATGAGCCTTTTGTACCTGAATGTACCTGTGTGGACAGCAAACGTGGTGATGCCTCTTGACTCTGGTGTGAGCTCCAGCTGGTGGTATCCCCACTTTAGGTCCAGTTTGCTGAAGATGGTCGATCCATTCATCCCTTGTAGAAGCTCATCCACTGTAGGAATCGGATGCCTCTCTCTGATGATAGCTGCATTTGCTTTCCGCATGTCGAGGCACATCCTAATGTCGTCCTCCCCTGCTTTAGGAGCAACCACGACTGGGTTCACCCACGGTGTGGGTCCCTCCACTCTTTCAATAATGTCCATTTCTAGCAGCTGATTTATTTTTTTTTCTCACTGCCTCTCTTAGGTGAAATGGCACACGTCTCAGGGGCTGTGCCACAGGTGTCACTCTATCATCTATGTGTAAACTTATCTGCTTAGTGTTTAGCTTTCCGACCCCTTGAAACAGCTTTGGATATTGTCTCTGAATGTCTGTTTTGATGTCTGTCACAGTGGCTATGTTCACACCCACTCTCAGTACACCTAGTTTGATAGCTGTTTCCTTGCTGAGTAGTGGCTCTCCATGTCCTTGAATTACTGTGAACTCGGCCTCAGTGTTACATTTTCCTATGCTTATTTGGCACTTGAACACACCTTTTACTGGTATAGGCATTTTGGAAGTGTAGGGGTACAGGGGCCTACCAGTTGCCTTGGAAGACACACACTTTATTCTCTCACTCTTTAGCATCTCCCATGTGTCTTCATCCACTATGTTACTTGATGCACCTGAGTCAATTAACATGAGCAGATCTACTCCACCAACATTAAATGTCACTCTTTCATTGTTTGAGCGATCTCTCATAACAAATGCATAGTCTCTGTCCTGATTCTCTGTTTCAACACATCTCACTGTCTTTCTGTCATTACCTTTTGATTTGCACATTTTGGCAAAGTGGTCTCTTCCGTTGCACTTCCTGCATGCTTGTCCTTTTGCTGGGCATGCAGGATCCTTGGCAAAATGACCTCCGTGTCCACATCTGAAGCACACTTTCTCCATTTTCTCTTTCTCATCTCCACGATCTTTTATCTTTTTCCGATGGAACTTTCCCCCTTTCTTGTAAACACGGTGCACTGTCCCACCTCCCTCCGTGCCGACGTTGTCGTTCACCTTCATCGCAGCCATCTGTATCTCCACTCGTTCACATTGCGCTGCTATCTCCAGGACGCGGGCCAGCGTCAGGTTGGCTTCCTCCAGCAACTTTCTCCTCACATAATCCGACGTGCATCTGCTCAGCACTGCATCTCTGATTTGGTTCTCCGTGTCTGCAGCGAATGCACAGTCTCTAGCAGCCTGGCGCAATCTGGTTACAAACTGCTGTATCGTTTCACCCGGCTTCTGCGTTGTCTGATAGAAGGATTGGCGGGCAAAGGCAGTGTTTACTTGGGGTACAAAGTAGGCGTTCAGTGCCGCGACCGCAGCATCATACTCCGTCGGTCCTCCCGTATCAGGCAGAACCGCAAATACATCTTGCACATCAGCACCGGCGTGGTGTAGAAGCAAAGCCCGTCGTCTTTGTCTCACCGAAGCTTCTGCGCCGTCCACCAGAATTAAGCCCTTCCCGTCCGCATACAGCTCGAATGCGGTTAGCCATCTTGTCCACCGCGGACCCAGTGTGGCAGGCTCGGTGTAACAGTCAAACTTCGGCAACAGGTTGTCCATCTCCGTTGACGACCTAACTATACTTTTCAGATTTAACTATAAGTCGACCGTCGTCATCCTCGTCGCCATTGTTCGATACTGACTGTGCATGAATCAATAACTTTCCACCCGTTCTGTAGGGAATGATCAGCCTTTATTTCACTGCTGCTCTACTATACATTCATGTAGCGCCCCCCGCCTGTTGAACTCTCCCATACACACAGTCATCTCCTGCTAATGACCTCATCAATATGCGACACAAGGGTAACGCATAAAACCGCAGTACTTTTTTGTATGAATGTTTTGCTAGTAGGTCAGCTAACTGTTGCTTTGGCCTCGTAGGCTCGTGTGGGGTGCGTAGCAACAGGCCGACTACCCAATGCTCCGACTACCCATTTCTCCGACCGCCCATTACTCCGACCATGGCTAAACAGAATATAGCGATAGGCGCGGGTGGGTGGCAACGTCTAAATGTCTAAATGGCAACACTTAATGTTCTATCAAACGTCCTAACCCTAACCCTAACCGGATTTCCGAGCGGATATTTAAACCCTTTTCAGATCTATCAAACTGTGCATACGCACAACTCGCCGCAATTTCCCTCATATTTCGCCCTCTACACGGCCAAACCAACCACAACCATATATGGTCAATGCAAATCAGCACCTGTGCATATAAAGTAGCCATGTGCGCTCTGTGGAGTGACGTCAGTGGAAGACGGTGAAGATACGGACTGAGAGAAAGAGAAAGAAGGACTTTCTCTGAAAGCGAGATACATGGCAATAACGGACAATAAACCAGTCAGAAAAATTATTTTGCATTGAATTGGCGACAATAAAAACAAAAACTCCCAAAATCTGAATGAAAGGGAGTAGAAAGAAGCATAATTGTATTTAATCTGCCCCTTATCCCACAAAAACCTTTTTGTTTTTAACATGATGTCAAAAGTCACCAGTTATCATTACTTTGCCCCTTTCCACTAGACAGTTACACTCTTTTTTCTATCCTCTCCTCAGCTCCAAACACAGTCATCTACACCTGTTAACTCAGGTGACAGAAAAACAAGTGTCAGTAGATCAGTGTGCGCTGCTGCCAGTGTGTTTTTTAAACTTAGCGGGACGTCTCTAGAGTGTGCAAGAAAGAAAAAAAAAACAAAAAAAAAAACATAGCCCCCTGACTTTTTTTAAACAAACCATTAGCTGAAGTGAGATCATAAGTGCTTGTCTGATTTCTAAATGCGTTGTTTCAGCACCGCGGACAGCGCTTTATCCATCATGCGGTCACAATGTGTGTATGTGTGTGTGTGGCGTCGGAGTGTGTGATTAGGAGGTCGGACTAATGGACGCAAAATATAGAAATGTGTGGTCGGAGTATTGGGCAGTCGGAGTATTGCGACGTCCCCGCTCGGGGTCTAGTTAGCGGTGAGCATTAACATCGTTTGTTAGCACAGTGAGTTATATGCTAAAAGCTATGAAACCGCAGTGTATTGCATTTGGGAAAAAAAAAAAAGTTTTTTTTTTTTTAATGAATGACTGAAACATATAGCTATCAGTTGTGAAGGGGAAGAGAAAAAAGGAGAGAGAGAAAGAGAAAAATATGGTTGTGAATTATTTTTAATACTTTGTTTAATTGAGCATGAGTCACTGCATTTAAAGTTGTGTAACTGTTTGTGAATGTATGGTTGTTTCTACTTAATTCAAAATGTATTAGTCATTCGCTCTGTGATAATACAAGTGTGCAGTTTACAATTCATGATTAACTTTGACAGAATACTGTGTGGTGGAAAACCTGGTTTGGTTTTGTCAGTCAACTACGTTTCTATCAATTTGATTTTATGAAATGTTTCTCAGAGGTTGTTGCTGTTATGTATGTTGTGTATAGTTATAAGAATTGAATATAAGAATTGCAGAGAATTATTTTTGAATGTGCTTTGTAAAACTTAGCTTGATTCAGTGCATTTAAAGCTGTATTTGTGAAGATGTGGTTGTTGCTATTTCATTCAAGATATATTACTCACTGTCATCTGTACATGCAAAGTAATGAATAGATTTTGAGTCATGTAATGTAATTCATTTATTGATTTTTGTTTACATACAATTAGATGCCTCGTGGCAAGTCCCACCGTCGCTCCGAGGCGGCCAAGCGAAGGATGACGGAGCGTCGGACTGAGGTGCTTGGACCTCAGTCAGCCTCCAGTGATACTAGTGCATGTAAGTAATCTTCCTTGTTTAAAATCAATCTTTCATTTGTTTGATTTATATCCTTGCTGTATGACTGTGTTTAACTACTGCTAATACACTTTGTGTACGTTACAGTGTAGTAGAGTGTTTACACATGTGGTTCAATACAGTGTAATTTGTGAAGGTTTATAAAGTGTAAAGTTGGTGTGTTTGTGTTTTATGATCATCAACAGGTTGTGGCACAGGATGGCGCCACAAAGTGCACCAATGGCCAACTTCTGCGCACACTGGGCGCCAGCACAAGTTGGTCATTCCTGCCGAGGTCCCAGGCAAGAAGGTATGAAGAATTCATACAGAATACACTGATGTTGAGAAGTTTTAATTGTTTGTTTTGATCCTAAAAGAAATCCTGTGTTTTCTTCCAGTTTGTTCTTCTTGTAGGGGCATCCCATCTGCGCTCCCTTGCAGATGGGATTGTGTTGATGCCAGAGGATCGCTACACCTTTGGCTTCATGTCGACTCCGGGGGCATGCGCTGACCAGCTCAGGACTGAGGTTGAGCATGCCGTTCTTCCTCGGACCCCTGATGCTGTCTGTGTCATTGCCCCTGGAAACAACCTGACGGCCAGCACCACGCCTGAGCATGGGGGCGCAGCTTTTGGCCGCTACCTGGCCACTGTCTGCCGCGTCTGGCCAACTGCACAGGTAGGATATGCTTGTATTGTTTTTAATGATGCTGATGTGTACATGTAAATAGAATTTTTATAATTAACCATTTTTGTATTGTGTAGGTTTTCGTTGTGGACCTCGTCCCACGCTTGACGGTCCCGGGGGATGTTCAAGAGTTTTTCTGTCAGGAATTTCAACGTGTGTCAGCACGCCTTGGTATGTGTGAAAATAACGATGATACGGTTTTAAACAGTTGTATGGTCGCTTATGAGAATCATATATTTTAAATAGAATTGGTATTATTAGACCCATTATGGATTTCTAATAAGAAAGTTGACATAGCCTTTTTGAAAGGTTTTCAATAATCCATGTTTTTTTCTTTTAAGGTGTTAAGTATTATCACCACGCTGGCCGCTTCCCCCTGAAGAACCTGAAGCTGTGGTGCCGTGATGGTGTAAGTAGAATATATTATTTTAATATCACCAATATGTTTTCAATATAAAATGATACAAGAAGACACTGTCGAACGTACTGTTTGGCAGTAAAAGTCACCTTTTTCAAAATAATGTTTAATCTTTTTTTTGTTATTGTTTTGTTGCTCTAGGTGCACCTCAGTGATGACATGGGGATGCCTCTCCTCGTGGAGTCGCTGTTGGCTGCACACCGCCCTGGAGACACCGCACCTAAGCCACAGTGCGCGCCTTCTCCTAGCTAAACCCACGCCTCCTCACGGGTGTCCTCGTGTGATTGTTGGAGTCCGTTCCACGGCCCCCTTCCTATGACATCGTACGGCAGAAGGTAAGAGGTTGAACAATGTAAATATGCTTTCATGAAAGAAGAAGAAAGTTGTTAAGTGATCCTAATTTTTTGTACTGTTTCTCATTACAGAGGAACCACTCTGGTGACCATGGCTCTGGTTCACCCCGGAAGAGGGTGGTTCATCATGTAGTAAGTTATCTTCCCATGTAACAATTATATTTACATGTCGGTGATACACATGTGTGTGCTTCGTCTAAGAAAAGTGCAACTTTTACAAATAATCTCCCTGTCTTCATACAGGTGGATGGCACTCCAGTGGCCTTGCGGGAGTGTTACATTCCACTCAATCCTGTTTGGTTCTCACCCACTATGCTTGTTGCCATGGACAAGGTTGTTCCATCGGCTCTTGGCGCTGTTTCCACAGGCAACAAGGTAATTAACCTGAAAGTTGCATCTGATAGATTAAATATTAATAAACTTGCTTTCCCTTCTTTACACTTGAAATAATACAATAATGTTTGTCTATAAGGAGTTGTTGTTCAAGTGTTTGACAGTTTTCTTTTGTTTTTCTAACATTAGACCCCGCCTGTGGAACGGCAAAGGAAACCTGTTTCCCTGAAGCGCAGACATGCCAGGAAGCAGGTATGTAGTGTATTAATCTAGATGTGTGTGTTGCAGGTTGAGCAGTTAACAAGCAATAAAAATTTAGCATGTGTTAACTTATTGTGAAAGAAAGATGAAGTCATTAGTTTTAGTTTGTTTAGGAAGATATTTATGATTGAATTTTCTGTATGTGCAGGTGGTGGCGACACGTAAAGCTCCGGTTTCTGCCAGTGTTGTGAAGGACGCGGCAAAGAAGAAGGTAGGTGCAGTTTTGTTTGTAATGTACCAAAAGAGTATGAAGGGAATGTGAAGCAGTACTATATCCCAGTTGAAAATGTAGAGATTTCACAGAACTTGAGAAAAGTCTTTATACAGAAAGTTTAAAAACAAACAAACATGTTTTTCAGTGTTTCCCCTACCTTTTTTGCTTTTGGGGGGGGTATGGGTCGGAATAAGCATGGTCGTGGGGGGGGGGGGGGGGGGGTTACGTTCACTTTTTTTTTTTTTTTTTTTAATTTTAGCAATTCATTTATTCATTCATTTATTTATTTATGCATCCATCCATCCATCCATCCTCATTAATTCACTCACCAAGTTCAGTCTTGTACAGCCATGCAGAGTATCTTAAGTCTGACAGCCATGCTGGATCAAAGCCAGACTGACGGTGGTGACCCGTCTGCAGCTTCTTACTACGTGTCTCGGTGGGAGGGCTGGAACAGGTGTGTTTAGTACTAGTTGTGGCGACGTTAACCGGGGTAGGGGATTGGCAATCGCTGTGGTCGGGGCTGGGAGAGATGCACTCATTTAGGCTAGCACCCACCGTAGAGTTAGCTGTGGTCCCCGCCTCGCCACGTACAGTTCGTTTAAAAAATGTAGAGATTTTTGCCTGGGGGGGCGAACGTTTGGGGAACCTCCGGTCGTCCATTAATAATTTGTTTGTGTTTGTTGTTGATTTTTTTTTTTTTTTTACCGTAGGTAATGTCAACAACACTCTCTCTCCTCCGCTCTCTGAGTGTGAGTGGGTGTGTCTGTACCGGTGTGAGTGCACGTGTGTATGTTGTGAGAGAGGAGCGAGGGGGGAGCCCCTCCTGTCGCAGAGGAGAGAAGAAATGCATTTTAATGAATGTAATGAAACGATAGCGACACATTAGACTCTGAAATTGCGCA
Source organism: Lutjanus argentimaculatus (assembly GCA_034769285.1). NCBI lineage: Eukaryota > Metazoa > Chordata > Actinopteri > Lutjaniformes > Lutjanidae > Lutjanus > Lutjanus argentimaculatus. The sequence goes on along the minus strand of JAWZSL010000006.1, from coordinate 71,538 downwards.
AATTAGAGTTAGCTTTTTTATTTGATAAAAAGAACGCCTGTTATAGGCCCTTTTGATTAAAATAAAAATTAAATGATGGAATTTTTTTTTAAATCTATGACTTGAATTTCTGGGTGGGGATCCTGTTGGCAGGGTGGGGGTGTCTGTTGGCGGGGCGGGGCGCCCTCCAAAATAAACTATAGGGGAAGCACTGTGTTTTTCCTGTGTACTTAAGGTTTGTTTTTTTCTTTCTTTCTCTAGGTTGTGACCTCAACATCCGTGTTGACTGTCCGTCCTGAAGCCTGCGTCCTGGAGCAGCAGGCAAGTAAAGTTATTTGAGGGATCCTTGCAAAGCTCTCTGGTGTTGTGGCTAATGTGGTAGCATGACAGTTATGTATATGATCGTGTGTGTGTATGCCATTGTTAATGTTTTTGTTTTCTTTCTCTTTCTGTTGTAGGAGGCAACCCAAGATCCTGTGTTGACCTGTGCTGTGTCGGGGACCACTCTTCCTCCCGGTGTGGTGACCCTTCCTGCGGCTGTCCCTCCTGCGGCTATCCCTCCTGACCCTGTGCCTGTCCAGCCTCAAGGTCAGTGTATTAATCCCTTGCCTTGCAGGTGTGTAGAGAATGTGCTACATCCAATAGTGTTAGGGAACAGCCTGCATACAGCATCATCTCGTTTCGATGTTGATGCTTACGTGGCATGCAGTGTTGTTGCGGCAGCGAGACATAGTGTCTCCCCAGTTTGTACCTGGCGCGCAGCAGACATTGATTATGTCTGTGTAGAGGGGTGGAAGTTAGCGGCTCAGGTGGGAAAGCAAAGTGGGTTCAGCCAGCAGGAGCTTGATCTGTATGGTAGGAAGTGGAGGGTGGGTGTAGGTCAGGGTGTGTACAAGGAGTTTATCGCGTTGGAAGATGGGACTGAGTTGCGAGAGGATCTGCAGCAACATCTGGTGAGGGATGGGATGTGTGTGTTGAACCTCCACAGAGCAGTCAACTTGATCATCCAGCACGGGGAGTACTTGGTAGTGGTGGATTGTGGGGAGCGCAATGCTTCAGGGTTGGCTTCGGACATTGGTCGGTCTGCTGTTGTGTTTAACACGTGCTGGAATGACCTGATGATTCACATCCTGAATCTGAAGGAGTCGTTAGATGCAGAGTGGTTTGGTGTCAGTAGCATCTCTGTGGAGGAGTGTGTTGCTGAGGGAGAGAGCTGCAGTGTTCCTGTGTTTGTGGATCCACAGGCTACCACTCAGTCCCAGGGTCGCGCTTCTGTTAGAGGAAGTTTTCATCAAGGCGACCAGCGGTTTAAATATGGCGGTCTTCAGTGTGTGGCCATTAGTTTAGTTGCTGTAGTGAAACACACCACAGAGAGTGTGTTTTCATGGCAGTCTGACACACTGGACCAGGTTGTGGTCTCAGGTGATGAGCTGTACACGTCCCTGAGGGAAGGCAACCTGATCACTGCTGGGGCTGAGCACCTTTGTGTCACAGATTTGCCACAGCAGTGTGTCCTTGATGGACAGATGTTTGATCTTCAGTTTGGTGATTTTGTTGCTGGAGATGTTGATGTTGTTGAGGGACAGTTTATTGATGCAGGTGTGCACACCACTCTCTCTAATGGATTGAGTAAGATGTGCACAAAATACGACACCTGCTTCTTTACACTTGGTGGCAGTACTTGTGCCATCATTGGTCAAGATGGCGAGTATGCAGTAGTGGACTCCCATGCTCGCAGTGCAGATGGTATGGTCGATGGTGCAGGGCGGAGCATTGTGCTCTATTTCAGTTTGCTCCAGCATGTGTTGGAGTACTTTTCTAAGTGTGCAGGCAGTCTTAAACAAACACCCAAGCTCTTTGAGATCAGTGGTGTTTGTGTGAAGCGTCCAGGTGCAGCTGTTGAATCTAGAGAGGGACAGGTTACTGCTCCTACTGAGGAGAGTCCTATCACACCAGTGGTCTGTGCAGCCACTAGGAGAGGTGAGAAACGTAAGCTTCCATTTAGAAAATGCACATCTAAGAATGAGACACACAGTGATGAGGATGTAGCATGTAAAAATTTACAGTTTCATCCCCTTTCTAAAGATGTTGCTTTCACTCTGTGTAGACCGTTTAACATAGACTCAGAGAGGGTGGATTGTGCATCTTCTGCTGTCGGTCCTTTAGGGACTCCTTGTAGGACAGAGAAGATTGTGGGTGATGGCAACTGTTTTTTTAGGGCTGTTAGTCAGGCTGTTAGTGGTACACAGAAGTACCATAGGAAAATTAGACTAGCTGTGGTGAATCACATAGAGAGCAATCCTGTGGCATATCAGGGTATTCTGAGAAGTGAGTATTCCTCCATATCAGAATACATCAAGGTGTCAAGGATGCGTTATGTTGGTACTTGGGCCACTGAGTTGGAGATTCAAGCAGTAGCTGATTGTTTAGGTGTTAGTGTTTTCACCTATTATAATGATCGCTGGCTTGAATATAGTTGTCAGGGTAGTAGGTTGTCACACGAAGCTGTGTATTTGCATAATGTTAATGGTAACCATTACGAGACAGTTGTCTGTGTTAATCAGCCTCAAACACAGAACTGTTATGGTTACTGTAAGGTTAACACACCTGTTTCTGGAGGCTATAGCTTTAGAGTCTATAGTAGAGCTGAGAGTAGAGTTGAGAGTAATGTTTCTGCTCTGGGTAGCGTGAATTGGATTAGATCTGATGCATGTGATTATTTGAGAAAGAAGAAAAATTTAATCAGGAAACAAAATGATTTGCATCAGGAATTTATGAAGGCATATGAAAAGAGAAAATATCAACAAAATGTATTGTATAAAGGCATGAAGAAGCGTGCAAGTGTTGATAAATACAAAGATAATCTTGCACATAAGGTAAGGGTTAAGACCCTTAGTGCAAAGCAATATCAGCATAATGTATTGCATAAAAAAAGACTGATTGTCATGAGTAAAAGTAAATACCGGTTAAACACATTTTATAGAGATGTTTTAAAGGCTGCAAGCATCAGTAAATATCATGAAAATCCTGATCATAAGAGGTGTGTTGCAGCTGCTGTTAAACTAAAACGGGTTATAGAGAAAGAGAAGGCAGGGCAGTTTGAGTTTGTTATGCAGCAGTTTTTAGACAAGGTGAAGGAAGGCCCAGAGTTTGTCTGCTGTGTATGCCATCGACTGTTGTTTAAACACCAGGTTCTGCAGTGTAAACGGGACGACTATAGCAAGAGTGAGACAGTAGCCTCAATAGCAGCAAACTGCATGACAGAGGACTACTTGCATCAGTGTACTAAGGACTGTGATTTGCCTTGTCACTGGTTAGATACAGCTTGAGGGAAGCTGTGGATTTGTTACAGTTGCCATAACAAGATTAATAGGGGTGAGATGCCACCTGAGTGTTGGTTGAACAATCTCACAGTTGATCCTATTGCGCCTGAATTGGCATGTTTGAACAGTTTAGAGCAACATTTGGTAGCGTTGCACATTCCCTTTATGAAGATGTTAGCTTTGCCTAAAGGAGGGCAAAATGGAGTACATGGTCCAGTGACCTGTGTTCCTGCTAACATTGTACAGACTAGTAACTTGTTGCCCCGTTCCAATATGGAGGGGTCTTTGTTGGCAGTGAAGTTAAAGCGCAAGTTGACCTATAAAGGTCATTATGAGTATCAGTTTGTTGATACTATGCGCATTAAGCAGGCCTTACAGTATTTAAAAGGGACCAATAGCCTTTATAAGGATATTGTGTTTAATGAGGCCTGGTTAAATGAGTTTTGTAGGGAACAGGAAGCCGAAGTTCCTGGGGCATCAGAAACTGTAGACAGTGCTGATGCTGCAGTTGAGGATGAGCTTCTGCATGACAGACAACAGCATGGCATGTTTCAGGACACGTGTCTCATGCCTGTTGATATTGGTCAGGAGGTGCTTGACCAATGTTTTGATGGTATTTTGAATGTAGCTCCAGCAGAAGGCAACAATCCTGTGAAGCTGCTTAGTGATACCGCGAATGAAGCAAAGTGTTTCCCTGTGTTGTTTCCACAGGGCAGAAACACTTATCATGAGCGTCGGCCATATCGCTTGACTTTGTCGCGATACTTCAACAATAGGATCCTTCACGCAGACGGCAGGTTTGCATCTAATGTTGAATACATATTTTTTGCGCAGTACATGTCAGAGGTCGAACAGGTCATGTCAAATGTTTCAATCGCTTTACGTAAAGGTAAAGGGGGTCAAAGGTCCTACAAAGTCTCTGACATTTTAAAAGATGAGGACTCTTTGAAACAGATGTTGGAGTTCGATGACGGTTATCGTTTTCTGAAGCCTATTAGAGGCACTCCAGCTTTTTGGCAGGGAGCACAGCGTGACCTTCTGGCCTGTGTGCGTCAGCTGGGTGTTCCCACATGGTTTTGTTCTTTTAGTTCAGCAGATATGCGTTGGATGAATCTGCTGTATAGTATTCTGAAGCAGGAGGGTCGAACAGCCACTCTAGAGGATTTAGAGTGGGCTGATAGATGTGATTTGTTGCGTCGCAACCCAGTCACTGCAGCTCGAATGTTTGACTTTAGGTGGCATTGTTTCTTTAGGGAGGTTTTGATGTCTCCATCTCACCCGATAGGTAAAATTAAGGATTACTTTTACCGGGTTGAGTTTCAGCAGCGAGGTTCTCCCCATGTCCATTGTTTGTTCTGGGTAGAGAATGCTCCGCTGATTGACAAGAACACTGATGAGGAGGTAGTTCAGTTTATTGATAAGTATGTTACTTGTGAACTACCATCATCAGATGAGGAGTTGCTAGACATTGTTACAACTGTTCAGCAACACTCAAAACGGCACTCAAAGACTTGTAAAAAGAAAAACACTGTGTGTCGTTTCAATTTTCCCAGGCCAGCTTCTGCTAGGACGTTTATCAGTCGACGTGAACCTGATGAGGTTGTCGAAGAGTGCCGTTGTCCAGTTGATCCAACAAATGTTTTTGCACCTTGTGAGTGTGATAAGCGCTTAGAAGAAAAGAAAAGGAAGAAGGAACAGGCAAAGAGAATTTTGACAGCCGTTAAGACGGCTTTGTCGGATGAGAACAGTTGTTATGATAGTATAGAACAGCTGTTTCATCATTTAGGAATAACACAAAAAGCTTTTGAGGAAGCTTATAATAGCAGTGTTCGGAGCACTCAGGTTGTTTTGAAAAGGCAAGTTAATGAGGCCTGGATTAACCATTACAGTAAGCCTTTGTTAAAGTGCTGGAATGCAAATATGGACATCCAGTTTGTAGTAGATGCATATGCCTGTGTAGTTTATATAATTTCGTACATTTCCAAGGCTGAGCGGGAAATGGGGTTACTGTTAGGTAACACACAGAAAGAGGCCTCTAAAGAAGGTAATGTTAATGCTAAAGAGGCTCTCAAGAAACTGGGCAGTGTTTACCTGCACCATAGGGATGTGTCAGCCCAGGAGGCTGTTTACAGGCTTAGTAATATGCATCTGAAAGAGTGCTCCAGGAAGGTCATGTTCATTCCCACAGGGAACAGTACCGTTAGGATGAGTTTGCCTTTAAGTGTATTAAAACAAAAGGCATCCTCTGCGTCATCACATGATCTTAGCGCCGAAGACATGTGGATGACTAGCATTGTTGACCGGTACAGGAACAGACCCAATGATAGTGTTTTCAGTGACATGTGTCTGGCTGCGTTTGTGTCCGAGTATCGTGTTCTCACTAAAAATGAGAAATGTAAAGGTGCTATTAAGTTACCAGGTAAGTATGGCTTTGTAGCTAAGAGAACACGGACACAACCAGCTGTAGTTCGCTATGCTCGCTTCTCTGAGACAAAAAGTCCAGAGTTGTTTCATCAGAGCATCTTGCAGTTGTTCCTGCCGCATCGCACAGACTCCCATCTAAAACCTACTAACTGTGTAACCTTTGAAGAGTTTTACAGTTACGGTTATGTGAGGTTTAGTGATGGGTCCAAGCATTCTGTGAAGTCTATTGTTGATTCAAATAGACGTCACTTTGAGATAGAAGCGGATAAAATAGATGATGCTCAGCAGCAGATAGATGGTGAGGGTGTGTTAGAGGATGCCTGGTCTGAGCTGTGTCCAGAGGCTGAGCTGGAACGCTTAGAGTGTGTGCAGGAACTCATGGATAATCCACAGGTAGTGGATGAACATCAGGAGAATATTCCTGATTTGTCTGTGAACAGGCAACAAATTTCTCATTTAGAGAAGAGGAATAATGTCTTGACCAGAAGTGAGGGCTTGACATTAATTAGATCGCTGAATGAGACCCAGTTGTCCATTTTTTATCGGGTCCGTCAGTGGTGTTTGGATAGGGTAGCAGGTAAAAAGCCGGAGCCCCTTCATGTATTTATTACAGGTGGTGCTGGCACCGGTAAGAGCCATTTGGTCAAAGCTATTCAGTATGAGGCCGGGAGACTTTTGTCTACTGTTAGCCGGCATCCTGATAGCGTGTGTGTTTTGTTGACAGCTCCAACAGGCATTGCTGCATATAATTTGAATGCAACAACGATACACAACACATTTAGCATAGGGAAGGATGTGCGCTTGCCATACACTCCCTTAGGGGAAGAGAAGCTGAATTCTTTGAGAGCTAAGTTTAGTGATCTGCAGATTTTGATTATTGATGAGATCTCCATGGTAGATCATAATCTCCTCGCTTACATCCATGGACGGTTAAGGCAGATCAAACAAACAGGTGATTTTGCACCGTTTGGAAATGTGTGTGTACTTGCTGTCGGAGACTTTTATCAGCTGCCTCCTGTTAAAGGGAAATCGTTGTACAACGATGATGTAACTGTGAACCTTTGGTCCAGTTTATTTAAGGCTGTTGAGTTGACAACGATTGTAAGGCAGAAGGATAGTGAGTTTGCTGATTTGTTGAACAGACTTAGAACTCGTACTAAAGGGACTCCTTTGCTGAACAGTGATGTAGCAATACTGAAAAATCGTGAGACTGGCGAAGTCAGCTCAGGTTTACATGTATTTGCTACAAATAGACAGGTAAGTGAGCACAATGTTCAGCAGCTGTTTACAGTGTGTCCCGAGTATGAGGAAATCCATGCCCAGGACTTTGTGAATAACAAAAGAACTGGGAAGTTGGAGTTGATGAAAGGCCATCACAGCAAAACATCTAACACATGTTTAGATGAGAAGTTGCTGTTGGGTAAAGGTGCTCGTGTAATGTTGATTAAAAATATAGATGTTGTTGATGGTCTTGTGAATGGGGTATGTGGCACAGTAACTGATATTGTTTATCAGGCTGGTTGTAAGTTTCCTCAGGTGGTTTATGTTAAGTTCGATGATGATAGAGTTGGTGCCCAGAGGAGGAAAACCAGTGCACATACCCCACCGGTGGTAGCTGGCTCTACAGGGATCATGCCTGAGGAGGAAAGAGCCGCTGGTAAAGGTGGGATGCGCCGGCAATTTCCATTGAAACTTGCCTGGGCGTGTACAGCACATAAAACACAGGGCATCACTGTAGATGAGGCAGTGGTGTCTCTTGAGAAGATATTTGCTCCAGGACAGGCCTATGTAGCTTTGAGTCGTGTTAGGACTCTATCAGGTTTGATAATTAGGGATTTTGCAGATAAGGCCATATTCTGTAATGACAGAATAAAGGATGCACTTCAACGCATGCCTCAATTTTTAACAGAAAATGTGCTCAGGCCCAACCTGGAGACAAATACCTTCTCTGTGTTTTTGATGAATGTGCAGGGTTTAACTGGACATGTTGCAGATTTAGCGTCATGTACACAGCATTTGCAGCTTAACTGTATTGCTGTGACAGAAACATGGCTGCCTGCAGATTCTTCACTAGAATCAGTCCAGATAGATGGTTTTAGTTTTCATAGTCGTCCCCGACGTTTATCGTACACTAGTACTAATCCAGCACTAGTGGAACTACAGGGACAGCAACATGGTGGTGTTGGTCTGTACTGTAGTAATAGTCTTGTTTGTCGAGCTGTTCAGGCACCAAACATGAACTTGGAGTGTTTGGTTTATGCGTGTGATAGTGTGGACATAGTGTTAGCGGTGATTTATCGACCACCATCATACCCCGTGTCTTTGTTCAAAGACAATCTCAGCACGTTGCTGGAGTGGTTGGATTCCTTTGATAGAACTGTTGCTGTAATTGGGGACTTTAATGATGATGTTTTAACATCTTCATGTGTTTATAGTTTTATGGTAGAAAAAGGGTTTGTGCAATATGTGACACAACCCACAACAGAGAGAGGCACACTTATTGACCATGTGTATGTCAAAACATCGGTTTATGATGTACAGTCAGTAGTGTTGCCTATGTATTTTAGTGATCACGAAGGTATTGTGTGTAGCTTTAGATTGATGGATGTTATTGTTTAGAAAAGAAGTTGTGAATGTGTAGTAATGTGTAATATAGTTGTCAAATATTGGTTATTCATGATGTGGTTTTACCTGTATTAGTATATGTTTGTTGTTGTGTTCCCTGGCTGGCTCTCTTTCTTTTCTGTGTTACAGGTGGTTCCAGCCCTGTTTTTCCTGTACCTTGTCAGCAGTGCTCCAGCTATGTATATATATGTGTGTGTGTTGTATATATGATATATATTATATATATATATATATATATATATATATATATATGTATATGTATGTATGTTGATGTATATAGTTGTATAGTTCTGTTCATATTTCAGTAAATCCCCTCTCTCTTCCCCCACCCCTTCAAGAGTAGTTATGTTCATGTATAGATTGCTTTTTATGTGCTTCTCTCTCTCTCTCTCTCCCTCATATCCATCCAACTAGTCGAGGCAGAAGGCTGCCCACAACGAGCCTGGTTCTGCTGGAGGTTTCTCCCTTTTAAAAGCGAGTTTTTCCTCTCTACTCTTGCTTAGTGCTTGCAATCTTCTCCTAAACCTTCTTACAATGATATCTCTCTATATATAATGGTTCAAAATAAAAAGTTTATTTTAAAACAGAAGACAGTCTTTGCTTTTTATATTAGGTTTGTGCCAGTTTACATGTGCTAGTATGAACTATAATAGTTACCAAAATGAGCTACCTCTCTTGAATTTTCTTACAACTAAATTTAAATATGTGATAGGTTAAATATCCACTTTTGACAAGGCAATTGAGCATTTGTTTCTGTGTTTTGCTGTGGTATATACCCCATAAATGATGAACAGCTGTTTTCTTCAGGGAAATGAGAGTGTTTGAATTATTCAACAATACATGAATGAAAAAAGCCACTTTAGTCTCAGAAGACACACCCATGTGAAAGACGAAGTACAATTTATTTTCATGATGTTTGCAATAAACCATCATCAAGGCCTGAAGTATTAAACCAAGTGAGGAAGAGCACAACCTGCCGGAAGGAATCACTAACAAATAGAAACACTATGTTCCATTTATCCATTTGGTGGTGCTGTAAGTGTAACCAAATATTTACATACTGATGTGTTCAGGAGCATTCTCTTCTACAGAGTGTATGATGGAGTTATAGTGAACCGATTTCACGGCCAAGGATTGAAATTTACCATGGTAGCCTGCAGACATGTTCATTGTGATACTGTCATTAAACAGTTAAAAAACTTTTATAATATGTAGAATGTAAACTTCTGGTGAATTTGGAAGAATTCGGTACACAAGAAGACAAACTGTAATAACCACTTTAATGTTTTTTGGGGTGTTTTACACTCGTATGAAAGAATACATGTGATGCAAAATTGATCTCTGCGCAAAAAAACTGTTGATGTTTGTGTCTCACCTTAGGCCACACCGTCTTCTGTTACAACTCGACTTTTCACAATATCAGATGAATTATTACTGACTGCATCAGATGTCAGAAGGAATATGTCAATGAAATGAAAAAATATCAGTAAAGATTTACTTCCAGTTTTCAGTAGGTGGCGCTATAAGTGTAAACAGGTTTGGGCATGCATGTGTGTTTAGGAGAGGACCATTGTCACACATTTACAATTTGGGCCAATTTGAACAAAGCATGAAGGATTTATAACAAGTTGAAGGTTCATCCACCAGGTGGCGCTGCAAGTATTACCAGCATGGGCAGATGCATTCAAGGGTAGCCTGCAACATGTCACGACGTGTGTCACTGTGAAGATTCATCAACTTGATTGTCACGTGCCTACAAAATGCAGTTGATGAGGTCAGGAGTCTGGAGTTGGTGTTTGTCAATGTAAAATATGTCATTTCCTGTTTAGACAAGGGGGTGAGATTGCCTCCGAGCATATGGCGATGTGAGGGTGGAACTCTTATCATGTACAGACATTTTGAAGCAGTTTGGATAAGTATGTGGGAGAGAGACCTGCTTGAGTATGCATGGCGATGGATCAAAGATGGCGTCGCCATAGCAGCCACGCCCATCGACATAGAAAAAAGCTTTAATAACTTTTGATCAGCATAGTCTCAGGATGATCTGAAAGAAATTTGAAGTGGATTGGACAAAATCGCTAAATAGTTCGCTAAAATACAACGTGTGGTAATCACACCAAATGACTTGAAAATCAAAATGGCCGACTTCCAATGGTGTGAAAGACTTTTTTGTGCGTCTGGACAACTTACACATGTGTACCAATTTTCATCTTCCTACTCCAAAAAAAACCATATGGAGAGGGGTTTTTGAAGATTTCAAGGGGGTGCTATAGAGGCATTTTGCCCCGCCCATGGGCAACGCCCCTATCACATGTAAGAGGTTGCCATTCTTGACTGGTGTATCCATTTTCATGATGATATGACTTCATTAAAGCCATCAAAACAGCAAATGTACTTTCATGGCGAAGGATCAATATTCGCCGCGTTGCTACAGGGATGCCATTACTCGTACCTTTACAGCGTTCATGATGTAGCTTCACCAACTTGTTCTGCATGTTTTAGAAGTGGAATGAAGTTGATGGGGTCAACTATGTGGCATCAGTACACGTTAAAGTAAACACTGGTCATTTCCATCATCAAAAATGGCGGCGCCATAGTGGCCACGCCCATTGACATAGAAAAAAGCTTTTAATAACTTTTGACCAGCATAGTCACTGGATGATGTGAAAGAAATTTGAAGTGGATTGGACAAAATCCGTAGGAGGAGTTCGTTCAAGTACAACGTGGAAATCACGCCAAAATGACACGTGAAAATCAAAATGGCCGACTTCCTGATTGGAGTAGACCAATGGTGTAAGAGACTTTTTTGTTTGTCTGTACAAGCTACACGTGTACCAATTTTCATCTTCCTATTCCAAAAAAAACCTATGGTCAGGGGTTTTTGAAAATTTCAAGGTGGCGCTATAAAGGCATTTTGCCCCGCCCATGGGCGACACCCCTATCAGTTGTAAGAGGTTGCAATTCTTGACTGGTGTATCAATTTTCATGATGATATGACTTCATTAAAGCCATCAAAACAGCAAATGTACTTTCATGGCGAAGGATCAATATTCGCCGCGTTGCTACAGGGATGCCATTACTCGTAGCTTCGCAGCCTTCATGATATAGCTTCACCAACTTGTTCTGCATGTTTTAGAAGTAGAATGAAGTTGATGGGGTCAACTATGTGGCATCAGTACATGTTAAAGTAAACACTGGTCATTTCCATCATCAAAAATGGCGGCGCCATAGCGGCCACACCCATTGACATAGAGAAAAGCTTTTAATAACTTTTGATCAGCATAGTCTCTGGATGATGTGAAAGAAATTTGAAGTGGATTGGACAAAACCCCTAGGAGGAGTTCGTTCAAGTACAAGGTGTGGTAATCACGCCAAAATGACACGTGAAAATCAAAATGGCTGACTTCCTGTTTGGAGTAGACCAATGGTGTAAGAGACTTTTTTGTTCATCTGGACAAGTTACACATGTGTACCAATTTTCATCTTCCTACTCCAAAAAAACCCCTATGGAGAGGGTTTTTTGAAGATTTCAAGGGGGCGCTATAGAGGCATTTTGCTCCGCCCATGGGTGACGCCCCTATCACATGTAAGAGGTTGCTATTCTTGACCTGTCTATCAATTTTCATGATGATATGACTTCATTAAAGACATCAAAAGGGCAAATGTAATTTCATGGCGAAGGATCGATATTCGCCACGCCGCCACACAGACGCCGTTACTCGTACCTTCACAGCGTTCATGATGCAGTTTCACCAACTTGTTCTGCATGTTTTAGAAGTGGAATGAAGTTGATGGGGTCAACTGTGTGGCATCAGTACATGTTAAAGTAAAAAGAGGTCATTTCCATCATCAAAAATGGCGGCGCCATAGCGGCCACGCCCATTGACATAGAGAAAAGCTTTTAATAACTTTTGATCAGCACAGTCTCTGGATGATGTGAAAGAAATTTGAAGTGGATTGGACAAAATCCCTAGGAGGAGTTCGTTCAAATACAACGTGTGGAAAATCACGCCAAAATGACACGAAAAATCAAAATGGCGACTTCCTGTTTGGAGTAGACCAATGGTGCAAAGACTTTTTTGTGTGTCTGGACAGTTACACATGTGTACCAATTTTCATCTTCCTACTCCAAAAAAACCCCTATGGAGAGGGGTTTTTGAAGATTTCAAGGGGGCGCTATAGAGGCATTTTGCCCCGCCCATGGGCGACGCCCCTATCACATGTAAGAGGTTGCCATTCTTGACCTGTCTATCAATTTTCATGATGATATGACTTCATTAAAGACATTAAAAGGGCAAACGTAATTTCATGGTGAAGGATCGATAGTCGCCGCGCCGCCACACGGACGCCATTACTCGTAGCTTCAGGCCTTCATCATGTCGCTTCACCAACTTGTTCTGCATGTTGTAGAAGTGGAATGAAGTCGATGGGGTCAACTATGTGGCATCAGTACATGTTAAAGTAAAAACAGGTCATTTCCTGTTACCACCGGGGGGCGCTATGAGTTAGTTGGAAAGTCAATATATGGATACGTTCAGGGCGGCGCCCTCATCATGTCCAGCAAGTTTGAAGCTGTAACGATGAAGTATGTGGGCGTGACAGCCGTTCGAAGCGAAACGGCGCGCTCCAAAACAGTCGCCAAAGTTTGTCGAGCCCTAGCAGCCACGCCCTTTGACCTACAGAAATTCTTTTAATAACTTTTGATCAGCATGGGGTCATGATGACATGTACCAAATTTGAAGACAATTGGATGAAATCCCTAGGACAAGTTCGTTCAAATGCAAGTAGTGGAAATCGCAAAAAAAGGCCAAAATCGGCCCCTTTTTCGGCACTTCAAATCAAAATGGCTGACTTCCTGTTGACATTTCACCACGACGTTAAGAGACTTTTTTGTGCGTCTTGGCATGATAAATGTGTGTACCAAATTTCGTGAGACTACGACAAATAAAGCCCAATGCGGAGGGTCTTTTGAAAGTTGGTAGGGGGCGCTATTTCGCCAATTCGCGTCGACCTTGTGCGTGCATCCCAAAATATCGAATTTCGGATGTGGCCGGACGACTTTGCAAAGTTTCGTGAGTTTTTGAGCATGGGAAAGGGGCGGAATTGGGGCTTGAAAAGTGTAAAGAATAATAAACAATAAACATTACAGTTTCAAGAGGGTCCTCGTCAGACGACTACGTCGTCGCTCGGGCCCTAATTAAAGCTGCAAGCAGTGTTGAACGGGCCCTCGCGACCCCGCGCCACTCGGGACCTGCTGCGGCCACGACCATGTCGCCAGAGGCCAACTGGTAGACGAGGTGCTGAATTTTCACCCCTTATGGACACTGTAGGAAGCAATGCAGTGTTACTTCCTGTCCCCACTAGGTGGCGCTATGACTATGACTCGTGAGCGTCATGTAGATGTGTTCAGGCTGGGACTTTTATCATACTTGTGAAGTTTGAAGCAGATTTGACCATTTAATCTCATGTTATAACAATTTCGTGTTTCATGGCGAGACATCAAAAGTCAATGCCACGCCACACCCACACCGCTCAACACTGACCAATTCTGTTAAGAAGTTTTGGTCACACACTTGTCTATATGTTACACACCAGTTTTGAAGTCAATCGGATCATTCGTGGAGGAGTAGTTTGTTTAGCCACGCCCACTTATGAAATTAATATCATATGCTCAGGGCGGGACCAGTGACCAACATATAAAGATTCAGGAAGATTCGACCAAGTAAACTGAAGTTATGTTCACTTCCTGTGTTTTTGGCGAAACATCGACCTTCGCCGCGCCATCAGGGCGGCAGTGTCTCATGAGACATCATGGTCTTCACAATATAGCATGACCCACATCAAATTTGAGTTGAATATGGTCAATGTGGTCAGAGCAACACCTCAAAGTCTAAAACATGGTATTTCTTGTCACCAGCAGGGGGCGCTATGACAATTACAAAATTTCTGCATGGAAACGTCTTCAGGGCGGGACTATTATCAACCATGTGAAGTTTGGGGCAGATCGGAGCATTTATGCAAAAGTTATAGCAATTTCATGTTTCATGGCGAGACATCAAAATTCGCCGCCATCTCACGGCCACACCCTTCAACGTGAGCAAAATCTTTTGATAACTTTTGATCACAACGTTGTCTAGATGGCACACAGACATTCTGAAGCAGTTTGGATAAATATGTGGGAGAGAGAGCTGCTTGAATATGCATGCCGATGGATCAAAGACGGCAGCGTCATAGCAGCCACGCCCATCGACATAGAAAAAAGCTTTTAATAACTTTTGATCAGCATAGTCTCAGGATGATCTGAAAGAAATTTGAAGTGGATTGGACAAAATCCCTAGGAGGAGTTCGTTAAAATACAACGTGTGGTAATCACGCCATAATGACACGTGAAAATCAAAATGGCCGACTTCCTGTTTAGAGTAGACCAATGGTGTAAGAGACTTTTTTGTTCGTCTGGACAAGTTACACATGTGTACCAATTTTCATCTTCCTACTCCAAAAACACCCCTATGGGGAGGGGTTTTTGAAGATTTCAAGGGGGCGCTATAGAGGCATTTTGCCCCGCCCATGGGTGACGCCCCTATCAGATGTAAGAGTTTGCCATTCTTGACTGGTGTATCAATTTTCATGATGATACAAGTTCATTAAAGCCATCAAAACGGCAAACGTACTTTCATGGCGAAGAAGCGATATTCGCCACGCCGCCACACGGACGCCATTATTCGTACCTTCACAGCGTTCATGATGTCGCTTCACCAACTTGTTCTGCATGTTTTAGAAGTGGAATGAAGTTGATAGTGTCAACTATGTGGCATCAGTACATGTTAAAGTAAACACTGGTCATTTCCATCATCAAAAATGGCTGCGCCATAGCGGCCACGCCCATCGACATAGAGAAAAGCTTTTAATAACTTTTGATCAGCATAGTCTCAGGATGATGTGAAAGAAATTTGAAGTGGATTGGACAAAATCCCTAGGAGGAGTTCGTTCAAATACAACGTGTGGAAATCACGCCAAAATGACACGAAAAATCAAAATGGCCGACTTCCTGTTTGGAGTAGACCAATGGTGTAAGAGACTTTTTTGTGCGTCTGGACAACTTACACATGTGTACCAATTTTCATCTTCCTACTCCAAAAAAACCCCTATGGAGAGGGGTTTTTGAAGATTTCAAGGGGGCGCTATAGAGGCATTTTGCCCCGCCCATGGGCGACGCCCCTATCACATGTAAGAGGTCACCATTCTTGACCTGTCTATCAATTTTCATGATGATATGACTTCATTAAAGACATCAAAAGGGCAAACGTAATTTCATGGCGAAGGATCGATAGTCGCCGCACCGCCACACGGACGCCATTACTCGTAGCTTCACGCCTTCATCATGTCACTTCACCAACTTGTTCTGCATGTTTTAGAAGTGGAATGAAGTCGATGGGGTCAACTATGTGGCATCAGTACACGTTAAAGTAAAAACAGGTCATTTCCTTTTTCCACCGGGGGGCACTATGACTTAGGTGGAAAGTCAATATATGGATACGTTCAGGGCGGCGCCCTCATCATGTCCAGCAAGTTTGAAGCTGTAACGATGAAGTATGTGGGCGGGACAGCCGTTCGAAGCGAAACGGCGCGCTCCAAAACAGTCGCCAAAGTTTGTCGAGCCCTAGCAGCCACGCCCTTTGACCTACAGAAATTCTTTTAATAACTTTTGATCAGCATGGGGTCATGATGACGTGTACCAAATTTGAAGACAATTGGATGAAATCCCTAGGACGAGTTCGTTCAAATGCAAGTAGTGGAAATCGCAAAAAAAGGCCAAAATCGGCCCCTTTTTCGGCACTTCAAATCAAAATGGCCGACTTCCTGTTGACATTTCACCACGACGTTAAGAGACTTTTTTGTGCGTCTTGGCATGATAAATATGTGTACCAAATTTCGTGAGTCTACGACAAATAAACCCCAATGCGGAGGGTCTTTTGAAAGTTTGTAGGGGGCGCTATTTCGCCATTTCACATCGACCACGTGCGCACATCCCAAAATATCGAATTTCGGATGTGGCTGGACGACTTTGCAAAGTTTCATGAGTTTTTGAGCATGGGAAAGGGGCGAAATTGGGGCTTGAAAAGTGTAAAGAATAATTAAAGCTGCAAGCAGCGTTGAACGGGCCCTCGCGACCCCGCGCAACTCTGGCTGCTTGCAGCCGTGGCCTCGTGACCTGATTCATACCAGTCAAAGAAGCTCTGAATTTTTACGGCCTTCAGACATCATAGGAGGAATGTGATGTCACTTCAGGTCTCCACTAGGTGGCACAATGAGTCTGACTCCTGAGTGTCATGTAGATGTGTTCAGGTCGGGAGTTTTATCATACATGTGAAGTTTGGAGCACATTTGACCATTCAGTCCCATGTTATAACAATTTCGTGTTTCATGGCGAGACATCAAAAGTTGTCGCCACGCCACACCCACACCGCTCAACGCTGACCAATTCTGTGAATCAGATTTGATCACACACTTGTCTATATGGTACACACCAGTTTTGAAGTCAATCGGATCATTTGTGGAGGAGGAGTTTGTTTAGCCACGCCCACTTATGAAATTCATATCATATGCTCAGGGCGGGACCAGTGCCATGCATATTAAGATTCAGGAAGATTCGACCAAGTAAACTAAAGTTATGTTCACTTCCTGTGTTTTGGCGAAACATCGACATTCGCCGCGCCATCAGGGCAGCAGTGTCTTATGAGACATCATGGTCTTCACAATATAGCATGACCAACATCAAATTTGAGTTGAATATGGTCAATGTGGTCAGAGCAGCACCTCAAAGTCTAGAACATGGTATTTCCTGTCACCAGTAGGGGGCGCTATGACAATTACAAAATTTCTGCATGGAAACGTCTTCAGGGCGGGACTATTATCAACCATGTGAAGTTTGGGGCAGATCGGAGCATTTATGCAAAAGTTATAGCAATTTCATGTTTCATGGCGAGACATCAAAATTCGCCGCCACCTCAGGGTCACACCCTTCAACGTGAGCAAAATCTTTTGATAACTTTTGATCACAACGTTGTATAGATGGCACACAGACATTTTGAAACAGTTTGGATAAATATGTGGGAGAGAGAGCTGCTTGAATATGCAGGGCGATGGATCAAAGATGGCGGCGCCATAGCATCCACGCCCATCGACATAGAAAAAAGCTTTTAATAACTTTTGATCAGCATAGTCTCAGGATGATGTGAAAGAAATTTGAAGTGGATTGGACAAAATCCCTAGGAGGAGTTTGTTAAAATACAACGTGTGGTAATCACGTCATAATGACACGTGAAAATCAAAATGGCCGACTTCCTGTTTAAAGTAGACCAATGGTGTAAGAGACTTTTCTGTTCGTCTGGACAACTTACACATGTGTACCAATTTTCATTGTCCTACTCCAAAAAAACCCCTATGGGCAGGGGTTTTTGAAAATTTCAAGGGGGCGCTATAGAGGCATTTTGCCCCGCCTATGGGTGACGCCCCTATCAGATGTAAGAGGTTGCCATCCTTGACTGGTGTTTCAATTTTCCTGATGATACAAGTTCATTAAAGCCATCAAAACGGCAAACGTACTTTCATGGCGAAGAAGCGATATTCGCCACGCCGCCACACGGGCGCCATTACTCGTACCGTCACAGCGTTCATAGTGTAGCTTCACCAACTTGTTCTGCATGTTTTAGAAGTGGAATGAAGTTGATGGGATCAACTATGTGGCATCAGTACATGTTAAAGTAAACACTGGTCATTTCCATCATCAAAAATGGCGGCGCCGTAGCGGCCATGCCCATCGACATAGAGAAAAGCTTTTAATAACTTTTGATCAGCATTGTCTCTGGATGATGTGAAAGAAATTTGAAGTGGATTGGACAAAATCCCTAGGAGGAGTTCGTTCAAATACAACGTGTGGAAATCACGCCAAAATGACACGAAAAATCAAAATGGCCGACTTCCTGTTTGGCGTACACCAATGATGCCAAAGACTTTTTTGTGCGTCTGGACAAGTTACACATATGTACCAATTTTCATCTTACTACTCCAAAAAAAACCCCTATGGAGAGGGGTTTTTGAAGATTTCAAGGGGGCGCTATAGAGGCATTTTGCCCCACCCATGGGCGACGCCCCTATCACATGTAAGAGGTTGCCATTCTTGACCTGTCTATCAATTTTCATGATGATATGACTTCATTAAAGACATTAAAAGGGCAAATGTAATTTCATGGCAAAGGATCGATAGTCGCCGCGCCGCCACACGGACGCCATTACTCATAGCTTCACGGCCTTCATCATGTCGCTTCACCAACTTGTTCTGCATGTTTTAGAAGTGGAATGAAGTCGATGGGGTCAACTATGTGGCATCAGTACATGTTAAAGTAAAAACAGGTCATTTCCTGTTACCACCGGGGGGCGCTATAAGTTAGGTGGAAAGTCAACATATGGATACGTTCAGGGCGGTGCCCTCATCATGTCCAGCAAGTTTGATGCTGTAACGATGAAGTATGTGGGCGTGACAGCCGTTCGAAGCGAAACGGCGCGCTCCAAAACAGTCGCCAAAGTTTGTCGAGCCCTAGCAGCCACGCCCTTTGACCTACAGAAATTCTTTTAATAACTTTTGATCTGCATGGGGTCATGATGACGTGTACCAAATTTGAAGAAGATTGGATGAAATCCCTAGGACGAGTTCGTTCAAATGCAAGTAGTGGAAATTGCAAAAAAAGACCAAAATCGGCCCCTTTTTCGGCACTTCAAATCAAAATGGCCGACTTCCTGTTGACATTTCACCACGACGTTAAGAGACTTTTTTGTGCGTCTTGGCATGATAAATATGTGTACCAAATTTCGTGAGACTACGACAAATAAACCCCAATGCGGAGGGTCTTTTGAAAGTTTGTAGGGGGCGCTATTTCGCCATTTCGCATGGACCTTGTGTGCGCATCCCAAAATATCGAATTTCGGATCCGGCCGGACGACTTTGCAAAGTTTCGGGAGTTTTTGAGCATGGGAAAGGGGCGAAATTGGGGCTTGAAAAGGGTAAAGAATAATAAATAATTAAAGCTGCAAGCAGCGTTGAACGGGCCCTCGCACCCCCGCGCCACTCGGGGTGCTTGCGGCCACGGCCTCGTGGCCTGATTCGTCCCAGTCAAAGAAGATCTGAATTTTTAAAGCTTTCAGATATCATGGGAGGAATGTGATGTCACTTCCTGTCTCCACTAGGTGGCACAATGAGTCTGACTCCTGAGTGTCATGTAGATGTGTTAAGGTCGGGACTTTTATCTTACATGTGAAGTTTGGAGCAGATTTGACCATTTAGTCCCATGTTATAACAATTTCGTGTTTCATGGCGAGACATCAAAAGTTGACGCCACGCCACACCCACACCGCTCAACAATGACCAATTCTATGAATTACTTTTGATCACACACTTGTCTATATGGTACACAACAGTTTTGAAGTCAATTGGATTAGTTGTGGAGGAGGAGTTTATTTAGCCACGCCCACTAATGAAATTAATATCATATGCTCAGGGCGGGACCAGTGACATGCATATTAAGATTCAGGAAGATTCGACCAAGTAAACTAAAGTTATGTTCACTTCCTGTGTTTTGGCGAAGCATCGACAGTCGCCGCGCTGTCAGGGCAGCACCGTTTGACGAGAAATCATGGTCTTTACAATATAGCATTACCAACATGTTAAGGCCTTTCTGACCAAATTTGAGTTGAATATGGTCAATGTGGTCAGAGCAGCACCTCAAAGTCTAAAACATATTATTTCCTGCCGCCAGCAGGGGGCGCTATGACAATTACAGAATTTCTGCATGTAAACGTGTTCAGGGTGGGAATATTATCAAGCATTTAAAATTAGGTGCAGATCGGACCATTTATGGTAAAGCTATAGCAATTTAATGTTTCATGGCGAGACATCAAACTTCGCCGCCACCTCACGGCCACGCCCTTCAACGAGTGCATAATGTTTTAATAACTTTTGATCACAACGTTATCTAGATGGCGCACAGTGGTTTTGAAGCAGTTCTGATTAATCCTGTAGGAGGAGTTCGATAAAATACAACACGTGCATAACGCCAAAAATGGCCGCCAAATTCAAAATGGCCGAGTTCCTGTTGGGTTTGGCCAATAGGTCCAAGAGGCTTTTTTGTGCGTCTGGGTGTGCTACATGTGTGTACCGATTTTCGTGCATGTTGGTGAAACGGGCCGCGGGGGCTACTGTTTAAAGGGCGTGGCCAAGTCATTCAGCCACGCCCCCTTATGAAATGCATATCATATATTCAGGGCAGGTCCAGTTACAACCATGTGAAGTTTCAGAAAGATTCGACCAAGGACACTGAAGTTATGGGCACTTATTGTGTTTTGGCGAAACGTTGACCTTCGCTGCTCCGTCACGGCGACGCCCTTTGACAAGACATCATGATCTTCATAATATAGCATTATCAACATGTTATGGCCTTTCTGACCAAATTTGAGTTGGATATGGTCAACGTGCTCAGAGCAGTACATCAAAGTCTAAAACATGGCATTTCCTGTCGCCAGCAGGGGGCGCTATGACAATTGCAAAATTTGAGCATGTAGACTTGTTCAGGGTGGGACTATTATCCATCTTGCAAAGTTTAGTGCAGATCGGACCTTTAACCCCAAAGTTATAGTAATCTCGTGTTTTATGGTGAGACATCAAAATTTGACCTTCCGCAGCGCTCGCACCCTTCGATGTAATGAAGATCTTTTAATAACTTTTGATCACATGGTAGTCGAGCTCGCTCAGGTAAATTTTGAAGTCAATCCGATTAAATCTGTAGGAGGAGTTCGTTAAAATACAAACGTGGAAAACGCCAAAAATGGCCGCCAAATTCAAAATGGCTGACTTCCTGTTGGGTTTGGCCTATGGGTGCAAGAGACTTTTTTGTGCGTCTGGGTGTCATACATGTGGGTACCAATTTTCGTGCATGTCGGTTAAATGAGCCGCAGGGGCTGCAGTTTAAGGGGCGTGGCCTAGCTATTTTGGACCGCCCACCGCCACAGACCCTAATATACGTAAATTTTCACCACGACTGATGCGACCGCCAAAATTTGCGCGTTTTCGAATATGATAAAGCCCCCAAATAAGCGATTTAGTTCTAAAAAAAAATAATAATAATTCCTTCAGTTTCAATAGGGTCCTCGCACCGGACGGTGCTCGGGCCCTAATTAAAGCTGCAAGCAGCGTTGAACGGGGCCTCGCACCCCCACGCAACTCGGGGTGCTGGCGACCGCAGCCCCCACGCCATTCGGGGCCTGCGGCCGTCATGACCTTGTGGCCAGAGGTTGAGTGGCACACGACGTGCTGAATTTTCAGCCCCTTTGGACACTGTATGAAGCAATGCCGTGTTACTTCCTGTCTCCACTAGGTCGCGCTATGACTATGACTCGTGAGCATCATGTAGATGTGGTCAGGCTGGGACTTTTGTCAGACTTGTGAAGTTTGGAGCAGATTTGACCATTTAATCCCATGTTATAGCAATTTCGTGTTTCATGGCGAGACATCAAAAGTCGACGGCATGCCACATCCACACTGTTCTACACTGACCAATTCTTTTAATAACTTTTAATCACAAACTAGTCTATATGGTACACACCAGTTTTGAAGTCAATCGGATGAGTTATGGAGGCGGAGTTTGTTTAGCCACGCCCACTTACGAAATTAATATCATATGCTCAGGACGAGACTAGTGACAAACGTATTAAGATTCAGGAAGATTCCACTAAGTAAACTGATGTTATGTCCACTTGCTGTGTTTTGGCGAGACATCGACCTTCGCTGCGCCGTCAGTGCGGCATCGTTTGACGAGACATCATGGTCTTCACAATATAGCATTACCAACATCTTAAGCGCTTTCTGACCAAATTTGAGTTGAATTTGGTCAACGTGCTCAGAGCAGCAGCTCAAAGTGTAAAACATGTCTTTTCCTGTTGGCAGTAGGGGGCGCTATGACATTTATAGAATATTTTCATATAGACGTGTTCAGGGCGGGACTATTATCAAGCATGTGAAGTTTGGTGCAGATCGGAGCATTTACGCTAAAGTTATAGCAATTTCGTTTTTCATGGCGAGACATCAAAATTCGCTGCCACGTCACGGCCACCCCCTTCAACGATAGCGCCATCTTTTGATAACTTTTCATCACAAAGTAGTCTAGTTTGTACACAGCGATTTTAAAGCCGTTCTGATTAATGCTGTAGGAGGAGTTTGTTAAAGTATGACGTGTGAAAATGGCCAAAAATGAAGCAAAATTGAAAAAAGATTTCAAAATGGCTGACTTCCTGTTGGGTTTAGGGTATCACTGCAAGAGGCTTTTTTGTCCGTCCCTGCATGATACATATGTGTACCAAATTTTGTATGCCTAGAGCAAAGTTAAAGCAGGGGGCTTTGATTTTGAAAAGTACTAGGGGGCGCCATTGAGCCATTTTGGCACGCCCTTTTGTAACGACCAGAAAATATTGAATTTTTCACCAGACGTGACGAGTGTGCAAAATTTGGTGAGTTTTTGAGCATGTTCAGGCCGGCAAAAATGCGATCTTAGGATTAAGAAAAATATAATAATAAGAATAATTCTTTCAGTTTCAATAGGGTCCTCGCACGGACGTGCTCGGGCCCTAATTAAAGCTGCAAGCAGCGTTGAACGGGCCCTCGCACCCCCGCGCAACTCGGGGTGCTTGTGGCTGCATCCTTGTTTAATTCATCCCAGTCAAAGAAGTTCTGAATTTTCACAGATTTCAGACATCATAGGAGGAATGTGATTTCGCTTGCTTATCCACTAAGTTGTGCTATGATTCTGATTCCTGAATGTCATGTAAATGTGTTCAGGACAGGACTATTATCATATTTGTGAAGTTTGGAGTAGATGTGGCCATTTAATCACGTTATAGCAATTTTGTGTTTCATGGTGAGACATCAAACTTCATGCCACGCCATAGCCATATCGTTTAACGCTGACCAATTCTTTTATCAACTTTTGATTAAACACTTGTATAGATGTTAGACACCAGGGGTCCGTTTCACAAAGCAGGTTTAGTGAAAACTCTGAGTTTGTTAACCCTGAAATGAGGGAAACTCGGAGTTTTCCGTTTCAGAAATGAAGGTAACTCAAACCAGAGAAAGAGGGGTAACTCTAGCCTGTTTCACAAAGAGAGGTAACTTAAGCTCTCGGTCAGTTACCGCAGAAACAGACTCTATGAATCTAACCTGGTCGGGACCAGGTTTTTCTCAATGAACTTCAAGTTTCTCTCTGTCTCCGCCCCCTTTCAGCCACACACGCTATTTGATTTCCTCATTCATTCATACATTCGTAACCTCGTTCGTCTGTCAAAATGGCATGTCCTTTTCTCAACGACCCAGTGGATGAAGGAGCAGCATTACTGCGCAGAGAACTAAATATTCGTCGGGAGATTGTCATCAGACCGCGCATAGATGTCCTTGCATTTCCAGACAGTTACCTTTTTGAGCGATACCGTTTCACGTCACAATCTATTATCTACATACACAACCTAATCCGTCCTTACATTTGCAACATCACCAGCCGCAGTCATGCTCTCACATCCCATCAGATATTGTGTGTTGCGCTGCGATTCTTTGCCAATGGAAGTTTTCTGTACAATGTCGGAGATGCAGAACATCTAAAATTCTGGCTTAGGGCCAGCTCCTCTGCCTCCGTTAGAGGCGGTGGTGCTGGGCCACCACCCGTTTAACGGGCATCGGATTTCTTTCTGTTGGCTGAGTAGAAGTCTGGGTTAGTTTAAATAGGCTTAATTATTTAACAGAGCATGATATGGATGAAGACATTTAGGCTGTGTGGGATAAAACAACTGCACAGTGAAACAGCCACTTAATATTTAGACTACTTTACAATGTAAAACATGATCAAAATGAGGTACCTCCATGAGATTATGCCGAGGTCTTACCTGTTTGAACAATGTTTTTATATTTCATCTTAAACTGCTGCCATGTGCGCTTCTCCCCCGCGGGATTGCACCTAAATGAAATAACTTAATAGGCTACCATTCAAACAGTTTTCCCCTGTAATATTATTGTGATTGCAAAGGACTACATTTAAACTTACGCATTGACCCGGGCAGCAATGTTCTCCCACGCCGTCTCCCTCTCTTTGGCAGCTGCTGCGGTGTTGCACTTTTTTCTGAAAATGTGCTCAAACTCGCCATACGAGCGCATTAAGATTTCCATCTCAAGTGGCGTGAAAAACGCAGCCCTCCGCTTCCCCGTTGCCATGGTGACTCGTCGAATCGGGGCTCCATTGATGCTGGCTTTTTATAGTTGTGGTGCACGCGCTTAACTCCAGGTGAAACTACTCCGAGTTGAGTAAACCAACTCAAATCAGCTGTTCTGGAACCAGAAACTCAGAGTTTCTTATCTCAGAGTAGATCAACTCAGAGTTCAGAGTTACACTCAGAGTTTGTTGAACCTGCTTTGTGAAACGGACCCCAGTTAATCTCCATAGCATTTCTTGTGTTAGGACTGCAACCATGTCAAGAGACAAGCACAAATCGAGAATGCTCCTTTAAATCAGTTGTGTCAAACTCATTTTGGTTCATACAGTCCAATTTGATCTCAAGTCGGGTGGACCAGTACAGTGTTCTGCAACTTTTTCTATTACATGAATTTTGCTTTATTGAAGAACAATAGTACACAAAAGAGAAAATAAGACAATTTGCTTAAACAAACAATTTTAAATTGCTAAAGTAAAAATACTCAGTAAAGTAAGTTTACTTTTATTGTACATTTACTTTTACAGTTTTTTCTTTACTTTTTACTGAAGTACAAAGATAAAAGTAAGATAGTAATGTATGCAGAAACCACAAACAGAAAATGGAACTAACTTTGACTGAAACAGTCTCCAGAATGCTTTGTTGTTAAAATCACAACATTTTTCTTCAGGAGCAGGATGCCCCTGGACCCCTGACACGGGTTTGGTTTACCAACAACCTTTTTCTCCTCTTATGAGTTTGCAGATCTGTATTTAGTAATCAAAAAATATCAATGAGAGAAACATTAAAGTACAACAAAAGCAATAAAAATTTTGATTTTTATAAAAAATAAATTATCAATCACATGCAAGATATTTAATTGTAATGAAGTATTTGTACATTGTGGTATTAATGCTTTTACTGAAGTGAAGGATCTCTGAGCACATTTTCAAACACAGCAGGTCAGTGATCAGTGTTTCAGTGACTCTGTTTAGCTCAGTGAATACAGCATGGCGGTCCACCACATGAAAAACTTAGGCACCACAACATTATTTTCTATTTTTAGAGTTGCGCACCTTTCTTGGTTGTGTCTAGAAGGTAACTCTTGATTAGCAAAACTCTTGCGAGATTTGTGTCCGTTGTTTCTATTGAAACAATCAAACTCGCGCGGGTCTGGGGTTCCCTTCTGTAAATGAGCCTCTTTCTGTCAAACTTCTGACAGCAGACAGTCTGTGAACAGCATGATGTGACACAGTAATTGGTGAACTGTGTTAAATGAGTAAGGAAGTGAGATCCGTGGATATCGCCAGGTTTTGACACGTCACGGTAACGCATGCGTATACTCGGGCTATAAAACCCACCCATTTTCCGTTATTTTATGCGGTCAAGTACAACTGTGGTCAAGGTAAGTGGTACTAGCAGCGTTTCAATATTTTTTTTGTTGTTGTTGTTGTTGTTTTTTTTGCGCAAATTATTTATTTCTAAGTATTTAACTCGTGTTAGTATTGTTTGAACTTAATTTAATGTGTATTATGTTATGCTATGTTTTTCAGAAATGGCAACTTCTCCAGCAAAATTTCCCCAAATAAATGACGAGGAGGTGGAGAGCATCCGAAGGATCTTCAGTTACTAACTGTAAGTCCTGTATGATATGTGGAGATTTGAGTTTTGTTAGTATGTGTTTATTTGATTACCAAAACGTATTCAAGCCAAGTGGTTATCATTATTAATGTAATGTCAGGTCAGTTTTATATTTTTAGCATCAGGCTTAGTAGAAATTCCCTCCAAAACCTAGCTTACGCGCGTTTTATCTCAATAATTGCGTGCCAAGCGCGCACTTGAAAAGTCTGTATTAGGCATGGCAGTCAAGAGTCAGCGGAGGAATTACACACAATTTCTTTATATCAAGGTAATCGTAAGGCAAATAAATGTGTTTTGTAATGAAAGCTAGCAGGTTTAAACTTATAGAAGTAAATAAGACTGGATATCCGAGCTCAGTAACCTTCGTTTTGAGCGCTAATATTTGAAAGATAAGTCAGAAACAGAGCGCAGCACGGATATTTTCATGATTGAATCGATCAAAAGCTGTTAAACCCTCTGTACTTGTACTGTACTCCGTGCAGTGTAGTCCTGTGGAAAGTCACAGCAATTCCCAGTAATTGAACCTCCTGTATGTTCTGTCAATTTATTTCAATTAACTATATTAACATGACTGCATAGAAATACAATCTTGCCAAAACATATTAATACAAATCTTGAAATTGTAATCAAAATAACAACAACTGTAATAAAACAAAAGGGGAAAAAAGCATGGAGAGCATAAGGGGCTATGGAGTAGTAAAAGTTTTTTAGAGTCCATCAAAAATGATGAACCTACAACAAATAAGTTATTTGTTAATGAGCAACATTAATCTCTGGTCTTGTGGGACAGGGGGTCCATAGAGTAGCACCTTTCCTCTTTCTCTCCCAGTAAGGCTGGAAGTTTTTGAGAATGACTAAGTTGGAGGAAATCAGGGAATTTTTTTTTATTATTTTGCAAAATATTGCTATAATATATATGTATATATGATATTAAATACATAATATAATATTATTAATATTTCATATGTAAATATCAATATTGCGTGTTCTGTGTGTATCTGATTAAATGGAATAAGTTCCAAAAAGAATGTCTTTCAGTTCTCTAAAGATCTGTCAAAAAGTTAGTTTCAATAAAACAAAACCACTGTTATTATCAATACCTCCTTATTGTTTTTTATGAAAATTACTATTTTAAAAACTTATGTTCTTTGTACCAGTTGAGACTGTTAATGTGCAATTTACTCATTCTGCATAAATATTTGCATAGATATTTGCAGTTTCTCTATCATTTTGTATGTCTTTTGACCCAGTGACTTCAAATCAATATTGAATTGCATAAGCACACTAAATAGAATGCACCGGTTTTATTGGATTGTAATATAGGCTGATGTAACATACATACTATATTCTTGTAGAACTTTTACATTTAACATTTGATGCAACAGTTAAAATCTAAGTAAACACTTCTTGAAAAGTCAACCAGCATAACAAGGAAGGATACATGTCATCTTGATTTTACAAGAGAGTAACAATTAATTTATGAAACTATTAATCATTTTTTTCCTAACAATTACCACTTTAACATATATACAGAAAAATATCTAATGAGTGGCAAGGATATTATTTACCATCCTGACTGTTACAAGCAGCGTGTCTTTTTATGTGAACTGTTAGCTGTATAATTACTTTTAGTATTTACAATTGAAAAATAATTTATTATATTTAATATTATTTTTTTTTTTATCTATTCTGTCCCATGTGTCACAAATCTTTTCTTGAAGGTATGTTCTCATTTTGCTTTATGATTGATATGCATGTTTCTTGTTTTGTATTTTCAGTACGCTTGCACTGATGCTGGTGTCCAGCGCAGTGAAATGTATGGGAGAGCCATGCAAGTTCATGGAAAGGTGATGGACCTGTTAGTTATGAAGACGAGGAAGCTGCGCGCGGCCCAGCAAAAGGCAGAATGCCTGGCCACACAGGTGGCCAGGTTAAGGCAAGACAACCTACAATTAAGTGAGAAGCTAGAGGCTGTGCTGGCTGCCCAGGATTTCGCAAAAGATGGTAAGTGTTTGTGTGTATTTTTTGTTTTTTTGTGTGTGTTGTCAAATCTTTGACATTAATGGTATAATAATTTAATGTAAATTTGATTTTTTTTTGTGAACAGCAGAGAATCCTGGTGAAATATCCATTAGTGGTCATGACTCTGCTTTATGTCATCTGTTTTGTGCATTGGATTATAAACAGATTGGTAGTTTGTTTTATGAGTTTGAATATCTTTACAGTAATGGTTGACTTCAGGATCCTCATACCCTGATTTTTAGTATAATCTATAACCATGTCAGCTTCTATTATTGTTTTGTCAATTGGTGCTCCTAATTTTTATTTGTCCTGAATCACTTCTTCCTCTGAAAGTTAGACATGAACTACAATATTTTTAATGGTTTTTCAACCTTTTTTGTGTATTGTTTCTTAAGATAATACTAGGAAGTATCACATTGTCTCGATGAGTTAATTCTGGTTTAAAGTTGTGTAAACAATTTTCAATAATGGCAGCTCTGAGTGTGATAGGAAGTTATGCAGAGAAAACACGTTGCTATATGTGAGTGTGAACAGTTTGCTGGTAATGGTATACATAATTGTTGATTTAGTAATCAGTATTCGGAATATACAGATTGAATGATATTAGTCTAGAGGATGGTAGTGTGTGATTTAGAACACAGCTGCTGAGTAAACTTTATAAACTTCCAGGATTTGCTTGATGAAGTTTTCACACTGGCCCTTAAACTTTCAAAATGAATAGAATATGGTATAAAATTAGTCTGCATTTATTTTACTCAAAGATAGCTTAACCATGTCATGTGTTTTAGCACTTAAGCAGAAATTAAAATTAATAGTAGAAAGAGTTCAGAGAAGGGAAGATGAGCAGTTCTTATTCATGAAAGGATAGAATAAACACAACTAAATATGTCTAACAATTTGGCCACAATTTAACATATTGAGTGTGTGAGTTGAGATGTGTATATGTAATATGTTCTAGTTTGCATCATCAAGCATGTAGTGTGAGAAAAAAGTACTTTCATAACCCATGTGTTTATGTTTTCATTACTGTGATTGCAGATTTGAGACATGTTGGCTGCCAGACAGCGGGGGAAGGAGAGCAGCATGAGGCAGAGGAGGAGGAGGAGGAGAAAATGTGAAAATAGTTCATATATTTTTTGTTTTTGTTTGTTCTTTGTTAAGTTGTTGATTTTGTTCTTCTGTAGATTAAATGTTTTTTCATAATGGCTGGTTGTCTGTTTCATTTTTAGGGTTTGCATATAGTTTTATTTATTAAGTTAAGGGAGGAAGGATGATACAGAGGTTATTGGTTAGGCACAGAGTGCACATTGTGTTTTAAATTGAAAATGAATTTCTTCCCAAAGACATTATAATATGTTTGGAAAACCTGTATTCAAATGATAAGCTGTATAAGGTATCAAGTTGAATTGTTATTTTAAGAGTTTAGTGCTACAAGCATATAAAAATATTTATAGATAAACTGATAGGATAACGTATGTACAGGGACTACATGCTTAGTTTGTTAGCAATTATTCTGGTTTCAACCTGAATATCCTGAGTCTTGGAAAATTCCAGTAATTCCCTAATATGTATGTAATTTCACCATAATACCATCTGTTACAAAAACAATATATGTGTATTATGTATGAGTAGAATACATTCGTTTTACCATTATTCACTTCAAAGGGAATAAATGTATATAATTTCACTGAGCATTTTGACACTAGTAGTGTAATGGTCAAGTGAATGATGTTATTAGTTGAGTACCATCTCAGTGGTAGTGTTAAGGCTGTTTGTTTTATGTGATGTTATATATTTTTATGACACTAGGTGGTAGTATTGATCTTGTGTGATATTTTATAATCTTTTTGAGGATTTACACAGAATTTAGCCTGCAGATATTTCTAGCAAAGGGGTTTTGTAACATGGTTAAAGTTTAAATTGAACAATGATATTTTACTAACAATAATAACAATAAGATAACTTGATTGCACCCAATTAAATACTTTTTTTAGCACACTGAATCAAAAAATGAATGTAATATGAAAATTGCAATGTTAAAAATAAGTCATCAGTACACTTTAATTAATCTGTTTTGTGGTTGACGTCATGCTTATACCATATATCCACTCCAGTTTTGGGATTACCAGTATCCTGTCACTCCTGTGTTTAAGAAACAAAACATGTCATTTAGTATTATATGTCATGACAAAGTGAATATTATACATTCCTGGCTTATTGTTACTTTTTATTATATAAATAATCTTAAATCTAGTAATGATTTAAAATTACATTAAAATTTAAATAAATCGTTCTGTGCAGTGAAACTACATGTAAATACATGAGGACATTTATTTTGACAACTTCCGCTAAAAGAAGTGTATCCGGACCGAGCTTGCGCCGGGTAGCATGCAATTACTGCCCTATGCCTGCAGTTAAAATGCTCCTGATTTGTTCAGTTGAATTTTAGATTTGCGCTCAGGTGAAGCTATAAATGTGTTCATAAGGAAACATTTCATTCAATATTATATGTCTTATATATCTTCTGAAAAATTTAATAATATACAGCACAGAATCAAAAGTCACAAATTAAATGTTCCATTTTATATGTTTGACTGAGTAACAGTAGCCAGTAATATTGTATTATTTGTTTAGATGTTACTGTCATAAAATCATGTTATTTGACAGACATTTTCCGTTTTAATATATTAAATAAATTCAAGTGTGGTCATTTACAATTAAAGCACAATTTTTTTTTTTCAAAATAAATATCCGTGTTCCTATAACCTCAAGATGACATTTGTTTTGATAACTTCCGGTAAAGGAAGTGTATCCGGTATGTTTGCGCTAGAGTGCCTTGAGAGAGAGAGTGGCGACAACGGAAGTTCAAAAACCTGGCCGATCACGTGGTCCATGTAGCCCTCCAAAAGTTCCCGGAAGTGCTTGGCGGGCAATTCAAAACCCATAGAAAAACCACGACGATCGGTAAATAATGTTAATAAATGCTTTGCTTTGCAATATTTTTATGCTTATGTTAATTGCTTTGAACTCTGTTAAGTTTACTAAACCTGTACTTTCATTGACAGCAATAAAACCGTAATATTTCTGTTGTTTTTTTCACTTAAAGACATGAGTGAGGCAGACTTAACATTATAGGTGACTAACAGTAAGTGTGTTCTAATAAGAAATCCGTGGCAAATGAATTAAATTTTCATTTGAATTCTTTGAAAATAAATGGACTTCTATCACTATTTATCTATTCCTTCCTTGTAAATATATATATGCTTGTGTTAATTGCTTTGAACTCTGTTACCTTTACTAAACCTGTACATTTGTTGACAGCAATAAAACCGTAATATTTTCTCTCTTTTTTTTTAACTTTCAGATTTGAGTGAAGAAGACAGGTGACTAACAATGATTTGTCAATTGATATAACTGTATTCTAATAGGAAACCATTGTCAAATAAATTAAATTTTCATTTCAATTCATTGCATATAAATTGAGTTCTACCACTATTTGTTACCTATTCTTCCTTGTAAATATATATGCTGTTAATTGCTTTGAACTCTTTACTAAACCATTCATTGACAGCAATAAAACCGTATTTTCTCTCTCTCTCTTTTTTAACTTTCAGAGTGAGGCAAACTTACAGGTGACTAACAGTGATTTGCAAATTGACTACACAATAAGTCTGACTCACAACAGCATATATGATGTGTGTTCTAATAAGAAATCCGCGGCAAATAAATTTTCATTTGAATCATTGAAAATAAATGGAGTTCTATCACTATTTACCTATTCCTTCCTTGTAAATATATATGCTTGTGTTAATTGCTTTGAACTCTGTTACCTCTACTAAACCATTCATTGACAGCAATAAAACCGTGATATTTTCTCTCTTTTTTTTACTTTCAGACTTGAGTGAAGCAGACAGGTGACTAACAATCATTTGTCAACTGACTACACATTAAGTCTGAACTTGTAACAGCATAACTGTTTAAATCTGGAAACCAATGTCAAATAAATTTTCATTTCAATTCATTGCAAATAAATTGAGTTCTACCACTATTTGTTACCTATTCTTCCTTGTAAATATATATGCTTATGTTAATTGCTTTGAACTCTGTTACTTTTACTAAACCATTCGTTGACAGCAATAAAACCATATTTTCTTTTTTTTTTAACTTTCAGACGTGAGTGAGGCAGACTAACAGGTGACTAAAATGATTTGTCAATTCACTACACAAGTCTGGACTCGCAACAGCATAATGGTGATAACTGTGTTCTAACATTTGAATTTATTGCAAATAAATTGAGTTCTATCTATTAACTAGTCTTGCTTATCCCAAACTTACTCTACTAATTGATGCATAGTAAATCACACAGTCCTTTTTTCCCAACGCACTGAAGACCACAATGAATTCCTTAAAGACTTCATCTACAGATGTCAAACAGATCAGCATGTAAAGCTGTTTGTGTCATTCCCGCTATGTTGTCCTTGATAGTCTCCACCATGGTATACTGTGCTGCATGGGGATGCTCCAACCGATCAGAGAAGGGCGTCCACATGTATGGCTTCCCCAAAGACAGGGACAGAAGAAAGGCATGGGTGGCTAAAGTCAGAAGGAGCAATTTATCTGTCACAAACAAAGATTTTAACAACAAAAAAATATGTGAGGTAATCATATTCAAACAATGCATTTGCACTTTTGCACACTTTCAAATACCACACCACAAGGAGATTTTTAGATTTTTTTAAATTAAGAACATAGAACAAAGAACAGAAAAACAATGCAAAAACCAAGGGAAGTTACAAAACAACATGGGCAACCCCAGAACAGCTGAAGGGGCTTCAGGACACTGTTGGACAAGCACAGAGAGTGATAGACTGCTAAGCAGAAGTCCCACTTGAAATATCTCTCTGCACCCTGGCCTCCTCCTGCAACCCGGGAGAGTGCTGAGTGCTGTCTAGTGCAGGAAATACAAGGCAGAGAAAAAAGTATCACTTTCAAATATGAAGAGCCACATTTTCCAATCATCAACAGCTTTTGCTGCTTATGGTTAATTAAGTATAATCAGCCACTGATGTGTAACACATTTGTCAAGTTGCCTCAGGTTCTTAACTGGTTGTGTTTTATATGTGCAAAGATTTTAAACATATCTACTAAGTTTAATCTGCTATCTAATAGTGTGTATTCAACCACAATGGGATATATGCTAGACATGTCCGTAGTTGTTATTGGGACTATGGATGGAAATTAGCATTATGCTATAATCAGGCATATTTACATGATTTTATGTTCATTAATGTGCATTGTCCCATTCAAATAAACATATAAATACAAATATATACAAATAGTAGTCCTAGATAAAAGTGTTGAGTGAGAGAACTAAGTTGAAGTCACTCTGCAGGCACATTTTGAGGCTGACCAGTTTGTGAAGACCAGCAAGGGCAAGACTAGGCTGAGAGAAGATGCGATACCCACCATCTTTGTGCATCGGCCCGGAATCAGAAAGAGGAGGGCCCCTACTCCATGATGCCCCCCTTCACCTGCAAAGACAGGGTCCATAGCTGCTGACCACAGCTACTGTATTAAAGATGACACAGGTATAATGTATATGAACTCTTGATAATTATACCAATATTTCTTGTTTGAGTGACACAATATTATCTCAATGTTTAAAAATGAACAGTGCCATGTCTTCTACTTACACCAGTTTCTCAGACTGAGGAAAGAAAAGATGAGGAGAGTGAGAGAAGGGAAAGTGACACAGAAGGAAGAGAGGACATGGCAGATGAGGCGAGACAGGGAGAGCTCACATCAGCCATTCAGCAGAGCAGGGAGCCACCAACCAGGGAATCACAGCTCCTAAAACAATTGAAAAAACAAGAAAATCTAATAAAAAAAACCAGAGCAGCACTGAGAAAAGTAAAGCAGGAAAATGCAGTTCTTAAGAGGACAATGAAAATTAAGGACAAAAAAATTAAGAAAATTTTAACCAAAGATCAAATTGGAGCATTAGGCAGACTTACCACAAGAGGGATGAAATGGAGCAACGATACAGTGAAGAAGGCATTAAAACTTCGGTTTGCTGCTGGTTCCTCTGGCTACAAGGCCTTGCAGGACTTGCAGATTCCCCTGCCAGGAATTAGAACCCTGCAGAGAAGGATGCAGTCAGTTAGATTTGAGCCTGGTGTTTTGACAGAGGTATTTGACTTCCTCAAACTGAAGGCAGGTGGGTTTACAGACCTGGAGAGGGAGTGTGTGTTGACCATTGATGAAATGGCAATAACACCAAGTGTGGAGTTACACACGCTTACTGGGAAACTGTATGGCGATGTGACTTTGCCAGGTCACACAGGGGTAGCAACACATGCGTGTGTGTTTATGTTGGCTGGAAACACAACATGCTGGAAGCAAGTTGTTGCATACCATTTCAGCAGCAATTCTACAAATGGAGCAGAGTACAGGCCAATAATTAGTGAAATAATTCAGAGGGCAGCATCCATTGGGCTACATGTAATGAATGTCACCACCGACATGGGTAGCCCTAACCAGGCCATGTGGAAATCCTTTGGGGTCGACCACAATAAGACATCAGTGACACATCCAGCAACACCAGACAGGCAGCTCTTCTTCATGCCTGATGTCCCACATATTGTGAAAAATCTAAAAAGTGCCCTTGTCCGTGGACAGGTGTTTGTCATTCCTTCAGATATCGTCCAAAAACAGAACCTCCCCTCTAATGAGGTTTCCGTGGTCCCAATTAAGGACTTAGTTAAATTTCAAGAAGGAATGGCATTAAAAATATAGCTCCTCACCTGACAGCTGCAGCCATTGGGCCAAGTCACTTTGACAAGATGAAGGTTGGGCCAGCTCTCAGTGTATTCAGTAGGGCAACAAGTGCTGGGCTGAAATACATGGTGCAGCAGGAAAACCGCCCTCTGTCCTACATGACCACAGCATGGTTCCTGGAGCAAATTGATAAGTGGTTTGATCTCATGTCATCTCGGCATCCAATTACAGCCTTGAGCAGGGTCAAGATGGAAGAATACCAGAGGGCCATCACCTTCCTCCAAGACATTGTCCATTTGTTCCGTGGCATGAAGATTGGTCCAAAGGGATGGTGGAAGCCTGTTCAGTCAGGAGTGATAATGGCAACCACATCAATTCTGGCCATACAAGAAGAGATGCTGTCAAGGGGACACAAATTTGTGTTAACCTCAAGGTTCACTCAAGACTGCCTTGAAAATACATTCAGCTGTGTGAGGTCTAAAAATCCTGTACCAACTCCAGTGGAATTCCATCATGCTCTCAGGATCATATCTGTGGGGCAGTTTCTCACCACCATCAAGTCCGGCAGCTACCAGGAGGATGACAGTAGCTTTCTGGCAGACTTCCTGGACAGAGTGGAGGAAAATATCACTCCATCAGTTAGAGTGGAACAGCTGACAGTGGTGGACAGAGCAGCACCTGACATAACAAAGACCGAAAAATGCATACTCTTCCATCTTGCAGGCTATATCGTCCACAAGGTCATCAAGTTTTCCAGCATCTGTGAAAACTGCAAAACTGCAAACAGCACAGTGATGACAATCCTGTGGGAGAAAACAGCATGTTGCTAAAGTTTAAAGAGTACAAGTCAGGTGCCCTCTGCCACCCCTCCCAAGAAGTCTATGATGTCATTCACCACATCGAGGAACTGTTCAGGACAAAGACTGGTCCCTCCCTCATGGAGCTTCCAAACGCTGTGGATGTGTTGGAGAAGGAAGCTCTGACACTCTCCAGCAGGCTTCCATCATGCTGTGGAGTAAAAGAAAAGATCATGAGGAGATTTATTAGGTTGAGGTTGCGGATTGAAGCAAAAAAAATACACAATGACAGGAAAAAACAACACTTAAAAGATGGCCATCTTGGAAGCAAGAGCCAAACCAAGAAAGTGAAGAAGAGCAGTTGCATAGGTTCAACATCAGGCAACCCCAGAACAGCTGAAAATGACTCAGGACAAAGCCAACATCACTGCCCCTCCACCTACATGAACCCAGCACCCTCAGTAATCCCCCACCTACCATCGCCCAACCAACCACACTAATTCTCTACCTTCCAGCACCCAACCCACACCTCTCCTCCCTCACCACCCAGAACCAGTAATGCTCCAACTACAAGCACCCAACCATCACTGCTCCTCCACCTACCACAACACAGCCAAATTAACTAACACTCCATTTCACGGCATCTATCTAGGCTAACAAATCCTCCACCTACCTGCTCCACAAACTACCAGCCCCTGCTACATCACTGCTCCTTCCCAGCCAACAACACTAACCCTCCACCTACCTGTATCCAGCAAACATCAATGTTCCACCAACTACCAGAACCTGGCTACGATCATTAAGAAAAGGTGATCATTCTGGTTGCTGTTTATTACAGGAGTCATAGTGGATGCTGCTGTGCTGGGATGCATTATATTCATCTGTGTTCCTGATATTTAGCCCTCTCCATTAAAATACTTTAAGGTAAAATGTGAGCAACAATTGTCGAGATAATGCAGCCCAGCACAGCACCACCACCCACTATGATCTCAACAAATAAAGTATAAAAGCAGAACTTATGGCACAGCTGTTGTACTGCACTGCATGATGTTGCACAGGTGTATCAAATAATCTCACTAATAGCGATAGTTAATATAATGTTTAGTATGATTCCTTGAATAATATTGCATGATAATACCCATTTAGTACGATTTATTATGCCTGACCTACCTTACTGTTTTTTCAGTCTTGTTCCACTCAGTACCCCTGGCCTGCAGCATCACTGACACTCCACAACAAAGTGCTCCTTCTGTAGGTTCCCAAATATACACAAGATGATATCACCTGTTAGGGACATTTGTTATGACTGCTTGAACAACACTGCATTCATTATGTGTTTTCAGTCTCACCATTTTCACCTCAGCACTCCTGGCCTGCAGCATGCAAAATGAAGTTGTGAAGTGACATCACTGCTTCTTGACCACACAGCACCAAGTGCAGGTAACTGATATACACTGAAAATATTACATATTTTTGTATGTGAGATAGATGTGTAGCTATATCAACAGGAGTCGCTTTCACAGTATAGTTTCCACAATATTTACTATATATAAATACACTTCGTGAATATTGTCGAGAATAGGAGAACTAGTTACATGATACACATGATACATATGTATGAAAAATATAACCATGCTGGTATAAACTTAGTTTGTGTTCTGTCCTTTAGGTTCTGCCCTCTCCCACTCCACAAGAGCAGCCGATATACAACATCATACAGACAGGTAATGGTCAACAGAATTACAACAGTAGACACACCTAGTGATTTGGTCGTTTGCCCAATTATAATAGTATAATCAGCTTTTGAAAAAATCAAGTTGCCCAATATACACCGTAGTAATTATAGTAGCAGTAATTATATTAAACAGAACCACAGTCAAGCCGACTTACCAGAACCACCCTCTGTTATTATTTGCAAGAAAGTTTATCAACGGGATCAGAGACATTACGAGACCGCAGTCCAGAATCACATGTCCTTATGGTTATATCATAAGCTTTACCCGTCATTCCGCAGCCTCAATGATGATGAAATTGATGTATAACTGCAATCACATCCCTACACGTTAACCTCGCCACTACTATAAATCGACAGGGTTGGATTAAGTTATATTTAGCGAGCAGAATTTACATTTATCAGCCTGTTGCACGTGTTGCTATCGTTATCCAGTGTGCTAGCCTAAACTTTTATCTGTTAATATTCTCTAAGTCCTCTAATCTAGACGGGCAAAATCCGCCAACGTATTTAATTACTCATGTCAATTTAATTCCGATGCCCTACTGATATGAAAATTTCATTCTTTAAACGTTTTACCTCGAACAAGTGTTGCTCCGACCAGCTGCTCCACTGGAATATATTGAGCGGCAGTTAGCTTGTGCTAACTTCTGGGAACTTTTGAGGGGCCCCATGCTCCGCCATTGCTGTGAAAAAAATAAACCATTGCAGTGAACGGAGGTGGCACCACTCTCTCTCTCAAGGCACTCTAGTTTGCGCCAGCGTTATGTGCAATTGCAGTCCCACCCCCTCAGTTACTGCGCTCCTGATTGGTTGAATTGAATTTTGGATTCGCGGTCAGGTAAATCTATAAATACAGGCGTCCGACTCAACGGACTTGCTTTCTGTTTCGTAAGATTCACGAAGGCTTACTGAGAGAGATTGAGAGAGATTCAGAGCGATTCGCAGCGATTCACAGCTTTTGACAGCTTTTGACAGCTTATTACTTCACAGCTTTTGAGAGCTTTTATTACTTTTCAGCTTTTCAGAGCTTTCATTCCATCTTTTAGTCTCCGGACCTGATTCTTCAGCGGACTTGTGGTGGACGCACCATAAGTATTTTTCAATTTTACACAATTGAGGTACAAAGTGTTAAAAGTTATTTAGCTTGTTTTTTTTTAGCTTTCTATCTTAATGTTTTCATGTTGTCACCTCATAAATATGTGCAGAATAGTGGACAGACTGTCCCGTTAGCAAAGCGGTTTGAAACGGCTCATTTGAAAATCGCGCAGCGGGAGCTGTCAGCTGATTGTGTTTTGTTGTGTAGACTGTTGGGCTCGCATAACTGTGTTTTATCAAAGTAAAAGTAATGGAAGGTAACTGAAATATTTGTGGTCGTATTTATTTGGTTGCTGTGTAGTTTGAAGGAAGTGTATTGTAAGATGCTGTATTAAGGAAACTTGCTGGTTTTGTGAATGGACTTTGGTGCAGTGACAGAGTTAACTCGGTCAATTATAATCGTATTTTGGTCAAAACAGACCTGGTGATTGTTGGAAACGTGGAAAAACAAAAGGTGTTGTAGTGTTTTTTTTTTTTTTTGAGTTTGTATTAAGAATGCTGGTTTCTTGGTCTAAATTACGGTTGTATTTATCAGTTTCATAAGGAAAATTTGTGTATCCATTGTTTGTTCATTGTGTGAGATAATTTTTTTATTTACATGATAAAAAGCATTTCAGGTTTTACTTCTAAAAAAGACACTCTTCTTGTGATAGTCATGTATCTTAAAGTGTGAGTCCACATATAGTGGAATATTTTCATAGTGTTGTACTACTAGTTTATTTAAAGGGATAGTTTGAATTTTTTAAAGCATGATTATGAGGCACTTATGGATAGTCAGTAGGGCTGCATGATGTGGGAAAAAAGTCATATTGTGATTATTTTGACGGAAATTGTGATATGTGATATGACAATTTTTATTTTCAATGAAAAAGAAAAATCTTTTAATATCGTGATTATTTGTCATTTGTTGTGATCTGTTGTACCAAACAAGTGTTTGCTTATATCTGGAGAACAAGATTTTTAGGCCAGGGTGTGTATACATAATCACAGAGCTTCACTATAATACTGCTTTCTCAGATATTTTTCTTTTTCCAAGAAATTGTGATTTGGTTCTGCGATTTGAATATTGTACATGGTCACATTGCGATTTCGATAATATTGCGATTGATTGTGCAGCCCTAATAGTCAGTGTAAATGGCAGTCAGCACATCCTCTGTAGTCAGTAGTAAGTAGAGAATCTGAATACTTCCACTGCTGTTTCTTTAAATTAAAGGTGTATTTAAAAAATGTAAATGTTAAGAAATAAAAGAATGTCTTGAGGTCACCATTAATCAGTTGTGTTTATATACTTTCAGATGCCTCGGGACAAGTCCTTCCGCCGTTCTCAGGCAGCTAGGAGGAGAATGGCGGAGCACCGTACTGTGGTCTTCGGACCTCAGCGGACTTGCACCGACTCCTGTGCACGTATGTTGCTAAGTGATTTTTCAAATGTTTTCCTTGTATGTGTAAGGTGTATATTGGTGTCACATGATTGCCTTTTTATTTTTAATTGCAATTTCTTGTCTTTTTTTGTTTGCTTATAAATAGCTCGCGGTACCGGATACCGCCACGCCGTATTGCAGTGGCCAATTTCACCCCTGACTGGACGCAGTCACAAATTGGTCATTCCTGCTGAGGCACCAGGCAAGAAGGTATTATTGTTTTAGAATTTAAGAACAAATTTCTTGATTTGAGGAATTACAACCATTGTAATTGTAAAAAATTCTTTTCTCTCATTTCAGTTCGTTCTTGTTGTTGGAGCCTCCCATCTACGCGCCATCGTAGATGGTTTTGTGGCAATGCCAGGGGGATGCGTCTCCTTCGGCTTCATGTCCACCCCGGGGGCCTGTGCAGCTGAGTTGAGGACCGAGTTGCTTCATGCTGCTGTCGCTCGGACACCCGACGCAGTCTGCGTGATGGCCCCCAGCAACGACCTGACAGCAAGCAGGACCCCTGACGAGGCAGGAGCGTCCTTCCGCAAGCTCCTCTTGAGCACGTGCAGTCGCTGGCCAAACGTATGTCCTTTTTTTATTTGTAGATCATATTTAGTATTATAAGCAAGTTGGTTATATTTTATATATATGTGTGTGTGTGTGTGTGTGTGACATTTTGAGAAGAAGATGTAGTTTTGTAATAACAGCTGTTATTTTCTGTAGGTCTTTGTCCAGGACTTCACGCCTCGTCTGAACATTGATTTGGTTCTGCAAGACCACATGCGCCAAGAGTTTCGCCGCGTGGCAGCCAGCATGGGTAAGTTTTAAAAAGTTTTTAGTCCCAGTTCCATTACATGTATAACAGAAAACATCTTCATAGGCAAACTGAATGAATAAATATTGTAATTGTTATAGTCACTGTGGTGTTGTAGCTGCTTCATTGCTCTTTTCTCCACCCCCACAGGGATCAAGTACTACCCGACTGCTGAGCACTTCCCCCTTGACCGCCTAGACTTGTGGAGCAGAGATGGTGTAAGTGGAATATTTAATTGTGAACTGGCAAATGGAGAAGGTTGATGTACACTTCTTTGTATTTGATATGCCAAGTTCAATGTATTGCAGATTGATAATGACTGTAAAATTTATTTTCTCTGAATAATTTCTTTTCAATTGTTTATGTTTTGCAGGTCCACCTCAGCGATGATGGTGGCATGCAGATCTTGGCCCAGTTGCTGTGGGTTTCGGCCTATCAGCAGCTTAACCAACCATCACCCGACCCTAAGGTTCCTCACAAACCACCACCTCCTGTGAGAACCTTTGCTCCCAAGGGAAGTGAAGGGAGAGCTTGTCGTGCCGCGCCCGTCAAACCCTTTTCAATGGACGCTTGTTGGCAAGGACCGGAAGGTAAGACTTTACACACTGTTATTGTGTTAGAGACTTTATTTTTTAAAAAAAGGTTTACTTAAGCCGGTTAACAAAGTAATGCTCAAAGGGTACTCATGTTAAATACAAACAATGCTATTTGTCATTACAGAGGAACCATCCTGAGGACATCCCGCAGTCCTCTGATGCACACAAGCGCAGGATGGTTCACCAGCAGGTTTGTCATGTTTTTATTATGCTGTGTCTGGTCTGATTTTTAACAAGACAATTTTTCAGCAATTGTCTTTCTGCTTTTTTTTTCTTACAGGTGGAGTTGAAGGAGTGCTTCATCCCACTTAATCCTATCCGGTTCAGCAGTGCCATTTTGGATGCGATGGATCAGGCTGTTCCATCGCATCTGCCTACCCCTGTGTGCGAGTCAAAGCCCGTTCCACATGGCAAGCAGGTGATTTGCATTTGATTGACTTAAAAGCCAAATATGAGTAGTTTTCCATATTTTAATCTGAGTATGTCTTTTTAGCTGTAACTGTAATGGATTAGTTACCTTTTTTGTATCTAGATTATTTAATCCCAGTTCAAGTAATCTGTTACTCCCACAGCCTGGTCCTGACACACAATAAATTAACCACAGTGAAGATTTCTTATATTGTACAAAAGGACCTGTGCTCCAAATATGTCTTTAAGAAGTTTCTTTTGTTTTTCTTACATTAGGCGCCAAATGTGGAGCGACGGCGGACAGCTGTGGCCTCAAGGAGGAGACCTGCTCGGCAGCAGGTTTGGTCATTTCAATGTAATATTTGACAAGTTTGTAATTGTTTGCACATGTGTAGTATTCAATTAATGATAATGAAACATTGATTAAAATACAAGGTATGCCCCCCTCCCTCCCCCCAGGTCGCGGCGAAACCACAGCCTGTGGTTTTGTCCACCGAGGCTTCAGCGACCAGACCTAAAAAAGAGGCTGTGGCGGTGGAGGTTTGTGTTTCTATCATTAATAGATAATTTTGATTGGTTGCATGTGGGTTGCATCAAATGCTTAGATAAAAATAAAACAAGCTTAATTTTAATTGTATGCAGTGTATATCTGTGCCAATAAAATTAATTAAATGTGCAAACAAACAGTATAATACACACAAAAGCAATAATTGTTTACCTATATGTAAATTCTGTTTTTGTTTGTTTTTTGTTTTCTAGCTGGAGGCAGCATCGAGCACTGTGGAGGTGTCTTCTTCCCCGGCGACACCTACCAGCCCTGTCCCGGTTGCCGTTCCTGCCGTTCCTGCCCCCCCTGCCCGTCCCGTCCCCCGTGCTGGTGCTGCCTCACTAGCCCGAACTGCGAGGGAGGAGGTTGGTGCATGTACTGTGAATGATGTTTTTTGAATGGAGTTAGCAAAGCTATATTATTTTCATTATAAATGTAGTGTAAACTTGAATTTAAAAGCAACACTTCAATGTAATTCATGGAAATTAATGAAGAGGTGTAGTTGGTTGATTAATGAATTAACTTAAGTAAAACCAGCCTTGAAATGCACATGAGCCATGATTGCATTTCAAAGGTTTTACTCCAGTTTTAGCCATGTATGATGGTAACTGAAGTTGGTTGCTCAATTTGTCTTTTCCCTTTAATGTAAAATTTATAACATGCAGTTTATTCAGGGTTTCTGTTTGTTTTAAATGAAATTTTTGTTTCTTCAAGGGCGCTGCGGAGGTGGCTTCTGGACCTTCATCTAGCAGTCCTGTGCCAGTGGCTGTGATGGAGGAGGTGGAGTTGGAGGACCACTTTGTGTTACATTTTGTTTGTATGAAAAATGTAAATAAAGGATTGATTGATTGATTGATTTTAAAGGTGCCAGAGGAGAGCCATCAGATGCAGCGCACCCCAACCTTTATGAAAGGTAAGTCTGATGCTAATCCCCTTTCTTGCAGGTGTTCAGAGCAGTTGCCACCATCTGTTATTGCAGGGACTGATGTCAGAGTGGCACCATTGACTCGTGATGTAAATTCGTTGATAGCATGTAGTGTTGTGGCTGCCATTAAACATGTGATTGCTCCCGTGTGTACATGGCGAGCATCAGATGTTGATGGGATAGGTGTAGTAGGGAGCAAGTTGGCCGCGTATGTAGCTCAGGAAGCGCGTAAAATAGATGCTAAACAGAAGCAGCTGTGCAAGTTGATCGAGCAGCACAGTGTTTTTGGTAGGAACTGGAATGTGGCTATTGGCCCGCCAGTTTATAGGGATTTTGTGTTGTCAGAAGAGGAGACTGTCATGTGTGATAGTTTGCAAGAGCATTTGTTGAGGGATGGGATGTGTCTGTTGGACCTTGGTGGTGCAGTTAGTGTTGTTATTCATCACCACAATTATTTTGTGGTGGTTGATTGTGGCACACGTGACAGGTCTGGCTTTGCGTCCAAGATTGGCACGGCTGTTGTTGTTTTCAACACATGCCTTAATGACCTGATGTTTCACATCAGGGGACTAAAAACGTCTTTAGATGCGCAGCAGTATGCAGTTTGTAGCATTTCCGTTAAGGCATGTCAGGTTGATCCTGACATGAGCAGTGCTACAGTTGTTGGTGATGTTGTCAAAGTTGCAGCTGAGGTTGAGGGTACCAGTTCTGCCAGGGGAGCATTTGCACAAGATACTTCTGAGTCTCATGATGCATCAGATGAGTTTGTAGAGGCTGTTTTTGGTAGAGTAGCAGTTGATAGTGTTGATTTGGGAAAACCTCAGGCTTCAGATGAGACTAAGTGCAGCTCTGTCAGGGTTGAAAATAGTGTAAGAGGATCATTTCATCAGGGGAATGATCTGTTTAAATATGCAGGGCTGCAGTGTATGGCAGTAGGTTTGGCAAGTGTAGCAAAGCATTCAGTTGACAGTGTTTTTACGTGGCAGACAAAGGATCTGGACACAGTTGTACTTTTAGGTGATGAGCTGTACACGTCCTTGCGCGA
This sequence comes from Lutjanus argentimaculatus, assembly GCA_034769285.1. Classification (NCBI taxonomy): domain Eukaryota; kingdom Metazoa; phylum Chordata; class Actinopteri; order Lutjaniformes; family Lutjanidae; genus Lutjanus; species Lutjanus argentimaculatus. The sequence goes on along the minus strand of JAWZSL010000006.1, from coordinate 27,095 downwards.
TAGCAACATGATTAGTGGCTCATCAAAATTGTTGTGTGTTCCTGATTTGCCTAAGCAATCAGTGATTGATGGTAAAACGTTTGAGTTTGAATACGGGGACTTTGTATCAGGTGATGTTAATGTAGTTGATGGAGACCTCATTCAGGCTGGTGTACACACGTCTCTACACAGTGGATTGGAAAACATGTTTGCCAAATATGACACATGTTTTCTCACATTGTGTAGTAGCACATGTGTCATCATTCGTCAGAATGGACGGTATGCAGTCGTAGATTCTCATTGGCGAAGTGCTACTGGAATTGCAGATCCAGATGGTCTAAGTGTTGTTGTGTATTTTAGTTGTGTTAAAGAGGTGTGCGATCATATACGCAATTTGGCTGCGTCGCTTAGTAAAAGGAAAAGGCCTTTTGAGATTTCTGGTGTTTCTGTACTTCGTAGTGGCACAATTACAGATGTTAGTCATTTGTCCTCAGATCCAGTAGTCAGCAAGAGTGAGCAGGGTTGTAGTTCATCTCAACAGTCAGAGTGTAAGAGTCAGACAGGTGTAAAGCGTAAGATTTCATTGAGTAAGTCATCATCAAAGAAGATAAAAAGCAGTGATGTTAATGCAGTTAATTTAGATGTGGAATTTGTCAGTGAGGTACAGCAGAAAGGGTTTCTGTTTAACCCTCTGCGTAGTCAAGTTGCACAAGCGCTGTGCACACAATTAAAAGTGAAGTCGGAGAAAGTTGATTTAGTGTGTACAAATGTTGGTCTGCTAGGGGCTCCATGTAGGACAGAGAAAATAGTTGCTGATGGTAACTGTTTCTTTAGAGCAGTTAGTCAAGCTGTGTCTGGTACACAGAAGTATCATACAGTAATTAGACGTGCTGTGGTTAAGCAGTTGAGGAGCAATGAAGTGGCATATAAGGGTAGGCTTAGGAGTCAGTATTCCTCTATGGCAGAATATCTTAGGACGTCAAGAATGGGTTCTGGTGGAAGTTGGGCCACGGAACTTGAGATTTATGCAGCAGCAGATTGTTTAGGTGTAAACATATACACATATTGTCAGGATCGCTGGCTTGAATATTGTTGTCAGAATAGACTGTTGACAGATCAGGGCATTTATTTGGAAAATTGTAATGGTAATCATTACGAGACTGTTGTTTGTGTTCAGCAGCCTCAAATGCAGAGTTGTTATAGTTATTGTAAACTGCCTGGTTCCAGTGGGTACAATCTTAGGCGGCACAGTAGAGCAAAAAGTTGTGTTGTTGGTGTAGAGAACTCTTGTTCTGTTGCAGGTTCAGGTTCTGTAGTTGAAGTAGTTGATAATGAAGATGATGTTGTGGGACAGCAGCTGGACAAAGGCACATTTACATTTAATCCTTTGAGTACTGAAGTTGCAAAGGTACTATGTATTAAGTGTGATGTGGACTTTGAAAAGCAGGATGTACAAGGACAGACAGTGTCTGGGTCTCTAGGTGTTGTTTGTAAGACAGATAAAGTTGTTGAGGATGGTGATAGTTTCTTTAGGGCAGTGGCTCAGGTGATCAGTGGTTCTCAGAAGAAGCATAGGAAGGTTAGACTTACTGTTCTTAAGTATATGAAGAACCACATGAAGTTTGTAGCGAAAGGATATGTTTCAATGTTAGACTATATTGAAAAGTCACAGATGGAGCGAGTTGGACATTGTGCAACAGAACTAGAAATTCAGGGTACAGCAGATGCTTTCGGAGTCGATATATTTGTATGCAGTAGTGAAGGATGGCAGAAATACAGTTGTAGCAGTACATTGTTGTCCAGTGAGGGTATATACTTAAAAGTAGATAGTAATCACTATGAGCCAGTAGTTTGTGTCCAATATGCTGATAAGGTTTGTTTTAATTTGTGCAAAGTTAGCGATTTGTCAGAGACACCGTACATGTGTAGAAGGAGTTGTAAAGTACAGGCTCAGAGTACTGCAGGTATATGTACTTCGAATAGTGAGTGCTGTGTTTCTAGGTACATGAAAAAGAGACGTTACTTTAAAATGACAATGAAATATCAGGAAAATGTGTCACGCCAGCAGAAACTTAAGGAAAGGAGTAAAGAGAAGTATCGGGCCAATTTGTTGCATAGGCAGAAAGTTAAAACAGTTAGTAAAGAGAAGTATCAGGCTAATTTGTTGCATAGGCAGAAAGTAAAAGCATTTAGTAAAGAGAAATATCGTGCAAATTTGTTGCATAGGCAGAAGGTTAAGGAGATGAGTAAAGAGAAATATCGGCAAAATATCCTGCACAGGGAAAAGGTAAAGGAATTGAGTAGAAGTAAATATCGGTTAGATCAGTTACACAGGCAGAATGTAAGAGCAATGAGTGCAAAGAAATATCATGGAGATGCTGAGCATAAGAAGCGTGTTAGTGCAGGAAACAAATTGAAGAGGTTACAAATGAAAGAAAAGGCAGAGCAGTTTGATTTTGTTATGCAGCAGTTTTTGGATAAAGTTAAGGAAGGGCCAGATTTTGTGTGTTGTGTCTGCCATAGGTTGTTGTTTAAACATCAGGTTTTAAGTTGTAAAAGGGATGATTATAAGAGGAAAGAAATAGCTTTAATTGCAGACAAATGTGTAAGTGAAAAATATGTACACAAATGTAGTCAGGAGTGTATAATGCCGTGTCAGTGGCTAGATTCAGCAAGAGGTCAGTTGTGGATTTGTTATACGTGTCATTATAAGATTAATAAAGGTCAGGTGCCACCTGAATGTGTGATGAACAATTTGGAGGTTCATCCCATTCCACCGGAGTTGGCTTGTCTGAATAGTTTAGAACAACATTTGATTGCGTTGCATATACCGTTTATGAAAGTGTTGGCATTGCCTAAAGGAGGGCAAAATGGAGTTCATGGACCGGTGACATGTGTTCCAGCCAATATTATGCAGACCAACAATTTGCTGCCGCGTTCAAATATGGAAGGGTCTTTGTTGCGTGTTAAATTGAAGCGTAAGTTGACGTATAAAGGGCATTATGAGTATCAGTTTGTGGATACTATGCGCATACGAAAAGCATTGCAATATTTGAAGCAGACAAATGTGCATTATAAAGATGTAGAGTTTAATGAGGCGTGGCTAAATGAGTTTTGTAGGGAAGATGATGATGAGGTTGTTGTGAGGGAAAGTGATTCGGTAGACAGTGTTGAACCTGCTGAGGGTGGTGAAGATGAGCTTCTTCATGATAGACAGCAGCATGGTATGTTTCAGGATACGTGTCTCATGCCTGTTGATATTGGTCAGGAAGTGCTGGATCAGCATTTTGATGGAATATTGAATGTGGCCCCAGCAGAAGGGAATAGCCCTGTGCAACTGCTTTCAGATCATAATAATGAAGCCAAATGCTTCCCTGTGTTGTTTCCGAATGGATGTAGCACTTTTCATGATAGTAGACAGTATCGTTTAACATTGTCGCGTTATTTTAATAACAGAATTTTACATGCTGATGGTAGATTTGCGCAAAATGTCGAATATATTTTTTTCGCTCAGTACATGTCCGAGGTTGAGCAGGTTGTATCCAATGTGTCAATAGCGCTGCGTAGCTGGCAGGGAGCACAGCGTGACCTGTTAGCTTGTGTTCGTCAGCTTGGTATCCCGACTTGGTTTTGTTCGTTTTCTTCAGCGGATATGCGTTGGGAAAATCTTATTAATAGTATTCTGAAACAGGAAGGTAGAATGCAGACAGTAGAGGATTTGGAGTGGGCAGATAGGTGTGACCTGTTGCGTCGTAATCCTGTTACTGCAGCAAGAATGTTCGACTATAGATGGCATATTTTTGTGAGGGAAGTCCTTATGTCTCCCTCGCATCCAATTGGCAAAATAAAAGACTATTTTTATCGTGTGGAATTCCAGCAACGTGGTAGTCCTCATGTACATTGTCTTTTTTGGATTGAGGAAGCCCCACAGATTGATAGAGATTCTGATGAAGCGGTAATTCAGTTTATTGATAAATATGTGACTTGTGAATTACCATCAGATGATGACACATTATTGGACATTGTGTCATCAGTTCAACAACATTCGAGGCGGCATTCAAAAACTTGTAAAAAGAAAAAGACTGTTTGTCGGTTCAATTTTCCCAAGCCAGCATCAACTCGAACATTTATATGTCGCGGTAAAAGTGAGGACGATGGTGATAAGTCGTGTAAGTGTTCAGTGGAGAACGCAGACGTGTTGTCATGTGCGTGTAAAAAGGAAGAGCAGGAAAAGAGAAGTAGTATGAAGAAAGAGCAAGCAGGTAATGTTTTGACTGCCATTAAGACTGCTCTTGCAGATGAATCGGTTAGTTTTGACAGTACAGAACATTTGTTTAAAAGTTTAGGCATAAGTCAAGCAATTTTTGAGGAAGCATATAAACGTTTTGCTCGGAATACACATGTTGTTTTGAAAAGGCAGGCCAATGATGTTTGGATAAATCAGTATAGTAAACCCCTGTTGAAGTGCTGGAATGCCAATATGGATATCCAGTATGTAGTTGATGCTTATGCATGTGTTGTGTACATAATTTCTTATATTTCTAAAGCTGAGAAGGAGATGGGATTGTTGTTAGGAAATGCACAGAGAGAAGCGTCTAAAGAGGGAAATCTTAGCGCCAAAGATGCAATGAAAAAGTTAGGTGGTGTGTATTTACACAATAGAGATGTTTGTGCCCAGGAGGCGGTGTATAGATTGACAAATATGCATTTGAAAGAGTGTTCAAGGAAAGTAGTGTTTGTGCCAACAGGGGAGAATGTAGTTAAGATGAGTTTACCTTTGAGTGTTTTGAGGCAGAAAGCGTCATCACATGAACTCACCACAGAGGACATGTGGATGACTAGTTTAGTTGATCGGTATAAGAATAGGCCAGATGATGCTGTTTTTAACGATATGTGTTTGGCAACATTTGCATCAGAATACCGTGTTTTGAGCAAAAATGAAAAATCAGAGAATAGGATAAAGTTGAAAAATGACTTAGGTTTTGTAATGAAAAGAACACGAAGTCAACCTGCAGTTGTTCGGTATGCGCGCTTTTCAGTGACAAAGAATCCTGAATTATTCCATCAGAGTAGCATGCAATTGTTCCTGCCATATCGTGTAGATGTGCAGCTTAAACCTTCTAAGTTTGAATCTTTTGAACAGTTTTACATGAATGGTCACGTTAGATTTAGTGATGGATTGGTACATTCGGTTAAGTCAGTTGTTGAGAAGAATAGGAACTTGTTTGAAATGGATGCAGATGAGTTGGATGAAATCCAAAATTTGATTGATAGTAATGGTGTAATAGAAGATGCTTGGTGCGAGTTGTGCCCAGAGCAGGAACGTGAACGTTTAGAGTGTGTAGAAGAGCTGAAAGATAGAGAACAGGTAGTAGAGGAAAATGTAGACAATATTCCAGATTTAGCTGTGACTAACGAACAAGTTGCAAATGTGGAGAAAAGCAATAACATGAGCAGATGTGATGGTTTAGCATTAATTAGGTCGCTGAATGACATACAGATGTCTGTGTTTTATCAGGTCAGACAGTGGTGTTTAGAGAAGGTAATGGGTAAAAATCCAGACCCATTACATGTTTTTATTACAGGTGGTGCAGGAACAGGAAAGAGTCATTTAATTAAGGCTATTCAGTATGAGGCAGTTAGGTTGTTGTCAACAGTTTGTCATCATCCTGATGATATCTGTGTTTTGTTAACTGCTCCAACAGGGATTGCTGCATACAATTTACATGCAACAACAATTCACAATGCATTTAGCATTGGTAAAGATATTCGCTTACCTTACACACCTTTGGGTGAGGAAAAGCTGAACTCTTTACGTGCTAAATATAGTAATCTCCAAATTTTAGTCATTGATGAAATATCTATGGTTGACCACAATCTGTTGGCATACATTCATGGTAGACTGAGGCAGATTAAACAAACTGGTGACTTTTCCCCATTTGGGAATGTTAGTGTAGTTACTGTAGGAGATTTTTTCCAGTTGCCGCCAGTAAGAGGGAAACCCCTGTATATAGATGATGTAGGCATTAATTTGTGGTCTGGTCTGTTTAGTGTTGTGGAATTAAAAGAAATCGTTAGGCAAAAAGATAATGTGTTTGCGGAGTTGTTGAATAGGGTGCGGACGCGTCTAAAGGGGACCCCGATGCTTGAGAGTGACATAGATATATTGAAAAGTTGTGAAACTGGTGAAGTCAGCTCAGCTTTACACATATTTGCTACAAATAGACAAGTAAATGAGCACAACGATGAGCAGTTGTTTAAGACGTGTCCTGAATACATTCAGATTGATGCGCAGGATTTTATAAGTGATAAGAAATCGGGTCGACTTGAGCTAATGAAAGGGCATCATGCCAAGGCGCCTAATACTTGTTTGTCCGAACAGTTGTTGTTGGGGAAAGATGCACGTGTAATGTTGTGTAAAAATGTGGACGTAAAAGATGGTCTTGTTAATGGAGTTTGTGGCACTGTTACACACATAGTTACTTCAGATAGTAGTAAATTTCCTCTTAAAGTGTATGTGAAGTTTGATGATGTTCATGTTGGTGCACAGAGGAGGAAACGATCTGCAGGTGTTTCGATTGATTTAGCAGATTCTACAGGTATAGAACCAGAGGAAGAGAAGGCCACAACCAAAGGTGGTTTGCGACGGCAATTTCCCCTTAAGCTAGCTTGGGCTTTAACAGTTCATAAAGTTCAAGGGCTTACAGTTGATGAAGCTGTGGTGTCTTTGAAGAAAATTTTTGCACCTGGTCAGGCATATGTGGCCTTAAGTCGTGTTAGAAGTCTGTCAGGTTTGATTATACAGAATTTTGAAGAGAAGGTGTTGTATTGTAGAGACTGCATTAAGGATGCAATTGAAAACATGCCTCCCTTCTTGGTCGAAAATATTACAAGGCACAACATCAACACACATACCTTTAATGTGTTTTTGATGAATGTGCAAAATTTAAGCCGACATGTAACAGATTTGATGGCGTGTACACAGCATTTGCAGCTTAACTGCATTGCTGTTACAGAAACGTGGCTGGCTGAAGTGCCCTCATTGGAACATGTAAACATTAGAGGTTATAGTTTTTGCAGTCAGCCACGGAGTTTATCTTATAGTAGTAACAACCCCACATTGATTGAAATACAAGGCCAACAACATGGTGGCGTTGGCATGTATAGTGCAGAAAATTTGGCATGTAACCTTATCCAGCCACCAAATGTAAATATAGAATGTTTAGTTTACAGCTATGTCGATCATGACATATTAATAACAGTAATTTATCGGCCACCATCTTATCCCATGTCTTTGTTTAAACAAAATTTAGGTAAGTTACTTGATTGGCTAAATCCACTGAGTAACACAATAGTCATCATGGGTGATTTTAATGATAACTGTTTAAAATCTTCAACAATCTGCAAATTTGTGACTGAGAAGGGGTTTGTTCAATATGTCACACAACCCACTACAGAGAAGGGCACACTAATTGATCATGTGTATGTAAAAACATTAGATTATGATGTAGAAGCAATAGTTTTACCAACATATTTCAGTGACCATGAGGGGATTGTATGTTCGTTTGCACCGAGGATTGATTAGGGATGATGAAGAAATTACAGTTAATAGGTTTAACTGATTGGATTTGTTTGGCAAAGGAGGTGGAGATAAAGTGCACATCATTGCGGATGACTTGTCTCTGCTGAGTCAAATCTAGCTTCATTGCAGTGCCTCTGTCACTGCAAGGGGAATTTTGGTTTTATTTTGTTTACATTTATTGTTTTGGCTGTAGCGCATCAGGAACAGAATATATCGGACAGTAGTTGAATGTATGTTGAACTGATCATGTTGAGGATTTTGTGGAGGGGATTGGTGTTTTGTAGATATGTTGTCAGGAGATGGAACCATCATGAGATGTTTTTATGATATTTATGTATCTATTTATTTATTTATTTATTAAGCCATGGATTGAGTTTATCCAGATTGCTGATTGTGAGTGTCTATGTAATGGAATAGTAGAGTCAATGAATTGGGATAGTTTTTTGGTTACTTGTATCATTGGACAAGGTGAGAGTGTTTGGTGGTAGTTGGTGCACTTCGGGTCAGTCCCATTATATGTATGTTGTGATGTGTAACATGTTTTAGCTATATTATATGCATGTTTGCCCTTCAAGTTCTTGAATGCATGTTCTACAGAGGGGAAATAAGGTTTATATTCCTGCATTACAACAACATTTATAAGTAAAACTAATTGACAAACATTTATAAAATGTGTAGCACAAGTATCCAAATTTGGTGAACAAAATGAAGTACAATTTTGCCATAGTATGAAATGCTGCCACTTGTATGGTGTTGCAATGCAGGCTTAGCTTCTATTTTTATCAGTATTTGTATTGTGTTACATGCTTTTGCTGTAAGTTGTTGGCTGTTGTGTTAGTGTGTTCAGTCTTAAAAAAAAAAACAAAAAACAAAAAAAAAAACAAAAACAAAAACAAAAACCCCAAAGGTTTCGTTTACTGTGTTATAACAGCATGTTTAAGGAAAATATTTATTGAGTAACATTTAGCTCATACATAGCATTTATTCCAAACTACAATAATTGCATAGTTATCAAAATTTCATGAAAAAAATGAATTACAATTATTGCATAATATTAAATTCTGCTACTTACATGCTGTTGCTAATGCAGGTTTTGCTTTGCCTTCCATGTAGCGTCAAAAAGCAAAAAACACTGGTAATGGTACTCCTGGTTTTACTGGGATGGGGTTCGATTCCCTGCGGTGTTCTGCTGATCACTTTGGCATGTACATGAAGGCCCATATGTTGTTCACTCAATTGACTTTATCAATCTTAATCACTTTTCATGCCAGTGTTTAAAATGTTGTGGCTGATCAATGTATGTCTACAAATTAAAATCAGTTGTTAACTTGCAAGTATGAAAAGCAGTATAAAGAAATTAAAAATTATAATGTTGTAGTTCAGGTCAGAAAAGCAATACTATAAATCCAATATTAATTCCAGTGTTCACTGCAATGTGCCACAAAACATGCATTAATTATGTATCACGTAGGTGTCTACTGAATGTACACTACACCATGTAAATAGAAATTTATTTTAGTTTTGATTACAACCAGGTCTGGGTGGCACACAACAGTTTTGAAGTCAGTCGGATTAACTTTGTGGGAGTTCATTAAAATACAACGCGTGAGAAATGCCACAGTTGACCACTAAATTCAAAATAGCCAACTATGGGTCCAAGAAACTTGTGTGCGTCTAGACATGATTGATGTATTGATTTTCATGCATGTCACTGAAACCTGCCACAGGGGCTGCTTTTTAAAGGACATGGGCAAGCAATTTGGCCGTGCCATTGATAATATTCAAATTATATACTCAGGCCTGGACTGTTAACAGTGAAATTTCAGTCTGATTGGACCAACGACACTGAAATTAATTCAATTTAATTATTTATTATTATTTATTAATTACTTAAATTATTTATTATTTATTTTTAAAAAAAGATATAGTAATTTGTGCTTCATGGCGACACATCAAAATTCAACGCCACCTCACAGCCATGCCCTTCAACTATAGCGAAATCTTTTAATAACTTTTGATCACAAAGTAGACTAGGTGGTACACAGCAATTTTTAACCCTAACCCATTCTGATTAATCCTGTAGGAGGAGTTCGTTAAAATACAACACGTGAAAAATGCCAAAAATTACCACAAAATTCAAAGTGGATGACTTTCTGTTGGGTTTCAACCATGGGTCCAAGAGACTGTTTTGTGCATCTGGTTGTGATACATGTGCATACCAATTTTCATACATGTCATTAAAATGTGCCTTCGGGGCTGCTCTTTCAAGGGCATGGCTGATGCGTTTGACCATGCCCATTGATGAAACTCATACTATATGTTCAGGCCTGGACCGTTAACAAACGTGAACTTTCATGTAGGTTCGACCATGTACACTGAGGTTAAGGCCACTTCCTGCGTTTTGACAAAACATCAACCTTCGCCATGCTCTCAGTGCAATGCCGTTTGACGATACATCATGATCTTCACAAAATAGCATAACCAAGGTCTTGAGGTCTTCCTGACCAGATTTGAGATGGATGTGGTCAACCTGCTTGAAGCAGCACCTCAAAGTTTGAAATATGTAATTTCCTGTTGCCAGCAGGGGGCACTATGACCATTATGAAATATTATCATATAGATGTGTTCAGGGTGGGACTAATATCAAACATATTAAGTATGGTCCAGATTGGACCATTTATGCTAAAGTTATAGCCATTTCCTGTTTCATGGTGAGACATAAAATTCGCTGCCACCTCACAGGCACGCCCTTCAACTATAGCGAAATCTTTTAATAACTTTTGGTCACAAACTTCTCCAGATGATACACAGCAATTTTCAAGTCAATCAAATTAATCCTGTAGAAGGAGTTCGTTAAAATACAACAAGTGGAAAATGCCACAATTACCACAAAATTCAAAATGGCGGACTTCCTGTTGGTTTTAGAGTATGCCTCCAAGAGACTTTTTTATTCGGGAGGGTGTGATATATATGCCTACTGATTTTCGTGTATGTCGGTTATACAGGGTGCCCTGGCTGAGTTTTGGGGCTGTGGCTAAGCCATTTGACCACGCCCAGTTACGAAACTCATGTAATATGATCAGGCCAGGACCCCGAACGAGCATGTGAAGTTGCACGGTGATGCCATCATGTACTCTGAAGTTATTGCCCTTCTAGTGTTTTAGCGAAACGTTGACCTTCACCACACTGTCAGGGCGACGCCCTTCGACGATACATCACAATCTTCACAATGTAGAATAACAAAGGTCTTAAGGTAATCTTGACCAGATTTGAGTTGGTTATGGTCAACGTGATTGTAGCAACGCCGCAAAGTGTAAAACATGTCATTTCCTGACACCAGCAGGTGGCGCTATGACGATCACAAAATATTGTCATGCCGATGTGTTCAGGGCGGGACTAGTATCAATCATCTAAAGTTTGGTGCAGATTGGACCTTTTATGCCAAAGTTATAGCAGTGTCATTTTTCGTGGCGAAACATCGACCTTCACCGCACTCTCAGGACGACAACCTTTGACAATAGGTCATGATTTTCTCAATATAGTAGTATTTCAAAGGTCTTAAGGCCTTCCTGACCAAATTTGAGTTGGATGTGGTCAACGTGCTTGGAGCAGCACCTATGTCATTTCCTGTTGCCAGCAGGGGGCGCTATGACAATTATGAAATATTGTAATGTAGATGTGTTAAGGGCGGGACTATTATCAAACAAGTGACGTTTGGTGCAGATCGCACCATTTATGGTAAAGTTATAGCAATTTCATGTTTCATGGCGAGACATCAAAATTCGCCACCACCTCATGGCCACACCCTTCAACGTGAGCAAAATCATTTAATAACTTTTGATCACACACTTGTCTAGATGATACACACCAGTTTTGAAGTCAATTGGATTATTTCTGTTGGAGGAGTTCATTAAAATACGATGCGAGAAAAACGCAAAAATGACCACAAAATTCAAAATGGCCGACTTCCTGTTGGTTTTAGAGTATGCCTCCAAGAGACTTAGGGCGGCCTAACTGAGTTTTGGGGGTGTGGCTAAATCATTTGGCCACGCCCATTGACCAAAGCAATTTCACACTTAAATTTCTCTCAAGGGCAAATTTTGTGCCAAATGTGCTGAGTTTTTGAGCACGTTTAGGCCCCCAAAAAAGCAATCCATTGGGTGAAATAATAATAATAATTAAAGCTGCAAGCAGCGTTGAACGGGCCCTCGCGACCCTGCGCCACTCGGGGCCTGCTGCAGCCGTGACCATGTCGCCAGGGGCCGACTGGTAGACGACGTGCTGAATTTTCACCCTCTACGGACACTGGAGGAAACACTGCGGCGTTACTTCCTGTCCCCACTAGGTGGCGCTATGACTATGAGTCGTGAGTGTCATGTAGATGTGTTCAGGCCAGGATTATTATCATACATGTGAAGTTTGGAGCAGATCTGACCATTTAATCTCATGTTATAGCAATTTCGTGTTTCATGGCGAGACATGTAAAGTCGACGCCACGCCACATCCACACCGTTCAACGCTGACCAATTCTGTGAATCAGATTTGATCACACACTTGTCTATATGTTACACACCAGTTTTGAAGTCAATCGGATCATTTGTGGAGGAGGAGTTTGTTTAGCCACGCCCACTTATGAAATTAATATCATATGCTCAGGGCGGGACCAGTGACAAACATATAAAGATTCAGGAAGATTCGACCAAGTAAACTAAAGTTATGTTCACTTCCTGTGTTTTGGCGAAACATCGACCTCTGCTGCGCCATCAGGGCAGCAGCGTTTGATGAGACATCATGGTCTTCACAATATAGCATGACCAACATCAAATTTGAGTTGAATATGGTCAATGTGGTCAGAGCAGCACCTCAAAGTCTAAAACATGGTATTTCCTGTCACCAGCAGGGGGCGCTATGACAATTACAAAATTTCTGCATGGAAACGTCTTCCGGGCGGGACTATTATCAACCATGTAAAGTTTGGTGCAGATCGGAGCATTTATGCAAAAGTTATAGCAATTTCATGTTTCATGGCGAGACATCAAAATTCGCCGCCACCTCACGGCCACACCCTTCAATGTGAGCAAAATCTTTTGATAACTTTTGATCACAACGTTGTCTAGATGGCACACACACATTTTGAAGCAGTTTGGTTGAGTATGTGGGAGAGAGAGCTGCTTGAATATGCATGGCGATGGATCAAAGATGGCGGCGCCATAGCGGCCACGCCCATCGACATAGAAAAAAGCTTTTAATAACTTTTGATCAGCATAGTCTCAGGATGATCTGAAAGAAATTTGAAGTGGATTGGACAAAATCCCTAGGAGGAGTTCGTTAAAATACAACGTGTGGTAATCACGCCAAAATGACACGTGAAAATCAAAATGGCCGACTTCCTGTTTGGAGTAGACCAATGGTGTAAGAGACTTTTATGTTCGTCTGGACAACTTACACATGTGTACCAATTTTCATCTTCCTACTCCAAAAAAACCCCTATGGGGAGGGGTTTTTGAAGATTTCAAGGGGGCGCTATAGAGGCAATTTGCCCCGCCCATGGGCGACACCCCGATCACCTGTAAGAGGTTGCCATTCTTGACCTGTCTATCAATTTTCATGATGATATGACTTCATTAAAGACATCAAAAGGGCAAACGTAATTTCATGGCGAAGGATCGATATTCGCCATGCCGCCACACGGACGCCATTACTTGTACCTTCACAGCGTTCATAGTGTAGCTTCACCAACTTGTTCTGCATGTTTTAGAAGTGGAATGAAGTTGATGGGGTCAACTATGTGGCATCAGTACATGTTAAAGTAAACACTGGTCAATTCCATCATCAAAAATGGCGGCGCCATAGCAGCCACGCCCATTGACACAGAGAAAAGCTTTTAATAACTTTTGATCAGCATAGTCTCTGAATGATCTGAAAGAAATTTGAAGTGGATTGGACAAAATCCCTAGGAGGAGTTCGTTTAAATACAACGTGTGGAAATCACGCCAAAATGACACGAAAAATCAAAATGGCCGACTTCCTGTTTGGAGTAGAGCAATGGTGCTAAAGACTTTTTTGTGCGTCTGGACAACTTACACATGTGTACCAATTTTCATCTTCCTACTCCAAAAAAACCCCTATGGGGAGGGGTTTTTGAAGATTTCAAGGGGGCGCTATAGAGGCATTTTGCCCCGCCCATGGGCGACACCCCTATCACATGTAAGAGGTTGCCATTCTTGACTTGTCCATCAATTTTCATGATGATATGACTTCATTAAAGACATCAAAAGGGCGAACGTAATTTCACGGCGAAGGATCGATAGTCGCCGCACTGCCACACGGACGCCATTACTCGTAGCTTCACGGCCTTCATGATGTCGCTTCACCAACTTGTTCTGCATGTTGTAGAAGTGGAATGAAGTCGATGGGGTCAACTATGTGGCATCAGTACATGTTAAAGTAAAAACAGGTCATTTCCTGTTACCACCGGGGGGCGCTATGAGTTAGGTAGAAAGTCAATATATGGTTACATTCAGGGCGGCGCCCTCATCATGTCCAGCAAGTTTGAAGCTGTAACCATTAAGTATGTGGGCGTGACAGCCGTTTGAAGCGAAATGGCGCGCTCCAAAACAGTCGCCAAAGTTTGTTGAGCCCTAGCAGCCACGCCCTTTGACCTACAGAAATTCTTTTAATAACTTTTGATCAGCATGGGGTCATGATGACGTGTACCAAATTTGAAGACGATTGGATGAAATCCCTAGGACGAGTTCGTTCAAATGCAAGTAGTGGAAATCGCAAAAAAAGGCCAAAATCGGCCCCTTTTTTGACCCTTCAAATCAAAATGGCCGACTTCCTGTTGACATTTCACCATGACGTTAAGAGACTTTTTTGTGCGTCTTAGCATGATAAATGTGTGTACCAAATTTCGTGAGCCTGCGACAAATAAACCCCAATGCGGAGGGTCTTTTGAAAGTTTGTAGGGGGCGCTATTTCCGCCATTTCAGGTAAACCCCGGGGGGCATCCCAAAATATCGGGAAATTTTGGATCCGGGCCGGACGACTTTGCAAAGTTTTCGGGGTTTTTTTAAACCCTGGGAAAGGGGGGAAAAATTTGGGGGTTTAAAAAGGGTAAAAAATAAAAAAATAAAATTTAAAATGGGAAGCGCGTTGAACGGGCCCCCCCGGGACCCCCCCCACCACTGGGAGCCAACTGCAGCCGCGACCATGTCTCCAGAAAGGCCCCCCTGGTGGATCAGGTGCTGAAATTTTACCCCCTTTTTGGGCCAGTTGGAAGCAATTTTTGTGTTATTTTCCCGTCCCCACTAGGTTTTCGAATGACTTTTGGGCTCATGAGTTTTTATGTTGAAGTATTCCGGCTGGGATTATTATTTAAACATGTGAAGGTTTTTAAAGGCGATGGGGAACGGGTACACAGAAGTTAATGCCAAATTAAAAGTGTTTTTATGAAACCCTCAAAACCCATGTTGCGCTGTAGGGAGAAGCCCGTTTTGGAAAAAAAAAGGGTTTCGGGCTTTCCCCAACGGAGCAAATTTGCCAATGGGCTGAAGGGGGGGTTTTTCCCCACAAAATTTTGGGGGAGATACGGTCAAAATGTCGCCAGCCAGCAAAATTTAAAATCTTAAAAAATAACATTCTTTTCCACCACAGGGGGCGCTTTTGACAATTTGGGGGAATTTTTCCATTTCATATGTGTTCAGGGTGGGCCTATTATGAAACATATTAAGGGTTTTTTGGGGGCAGATCAAAACCATGTATGCCAAATTATAACCCTTTCCTGTTTCAGGGAATCATCCCAAAAAATTTGCTGCCAAAATTTTTGGCAAAACCTTTAAAATGAAAAAGTTTTTTTTAAAAAAAAATTTTTAATTTACAAAATTGGGCCTTTTGGGAAAGGTTTCCCCAAAACCCAATTTTTTTAAGGGGATCTGGGTGGGAATCCCGTGGAAGGTGTTCGTTAAAAATTGAAAACCCGTGGAAAAAAAGCCAAAAAAGGCCACGGGAAATTTTAAAAAAGCCGACTTTCCCCGTTGGGTTTTTAAACCTACGGGGGTTTTTCAGTACATTTTTGTGCGTTTCCGGGGGGATGAAACTTTTTCGGGGTGTACCCCATTTTCGTGCAAATCGGTGAAACGTGCGGGGGATGGCCCGGGGTTTAAAAAGGGGGTGGCCAAGGGCATTTGGCAAAGCCCCCCAAACCCAAAAAACCCCATGACCGAAATTTTCACCCAATACTTTGGTTTTGGTGTGTCCAAAATTGGTTGGGGTTTTTTTTTAAATATGTTTTTTAAACCCCCCCAAAAAAGCGATTCATTTTTTTGGGAGTCGAGCAAAAAAATTGGGCCTTGCACCTACCCGGGGCTCGGGGGCCCCAATTTTTAGAGGCTTCCTGTTTGGGGTTTTCCTAAAGGGTGCAAAAAGGGGAAATTTTTTGTCCCCTCTGGGTGTGATACATTTTGCCCCACCCATTTTCGTGATTTTTCGGGGAAACGGGCCCATGGGGGGGTACTGTTTAAAAAAAGGGCGTGGCCAAGCCATTTAGGCACGGGCCCCCTGTGAAATTCATATTTATAAAAATTAAAAAGGGGTTGGGGGTGGGGAAAATACACCTTTGAAAAGGTTTCAGGGCAGGGAATTCTTTTTTCCCCCAAAAAAAGGGGGGCTTTTTGGGAGTTTAAAGCAAACTTCCTGTGTGCTGGTGAAACCCTAAAACTTTTTTGGGCCCCACCTCAGAGCAAAAAAAGGGTTTGGGCAATATGTCGATCTTAAAACCCTAGCATTTCCAAGGTTTTGAAGAGTGTCTGAGTAGATTTGAGGTGGATATTTTGGGAACATGCTTGGGGGCAGCCCTCAAACTTTAAAAAATGTTGTTTCCCGTCCCCCAGCGGAAGGGGTTTACTTTTCCCGGAATTTTTTTGTGATATTTGATTTTCAGGGGGAGGGGTGCTATTCACACATGTTTAAATTTTGGGGCATATCAGACCATGAATGGGAAACTTGTAGCAATTTCGGTTTTTGTGGCGAGGGCATCAAAATTCGCCGCCACCTCAAGCCCAAACCGTTTTTACGGTTGGAAAAAAAACTTTTTTTAAATCGGGTTTTGTTTCAAAAAAAGGTTTTTTTAATTGGGAAAATGATTGGGGGGTTGGGGGGGGTTTTTTGGGGGAAGGGGCCCTTTCCGGGTTTAAAATTTCCTTTTAGGAGGGGGGTTTTTAAAAAACGGAACGGGGGGGAAAAGGGAAAACAAAAGCCCAAAATGAAACCAACGGGGAAAATTCAAAATGGCATTTTTTAACCTTTTTTTTCCCCTTTGGGTTTTTTTTTAGCATTAAAGGGTCCCCAGAACATTGTTGTCGTTCCGGGCCCTGAAACTACGTGTTGGGACCCATTTTCGTTTTCAAATCGGTGAAACGTGGCGGGTGTTTGGCGGCGGTTTTTTAAAAGGGGTGGCCAAGTCCCTTTTGCCAAAGCCCACCAACCAAAAAACAATGCACGTAAATTTTCACCAAGACTGGGTGTGTGTGCCAAAAAAAGGGGAGTTTTTTGAGTATGTTTTTAAACCCCCCAAAAAAGCGATTCATTTTTTGGCAAATCTGAGCAAAAACAAAAAGGGCCGGGACCTACCCGGGGCTCGGGGGGCCCAATTATTGAGGACTTCCCGTTTGGGGTTTTCCTAGGGTTTCAAGAGGGGTTTTTTGGGCCGTTGGGTGTGAAAACATGGGGGCCCCGGAAATTTTGGGGCTTTTCGGTTTAAACCCTCCCAATGGGGGGGTATTTCTGTTAAAAATGGGGGGGTGGCCAAGCCATTTAGGCCACGCCCGCTGCTGAAATTTTATCATATGTTAAGGCTTTGGGCCTTTTTAATACACCTGTGAAGTTTCAGGCAGGGTCGACCAGGTGCAGTGCAGTTTTAAAACAACTTCCTGTGGCTGGGGGAAACCTCAAAACCCTTTGCCGCACCCTCAGAGCAAAAAGGGGTTTTAAATATGTCATGATCTTGGGCAACATAGCATTACCAAGGTTTTTGAAGGCCCGTCCGAATAGATTTGAGGTGGGTATGTGTAAAAATTTCTTTGGGGCCCATCCCAAAATATTAAAACATGTTTTTCCTGTCCCAGCAGGAGGCGGGTTTCACAACCTGGAATTTTGTGATATAGATGTGTTTTAGGGCCCGGACCTTTCTATTTACACAAAGTTTCAGTTTGGTGCTTAAACGACCATGAATTTCTAAAATTGGGACAATTTCGTGTTTTTTGTGGCGAGACATCAAACTTCGCCGCCCCCTCACAAACCAAACCGTTTGACCCGGGGGAAAAAAACTTTTGATAACTTTTGATCACAAAGTAATTTTAGATACATTGGTATTTTTAAGCCCTTCCCGGAAAGAATCCCGTAGGAGGAGGTTTGTTAAAAAAACGACGCGGGGGGAAAACGCCAAAAAATTTACCCCCCAAATTCAAAAAAGGCTGCTTTCCCGTTGGGTTTTTTGCCCCCCGGGGGCCCAGATACATTGTTGTGCGGGGGGCCGGGCTTTATTACGGTGGTTTCCGTTTTTCGTTTCAAAACGGGGGAAACGTGCGGGTGGGTGGCGGCGTTTTAAAAAACGTGGCCAAGGGCATTTTTTCCACGCCCACCCAAACCCAAAAACCCCATGACACGTAAATTTTTTAAACCCAAAACGATGTGGGGTGCCAAAATTTTGGGGGTTTTTTTATATGTTTAAGGGCCCCCAAAAAAGCGAATTTATTTTTTGGGGGAGTCCCGAGCAAAAAAAAAATTGGGCCCTTGGGACCTACGGTCCCCGGGCCCTAATTATTGAGGACTTTTTCCCGGGGGTTTTTTTGGGTTTAGCCCATGGTGCAAGAGACTTTTTTTTCCGTCTTGGGGGGTACATTGGGGCCCACCGATTTTCTTCATATCGGGGGAAAAGCCATGGGGGGGAAAAGTTTAAAAAAAGGGGGGTGGCCAAACCATTTAGGCACGCCCCCTGCTGAAATTCCCTTTCATTGTTAAGGCTTGGCTGTTAATACACCTTTGAAGTTTTTTGGCAGATCCCGACCAAAGTGCAT
The DNA here is from genome assembly GCA_034769285.1 of Lutjanus argentimaculatus. Lineage (NCBI taxonomy): Eukaryota > Metazoa > Chordata > Actinopteri > Lutjaniformes > Lutjanidae > Lutjanus > Lutjanus argentimaculatus. The sequence goes on along the minus strand of JAWZSL010000006.1, from coordinate 8,459 downwards.
TTCGTTTTTAAAACAACTTCCTGTGTGTGGTGAAACATCAACCCTTTTGCCGCACCCTCCCGAGCAAAGCTGTTTGACAATAAGGGCATTGTTTTTGACAAAAAGCCTTACCAAGGTCTGAAGGCTGTTGAGTAGATTTGAGGTGGAAATGTGTAAAAATGCCTTTGGGGGCAGCCATCAAAAAATAAAAACATGTTTGGGGGGTTTTCCTGTCGCCCGGGGGAAGGGAAGGCGATCCACAAAATTGGAATTTTTTGGTTTTATTTTAGAATTTGGGGGGTTCCGGGCGGAATTTCCCCTTCCTATTTTGTGCCAAGGTTTTGGTTTAATATTTAAAAACCCATTGGAAATGGGGTAAATTGTAAGGGAATTAAAAAATTTTTTTGTCCAAGGGGACAAACAAACTTCGGGGCCCCCCCAAAAGGAAAATTTAAGGACAGGGCCAAACGGGTTTGAAAAGGTTTGGAAAAAAAATCTTTTGATAACTTTTGATCACAAAGTAAAGTAGAAGACAGTTGGTGATTTTTAAGCCGTTCTGATGAAAACCTGTAGGAAAGGGGGTCGTTAAAATACAAAGCGTTGGGAAAAAAGCCAAAAATACCCCCAAATTCAGAAATGGGTGACTTCCTGTTGGGTTTTTTGCCTTCGGGTCCCCCGATAAAATTGTTGTGGGTTCCGGGCCCATGATCTACGTGTGTACCCCATTTTTTGTGCAAATCGGGTTTTTAAAAGTGCGGGTGATGGCGGCGTTTTTTTTAAAAGGGGGGTGGCCAAGTTTATTTTTTTCCCCCGCCCCCCCAACCAAAACCCCATGACACGTAAATTTTTTACCAAAATAAAGGGGTGTGCCAAAAAATTTGGGGAGTTTTTGGTATGTTTTAAACCCCCAAAAAAGCGATTCATTTTTTTTGGGGGCTGAGCAAAAACAATTTGGGGCCCTTTCACCTTTCGGGGCTGGGGGCCCCAATTAAAAGGGACTTCCTGTTGGGGTTTTGCCTATGGGGGGGCAAGAGAACTTTTTTTTTCCGTCTGGGTTTTGGGTACATGTGCCCACCGTTTTTTTGGGCCCTATCGGTGAAACGTCCTATGGGGGATACTGTTAAAAATGGGCGTGGCCCAAACCATTTAGGCACCGGCCCCCCTGCTGAAATCATTTTCAAATGTTTAAAGGCCCTTTGGGCTGGTTTAAAAAACCTGTGAAGTTTCAGGGGAGATTTTGAAACCCTTTTGCAGTGGGAGGTTAAAGAAATTTTCCTGTGTGCTGGTGAAACATCAACCCCTTTGCCGCCCCCCCCAGGGGCAAAGCTGTTTGACAAAAATGTCATTTTTTTGACAACCCTAGGAATTTTTCCAAAGGGCTGAAGAGCTTTTTGGGGTAGAAATTTTAGGTGGATTTTGTGTTACATGCCTTTTGGGGCAGCCATCAAATTTAAAAAAAAGTTGTTTCCTGTCGCCGCAGGAGGCGTTTTTACAATCCCGGAATTTTGGGGATATAGATGTGTTTTAGGGCAAAGGGCTGCAAACCAAAAATGTGCGTTTTGGGGGCCCAAATCGACCCTGAAAAGCTAAACTTGTAGCAATTTTTGTGTTTCGTGGCGAGGCCTCAAAATTCGCCCCCCCTCACAGCCCAAACCGTTTGAAGGTGGAAAAATCTTTTGATAACTTTTTTATTCCAAAAAAGTAATGAATGACAGTTTTGGGGATTTTTTTAAGCCGTTTCGATGAATTTTTTTGGAGGAGTTCCCTTTTAAAAAAACCCAGCGGGAAAAAAGCCAAAAAAAGGGCCACGAAAATTTAAAATGGCGGGCTTCCTGTTGGGTTTTAGCCTACGGGGGCCCCGAAACATTTTTTTGTGCGTCCGGGCATGATCTACGTGTGTACCCATTTTTTTCCCTGCAAATCGGTTTAAAACCCTGCGGGTGATGGGGGCGTTTTTTTTTAAAAGGGGTTTGGGCCCAAATCATTTTGGGCCCCGCCCCCCAACCAAAACCCCCTTTACACGTAAATTTTTCCCAAAACTGAATGTGTTGGCCCAAAAATTTGGGGAGTTTTTGAAGGGATGTTTTAAACCCCCAAAAATGCATTCTTTTTTGGGCATTTTGGCAAAAAAAAAAAAATAGGGGGGTTTCACCTTCGGTGCTCGGGCCCTTTAAATTTTTGAGGGCTTTCCCGTTGGGTTTTGCCTATGGGTGCAAGAGACTTTTTTTTTCCGTCTGGGGTGATACTGGCCCACCCATTTTCGTGCTTTTCGGGGTGAAACTCCTTTTGGGGGTTTCTGTTAAAAAAAAGGGGGTGGCCAAGCCATTTAGGGGCCCCCCGCTGCTGAAATTCAAAAAATTTGGTTTGGATGTTTAAAACAAATTTTGAAGTTTTAGGCAGAAACCGAAACCAAAGTGCAGTGCAGTTTAAAACAACTTCCTTTTGTGGGTGGTGAAAAAATTTAAACCTTTTGCCGCACCCTCCGAGCAAACTTTTGACAATTTGTCATGACTTGACAAAAATAGCATTAAACCCAAAGGGCTGAAGAGCTGTTAGAAAAATTTGAGGGGGGATATGTGTAACATGCTTGGGAGCCCGCCCTCAAAATATAAAAACATGTTTTTTTTCCTGCCCCCAGCAGGAAAGGGGGCCCTTATCACAATCCTGGGAAATTTTTTGATAAAAGATGTGTTTTTTTGGGCAGGACTGCTTTCACACATGTTTCAGTTTGGTGCTATCAGACCATGAAAACTAAAAATTTTAGCAATTTTTGTGTTTCGGGCGTACATCAAAAATTCGCCCCCACCTCACAGCCAAAAAAATTTGACGGTGGAAAAATCTTTTGATAACTTTTTTATCAAAAAAGTAAAGTAGATTGGGCAGTTGGTGTTTTTGGGAAGGGCCCTTCTGGGTGAATCCTGTAGGGGGGGTTCCCTTAAAAAAACGACGCGTTGGGGGGGGGAAAAACCCCAAAAAAATGACCACGAAATTCAAAAAAGGGGTGACTTCCGTTGGGGTTTTTTTCCCAAGGGTGCCCGAACCTTGTTGTGCGGTTCCGGGGATGATCTACGTGTGTAACCCATTTTCGGGGGGGCAAATCGGTGAAACGTGGGGGGTGATGGCGGCGTTTTTAAAAGGGGGTGGCCAAATCCCTTTGGCCCCCCCCCCACCAACCAAAACCACATGACACGTAAATTTTCACCAAGGGGGGGGCTGGAATTGTGTGCCAAAAAAATTTGGGGGTTTTTGAGTATGTTTAAGCCCCCCAAAAAAAGCGAAATTCCCTTTTTTGGGCATTTTGGGGCAAAAAAAATTTGGGCCTTTGCACCTACGGGGGCTGGGGGCCCCTAATTTAGAGGGAAATTCCTGTTGGGTTTTGCCTATGGGGGGCAAGAAGGGCTTTTTTTTTCCGTCTGGGTGTGGATAAAATGTGCCCCCCGTTTTTTTGTGCATATCGGTGAAAAAGTCCCTTTGGGGGGTTTCTGTTTAAAAAAAGGGCGTGGCCAAGCCAAATTTTTGGCAAACCCCCCTGCTGAAAATTTATATCAATTTTTAAGGCCCTTGGGGCGTTAAACACCTGTGGGAAATTTCAGGCAGAAACTGACCATGTGCCCGTGCGTTAAAGGGGAACTTCCCCGTGTTTCTGGTGAAACATCAACCTTTGCCGCACCCTCAAGCAAAGCTGTTTGACAATTGTCCCTGATCTTGACAAATAGCATTACCAATATCTGAGAGCTGGGCTGAGTAGATTTTTTAGGTGGATATTTTTTAACATGCTTTGGGGCGCCATTCCCAAAAAATAAAACGTTGTTTTTCCCGTCGCCAGCCCGGGGGCGTTTCCCCAATCCCGGGGGAAATTTTGTGAAAAATAGTGTGTTCAGGGCAGGACTTCTACACACTTTTGCAGTTTGGTGCATATCAGACCATGAATGCTAAACTTGTAGCCAAATTTTGTGTTTCGTGGGGAGAAAATAAACTTTTGCCGCCAAACCCCACAGCCAAACCTTTTACGGTGGAAAAATCTTTTTTATAACTTTTGGGTTTTCCCAAAATAAAGTAGATGAAAAGTTGGTGGTTTTGGAAACCGTTTTTGGGTGAATCCCCGTAGGAGGGTTCGTTAAAAATTCACGCGTGGGGAAAAAACCCCCAAAAAAACCACGAAATTCAAAATGGCCCGACTTCCTGTTTTGGGTTTAGCCTACGGGTCCCCGATACAATTTTTGTGGTTTTCCCGGGGTTTATCTACGTGTTTACCGGGGTTTTCGTGCAAAACCCTGAAAGTGCGGGTGATGGCGGCGTTTAAAGGGCGTGGCCAAGTCATTTTTCCACGCCCCCCCCAACCAAAAAACCCCATGACACGTAAATTTTTTACCAAGACTGATGTGGGGTGCCAAAATTGGTGAGTTTTTGAGTATGTTAAGCCCCCCCAAAAAAAAAAGATTTATTTTTTGGGCAGTTGAGCCCAAAAAAATAAAGGGCCCCTTTCAAATACGGTGCTTTGGGGGGCCTTTAAATTTTTAGAGGACTTCCTGTTGGGGTTTAAACCTATGGGTGCAAAGGGGACTTTTTTGTCCCTCTTTGGGTTTTGAACATGTGCCCACCGATTTTCGTGCTTTTCGGTGAAACGTCCCCATGGGGTTTCTGTTTTTAAAAAAAAGGGCGTGGCCAAGCCTTTAGGAACCCCCCCCGCTGAAATTCATATCATTGTTAAGGCTTGGGGCTGTTAATACACCTGTGAAGTTTCGGCAGGGTCCTTTACCATGTGCAGTGCCCTTAAAGCAACTTTCCCCGTGTTTCGGGGAAACATCCCCCTTCGCCGCAAACCCCCAGAGCAAAAACTGTTTGCAATAGTCATATCCTTTACAAATAGCATTCCCGGTTTTGAAGACTGTTGAGTAATTTGAGGTGGAAAGTGTTAAATGTTTGGGGCAGCCATTTTAAAATTAAAAAAAAACCCTTGGTTTTTTCCTGTCGCCAGCAGGAGGCGTTAACACAAACCTGGAATTTTTTGGGTATAGATGTGTTCAGGGCATGCTTGCTATCAACATTTGGGAGTTTGGGGGCATATCAGACCAAAAATGCTAAACTTTGTTGCAAATTTTGTTGGGTTTTTTGGCGAGCCCTCAAAATTCGCCGCCCCTCACAGCCAAACCGTTTGACGGGGGAAAAAAACTTTTGATAACTTTTGATCACAAAGTAATGTAGATGACAGTTGGTGATTTTGGAAACCCCTTTGAAAGAATCCTGTAGGAAAGGAATTTTGTTTTAAAAAAAAAAAAAGCGTGGGGGAAAAAGACAAAAATTTTACCACGAAATTCAAAATGGTTGGGCTTTCCTTTTTGGGTTTAGCCAAAGGGTCCCCAGATACATTGTTGTGCGTCCGGGCCCAATTAAAGGGGTTTTACCGATTTTCGTGGGAAAAACGGTGAAAAAAGGGGGGAAGGGGGGCCGGGTTTTAAAAGGGGGGGGCCAAGTCCATTTTGCCAGCCCCCAACCCCAAAAACCCCATGACACGTAAATTTTCACCAAGACTGTTGGGGTTTTGCCAAAATTGGTGAGTTTTTGAGTATGTTTAAGCCCCCAAAAATGCGAATTTTTTTTTTGGGGGAGTCTGGGGCAAAAACAATTTGGGCCTTGGGACCTACGGGGCTCGGGGCCCAATTTATTGGGACTTCCTGTTGGGTTTAGCCTATGGGTGCAAGAGACTTTTTTTTTCCGTCTGGGTGTGATACATGTGGCCCACCCATTTTCCCTGCATATCGGTGAAAAAGTCCTATGGGGGATACTGTTAAAATTGGGGGTGGCCAAGCCATTTTAGGCCGCCCGCTGCTGAAAATTTATTTTCATATGTTTTTAAAGGGTTGGGGCTGTTTTAAAACAACCCGTGAAGTTTAAAGGGAGATTTGACCATGTGCGTGCCCGTTAAAGGAAAATTCCTGTGTGCGGTGAAACATCAACCTTCGCCGGCCCCCCTCAGAGCAAAGCTGTTTTTACAAAAATGTCCCTGAAACTTGGGCAACATAGCATTCCAAGGGCTGAAGACTGTTTATAGTTTCAGGGGATGTTACAATGCTGGAATTTAAACTAACTGTTGTTACTCGCCAGGACGCTATCACACCGGTTTTGTATAGATGTCTTCACAACTGCTATTACCATGGCAGACTATCGACCTAAGCAATTTGGTAAATTTGTGTTGTGCAAATAAACTTGTCCGCCGCCAGCAACGTTTAGAGTGGAAAAATTTTGAACTTTTAGGAACAAATATAATGGCAGTTGGTGATTTGAGCCTCTGATGAATCTTAGAGATTCGTTAAATGCGAGCTAAACCGGCCAAAAAGACCAAATTAAATGGTAAATCTTGTTGGGTTTTACGGGTGAATTTGTTGGCGCCTGCAGACTACTGATGACCGATTTCGGCAAACGGTGAAACGGCGGTGAGCCGTTTAAAAAGCGCCAATCATTTGCTCGCCCACCAAAACACTACGACTACGATTTTCCGGCTATTGTGTCAGTTGTGATTTTTGTATGTTACCCAAATGGCTTTAAGGCGTCAGCAACAGCCTCACCAGCTGCCTAATTAAGATTGTGTTGCATGGTGAGGATTTTTGCCCGGTGGATCATTCACGTTTCTGCAACTAGCCTAGGGCTTTAAAAAGGCGTGGCAGCCTTGGCGCTTTTTCTCTTTGGTTGGCTATCTGTGATTCGGGATCTATGGGAGTTAAAGACTCCGGCTGGACCCCTGCGACTCAACAATGTTAAGTTGCTGAAACATAGTTAAGTCTGAACTGTCTGAGTTGAGTTTGTGTCTGTGAACATCAACTAACTGGTCTGTGACAATTCAATCTGAATTTTGTTGAGGTTCGGAGATGATAATGATTTGTGCTACGCCATAATTAAACTTGTTCTGTCGGGAGCTCAAATTCGGCTAAGACGTTGACGGTAAACTTGAATTGTCAAAAGAATGAGTAATTGTATTTTGCGTTCTGTGACGAGGATCAAATCGCGCGAACGCCAAATGACCGAAATTAAAATTGATCCTTAGAGCAGTGATTTTGAGCGTCGGCAGATTCGTTAACGTGGAAAGCAATGCGTTAAGGTTTTCAGCCCAGACCAAATGCGTCATTTTTTGGCAGTCTGAGCAAAACAAAGGCCTTGCACCTACGGTGTCGGGCCTAATATAAGGACTTCTTTGTTTGCCTATGGGTCAAAGACTTTTTGTCCTCGGGTCTGGCCCAATTTTGTGCTTCGGTGAAGCCTATGGGTGTTGGGTTGCTTGGGTGCAGAGATTTTTGTCGTTGGGTGTGATACATGCCCACGATTTTGTGCATATGTGACTCTAGGGTTTTAAATGGGCGTGGCAAGCATTAGGCACGCGCTGCTGAAATTCATACTTTTAAGTTGGACTGTAATACACCTTAAGTTTCAGCAATTGACCATGTGCAGTGCAGTAAGCAACTTCCTGTGTGTGGTGAAATACCTTCCACCTCAGGCAGCTGTTGACATAGTCTTCTTGACAACATAGCTCCAGGTCTGAAGCTGTCTGAGAGATTTGGGTGGTTGTGTACACTTGGAGCAGCATCAAACTATAAATGTGTTTCTGTCCCAGCAGGGCTTATCAATCTGGTTTTGAAATTAGCGGAGTAATGTCTTGGTTATACCATGAAACGTGATTCGTTTCTGAATCTTGATCGCAACGCGGTGGAAAACGAATTGACACAAAATGTAATGGGTTAGCGTCGATAATTGGGGAGGTACGCGGCATGATCTCGTGTGTCCGAATTTTTCGTGCAATCGTGAAACTGGGTGTGCGGCGTTTAAAGGGCGTGCAAGTCATTTGCCAGCACCAACCAAACAATGAAGTAATTCCCAGACTGTTGTTCCAAATTGGTGAGTTTGAGTAGTTAGCCCCCAAAATGCTTTTTGGGCAGTCGACAAACATGGGTTGCTCGTGCTCGGGCCCTAATTAGAGCTGTTGGGTTAGCAGGGCAAGATTTTGTCCGTCTGGTTGAACTGTCACGTTGTGTATCTGAAACGTCTGGGGGTACTGTAAAATGGCGTGGCAGCTTAGCAGCCCGCTGGAAATTTATCAAGAGCTGATGTATACACCGTGAGTTTCAGAATTGACATGTGCGTGCGTAAAGCACTCCTGTGTGCGTGAACTAACTTCGCCGCACTCAGACAAAGTGTTGACAATATGTCTGTTGAACATAGCATTACAGGTCTGAAGGCTTCTGAGTAGATTTGAGGTGGAAGTGTAACATGCTGGAGCCTCACTTAAAAATGTGTTTCTGTCGCAGAGGGCTATCACATCGAATTTTGTATAGATGTCAGGGACTGCTATCAACTGCATGGTGCATCAGACCATGAATCTAATGTGCAATCGTTTCTGGCAGACTCATCGCCGCACCACAGCCAACCGTTGACGTGAAATCTTTGATACTTGATCACAGATGTAGTGACAGTTGGATTTTGAGCCGTTT